>OX638368.1:140942743-142338814 GCA_951812925.1 Calliopum simillimum
ATTTTTGAGAATTTTGAATTTTAATATGTAGATTTCCATATAAAAAGATATATTTTTGTCCAGAATCTATATAATAACCCTTAAATAAAGAAGGTGGCATTCAGGTTATATGTAGAAGCAGCTACAGTAGTTCCATACATTTTTCTAAAGTGATGAGTTTTACGTATTTTTATCTATGTATGTAATTATATTTATAAAGAATTAAACTTACTTACATATATAATTATATATTTTTTAAAAATACATATCTACAGATATGTGCATATATATCTTGGTTTATCCAATAAAGCACTATTTTATTTAAGTTATGTAGATCTAAGAGGATCTTTTATGGTGCTCTTTCAAATGCGTTGCATGGTGAAATCATATGAGGCACTTTCCAATGTATATTTCATTAAAAAACAAACTTAGTTATAATTTTAAGATCAAACTCCTTAGTTATAATTCATCTTCATGTAAACAAACTGGGATTCTATTCGTCTGGTTTTGTAAACAAATTTAAAGTTTAAATAAAAAATGGGAAACTACATAGAATACATATGACATAAACAAACAAACCAATACCTTTTGTTGTGGAGGATTAACTCCACATTAAAAGTTTAATTAAAATTACAAGTCTAACAATTCAACTGAAGTCAAGATCGAACTCCTAAGCTAAGATATATGATATGTTATCTTAACAAAGTCTAAAAATCCCAATGTCGTTCCATCCGTTGAACCAACAGTTGGTCTGCTATTGAAATAATCAAAAAATTTGGTTTATCCTTAAATAAATAAATGCAACAGCAACAACAACAATTGACTGCCAAGACATAGTACAACATATGTAGATACGAATGTAAGTACAAAGAAGAATATGAGAAAAGGGAACAATTACAGCAACAGAAAGAACTATAATTGACCACCCGAAAGATGAGGAAGAAGCAGAAAAGGAAAAAAAGGAGTCAATAACAACACCTACAATCAATAATGTTTTCAAAATAATATGGCCCATTCACAATAAATCCTAAACAAAATACGGTACACCAATAGTACACTTTACAGTAAAACAGAAGTCTGGCAACTATGTCTTGAGACAATTTTTGTGAATTTTGACCTTAAAATTTTGTATGGAGATTTTCATACAAAAAGTCACTATTTTGCGGCGGAATCGGCATAGCTATACTACTCCCCATTTATTTTTTTATTACTTGAAGGTATAGAATATGATGACTTTAACTTCTGGAACATTTTTAAAAAATGAGCATAAACTTTCAGGTTGCCATATGTTTTTTTTTTTTTTTTTTTTTGGAAAGTTTCGCTTAAACAATATATTTCTAAAAATTAAATAAGTGAAATTACTGTTTTTGCAAAATTTCATCATTCTCCGTTTAGTGACCCTCAACTGGCTTTTTTTTGTTAGTTTTGCTTAAACTATTTATATAAAAAATTAAAACTTATATTTAGTCTCAAAACGCCTAAATAAACTTTTGAAAAAATTCAACATAAACTTTCAGGGTGTCCTCATGATTGTTTTCGAAAATTTATTTTAATTCTTACTTTTTTTGACTAAATTTTAAATTTTGGTTTCAGAAACGCACCCATAAACTTTTATTTTAAATAAATGGTTTAAACAAAAGTAAAAAAAAAAAAACCTGGTGGCAACACCGAAAGTTTTGTAAAATTTGCTTAAAGTTTACCTGAGCGATTCTGAAACCAAAAATTTCAATTTAGTCAAAAAAAGTAAGAATTATATAAAATTTTAGAAATAACCAGCTTTTTGAAAAGCTTATTTAAGTGTTCTAAAGCTTAACTTAAATTTTTATTTTTTAAATAAATAGTTTAAGCATAAATAACAAAAAAAGCCAGCTGGAGGTTCACTAAACGGAGAATGATGAAATTTTGCAAAAACAGTAACTTCACAATAAAAATTGCAATTTTTTTTAAAAGTTGAAACTGGTGGATAGCCCCTGGAATTGCTTATTGATTTAATTATATAAAAGATAAAATAATATTCCATTAATACGAACTTGTACAATCAAATTCGCAATGAACAACAACCGAAGTTACAAATATTAACTTGGAAATTGGTGACATATGTTTCGGCTATTACCACATACATATATATATATTTGCATATATATATATTTGCATATATATATATACTTATGTACATTGCCTCATCAGACCTATTTTAGTTAATCTTTGCTTCTTACTAGAATCGAACCGCAGCCTTCTGCATTCTAATGAAAGAGTGCAGCAGACCTCTACCACTAAGGCCACGCTACGGAACGATCTACCTCGTTGTTATTTATGTAAGTACAAAATTGTTATTATGTTGAATGCGCTCTCAAATTTGGTTTTGAGACATGCTATCTTCCACAATTCACAATTAATATCCCACTGTTGTGGATTATTTGTCCACTGCTAGTGAGATTCTTGCTCTCGCAAGGTTATAATTGTAAATGTTAGAATTCTAACATTAATAGGCGGGTTCACCTTTTCAATATTAAATGATTTTTCACAAATTAAAATGATTTTAATTTTGCTTTTTTAAGACTGCTATTTTTGAATATTCTATTAATACGAACTTGTACAGTCAAATTTGCAATGAACAAAAACCGACGCTACAAATATTAACTTGGAAATTGGTGACATATGTTTCGTATTAATGGAATATTCAAAACTAGCAGTCTTAAAAAAGCAAAATTAAAATCATTTTAATTTGTGAAAAATCATTTGATAAAATAATATGTTAAGTATAATAATATAAATAAAACTTACGCGGAGAGTAATCCACACTTGCGTTCTTTACAAAATGTTTAAACTTAAAAAAAAACACGAACACTCACTATCGAAAAACCAAAACTGACTGAGCTGAAAATACACTGAATCTGTTCTTTCTCTTCACTTTTAGTTCCTTATTTACTCAATATTTAAAAAATTTACAGTTAGAATAAGAAAAACTGAGCGGAGATAGTCTAAAATAAGGGACCAACTTCTACGTATGTCAATTCTATGTAAAAAAAATTTTCGAAGAGTTATCATAGAAAAACAGTAGCTGAAATATGTATACAAACAATGTCGTATAATGTTTTAGAAAATAACGTTATATACGAAACGGGCAAATTAAGTGCACTAAGAAGCGGTTAGAGACTGGACGGAGAATGAGTTTTTAACTCTTTGTTATAATTTCATAGTAAAATATTAAAAATTATTTTTTTTAAGCAGTTCGTATAGAAGCTCTGGTTATATATGTGCATTAAATAGTTATAATATTAAATTTTAAATTTAAACATGGTTTTGAGCCCCAAGACATTGAATAGTACATTTTTTGGAGAATCACCCGCATATTTCACTATTTAGAGTTCGCTTTACCCTAGCCCATAACTTGCTAATACAACATATTAATTAGAAAGATTAGAAAAAGAAAATCATAAAATCAAAACTCATGGTAATTTGTACAAATTAGCGTCACAACAGTCTAAGTAACACGAAACCAATGAAGATTGAATGCAAATAAATTTTTTAAAACAAAACACAAAAGAAAATTAAAACCAGTTTTGGAAATGAAGTTCACGGTTTATAGCTAAACTTGAACTACATCGAAACTGCATGTCAAATCTTATAAAATCATTGCTAGTCCACACGCATGACTTAGTTACCAAACAGATTCAGCCAAAGATAAACGCAATAGTGTCACAATTTTTATTCACAAATATGAATAGACTTCTGGTAGGTTTACATAACTTAAAGATAATTTGATAAGTAGATAAAGATAAATTTTAAAATTTAAAATTATCATCTCTCTTCAGATTTTCATTGCTATATGCACTATAGCACTTGCGTGCTTGGTAACTGCAGCTCCAGCAAATGACAATCAGAGCGTTCAATTCCTAAAGTATAGCAGTGATGCGGAATTGGAAGCGATACAAAAACAAATTATTGGTAAATTGAAATCGCTGATAATGCATTTTTGAATCGTATTATTACTATCGTGTTATTTTGTATATTAGCTCAATATGAACAACTGGGAGGAAGCACACAATTTCATCCAGAACAAACTGTCGGCTATGTTAATCCACAGGCATTGAAAATAAACATATAATGTTGTATATAAATCTCGCATTTATATATGAGCTAATAACTGTTGTTTTGATGTTTAAATTATGTTTCATCTCATAGAAAGTCTTTTAAATATTTGTAACTTATCGAACCTGACCTAATAAAATAGTGAACTGATGTTAAATCATACCATAAAAGATAGTTAATTCTACAATTGAACCCATTCTAACATGACATCACATGGCAATAATGGGATTAAAAATATCGGCAGCTTCACGTATATAAGTACATCTTCTCCATAGCCGGTGCGGTAAGAGAGGATAGTACATAAGTCAAGAATCTCTAATGCGAAAGCGTAATCAGTAATAATTGAAATGTCTTTGAGGCAAATATTGCTGAGCTTACTGATATTTTTTCATGGGACAACTTTTTACTTCTCTATTCAATTTTTTTTACTGTTTGTCTCTGTACTTTTTGAAGTTAAAACTTTCGTGCCATTACTTTTTCATGAAAATTCAGTAAAGTAATTAAATTACTGGAACAAACCGTAATTTTTCATGAGATTACCCAGTGTGCCAGACGGTTCATACCTTCGCTTTTTTACCCGTTACGGATAAAAAAGCGGAGATTTGAACCGTCTGGCACACTGGGTATTATCACTTTGTACTATTTGAAAATAAATTTTTGCGGATCATTTTTTTGCGTAAACTTTGAAAGTATCTAGGAAACAATATTTTTTTATCACTCTAAAAACAGCCAAAATCGTATACTACATTTTTCTCAACTAAGGCAGTCTGCAATTTATTCCTCCGTAAGATCTGTAGTTTTGAAGCTTTCTATACAATTCCATACCTGGTGAAAAATTTAAGTAATACAACAATTTCATATTAAAAACATATTTCACTAATTTTGCGAACTTTTAGTCATTATTTGCAAGAATCTAAAATTCTATGCATTTTTCAACTTAGAAAATCATGACAATAAAAATAAATTAAATAAAACATAAACCATAGCCATGCTAAGTAGTTTTTTCTCTAATCCTAATTGTCATGATTTTCTAAGTTGAAAAATGCACAGAATTTAAGATTCTTGTAAATAATGATTAAAAGTTCGTAAAATTAGTATAATTTTCATATAGTCAACATGAACCATTTTAAAAACATATTTCGGTACGAAATGTTCTTTGAAATGGATCAAGTTTACGTATGCTTATTTCCACCAAAACGAAACTTTTGGTGCGCGGTTATCATTACGAGCTACATACATTTTTTACCTAGAAATCTGGCTTTACATAGGTATGTATGTAAGTATTCTCCGTTAACTCCTATGAGGAGCATAGGGCCAATTATATAGACCTGTAACTGTACATTGTATTTAAATTTTCTTCCACCTCAAATCGACAATATCTCCAAAGCTACAGAACTAATGGAAAAATAAGTTCCAGATACGAATTTAGCGGCTCAAAATCAATACAAAAAGTTGAGCAGCTTAAATTTAAAAAAAATAAAAAATTTCCAAATCCAGCAGCATTATCAGTCTTGGTTTTGAGTTTTGATATCGATCTTGGTTATTTATAAGGCTAAGACCCATGGTTCAAGCCCAAGACCAAGACTACCTACTATATTCTTGCTTTGCTCATCACTGAGTAGCATTTTTCGGTTTTGAAAATGGTTTTGGGTCCTTTAAATGTTCTCTGAAATGAACCAATTTTTAAAATATTAAAGCTTAGTTATATCAAAATGAAACTTTTGGTGCACGGGTAAGGAAATACGAGAATGATCATCGTAATCTCAATGTGATTACCCAAGTATAAATATATTTTCCATCCAGGAAATTCTACCAGACGCCGCCAACACCAACGCTGCAAAAATTAAGTGTCATAGAAGTTAGGTATATATGAGTGACTTGTTAAAATTTTGCTAAAATTGGAAAGTTTTAAGCAAAGTAAATTAAAACAAAAACATATCAAAGAAATTGGACTTATTGGGTGTTGGAATTAATTTTAAAGGTTTTTTTTCGGTTTTTGAGCATTTATTTAGAAACAACGGTACAATGTATATTATTCAAAGTATTGTCCATCGTTAGCTACAACATTTTCCCATCTTTCTGGCAGCATATGGATTCCGCGCCGGAAGAACGACTCGTCTTTTGAGGCAATCCACGAATCGACCCATTTTTTGGTATCCTCGTAAGAAGTGAAGCGCTGCTCAGCCAAGCCATGCGTCATCGATCTGAATAGGTGGTAGTCGGAAGGAGCTATGTCTGGGCTATAAGGCGGGTGGGATAGCACATCCCAATTCAGCGCCTCCAAAGTTTCCTTGACGGTTCTTGCAACATGTGGCCGTGCGTTGTCATGTTGAAAAACCACTTTGTCGTGTCTTTTGGCATATTCCGGCCGTTTAACCTTTAATGCTAGGCTCAATTGCATCAATTGTTGTTGGTAGCGTTCCCCAGTGATGGTTTCGTTAGGTTTTAGCAGCTCATAGTACACGACACCCTTCTGATCCCACCAAATACACAGCATAAGCTTGGCGCCATGAATATTCGGCTTGGCCGTCGATGTTGATGCATGGCCGGGTGGTCCCCACGATTTTTTTCGCTTAAGATTATCGTAATGGATCCACTTTCCATCGCCAGTGCTTCATCGTTGTGCTTCAACCGCTTTTTTCTTCAAATGGAAGCACAAAAGTAAACCTTCCCGCAAATTGCGTTTTGTTGGAACGAAAGTCGACATGTTCACAGAGAAAAATATATATGTTGTTTACACTTCAGTGGAATGACACATACTGAAAAATGAAGCCTAGACAATGTGCTTTGAAATGAATATAGTCACAGGTGTGCCCGATGCGATCTATTGATAGTTACGCCATCTCTTAGAAAACCTTTAAGACTAATTCCAACACCGATATTACATCATTTTAATTGCTTTGAACTGTTTAAAAATTATATGGACAAAACTTCATGACAGCGTCCTAAAAAAGACGATAATATGATTCACTAAAATTTTACCATAGTTCATCTCCATCTCGAACTTCTCGAGCTTGCTAATTTGCCAACTAAATTTGGTTTAAGCTCACTGTGAGTTCTTTTTTTGAATTCATTTCTTTCCGGAATTCCTATTTTAATATAAAATTCTCTTAATGTTAAAGCAACCGCAGCTCTATTTTTAATACATATGTAAGTAAAGCAAAAAAAAATCACTATTCAGACTCTTCAAGAGATAAGAACTTTCTGAAAAGCCTACGCTATCACCGCAGGTTCAGCGTTAATCTTAAATGAACAAAGTGAACAGGTTATTATTGAAACTCAACGAAAGCGAACGCATTAAAATATTTAATTGGTAAAAAAATATGACTAAAAGATGTTAAAAAATATTAATAACATGATTTTGTTGTGCTCTTTTACTGTTGTTATCTTAACATTGGTAAAAGCACAAAATCGTTTTGCGTATCCACAAAATTCAAATGATGGTTATAATACGCAAACAAATCAAAATATGCATTTTCCAGTAAGCAGTGATATATATTACCCGGAACAAACTCAAGATGGTAGAAACTTTGCAACAAATGGTATAACACGTCGAGAATATAGTGAAACAGTAAATGGAAGAAATACTGCCAGAAATCCAGAATCCAGTTCAACGTACAGACAAAATTCTGAAACTTATGACGGTAGTGATAAAATAAATACTGCTACAAGTTCAGCTATAACTAGAAAGAACACGGTTGTTATCCAGGAACAAACATATCATGATAATAGTGACACCCACAAAGCTCCTAGTCCAGCAACAATTACAAAAATTACCATCACGCAAGAAGAAACATATGAAGGAAATAATGCAAGGAATTCACAAAGACATAATGAAAATCGTGAGACAGAGTCAAATAGGGGAAATCCAAGCATACATGAAGATTCAAATCGTAAAGGAAATGATGAAAATTCACATAACAATAGACAACATTCTAATTCAAATAGACAAAATTCAGATACATATCAGGAGAGAACTCGTAAAAACAATGATAGAAGATTTGATAATAGCGAAGAGGACGATAGCGATAGATATGAAAGAGGAACAAATTCCCGTGATACTGACAAAGAAAAAAATAATAGAAGGAATTCAATAAATAATGAAAATGAGACCAATAAAAATAATAATAAACATAAATCAAGGAATCGACGTCTTTGTGAGAGAAGTGAGTTATTTGTGTTTATTTTTTATTAATGAAATCAACTCGATTATTATTTTTGATGGTGTTTTTCTCTCATTCTCATCCCACCTCCAAAGAATATGCTGAATATATGAATCGCATTTTTACTGATGAAGATGATCATGCTGATGCGCAGGATTTGGATTTTGATGGGCGAGTTTTGTCTGAACCAGGTGAATACCCCCATATGGTAAGCGTTTTGCGTACATAAGGGCCCATTCATAAATCATAGGTTAAAAAGAATAAATAAATGGGGAAAGGGCTTGGGAAACCTCAGGTTTTTTGGCGACACCTCCTACATACATACATTTTCTTATTATAATTTATAATTTATCTCAATAAATACATACAAACTCTTTTTTTATTATGTGTTGTATATGGGGAAGTTTGTTTTGAAAATTTATTAATAGTAAAATACTTAATTTATTCAGAATTAATTCAAATAAGAAGAAGTCAATGAGAATAAACAAACGATAAGAAAAGAAATCAGAAAAAAAAAAACAAAAATAAGTGAAAGATCAAAACAAAATAACAAAAACACTGATAATTGAATAATGATAATTTCACTAAACATTTGTGCCAGAGTTGATACTAAATGTTTGGAAAAAGGTCTTAAACTTAACAAAAACAATCTTTATAAAAATATGTCAAAAAAAAAAAACAAAATCAAATTTAAAATATTAAAAAAGAATTAACAATTCGAAAAGTGTCGAATAATGAATAGAGGATATCATTAAGTTTTGCAAAACTCGAAAAATGACTATAAAAATTAGAAAAATCTTAAAAAAGTGGTAAAATGTTGCTGAGTCGAAAATGTTGAAAATTATATAGCCAAAAATAATGAAAATTTTGTGCTGTTTGCATTTCCCCTCAAAAATAGCCAAAATAAATAGCCGTTTTTCATGAGTTTGACCTCAAATATCCAAATCCTGATGTGATGAGTCA
Organism: Calliopum simillimum; assembly: GCA_951812925.1. Classification (NCBI taxonomy): domain Eukaryota; kingdom Metazoa; phylum Arthropoda; class Insecta; order Diptera; family Lauxaniidae; genus Calliopum; species Calliopum simillimum. The sequence goes on from OX638368.1 coordinate 140,951,941, forward strand.
ATTCTGATCACGGATTATGATTTTCGTATGAAGTTACTTTGGAAATGCTTGAAAACAAAACCTTGCTGGTATGTGCTATTAATTTAGAAAATTTATTACATACCATTTTTGACCCGGTAGTACAAGGGCTGAGATTTTTTTCAAAATCGTTCTTTAAGTCTAGAGTCAACATAAAAACTACATTTGCAGCTGGTCACCATGATAATATGGACATTATAGATTTTGGTCAGAAAAATGTGGTTTTTGACCTATAGTGCAAAGATCAAATGTATCGGTTTCAGGTAAAATAAAAAAATTATGTAAATGTAAGTTTCCAACAAACAAAAACGTTTGAAAAAAGTTTATTATATGCCAATTTAAGCAAACATTTCGTTTGGAAATTAACTTGCTAAATGTTGGGAAACTCTTGAATTTTAATTATTTAATAATCGAAACTGGACCCTTCATAGCAAGTTTGTGGAAATCCAAATTTCCAAATTTTTATTCAATATTTTTAAATTGTTATTTTAATTTTTCTATTAACTTTTTGTTAGTATTTATAAAGATCATTAAACAACATTTTCCAAACATTTTTATATTTAATTAAAATAAAAAATAAATGTATGTTTACTGAGAATCGAACCTATGACTTTCAAATTATGAGTTCACAATTTTTCAACTGATCTAACGTGCCAATTATGATTCAAATGCCTTGTGTTTTACTTAGCTCGATATGTCATTGAAAAAATATCATTAAAACTTTTTTGAATGTTTGGAAAATGATTATTGAAACTTTTGGAAACAAAGATTTTTCTAATTGTTGATTTTAACCTTGCAAATCAGTTTTAAAAATAATAAAAAAAATAACATTTTCCAAACGTTTGAAAATTGGTTGTGAAAACATTTGAAAATTAACTTTTTCCAAGCTTAAAAATTGTAAAAGTTATAAAATTATTTGTTGGGTTGGTTCCATTAAAAATACTGTGAAAGTAGAAAAACATAAATTGAATTCTTGAAATTTAAAAGAACTTAAAAACGAACAATTTTTTAAAATCATAAAATTTGAAAAATTTATATGCAGAAGCAAACTCAGCATAGTCGAAAGTGTTAAGGTTCACCGCAGTATTTTGAACATGAGACAAAATTAAACTTTTCTAATCAAACATTTACGGTTTTCTATTGCAGACAGCTCTTGGCTATAAAACAACTGGCAATGAAGTCGATTATAAGTGTGGTGGCAGTTTGATTAGTGAAAACTTTGTTATAACTGCGGCGCACTGTACAAATATAACGGGGTGATTATTGATATTTAAGATTTTACGATATTGTAAATATATAATGGCAACATCCTATCGATTTCAGTGAAAAACCAACAACAGTGCGTATCGGTGATCTTGATTTAATGGTTGAAGAGCAACGTTTAGAACCACAAATACGTAGAATTCAACGCATCTACAATCATCCGTCATACCAATCGGACTCCTACTATAATGATATAGCACTATTAAAATTGAGCAGAAATGTAGAGTAAGTTGTTAGTGTCAATTTGAGTAAAATGGATGCATAACAATTTCTGTGTACAAACAGGTTGACAGAGTTTGTGCGGCCCATACGTCTTTGGGTTGAAAATCATATACCGTATGACACTGCTTATGCTATGGGTTATGGTGCAACAGCATTTGGAAAAGCGCGCACAAATCGTCTAACAGATTTGAATATGACCATTGTAGCAAATGATGAGTGCAATAGTCAGATGCCTTCATTACCGGAGGCAGTACGTGGTATTATTGATAGTCAAATATGTGCGCATGATTATGCGATGCATCGGGATACATGTCAAGTGAGTTGTTTCTATTTTTCCAAGCAATAATATAAATAAGTACTAAAAGATAGGGTCAAAACTTATACCGAAATCATCTCAAAAGTTAGAAGGATCCTTAGAAACGATAACTGCATCATTTTTTTTATTATTTTTTTTTTTATTTTTCAATCCGAGAAAAACCATTGGAGCGCTTTTAATTCTACTGAACGCCTATTTTGGCTAAAAAAAACATATTTTTTGCTCATAACTTAATTTTTTTTTTTTGAAATGGATGCCTAGGTTGCTGCAAAAATAAAGACTATGATCTTACAAACAAAAATTTTGGCGTTAAAAAATTATATGTATATCTTTTTTTCGGGATAATATTCATTTCCAAGAACCGAAAAGTGTAAGTGTGAATTTTTACAGAAATGTTAGAAATTTAATATTTGTTTTTTTATTTTAATTACTTAGTTTACGCAAAAGCAAGGCATCTTATAAAAAAAAAGTGAATGAAGGAAAAATTTCAAAGTAATGTACGTCCAGAGTAGACGTGTGAATTTTTTCAGAATCTTTTGAGACATTTTATAGTACATTCAAAAATTGGTCAAAACAAAAAAATTAAATAAAAATTTACAAAAACTCCGAAAAAATTCAAACGTATCATTTGGATGATTCTAAGCATTTTTTGCCATACATATCTCCGAAAAATGAAACAAAAACATTATTTGAAGATATAGAATTTAATGACCTTAATTTCTGTAACCTTTTTAAAAAATTAACATTTACTTTCAGGGTTGCCATATGTTTTTTATTGGAAAGTTTCGTTTAAACAAAATATTTATTTTTTAATAAAGTTTTAGCTTAAAACCCCTTAAATAAACTTTTTAAAAATCCAACATAAATTTTAAGCAGCGTTGCCAAAGAGCATGGCTTGAATTCCCCATAGTTGATGTTAAAAATCCCCATAATTGGGGAATGAATGTTTCAAATTACCCACAATATAAAATATAATATACATATAAAACAAGAACTAATTATCAAAAAGCGACATTTTATTCTTAAGAAATCATGTTTAACATACCTTAGTTCCTTAGTAAAGAAAGTTTTAGCGCATAGGATCAATTTCTGCTTATAAAATGATACTTACTAACAAAAGGCACAATTTTAAAATTTCAATAAACGGTTAAAAAGGTGCCATATTTTTGCGTATTTTTAGAATATTTTTAGTACATGCTTCGAATATGTTTTGCATATTTTTGATATAATCATTTCTAAAATATTTTTTTTATTTTTTTATTTTTTTTTCAACATGTCAAGTTAATGCAAGAATTCCAAAATCCCCACATTTTCAAAAATAAGTGCTCTCCTCACTAATTTCCCCACACATCATACAAATTTCCCGTACTTTGAGAAATTTCCCACAAATCGGGGAAGGGTTGCCGAATGGTTGTTTTTAAATCTTACTTTTTTTAACACAATTTAAATTTTTGATAGCAACCGCATTGAAATATGACTAAAGCAAAACTAAAAAAAAAACTGGTGGCAACACCGAAAGTTTTTATACAATTTTAAAATAGTTTATCTGAGCGTTTCTGGAACCAAACCAATAACTCCAATCTAGGCAAAAAAAAAGTAAGAACTGAACAAGATTTTCGAATATAACTAGGTGGCAACCCTAAAAATTTAGGTTGGATTTTTAAAAAGTTTATTTAAACGTTTGAAGACTAAATTATAATTTTTATTTTTTAAAAAAATGGTTTAAGCAAAACTAACAAAAAACCTGGTGGCAACACTAAAAGTTTTGTTAATTTTAAAAAAGTTTATCTGAGCGTTTCAGATACCAAAAATTTCAATTTAGTCAAAAAGTAGGAATTAAATAAGATTTTCAAAAAATAACCAGATGGGAACCCTAAAATTTGATGTTGGAGTGTCGCGAGGTTAACCCATTAATACCCAACAAGAACCACAGTAGATACGATGCTGAAATTTTAGGAGTTAGCCTCCTGAACTTAAGCGATGTTTATAAAAAAAAATTTACTAAGTCTTGGCTAGGAACGGCTCAATGACTGGGTGGCATATGGCACCGCTGAGCATTCATATACTTTTGTTTTTTTTTTTTATGTTAGAAGAAAATTTTACTGTTTTTAGTAAAAAATGTCCTTATATGTACTTCAAACAATTAAATTATATATTGTTTATCACTAACTAGTCAAAAGAAAGCTAAAATCTTGGATTATAGCATAATTAAGGCGAAAGTGTTCGACTGCAAGGATTATATCCTGCTGAGGCAAAACTCTTGTTAGCAAGTGCAATAAGGCATTCAAATGGCTCTTTAATTAAAACTTATTCCCTAAAAGTCAAAACTAAAACCCCAACATGTAGATTTTATACTATACAAATTCTGTTGTGATGAGAGTTGCCACCCACTTACATACACGATGTATTGTTGGCTAATGCCCAGTGATGCCATATGGCACTCAGAAAAAAAATGCTAGCCAGAGCCCAGCGGTGCCGTACAGCAATTTGGTTTTTCATATCATAACTACTCGTTTTTTTTAAAACGGATTTTGTTGAGTTTTACTTAAAATACTCATTTGTCTTTTTGAATTAAAACTGCTTACAAAAAGTTGCAAAATATATGACTAAATAACGATAAAAGGTGATTCCTTACCTCAAGTCATACGGCATCAAAATATTTTTCACTTTTCTGCCAACAAGCAATCAATTAACGATAACTACCACGAACACTTGAGATAAACAAACGAAAAAACAATTTCCAATAGCTGGAAAAATATCCAATTTCATACTTATCTAAGTTAACGTAGTTTTGGGTGCCGTATGGCACCACTGGGCACTAATGGGTTAATGGACAGCCTCTTATTATAAAAAGGAATATTAGTTCAACAAGTCTAATGAAATAACCATTTAACAACAATGTCTCGTAAGAGAACCATTATCCCGGAGTAACTTTAACGGGAAAGTTACAATACAGGAAAATGACAAAATGTTGTAGAAACAGTAATATCACAATGAAAATAGCAAGTATTTCTAAGAAAGATAAAACTGGTGGATATGCACTCTAATTGTTTACAATAAAAATTAATTATATAATGATAAAAGAATATGTAAAGTAATATAAAAAAAAACTTACAAGGAGAATGACACACATTTGCGTTCTTAGGAAAATTTTTAAACTTAAAAAGAAAACGCACTAACACTCACTATCGAAAAACCAAACCAACTGAGCTGAAATCGAACTGAGTATCCTCTTTCTCCTCACTTTCAGTTCTCATTTTACTCAATATTTAAAAAATTTAGAGCTAGTATAAGAAAAACTGAGCGAAGTTATTCTAAAATGTGGGACCAATTTCTGTGTTCATCAATTCAATATAAAAATTTTTTTTCGAAAAGTAAGCAAAGAAAAACAATAACTGAAATATATATACAAACAATGTCGTATAAGTCTTTTTTTAGAAAATAAACGGGCAAATTAAGTGCACTAGGAAGCGGTTAAAACAGGAGGGGGAATGACTGTTAAACTTTTTGTGTTATAATTTCATTGTTAAATATTTAGAACTATTTTTTGTTTTTTTAAGGTAGTCGTATGGACGCTCTTGTTAAGTATCTGCATAGTTATAATATCAAATTCTAAATTTAAACATGGTTTTGAGCCTCTTGACATTGAATGGTACACTTTTCGGAGAATCATCTATTCGCTTAGTTTTGAGTAAAAAATCGTTTTTCCGACGATTTTTCGAACCAAATACCCAAAAAAAAATAAAACATTTTATAATTTTTTAACGCCAAAAAAAAGATGCACATATCGTTTTTGAAAGTCTTTCCAACTTTTGAGATGGTTTCAGAATGATTTTTTTTTTTTTTTTTGCTTCGTACAAATCGAATCAGTTAAATATAAAAACTTTTTTATTAAAATTCAGGGTGACTCCGGTGGTCCATTGCAATTGAATCTTTTTGGACGCAGGAGACGTAACCGTAAACATTATCATTTGATTGGCATAACTTCATATGGTCTATTTTGCCGTAGTGATTATCCAAGCGTTTATACGCGTGTTTCATCATTTTTGGACTGGATTGAGCAGATAGTATGGGCAGATTAGTTTTATTAAAGCGGCAAAAAAAAATACATAACGTAGATGTATTACCAATCAATAACATTCGCATTAGCTAAGTTTGTACAAAAGTATATTAATCTCAGGAATAAAATATTTAAGTGTAAATAATATATAACGCTGGCAACTATTTTTAACCGAAAAACCAGAAAAATCTCCTAAAAGCCATCATCAGACAGGTCGAACGTTAACCGTATGATGACCAAAAAACAAACTTTTCAAACAAAAACACAATTTGCAGGTCTTATCATATGAAGGCAAGACAAATTCAGGATGAAGGATAACAAAAACGCTAAGAAAAACGACATCATCTGATGGCAATAATTTAAACTTTTGAATAAGCCTGTTCTTATCAAGGCTAAAATTTTATCTTAGACACACAATAGAACTTTCTTTAATAGACGATATTCGATAAATTGGCGCTTTCCACAAGAAAACCTGTTGCATATCAAATGCAACAATTCAAATTCAACGTTAAGAGAAAAAATCCCTTTTACACAGCGCAAGCGCTTATTTCTGCTCCAATAAATTCAACGAAACCACCATATTTCCCCAACAAATCTACACTACGGTGAATGCGTTTTCTCAACATACCAAGGTATGACCCGAATTTTGGTCCAAAAAGAACTTGTGTCAATTCAACATACGAGTATCCATGTACCTGGGTGCCTGTGGGAAAGAAAAAACGAATCTCTTAGTGGTTTCAAACAACGCGTTCATTAAGGGGAAACGATGAAAAACATCCATGAGCAGAGTCTGAATATGGTCGGTCATCTTACGCACATGGTTCTTGCTGTTGTTGTTGTTGGTGTTGTTTGTGTTGTCGTTGAGATTACAGGAGGTATGGTGTTTTGTTTACGACTTTAGCCACATGAATTATGCCACTGCAGTATATGACAGAAAGAGAGCGTGAGTGAAATGTTGCGAAAACAGAGAGAGAAAGAGAGCGTATGTGGGAAAAAAAAATATAAATGGAGAAAACGCTAAATATGTGTGGCTGTGGAAGAATTCAATGCGGTAGTGTAATATATATTAGTTCGTTTGTTTATTTATACATACATATGTATGTTTGTATGTCCTTTCATACAACACCAGAACCAACAAATGATGTTTTTGTTTTGTTTGGATGGTATGCAAGCAAAAGGAGCAACATTCTACAGGTTGTGGTAGTACATGTTGAAACGTTAGCAGTTTAAGAAAAAAAAAATATTTTTCTTATAAAAAATTATTGCATACTTTCCGGTGTTAATAATTGATTCAACAGCAAACAGTAATATACCGTTCTATTGTTTTTTGCTTGCTATCTTGTATGGAGCCATTAGGCGGGGCTTTCTTAATAGATCGGGTATTGAGAGATAGGACTTCTTCCAAACCTTACACTATGGTTTTTTTTTTTTTTTTGACTAAAAAGTGTATACAAAAATAGTTCACTACAAGGACACATTTTCTTTAAAAAAATCATACGTGAAATTAAAGGTTATACATTCACCTATCTTAAAAGATGCCCGCTTTTTCCAGCATCTGATCACCAAAATAGTGACACAGTTCGAAATCTTTTGAGTTTTGAAAAAATCGATGTTTCTGTTTAAAAATGTTAGTCGCATTAAACGCAGAAGTGATATATGAATAAATTTATGTGCATTCAATCAAATCAAGTAAGATTAAATCAACTCAAAGTGAAAATGGGCGGTGCCACGCCCCAAAAACAAATTCGTCATATCTCCGAAACTATTTGACGCAGATAGATAAGATTCGGTATGTTTGTAATAGGCACGGGGAGAAATAATATTTATTAGAAAAGTGGGCGGTGCCACGCCCCAAAAATATAAAACACATCATATCTCCGAAACTATTTGTCCCATATGGATGAAATTCGGTTTATTTACAAAGGTTATCAAGACAAATAACATCTGATGAAAAAATATGTGGCTTATGCAGTCTGAAAAACGGTTTTTATTCAAAACCTAGGCGTCTTACGAAAAAAGTAGGTACTAAAAAAAATTATTAGAATCATTCAAGGAATATATATGTTTTTTTTTTTTTTTTTTTTCATATATTTTGGGAACATTTTATAACTTCAAAACTTGGTCAAAAAAAAAAAAAATTCAAAAAGTTCCAAAAAATTCTGAAAGAAACGCTCACTTATTTCTTGGATGATTTTAAGCATTTTTTGCCACTTTTTTCGTGAAATGCCTTGGCTTTTAGTAAAAACCGTTTTTCCGACCACATAAAAAATATTTGCATGTTTCATTGGCCATGTTTCGGTAAATTTTTAACCAAAGAAATTTTTTAATAAGTCATTTTAAATGAGATTTTTTTTTTTTTTTTTTTTTTTAAATTGCGCAATGTCTACCAATCTCTGACTATAAAAAAGGTAAAGGCAAAAGAGTAAAAAAACACAAGAATTCGATTTTTGGTATGAGAAATTTTTTTTAAAATTTTTTGAATACTCGTAAACTATTTCGATGGCAAATTTAATTCTCTGCAAAAAGTTTTCTAAAAAAAAAAATTTCGTTCGCTAGATAGTTTGAAAAAACTGTAAAGGGTGCATTTCCCCTCTCCTCCGATTTCCACCATCTAATTAAATAGCACTCCACGGGTGTTTAATGTATCATGACCAATTGACCAAATTTCTGTAATATAAACACGTGAACGTCTTACTTCCTTTTTAGCATGTTTCTACGACCTAATCGATAGACTAAGCGTTCGGGCAAACGAACTGCTCGATCATTCGATCTGCTTATTTTAGATTTGATACGATAACAGAATGCCCGAGCAGATACGAACACCTTGTTGCACACGCCTATAATTGTGCTTTAATTTTTTTCATAAGCTATAACAATAAGGTGTTTTCGGAAATGCAGCTTAACTTAGTTGCACTGCGCAGTATAACATTTGGAGCGCAAAATAAAACTTATTACAGCGCTTTTTGCTTAAATATTGCACAACAGCTGTCGTTCCAAAAGTTTTATTTATGTAAATATAAATATTGCTACTGCGGCAGTACTTACGCAGCATTGCATTTCCGAAAACACCTTTTACTCAAAATTTCATCGTTATGTCAAAAAAATAAGTTTCATCTCTCAAAACATATGCCAGTGAATATAGCAGTATCGACGAAATTTAAGTAGCCAAACATAACACTAAAATATAAATTAATACCTACTACCCAAGGTAAAGGCTGTCAGTAAGCTTCAGTCGTTTTCACATTAATCCGATGAAAGCTCACATTGCCTGATTTCTAATTTCATTACTGATGCCTAGACAACATAAGAGACATGGTTACGGAAATGTTGTTACTAACAAGAGGATGCAAGGAACACAACAAATAGAGATATCCAGTGCAGATTAAATGTATGATGGTTGCTCGTTAGTGTTTCCAATGAATTGCATAGAATACATACCACAATGTCATCAACACACAATCAACATAGATAGTGTAAAACTGATTCAGAAATTTAAGGTACAGTTTGTATTATCGAAGTTAGGCCACCTACTTTACAGTTGTAACGTGTCTAACGTAAAAAAAATAATCTTCACCTTCGCGTATTCTGCTGAAATTTAGAACATGGTTTCGAACTAGGCCAAAACCAATAAAAAATGCGGGAAAAAAATTCGTTTTTCTGTGGAAATTTTTAGATCATTTTGGAAATGTATAGAAAAAGGCTATAAGCACTAGTTAAGTTTTTTGATGTTTTCGTAACAAGACAACAAAAAACGCTTCGTGGCCTACTTTGTTGAACTTCCAAATTATGTGCTCGAGTTGGCGTTAGAAAATAACGCCCAAAAACAAAAGCGAAATAAAGCCCAAAATATTTTCATATAAATTTGGGCAAAAATAATTTTGGAAATAACTCCCAAAATTTGGGCTTAGTTTCCTTTTTTATGGCGTTATTTTGTTTAAAATAAAAAAATCGAAATAACCCCCAGAAAAGCAAAATAACGCCCAAATAATTTTAATATAAAAATAAATTATGGGCGCTGTTTCCAAAATGGCTATATGAAAGTAATTTGGGCCTAAACTCGTTTTTATTTTTAGGCGTTATTTCATATTTTTTGGGTTTTATTTCGTTTTCTATTTTGGGCGTAATTACGTCATTTTATTTTTTAGGCGTTATTTCGTTTCCGTTTTTCGGCGTTATTTCATTTTTTAAAAATAAAACAAAATAGAGCCCAAAAACACGAAATAAAGCCCAAATTTTTGGCCGTTATTTCCAAAATGATTATCGCCCAAATTTATATGAAAATAATTTGGGCGTTATTTCCTTTTTGTTTTTGGGCGTTATTTAATTGGTCGTTTTTTCCTAACACCATCGAGTTCACGTGAGTATGAACTTCTTACTTTAAGAGTGTGAAATGACGTGAATTTGAGGTTCGCACAAGTACGTGAATTTGTGAAAGTTTGTACTTATATTTGAAAGGATTTTCGTACTATTCGTACCTCGTACAATACATACCTCGTACTATACGTTCCTCGTACTGTTCGTATCTCGTACGTGCTAGAACCTCATTAAAGTTCGGAAAAAATTAAATTTAAGTCTTAAAACGCTTTAATAAACTTTTTTAAAATCCGAGATAAACTTCTTGGGCTGCCACTTAGTGCGTTGAGCCTATACAAGCAATGGACATAAATAGAAGGAGTAGTTGGATATCTATGAAATTTGTTACAATAAGTTATTTGGGGTCGCTGAGCATAAAATGATCTCAGATTTATTGTAAACTTTAATAAAAACCGGGTTTTGAATACTAAACTACAGTACTCACCCGATAATAAAATGAAAAAGAAATGTTTAATATATCAAATGAAATATACGTTGTTAAAATAATGTTTTTTTGTACTTCCGAAACCATTTGAGTTAATAAAAATAAAAAAACTTGTCAACATAAATTTTATATTTTACGTAAATTTTTCATTTTAGCATTTTTTCAAAAAAAAAAAAATATTTGTAGGACGAAATAGGAAAAATTATATGCTGTTCCTGGTTATATAGAATCCGTACTAGTAGAATAAAACAAAAAACGGCACTTATTTTAATAGGATTATATATTTTCTAAAATTTTTGAATTCCATTTATTTACTCAATTATTATTTATAATAAAAAACTTTCCTTCGCTTAGTTTAATCAAAACACAAATTTTTGATAATTATTTGTTTAAGAGAACCCAAAACGAATCGAACAAAACATGATTTTTTTTCAAAAAAATCTCTACTTTGAAGTGTCACAGCGTAGCCAAAACTAGTCTTTCCCATAAATATTTTGTTTTTATTTAATTGATACCAATATTGTTAGGTTTCGAGTCACAAAAAAAATTTGATTTTTGTCCATGGGCCAACGCAGTGTGTGCCACCTGGTTACTTTTCAAAATTTTGTTTAAATCATACTTTTTGTAACTAAATAAATTTAGGGTTTTTGTAACTAAATAAATTTAGGGTTTTGGTAACGGAAACGCTCAGATAAACTTTTACTTTAACATGCGCGGTGTGAGGTGCGAATAGTACGAGGTACGATGTTCGTTCGTGTATCAAATGTACGAACTTTACCAAATTCACGTACCTGTCTGAACCTCAAAATCACGTAATTTGGAGGTTCGTGATTTCGTACCCATGTTCGTGAATTCACGTACTCAATTGTTTTATGAATTTACGTGATCCGACAGCTCTAATAGAGGTGCACACGATTAAGATCCTGTAATTAGAATATATTGAATTAAATTGAATTGTATATGTAGCCTCTAAACTATTTACCGCCACTAAAAATAGATCACAATGGAGCAGAAGAATGGTCTAGGTGGCAGTCGGCTTACTTATGTGCCGACGATGCTCTCATAACCTAACCTTACCTACAATATTATGGACATTCTCACTGTACAATGCGTTTGAAGCTTACTAGGAATTGTACTGTATGGCAGCAATGCTTTGTGAAAGTGATGTTTTTTGTTGGCTCTTGTTCTAATTATTGTTTGTTATAAAATGAAAGTAGTTATCTTACGAAAAATGTTGCTTTTGGCAAAATAACCTTGAGTAAGGTCAAAAAAATTTTTAAAAAACTTTATATTTGACAGCTAAACTACATATTTAGGCAGTGTAGGTGTAATGCGCATATTTCACAATGCAAACATATGGCATATACAAACTTACATGATTATGTTTGCAACATTTTGTGATATTAGTGTTGGATTAGTTTTCTTGTGGATTGTTGGGTTTTTTAATCCTTACAAGTGCAAATACTTATACATACATTTGTGTGTGTATGTAAAAAAAACAAACAAACACACACACAGATTATGCTATAAATAAATATATTTCAAATGAAAGCAGGTCATGCATTATACAAAATTAAATAATTTTATAAATATCAGTGGCTCACAAATTGTGCACTGGAACCAATTATTTGATGCTAAGAGTTACTCAAGAAATTTGCAAGAAACAAATTGTTTCACATTTGTATAAAAGAATATCGCTGCAGATTTAAATTGTGGCAAAACCTGAATAAAAATGCTATTCTGTGTGAGCTGTTTCAGGAAAGCAACCAAATTCCAGATAGTTGCGAGAAACTGTTTGACCAAATTTTATATAAGGATAAGACAAGAAAAAACTTTAAAACTACACGGAGAATCAAAATAGTTCTTACCACTTTATTTCTAGTAAATTTTACCACAATTTCAAGTCAATTTAGTGACAACTCCGCAATAAAATAAATTTTACCTTACTGTTGTAGTAAATTCAGATTTTTCGAATAACCTTACACTAATTTTTCTCCATGTTTAGTAATAAAATTTTACAATGTTAGTGGAAATGGCCAGCACTATACAAAGTTTTTGCAAATTTTAGGCCGATCCATCAAAAGATGCGGCAATATTGAAAATGTGTTTGCCGGAAAATTTCCTAACCAGTAGCGGAATTTTGTCTTAGAAACTAATTATATGCAAAAAAAAAAAGCTCAAACATTCCATTTCTTTTTAGAGATAACTTTAAAAAGAAAGTTTGACACTCACACAAATGCACATCGACCAGACTAATTCAAATGCAACTAACACACATTCAGTTAAAACAAACGAAAGTGAATCATTCTCTGTTTGTTTAGTTAGAATTTTCAAAAATTCAAAATTATGCCAATGGTCTTTTGGTTTTGCAGCTATCTCCGTTTTTTTATTATTTTTACTTCCTTTACAACTACAATTTCTTTAGTGGTTCGCACACAGAAACACACAGACAACATATGCACACGCAGGCATCTTTCATAATGTTTCATCTGGGAGAAATTAGAATTTTCACCATTTTTACAAATTTCTGTATTAAATTTATATTTGTTATGTTGCTACGGTATTTTTTGGATCATGGCATTTATGCTTCATTCAAATTTCAAATAATGCAAGGATTATGTTTACAACCGGCCGCAGAAGTTGAAATATAAATTTTAAAATTGAGTCAGTTTTTCAATTTCATTTGAATGTCAAATTTTGTATAAAAATTGTTTATGCAATGTAATTTTTTGCTTTTTCTAATGAGTATTACCTATTAGGAAGGAGAGGTTTTGTTTAAGCTTTAGTACCTGGCGACCGATCCCTGCTCGGTCAACAATCTAATCTTATTATTTTAGTCGATGTTTTTATTCATAGTTATTTTTTGTTATGAAACTTGTATGTTTTCACTTCTAACGGTCATGCTTTCAAAATGATAAATAAACCGATGAGAATAATAATAAGAAAAAACTCAGAAAGCATCGAATGGTATAGAAAAATATCAAAAACTCAAATTTTTTTTTTGGTGAAATAGAATGCCCTAAAATAAATAAATGGGATATGCAGCGCACCCAAAATATTTCGTCTTTTGTATAGCGGCTGAAATATCTTACCTTCAAAAGATCATAAGATCCCATTGGAAAAATCCGAAGGGATATTTGGGTAAGGAAGAGTGTAACTGTTCGATGCTATTAATAAAAAAGAATTTCACCTTTTCTTGTAGCTACGCTGTAAGACTGAACACAGCGTTTTCTTCAACTTCAAGCAAGGATATTTCAAAATCCTGCAGGTGTAATGACAGTTCTGCTGATGAAGACGGATTCAGCGTCAGAAAGGACATAAGGCTGTATATAAAAATTAAACAGTTTATTCCATTTTTTTTTTTTTTTTTTGTGCCTGAGTTATTAACCAATATTTTCATTTTGATACAAAAGCGGGCGTGGCAATTCTTAAACAAAGTCTCCTTTTTGTTATGCTTTAGATACTCCTGATCCAGATTCGCATACCAAATTTCATCAAAATATGTTGTATCTTTTGCGAGAAATAGCATTTAATGTGTTTTATTTGTATGGGAGGTTCCACGCGCTTTTTGATATTTTGCCTACTTTCAGGTCCCAGGTGCCTAATAGCAAGTAGACTCCCTACAGTTAAATTCAGAAAGATTGCTTTAGCAGTTTTCTTTTCATAGCGCATTATATTTTTGTGGGCGGTGCCACGCCCTTCAACGAGTTTTCCCAATATAACGGCATATTACATATTAATACTTGTTTGCAGGGGTAACAGCTCCTAAATTTTCATCAAAATTGTTGGAGTCGTTTTCGAGTTATACTGAATAAAAATTTTCAAGGGTTAAAAAGTGGGCGTGGCACTTATTCGATCCCGCCTACTTTTCGTTTGTTACAAGGTATTATTAAGCAGTACCTACATACCAAATTTCATTAAAATATCATGTAACATTTGCGAGAAATAGCATTTACAGTATTTTGCTTGTTTGGGTGGTTCCACGCGCAACGGTGATATTTTGCCCATTTTCGGATCAGAGATGCCTTATAGGAAGCAGGCTCCCCACAGTTAATTTTAGAATGATTACTTTATTATTTTTCTTTTTATACCGTATTATATTTTTGTGGGCGGTGCCACGCCCTTCCACGAGATTTCTAATATAACGGCATATCACATATTAATACTTGTTTGCAGTGTTAACAGCTCCTAAATTTTCATCAAAATTGTTGGAGCCGTTTTCGAGTAAAATTGAATCAAAGTTTTCAAGAGCTAAAAAGTGGGCGTGACACTTTTTCGATCCCGCGCACTTTTTGTCTGTTACTAGGTATTATTAAGCCGTACTCGCTTTCATTCAAATATCTTGTATGGTTTGCGAGTTATGACCATAGCACATTTAAAATTTAATGCGATGCCACGCCCCCTGGTAAGCATTTACAAAATTCAAGCCTAGCTCATTCTTCATTGTATGTTAATATCTAACATCATCCGAAGTTTCATTTAAATCGCTATAGCCGTTTTCGAGAAAAAGTTTTTCCCGTTCCAAACATACATACATAAGTACATAGGTACATAAGTACATACAATTTTATCTCGTATAAGAAGATAAGATATATTATATTTATATCATATTTAAAGTGAATAACATTGAACTTTTGCTAGCGACGTCAAACACACGGAGTAAAAAAATAGTTTGCATTACTTTATTTCTAGAAAATTTTACTAGAATTTCAAGCCAATATAGTGGCAACTCCCCAATAAATAAATAAAATAACCTTACAGCATAATAACTTTTTTTGAAAAAATTAAAGTGATATTTATATTACTGTAAAGTTGAAATAAAAAAAAAAACAAACAAAAAAGAAGGGCTCGTCCATGTGATAGATAGAAACATATTATTCTTACTTAGCTTGTTAGATTTTTACACCACTGACCTATAAGACGAAGAGGGGGCATTACACGAGTAGCGAACAGGTATAAAATTCGATATATCTGATTTTAGTAAAATCTGATTATTTTATATGTCCTCAATCCAGTTACAAAATATTTTTACATAATAAAGTCTGGTTAACGAGGTATATAGAGAGTTTTAAAAATTTGACTTATCGGCAGATATGCGCTACTTCGAATTCCATTATCCAGTTTTAAAGAATTAAAATTAATTAAATAAATTAAGCAGTCGAATTTAAACTAAATTTAATAAGCTTTTTCAAGGCATTTTCGGATTTAAAAAAAAAAATGGTTTTTTGGCAAAATGCCATACTTTTATCGTAGTGCTTACCGATTCGGAGATATCCTTCAAAAACCAGAATTTTCGAAATCTTAACGGTTTTTCAAAAATATTTTTCAGGCCATGAGTAGCTCGAAAAAAAAAATTTAGTTTGGTATATAGAGAATTAAATTATCTTTTAAATAGTATTTGAATTTTGTTTGCACGACTTCTCATAAAAGAGTTATCGCAGTTTAAAAAGAAAAATATTTTAATATGAACTTATACTTGGTAGCATTTCGTATCATAACTGTTCACAACTTTATAAATTGGGTGATCTCCTAAACTATAAGTTGTACGAAAACATTTTTTACGTACTTTTGTAGGAAATTTCATGTGCTACAAAATTGAAGACCGACATTTTTCTGTTAAAGTTAGCGTTAGCGGGGTACTTGCAAAAACCTGATTTTAGTGACCTTTGAGCCTAAATAACTTTTTATGCGCACAATGGACTTCAATGGACTTTTCACACCTTATTTATCATGCTTAAAGAAAGATAATTCCTGTGAAAAAAATTCACTTGGAATTATTTAGCACAGCAGCTCTTTTTTCGTCTATTTTTCCTGGGCTAAAAAAGGAAATATCAACTTTTTTACCTGTCCGCTACACATTTTTCTGGCGAAAAGTATAATTTACTCTACGTATAGGAAAATGTAGGCAATTGAGAGTAAATATTACCTTACTATTTCACTATATTTTACTTGTAAACATTACTTAAGGAACCATTTAACAGTTTATACGCTTATTTTTGTTTGAAATTTAGTGTGAATTACTTTAATTTTTTTACTACTCAAGTGTAGTAAAAATTATGACACTCATTTTTTCCGTGCAGTTAAGATCTTATCCATTATGTGCTATCTTTCAACTTTCAATTGGATATTTACTTTTCGAGTAATCATCCATTCAGATATGGATGATACGCAGGAATCTAAGTTACAAGGTAACATTTAATGAGGTAAATTATGGCTTTTTTATATCATAGGAAAATGTGTATAAAAAAACATATTCCAAACCCATCAAAATATATTCCAAACTCTATGAAATTGAGAAAAGAAAAACTTAGTGCAAAAATTGTGTAAGACCAGAACTTAGTTTTTTATACTAATTATAACTTATTTAAATCAAGGAGTTTACTACAAAACTAAGAACTTGGTAATACTCTCAATGGTATTCAACATATAAGTATGTGCGAATATACTTCAAAGCGAAAGTGTAACACTGAAACTGACTTAACTCCACAAGTACATGGCTATGACATCAGCAACAACTGCAACATTGACAAGTACGTTGACGGTATTTCGCATTAAGAACGATTAAAAACTATTGCCCTGTCGTAGCAATGACCAGTAGCAGCAAGTTCAGCTCAGTAGTAGCTACGACAATTCAGAAAACATGTCCAGAGCTAACAAATGCAATGGCGACAGCTGAAGTAAAACGAAGAAGAATGAGGGATAAAACAAATTTAAAATAAATGACAAAGTCCAGAGGAGAATATTTCTAGTGGGCGTGTGTTTCAATGTCAGTGAGAAAAATTTTGTTTGTGAGTGCAAAAATGGTTTCTGCACCAATCAGTTCGACATGCAGACATGCAGAAAACACAATCAGTCAGTTTTCCCTTTAAAAATTATATGGCTGTGAGATACCCTGTTTGCGCCATCCACAGCTATTGATTACACAGGCCCACAAAAAAAAAAGTACCCTGCGCGAAAGATCAGACCATTGGAACTTCATGTTTTCGGGGTCGCTGAACCCGAATATGGTGCCAGAATAGCGAAGTTGGCTCGCGTTTTTTCAGAAATCAACAATAATGCTGAAAATTGGAGAACTTTCCTGGTTTCTGAAAAAACGCGAACCAACTTCGCTAAACTGGCATCATATTCGGGTTCAGCGACCCCGAAAACATGAAGTTCCAATGGTCTGATCTTTCGCGCAGGGTACTTTTTTTTTCGCCTGTGCACAGGACTACAAAAAAAAAAAATTCCCTGCGCGAACGATCAGACCACCTGAACTTTATGTTTGCGGGGTCGCTGAGTCCGAATATGGTGTTAGAATAGCGGAGTTGGTTCGAGTTTTTTCACAAATCAGAAATAATGCTGAAAAAAATCTCAAATTTTTCAGCATAATTGTGGATTTCTGAAAAAACGCGAGCCAACTTCACTATTCTGGCACCATATTCGGATTCAGCGACCCCGAAAACATAAAGTTCAGGTGGTCTGATTTCTCGCGCATGGTACTTTTTTTTTTGTGGGCCTGTGTTATTTGTATCCTTTATCCTTCTTTAGCTATGGAACATTGTGCGCAACGCAGAACTGAACGAGCGATAAGCTTTAAGTTTCTCAAGAAATTATGAGCTTCTCTTATGATTTGACTTACCTTCCTATTTCAGGAAGTGAAGTCTCCATAACGAGAGAATATCTTTTTTCCAAACCGTTCCCATTATCTACGGTAATTCGAAAACGAGTCTAAGGATTGTCAGAGCTATGCTGATAATAGTCGCAACTACTCTTGTAGTAGTGGTGGATTGACTATAAGGTTGGTTTGTCGTAGCAATTTGTGGCATTGGTTTGGATCTAAACTGCTTGTACTTAGAACACTAATTCCATATAAAGTTACATTGCAATTGTCATGACCCACAGAATGACAGAGCTTTTAGATAGACTCCAGTCTCCATCAATGGAGTAAAGTCGTACCTGAAATAATTCAAAAGAAAACATCGGAATACATGGGAAATGACTATTTTTGTATTGGTTTTTTTTTTTTTTTTTTTGTTTTTAGACCCCTTTTTGGAAAAATGAACAGTTTGAAAATTTGAAAAGAACATCCATAAAAGAAGCACAAGCCATGCCCAAAACGCTGAGCCACTTTTTTAATACATTCCAATGGTTGAGGGTCACCGTGTCCTTACTGAGTATCTTGTCAACAATAACTTGACTCAATTCCAGAACTACATACACATTTATCCTAAGTTCCTGTATTTCTATCACGAAACAAGTACATTGGCCAATATGATGTGCGCAGGGTGAGAGAATATGAAAACCTGAAACCAGTTTCTTAAAATGATCTAAAAACTTTAAAAGCTTTTTTCATTGTTTTCAACAAGGTAGACAAATATTCGTATGTGACTGGAACAGAAACTTAAATTTGTGGAGCAGCAAGAATGCACTTAAACACTCGTAAATAAAATTTAAAGAGAGTTAAATTATATTTTCAAACAAAATAAACGAATTATTATCCTTATGACTAGGTGCTACCGAATTGGCAACACAAAAGAAAAAAATTATAATCTAGGGACTAAGCACGAGACTATCAAGGGTTTTGACCAATTCAGTCTGGACGATGACAATCATCATGTCAAGCTGTCCGCACTACATGTATTGCCTATGTGCACTGTAAGCAACCGAACCAAAGTCTGTGATTTTGTTTGCAAAGTTTGTTTAAAGTCAATTCATTCCAGTAAAAAGGACATGATGAGAGAGAGAGTTTAGTTGGCGTTGATTGTTGCTGTAGTTGTTGTTGTTGATGCTTTGTACTTGTGTTTGTTGCTACTGCTGTCTAACGACACGAACAAAAACTTAATTAAAAACTTTGAATTTCTTTTAGCATTACGGACATGTCTTTGCTCTCAAGAGGCTTACGGTGTAAGTCCTGTAGGAGAAAAAACAAAAAAAAAGCACAAATGCATCGTCGCTCACAGGGTGTTGTATAAAGTGTTATTAGTTCTGTAAGTGCGTTGTTCTACTTTTTTTCTTTCATTCAACACTAATATATTTGTAGTTGACTTTTACACAAAGCATTTGATTCTTACACCTGCAGCGCTCAGCTTAACGTCTTTATGTGTAGGTAAGTATATTTGTATGGTGGTACAGCGTTTGGATCTACAGTTCCAGTAATAGCAACAACTTTCAAAATTCGAATTAAGAATCATTTAAGCATTTTGTACAGTGCGGTTTAAGCAACTTTAAAATCCAATATGAAAATCATTTGCTGTTTTCTTTGAGAAGCAAAACTTTGTCACACATAAAAGTTTAGAAACATTTGCTACAGCAGCGTTTCGTGACAAGGTCATTAAGGTGCAAAGGAGCCAAAAGACTCATTATTGGTGATTTTTTTATTTTGTAACAAAAATGTTTATTCTTTTATTTTATGAAAACTTTGTTATTAAAATTTTTAGGAATTTTGTAGCAGAATCTTTGGAATGGAAGGCATAAGCTGTCACTATAACGTCAACAATTGAGGAGTGGCCGTACCAAAGGCATAAGTACCATTTCGAGGCAAAAGTAATGTCATATTTTTTATGTGCTTTATAGTCGGTTATTTGACTATTATAATTTTTCAACATAATGACATAAATTTCACACTATCAAGTAAATCTTTTGTGAAAACAGAAAACAATTTCATTAACTTCTAACAAATGAATGCTTTAAATAAACAAAGCCTGATAAAAACTTTAAGTTAAAATCGACCTAGCAATTCTTATGCGTGGGCCAAGTTTTAAAATTTTACTTTAGGAAGATGGGCCAGTGTTATACTAATTAGCTTGAATTTACTTTTTATTTATTACTTTTCTCTTAAACAAATTTATTCTTTGAGCTCTGTATCTTCATCGATTCCTCTGAATGATTTCTCAACTTCAGAGCGTTTGCGTCACTTTGTCTTATTGCTTGCTTATCATTCGTATTGTTCGTAATTATCTGACAGTCTTCCCTCGCTTTCTTCCAAAATATTTTTCGCAACCCTTTTAAAAAATACGAGGTTTCT
This sequence comes from Calliopum simillimum, assembly GCA_951812925.1. Classification (NCBI taxonomy): domain Eukaryota; kingdom Metazoa; phylum Arthropoda; class Insecta; order Diptera; family Lauxaniidae; genus Calliopum; species Calliopum simillimum. Next base: position 140,972,624 of record OX638368.1, read on the forward strand.
CTAAATCTCAAAATAAATCTTAGCATGCTAATCGTTCCCTCACAAAAAATGCATTTATATAGACATCTAATGGGCATAGTTGGAATTTTTTCGATGGTTCCCGCAATTACACGGTAGTCAGGAAAAAATTTAAATGAAAATATCGTGGACCCCAGAAATTTCGTGGCCAGATGACTTTAAATACTTCATGAACTTAAAATCTGATGAGTTTGAAATCGAAATGGGGGCACTTTTTTTTTTTTTCCGAAAAAACGAATTTTTTAGTCAATTTTCAGAAATACTCCGTAATACATAAACGTATTTGTCATAATTGTTGTGTATATGTACATATATACACACATATATGTATAAAAATACATAAATATATATATATATATATATATATATATATATATATATATATATATATATTTGTTTATAATTTTCTTTTTCTTCACGAATTACATATTATACATCAATATCTATATCGATGACTATATGTATATGTATTTATATGTATATATTATATTAAATTATATATATATATATATAAAATATATAATTTGTGAAGAAAATGATCAACGTAATTCGAAGCACTATGTTTTTATATTTTATTTTTAATTCAAATTAATACATATATATTTATGTAGTAAATGTACTTATAATTATATTCTAATATTAAACAAATTAGAATCTAGAATCTAGAACTAGAATCTGTATCTGAACATATTTTCATGAAAAGTATATAATATATTGATCAGAAATAAGCATTACTAGCTAGGATGAAACACGATTAAGAAATTATAAGCCATTCTTTATGTCATACATATACATGTATATTTACGATTTTAGAAGTACATAAATTCAAAAATGTAAGTACAAAAAAATTAAATACATAAATATTATTAGAATAATAATTATTGAAGTACATAAATGCAGTACATGCTAAACATAAACTCTTTCTTACAAAAACAGTTAAATAGAAATTTTGTATTATAGCATTCACTTTATTTCGTAAACACACTTACACAAATATCTATAAGTAACAAGTATATATGTAATGTACATTTTTAAAATTTAATCTCAAATTTTTTTATTTTCCTTGCTGAGATTGTCAAATTATCAAGAAATTCAATTCAAATTCATTTTCACAATATTTTTTTTCTTTAAGCTCCTATTTAATTTTCATTAATGTTTTAACTTAGAATAATACTGATTCTAAGATATTTTTTATTATTTAATATTATTAACAGTTTAATATTTGTCTTTGAAACTTGAGTTCCCATATGAATCCCCAATGAATGTTTCAATTAAATTGAAAACATATGTACATATTATTGAAGTTCTTGTAGTGGAATTGCAACTACTTAACTAGTTTTTAAATCAGATTTGGTCAATTGACTATTTACCAATTGGAAAAATACCAATTTTAAGCCAGTTGAAAATATATGCAGTATAGGGCAATTAACTATTTACCGATTTAAAATAAATCGGTTTTAAACCAGTTGAAAATATATGCAGAGTAGGACAATTGCCCTGCCCCTATGACATCGCCATGTTAAATAAACCAGTCTCTTGCAAGGAAAAAAGTCAGAATTTCAACCGGTTGTGGTTGAAAAAAAGTAGTTTTAAACCGCTTTTAAACCAGTTGAATTTCCTATAGGGTTATAATATATTGATATAGTTTATCTTTATTTGTTTTTATTAATTTGAGTAAAATATTGAATATAGATAGTAGTGGATTTTTTGATTATTTTCCTCACAAATAATATTATATATGTATATATATATATATATATATTTATGTATTTTTATACATATATGTGTGTATATATGTACATATACACAACAATTATGACAAATACGTTTATGTATTACGGAGTATTTCCGAAAATTGACTAAAAAATTCGTTTTTTCGGAAAAAAACAAAAAAGTGCCCCCATTTCGATTTCAAACTCATCAGATTTTAAGTTCATGAAGTATTTAAAGTCATCTGGCCACGAAATTTCTGGGGTCCACGATATTTTCATTTAAATTTTTTCCTGACTACCGTGATTATCCATACGGGTTGTCTATTCAACAGCCATCTATACGATGTCTTTATGCTTGACAGTTTTCCTGTATGTTATCAAAATGTTTTCGTTCTTGATCCATCCACACTGCATATTTATAAGTATATGTGCAAGAGCATCCCATACGAAAATGTGTTCGTGAGCCATGTATAAAATGTTCCACACATCAAAAATCTTGTAAGGACTGCCCCTGAAAAATTTGACCCTTTTATTCCTTCAGATTATGATTTACCTGATGATTGTGCAGGTCGAAATATGGGTGCTATATTTTCTATATAACATGACAATTTAAAAAATATATAACACTTGGCAAACAAACTTCAGACGATAAAGATATCAAGCAATCAAGAAAAAAAGAGCAAACTCATTTTGTACACTTGCATGCCAAAACGAGAATTAAAATATTCAGCCATAGCTAAAAAAACAGGTGCATCAAAAATCACTGTCCAAAGGGTTATTTCGAATTGTAGAAAGGGTCAACTTATTACGCGGAAAAAGAATGTATATTTTATATAATTTAAAATCAATATATAAATAAACTTTGATCCAGGACATAAAATAACTGAAAACATGTAAGAGAATCAGAAAAATAAAATAATTGCACAAAAAAGGTCTTAGTTATTCCTCATTAATTTTCCAAAGTCAATGTTGCCTATAGGCAACATTGGGCACTTATGGATATATTTCGAATACTTTTATATTTCGCATTAAGTATGCTTTCCATGGCTAAAAATCATAAAAATATGCGAGTTTGATTGGGAAAACTTCTCTAATGGAGAGTGGACCTGAAAAAAAGCAAAATATAGTAATTTTTCAGAATAATATTGAAAAAACCCCACAACAACCCATTGACAGAGGTGAAAATATTAAAGTGAATTTTCTGGAGAGGATTATCACGAAGACATGGAAAATGATATTGAACAAAAATAGAAACCGAGATTTTTAATAAAATCAACTTTGAAAATTTTAAAATTAGTTGATGTTTCAGGAATTTTATATGACTTCTGTCTGTAAGTTGGAGAGGAACCATATAAATCATTTTAATTAAGAATATATGCAGGCATTGTCCTACATTCGACCACCAACATTTCCAAAAATTCAAATTTTAAAGTGTTTTTCGATAATGGTTTTACTTCTAATGATCGAATTATAAGATAAACGTTTCTGAGGAGCACTACTGTGTACAGAATTTGATCTTGGGGGGAGGGATTTTCACATAAAAAAACCAAGGGGAACTATACTGAACACTAAATTTGTGCCGTTATATATGGGTAAAAATTCTTCCGGGGAAGTTGAACCTCCAAAACCTCCGTGAGCACAAGCCAGCTTAAGAGTAGGAACAAGTCGTAATGATCATCTAGAAAACTGTTTTCTAAGTCAAGAAAAGGAATTATGAAGCTTAAAAGGACGAGGATCACACTATAAAGCTTTTGGGTAGTCCTCGTCTAGCTATTGATAGCTTCAATGAGCACATGGAAGTTGTTGATCTTTCCGATATGTTGCACTTAACCATCGTTCCAAGAAATAGTATCTGCGCATAGTATCTTAGTGCATAAATGTATTGTATGTATTTTATTTCTAACTCATACTTGAGTATAAGGCCAATATGCAATGACTTTTATCTGTTCCCAAGACACTTCCGTTTGAGTTCCAACTCGAAAGACTTTTTCCAGGTGACTTTTGATTTACCTTTCTAAGCTGCCTTGTGGATGCCACTCAAGTGCTGTAAATTTCGATGTTTGATCTTCGGATCTCTTTTAGGTGTAATTCAGAGTTTGTGATGGTGTATAAAAAAGGCAGAAGTAGATAGCTATTCTATCACAGAGATATAAAATATGATAAAATTAGCCTTTTTATCCATAGGTTTCGCCATAAAAGTTGGTCTTGAACAAAGGGTTGTAAATAAAAGCAAACAGTTTTTAGAGAACAAGCTTAGAAATAAACACCAATTAGTTGTGTAGTAAGCCGAACTTCACAAAAAGCGAAGTTTTTTTTAAACTCAACCCAAAACTTAAAAACAACCCTAAAAGCAATGCATTCAAAAAAAATTCATAAAAAATAAAATATATTAAAAAAAGTTGGTTTTTTGCTAATCAGTTTTATCAGACAAGACTACAAGTGCTTAAAGTGAAAAAAAAATCACCTTTCTTTAACCATTTGCCAAAGTGTTCAACCTAAATATGAAAAATTTTTCTCTAAAACTTAATTTTTTTTTTTTTGTAGGCCTGTGTTATCGAAAATACGCTGAAGGAGAAAATCAAGACTTAAAAATGATTGTATTTATTAAAGACTTTAGAAAGTTGTGAAAGGTGTCGGTATGGACTTTTCAATAGCAAGCTATCAGTTGCACAAGGAGAAAGACAAAAATCCGTTAAATACATGCAAAAAGCTGTGCAACTTTAAATTGTAAGATTTACCGATTTTTTAATTTTGCAAGCGCATTAAATATTTTCTTATTCCTTATAAAATGCAATACATAAGTTATATCACGCAGCGAACACTTCTCACTATCCCTTAACACGTACCAACTGCAATCATTCGCCAGAACAAGTTCATTAACTTGGAATGGATTTTTTCTCTTTACTTTTTCTGGTGACACTGCAACTTGCAGCCGCCCTTAAAAATTCATTACGAATACCAAAGATTGCACGCAATCCCACCAATATTCTCCTGCCAACAACTAATTTTACCTTTGTCATTTCAACGGCTTGTTGGTCACAAATACCGATTTCACAAACTTTTTCTTTAGATTGCACAAGCTGCAAAAGTTTTTTCATTCATTGTTGCTGTTTTTCTTGTTGTTGCAATTGTTTTGCCCAGGATAGTGTTGCCCGCAAAGTCTTTAAAGTTGATTTTAGGTTGGTAGTCAATGTCGTCGCTCACTTGGTTTAGTTTTACTTTACTAAGAGGAGCAATTAATTTCAATCATAACATTTGCAATCTAAGCTCCACCAAGCTGGTAAAGTTACCTTCGAACACGGCGCAGCTGACGGATGAATGAATGAATGGACGTTCGTTCAGGGTATTTGAAAAACTTTTAATATATAGGTAGGGAGATATTTCAGTAGTAGCTTCCGATGTTGTTGTAGTTATGGTGCTAAGTTTATTGATAACAGGTTAATAACTTTTGAACTTTTTCAACTTGTAAGAACAAAAATTATACTTGGTCGTGTTGATGACAGTGTTGAAAACTAGGAAAGTGGGAATTTTTACGCACAAAAGCTTTGTCGTTATATCAGAGGATTTTAAATCAGAAGTAGCGTAGCGGTCAGGTGTTTATAAATCTTATTTTTCTTTAATTTTAAAATAACTGTGACGTAAATGAAAAATAATAAAGTAGAAATAATTAAAAATAAATAATTTGTGTGGCTTCCACTGTAACAAAAGCATGTAATGTGGCGATTGTTGCATGAGCGTAAATGACGGTTCGTATCTGTACTAGAAGAACTACTTAAACATGTGAGTTTCAATAAACAGCATGAGCGCCACCTCAGTAAGTGTCAAAAATTTCTAGAATCATGGAGAAAATTGATATAACATATTTAGAAGTTCAAAGGCTACTACAAAATTAAGAGTCGTTTCTTTTCAAAACATGTCTTATCACTTAAATAAAATATTAGCTACATTCATTGAAAATTTGAGGAAAAACTTGAATGATTTTTTTTAAAACTTTGTTTTTTTATTTTATTGAAAATCAGAAATTTTTTGTAGCTGGGACGGAATAAGTTAATTTTTAAAACAATATTCAAAATATCTGGATTTATTAAGCGGGCTTGAGGTCCAAAATTAATAAAAAATGCTTATTGATTTTTTATATAATTTATTATAATTTTCTTTCTCCAATATTTCGACTATCTTTGATAGTCATCTTCAGGGACCTAAGAATTTACTACAATTAGATTTCAAAAATTTAAAGAAAACAATATAAAACTCACTTGTCAGAAAATAAATAAATAAATTACTTAAAAACTAACACAATGGACAAAAACAATTTGAAAAAAATATTGCACAAAATTAAAAAGTAAATATTGCACAAATTTAAATTCCTATTGTAAATAAAAAACAGCTGATGTTGCCGCTGCTCTGTTGTCCACTGATGATTTTATTTGCATTTCTTCTTTATCAGGTGTCTAATTGTAGTAAATTGTTAGGTCCCTGAAGATGACTATCAAAGATAGTCGAAATATTGGAGAAAGAAAATTATAATAAATTATATAAAAAATCAATAAGAATTTTTTATTAATTTTGGACCTCAAGCCCGCTTAATAAATCCAGATATATTTCAAAAGGTCGCTAAAAATCATTAGAATATTCAAAATATTTAAAAAAAGAAGAAAAAACTATTAAGGGTGTTACCTTTGGCCTGGCGAAATATTAAATACCCTACTCTGCAGTATTTTGAAAATTTGGCTGGTACGGGAGGTGCCATGAGCTCTTCACATAGCTTTTGCTCAGATGTTGCACTTACTGCTTTTAGTGTCTGATTGAAATTTGGTTGGGTTATGACAGAAAACGCTTTCAGCATATATTGAAGATGCCAGCCCTCTCGCTTGAGTTTGCCTAGCTATTGCTCAGAGCTTGCATTTACATCTCCAAAAATAGTTCCAGTATAGCACTTAAAAGTTTTTATTTATATGAAAGGTGCCACGCCCTCTTGTCCAAGTTCGCCTAATTTTGCCAGAGCTTGCACTTATAGTGCTTAGTGATTGAGTGGAATTTTGTCGGATTATCTCAAAAACCGTTTTCAGTACATAATTTTGAAGTTTTTGCTTATATGCACAGTGGGCTCCTACGTGTTTTGAGTTTGACTTTGTTGACGACAAAATCGTGGTATGGGGATGTGTTTGTACTCTTTTCAAGATTATAAAACTGCTTCAAGTAAAATCGGAGCTAATCGGTTTCGAAAGTTACAGCCAATTACATGGTTTTTTATTTTCTACATAAAACATAAAACCTGATACAGAAAATGAAAGATCCATTCTTTTTCTTTAAAATTCAATATGAATTACATCAATATCTTTTGTTTTTTCCAAAATATCTTAACCTTAAAAGTTGAAAAAGGGCTAAAAATCGGTTTTTGTCTATATTTAGGGTTAAATATAGGACGAATGAAATTGTTGAGCTATTTAATATTAATTGCATTATTTAGTAATATTTTTAGTCTTCACAATGAGTTACAAAATGAGCTCGTATTATATGCCATTACAAAGCTATGATCATTTTAAAAAGGCATTACATTCACATTTTCAGGTAAATTTGTATGAGAGCCCCCCTAAGAGGTTGCCCGTCCCTTATGCATTTTAGAAACAAATGTTGAGGAGAGGAAAATGTAAGGAGTTGCTTATCAGTTTTTCCTTCATAGGGAACTAATTTATTATTTACTGCACAGTATAAAAGAAAAAACATGTAATTGGTTGTAACTTACGAAACCGATCAGCTCCGATTTTACTTGAAGCAGTTCTATAATCCTGAAATGTGTGCAAACACATCCCCATACCCCGATTTTGTCGTCAACAAAGTCAAACTCAAAATACGTAGGAGCCCACTGTGTATAAGAGGTGCCACGCCCTTTCGTCTTATTTCGTATAGTTTTTGCTCAGAACTTGCATTTATAGTTCTTAGTGTTTCAGTGAAATTTAGTTGGGTTATCTCGAAAAACGCTTTCCGTAAAGCATTTTGAAACTTTTGCTTATATGGGAGGTGAAACGCCCTCTTGTCCGAATTTGCCCAGTTTTTGTTAAAGCACTGGCATCGGCGATATTTATCTTCCAGCTGGCGGACTATGAATAGTACATCAACCACTCTTAGTCGTATTTGTATCGGATCTTGTAGTAGGTGCCAACGTTCGATTAATCGAACACTTGATTTTTCAACACATTCTTCTCTAATAAAATGTCAGCCAATTTATATGACATTACTTTTGTCTCGTTAAATCACTTTCAAAACTAACTACTGCAAATTTCGGAAAATGACAATAGGTAACACAGCTCAGATATCTTACATTTTTCGGTGTTCTACCAACCAAAAACTTTATAATAATGGGTTAAAATATTCTCCAAAAAATATTCTAAAAAACTTTTGCTAGGGGCCACCGAAACAAATACCGTCCGGTTGGTGGCAACCCTATATGGTAACGCACGTGTACCAGCGACTCATGATAAACATAACATTAAACAACTTCAAAAATTCATACTTGATAACCGTAAAAGATACCACAATTTTGAAGGTCGACAAATAATGATAATAAAATTTACTTATGAATAAAAATACTTAAAAAAAATAAAAAGGGTGCACCAAGCCCCAAATTGGCTTTGAAAATGAAAAAAAGCTTTTTTTTTCACCTAACCCATATCGTACCAAAAATTTCAGCATTTTTTTTTATAAAGTTTTTGTTATAAAAAGGTTAATTGAGTAAAAAAGTGGCGGAAAATAAGTTTCAGCCTCATCGAAATATGCCAATATATAAAACTGAAATTTTAATTTCAAAAATTACAAAAAAAACTTGTTAGCTCCATGCCGCTAATGGATTTTACAGCTGATGTTTGTCTTTCTCATAGGTATTTTGGATACCAAAGTGACCAATGATTTTTATATGCATCACCTATTTCAGCGCTTTATGTCGCTCACCTAAGAAATCTGCAATGTAAATCATTCCAGCAGAAAAAAAGTTTAGTCCTTTCCAATTCATCCTGTTTGGGTATTGTCCACATTTGATAGTTTTTAATATTTTTGACTAATTTTTAAAAAATGTACCAAAAATATGGTTTCGCTTCGACGCCAATTTAACCTTTAAAATAGGGCGTGGCATAAAAACAAAAAATTTACAAAGAGCTAATAGATTGTTCTTTAATATCAGAAACGTAAGCCTTCGAGTATATAGATACCTTACACTGAAAAATTGGCAAACATAAGCAATATTAATGATTCGTTAACACATCAAAGGTACGCTATGGGTTAAAATAGGGGAATGTCGTCAGGGTTGGGCCACTTTTTAACATTCCTCTTTATCTTTTTTATATATTTGAATATTACCAAATTTTTTATCTTATTTAAAAGTTTGGACTCATATCTGTAACATACCTTTAGGACAGCTCTCTGCGGTTTCGGAAAAAAATGTTATTGACGAAACTAAAAAAAAAAAAGTAGTCAGGGTTGGGCCATTGTAGTCGGGGTTGGGTCACCACCAAATATCAATGAAATATGTAATAAAATAGTGTGTAATGAATATGTATAAAACTTTTAATTGTTTTTCATTCGAGTATACAAAATTTCGATGAGATATCTCCATAATAACATTAATCTGAATTACAATTTAGGCATTCACAGTAACTCTTTGTGAGAATGACGCACTTCAAGTGCACGTCTCGATTGCATTCAATGCATTCGTGGGCATCGGTTCCAAGCATGTAATGCAGAAGTCTTGATCCACATCTTCGTCCGAAGAGGATTTTTTTTAAGCTTTTTTCGGTGGGCGACTTCGTTCAGCAGGTGGTGTTTTTGCATTAGAGTTCTTCGCGCCCGATTTTGGACGTTTTTTAGGCGTTTTTGAAGCATTGAGCATCTGTTGCTTTTTACGTAACTGTTCGCGGTTCTCTGGGAAGACGAAGAAGTCGAATTCCGAGAAGAAGTCGAAGGCCGAGAAGAAGTCGATAATTCCACATGCGTTTCACTTGCTGCTTTCTCGTGCATGCCGATAGAACTCGCTACTTTTCCGTTCGTGTCAACTTTGTGTGTATCCAAAACGTTAATCTTAATGTTCTGTGTTCCGAAAAACCGATTGAGTAATGTTATTTTATTGAATCGAAATAAAAATTGCTGTGGCCCAACCTTGACTACACGAGTGGCCCAACCCTGACGATAAGCGTGTTTTTCGATCGCATGCGAACAGGTTAGGGAATCGAGTTTTCCCTTTGGGAACTTGTTAAAGGTTCACCCCTTAATGGATAAGTAAGTATATACTTTTGCGGTGGCATAGTTCTTTTCCAAGTTTTGAGTCGTTTTTCACTGCTATTACAAAATTTTTTGAACTATCGAAAACAACACGAAGGCACAAAAATTTTTACTGAGAATCCCGGTGACAAGCAATGCTTAAAAAAGTTCTCTTTCATGGAAAACAATAACTCGACGCTATAACACAGATGCCAGCACGTGTCATATACGAGAAATAGCAATGGCTCAACCCTGACAGCGGCCCAACCCTGACAGCGGCCCAACCCTAACGACATTCCCCTACAATTTTTTTTCAGTGTAATCGTTTCTTTTAGCATTAACCCTTAAAATTTCTTTAAAATCGGATCAAAATCCGAGGAGCTATGAATTTTCAAATATGTGAGTATCTTAAAGTTGGATCGGACTTCATATGGCTGCCATCTTTGATTTTTTCGGAATTTGGAAAAATCATTTTACCACAGTTATACGTATGTCAAATGCTAACTTTTCACCAATTTTAATAAAAATCGAAGATTTCAACCCAAATTTGAAGCGATTACGCAAAGATTGACACATCAACAATGTAAAAGAGGAATCCCTAAACTAATCATATGGAATACAACAAAAAAGAAAAGTTGAAGAATTTTGCGATTTTTGAGCTTTTTACATAAAATCCAATAGACAGCTATTGAGGCGAAGCTCTATCCTTTATTGTTTCACATCATTATTACATCACTGAACTGTGAAAGCCACAAATCTCAAAAATAAACTAAAAAAAAAGGAACGAGAATAATCATCCGAAAAAGTTTCAATTCATGTCTGCAGTCGCATCTGCAGTATTATGACTTAACATAAGTTTTAATAAAATTGCAATTTTACAGCAAACTTTTACAAAGTTACATACTTAAGCTTTAGACAATAACCTGCAAAAAGTTTGCAGTTTATAAGAGAGACCGATTTTTTTATTTGATTTCAGAACTGTGTAGAAAATATTTTATTTTATGCTGTCAAATTTATGGAAAAAATTACTGCGGCTTATTAAATTTTAATTGTGGAAAATTTTAAGATAAATTTTTTTAAGCTGAACATTCAAAGTGACTTATTTAAATGAGCCTTTAGTTTGGGCCATAAAAATACTTAATAAAATTTTTCTATTTCTTGCAGTAAGCAAATATTGCTGTTCCTGCTGAAACACAAATTTCATAAATGTAAATAAAGAAGCGTCAAAGTAAAAATAAATTGATGTTTAACTAAAACCAATTTATATCAATGCCTTGAAAAAACAAAATATTAAATATTTTGATCTCAAAGTAACACATTTAATGCTTTTCCAAAAAATGAAACATAAAAAAAAACATCAGATTTCTGTCCTTTGGCTTCGAAAAAGCTAATATAAATAAATAAATGAAAAGTATGACAATTTACAAATTACCACAAACCATACAACGTTAACTTGCCACAAAATTCTGTGATCTGCCTTGTTTGCCTGCCTTCACTCGGCAAAGGACCGCAAAAGATATTGCAATATCTTGTAGGGACTACTCAAAGAAATGCTACTAAGCAGCATGCAATGCAGCACAGTTTTGATATGCCCATGAAACCCGTATTGGCTGCAAGCGATGAGTTGAGGTTTCAAACTTGTTAGAGCAAATACATAAACGCCAAAGCAATAATAGCATGAGAATGGATCTCTCCCCGACCAGGACTAGCAATGATGATGATGATGATTATGGCGTTGACGATGGCGATAGCAAGGGCAGCAGATATTTGCTTGTAAAATTGAAAATGAGTTCAACTTGAAAATGCAATTTCTACAAAATTCACCAGTTTACTGTCAGCAAGTGAAGAAGAAAAAATAGTAAAAAGTAAAAAGGATAAAAGTAAAAGATGAAAAAGAAGAAATTATGAAGATGACGAAATTTTCTTTATAAATACATACATATGTACGAGTACGTTCTGATATTCACAGACATTTATACAAAAAAAACTTATACTGGATAGGTATTATATGTTACTTAATGAATATGGTATGATCCAAAGAAGAAGCAAGTAATCGATAAATTTTTATTATGCTTTTTTAATACTAATTTGGCCGACACTTGACCTTCCCGTTTGCTTAATACTCAATCTAATAGTCCACTTCCATATGCTTATTTAACGAATCTGAATGTGGAAAGAGTTCCGGAGAGAAACTACGAAAAAGTGACTTTTTATACCCTACACCCAGGGTATATTCACTTTGTCCTTCCGTTTGTAACGCAAATAAGGAGGTGTGGCAAGTATAGAAAAGTATATGTATTCTTGATCAGCGTCACCTCCTGAGTCGATATAGCCATGTCCATCTGTCTGGCTGGCTGTCCGCCTGTGGAAATATTTTTTACGGAAAAACTACGCAAGATAATTCGATGAAATTTGATTTATTGGATTCGCCGTAAAAGTTGACTCGAGGGAATGAAAATGAGTGAATTTGGTCAACGGACAAGCCTACCACCCATACAAAAAAATATATTCAAAATGCAAATTTAAGAGTATTTTTCCTGAAAATGCAACCACAATACACATAAATATTAGAAATAGTTAGCGCAAGCTGTGGGCAAAAGCTAGGCAAACTCGGACAAGAAGGCGTGGCACCTCCCATATAAGCAAAAGTTTCAAAATATCATATTGAAAGTGTTTTTTGAGATAATCCAACTAAATTTCACTTAAACACTTAGAACTATAAATGCAAGCTCTGAGGAAAAACTGAATAAACTCCGATATAAGCAGAGTTTCAAAACGCTATACTCAAAATGTTTTTTTGAGACAATCCAACTAAATTAACACAGATACTAAGAACTATGAATGCAAGCTCTGAGCAAAAACTGAGTGAACTTGGACAAGAGGGCATGGTACCTCTCGTACAAGCAAAATTTTCGAAATACTGCAGTATAGGGTATTTAATGATTGGCCAGGCCAAAGGTAACACCCTTACTAGTTTTTACTCATATGTATGTTAGAGTGGCCCAAAATTTAAAATTTTTTTTAAATTGCGCTCTCACAACACCAAAATGTTCTCTTTGGTGTAAATAAGCACCGTGGAAAATTTGGTCAATTTCAAAAAATATTTAAAGCGTCCCAAGCGATTTTAAGAACCGGAAAGTGGTCCGGAATATAGCAAAATTTTTTGTTTTAAAATTTAAACTGTTAATTTTTTTAAATGGATTTTGGCCGCTAAGTTCGAATCTGCAATTCATTTCTCTTTAATTTTTCTAGTTTTGAAGATATTGTCCATTCGAGATGGAAAATAAAGATACGAAATGGCCCATGTCTCCGAAATTATAAAACTTATGGAAAAATAACTTGCATCCATATAAAAAGTTAAACGGTTTAAATTCAAAAACACAAACTGTTTTCACATTCGGGGCCAATTTTCAGTTTTAAAAATGGTTTGGGATGCATCAAATATTCACTGAAATAGACCAAATTTTATATGGCGCTTACTTGCATCAAAGAGAACATTTTGGTGTAGTGATGAGCAAACCAAGACCAAGACCAAGATCATAGCAGTTTTGGTCTTGGTCTTGTTCTTGCACATTAAGTCTTGGTCTCGGTCTTGGTCTTGGTCTGGAAAAAATTTCTAAAGATTGTTGAGTATTCAAAATTTCCAATCCTTATTTTTACAAATCAGTTGGGTTTTTAAGATGCCAAATTTCGAATTGAGATACGATTTTTGCTTGAAAGGGGCGTGAAACATCTATTAACTATAAATTCGCAAGACTAAAAAGCAGTCTTGGTCTCGATGAACATCGTGAGCAAGACCAAAAGCATAACAGTCTTGGTCTTGGTCTTGCAATGATATCAGCTCCTTGGTCTTGGTCTTGTTCTTGCAAAATTACCAAGACCAAGACCAAAAATCAAGACCAAGACTAATTTTGCTCATCACTATTTTGGTGCTGTGGTGAGCGTAATTCCAAGCAAATTTTCTTGTTATATGTAAATTTGAACCAGTCTGATATGTTATTAGACCGTTCCAGAAAAAAAGTGCAGCGCCCACCATCGAATCCAAAGCTTTTTTGCAAGACGATTTAGAATTTTTATTTTTTTACCGAACTTCTCAAGGAGACCAAGTTTTTTGCTCCAAAGGTCATTGACATAAAGTACTCCCTTTTAGTAATACCCACCAGAAGTCAGTTCTTAGCATCCTAATGTACTACCCTAACATCAGAAAATGAAAGCTTGCAAAAAATCATCAAAGTATTTCTTGGGTATTTAGAGTGAGATCTTAGAACATAATGAATCGATGTTTTTGTCTCGAGGAGACCAACTTTTTATTTTTTTTTTTTTTTGATTTGCTCCAAATGTCATTAAAGTAATATCGATTATTAAAGACATCGAATTTTAATGGATCATTTTGCGACGAGTTTTAAGTTGGCTGAATTTCTGGAGGCTCTCAGGATTGTTCATCAGTTCTTCATCATGACCGCCATGGCAGGTGTGAAAATAAATAAGTTTAGCAAAGAAATCTCTCCAATAAAGTTATTTATTTACACGGTAATTTGATTAATTCTTTTGAATATGATCTTGCGTGAAGAACAGTTAGCATGGAGGAAAAAAAGTTGGCCGCCTCAAGACAAAACATCAATACATTATGTTTCATAATCCGACTCTAAATACAGAAGAATTAAAGAAATAATTGAAATACTTTGGAAAAGTTTACTGTTTTTGGCGAGCTTTTATTCTATATGGAATAAAAATTTAAACAGTAGATAATGTGTCTTTTTATTAACTAAGCTAACAGTCCGAAAATAAAGCAAAGGAGCGTGTCTGAACGACAAGCGTTGAGAGTTGGCTTGGCTTATTTTGGTTTAGTTAACCAAGATGAGGGAACAAAAGCCACCAGTTACTATTATTTAATGTTTAACAAGTTTGAAAATGTATCACTATTTTTCTTAATGCAACAAAATGTCCTCATCACCCTTACAAGGACAAATGAAAAGTATGTAGGTATATGATGCAGCCGAATGTATTTTACTTCAAATCAAGATGTATGCAAGATGAAAGGACCTTCAAATATGGTTTATTCTTTTTGCACACATTTCATATTTGATTATTATTTTTCCTTTTTTTTATTTTTCTTCATTTCTCTTTGTAAAATTCTATTCTTACATTTTAATGAAGAAATATTATTTATATACCTGCATTGCTTTACACTATGTATAGAGCGAGCTCTGTTCAGTGAGAACTTCTTTTAACGTATCTCTTCTCTAGGATGCGTCGCAATTTTTTGTATATCAGCACTTTGCAGCTGTTGTCGTTTCATTGAACATTTTTAACGAAATGAAGAAATTTTTCATCCTATTTCAAGATCTTATAAAATTTCCTTAGTTTATTTTCAGCACAATAATAGTATTCGCACTGGTTTCTTTTCTTTTTATTCATGGCCAAGTCTTTTAGTTTTCGTCCTCAATTTTTATTTGTCTTACAGCTGGCAGTTTTCTCGCGCGTGCGATAAGCAGATTTAAAAGAATTAAAAATACGTTTTGCATATCGTTCAAGATTTCGTATATTTTTCTTTCGTTTTTTCCTACGTATTTATTTGTGTTCGCAAAAAGGCACTTTGGTTTATCTAAATGCGGTCATAGCCGCAGCAACTATAGCTTCGTATTTGTCCGCTGTACCTGTATGCCTTTTTGCGTGGAATGCGTATATTTACATGTGGGGTATTTAGTACACAGTAAATATTTATGCATGTTGAAGAAAAAATAACAAAGTTTTATTTCAAAGAACTCATTTTTTGACGTTAATGTTTAAATGAAATACAACTAATGTTTACCGCACTCAACGCTATTCAGTGTAGCACCATCGAACGAAATTAATGCAGTACAGTATATAGCAAATGCACAAACACGTCGTAAAAACCAGCAAAGCGGAAACGAAGTTCCTCTGTTACTTAAGTTACAGGAAGGAAAGACAATTCAAAAAATATAATATTTTTGACTTTAAAATAAATTCCTAGGTGGCCATATGGCTCTTGTTTATAAAAACCGTGTAATTTTGCAGTGGAGCCTATCTTATGGTTTATTTTTCCAAAAGACACCATAGACCCTTGATATGTGGTCTAAAACAATTTATGTTACTTATGAAAATTTTCAGAGAGATCGTACGACGTGCAACTGTGTCAGCAAAAAAAAAAAAACAAAAACGATTATCTTCAATCAAACGAATACTTTTTGTACTGGAGTCCAACTTACTGTAAATTTTTTTCGAAAAAACATCATAGTATTAGATTAATCATTATAGATAAACTATCCATCCAAATTGGGAGAGGGTTCGAACGACGTACATTTGACAAAAAGGATGATTCTTCTATTTTCGAGAGCAAAACCTTTACCGAATCATTCAATCCCTCTCCAAATTTAGTTGCATAATTTATTTTTGATGATTTCTTTTTTTTTGTTTTTTTTAAATGTTCAGTTAGAAGGGACAAAGAGTATTCGTTTGATTGAAAACAATCGTTTTTCCTGAAGTGTCTTTCCTTCTTGTTTCATTATTTGAATGTGGAATTGGCTTTCAAAACTCGCCCATACATTTCGATACAGCCTAATGGTACATTCATGTTTCAATATTTGAGTAGTATTTTAAAACAGAGCGTAAGATAAAGAGAGCAAAATGTAAAAACAAAAATGTGTTTAATATACTTATTTAACACACACTTTAAAAAACGTTGCCATGGACCTGGGTTCAATCCCCTGCGCGGGTGAATTTTTTTTTAATTTTTTTTTAATTTTTTTTTTTTATATTTTTTTAGTTTTCTTTTTTTTTACAACACTTTTATATTTTCCTTTTTCTTATTTATTACTTATGTTAATTGAATTGAAATTGGATACACAATAAGAGGATTCCTTTAAACATCTAAAAGCCTCAAAACGCACATAAGCCTTGAAAATTTTAGAGTCTCGTAAACAAAATTTAAAAATTTGTATGAAAAAAAAATGTTTACGTAGGCCGCGAAAACTTTCCAGGTAAAGTATGAGATCGATTGTTGTCAAATAAATGTATTGAAAAAATATTTTTTGTTTTGAAAATTGAATTTGAATTGAATATTTTTCAAATTATATGACAGCTGATACGTTGTATACACATTTTCAGAAATGTACAAACTCGTAAACTTTCGAGCTTTTCATGGTTTACGAGCTTACGAGTTTAAAGGAATCCCCTTATTAATTTTTTGTAAGGCTGTAGGAAGTATTTATTCGAATATCAAATTCAATTTGGATAGATATTTACTTCATATACAAAATTTATATCTCTTCATCATAAAGGTCAGTGGGGTAAGGGTCTGACAAGCCTATAATTGTAATTAAAAAATATAAGTTTCTATCACACGGACGGTCCTGGGTTCAAATCTTACTGCGTTCAGTTTGTTTCTTTTTGTTTTTAATTGAAAGAACGCTTACTAGTACAGAACTAACGTTTTATGCGTAAACGAGAGCTTTTCAGACTTAAACTTTAATTTTGTACAAGGAAACGAACACTTTTAATGACTTAATATACTTAACTTGATGATCGGTAGTCAAAGAGCGACAAATATTATTTAGACGTCGAAAAAGAAGATTGTTTATGTTAAAAATCATCACAAATGTATTAAATAATTTTGGTACTTTTTGGACAGTTTTGGTACTTTTTTTGCTGTTTGGTATAAAATAGTAAAGCTCATTTATCATTCCTGGTACAATGACGAATGTGAAATGAAAAGAAAACAAAAAACATGAAGTCAGTGACAGTGAGCTTTTTGCCTTTCTCTTTGTAATGTATCCTCTTTTCAGCTCTGTGTGATAGAATATTTTGTCATTATTAATATTGAAAAATTTGCATTGATGGACTTGTATATTAAAATAATTTTATCTCTGCGCACATTTACACACAAATACCTTTCTAATGGTGTATAACTCAAAGTCGTGCTCATTTCTAACATATTAAAAAAGGTAGGACAAATTTTTGTCTTGTCTATATAGATTTATATTTGCTCACACACTTCTACAGAATTTATGTTTTTCTTTCCATAAAACTATATCTTATTGCAAAACTTGGATCTGTTGAAGTTTTGGTACTTTTTGGGAACTTTTTTTGCTATACAGTACAAAATAGAAAAGCTCATTTGTCATCCTTGGTGCGATGTCAGCGAAACGGAAACAAAACAAAATGAAAACATGTGTGAGTGCTTTAGTTTCTTGTCTTTTCTTTGTGCTTATGTGACCGTGTATTTTGTTGTTTTGGATATTGAAAAATTTGTATTTAATTTTTCCTGGCTTAAATGCAAAATATTAAAATAATTTTAATTTTGTGCACATCTACACACAAAAACTTTTTTAATGGCTTATTATTTAAAGTTGAAGTGCATTTCTAGCATAGCATAAAAAGATGGACACATTTTTGTTTTACGCATTATTATATGGATTTTGCAGTTTGGCACTGCTCATTGTAAATATAAAACAGTGTTATTCAAGAAACTAAGTATAAAAACTACAAATACATAGCTGAAAATAAAATTAATTTTTTTGCGGTGTAGTGAGAAATGACATTGAGAAAGCCATCCAGCACCCTCACAGTTGTCAACCCAGTACATTGGAAATCAGCTTCTACTTGAGTTCTGCTGTTGCCTGCCTCTTATGGTACCTTCATACTACTCCCAAGTCTGACGACAGCATCTTGGGCAGCACTTTAACTCGTCCATCGCTAGCTCATTGTCGTCATGAATTTTTAATTAATTTACTTTTGCGGTTTTTCGCATTTGCATTCATTCATTCATTCATTCGCCTGAAATCGTTCGTTGCCCGCTTGTGCATTTGCAGTTTTCGCGTATCTTTGTCGCAGCCCCGCATCTTTAAATGCAAATATTTTGTGGCACAGTGAAAAAAAAAACAACAGAAATGCATTTCACGCAGCAAGTTAAAGCTGCACCAGAAAAAAAAGGAGCAGCATAATGTTAAGCTGGCTGGCTAGATGAATATACGGCTGACTAAAACATTGCTCACTCTGTGCAATGCAGCGGTGCTCATTCCCTTAATGAAATGCAAAATTTTTAGCACAAGGCCAAAGCGGTATGATTTCGGTATTGCTACCTAGAAGTATGCAGCAAAACATTTAATTGCGTTGGCGTAATGCAAAAATAATTGACAAAATGACAAAAGTTGGTTGGTCAGAGCAAGGAATGTGCATTAATTAAATTCTGTAAAATGGTAAAAATTTATTTTTGCCCGTTGAACATTGCTCAATATTTAATTATGGTGGCAATGCATGAAACTTAAGTTTCTTAAAAATTTAAAATCATGGAGTCATTGTTCTTATGAACGCAAATCAATTGAGTTACTTTTACTTTTACTTTTATTTTAAAATTGGTGTCAACTTACGGGTATATATATAAGTATTTACTATTATGTAAATAGTTTCCTACATTAATAAAAGTATGGGTAAAATATTTCCAAAAAAACAAATTATTTTTACGCAAACAAACATGCATATTTTCCAAACAATATTCAATAATTTGTAGTAGTTTTTTGCCCTATCCGACTATTGTTGAATGTACAAAAGCGTTTTTTATCAAAAATTTCCTTAAAATTGGAAAAAAATTTAATTTTAAATAAAAAAACGGGAATATGATACATTTTGTGTACAAATTCGCGCTCATATTTTATATGCATGGCTTGAGTCATTGCAGCAAATGTTGCAAGGGTTAGCAGCAATGAATGTGTTTTGTATGCTATTAGCGTATTTTGTTTTTTTTTTTTTTTTGTTAATTTTTTTGTTTGCTTAGTTCTGGAACTTATTTTTAGAAAAAATTTAAAAAATAGTTTTAAACCTTTGAAAACATGTAAAAAAATGTAAATAAACCAAAGCGCTGTGACATTGTATTTCCATATAACACGCCCTGGTGCATATACCCGATTTTATACATCGCAACTTTGATGCATAAGTCGATTAGTTGGTTTGTTACGTTGGTAACTGCAGGGATCGCAATTGATACATAGAGCGAAAAAAAAAATATTTCAAAATTTATTTTATTGTTTCTGTACATATTAGGTTGGTTCAAAATCTTAAGTTTTTCCATAAGGCACTCGAACCGAATTTTCAACTGAATCGGAGAATAAGAAAGCTCCAAAAACTACTTTGGGGCTGGTTGACAGGGTTCTAACACCGTCGTTATGTTGATTGCATTTTCTGCCTTTATAGATATTGTAATCGGATATTTTTTGTGCATTGCATTATGGAGGATATCCCTTGAGCGTTGGTTTAAGTAAAAAAAAAAATGCTAAAAATTTGTGGAGCAACATTTTTTTGTAGAAAATACCGTTAACAAGATATTTCCAAGGAACTTATTTATGTTCATGACCTTTGAACCTGAATATCTTTTTGA
The DNA here is from genome assembly GCA_951812925.1 of Calliopum simillimum. Taxonomy (NCBI): domain Eukaryota; kingdom Metazoa; phylum Arthropoda; class Insecta; order Diptera; family Lauxaniidae; genus Calliopum; species Calliopum simillimum. The sequence goes on from OX638368.1 coordinate 140,992,997, forward strand.
TCCCAATGTGAATTTTTAACATTTGTTTTAAAACGTTTCCTATTTTGCTTCTTTTTTTTGGATACCATACACCCAGGGCTTATTCACTTTTTCCATCCGTTTGCAACGCGAGGAAAGAGGCGTTGCTTAATTGACTTGATGAAAAATGAAACTTTTCGGTTCAATTAACTGGGGAATCAATTAAGCGGGGCCCGCTTAACTGATCCGACAGATCAATTAAAAGAATCCCGTATAATTGATCGAGTGAGTCAATTAAGCATAGAAAAAAATTTATGGTTTTTTTATATGTTCAAAGCATTAAGAATTTTTTAAAGTCATAAGCTCCATAAGGAGATAACGAATGCACAAATACTTATGTATGTATATTGTATTAAAAAGTGCATTAGGTACATAAAGCGAACTTCAAATCACCTTAAAATAAAATAAAGAAGATTAATACAAAATAGCTGAGCACATAAATTTGGAAAAACTAGATGTAATGGAAATGTACATATCGATACGTCCAACGTAAAAGTTGGTAACTCGAAAATCGTAGTTTTTAGTTATGATCAATTTTGTATTGTTTTCGTTAAAACAAGAAAACCAAAAACAAAAATTGAATAAATTCTTTTAAAATCTGTAGACAAAATAAAGGGTTTTCGACTATTAAATCGTTGTCACTATTCCAAATTGATTTACAGAGATATTAACAATTGTTACTCTAGTTACCAACTAATGTTCTCTTTCAAATCCATGAAAAAGTTGGTAACTCAACTTGCTAACTACCATTTAAAATATTTTACGGACATTACGTTGGTGTGTAGGACTTACAACCACTGATTTTTAAAGAAAAATTAACTAATAACTTTGTAAGTCCCGTGCATAAGTTAACTTAAGTTGCCAAGTTTTTGCATGAGGACCTCAGTAAAATATACTTAGGTTGTAAGTTCTAAAATTGCTCCCAGCCCTTCAAATTTTAAGCTAGAGGTTCCAAAATTTGACACAAGATGGAGTCTTATACGCAAACTTTGGATGTATCGATATATGGAAATCGATAGCTTAGGATATGTTTACTACGAGTCCATCAGTCTGCCGTGCTGAATCGGATGCCTGAGCACGTGACCGGCCTGAAAAAGTTGCGAAAATCAGTTTTTTTGCAAATATCTCGCTAACGGTTACTTCTATAGAAAAATGTTGGGACAATTTTGTAATTGTCTGCGTATAAAAAGTTATTCAGCGTCAAATTTTTCAATTTATTTATTATTTCCAGTGGCATCAGAAATAAAAACAGCAACATACGTGATTTTTACTATTTAAAACCTTTAAGGCCATCACCTCTTCTGGACATAAGTAGTATGTAAAGCACAATCCACTTTCGTCGGCTTCAAAAATATCAGCTTAATCACAAGCCTTTAATAATCCGGGAAGAACTAAGTTATTGAAATCATTTGCTCCTTTTGCTCCATGGGCTTTACGAAAGACGACACCTTAACGGGTTTGCATTTGCCAAAGCCAGTTCGGAGTAGGATTAAAATCTTTATTGAGCGGTATTGAAAAATGTTCAGATTTTTCCATCAGTAAAATTTTTGTTACTTTTAATATTGTTGATCTTTTAAAAGGGGTATTTTGTATGTATTTTTCATTTGGAAATAATTTTTTTTCTATCACACCCAAAAAAATTGCTGCGGTAGTTTTAACAACGTTTTGTTGTGGCTTTTACAATTCTCTGTGGATTTGCTAATTTAAAAGTTAATATAATCAAATTTACAATTAATTGTTAATTTTACAGCAAATGCAATAATTTCTACCAGAAATTTGTTAAAATTATCGATATAAACTTTTTTTTGTTGTGAAATCTACAGCAAATATTTTATTTTTCACAGCTAATTTTTCAAATGTACAACAAAATTGTAATATTAACTGCAAAAGATATGGGATGAAAAATTAAAGTAAATGCTGTAAAACATACAGCATTTTGCTACACTTTTACAACAGATTTTTTTGGGTGCAATTAACCGGGGAAACCAATTAAGCGGGAATCAATTAACAGGGGATTTGGGTGCCTTTTTCAATGAGGACAGTTTCACTAGGCCTTTTTTTTGTTCAATTATCCGGGGAAGTCAATAAAAAGGGGGTCAAATAAGCGGGGTCTACTGTATGTGTCGTTAAATATCAAAATTGCCTAAGACCCTCTTTGATATGTAGGCAAAATAAAATAAATTTCATTAAATTGATTTTAATTTATTTTATTTTGCCTATATATCGGAAAGGGACTTAGGCAGTTTTAACGACACATATGGGGAGTAATCGAACAAAAAGTAACATTTCCATGTTTCCTTTTTTTTCAGAAATCAATAAAATGTTATTAAAAAAGGTAGCATATTTTTTTTAAAAAATATGTTTATGCATAAATATACACTAAAAAAACTGCCTTACAATCGCGTTTTTACATATTTAAAAACTTTCATATTAATGGAGATAACTGAGTTTGAAATTTGGAAATGTTACCTTTTGTCAAGAAATGTTGGAAATTTTACTTTTTGATAATCATTAAACTGAAATGATGCCTTGTGGGAGCAATAAAAGCAACTGAAGATGTTCGACGAAGACTATGATTAGTGATTAGGATTAAATAGGTAAATATAATTTCTCGTCAGAGCTACAAAAAAATTGTAAGTGGAGTGGAAATGTTACTTTTTGTTTGGAAATCGACGAAAAACGCGGTTTTCTTGGGAACTGTTATTCTTTGAACCGCCAAATTAAACTGGAATGAGTAGTTCATAGATTTACATACGATTCTTAAAAAAAAAGCAAAAAGACAAAAACTGGAAATTTTGTTCAACTAGTCCTCATATATTCTTGATCAGCGTCACCTCCTGAATCCATATAGCCATGTCTGTCTGTCCATTCGTTGAAATCATTTTAATATTTTGTATTTTGACAGCAAGATAATTTGATGAAATTTGGTACACTGCCTCCGTCGTCAAAGTTAGCTCGTTTTATTGAAAATGAGCGAAATCGGTCAACGAACACGCGTACCACCCATAAAAAAAAATTATTTAAAGTCCAATTTTGAGAGCATTTTTCACGACAATGTAACCATCATACAAATAAATACTAAGGATCTGACCAAAAACTAAGCGAACTTGGACATGATAGCGTAGCACCTTCTACATAAGCAAAAGTTTCAAAATGCTATGCTGAAAATTTGAGACACTCCAACTTAATTTGACTCTGACACTAAGGACAGTAAAAGCAAGTTCTGAGCAAAAACTATGCAAACTCGGACAAGAGGGTGTGGCACCTCCCATATAAGCGAAAATTTCAAAATACTGTACTGCAAACGATAATCCAACTAAATTTCCCTCAGACACTGAGAACAGTAAGCGTATTTTCTAAGAAAAAGCTTTGTAAATTTGGACAAGAGGTCGTGGCACTTCCGTACAAGCAACATTTTCAAATTGCTGCAGTGTAGGGAATTTAATGTTTGGCCAGGCCCTTACAAGTTTTTTTTTTTTCAAGTTATGCACTTAGAGTAATTTTAGTTCTGAGACTTATTTTGTTTCATTTGTTGCCCTCTAATTTCTCACACTGTACTCAAAGCCATGACAAATGCAAATCTTGATTACGACAATGTGCAATAGAGTTCTAGTTATCTTTATTCTTACTGGAATATTACATTTTTGCGCTGAATTGTTGATTTTATTGCAACAAAAAAATAGAGATATAAAAAAAAAATCAAATTCAAAAAACTGAAATGCATCCAACTGATAGGTATTTATAATAGTAACTTTACTATAGGAATTGACAAATGTTACTAATGCACCAAAGATCAAAACATGTTTGAGTAATTCAGTTAATATAAGTTCAATGAACTCGTTTCACACGGAGCGACAAAAATGTACGTACTATTTTATTTCTAATAAATTTTACCAGAATTTCAGAGCAAACTAGTGATAACTCCCCACTGTAACCTTACTGTTTTAGTCCATTCAGAATTTTACAATATAGTAATTTTTTTGGAAAAATTGAATTGATAATTTACCTTGCTGTAAAGATGAAAGAGCAAAAAACAAAATAAACAACCATACTATACAAGAACTGTAAAGTTCAAGACAAAAAAAAGCAAAATGAACTGACCGCATTCGGATTCGAATTCGTAGCACAGTGCTGCGATAGAAGGCATTTGTGTAAAAAATTTTTGTTCAAATTTAAAATTTGTTACAGCTTGTTAAAGTCGAACATTTTTTCGAAAAAAAAAAACATTTAAGAAAATTTGGTAATCGCAGAACTTTTTAAAAATAATTGCTGCTCCTAAACCTCAAAAGCAATTGTTATAAAATAAAATGCATACAAAAGCATACATACCCATTTATTTTTAATGTTTTTTGTATGCAAATTTTTTTAGCCAAATTAAAGTTATTTTAAAAGATATAAAAAAAATTTTCAAATATTAAAAACCGGAAATGCTAATTTTCTTTAGAGCAGGAAAAAAAAAAGACGGGACTTGCGGGCATTGTTCTAAAACGTACAGATAGTACAGATTCCATATTTTAAGATAGGAAAAATTCTCAACCCCGTTTTTCCCCGTTTACTTTAAATATTTATCTGAATATCCCGTATTTACGTAAAAATCAATGATTTTATAAAATTTACATCACAAAATTTTTTCAAATGCTTTTGAATTTTTTTAAATGTGATTTTTTTTTTACAGCATACTTTTATATGTCAAAAACACTTTGAACTATTAAAATTTTAATATGGTTTTTTAAAGCCTAAAAGCATGCACAAACATTTTTTCCAGTTAACTTTCGTGGTTTTATTTATTTGAATATCTTTTTTTCTATTCATTGCATTTGAAAATTAATTGCATTTCTGAAAACAACGTAAAAAAATATATCAGTATGGTAAATCGTATTAAAATCGAATCAAAACTATGGAAATACCGTTCCGTTGTATGGAGTGACAGCACTGTGCGTAGTCCGTTCGTGTCATGGATAGAAAATATCCTCTGCAAATTTGTATATTAAGCAAATGTCTGTACAAACATAAATACTTATAGAACAATTTTGACTTGATAATGCTCTTTACAGTTAGGTGAATATCATTAAAATATATAACCATTTTGACTTTAAAATTCTAGTAAAACGTAAGGTAATTTATGTATCAATTTTAACTCTAATTAATTTAATTTTTTGACTACTCAAGTGAAGTAAAAATTATGACACTCATTTTTTTCGTGATTGTGCAAGTGAAAAATAAATTAAATTTTACTAGAATTTTAAATTAAAAATGGTTGCACAATTCGGAGTAAATATTACTTTATTATTGCACTATATTTTATTTGTATAGTAAATATTACTTTATGAAACCAAAAAAAAGTTCATACCTAAGGTTTGAAATTAAGTGTTAATTACTATAATGTGCTTACTACCCAAGGGAAGTAAAAATTTTGATGCAAATTTTTCTCCATGCATCCGCTAGTGATATTTTGAAATTTCTCGATAGTTCTCGCAACAGCTTTATGAAATGAAAATGCCTTCGTAATTGGATGAACTGCCTGTTTTAATGGTTTGTTTGTTTATAGCACTTTGCATGTCAAACATTTTAACCTATCTGGGAATATGACATTCGCAACTTTTCTCAATTTTTCATTTTCACCCCATTAGTTCTGTGGGAGGAAGAAAAAACTGCTTAAGTCGATTTTTGATTAGAAATCAAAGCAGTTTAAATTTTGTTTTATAGGTATAGAATTAATGTTGCTTTGCTTGTTTATCGAATATCGACATAAGCACTTTTTCTTTATCGCCACAGAGTTTTTGCTGCCGTAAGTTATAAAAATATGGATTTCAGATTCGTTAAAAGCAGCATCAGCAACTCTCATATATCAACTTTGCAGTTTAGCAGTAATTGGCCCATCAATTTGTAACTGCCATTTTGTTTTTTAAAGAATGGATTTCAGACTCGTAAACAGCATCATCAAAAACCCTTTATGATTGACTTTCAGGATTTTGGCCAGCGTTTTCGATTTTCCAAGCACTTTATGATAGAGTGCTTAAGTCTAAAGTGACTCACAACTTATTTAATAAAAGGCCTTGAGCGTGTCGGAGTTAATTTTTTGCATTTTCTTTTACTTGTTATGAACGATAAGAATGTCGAAAGTTAAATTTAACTTACTAATACATTTTAAATGTGGATACTGCGAAAAACAAGCTACAAATAATAAAAGTGATTGTCACTAAACTGGACTTAGCCCATTCTCACATTTGGTAAACATATGTCGTTTAACCCCTTCGCATATCTAGGAATATCATAGCTAGCACAGCATTGATCTACATAGAGTAACGTTCCAATTAAAATTAAATCAATGTTTAAGTGAAATTTTAATTGCGGCTCGAAAATAATAGCCAAATTATGTACAAATTTTACATTTAGTTTACCGAATATAAAATCGTATCTGTTTATTAAAACGTTCATTAGCAGTTGTAAAGAATGCACGCTAAAATTGTTATATGGCTTTTATTTTATCTCAGCCACTTAGAAAAAGCAAGTATTGTCCGATTTACAAATGTAAAATGTGAAATGTACGGTACGTATAATATCACTGTGGCCACTTGGACAAAATGTCATCTTAAAGTACTACGTCGTAATGTAATCTCCATGAGTATTCATCTTAAATTTTTCCAACTACCTTTGTCAAATATTAGTGTAAGTTGAAACATTTTTGTTTTCATAATATAAAGATTAGATAATTAATTTTTTTTTTTTACTTTATTATCTAGGTAAATTTATCGACATTCAAAAAGGCTAATGGCTATCGCCCATTTTTATACAATTATACCGTAGATTATTGTGTCTTTTTGAGAAAACGCAAAAGCAATCCACTGCGTGAACATATTCTTCATGAAATCGAAAAATATTCGAATATGGATAAGAAATGTCCTATAACTGTATGTAAAATTTTGATCATTAATCATTTATATTTGAAACTGTTTGAATTGATTTTTCATCTTTTATAGAAAAACATTATCATAAATGACATGATTCTACGTACAGAATTTTTTAATTTCATTCCACTGCCAACTGGTGATTATTTGATCAAAATAAAAGCTGCTATAAATTATGATTTTAAGGGTGAAATCAATGTTTATTTTTCAAGAATAGAGTAAGCTGACGTTTCATATGATTTAAGATACAAAATCATTTATATAAAGAAGAATACAGCCAATTTTGTGCTGGTTTGTAAAATCTACAATTATGTAAGGTATTTGCATACTTTTTAAACTTTAAGTAATTGTTATTCTATAGATAGGAAAATTGGAAAGTAGCATAAGAAGTTCTCCTCTTTTACTATACATTCGTGTGCTGAATTCACCTATCCTGAAACTACTGTTGATACGGGTTGCATGGATTGGTATGCTCTTTATTTAATATGTATTGATTTTTAGCCATACCTTCTGATACTATGTATATGAGACAGTTGGTTTGTATCTTGTCATTTATTTGTTGTAGTAAGCTGTCAAATGTCATTATTGCATTTTGACGAGATCTGATCCAAGTTGCCAGACCTATAAACCTTAACTAAATGGGACTAAAATTTCACACCAGCTATTCTAATCCATGCAGCTAATAAGCTTGAGCATATACATATGTATGTTGTTTTGTACGTATGTGTTGTGCATAAGCACTCAACTGCCCCAAAATATAAAGCACTTCTTAAGAAAGCACTTCTAAGCCGCTTGACCCCCATAGAAATTTAGAAGAGCTTACACAATGATTTTTTGTAAGGCTGCAGTTAGCATTCAAATGTCTAATAATGTTTGGAGAGATATTTTTCTTTAATATTTGAGTATTATTTTTGAAAAAAAGATAAAGAGGAAGAGCATGTAAGCTATAAATTTTTGAAAAATCAACCTTTTCATTAAAATGACTGAAAACGCCAACTTCAACACACTGTATTTTAACAACAAATGGTTCGAGAACCAAATCCTCCAAATATTGCTCTTGCACACCGGATCTATCATATTGCCAAATTTGGGCGAAAAAAATTTTCAGCTGGTACGCTGCAGCGCCATATACATATTAACAAAGATTGCGAACTTTCAATTGTATCGTATGAGCCAGATAAGTCTTTTTGTTGACCGCAAAAAATAACGTAAGCACCTCAAAAACCAGAGAAGGAGGCGTGGCAAGTATGGAAAAGCATATAGATCAAAGTAAGTTTATTATCAGAGTCACCTCTTTAGTCGGTATAACCATGTCCATCCCTCTGGATGGATGTTTGTGTGTCCGTGTCACAGGAAAACAAAGGTAATTCAACGAATTTTTGAAGAGAGGGTTCGTTGTAAAGGTTAGCTCGCAGAATTGAAAACTTAGCTTGAAGCCCCAGTCTTTTGCTTTAAAAATTAGTTTAAATTATATCGATATTTTTTTTTTTTTTTTTTTTCTTCGAAATATCGTAAGATTGGATTGGATTTTTCCTTTTTCAGCTATTCAGGCTAGAATAATTCAAAGAAAAAAGAATATAGCGATATAATTTAAGCTGGGTTTTGAAGTAAAATAATAGGGGTTCAAGCTGCTTTTGAAGGTTTTATGGGTTAGGATTACCTGGCTCCATTATAGTACAAAAGAATCAAAAAAAAATTATTTTGTTCCAACTTTTCACAAAATGAATGAAACGTTAGTTTTAAGGTTAGGATTTCTCAAAAACCATATCAGATATAGCAATTCTGAGGCCAAATTTGGATTCAGCATCAAAATGTACATTGAGTGAAATAGGCATAAAATCAATTTAAAAATGCGTATATTATTTCTATGAGATCTAATATGGACTGCACTTAATGTTTTAAAACAATACGCCATGCATGTTAAAAAAAAAAAAAATAAAAAAACTCTCTCCTGTAAAATTTACATTTTGGCGTATGCGCTATTGCTGCGGTTAGGGCTCGATATATTTCTATCTACCCTTCATATGGTAGAACCCCGGTTGGAACCCTAGTGCAACCAGTTCCTTTTTTTTAATTGAGAGAACGCTTAGCGCCGCTTTTGCAAATAAGCGCTTCAAAGGGCCTTCTTCCGGAAGGGTGTGATAAGCATACACTTTTAAAAATATAGAATGTGTATTACGAAGCAGAAGCGCTTATGGCTGAAATAGAACCACTTCAGAAATCATTCTGAAGCGCTTATTTTCCCATTGGGTACTTAGCCTCTTATTTAGCCAATACACACATATTCTCTCTATGCGTTTGTCATTAACATTTGTGTGTGTACGCGTATGACATTAACAGCTCAACTGCTGCAAATCAATTGCCAATGCAATGAAGCAACGCAAAACAGGTAAGTGGGCCAAGTTAACAACAAGAACAACTACAACAAAAAAAAAACTTTGCCAACAGCCAGCACAACCGAAATCGAGTGAAGTCAAGAGACGACCACAAGCCAAAACCAATTATGGGTTTAAAACAGTGGTGTTCGCTGGTCGATTGGGCTTTGGGCGGGGGGGTTGAGCGAAAATCAGAGCAAATTTAAGCCAACTGCAAACGTGTAAATGTGCGAAAAGGTGAGAAAAAATGGGATGGTTATCGTGGGGCTGCTTGATACCGGAAACATTTTGCGGTTCGTTGCCTTTAACATAAGGACATTAGCACACTTATTGACCGCCAGTCACTAAATATTGATGTGCTCTTTGTGTTTTTGTTGTTAACGATGTTGTTGTTGTACTCGTAATGCTAATTTTTGGCATTTAAAATCCTTTGGTAGTGATAAAATAAATCACAGACATAGTGAACCTTTTGCTGCCAACCAACAATAAGTAACGAGACGATGATGCACGAGTACATAAAGATCTTTGCCAATTTGGTCAATGAATTTGACAGTTTTTGGTTTGTAAATGCATACACATAAACTTTATTTGAATATTTAGTTTAGGAGAACCTTTTGATGAGTGATTTTCTTTTTTTTTACTTTTTCTTTAAATAAAATAAAGTTATGTCATTTTTACAGCAATTCATTTGTTTGCATATATGTGTGATTCTACTCTTGTGGCAATATTCTGTGGCTCACCTTATCTTGAATATTTTTTGTAAATATAATGCCTTGATTTAGGAACATAACTAAACATCAACATTGTTTCTTGTATGACACTGAAATTTAGTTAGCTCGATACAAAAGATATTTCATACAAAAATGTAACTTTAAAGTGCCGAATTCTCAATCTCCTGACATGTCTCCCTTCCGTAACTAAAGTTTTCATATCAAATTAAACTCGGTTTCGAGTGTGCATTAGACCTATCAATTATTATATGGGAAAAATTAAAAATGAAAAAAAATCCTTGCTCCCAGGACTAAAAAGTTTCCTATTGGTGTAAGTATCAAGTATAAAAGTTTGGTCCAGATCGGAAAAATGTCGGAAAAACGCTATTTATATGGAAAAATGGGGCTTTAATCGCAAGAATTAGTCCTATCTTTGAAACTATTTGACATCAGTAAATAAGATTTGGTATGTATATGAACAATATTTGAGTAAATTACATCCAATAAAAAAATAGGCGATGCCACGCCCCCTCGACCCGAAATTCTTGTATCTCTTGAAATATTGGACTCAGGGGAATGAGATTCGGTACACCAGGAAAAAAATTTTTAATAAAAAAGGTCACGTTCTCTCCTTCTAAAAACATCAAATTTGTCATATCTCTGAAACTATTTGACACATATGAATAATATTTGATTTCAGGTAAAGTGGAGCGAACAGGATATGGCACTGTAAAAATGTTAAAAGAATTTAAGGTACTTAGCTGATATAGAAGTTGTATTTTTTCTGTTCTTATTTTGGTCTCCAAGGCATAGACACCAAGCAAAAACAAATTTGGCCTGGATCGGAGCATATTTCACCATGCCCGCAGGCTGTTAAAGGTCTAAAAAACGATATTTATATGAAAACAAGAAAACAATCAATCCTATCTTTGAAAATATTTGACATAGGAGGATGAGATTTTGAAAAATATGAACAATACTTGAGTAAATAGTATCCAATAATAAAATGGGAAGCGCCACGCCCCCTCCACCCGAAATTTGTCGTATCTCTGAAAATATTTGACTCAGGTAAATGCGGTTTGGTACAAACCTAATTGGTACGGGGAAAATAATTTCATTTCATTAATATGTTCCTCTAAGCTAACTACCAAAAAAACAAAAATTTCTATAAGAATGGGCAGGGCCACTCCCCCTCATTTAAAAAAAAAAAAAAATTTATATCTCTGAAACTGTATGGCACAGGTGGATAAGATTTAATTTCATATAAAGTGATGCAAGCACCTGTATCAAATAGTTTCAGAGATATGACAAATTTGTTTTTTTTTTTTTAAATGAGGGGGTGTGGTCCTGCCCATTCTTATAGAAATTTTTGTTTTTTTGGTAGTTTGCTTAGAGGAACATATTTATGAATATTCTAGCAAATCCCGGTGTGCGTTGCTTTAATTAATCTTTAAAGGGCGTGATGTCGAAAATTTTTGTAATTCATGTTATTTCTTTTGATGCATTTAACATATCGCCGGTGCTTACGAAGAAAATCTTCCTACCGAAAGTTGGGGCGAAGAAAATCATTTTTTTGAAATTGCGGCGAAAAAAATCTTTTTTGTAATATGCGGACAAGAAAATCACTTTTTATAAAATGCGGCGAAGAAAATTACGCTGCGGCGTAGATCGCAGGGCCTCGCCATCAGTCGCACTTTTTGCGTTGATTCGACTACGTGTATGAAGTGATTTTCTTCGCCACATTTTGTAAAAAGTGATTTTCTTCGCCGCATTTTGTAATAAGTAATTTTCTTCTCCGCATTTTGTAAAAAGTGATTTTCTTGTCAGCATTCGCACAAAAAAGATCTTTTTCGCCGCAGTTTGAAAAAAAGGATTTTCTTGTGCGCATTTAAAGAAGAGATAGTCTTCGTAAGCACCGGCGATATATACTAAGACTCATCTATTTGCGTCAATTAGTTTAAGAGATATGAAGAATTAGTTTTCTTAGGGAGCGTGGCACCGCCCATTTTTGCAATTCAAACTATTTTCCAGCTGTGTTTTTTATACATATCAAATTCTATTTATCTACGTCAAGAAGTTTAAGAGATATGTTGAATTAAGTTTTAAGGAGCGTGGTGCCATCCATTATTTCATTGAAAATTATCTGACTTTAAACCCTTCACATATGTATATACCAAATTTAATGCATCTACGTTGAATAATTTCGGAGATATGACAAACTATTTTATTTTTTTTGTGGTGGGCATGATACCACCCACTTTTTCAGCCCATGATATGGCATTTTCTAATACTAGCATAATATGTAAATTTCATTAAAATCGGTCGGTTCATTTCCGCTTTATTAATTTTTGGAAGCTATGATGCTCTTTCCTACCAGTGTGTGTTGTTAGCGTAGTCGAGATGTTCTAGCTGTTCGGTAAAGTTACATCGGATAGGTACTTCTTTTGGTCTTATTTAGAGCTTTATATCGTCAAGAACGATAAGGAAGAGAGATGGTGTATGCAAACGGCCCTGCGGATGTTGTCATGAAATGCGCTTTATTTATTTATTTATTGCGTTTATTATAAATGTGGAAAACCAAATACGAGCTTCGATAACCAACAACATTCTTTTTTACACAATTTTTAAAGTGGACCTACAAAAAATGTTTGTTTCCCTAAATTCGATTTTTTTTTGCACGGGCCATTTGCTTCATGTTATTTCAATGAGAAATGTAATTCAGCTGAGGGCTCACGCGATTATCCATGTTTTTAAGATTTGTTTCCGACAAATTAAAATAAGCTATTAGTCCTTTCTTAAATATATCCGAATTGGGAAATAACGGACACCTTAGGATCTATGAGTACCTATGTTATTTATGTGAAACGAGTAAACGTGTCGCTTGTTGCATTTTACTTCCGCTTCCTGTTGGCTATCGCTGCCGCATTGTTCATGGGACTGGCTATCATAACCGCCTAATTTATAATGAGCGATATCCATGACACCAATTGGCTACAGGACAATAAAGTGTTTGTTGATGTTTTAATTTAATTATCGGAAAAATTAAATTGAACTTGTTACTCGTGTACATCAGCTAAAGTTTAAAATTTCAAATAATTTCATTACACAAAATTTCATTATTGGTCTTTGCAGTTTGCTGTTATTGTTTGTCATCAGCAGCAGCCACTTTGATCATTTGTTTTCTATAGAAATCCGTCGCCATTCAATTTTATGGGTGTGAATAAATATATTTGGGGTTTCCTAAAATGACATGATTCAATTTCGTTGTGCATAAGATTTCAAATTTCTAATTGAATTTTAGTGTAATTTCATTTGTTTGACAGAAAATGTTGTTGGTTTTCTTTCATTAAATATACTGATGTGTTTTCTTCATCATGATGATTAAAAAAAATAAGTACTTTGTCAGCTAAGTCTTACAGCCCACAAATAATTCAAAAAGATAGGTTACTTATTCAAAATACCAGTTTAAAGTACCACTAGTAGCATATTTCGTAGTTTGGGAGCATTAAAATACGAAGAATTGAAATGTTTTCACAATTTTCTCTCTGCTTCTTCTATAGTTATAGAACATAAGTCGTAGTAGATTTAACGAAGTTAATAATTCACTTTTTTTCACCCAAAATTAACACTAGATTTTAATTTACTGTGTAAAAACTTTTTATTTAATAGTCTACACTACAACATTACTGAAATATAGTCAAACTGTTACTGAGGTGCAATTCGAAGCAAACAAACAAATCGCTGCTGATTGATGAAACTTTCGAATCAGTCCCCAGATGTTCTCAGTTTCTGCTATATACACATATAACACCGTCCGATATGACTTTGCACAACTGAAAAAATAAAATCAATATATTTTGAAAATATGGCTAAGAATAAGTCATACGTGTCTTCTCGATTTTCTGGATCAGTTCGAAGTTGTCTTTTTATGTGTGGAGTCGACAACCTTAATTTTACGATAAATAAGTTTAAAGTATATCACGTTTTCCGAAAACTTAGGAGGAATATTTTTATAAAAAACACTCTACATCCCCCACCGATTGGTGATTTTAAAACTTATCTCAAAATATACAAAAGTTACTTTTTAAACAGGGGAATAATGAGTCAGTATTAGGTATGCTAATTTTTGGGCTTTTTGGCGATCCCGGGATTTCGGGATTATAAAATTCCAATCCTGGGATCCCGAAATTTTTCGGCTTTAGGTATGATTTTTATTTTGACATTAAAAGCACACTTTTTTATTAGAATATAGTATATATATAAAGTAGTTTTAAAAATGTTCAATTCATATTAGGGGTCTGCACAAGACGTCTTGTTTGCGTTTTAAGACATTTCGTTTCAAGATACATTATATTTTGTACCCGTTTTTTATTTATCAAATGCTCTAGTTCAGTGTCGTGTGTAAATGTCTTGACAGAACTAGAATTTGAAAGAAAATAAACAAATACTGTGCTAATTTGTCTTGTTTGATTTGTTTCAGTTATTTTAGTTGCATACTGTAGTAGTAGTGTACACTACTAAATGCTAATGGTGTGATAAGAGTAGTTTATCGCTCTCTTCTTGTGCCTCTTTTTTGTTTACTCTCTCTCTCTCTGTCGCAAAAATGTATGAAAGCTACTACAATTCTGCAAGTGTTACCATATCATAAATTTGATTGTGGTTTCTCTACTCGCACGTTTTACAGTGACCTGAAGTATTTGTTTTTATAAAATAGAGTTCACTGATGTGTTTTTTAGAACCAAGTTTATTTTTCACACTGATAAAAGAAGACAATGTAAATAGTGTCAAAATGAAATCAGTGTACACGATGATTTGAGTCTTGAATTTTTTGGATCAAATGCATCAGTTCAGTGTAAAATGTGGGTGTAAAAAAAAGTACACTTTATTTCAAGATGTCTTGTGCAGATCCCTAATTCATATTAAACAGTCAATCGTTTTAATTTAAATTTTCATTTTCAATTAATTTTAGTCATACTTATATTTTGAAACGATATCTTCATTCTCTATATAATGCAGGAAAATAATGTAAAAAAAGGCTATAGTATCCAATTTTGTTGAACAAGCACCGATTTTGATCCGACTTGGCTCATTTTTGTTGGTAATTGAATTTTGAAAAAAACCAACACTGTAGTTTATGCAGCTGACCACCCCCCCCCCCCCCCCTAGCTTTCGCTTTAGAGTTACAAAAATTTCATATAAAATTTTTAGGCAAATAGATTTTTAGCCCAAGAAAATAAGACATTTTCTGCGAAAAAATTCCCAGTGGAAATTTTTCACCGGAATTGTCTTTATTTATGCATGATACACAAACTGTGAAAAGTCCATTGCAAAGTCGTGTGCGCATAAAAAGTTATTAAGACTCAAAGGTCGCTAAAATCAGTTTTTTGCAAATATTTCGCTAATGCTAACTTTTACAGAAAAATGTTGGTCTTCAATTTTGTAGCACAGGAAATTTCCTACTAAAGTACGTTAAAAGTATTTGCGTACGACTTCTAGTTTAGGAGGTCACCCAATTTAAAAAGTTGTTAACAGTTATGATATGAAATACTACCTATGAGTTCACATTAAAATATCTTACTTTTTAAATTGCAATAACTCTTCAATGAGAAGTTTTACAAACAAAATTGAAATGTGGTTTGAAAGATAATTTAATTTTCTATATACTGTACAAAAATTTTTTTTCGAACGGCTCATGACCTTAAAAATATTCTTCAATATCCGTTAAGGCTTCGAAATTACTGGTTTTTTAAGGATATCTGCGAATTGGTAAGTACTACAATTTCCTATTAATTTTCCAAAAAAATGGTGGAAAGTTGTTGTAGCGTAATTTTTAGTTAAGCTTTTTGTTATTTTTTGTATCAATTTGGTTACATACTTAATTTTATGTTATTTTTGTTTACTGGTCCTGATAAAACCAGTAGACAACAACCAAAATGTAACATTTTGCAAACCATATTTTTTAAACTAATTTGAGGTCGCTTTTTCTTAGGGGCCTTTCTCGAGATATTCGAAAACTTCGATTTTGAAGGTTATGCCTCAATTTTTAAGAATATATTTCGAGAAACCCAATTTTGAGCGAATTTATTTTTAAACCATTTTAAAGCAATAATTAAGATCTAATTAAAATTGGCTGGCCTATAGCAGCGCAAAGTTAATTTTTATAGTAGTTCTTACAACTTTTCATATTAAAGCCAAATAAAACACGTTTTTTTGGGCAATAGTTTATACAAATACACTTTTTTGTACTTTTACTTAATAGTATATTTAATTGCAAACAATTTGATAGTCAAATCGGGTAATACTATTTTAAAATGTTATTAAGGTTTCACTGAAGTAGGACTATTCGTTTTTTTATCGAAAAAATAAACAGGTACAAAAATATATTTTTTGCTCATAACTTTTTTTTCTATTTATGTTCTTGCAAAAAATGCTGCGATAAAAAATTTTAGATTTTTTGTGCAATATAAGTAGATAATATTCGGTTGCAAAAGTCGACTTTTTTATGTTTTTTAATTAAGTGGTCGGAAAAACGTTCGTTTACTCAAAAGGAAGGCTCTTACGAAAAAAGTGTATAAGGTTTAAAATGCTTTTATAAATTTTTTGAGACCTTTTTGACTTTTCAAAAATTGGTCACAGAAAAAGAAAAGAAAAAAATTCTAAAAAAATTGACAAGTGGGTTGTACGATTCTAAGCATTTTATGCATTAAAAAATTTTTTGCTTCATACAAATCGACCCTGTTTATTGTACTTGTTTAATAACTTTTTAAAATATGATCCGATTTTAGTAAGCCTGGGCCTAAAATATTTAAAATTAAATACACTTTTAAATAAACATACAAAGAAAATTTCAAAATTGTAAATAATTACTATGAAAATAAACTTTTCGCTACTATAACTCAGCCAATTTGAATAAGATTTTAGTTATTGGTACATTTGAAGGAAGCGTAAGAATTTTTCTTTAAAAAAGTGTATACAAAAATTCGAACGAAATTGTGTTTCTCCAAATATTTTTTTCTAAAATTAGAGCTATAACCTCAAACATCGATATTGTCGATTATGTCTAGAACGGCCTCTAGGAAAAAAAAAAGAAAAAAAAATAAATGCCCTAGATAAAATCCTGCGTACGCCCTTGGATATCCTTGACTAAAAGTTCAAAAAACACGATTTTTGAGGTTATATAGAGGATGCACAAAATTATTTTACTATTTTCTATTAAATGCAGCACCAACTTTGTTCTATTCGTTGTCTTCAAAATGAGCTATGATATGGTCTTAAATGATTTTTCTATAAAAAAATTACGATCATTTTAAAATTAGTTCATATATGTATTTCTCATTACCGTAATCCATTTTAAACCAAAATAGAATGAAAAATAAAAATATATAAAATTATTTTTCTTCGACTCTTTTAAACCATTTAGAACATTTGTTGCTATATGGCTACATTCTAAAAGTCGTACTTAGAAACTTTTGATTGCTTAGGCATTATATGACCAAAAGTAACAAAAAAACAAAAAAATTAGATTTTTCGGATGAGAAACAAAAAAGATAGACCAAAAGGGTTAATAAAATTTTCCGTAAAATATTTTTGTAATATTTTAACCCATTATAACCCATTAACCCATATAATCCAAAAGGGGTCTGATTAAATCATTATTATTGTCAGTACAATCTTATGCATTTATGTCACAATAAAATGTTCAACTCAAATCATACATCATACCCATTTCATTTTCGTTTGGCATTTTTGCCTTATTTTATAATTCAATTTAAGAAAAAACTATTAACGCCTTTTTAAAAAGTAAACAAAGCTCCTTTGCGTGTCGTTACGAATGCACAACAGTACAGTAATGAAAAATCACATTTTTTCACAAAATGTTTAAAGAAAAAAAATTATTTTTATGTTAGACACATTATGATATATGGCATACGTATGAATATGTAGGCAATAATAATAATGAAGAAATTGCAAAAAATAAAACAATTCATGCATGCACACACACACACTAACAATGTCACAATTTTAAATTTAAATTTGAAAATGCCGTGCTCAGAAAATTTCAGATATGCGATTACACTCAGCATGGAAATCCATAACAAGGTACAGAAGTGAAAAATGCTCGCACGAATGAACCAAATTAAGAATATTTGCGGCAGTTGTGTTTATGAACATGCATTTTATGCAATGTGGGTACAATTAAAAAGTACATAGTATGTTTATTTTGCTGATTAAAAAAAAAAAAGAATAGTTTTGAAATTCCATGATTGCACCAAAAAATCTTAAAAAAGTTGGCAAAAAAAGTAAGCTAAGATTTTTTTCAATATTTTTAAGGTCATGTAGTGGTCGCAAAATCTTGAGTTGAGCCGATTTTTATTTGATCTCAAAAGTTCACGGAAAGAGTTTAACGAAACATCGATACTTTAGAACGCTATAGTCCTATCTCCATTTTCTTAATTGTTGGGAGATCCAAGAGATTTTAAACCCAAAAGCAAGCAACAGGCATTATAATAAGGCAAAGAAATATTAAAATTTAGAGAGCGTAACTCAAATCTCGTAAAAGATTTTTGAATTCTTTCAATTCTAGTGACATACATTAAAAATTAAGGATTCCAAATAAAAGAGGCATATTCTAGTCCAGATCTGACAAATGTATTATAAAGTGTATTTAGCGTATTTGGTTCAGTAAATTCAGTAATATGCCTTTGAATAAATGCAAGTAATGAATAAGATTTGGGAACATTATAATTAATAAGGTCTGCAAAGGTAAATTTAGAGTCGAAACTGGGGTCAAAACTACGGCTTGCGGAAATAACGCCATATGAAATAACGCCAGAAATTTTTTTGGAAATAACGCTAGAAATCTTCTGGTATTCATTTTTGGAAACAAAGCCAAAAACAAATTAGGAAAAACGCCAGAATTTTTTGAAATAATGCTATAGGAAATATCGCCATAGAAAATAACGCCATAAAATTTTTTCGAAAAAACCCCAGAAAAATCTCCATACGAAATTCTAGCGTTATTTCCATTTCGTTTTGGAAATATAACCAAAAATTAACTAGGAAATAACGCCAGAAAAATTGTTGGCCTTATTTCCAAAACAAAATGGAAATAGCGGCAGAATTTTGTATGCAGATTTTTCTGGCGTTATTTCCAAAAAATTTTCTGGTGGTATTTTCTGTGGCGTTTCTTCCTTTCTGTAAGCTACATAATTTTTGAATATAAAGCCATAATTTTTGGAAATAACGCCAGAAAAGTTTTTGGCATTATTTCCAAAACAAAATGGAAATAGCGGCAGAATTTTGTATGCAGATTTTTCTGGCGTTATTTCCAAAAAATTTTCTGGTGGTATTTTCTGTGGCGTTACTTCCTTTCTGTAAGCTACATAATTTTTGAATATAAAGCCATAATTTTTGGAAATAACGCCAGAAAAGTTTTTGGCATTATTTCCAAAACAAAATGGAAATAACACTAGAATTTTGTATAAAGATTTTTCTGGCGTTATTTCCTATGGCGTTTTTTTAGGGAGCCCAAAACTACCAATAATAAAAGGCTATTATAGATTAATAGGTTGTAGAAAATTGTTCCTTGCGTAATTTCATGATGACCTTGGAACAATAGGTGAAACTTCAAAATCACGTTTTTTGCGGGTATTTTAGGTAAAAAAAAACAACATGTGGTTGAGCTTAGGTTGCAATTTGTATTTTCTTTTGACATAGCTTGATTTAAGACAAATATTTGATATATCGTACGACTCATGCCAAGCATTTTAGAGATCTTAATGAAATAAAAGCTGCATCAAGTCTAGATTTTGCAAAAATCTACGTTACGTTACCCCCAGTTAACCATAAAACAAAAAACCTCAGCTCAATATTTTGGCACTCTCTTTCAGAATTTTGAGCGTAATAGCGGAATTTCCAAAATGTTTTTTTTTTTTTTAATCATGCTAGCATAGATTGATTATTAAAACATGAAAAATCAAAATTTCATGGGGATAACTAGTTAAACAATTATGTAAAAGACACAACAGCTATAACATTATTGCATGCACCTAAAACTATGCAATAAAAAATGTCAATGATTTCACTATACTAGCAATTGACGCACATAAGTACTTTTACATTGCATACTTTTAGGTGTTGAAATTAGTTCAACTATATACTTTGCGGTACCATAACGATCTGGGAATTCTTACTTTCTTATTCACCAAGCAATTGTGCGAGTGAGACAATTTATTCGAAAAATTTTGCAAATTAGTTAATTTCCCTTTTCATTTCATTTCGTTTCTAGCCACATTCCCCCGCCTATCGTTAACAAGCCCCTTAATAAATTATATTATTAAATGAAATGTCACGCATACGCCCCGATTTCCCTACAGCAATGCAGCACAAAATATCGCTTGCATGGAAATGTGCAAATGTTGCAAGGTAAACACGCTACATTGTATATGTATGTAAGTATGCACCTATGCTATAACTATTATTTTTGTTGTCGTTTATTGTTGCTGTTGTTGTTGCCGATTAACAACGTGATTATTATTCAAATATTAATATCCAGTTGCAGGCAAAATGCAACAACAACAATAACAACAACAACATCACACATATAGCTCTTATGAAATAATTTACAATTAAAACCAAGAGCTACAAAAATTTACGTATAGGGCGGCGGCGGTGCTCAAAGGACATCAGCACAAGCACGTCTTATAATTTGTTTATGTATGTGTGTCACATGCATAAGACACATATATGCATACACATATACAACCATATTTATGTATTTGCTGCAGCAGCGTGTGCCATGCTTAGCTGAAATGTATAGTCGCGGAAACGTTTCGGCGCCCCAGAGAATATTGCATATTTAATTATAAGCCAATTATGCATCCCGTGTGTTTATTAAATGCGATAAATTGACTGGGATGTTAACAGCCAAACGTGTCCAGCTACAAACGTGTTGCAAAAGCTTGGATTTTGTGTTTAATGAAATGGCTAAGCGCAGCAGTTAATTGAAAAATTTAAACATTTTGTTATTTCGTAATAGAAGTTTAATTGCATAATTTGTCACTTATGGAATGATAGAGGCTCAGTTTTTGACGAAGTTTAAAGTGAAATTCACGTTTTTGTAGCTTTGCTAGACAAAAGTTCGCACAGTTGCACAATATGAGATTTTTTGAAATACAGCCGAAATTCAAAATGTGAACTTTTGATTTATAAATTTATTGTGACTAATTTTGGTTAAAAAAAACTCTAAATTTTATAAAAGTAAATATTAAGAGTAAAATATATTTTGCAAACCTGCCATATAAAGCGTCGGAGAAAAAAATTGGGTCACCCATTGCTTCAATATTATGTGTTTCCAAAACTTAAGTCTGGAAAAATTTTCAATTGATTGCGGTTCTCATTTTCACCGATTTAAAAATAACGGCAAAACATTCAATTTACAAAAAATAGGTTCACTGGTTAATATCAAATAACACCCTTTTTTTGCAAAATAGCTTTAGGAAGTGTAACTCGATCTCCGTTTTGGATAATATTGTATGCAAATAAAAATTATATGTAAAATAGTACAAAATGGGTCGTGGAAGGCATTGCATCATCAATATGCTACGAAGTAAGTTCCGAAGCCAACGGGAAATTGCCAAATTGCTAGAGGGCTTTTAAAATTTGACTAAGCGGTAGGTATGCGTTACTTTGAATCAAGCTCTAGCTCGTTGTATCTTGTTAAATAATCAAATTTAACTAAAAATCGCATAAATACATTATTTGACTGATGAAATAACGATACCTTGAGCGTAAAAAATGTTAGAAGACATAAAAACAGATTTTTCTAATGGTGAAAATCAAGTCAAAAAGGAGTATCTAACTCTAACTCTAATCTTAATTTTGGTGATTTTAGTTTATTATTTTTTAAATTTAAGACTTAAGGTAATTTTTATAATTGGATAATAAAATAGTCCCTTTATGAGACAAGGAGTTTTATTTAAGACACTTTCAAATAACATCTTATTTGTAAGTATTATTCACAATAATATTATTCAATATGATTTTTGAGTTAGCTTTTAAAGGCGTGTTCAGCAGTATTCTCTTTAAAAACTTAAACCGTTCAATTCAAAAATTGGTCAAAATATGTGAATTCATTAATTTATTATAGAAATTCATTAAACATTAAAATATTGGAATATTAATCAGAATTTATATATCTATCCATCTTTTCCGGGTATCCTGTCATTAACGATTTTATAGTTGTTTGCGTTACCTTTTTGGAGGAGCCGGTCCATTTACGCTTGAAGTGAGACATGTCCTGGGATAACTTTCCCGTGTTCTTCAATTCCCTTTTCACGAGCGCCCAATATCTCTCCACATGCCGGAGTTCTGGACAGTTGGGTGGGTTTGCCTCCCGTGGTACAAAATTTACATTAGAGTTATTCACGATCTGGAGTAACGAGCTGAGTAACAGGGTAAAAGTGCACTCAGTTACTCTGAAAAGTGAGCATACTTAATACTTTGCATATATCGATACCTTAGAGCGCTATAGTTCTATCTCCATTTTTCAAATTGTTGGGAAATGCAAAAAAGAAGATTTCAAACAGCGGTTATTTAGGATTGGCTGCTATTCTGATACAACGATATATGCAATATTTTTACCTACAGTATATTTTAACATAATTTAATATTTTTAACCAATTTTATTAATTTCTAACGAAATCCCAATCAATTTATAGTGTGTCATTACTTTTGCCTTTATAAAGAATTCCACTACTATTGAAATAAACGACGTATTTAGTACATTTTTTGAATTTTTTCCACTAAAATGTCGTAAAAAGTCATAAAACGCGTAGAAAACACGAAAAAAAAACGAATTTTTTTTTTTTTTTTTAATTTTTGGTTCCAACAAACAAGAGTGGAGCCTTGGGTGTAACCAAATTTGTCCATTAAAATGTCGCAAAAAGTTATGAAACGCGAAGAAACGCGAAAAAATGAAGAATTTTTTTAAAAATGTGATTTATTTGAATATTCAGTGGAGAATGATGCCATAGCTGCAAAAATCTCGAAATCGCAAAAAGTGGAGATAGGACTATAGCGCTCTAAGGTATCGATATATTTGTTTTTTGTTTCTCAAAATAATTTAAGCTGACAACAAAAAAAAATGGTTAATTAATATTTTCCTCTCATTCAAATTTTTATTTTTGATGAACGAAAATTGCCTCTCAATCATAAACAAGTTCAAACGTTTCTATAGAAATAGAAATAGTAAAAAAAAAGGCAAAAGTGTAAGATTATTTTACACTAGAAAACAGCTTGACTAAAAGGGTAAAAGAGTAACAGAGTAACTTACGTATATTTTGTTGTTGTGGTTGTGCACTGTTACTCTATTACTTTGTTATTTAGGACGTTACTCCAGATCGTGAATACTCCTATTATTATTTGCATACCACTCAAGGGCCTTTTTTCCAAAGTGGCATGATGCCAAATCGGGCGAAAAATATGTAGGCACTCTGTGCTGTTTTAGGAAAGGCAAAAGCCGTTTTTGAAGACACTTTTTAATATACATTTCTGTATTTATCGTTCCCGATGTCACAAATGCTTGGCTTTTTTTGCCACAACTACAAATGGCTTGCCACACATGAAACTTCTTAGGGAATTTTATTTGCTTTTTTGTCCGGTATTGTTCCTGAATATTATATTGTCCATCAGCCACATAAAAATTTTCACCCATAAGTTGTGAAAAGTCAATCGGAACATAGGTTTCATCATCCGTCACACAGCACGTACATTTTTTTATAAAATTAAACCTCAATATTTTCTGAACTTTATACGACTTCAGCTCAGCATTAGCTTTTGTTCTGTACACAAAAGAATGAGAGCATTTAACTACACGAACTGCTTTTCTAACAGAAGTGTTCTTAGCTCTTCGAAAGAGTTGTTCGACATCTTTTGCCTTACCAATATTTGTTGGACCTTTTTTCTTCCTGATCCAGGTTTTAGTGCAATTTTTAAGTCTTCTTTATACTGTTCAATGGCTTTTGAAACAGTGCGACGATGAACCTTGAGATCTGTTGCTATTTATTTAAAAGTCCACAATGGATTTTTTTGAAAAATTTTAATTATTTTTTCACGTACTTTTATTTCGCTGTCCATTTTGAAAGAAATAACAATTAAAAATGAATTATTTGAAAAAATATAATATCTTAAATATTTTTAAAAGCTAACGCGATTAAAAAAAAAAATACTTCTTTGAACACAAGATAAGTTATGGCTGAAAAAGTGTGTATAAGTTTTTTTCGGCACACTATTTATTTTATAAAACTTCTGAAATTAAAATAAAAAGTTTTCTAAAACTTAAGGTTCTGGTAGTTAGAGGGCAGTGCGTGCATCATACGCATGACAACTCACGTCGTGTCAAAACCATGAATGTGTTTTTTTAAAATTTTGGCAATTAGCATAAAGAATAAGTAAGATAAAGTTGGGATCTGCAAAATTATATATGATAATATATGTCTAAGGGAAGATAGATGAGTATAGAAGGGCAAAGGCAGAGATAAATGGCTGACATAAAGTATTCTTTATATTATTTCTCTAAATTTATGAACGATATGTTCTCGAAAATCTTCCTTAACGAAGGAGAAATTACATTTTGAAGTGAATATTCAATATTTCATAATGCAACAAAAAAACAAAGTTAATTTGGTAAACCCATGGCATCGCCTTAGGAATTTCCTAATTAATAAGAACGTAACTCGATAGCAAATAGCAACCCCTCCCTGCATCTTGCTATTTGTGTAAGCTTACACATACTTATACGTAAGAGGCTATTATTAATAAGGACTCTATGCCTGTTATTGTTGTGGTTGCTTTAGTTTGGGTTATTGAACCGGTTAACACCCAATCTAAACTTCATATCTTTAACAGAAGCAGCAGTCCTCATCAACCAACATTGGAGAGTAGATATCTTTCCTTTGTGGTTAAATGTTGCGTTTAAAATCAGGATATTCGGTCTAACGTTATTTAATCGAAGCATCGCGTGACATCTAACAAGAATTACTACAGGTATGTTGGTTAGTATTTTTTGTTGCTGTTGTTGGCGTTGTTGGCATTGTGGTTGCCCTAACTAACATACAACAATACAATAATATTTACAAACACATGCAAGCGCCACATGTTGTTTAGGTATCGGATTAATGAACATGTTGGCGATTGCGCCTAGATTTATGCAACGCATACTTGTTGTATGTTCTGGTGCCAACGTTGGTTGATAGGATTTTTGAAAGCAATTTCATGTGACATGTTAACGTCAAATGCATAACAAAGTAACAGCAACAGGAACAAAAATTAAAAAAAAAAAAGAAATAAACAGCAACAACTTGTCAAATAGGAAATATCATTTTATTATACTGACAAGCGCAAAATTCAACATTTTACCAAGCGCAAAGTTCTTTATTTTACTTGCTTTTAAGGGTCCATTAAAACACCTCTTGATGATGTGGGATATTAGATTCCTAAATTTTTTTTTTTTTTTTGCACAACTTCGTTTACATTTTAAAGTATCCATCCATCCGGTAATTTACTGCGATAATTCTATAACAAGTCAAATTGCTCATTTTGAGATATGAGCCAAATTATGGTATGACGTCAAATTCTGATTCTTCCCAGTTGATGTCTAAAAAAATCCTACTTTTTAAACTTCAGTTCTTTTATGAATTTAATCATACGAAAATATGTAGTTATAGTTCAAAGCCACCGTGTTTGGACCAAGAATACTACAATATGAATACCTTAACGTTAACGCATACTTGCATCTATAGACGTTATGATATTGTCACTTTGCGAGGTCAACAAGAGACACCCTTATCGCCTTTTTACAATCCACTTAAAAGTTAAACACCAGCAGCTCGCTATCCTTCTTAGCTACGCGGGATCGCCAAGAGGCAAAAGCGTTGACAAAGGCTGGAAACGTGAGTTGTGCAGTATCACGTGCTTTATGGGCATAAATAAAGCGCCAACTTATGAGCATTTAACATAGAACTCAGTGCAATGCACGATGCGACATCGAAGCAACAGTTCAAAGGAATTTCACAACACGATTGCGGGCAAAATGTTCTCTGGGTAGGTATGTAGGCATATGTATGGACTTAAATTGTTGTATGCAATTTTCTTACAGAAATTTAATTTACAAAATTTTCCCACAAAATTATAATCAACAGTCAAGTTGAAAAATGTTTTTTGTCTCGTTTCATTTTACATTTGTGCATATGGCTCAAAATCACCAAGGTGGCAAATTTTAAGATTGATTTTTTGACTAAATTTATCACAAGCAATTATCATGACAGAAAGTTTATATTGCAGCTAAGCACTTAAATAGACCAAGCACCAAATTCATTACTTTTTTTGTAATATTAGTTTTTGTCAGAGCTTTCCCTAAAAATAATCATTTCGGGAAGGTTTCTGAAAAGTTCCTGAAATGTCCAGAAAATAATTAGGTATGATTTTTATACCCTACACCCGGGGTATATTCACTTTGTCCTTCCGTTTGTAACGCAGAGAAAGAGACGTGGCAGAAATAGAAAAGTATATATGGTTTCACGTCAACTATGCCACCTCGCTGCCCAAAATTTGGTGCGTCTAACTAGGTCATATGACAGCTCATTCCTACGAAATTGAATCAAAGTATTTTATATAGTTTTTGAGTTATACCATTTTACGTATTTCACCTGTATGGGAGGTACCACACCCACTTGTGATATTTTGCCCATTTTTTGCTCAGAAGTACTTCATATGTAGTAGGCTCCCTGTACTAAATTTCACTAAAAGCACTTTATTAATTCTGTTATTACAACGTATTCAGGTTTTGTAGGCGGTGCCACGCCCATATGCAACACTATATAATTTTTTGACACTCTACAAATTGATGCTGATCTTTACGAAAAATTGATCCTAGCTTTTTATCAAAATCGTTGAAACCGCTTTCGATATATATTGAATTCAATTCACAAAAAGATAAACAGTGGGCGTGTTACTTACTTAATCCCACCCACTTTTCGCTCGTTGCAAGGCTGTTTGACTAGACCTCGAGTTGCAAAATTTCACCAAATTATCTTGTGTCGTTTGTGAAATATAACCAGATAAGCGAATCAACTTGATGATTTTTTCCAACTACCCATTTTTCTTGTCGCCATATTGTTCCGCCATATTGTTTTTTTTAAAAACAGCACCCGGCATTCGAAAGCACACTTCAACAAAAAAAACAAATGAGCTATCATATGACCTATTTAGACGGATCAGATTTTGGGCAGCGTGGTAGCATAGTTGACGTGAAACGTCCCATATATTCTTGATCAGCGTCACCTCCTGAGTCGATATAGCCATGTCCATCTGTATGGCTGGCTGTGTGTGGAAATTTTCTTTTAGTCAATGTCTATGAAATTTGCATTTAAAAAATGCCTAAAATCATGCAATAAAAAGTTTCGCATTATTGCATCTGTAATGTGCATTAGAGCTGTCGTCTGTCTGTGGCATAAACTTCCAGAAACAGCAAAAAAGCATGTCATTTATTTTCACCACATCTCACCAAATGATTATTGTGATAGATCGCGGTCGTTTGAAAATGCAAAAAATTCTTTGCATACTTTTAGACTTACTTCATGCTTACGTCAAAATAAATTTTAATTAAAAATAAATATAAAAAAGTTTTACAAAAATATGTGCGAATATATATTTCGAAATTATGTAGTATTTTTTTACCAATTATTTTGATTAAGCATAAAATTTGGTATTTATGTATATTTAAAGACATTTAAATTCCAAATAATTGTTGATAGGTTTAAAATTTTACTTAGAAATAATATTTTATTTTTGTTTTCAGCTTATATCCAAACTTTTGTTTCGTCACATTTTATATTGGCCAAAGTTTCTTATACATCGTTACCAAAGATGCGATCATTATCCTCCTGTACTTTCTTTTTAACATCTTCATAGGATGGGATAGACTAATGTACAAAAAATAAATAAATTTTCATAAAGTTAAATAGTTTTGGTAAATTTTATACCTTAAATTTCGAAAGAGAAATATGTTCTCAATTCAAAAAATTCATTCATTCTTTGTTTACCAAGCGAAAAACCATGCAAATACCGTCTAAATGAAAATGAAAAATGATTTATGACCCATGCAAGAAAATTAAAATGATATGAAAGTTATTACTTACGACTATTTTTTCCATTACAATTTTGGGATATGTTTTTACCTACATTAAAGAGCATTTTAGTTTTATTAATTTTTGTTGAAGTTTTTTTAAAGGATTTATGCAAGAGTCTGTCAGCCAGCTAATGATTTGCTGATCTACTCTAGTGTTTAGAATTTTAATTCATCATAATTTGTTTTTTTTTTTCAAAAATTACCAAATCTCCAGTATCTATTCCCAAATATTATAAATCTATATAAATCTTGTCTGCTAAAACTTACGAGTATAATGCATACGTGAAAGGAATCTTTTTATAGAACATCTTAATCCACTAGCTCTTTTTTTTTGTGGCTTTTTGATACTTTTTCCAAAAACTGGATTTTATTAGCCAAAAATAAGGTCACTCAAGATGATAAATATCTTTATTTTGTGTAATGAAATGAAACAAATAGTGGCGTAGCTAGAGGGATGGTGGCAAAGGTTTTGCTCTTCAAAATTAAACTGGTGGATTCTTTTTTGTGTTCTTTTACATAAAAGTCGAAGAACTTTCTAGCTGGGCGGCAAATATGTTTGCCACGCCAATGGAATTTTTTGCGATGGAAACTCTCTCCAAGACTTTCATAAATGTCTTGGTCTTGCTAAAGATTTTCGAGTTTTAAAAATTTTCAAACCTTATTTTTTCGTGCCAATTGGGTTTTTAAGGAGCCAAATTTTGACTAGCGATCTGATTTGATGCTTGAAAGGGGTGTGACTTACATATTTACTATAAAATATTAAGACTTAAAAAATTACCAAGACTCAAGACCAATACTAATTTTGCTCATAACTATAATAATTCTTGGATTTCATTTTCCAACGACCCTTCTCAAGTGATTCTTGGTCTACCAAATCTTTTTAGATTTCCGTTTTTGTCTTTGATTGGGCGAATTGTTCCATATACTGGCAGATATTCTGCGGGTGATATCGTAAAGCTGTGCTTTTGCAGCGCTTTGAGCTTTTCTTGCGAGATCGTTATATAAATTGATGGAGTTAAAACTTTTTTTGGCGTCTTTCTTTTGTTTTCTAGTTTAAGCGTCGTCACTTAGTTTTTTCGCGCTTCTTTTTTTTAACAAGACGACACGTTTCCTCGGTCATCCAGTCCGTCTTGTTCGAGTATCAGAACTCGAGTTTTTTTTTACTAGAATTTGAGAGATCGGCCTAGCGGCGCTTCATGATGCTTTAATGTTCCCATCACAATCAATCGGAGCTGTGTTAATATCTTAACAGATATGGGGACTCCCACGTTCTTTAAAAACGCCGAGAAGATGATGATCAGACCCGATGTGGGCGGCCCTCTTTACTCGTACGTTCTGAAGATCTCCATTTTCTGCTAATGCAATCGTGGTCGATTTTGCTTCAGTGATATTGTTCAATTGTTCACCCAAGTAATGTTATGGCATGCTTTGTATGGAAACAGCGTACCTCCAATGATAAGACTGTTTTGTTTCTCTTACCCAAACCGTAACTTCCAATTACTTGCTCAAGGTTAAGGTTTTTTGAGCCTACTTGCCATCAAAATCACCGATTACTATAATGATGTCGTTCTCATGAAAAATGATTGCTATCTCTTAGCTGTCCGAAGTCGGTTAAGGTTGTTTTTCTTTTTTGGCACAAGTAGTAACCATAGTTACCACAAATCAAAATCGCACTGTTCAGAAAAAGGTCTAGCCCTAAATATTTAGATCAAATATGATAATGCTTGACAACATGACAAATGTATTATGAGCATTTATTAATGAAAGGCGAATTTTTTGTTTTATAAAATAAAATAGTTAATGGTTGATGAATTAACTAAATCACATGCTTAAAAAAATAATATGCAAATTAGAAAGTGAAGGATTAATTAAAATCTTAATTTATATTTAAAGTATTAATTAAGCAGAATTGCACAATTAAAATGATTTTTAAGGGCCAATTTCACAATGTTCAATTAAAATTTAACTTTCAGATAAATAAAAATTTGGTATGAAATTTTATGTCAAAGTGCTAGTAAAAGTTCCAGTTAAAGCTTAACTGAACATTGTGAAATTGGCCCTAAGTCTACTAAGTAAGCATAATTTTAAAAATTTTAAAATAACTACATTCAGATATGAAATAGAGTCACGTTATGTTGTGCTAAAATCTACATCAATACACATGCATCTCTATAAACGTTTATTTTTGTACTAACCTCCCAATGGTCATCTGCCCAGCCAGGGAACATGCGCTTGAAACATTTTGGTTCCTCACTCTGTGCAACCCGTATAATGCTTACAGTGTCAATTGTACGAGCGGTTGGTTCATGTTGAATGTATTTCTGGAAAATCATATGAAATATGTATTAAAAGAAATTCTTCCTTAGCAAATAAAAACGCTGACAAACCTTAGCCATTTCCAAAATTTTGCTATTTTCATCGGCTGTAGCACCAGATCCTACCCACATATAAATTTCATCGCCACCATCAAGCAGCATAATATCATCAACATCAAGATCCTAAAGTAAATATTAACAAAACTTAAACTCAATAACAAATATTTATGCTCTTCGCAGGTAACCCACCGCCTGTTCGAAGTTGGATATTTCCTCGACTACGATTTGATCGCCAACGAAACGCCAGTGGAACAAACGTGGTTCTAAAAATGGTGGAGTTTCTTCAGTCAAGCTACGATCATAGATACCTTCGCCTTTCAAATCTTCCCAGAAATCATTTGGTTCAGCGCCCTCTTCAATAATTTCCAATTCAGTCCATGCCCAATAATGTTGGAACCGATCTTGCGCCATTTGTTTTTCGAATTCGGAGGCGCCCTGCAAAATCATTAGTTATTTACAGATTTTATGTTTAAACACAATGTTGGTACTCTGTACTCACCAAACCAATCCAGATTTGTATTTTGGGATTACCCTGTTTAACCAAAGCGAAGACATCACGGGAAGCCAAAGACGAAGAGTCGCAAGGAACTTCGAGAGCATGTACATCACTTTCATCGGTACCACGTATACGGAATAATTGTGGACGCACACACTGGTTAGTAAGAACTGTCAACAATCGACCGCTGAACATCTTAAGGAAATGACGTGGCTCATGATTTTGTGGTACGCGCACAAGCATAGCTTTTTTCTCAATAGCCAAAGACATGGAATCTTGCCAAGCACGTTCTCTAGTAGCATCACTGGCCTCAGCGCCTTGCCAAAGATAGATGATATTACCAATGTCACCGTTCTTGGCAGTGTACTTATAGGGTATGACGAAGCAGGCAAAGCTGAGTAAAGGCAGCTTAATGTCGAATGGCACGGTACGCTTAGCAACTTCATTTGTGCCAGGTTTGGAGTAATATTGGGTGATCTAATTAACAAAAATAAACAATTTAACTTTTAATAAGTTATCACTAAAATATTTCAATATTAATAAATGCACCTCCAAAATATCATTCTGTCCTTTGTCAGGCATAAATCCAAGAGCCTGCCCACCACTCTTCTTAAGTTTCTTCCCAACCGAATCAATTTCATCAGCACTCATATTAGAATCATCCGTGTCGTAACCCAAGGCAGAACGTATTAGACGAGTAATCGTCATACCAGCATCACGCCATGTGAAGAAGTATTGTTTGAATGGGGCCGTCTCAGAGCCCTCGATAAGACGATGAATTTGCGTCCACGCTGGATATTTCTTTGTGCGCAAGAATTCTTGTGCTTTTGACATTGCATCGGTCTTTTCCTGTCGCGTTGAGCCTTTTCCAACCCAAACATAAATACCAGAGCCAGTATCCAAAATAAAGCAATCACGTGTATCGAGCATCTCTTGACGTAATGGTTTCGTTGAAATTGGTTCAACTTTCAGTTTACCGGAAGCATCGCTGACCTTATAAAGTGTCACTGCAGCGGCATCGGTATTTTCGAAAACACTATCTTCAGGAGCTGAAGATTCTTCAGGCACTAGATCTGGTGCACCGGAACCGAGTACAGTAAAGAAGTTTTGCTTGTCAGCATCATTGCTGAATTCATCTGTTGATTCACGAAAAAAATAACAATAATTACATTTATGTTGTATGCACATCATGGTTAAATGCGTTTAACTCAATATTCCAGCATTTTCACATTATCGTTCATGCATCATCATACTTACCAATGATATCAATCCTTGCACGTCCATTATGATCTTGATCTCTGATTTGATTAGCCGCACTAATGGCTTTAATTTTTTCAATACGCTTTGCTTGAGCGCCAACATAAAGTAAAATCTGATTACCAGCATCCAGAATAAAGCAATCACCCTTGTTCATTGATGATACAGAGAGATTCACTTGAACCACACGCACATTGCGTTTGCCTTTAACCTGGAAAAGGCGCTTTTCGCCAGCAGCATTGGTTTCCACGTGCCTGAATCCGGTGCCGACACCACCCTCTTCATAACGAATGCCTACAAATTAAAAAAAAAAAATATAATGATGACGTTACTTACATGTTGAACTTTATTTTAATGTTAAGTGTTGGTTGGTTGCCTTAAGGAACCTTTTTACTGTTGGTGGAATTGCATTTTCTTATGTAGAATCATTGCATAAATAAAATTGAATTTTCCAAAAGGACTTGGTTGGATGTAACCATTTTATGTGGGTTGTTTGCATATAACTTTGTTGACTTTTGAGTAAATTGCAAAAAAATAATATCAAAAATGTTGCAATCAAAATTTATTGAAGAAGCCCAAAAAATTTTAAAAATTTTGGAACATTTTAAAAAATCAAAAACATGTTTGAAAGTGTTGAAAAATAATGAACAATTTTAAAACTCTTGGAAAGGTCGAAAAGTTTGGAAAAATAATAATAACAAGTACGTACGTTGAAAATATCCAAAAATTGTAGAAGATGTAAGACAAAAAACTTCATAATTTTGAAAAGAATTGATATTGTTGCGAAATTCAATCTTTAAATTACACTAGTTTACAGTCAAAAAGTACAGGATATGCCACTATTTTTTTCAGATGCACTTTGATCCACTTAACTCGAAAATCCCAAAAACAAAAAATCTTTTATGGATAGGTTTTTGAGGGCTGTAGTGCTTACATTTACTTCACTTGCTTGTTACTATATCCTTTACCTTATGATTGTTGATCAATGTATTTTTGTTTTTAAATTTCGAAAATGATTTTTGTATTTTGTGTGTCATAGGAAATAACGCCAGATAAATCTCCATTCAAAATTCTGGCATTTTGTTTTGGAAGATTTTATTTTCTAATTAATTTTTGGCTTACTTTTCAAAAATTTATTTCAGAATATTCTGGCTTTAGTTCCAAAAAAATTTTCTGGTGTTATTGCCATAAAGTTTTGAAAAAAATGCCAATAAAGATTTTGGCGTTATATCCATAAAAAATGGCGTTATCGCCAGAATTTTATATGGAGAATTTTCTGGCCAAAACATGTACAGTAGACCGGTGCGTTTTGGACGAAAGTTTAAAATTTGTCGCGCAACCGGCAGAATTGTAAAGTTTAACTATCGACATGAAGATTGCCGCCACCCTAGCTCTGAGAGATGACGGGAAGGGGTGTCGATATATTTTCGAAGGTTGAAAAACGTGGTTTAAAAATGCATGCTCATAGGTCCGAAGTGAATCAATTCTCAGCTTCGTAGTAGGTCGAAAACTGAAATCTAAGACATGGATTCTTATGTATTTTTTCCCGTAGAATCGAATGGCATCATTAGTTTTCTGATAAGACGTCCATTTTTGGCGTTAAGTGAACTTTTCAGCTCAAAAAAGTCGAAATTTTTCCAAATCCCCTGTTTGAGCACTCCACAATTGAACAGAAAAAATCTTAGAAAAATTTGAAATGTATATTTTGTTAGGATTTTTTCTGACAAATCCAGTGGTACCATTTTTTTTGCGCTACAACATTATTTTCATTCATGAAAAACGAATTTTTGATTTTTATTATCAAAAAATATCACGAAATCGTGCGTAAATATTTAGTCAACGACGGTTCCCAACGTCCGGACGGTTTTTTCTCTTCATTGCCCCCTAGTAAAATTTTTTAAAAATATTTTTGGTAATTTTTCTAACCCATTATAAACAAGTTTTTGAAAAAGGGGTCAAAAAGACCCTTAAAAACGCGATATAATGGGTTAAGATGTTCACATAACTTAATGTAGAACGCCTTAACCCATTATAAACAAGTTTTTGGAAAAGGGGTCGATAAGACCCTTAATAACGCGTTTTCTTATCAGAAAACTAATGATGCCATTCGATTCTACGGGAAAAAATACATAAGAATCCATGTCTTGGATTTCAGTTTTCGACCTACTACGAAGCTGAGGATTGATTCACTACGGACCTATGAGCATGCATTTTTAAACCACGTTTTTCAACCTTCAAAAATATATCGACACCCCTTCCCGTCATCTCTCAGAGCTAGGGTGGCGGCAATCTTCATGTCGATAGTTAAACTTTACAATTCTGCCGGTTGCGCGACAAATTTTAAACTTTCGTCCAAAACGCACCGGTCTAATGTACAGGCGATTTTTTCTATGGCATTCTAAAGGCTTTAGCATTATTTCCCAATTAATTTTTGGATTTTTTTCCAAAAATTAATGTCAGTAGCGATATTTCTGCGAGCCGTTTTCGAGAAATGAAATTTTGTTTTTTTTCGACTGTATCTTCGAATGTATTTTAAGCCCTATGTCAAGTCAAAAATTTCTGATTTGGTCGCACAAAATATATGATTTTTTTGACCGAAATGAAAATTGAAAATTGTCGCAATAAATACGCAAAAATAGAAAAAACTAGTAAGGGTGTAAATTTTGGCCTGGCCAAAAAATAAATACCCTACACTGCAGTATTTTGAAAAGTTTGCTTATATGGGAGGTGCCACGCCCTCTTTTCCGAGTACACCCAGTTTTTGTTCAGAGCTTGCATTTATAGTTTTTAGTGTCAGAGTGAAATTTAGTTGGATTATCTCAAAAAACTCTTTCAGTATAGCATTTTGAATCTTTTGCTTATATGGGAGGTGCCACGCCCCCTTGTCTGATTTCACCCAATTTTTGCTGAGAGCTTTCGTTTATAATTCTTAGTGTCTGAGTCAAATTTGGTTCGAATTTCTCAAAAAACGCTTTCAGTATAGCGTTTTGAAGCTTTTGCTTATATGGGAGGTGCCACGCCCTCTTGTCCGAATTCGCTCAAATTTTTATCAGAGCTTGCGCTTATAATTCGTAGTACTTATATGTATTGTGGTTGCATTGTCGTGAAAAATACTCCTAAAATTGCATTTTGAATATAATTTTTGTATGGGCGGTAGGCGTGTCCGTTGACCGATTTTGCTCATTTTCAATCCCCCGAGCTAACTTTGACGACGGAGGCAGCGTACCAAATTTCATTGAATTATCTTGCTCAGTTTTCCCAAAAAGTGTATTTCAACACACAGCCAGCCACCCAGCCAGCCAGCCAGCCAGACAGACGGACATGGCTATATCGACTCAGGAGGTGACGCTGATCAAGAATATATATACTTTTCTATACCTGCCACGCCTCCTTCTCTGCGTTACAAACGGAAAGACAAAGTGAATATACCCTGGGTGTAGGGTATAAAAATTAATTAAAAATTCACATTTTTCACACGATAATAATAGTCTAAGATACGAATAAGGAGAGACTTGCACCCATCTGTTTAATGGATGAAACCTATTTTATATGAAAGTAAATACGTTTAGAAACATTTTGTGAGTAGGTTGTCTAAAAAAATCCTGGCAAGGCTATGGTTCATTCCATATTGAAAAGTGCATTTTTTTGAAAAAATGCACCCATCTGTTTAATGAAAAAATTATATACCATTCGAAAGTTTAGAGCCTCTACAATATATTAAAGTAGGGTTGCCTATTTTTTTCCTGGCAAGGCATAGGGTTGTCAGGCTTTAAAAGGTCGGCCAAAACCACAAATTTGCACCCATCTGTTTAATGAAAAAATTATATACCATTCGAAAGCTTAGAGACTCTACAATATGTTAAAGTAGGGTTGCCTATTTTTTTCCTGGCAAGGCATAGGGTTGTCAGCCTTTAAAAGGTAGGTCAATACCCCAAATTTGCGCTATGTGTTTAAAAAAAAAAAATGTTTAAAATGTTAAAAAAATCTGTTTAATGAAAAAATTATACACCAATCGAAAGTTTAAAGCCTCTACAATGTGTTTACGTAGAGTTGCTTATTTTTTTCCTGGCAAGGCATAGGGTTGCCAGGCTTTAAAAGGTCAGTCAATACCATAAATTTGCACTCATCTGTTTAATAAATAAATTTTGTGTTAAAATAAAGAATAATTTCATTGCGAACACGGTGATACAGGGTTGCTTGTGAAAAATCTGTTTTAAGCCAGGGTTGCCGAGCTTTAAGAAATGAAATATTGGTACAAATGAAAATGTGCGACAGAGAGATCCGGGCGAACTATTTGGTTAGGATGTATACTAGACCTATCGTTAATATTGAAAATGAAAAAAACCTTGCTCCCAGGGGCTAAAAAGTTTTCCATTGGTGTAAATATCAAGCATAAAAATTTTGGTTCCGATCGGAAAATATTTGACCGTGCCGTAAGGCCGTTAAAGGTCGGAAAAACGCTATTTATATGGAAAAACGGAGCCTTAATCACAAGAATAAAAAGTTTTCCATTGGTGTAAATATCAAGCATAAAAATTTTGGTTCCGATCGGAAAATATTTGACCGTGCCGTAAGGCCGTTAAAGGTCGGAAAAACGCTATTTATATAGAAAAACGGAGCCTTAATCACAAGAATCAGTCCTATCTTTGAAACTATTTGAGATAAGTGAATGAGATTTGGTATGTGTATAAACAATGCTTAAGTTATTTGCATCCAATAAAAAACTTGGCGATGCCACGCCCCCTCCACCCGAAATTCTTGTATCTCTGGAAATATTGGACTCAGGGGAAGGAGACTCGATACATATGTAATTGGCACTGGGAACAAAATGTTTAATAAAAATGGGTGGGATCACGCCCCCTCCTTCTAAAAAAATGAAATTTGTCATATCTCTGAAACTATTTGATACAATATTACCAATATTTCATTTCTTAAAGCTCGGCAACCCTGGCTTAAAACAGATTTTTCACAAGCAACCCTGTATCACCGTGTTCGCAATGAAATTATTCTTTATTTTAACACAAAATTTATTTATTAAACAGATGAGTGCAAATTTATGGTATTGACTGACCTTTTAAAGCCTGGCAACCCTATGCCTTGCCAGGAAAAAAATAGGCAACTCTACGTAAACACATTGTAGAAGCTTTAAACTTTCGATTGGTGTATAATTTTTTCATTAAACAGATTTTTTTAACATTTTAAACATTTTTTTTTTTTAAACACATAGCGCAAATTTGGGGTATTGACCTACCTTTTAAAGGCTGACAGCCCTATGCCTTGCCAGGAAAAAAATAGGCAACCCTACTTTAACATATTGTAGAGTCTCTAAGCTTTCGAATGGTATATAATTTTTTCATTAAACAGATGGGTGCAAATTTGTGGTTTTGGCCGACCTTTTAAAGCCTGACAACCCTATGCCTTGCCAGGAAAAAAATAGGCAACCCTACTTTAATATATTGTAGAGGCTCTAAACTTTCGAATGGTATATATTTTTTTCATTAAACAGATGGGTGCATTTTTTCAAAAAAATGCACTTTTCAATATGGAATGAACCATAGCCTTGCCAGGATTTTTTTAGACAACCTACTCACAAAATGTTTCTAAACGTATTTACTTTCATACAAAATAGGTTTCATCCATTAAACAGATGGGTGCAAATCTCTCCTTATTCGTATCTCCTACTAAAAGACTAAATGATGAAAATCTATTAATAAATCTAAATTCATATTTTACTCTATTTCTGTATTTTTATTAGAAAAGTTTTCTTGCGAATCGCTCGATTCATATGTATTTTGATAAGTTGGATAATTCAGATAATTCAGTGAAAAAGTGGACAACTTATTTTAATTTTTCGACCCAAAACACCATAAACATTAGATTCTCCGAAAAAAGCACAGTTTTTGACGAGTTTTGTCGGCCATATGTGTCGGTCATTTGGTTTTTGAAAATCAAGGCACCGGATTCAGATTCCTTCACCCCAAAGACATTTGAAAACTGATTTTCTTCTTGAGATTCTGGAGTAAATTACCTCTCGCCGACACCATATGCAATGTGTTTCGATACAAACACGATTGGTATTCCTCGGCTTCATTTACTCTCATCTACTCTCATGTTTGATAGTTCTGTTGGCCTTTTTTTAAATTTCGATATAGTACATACATATTTCAAACTTGCTTTCCTATAAAATAACGCATACATTTTTCTTAAAATGTTATCTTCATGAGAACAAGGACTCAAAACAAAATTGAAAATCAATCAGTTATTTAAGTGCTTTCTAAGGATTTTTTCCAAACAGCACTGCTAAAAACATCTGAGGCAATTTTGCTTTTATACGAGTTGATAACGTTTTTAAAATCTCCTCTTTTATACTTTCTACATTAAATGTACACACCATTACCTAATTCTACATTCAACTTTTAGAGAACATTTACGTGTTTTTTTTCAACTTTTCATCAACTTACCATTTTTAAAGTGGCTCAAGAACAATTGTGATTCATGATTCTGAACTTCGCGATGCTGCATTGGAGCGCCATTAAGTTGGTCATCAAGTTGCACTGCTAATATTGCAGCTGCACCTGCCTCATCTTGGGAAGTTTCAGAGCCCAACCAAAAGTGAAGATCCCATGAGAATTTTTTATCTTTACCTTGGATAGTCTGCAATGAAAGTAGTGGTAGCAACACATTTTTAACCACAACGTGAAAAAAGCATAGGGTATAGTGGAGTAGCAGGGAGTAAACGTACAGCAAAAATTATTGGTTATTTGCAACTATTATAGGTTACATTTAACCGATAGCTTGCATTTACTCCATGTTACCTCATGTTAAAAGGTTTTTGTTTTTTGCTCAAGTGCAGGTGTATTTTTTTTTTTTTTTTTTAAGTTGGCCATTTTTTCTACAATCACCAAGCTGTTGGCAAGTCTTAAGAAGTTACAAAGTTTTTTTTTTCATATTTATACAAACACATTCACACACATAAAATGGTGTTTTTATATGTGTAATGTGAAAACAGACTGGTAATGCTGCTGTTCATTTTCCACATTTTTCTGATTTTCTTCTTTTTCACATTCACTGCTGTTGGCCACACTGGAGCAATTAAGTCAATATTTAATGAGTTTCCTATACAGTTGCAACTGACGCACACATGTACACAGAAGTACTCAAACACATACATATATAGCAAATTTTATATCGAAACTTACATTTAACACAATGAAAGAGTCTCCAGTGTAGAATTTTCCGTAGTTGGTCTTGGGATATGGCACAGGGTCGAAATTCTGTAAAAATAAAAGAAGAACATCGATGTTTAAAAATTGCATTTCATGTTGGAAAAATTATCACATTATAAATTAACAGAGTACTTGAATTGAGATTTAAATAGTTTTGGTGTATCTCAAAAACTATAGCATTTATCTTCTCTTCTTATACGAGCTAAAATTGTATGTTTTTTTGTTTGTTTGTTTGTTTTTTTTTTTTTTTTTTGTTTGTTTGTTTTTTTGTACTTATTTCTGTGCCAATATTTTTTCTCGAAAACGGCTACAGCGATTTTAATGAATTCGAATAGTTTTAGTAATTAGTATACAATAAAGAATGAGATAGATTTGAACTTTGTAAATGCTCACCAGGGCGCGTGGCACTGCCCTAAATTT
Source organism: Calliopum simillimum (assembly GCA_951812925.1). NCBI lineage: Eukaryota > Metazoa > Arthropoda > Insecta > Diptera > Lauxaniidae > Calliopum > Calliopum simillimum. The sequence continues at coordinate 141,032,969 of OX638368.1, forward strand.
TAAATTTGATTTAGTCATAACTCGCAAACTATACAAGGTACATGGTGTAACATTTTTTGATGAAATTTGGTATGCGTATCTGGTTTTTGAGAAAGTGCCACACCCACTTTTTTACCAAAGTAAGAATTTTCTCAGGCACAAAAAAATGGAATGAACTTTTTATTTCTTATATGCAGTCTTATGTTTTTTAACGCTGAATCCGTTTTCATGCCATATGTACCTGACGGATTTCGAAATATCTATGCTTGAAGTCTTATAGCGTAACTATAATGATGAAATTTTTTTTTATTAATGGCATCGAATAGCCACACTCTTTCTCACAACAATATACCTTAAAACTTTTCCAATAGGACTCTTTCTTTCCGAGTTATGGTCCTTTGAAGAGAAGGTATTTCAGCCCCATACAAAGGTCGAAATTGCATATATATCGAGAAACCAATTTATGGCCAAAATACACTCAAAATGAGTTAAAATCTGCTGCAGGGTGTTAGTGCCATTAAGGTCAATGCACAGAGATAAAAAATGGGATATGCCACGCATCCAAAATATTTCCTTTTTTGCATGGGGGCTAAAATACCTTTTCTTCTGCCATTAAAAAAAGCGTTTAACTTTTTCCTGTAGATACGTCATAAGCCTGAAAACAACTTCAGGCAAAGTAAATTATTCATTTACTTATTTATCCAGAACCAACTCTTAAATTTTATTGAAATTTCGTATCAGGAGTGCTGCTTCGTTAGGTTTCCTTTTTTCGTTTTTGCTAGGTTTTTCTAATTCACCATTCGATACTTTCCGAGTTTCCTTATTATTATTCTCATCGGAAAATTTATCATTTTGAAAGCATGAAAATTGGAGGCGAAAAGATACGAATTCCATCACAAAAAATAGTTATGAATAAAAAACATCGAATAAAATTATCAGATTGTCGCCCGAGGAGGGATCGGTCTCCAGGTACTTAAACTGACAGTGAGAAGCAAATCTGTAAGCATGTTTGCTGTTTTCGACTTAATACTGCTTTAGCATCCGTTCTGATCACATGATTAACAAGAAATATAAACCAAACGGAAGCTTAACCTTTTCTCTTTTCAAATATGTGAACAATTTTTCCGAACTTCACACCATAAAAAAATAATGAGCAAGAAAGACCCCATTTCGAAAACATATTGACAGTTTTGCACCTCAGTAACTGATGTTCGTAAAATAAAATAATTTTACTAGAACTATTTTTTTTTTTTTTTCATATATAATTTACTCTAAATAAAGTTATTTTATTATTTAACTACATTTTATTTGTAAATATTTCTTTACGGACATATCAAATAGTTCATATGTAAGGTAATTTATGTTTGAAATTTAGTGTGATGATGCGTATTTTTCTCAGTGTATAAACCAAATACACTCTTTGAAGCTTATACAATTAGCTCAAAGTTTCTTATAAAAAAATGTTCTCTAAAATGTCAGGGTGACCCAAGAAATTTTTTTTTTTTTTTTTCTAAAACAAGTCATAAAATCAGTATTAACCCCATAACTCCTCAATTTTTTATTAGTCTGAGCTTCCTCTACCACCTTTCAGAAGTTTGGTAACCTAATCGAGAGCACCTTGTGTAAAAGTGGCCAAAAATTTCGCCAAGAAAAATCAATCGATTTAAAAAAAAAATCGAATTTGAAATCAGTGTGAATTTCTGAAGAAAATGGGATACCTCCGATGAAAATCCAATAGAAAACACTTTTTAAAATTAATAAATTATTTTCTATTAATGTTGCTCACGAATTTTTCTATAATTTACCACATCTACAAATATTTTTTAAATAATTAAATACAAACTATCAATGTGCATGTTCGAAGCATTTTAACTTGATTTATGGCATAACATTTAACATATCATTTATATCTTACTCAATGGATTCAAACCATTTTTTTTATTTTTTTTTTTTAATAATTCATTTCCATTTAAATTTTGGTTTTTTTTTATAAACTGATGCAACATAAAATTGATAAAATGTATAACGTAAATGTGTAAATATTAAAAAAAAAAACAAGCAAAATATATTATAGTATTTTTATTTCTACTATGAAAATATAAAAGCGTGTAAATTTATTAGATTAGAAACAGACATCTGTATTCCATATGTTTTTTTTTTTATTTTTTGTATAGTTAATTCAATGAACTAGCGGCTGATATTATTTTTTTATTTTTAGTATTTGTTTTTGTTTTATATTTAATTTTTTTGTTTTATTTAACTCATTGTTAACAGAAAATCTTTGAAGCAAAAAATCATACATTTAAATATATAAATGTTTTAATTGATTTTTATTAACTGGATTGCACGCAAATGTGCTTGAAGTCAAAAATTTTTTACATATGAACATTATTAATGAGCTTGGCGATAAATTATTTTTTTAAAGATTTATAATATGTAGCAACAATGTAAGTAATACATTTATATACGTACATACAATACTTACGAGTAGCTAGTGTATTGTATTTATTTATGTTTTGCAGTATTTTCAATTCTTTAATTTACTTTTCGTAGATTTGTATATTAACTTAGCGTGTACAAACTACATAAATATTGTTTAATTGTTGTTAATTGGTTTTTAGTTGAAAATTTTGTTTGCACTTTTATGTTAAAATCATGGTCTGCCGTTTATATAATTTTTCCAAAAATTAAATAATTAACTATGTAGTCTATTATAAGCAACATGACTCGCAACGTGGGCAATTTTTTGCTCTTTTATTTTAAAGAAAACTCCTTCGAGTATTATATGTATAATTGTTTTCGATATCCGTTGGTTATAGTACTTAGACTAGTTCAAAAAAAAAAAAGAACGATTTTTGGAAATTTCACGATATATCTATCCCCAAAAATCTGAATTTATGGTGTCAATAAAAAATGAAAAACGTATAAGGCCGAGATTTTGCATAAAACGTAGGAACTGGAGACTGATCTCTGCTCGGTCTGTTTATTTTAATTGATGTTTTTCATTCATAGCTGTAATGTACCCGGTGCATAAATATGGGTGAATACATGTGTATTCTTTATAGGCATAAATCATATAATTAAACACATTCGCACTTCACACGAACACCGGGGAATCCAATGCAATAGTTAGACAGGATACCTACAAAAACACATCACCGTCGTCAAAGACTAAAAGCGTCTGTTAAGGTGAAGCACACCGAGACGGGACCCATTGAAAAGACTAACAAGCAGTCGGCTGGGGGACGTTCTTTGGCTCTTACTTTCACCGAAACATTGGATACCACACATTTTATTATTGCAGAGTCCCTCGTGCCACTTTAGCTAAAATAAACAAAATCATTTACCAAACCAAAATCTAACTACAACTGAACCAAAATTGAAATTTAAAACAAAACTTAAAGGAGCATCTATTGTAAACCGAAATATCTCACAGATGTTCGTGAGATTTGGGCGTCGAAACCCTCCCGACCAAATGATCCTTTATTGGCCCATAATAACAAAACACAAGGATCCCATAATTCCACTTCACTTCGCATACCCCATTACCACAAGGAGTTCCAATTAAGCAATGCATGATTAACTTTTTAATTACAATTCAATAATTTATTTTTAGCCAATTCATATCCAAATTAAATTAAGATTTAATTTTCAAATTCAAAACTTCATAAATGTACATACAATAATTTAAAAAGCATAGAAAAATCAAAAATTGCTTAAAGGAGATTATCCATAGATATATAAAGAAAATTATTTTAAACTTATCATAAGAATGTTAATTTCGAAATGTGACCATAAATATATTAATTCAATCGAAGTCGCGTTTATCTTTTTACCAATTAAAAAAAAAAACAAAATCATTTTTGGTTTTAATCAAGATCACTTGTTCTGTGTACTATTTAATGCTTGGTATATGCACACATGTATCTTAATTTCGAAAACTTTTCGGCTTATCAGACTTTAAACACATTTTCATCCAAGCTTTGAATTACTCCCACTCTATATCGTAAACTTAGTAAAAAGATAAATCACAAAAAAAAAAAAACGATCAAACAAATAACTCACTTTGGTTCCAGAACTGGGTGTAAGGCCTTGCACGCCGTTGCTGGGGACTGTTGTTGTTGTTGTGATAGTTGATGTTGGCTACAGTATTATTTAAGGTCACGATATAGAAATTTTAAACTTAATAACTTATATTAAAACTTAGATTGATTGATTTTGGTATTTTCTAAGCATTTTTTTTTTTTTCTTTACTCCACTCACTTTGTTTAAAAAAATTTCTTAGAAATGAATGTTGATAACATTACTATTAGTTTCTTTAATTAAAATAATTCAACTTTTCTGAAATTTTAGGAATTTTTTCTTTTTCTTGTAACATAAATGCAATATGCTAAAAAAAAAAATACAAAATCAATATCAGTACCATTTTCACTTATGCACTAAAAGGATTTTAAGATTTACTTTAATTTTAACTTTATCATACTTTTAATGACACATTAAGCTGATTTAGCTGGCAAAATTTAAGTTTTCAAGATTTTTAACCAGTTTGTTTTTTCCTTTACAAATTACATTATTAGAATTTAAGGTTTTTACTCGAATTTAGGCGAATTTATATTAAATATTTTTTTTAGCAAGTTAAACCACTGAAAAAGGCTGCTTCATTTAAAAAAAATTATAAAAAATGTATACTTATTTGCGTCAATGTGCAACCCGTCCGTCCGATTTAACAGTTTCACCGTCTCGATGCAACTGGATGACGGGTACTTCGAAAAGTTAGATGATGTAGAAATTCAATTTTTGAGCCCTTTTCTGATGCAATAAAGCAGTTGCATACGGTTAATGCAACCTTTTCGAAATATTCTTTCAATTAAAAAAGTATGTGCAGGTCGACCAAATGGAAAATACTCTGCATCGGTCTTTCAGACTTTTAAGAAAAATTTGTGCACGAATCTATAAATTTTATGAAAAATTGAATTTCTCAAAAAAAATAACTTTATTTATACAGAATTTATATTTCCTTCTTTAGAAGATTCGTGCTGGTAACAAATTTATGACACATTTGTCAAGGACATTCTCATCAAAATCCTCTTTCGAAAACTCTTCTCCAATTTTATGAAAAGCAAATTAAATGACTTTTCCTTTTTTTTATAAAATAAATTAAACTGGCACAATTTTTATAAAATGAATTTTTCAATATAACTTTGGCGCTATATTTTGTTTAATATGAATTTGATAAAGCACTTTTAGTTTTTTCGTCTTCAATGGTTGAAGTTTTAATCGCGAAAGACCGATTAACATACCAGTTTCAAAATCCAAAAATTATTTAAGTTGGTACTTCTTAAAGTTTCATAAATTCTTCCAAACCTATTCAATATAAACCACTAACTGTTGATCAGTTTTTATAAGTGCAATTTGCTATTGCGAAAAAATTATATGAAGATTTGCATATGTGCTAATACATTCACAAAAGAAATCTTCATGGGCATATGCGGGTAACATGATCATAAGGTGACCATGCAACTATTTATTTTGTAAAAAGGGGAATTTTATACCAAAGTGGTTGAAACTGAAAATGTAAGCAAAGATGCTTGTTACATAGCTATGTATCTTTTGTGATGAAATTAGTATCTTTTAACCTCCAATTTTCATGCTTTCAAAATGATAAATTAACCGAAGAGAATAATAATAGGTTCCACTCAAAAGCGGCCAAAAAAAAGGGGCCAAAAAAAGGGGCCAAATACAAAAAGGGGCCAAAAAATAGCGGCCAAAAAAATGCGGCCAAAGGAAAAAAGAGGCCAAAAATGGTTTAAGTGTTAAATTATCATTATTTTGTTAAAAATCGAAGACATTAGGTAAAATAGTAAAGTAAATTGACAAATTGTGTAAATAATACATGGAAAAAGTTAGTTACACAATTTGTCAATTTACTTTACTATTTTACCTAATGTCTTCGATTTTTAACAAAACAATGATAATTTAACACTTTAACCATTTCTGGCCTCTTTTTTCCTTTGGCCGCTTTTTTTGGCCGCTATTTTTTGGCCCCTTTTTTTGGCCGCTATTTTTTGGTCCCTTTTTTTTGGCCCCTTTTTATATTTGGCCCCTTTTTTATTTGGCCGCTATTTTTTGGCCCCTTTTTGTTGGCCGCTATTTTTTGGCCGCTATTTTTTTGGCCGCTTTTGAGTGCTACCATAATAATAAGAAAAAAAGGGCTGAACATGGGCTGAACGTATGCTTTTCAAAAGCCGTACGTGGTCTGTACAAAACTAAAAAAGCGCAAAAAGTTGTACATGCGGCCGTACAGGGCTGTACATGTGCTGAACAATTGAATTTTCCATTTGGATTGAGCTAAATATGGGCTGTATATCGGCCGTATAATTTATTTTTATTTTTAAAATGCGCTGAACATGGGCTGTACATCATCCATTATTATTGTTATTTTTATTTAATGGCATTAAAATTTACCTTCGGAATTTGCCAATAGCAGGCTTACTTCCCCAGTTATGATCCTTTGAAGAGAAGGTATTTCAGCCCCCATATAAAGAAGGAATGATTCTGGGTGCGTGGCATCGCCCATTTTTTATCTCTGTGCATTCTCCTTAATAGCACTAACACCTTGTAGTAGATTTTAACTCATAAATTGGTTTCTCGATACATATGCAATTTCGACCTTTGTATGGGGCTGAAATACCTTCTCTTCAAAGGACCATAACTCGGAAAGAAAGCGTCGTATTGGAAAAGTTTGAAGGTATATTTTTATGAGGTAGAGTGTGGCTTTTTGATGCTATTAATAAAAAATAAGTTCTTCTTTCCTGTAGCAACGCTATAAGACTGAACACAGCGTTTTCTTCAACTTCAAGCAAGAAAATTTGCTTACAGGTATAGCAGGCAGGTATAATGACAATTCTGCTGATAAAGACGGTAAAAAGTGGGCGTGGAAATTATTTAACGCCTATTTTTCGTTATGATTTAGATGCTCATGAAACAGACCCGTACACCGAATTTCAACAAAAAATGTTACACCATTTGCGAGAAATAGCAATTAATGTGTTTTCATGCGCAACAAGAATATTTCACCCATTTTCAGTTCAGAGATGCCTAATAGCAAGTTGGCTCCCCACAGTTAATTTCAAAATTATTGCTTAGTTAGTTTTTCTTTTTATACCGTACTATATTCTTGTGGGAAGTGCCACGCCTTTCAACAAGTATCCCAATATACCGGCATATCACTTATTATTCCCGTCTTCAGTGGTAACATCTCCTGAATTTTGATTAAAATTGTTGGAGCCGTTTTCGAGTAGTATTGAAATAAAATTTTCAATGATGTACCTGCCTATCAAATTTCATCAAAATACCTTATGTGGTTTGCGAGATGTGACAAGATTAAATTTAAAATTTAAACATATAAACATATAATTGAAGCTCGTATAAGGAGAGAAGATATGAGCGACTTCGAAATGGCTTTCAAAAGACTTGAACAAAAATAAACACACAATTTTGATGCTATCTTTCAGATTATTTGAGGGAAATCGGATTTCTAAAAATCTTCTATTTTTTCAGTCTGCAATCAGTGTTTGTAAGTACACCTTTACTTTTTTTCTGAAAACAATTTGTATATTTTTTTTCTCAATTTTTTTGTAAAACAACAATCACAATAATCGTCAACATTCATACCTTTTTTTGAACAATTTCAATCAGTTTTTCTTTCATTTCACTGATGATTCGTCACAGTTGACCTCATTCGGATATCGAACTTGAATGCAACTGGCAAATGAGTATCGCAAATTCAGAATAAAATTCGATTACTGGAACTTCAAATAAATCCAATAACAACACAAAATTAAATACATAAAGAAAATGCTACAAATGCAGGCAAACAGCATATTTACGAATGTTTTCAATGCTGCAATTACAATGACATATCTACGTGCATACATAAATACCTTTATGCCCAGCAAACATTTTAGAATGCCAGCTAAAGTACATATGTATATTCATAGTGTTGTGTTGTCGCCTAGTGCTATTGCAGCAGATCTAGTGCTTTATTGAAATTATTTATTACCCATACAGCTTTTGGCCTATTACTTTTTCTAGTGCTACATTTTATTGTTTTTCTGTATAACTAGGCGGGCCCACTCCAAAAATTGGAGTACATGTAAGTAACACTTGTATCTTTTTTTTATATATTAATACAAAAAAATTTTTTCAGTGTAAACTGTATAACAAAAACTAGTAAGGGTGTTACCTTTGGCCTGGCCAAACATTAAATACCCTACACAGCAGTATTTTGAAAATTTTGCTAATATGGGAGGTGTCACGCCCTCCAAATTCACCCAGTTTTTTCTCAGAGTTTGCGTTTATAGTTCTTAGTATTTAAGTGAAATTTGGTTGGATTATCTGAAAAAATATTTTCAGAATAGCGTTTTGAAGCTTTTGCTTATATGCGAGGAGCCACGCCCTCCTGTCCGATTTTATTCAGTTTTTGCTTAAACCTTGTATTTATAATTCTTAGTGTCTGAGTAAAATTTAGTTCGATTATCTCAAAAAACGGTTTCAGTATAGCGTTTTGAAGCTTTTGCTTATACGGGAGGTGCCACGCCCTCTTGTTCGAAGTCGACCAGCTTTTTCTCAGGGCTTGCGCTGACAATTCGTAGTATTTATGTGTATTTTGGTTGCATTGTTGTGAAATATACTCCAAAATTTGCATTTTGAAGATATTTTTTGTATGGGCGGTAGGCGTGTCCGTTGACCGATTTTGCTCATTTTCAATCCCCCGAGCTAACTTTGTACCAAATTTCATTGAATTATCTTGCTTAGTTTTCCAAAAAAATGTATTTCCACACACAGCCGTTACCCAGCCAGCCAACCAGCCACCCAGCCACCCAGCCAGCCACCCAGCCTGCCAGCCAGACAGACGGACATAGCTATATCGACTCAGGAGGTGACGCTGATCAAGAATATATATACTTTTCCATATCTGCCACGCCTCCTTCTCTGCGTTACAAACGGAAGGACAAAGTGAATATACCCTGGGTGTAGGGTATAATAAGAATTAATTCATTATATTAGCTTTGTTTGACGAACTTAGATCAGAGTAGAGCAGCTTTTGAAAGCTGTCATATGACTTTTAGAGCAGGCTAGAGTAGAGTAGAGTAGGGTAGAGCAGAAATTTCAAAAAACACAAAACAAGCCACTTTGAGAAAATCAGCAAAAATTTAGAAATATTTACATATTTTTACGTTAAAAATAAAATATAAATATCAAAAGTGACGATAAATATTAAAAAAAAAATGTATTTTGTTTTGATTATTCTTATGAAAATCTGCTGCTCCAACCTACTCTACATAAAAATCTAGAGCAGAAAAGAACAAACAGAGCAGTTTGGAGCAGACTCATCGAACACTGTTCAGAGTAGAATAGAGCAACCTAGAGCAGAAAAACTTTCATTGAACACTTTTGACTGCTCTAACTTGCTCTAGAGTACTCTAGAGCAATTATCAAACAAAGCTATTTCAAGTTTTAAGACAAATCATTTGGAACTTAAAAATTGAAAATTGGATAAAAGCAACTAAAGTCATAACTTCTTAAAAAAACTGACCTCAAAATTTCAGAGTCCCATATCTCCGTCATTTCGTGAAATTTTGAAAAATATTTGGTAGTAATTTTTTCCACTGTACCACTATTGCTTATACACGAACCAATTAAGAGCTAAATCGGATTCCATCAACAAAATCTTGATCGTTTTGACATGGATTCAATCCTGTGTGTTCGTTTCTTATGGACTAGAAATGAAGGATTTAGGCTAGAAAATTGGGCGGTGTCACGCCCCTAAAAACGAAATTTGACATTTCTCAGAAACTGTGTGACGCTTCGGGATGAAATTTGGCACAAATTTAAACGGCACCAAACCGAATAGCATTCATTAGAAAAAAGAGCGGTGGCATGCTCCTCTCGGGCGGGCGTGGTGGTATCTCAGTAATCGTTCATAACGAAAAAAAAATTATATGATATACGCCTTTTTCGATACGCGAAATGTTTGCTGGGTTGTATGTTCGTATATACATCAATAGCACTATATGGCAACACCATATTAAGTCACGTGATTTAATTTTAATTTTTTATTTCGCATATCTGTTTATCCATGCATTCGTTCGCCCAAGGTGCATTGTACTTTTAAATGCCACGCCTCCCTGCCCATTTAAAACGCATGAATTATGTAATTTAATGAATATGTTAACAGTACTATAATCGCATGTACATATATTTAACTCAAAAAATATATTGTTAATTAGAGTGAAAATTTTCGTTTTTCCATTTCCATAAAGTTTTTGAACGGGCACTTTAATAAAAACTGAGAAAATTTTTTGCTAGTTTTAAATAACGCTTTTATTGAATAATAACCCATAACCTATCATAAATATATTTATGAATTGATTCTCAAAAATACGCTTCTAATGATACACAAATCAGTGGGCTCAAAATTGTTGTCGCAGATAATGTATAATGGGCCAAAAAAATATTATGTTCCGAATTGCTTAACCTCGAATGAACAACTTACAGGGTGGCTGATTCGAACTGTTACCAACTTCAGATAGACTTATCTGACAGATGGAACATGACAGCTGTCTAAAAATTGGCATGATGTTAGTTCATTTTATTGTCAACAAGTAACCAAAAGCATTTGGCGCAGTGGCAGACAAATGGCTGCCGAGCTGAAAATATCGCGTAAACGAATGCAACACATATTGTCAAACAAGCTCGGACTAAAGGCCCTCAAGTTCCAAAAGGCGCATGATCTCACTCCTGCTCAAAAAAAAGTTAGGCTCGATAGAGCCAAGGAGTTGTTGCGCTTGCACGCCGCCGGAAATCTGTCACACATTGTCTTCTCTGATGAGAAAAATTACTGTATCCAGCAATATGTAAACAAACAAAATGATCGGGTTTACTTGACAGAGAGGTCCTACGAAAATTTGAATGTTCGTTTGGCCACCAGGACGCAGGCACCACCGCATGTGATGGTTTGGGCTGCAGTGACTCCTGATGGGCGCTCACCACTCGTTTTTTTGGCCGCTGGCGTCAAAGTTAACGCCCAGGTGTATCGTGAATCAGTGTTGGAGGGTGCTTTACTACCGTGGGCACGCAAACATTTCGGTCGCAAGCCATGGACATTCCAACAAGACTCGGCACCGTCACACAAAGCTCGTGTGAATCAAGAATGGTTAGAAAAAAACGTTCCTAGCTTCATTTCTGCTCAACAATGGCTCTCAAATTCGCCTGATGCGAATCCGCTGGATTTCTCAATCTGGGGTATGTTGGACAGGAAGGTCTTGACTAAAAAATACCAGAGCGTTGATGCGCTAAAAGTGGCCCTTCAACGAGAATGGCGCAAACTTCCACAAAATCAAATTCGTGCAGCATGCGACCCGTTCTTCGACCGTCTACGGGCCATAGTTAAGGCCAAAAGTGGCCATATCGAAAATCTCAAGTGGATTCTTAAAATTTGAACATTTCCCAACAATTATAGCGTTTGATCAATAAAATCTGTGCATGGAAACTATAAATATAGTCTTTTGAATCGGCAACACCTCGAACCAGCCACCCTGTAGATTCTTCAAAACAGTTGCTATAGGAGAATTTCCAAATTTTACACTATTAAGAGAACTTCTCGTAAAAACAGAGACCAATTTTATGAATTGCTAACAAAATATCAGGCAATTAATATTATGACATTACATTTACCTCGTTTTGGAAATAAGTCGTTTTGAAAAATTACTCCTATATGTAGTATTATGTACTTTCTGACGCTAAAGCGGACTACATCCTCACAATTATCAATATACTTGATGGAATTTTGAGATATCCTTGCTTTAAGTTGGAGAAAACAGGAAAAGGTGAAATTCTTTTTTTTACGGCATCGAATAGCCACACTCTTTTTATTAAAATATATTCTCGAATTTTTTGAATAGGACTCTTACTTTCCGAGTTATGATCCTTTGAAGAGGGGGTATTTCAGCCAATTACAAAGAATGCTTTGAATTTTCATTGCAAGTTCATTTTTAAATATATTCAGAATTTCACTTTTCACATTCACCACCACTTAAGACACTCACTACAGGAAATGATCAAAATATACTCTCGAATTTTTCGAAAAGGATTATTGCTTTCCGCGTTATGATACTTTGAAGAGGGGGTATTTCAGCTCCATACAAAGAACGTTTTGCATTTTCACTGCGAGTTCATTTTTAAATACATATATCCAGAATTTCACTTTTCACATTCACCATCGCTCAAGACAATCACTCACCTCAATTCTCCAAATCTCCAAGCCAGGGGTACGACCAGCATTAGCGAAGGCAGGATGCATTACTCTTCTCGCTGCAGATTTCGTGCCACTTGTTGGTTGTATTTGCGATGTCTGTACTGGAAAAGCAGGACGATTGGGAACTGTGCCAGCCGAACAAACTGCTGCTAGCGCGAGTACAGCGAAACAGCTGCGCGTTACGGAAAACCAGTCAGATATAAAAGATAAAAGAGAAAAAGAAACATTAATAAAAAAATGTTCAAAGGAAAAAAAAACTAAAATTTAGACAAGAATTTATTATGTTCTAAAAAAATAAAAAGAAAACAAAAACCTGCATATTTGACACATCGTATAAACAAAAATTTAAAACAAAATGTTCATTGATTTATTTACTTGTTAATTATAGCCAAAGGTGATTGTTATAATTTCTTATTTATATTTATTTTGTACGATGCATGCGATATAGACTCAATCCAGCGAGAAGCTGACACAGACTATCGTTTGTTTCTTAGATGTGTTATGAATAGAAGTGCCAGAATTTCGGCATTTATCGATTTTTTCCATATGTTGTATTTTGATTTGGATGATATCATGCCATGGCACAGCCAACAAACAGTCACTCAGTTTTATTTGGTAAAAAAGTTTAGAATTTCCAGAGGCTCCCAGTGTTCTGGGAATACAGAATGAGGATTTATTTTATTTGCGTACATCAGTATACACTTTTTGTTTTTCTATCGAAAAAGTTTTCTCACAGTGAAGAAAATTACATATGGTTTAGGTAATATCAGCTTAGTGCTATAACTTCAACTACTTTTACTTTACCGTTCCGGGTAGCATTTTGCTTTTTTAAAAAATTTTTATCTTATAATATTAGTTCAGATTAATTGATTTTTTTTCAATTTTTTTTATTGAGCCATTTCAGAGACATAAATTTTCAAAAAAACAAAAAAAAATCTGCATAAACAACATTTAGTAGTTTTTTGATATGCTTATAACTCCGTCAATAGTCAACCAAGTCATGAATTTTTTTTTAAATATTTGTTTCTTAAAGATATTTTTTATAAAAAAAACAAACATTTTTTTTAAATAATTTTTTTATTAAATTTTCAACTTTTAAAACCAAATTGCTATTTTTATCAATGATTATACTCTTCGATTTTTTAAAAAAAATTTTAAGAAACTTGCATTAATTTGACAAATATTAAGACTATTTTAAGAATGGACAAGCGATGGGATTTTTTTTTTAGATTTTTTAATTAGCAAAAAGTGAGTGAACGAGCACTAAAATACTCTTCATTTCTGGAAGAAGGTAAATATGTTCAATGACCTCCATTAACTTTACCTCTTCAATATTTTTGCCTTTTTTCCACCCCCATGCAAAATTTTGATATAAATATCAAAAAAATTCATCATTGCCAGAAAAGAGCAAAACTGTTCACCGGCCCCCATTAATTTTCCATCTTCAACAAATTTTGATAAAAATATAAAAAAAAAATTCCTCATTGCCGCGAGAGGGAAAAAATGTTTACTGACCCTCAGTGGCGGATCTAAGTAATTTGCCGCCCTAGGCACTTATTTTTTTGCCGCCCCCCCTCAGATTTTTTTATAGTAAAAGAAACTTATAATAAAAACATAATAAAATCAAAAAATAGGTTACATTACACTTAAATGATTTTTATGTTTAAATACACGTTTATTCATACATTAAAAAATTGTTCGTCTAATTTTGTTAAGTGCAAATTGGTGAATAATTAATATCTTCACAATCTATTTCAAGCAAAATATCTTTTTCTTTTGTTAAAATAGCAATTTAATTTTTGACTCGCTTTAGAACAGAGAAAGACATTTCAGCAGTGGAATTGGAAAATGGTGTTCATACGCACATTGTACACGCAATGTCAATATTTGGGAATAATGTGCAGAGATCATTCCTCCGAAGAATTTGACGCAAATCCTGATGCGAATTTTGTATTAAAGCTTTTTCAGCACAATAAGACTTGAACTGGAGAAATTCGTTACTTAATGATTTTTCGAAATCTTCAGGAAAACTTTTTCGTAATAGTTCAGCTTTTCCGGGAACTTCATTGTTTCCCAACTAACGAAAAAGCTGCAAGTATTCGTCAACAAATGCTTAAGGCGTATACTAAAGGTTTGGTGGCCTCGCACTATATCAAATGCCGAGCTACATCAAAAATGCAAACAGAAGGCTATAGCAAACGAGATCAAGCTGCGCAAATGGGGATGGATTGGTCACACTCTCCGGAAACCACACAGCGAAGTTTGTCGCCAGGCCCTTGAGTGGAATCCACAAGGCAGAAGAGGACGTGGTAGACCCAAAACCAACTGGAAAAGGTCGTTGGAAAAGGAAATCCAAGAATTGGGAAAATCGTGGCAAGAGATCAAAGTCATCGCAAGGGATCGTGACAAATGGAGAGATTTCATATTGGCCCTATGCTCCTCCTAGGAGTTAAAGGAGAATACATACATACATACATTGTTTCCCAAGGTTGCCATATCAATTAGACCGCCAAATTTTTCCAGATCCTTCACATATGACACAGGTCTTATTTTTAAATCATAGATCAACTGATCTAAAATTATATTGAATGTAGAAATTCTGAAATTATCGCTGCCACTAGTTTCCTCATCTCTTGTTTCACCAAACTGCAATTCACGCGTACTTTTTCTTGAAGAAACTGTTTTGTATTCCTTAATGACAGATATTTCCAGAGCTATTTTTCGTAAAGACCAAATTCGTCACGAGTAGCTTGAATTATAGGGTAAGGGAGGGAAATATGGACTACGTGGGTAATATGGACCAAATGGATATTTTTTATTGCGTACATACAATAAGATTAACCGTTATTCATATTTAAACGTTACGCCAATACCAAAAGGTTATGTCAGTGCGATTTCAGCGTTCGGTGAAGTCGCATGTTTCTGTAAAGTTTTTTTTTCTAAAAAAAGATTGGTGATCATTTTTTTCCAATGAGTAAATTTCATTATTTCACTTTAAAGGCATGGTGTTTTTAAACAACTGGTTAATTATATAAAGTCAGTGAATACCATTTATAATTTATCAGTACAAATAACTTCATTGATCACAAGAGTTTTTGATAAAAAAAGCCTTTTTTTCACCAACACGTGGTGCGGGTAATATGGACCACCAAAGAAAAAAGCCTCAAAAAACAAATGTATTTATCATCTACTTTAGATGAAGGATCTAGTTGCTATTTTCATGACGAATCTGATGGTCATTATTTGTAATTTGTAAGCTAAAAATGAAAAGAAGATGAAAAATGCATTTAATGTAATACCCTTTACTCAGAAGATCGCCGTAGCGAATTTTGGTTTGAATGTAATCTGACGTTCTTGGAGTCATGAAAAATGTGCCGGAAATGGAAGTGACATTTTTATATGCAACTTCTGTACCAAATAAACATGTGGGGCAATATGAACTATATAATCCATATAACACTACACTTTTTTATCTTTATTTTGAGTATTTTCAGTGTTTTAACTTTTTTCTTTATTCTGATGCGATATTTATCTAAAAGTGAAACAGAATAAAGGTGAATTGGTTTCTTTAATGAATGACATAAAATGACTTGTTTTGTTTTATGTTTTTTGAGTTTTATTTAAAAAAGAAAGATTGGTGGTCCATATTTCCCTCCCTTACCCTACTGATTAGGCCATCGTACAGTTCAACCACTTTCTCCAGTTTTGTTTTGGCATCTTGCAAGATCGTGCGAACGGCGTTAAGTTTTTTTAATACAAAATTCCATATACTCAAAAGAAATGATGTTTCTAATTTATTTCTTATACCTTGAGCTTCACATCGTACTTCACCTTTTTCCTTGGAATCATTTTCAATGGCTTCGAGAGCTTTGTATATTTTGGGTAAATGTTCACAGAGAACACGAACCGCATCACCATGAGCCGACCATCGCTCACGGCCGCATAATTCATTCTCACGAATTCCCGTGATAAGAGTTCTTAAGCTTATAATCATTTTATCTAGTAGAAGAATATCTATTTCAATCACTCATTTTTTCGCCCTGGGCATTGAGTAAACTTTTCTTAAATATCTTTTATATTCGCCTTAATTTAACCCAATGGTACATTACATAGTTGTTTTTAATCAGTTAAATCGTCCATTCGTATTGCTTAAATAGTGCCGAATTTAAATGTTCTCAAAGAACCATTTAGGTAAAATAAAATCAAGTTCAATACTTAAATTATAAAATCTTTTTTTTATCACTCCGAAAATTTGCCGCCCCCCATAATCTGCCGCCCTAGGCAGGTGCCTACTGGTGCCTTAGGGTTAATCCGCCACTGCTGACCCTCATTAACTTTTCCTTTCCAATAATTTTCTCAAACATATTATCCCTTTTTTCCCACTAAATAAGGGGGCTCCCATACAAAATTTAGATAGAAATAATCGCCTTTGTATGGGAGGCCCCTTAAGGAGTGGATTAAAGGGGCTAGTATGTTCGAAAAAAATGTTTGAGAAAAACAATTGATTGGAGGTCTGTAAAAATGTTTTTCCTCTCCCTGCAAATAGGAATTTTTTTGATATTTAAAAAAAAAATTTGTAAAAGCACCCCCTTAAGAGGTGCCAAAAATTGGGGTATTACATTTAAGAGAAATGTTGGAGAGGAAAAATTAATGGGAGACAGTGAACATTTTTAACCTCTTCCGGCAACGAAGAATATTTTAATGCTCGTTCGCTCACTGTTTTGTTAATTAAAAAATTTAAAAAAAAGATCCTATCGTTTGCCCATTCTTAAAATAGTCTTTAAATTTATCGAAGTCATTAAGGTCTTTTTAAAAAAATCGAAGAGTAAAATCATTGATAAAAATAGCAATTTAGTTTAAAAAGTTGAAAATTTAATAAAAAAATTATTTAAAAAAAATTTTTGTTCTCGATCATAAACACAGCCTTAAGTCCAAACTCCAATAGCGCGTCGGCAGTGGCAGTGGCAGTGTTCGAAAATAGCTGTCAGTTTAGAACGCACTACTTTATATGAAAGTAACTACAATACAGCAGCGGCAGTACACAGCGCTGTGCAATTTTTCTCTATTTCTAAATTCACTGCCGCTGCCTCTCATTTCAATATTTTCGAACTTAAAAATTTGGAAAGAAAAACGTCATTTATAAAAATTTTCAAATGTGTGACAATTTAAAATATATGTTGCGAGTGTAGCGATAAAATTAAAGAAAAAATTATTGTGTTTGTTCACGAAAACGGATTTTATTTGAACACTGCCAATGACACTGCCGACGCGCTATTGTGGATACATCAGCAGTGGCAGGCAAATACTGGCAATAAAATACTGCTTCGAAAACTGCCACTGCCACTGCCAACGCGCTATTGGAGTTTGGGCTTTAAGCTTAAAAAAACTAAAATTTTACTTTAGTAAAAGGACTCGCTCGGTATGAAGAAAACACCAATGAAATCATTGTGTCAAAGACATCATAGTTCATAGGGTCATACATTTTTTATTTATTTATTTAACTGCACTTCAATCAAAACAATACTGAACTGGTAAGCGACTTAGCAACAGCTTTTATTATTAGAAGCTGATTTCGAAATTAGAATTTTCAGGTAAGCTCTTTAAACTACTATATGACGAATCCAGTGAAACATATATCAACTTTATCCATAATTTTACTAGTTTTTGTTACATACTAAGATGGGCAGTGCACATTTATTTAGTAAGGACACGAAGCTTTTTGCTATAATTTTGTTTGTGTAAGAATTCGCGAACTTTTATTTTATTCTTTTTGATTTTTTATGAAGATTTTCTTCTCCAAGTTAAAACTTTACTTCTCCAAGTGATCTTCTTTTGATTCTAATTAAACTTTTTCCAATTCAAAATAAACCTTCTCCAATTAAACTTTTTCCAAATCAAATTAAACTTCGCCAAAAATTCGCTTTAAATAATAAATTTCTGCACCTACAGATATATTGTAGATAAATATTGCCTACCAAACACCTTCGAAAATGTGGTAATAAAATTATTATAAATGCATAAATATTTTTATTATAGTTTTACGAACTATTCTTAAGCTAAAGTTAAGTGAAATTTTTCGTAGAATATTTTTGTAGAATACTTTAATCCTCTACAATCCAATTTTTGGAAAAAAAAAAGGTGTTGGGGGGGGGTGGATTTTCGCTATAAGATTTCATTTTTTTAGTGCTTAGCGACAGTACTAAAATTTTATAGCGAATATTTCAGTGGACATACTGATGCAATATTAACCTGTTTTAGACGTATTTTTTTTACATTTTTGTACCTGCGGGGGATGTAGAGAGTATAAATTTTTTACAATATTATTGTCCGTAATATCCTGCATAAGTTTGCTAAACACATGATAAACCTCAGATGAATTGATCATATAGTTTAAAACAGGAGTGCGTTGAAAAGGAGAAAGTTTCAATTGATTTGGGAAAAGGTTAATTTGATTTAGAAAAAGTTTAATTTCATTGGAAAAAGTTTATTACTGATATGGAATAACTTTAATTTGATTTGGAAAAACGATAGACTAATATGATTTGGAAAAGGTTTACTTTGAATTGCAAGAAGTTTAATTTGTATCGTAAATAGATTAATTTGGTATAGATAAGGTTTAACTTGGAAAATGCTCAATTTTGTTGCTTAGTGTTCCTTTTTTACTCCCACTAAGAAAAATTTTGCCTGTTTATAACACATTATATGCAATCAAGATTTTAAAGACCAATATCGTGTGAAATTTTGATCTTTAAATAGACTACGTATACTTCCCCAGCGACAATAACCACACCTCGCTTAAAATACTGGCGCTGAAAAGTTGATTAAATTTTTGTATATGCATATGTACATGGTATATGCATTCGTATGCCTCTAAACGAATAATATGTATTTCGTCTACTTTTTATCTCTTATTCAACAGATGTTGGCAAATTCACTTTATTCTATTTTATTCAATTTAAGCTTTTTCATCAGCAATAACTTACGGTGTTACATTATTTGCGCGCACACACTGACAATATGTTATTAATTTTATTGCTATCGCCCATAAAATTTGCGTCAATCGCTACAATGCAACCAACCCTCGAAAGAATATTGCTCGCTCCATATAACGCTGTTCATGCTGATACCCTGATCGACTGTTAATGACTTCATTACCTGTTTGTAATGTATTTTTTATATTTTTTTACCCTACAACCTGGATATTTTATATCATACATATGTTTCTAAAAATTGGAGTAAAAGGCGTGGAAAATACTTTATGAAAATAATTTATGACAATAAACTTCAAGAGCTTTTTCCAGATCATTTCCTTTTTAATTTCCTCATTCATCTATCACTTGTCGTATGCTAGAATTTCGATAAGAACAAACTTACCAAGAAATTATAGGGTACGTAAAGTTGATATGATGCTGGAAAAGAAAATCCGCATATACATTTATTCTGATTGTTATTGTTGCTGTTATTTGCCCGGGAATTTACTTTATCAAGAGTTTAGACAAAAAGTTTAATTAAGTATTTGTTGATTGCTATGTAAACAAATTAAAGAGATTGTTTTCGAAATTCTATGCAGTGGAAATGTAAGTTCTGTACTCTTTGTATCCCAAGTTCATTTATATAGTTCGGCACTTTTTGTATTCATTAACTTTTCCGAGTATTCTTTGTATTTGTTAATGAATGGCAATAAAATTGGCAACACCTTTTATGTGTTTACTTACGCAGCACGTTAAGAAGGTAACATATTGTGCGTGTTGTCTCGATAATTGTGGGTGAAGTTAGAAAAAAAAGTATATGCATATGTATAACATTTATTACCTTTTGAAATTTCTAATTAACCTTCAATTCATACATATATGAATTGCAGTTAACTCCTTTTGTTGAGTGCTTTTATTGTCCAAGAATTATTGACGCATAATTTTAGGTATTTAGTTTATCTACTAAACTTTTTAAAGTTCTTATTTTAAAACAAAATCGGCTAATAAAATTATTATAGCTGAAAATATCAACAGACGCGGACAGGCCATTCTTACTTAATTAAGATAATATTAGATTAACAGAGGATTTTGAGCGATTCGTCGAAATCATAGCAGCATCTATGGCCTATTGTGATAAAACTAATAAGACTCAATTTAAAGCCAGTTCATAGACGTCATTATATCTTTGCGCAACAAGTTAAAATATGAAAGTCGCATATGAGCCCCTAACCACACTAACGCAGAGAACACAAACCTTCGTGAATTCTGCTTTAGGCAGTTATTAATGATTTGGTAGCACGTTCAAATATCGTAAATTTGAAAACACAAGCAATGGAAAACCCAGAATGTGGGTTAATCGAATAGCAGAAAACGCCATGTCAATAATCGGACTGAACTGGCACAACATAAAGCAAAGCTAAATGATTCAAAATGGTTATAGAAGCTCTTAAGGAGTTAAAAGACATTAGTAGTAGCTTTTTAGAGAATGGCATTAATGAATGTCAGAATTTCCCTTGGTGATTAAATGGTCTTCTCTGAAATATATCGAGACTATTACAATGACATAAAATATGTATTCCTAAGCCAATTCTAAGTTGGAGAGATATTTCCTAATTGTGTGAGTATCCCGTGAGAAATCCTGTTACAATTCGTATATCTCTTCTGTTCTGCTTAAGTAACTGTTTTGTTCTTTATTTAGAAATACTCGCCCTGAATGATTGATTTTGTTTTTCTATTGTCCGAAGTATCATCGCAGCCTTCTTGAGCTTTTCTGTCCAGCCACAATTTCAACTTCAACATCGAATGGACTTTCAAAAAAAAAGTTCGAAAAAGTACAGATTCAGGCTATGCAAAAATTAAAGCTGCGGAAAAATTGCAGCAAAATGAGTAACATCGATTTTTATCAGGAAACCTGCCTTTTCTCATGCTCGTCTTACAGTTGAACTGCATTCCGCGTGTTCTGGCATTTTGATTATATACTTCATAATAACTGAACAGATAGGAATATTTAGATAATTATTTTTATTGTAAGCACATCAACATTTTAAACTATTTTTTTCTGGTTTTAGTGATTCGTAAGCCAAGAGCAAGACCATCGCAGTACTGGTCTTGGTCTTTATCTTGCACATTGAGTCTTGGTCTTAGTCTTAGTTTTGATTTTGGTCATCAAGTCTGGGGTCTCAGGCTTGGTCTTAGTCTTGAAAAAATTTCTAAAGATTGCTGAGTATTCAAAATTTCGCACCCTTATTTTTCCAAAGCAGTTGGGTTTTTAAGATGCAAAATTTCACATTGAGAGATGATTTTATGCTCGAAAGGGGCGTGACACACCTATTAACTATAAATTCGTAAGACTAAAGTCTTGGCCTTGGTCATGCAATGATATCAGCGTCTTGGCTTGGTCTCGAAAAATTATCAAGACCAAGACTAATTTTGCTCCACTACTGGTTATGCCAATGTGAAAAAATGATTTAAGCAGCAGGTAAAAAATAAACGTCAATGAGTTTTCTTTCAAGGCTTGTTATTTACACAGGCTATATTTCCAAAGGCAGAAATATTTTTAAAAATTCGACACCTAAGCACATACCAGGTACTTCGTATTATGCTTTCTTTAACAGGTAGAAAAAATTTTAAGAATTCGATTACTTAAGGAAGGAAGTTTATAAAGAAAAATTTTTGAAGTAATAAAAATAATTTGCTTTCTTTAAATTACTTGACGACAAATATATTTGGATGGATAGTAACATTCTATAAGTTTTTCTATCAGTTCTGCAAAAAGCTGAAAACGGAGCGTTTCACTTTGTGAAGAAGCACCTGTAGAAATATCCATTTTAAATCATATCATTTATAAAATGTGGGCATTTCCCAAGTTACGAACGTGAGCGTCGCACATATGTAAAGTGCAAAAAAAGTGGAAGTAGAACATAATTTTATTTTAGTTTTTACTTTACATTATAGCTCTTAGGTAGCACTATCATTGGTGCCAACGTTAATAGCAGCCGAAGTCCTGTTTCCAAGATGCACACAAAAAAAGACACAAAACGAACGTGACAAAAATAAATGTAATTTTCGTGCCTATTAAAAAAAAAAGTCAGAACTCAGCGAAACAAGCCAGAATTTTATAGTGCGACTAGTTTTAGAATATTATGCAATAATGTTGCTTTATTATGTATTTTGTTTGATTCAAATATTTTCTGTACTTTTCTTTCTTTGGATCATAATCTAAATCGATACGTGACATTTTTTCCATTATGATTCAATCGGGTGATGATTTGCATATTTATGTATTTTAAGTTGATTTAAGCCAAATTCAGTTTTGCGAGCTAAAAAATCTTGCACGCTTCTCTGGTGTCAATTGTGAAATTTACTAATCAGACAACTGCAACACTTTTATTACTTTCTTACGCATTATTCTTAAGTTTTAAGAATTTCTGGCCTTTGATGACCACTAGTGTAATTTAACATAGAATATTTTCAGAACACTTTAACCCATTAAAACCAAGTGGGTGTCAGCCAAAATATGGACATGGCGGCACTGGATGGGTGGACGCGCAGGAAGCTAACAGCTGATTCCTGGCTTATGTGGTGACGGTAGTTTTTTGTTGATTTTGGTTTTAATAGTTTGAATTTTGACAGTTTTATGGTTGAAGTTTTTTTTAGTTTTTTTCTTGTTCATCCCTCGGTCTAACGCGGCGGGTTAAGAACCCTCCCAGGAAACCGCAAGCTAGCCGTGGCGAGCCGCGTTAGATTCGCTAACTATGGTCGTGTAACAATATGGCGCCCAATTTAAAAGAAAATAATTTCAGAAGAACGCCGCAAATAGACCATAAAACAGGATATAATGGGTTAATGTGTTCTAAGAAAATATTCCTCGTATGATTTTATTATGCCTTGGGATAACAAGATTTATCAAAACTGTAATTTTGGAATTTTACAGTAGAATGAAATTTCAAAAATAATTTACTTTTGAGCCAAAACTGACGAACGTGACCAACTTTAAATAAGTAGCTTTAAATTTTATTTTTTGCAATATATTTTTTTATTAAACTATGTTTGCGAATTTGAATTTGTAGAAATTGGACTAAAGAACATAAAAAATTGACAGTTAATCGGGATTGCATTGTTCTCTTTTCATTTTTTTATATCATTAATATTTTAAGAGAAATTTTTTGGAACAACTGTTATGAAGATTATAGACTAAAACGAATCCACTTAAAAATTACTAAAAAGGAAAAACTACATTTGTGCAACTTTATAGTCGACTAACCCAACACAGTCTGTGGATTTCATGATGTCATCTTAAATCGACCAAAGCTTTTAAATAATGCATCGTACGACACTTTTCAACAGCTCATTTTGAAGAAAAAGAGTAGCACTACGTGACGAATTATAGCCTGTTTCCACCGAAAATTAACAATGAGATTTACCGCAGATTTAGTTGACGTTTAATGCATGATGAATGAGGTGAAATGCGGCTAAATCTCATTTTAAATCTCCATTGGAATCAGGCTATTGGTCAAAAAAATGAAAAAAGATTTGTGCAGTCTGCATCTAACCTAATTCATTTAGAAGTTCAAAAGATTTGCATTTCCGGCGTTTTTAAGTGTTTTTTTGTTTTTTCAGTGTAAAAAAAAAAAACAGTTTTTGCGCTCATTTAACAACGCGCTTTGCTAGCTTTGTTGAATTTTTGAGTAGATTTAATTTGGTGTATCGATTTTCTTTTTAGGTCAATCTTGATATATTTGCGTTTGTAAAATTCCAGTGCATCGTAACAGATCCGTATTTATGGGGGCTGCTCAGGGGCTTCTGGCCCCCTACCCCCGCCGAAAAAATCCTATCTACGTCCCTGCATCGTTGTATTTATATTTGTCACAATTTCCATTTGTGAGTATTAAAAATCCTAAGCACATCAAATATAATTGTTGGCTAAAATCAAAAAGACCACGACAAGCCACAAAGATCAAACATAAATTCACACATAATTTATTTGTTATGATAACTTTTAATAGCCCAATTAAATTTTTATTATTTTTGTCATTAAATGATCAAAGACAATCTAAAATTGTAAGATAAGACGCCAACCCAAACACTCACTAGCAATTAGGTGAATAAAACAATTGAACGTTTTCACCTCACTATACATTGGTAGAAAGAACAATGAGCTGTTTCTACAATTTCTCCACAACATTAAAAAAAAGCTTTTACGCGTGAATACAAATCTCCCACATTTTCATGATCTTTTATCGCGTCTATGCTTCATATGGGGGAAAACGATGACGTAAACATATCTAATTTAAAGGCTTATGGTTTATTGCTCTATGAAATGATTAGGGTATTTCTTGCTAGAATGTTTTTGTTATGCCGACAATAAAATAATATTTAAATAATGATGCATCGCAATATGATCAGCCTTTTGGAATTGCATGCTGTGTATAAAGAGAAAAACAACTTTCATTTTGTTTAGATACGTAAGGCAATGAATGTTTTTATGGGATTACTTGATCATTTTAAGTGAATCACTACAAAATACACATAGAGGTCATAATGATAGACATACTTATTGTATGAATGTATATACGTGTATCTATTTTTTAAGAAAGTTCTATATACATTCTATGTACATATATAAAAGTTGTCATAAGCTGATTTAGATGGCTTGAATTAATCTATTTTTAATCTTAATTAAATGACGTTAAGTGTGATCTATATATTTCGTTTATCAGTTTGTGTATTTCCACTTGAAATAAAAAACTCAATTTTATTTAATTTGTAACATCAATAGTCATTCATATATATATTTGTATTTATTTGAATTTGTCAAAATAATTAACTGATAACAATAATGGCGCTCTTTAATAGCACATTTTACATTAATATTTTAAGTGTACTTGAAAATACATATTTTAGTTTAATAAAAAATTTTTGAAAATACAAAAAAGAATTAATTTAAAATGCAGAATAAAAATTGTCGTTTTTTATCGTTTCGTTTTTGCTTGAAAATTGAGATTACTATAATCTTAATATTATATTAGAAAATTTTAGATAAATATAATTTTGTAATTTCACTGAGTTTAAGTGTTTTGCTTAGGAATACATTGTTTGTTCCATCCAATCGTCCATGCTAAATGTAGCCGTATCGCCAGAATTTCGTTTTTTGAAAATATCAATGAAGGTCTTAACTTTAACTGCACACATTAGGAAATCATCGAATGCAATTTTGCCACCAATTGAACCATAACGATGTGCAAGCGCATTCAGTGTTTTGTTATTTAAATGATAGCCAGCTGATCTAAGTGCACCACGTAAATGAAAGCCATCAATTTCCCCAGTTCGGTCTGTATCGTATAATTTAAAAACAGCTTTCCATTTAGCAATATCGGTGAGCAGCGCTTCAAATTCATCGAAATTTAAGCTGCCAGATTGATCCTCATCCAACATTGCAACCATGGAGCGGACTACATCTTTAGAGAAGCTACCGTCTTGCATAACATCACGCATTGAATGGTCTAGAATACGTTTCAGCTCCATCCAATCGACCTCATCGTCCGCACCAGCAACACTCTGGAATAGGCGACGCAAATTGGCGCGTTGTGGATCATCAGCATCTGGTGTTGGTATATTTGGTTTAATTCTATCATCAACTTCCCCATAACCAACTTGATCATCATTTTCTTCCATATTATTTTGTGTCTCCGAGAAGACACGCAATATAAATTCACCCTCTTCATTGGGGTCAAATGTGGATGGTATAATTAAATATTGTCCGGGAGGCAATTTAAAGCGTGAGCACACCTCACGCGTATTTATGAAATGTGGTGAACGAGCAACGGAAGCACGATATTTGAAGAAGCTCAAACCTTGTGGTCGTGTTGCCAAATCCCGTTCAGTTAAATGATAGATGGCAAAACCAATTGTAAGACAATCCATGCCTTGATTCTTCTTGGAACGGCGATTCTTTTGCATAAGTGCAACAATAATGGTACAGTTGCCGTCATCATCTTCTTCATCGGGATCAACTAAATTAATAATATATTGCGGATTGTGCCAGAAAGTTTCCAGGAAATTACGACAACCACCAGCAGTAGCACCAGCAGTCCACTCGCCTTCAAACATCGACATTTCCCACTTTCTCTTGCCATTCTGCTGTTGTTCATCGGTAAGTGAGTCAGGTGACAAATTGCAAATTTCCACGCGATCAAAATGATTAAGAAAGTCTTGGAATGACATCCAAAATTCACCATCACGATCAAAGGCCAAACCTATTTCTTCCTTAACTTCATCTGGTATATAACGCCATTCGGCTGAACTATCACTCCATGGTCCATTCCATTCAGCCTCATTACCCCAAGGATTTCGCATACGTATCATAGGTATTTGACCGCGACGATTTGGCGTCACTATATCCATAAGACTCACTTTAGTAATGGAGTAGGCATGACCACGTATCAAGCCTTGTTCAGTTTCAGCCTCCGTCACATTTGGATCTGGTTCAAGTGAGCACCCCATCATTGAGTTGCGAGCAGCAGCCTTTTGCAAAATATTGAATAGATTTGGAGGTGCTTCCTTCAGGTCGTACCACTCAGTGACACCGCCAGTAAAGTCCTCCATAGCTTCGCATGTGGTACCACCTTTAAGTGCTTCATAGGAGCCATGTAATTTGGCATAGGCCTTCTCCAGCAAAGCGCTCCAGAATTCACTTTTCTCCGTGGAATGCATATAAAGCAACTCACCATGATAAGTTGGCAAACGATCATCAACAACGACATTAATCCACTTGCCATATTGCCAGAAGCTAAAATGAAAAATACCACCATAGTTCTCTTCGAAACTCTGATCTGGCGGCACAACACGGAAGAATAAATCAGAAAACTGCGTAAGATTAGCAGCAGCAGCCAACAACCAGCAATCGCCCAATTCACCCTGTTGCACATCGAAACGTGAGTAGCCATCGACAAAAAATTGTGGATCGTCAACGATCTCATGTGGACGCTTCCATTCAATATAACGATCTGGACGACGTGAAAACATAAGTGATTCATTGCTGGCAGGAAAGTCAGGATCCTCGAAGAGTGCACCATTGTCGATGCAGGACTGACGCAACGTATCGTATTGAATTTCATTGGTATGCGAACGAACACCAACTGATCCCCTATTGCCCATCCAAAACATATTCTCATTTTCAGGCACTTTAATGGAAGAGAAAGCAATCTCTGCAACACCAACAGATGCTTCCTCTTCTTTAGTTGGCATAGGCATATCTTCATGCGCATTCAAATCTTGGAGAGAGGGATACATGTTGGGCGCAGGTCTGCCTACACCTCCATAACTTGGGACAACGCCGGGCGG
Source organism: Calliopum simillimum (assembly GCA_951812925.1). Lineage (NCBI taxonomy): Eukaryota > Metazoa > Arthropoda > Insecta > Diptera > Lauxaniidae > Calliopum > Calliopum simillimum. Next base: position 141,060,581 of record OX638368.1, read on the forward strand.
CAAAGAAGGTAATGAAGGCAGCACTGGCATGGCGGGCATGCCAGGCACTCCGGACATAGAATTCATTGACGGATACGGCACTCCGCCCCTTCCTGTTGGATATGGCATTGGCATACCACCGCCGCCGCCTGATGGGTAGGGCAACGCTGGCGCTGCGCCTGGATAAGGAGCACCGCCACCGCCCCCGCCATATGGTTGAGGCATACCCATTGGATAGGGCACAGCAGATGGATATGGTGACGCACCAGGATACGCAGGAGCCGAGGGGTAATACGGTGCTGATGATGACGTTGGCGAAGCTGCAGAATTTTGTGCATATGACAAACTGGCCGCAGCCGGTCCAGATGGATATGGCAACGATGGATAAAGCGCTGATTTACTCTGCTGCTTTTCATTATTCATAAATCCAAGGGCAGCCAAGTTGACAAGTCCCATGCCACTGGCGTGATAATTTTTTGGAAACACGATTGGAGGAGCAGCCATTTTAGGGAGTTAATTAATCCAAAATTAAAAAACGAGTTTGTGGCGTCTGAATATTTAGCAGAAATTCCACTGATTCACCAACACAATCACGAGCGTTTATTTTTTCGTTCGGTCTCTCTGCTACAAAAATATTTATCTACAAAAAAAAAAAAACAAAAAAAATCACTTTATTTCGCAAAAGCGCAAATACTTGCGTCTAAACAGGAAGAATAAAAAGTGTATACTCTGATAAGACGACGTTTGTTGCTGCTAGTCCACAAATAAATTAAATAAATTTGTTAAAAAAAAACAATTTACTTCAGCACAAAAAATATTACTTTTTCTCCTATCCAACAACTTTAGTTTTTCATCACACGCTGACTGTCAAAATATGCTGAGGGTTGCCAGAAGGTTGTGACGAGACTAAGCACAGGGTTGCATTTTTCTTGGTGAAATTTATTTCTTGCTTTGCAAAATATGAGTCATTTTTGTAATTGCTATTCAGAGAGAGCCAAGTACAGTAGAGACTCGTTTGTGCGAATATATCTATGTTTTTGAGTAGAAAGATTGCAAAATCCGGTAACTATATGGTTTTGATATGAGTATTATGGGTAGAGTTTTAGTTTTCTTGTATTCAAATATTTTAAGGGTATTCAATAAAATCGTAAAAACTGTCTAAGACTAAGGTTATGTATGTATGTATGTATTCTCCTTTAACTCCTAGGAGGAGCATAGGGCCAATATGAAATCCCTCCATTTGTCACGATCCCTTGCGATGACTTTGATCTCTTGCCACGATTTTCCCGATTCTTGGATTTCCTTTTCCAACGACCTTTTCCAGTTGGTTTTGGGTCTACCACGTCCTCTACTCGTTAATGCGAATATATCTTATCTTTTGAGTAGAAAGATTACAAAATTCGGTAACTATATGGTTTTGATATGAGATTTATGTGTACAATATTTGTTTTCTTGTATTCAAATATTTTAAGCGTATTCAATAAAATCGTAAAATCTGGCATGAATTCTGGCGTAAATACTGGATATGAATTCATCCGAAAATTTGTTCATATGAACAAAACATGTTCCAACAAAAAGATATATAACAATTTTCCAATATTTATTAACGTATTTTTAATATTCATACGAATGACTGACCAAAAAAACAAAAAATATATTTTTTTATTTTCACATGTTTTCACAAATTTTCATACGAATTCGTATCCAGTGTAACCCAATAGCCTATTTCCATCGAAGAGATTAGTAAATCATATTTTTAAGTCCTACCCGTTTCCACCGGCCGAAATAGATTTATTTCTGTTAGTAAAAGTCAGAAGCATTAAAATTAAACTTGTATTTCATTTTCTTTTTTTAAACTCTATAACCAAATACATTTTTAAAAAGCTCTTATAATTAGTCAAACGTTTTTTTTTCGTTAAGGTCACCCAAAAAATTATGACATTTTTTATGAGATTAGTGATTTCACATTTTGTGAAATACGTTCCATAATATTAACAATCAAACATTTTTAATAAATTTTGAGTTTTTTATTTGTTTTTAGACTAGGGACCTACACAAGATATCTTGAAATATAGTGTTCTTTTTTTTACTAGCTCATTTAACGCAGAATTGAGAGAAAAAAATATTTCGTATTCACGAAGGATTGAACTCACGACTTTCTCGATATTGCTATTTCTATGATAGATATTGCTCTACCGACTGAGTTTATGAGCCAGCCTGCTGTAGGCATGTCATTCTTTTACATTACCAACTATTTACTTGAACAAGCTAACTACGCTCAACAGCACCGAATAAATTACCGCACCTATAATTTCATTATCGTACGAAGTACTTTGAGGAGTTTATGAAAAATTCTTTTGTGAATTGAGGATGTTAAAATTGCCTATTTATATAATGCAAACATTCTAAAAACATGTAAGCTACTCAAAAACTCGGAAAAACTTTAAAAATCAATACAAATTTAAACAGTTCTAAGGGGTTTTTAAAGGGTACTTATTAGGCCGGGTCAAATTTTTTTGCGGCAAAGAGTATAGCAACAAAACAATCTACGAAAAATCCCAAGAAACTTTGCCCAAGAAACCATGGGTCTAAAATGAATATCGAGCCGCCGTAAATTGCGTTGAAGTTTTTTATGTAGTACTTTAAAATTCAATGAAAAAAAACAAAAAATTCAAATATGTACTTTGAATAATTTTATATGAAACAAGTAAAAAATAATTTGAATTTTTTATTTTTCTTATTGTATTTTAAAGTACTACATACAAAACTTCAACGCAATTTACGGCGGCTCGATATTGATTTTAGACCCATGGTTTCTTGGGCAAAGTTTCTTGGGATTTTTCGTAGATTGTTTTGTTGCTATACTCTTTGCCAATTTTTTGCCTCCCGAACAAATTGACCCGGCCTAGTACTTATATATTCTCAATAATTTATTTTTTTATTGGCATATTAGGGTATGGATCTAAGCCTTTTGTTTTTCCGCCATAATATCTTAAACTTTGTTTTTATGTAAAAATTTACTTCCACAGACATTTACTGCAGATCGTTGCAATAAAACTGCATATAAAATACTAAACATAAACTACGCAATAGCATAGCTGCTAAGTTTTAAATTTCAAAAGTTCACTGATCAATATAAATAAATTTTGTTTATTTATTATGTTGTTTAGTACTCAGCATGCAAAACTCATGTCTTAATATACAAATTTTATTTAAATCGAGAAATGCGAGACCCATCTGTACAACTAACTTTGTAAAATTACTTCGTCGTGACGTTTGGAAGCTTTTTCTCAGAACTTAAAAAGTTCTCCAGGTAGTGATGCGTCATTGTATTCGTAACGCCAATGATTAGCATTAGGAGGGTTAAGCTTTATATACAAAATACTTCGTTAAAATGATAAACGTGTAGTCTTTTGGCGGCTTAAACTTTTGCTCTTCGATATGAAGATAGACAGACACAACAGAATAAAATACACACAAACCGAGACAGCACTTTAATTAAGATTATTAACAAATTCATTAAAATGGTATACTGACACGCTACGCTCAACAACACCGAATAAGTTACCGCACCTATAATTTCATTATCGCACAAAGTACTTTGAGGAGTTTATGAAAATTTCTTATGTGAATTTAGCATAGGTATGCTATTTTAATAATTTTTATTTAAAAAAATTAATACTGATGTCCTTAATAGTAAAAATCTTATATGAAGTATGGGATTGGAGCAATGCCAAATACTTCGTCATTCTTTTAGTGGTCGTCATACGCTACGTCACATGTACATATTTCAAGAAAGGTGTATTCCTCATTAAAAATCGTATATTAACTTCTAATAAATCAATGATTACTTAACAAAAGTATGTTTTTCTTGAAAGAATACATAATTCAGGAAGTATTACCTTGACGTCGAATAATGTCAATTTTATTGTTTATACTGGGAGTATGAGTGCCATTTAGTTATGTTTATGTTATTACGATAGTTGTTTTAGTTCAGTTTTTAAAACAATTCGACAACAAATTTTAAACACAACTTTTCAGAGAAAACTTTCATATGAAACATTCGTGTGTGAAAATGCAATGATGCCACTGAACTCCTCGCACCCGATTAAGAACAGCGTGTCTCCCATCTATCCATTTTTGGAAGTAGAGCAATGTCGTTTACTCACGAAATGTCAAAGGTATAAAATAAACCATAATTTAAGCCGTTCATTATTGTAGTATTTCAGATATAATGGAGTGAGTTTAAGTACATGGGGAACTACAAAAAATTATATATAGTGAAGGTTATGTCATTATAGATCGTAAACTTTTTTCAAAGAAGAGATAGCAAATATAATTGAAGATATTCCGCAAAGCGTGTAATCCCTCGAAAGCCTCGTTACTGTCAAAATTTGTACTAAAAAGTAAAATCTCGGAAAAAACATCAAAATTTGTATTGATATTACTTTTTTTAAGTACGTACTAAAGGTGGAGAGTGGTATTTTTTTCACACTCAAGGTAGTTTCAACCCATCGGTATGAATTATAGAATTTAGAGAAATAATAATTATAAAATCTTTGATTCGATGTAAGCTCTCAATATAAAAATTAAAGTTTTAAATTCTTAACAAGAAAATCAGAAGTATTTTAATTGAACTTGTTACTTCACGGTATTTAGCCATGAATACAATGCGTTGCGAAAAAATTTCCATAATTTGTACGAATCGTTGGACAAAGAATTACTTGCTGACATGCGAAATACTACGGATAGTTTTCAAGAAGCTGTATTGGAGGTGCAAGTCAAGGAGTGCTTAAATAATATTAACTGTTATATGGCCAACGAAAAAAAGTTTAGTTTTCTTTTATGTAACTTGGTATAAAGTATATGTATGCATGTACATATGTATGTATTGAATAAAAATAAAGTTAAAATTTAAAATAAAGATTATCAATTTTGATTCAAAAGCACCTAGGAAATGAAGGCAAATATTTGTAATATTACCTTAGTTATTTTTGGCATGTTAACTTAGCAGTTTCGGCAATTAACATAAGTAATTTTTGAATTTTACATAATAATTTTAGGTAAATTGCCTTAGTAAAATTAACTTAAGTTTTCTTTGTTATATTGCCTAAGAACTTAGCTGGAGCATATAGCCCTAAGTTCTTAGGTAAATTATACTCGATTCTTAGGTGAATTTTCACAATTTTTTCGTTCTGTGATTTTAGCAGTACATATTTAAATTTGATATTCCATGATGGTTTTTTCATTTAATTAGAAAAATGACTTTTAAATGACATAGAATCCTGAAGCTTAACAATTGGCAGAAAAGTGAGTAGTTATTTCTTGTCCCCTGAATTTAAAATTTTATAGAAAAATATGAAAGACTTTTTCTACTAAGCTTGATTATCGATATTTTGTTTATTCCAATAGTCTGAGGCGAAAAGAATCCAAAATACATTCATGGTATTCTTTAAGACTTGTAAGTGCCTCGAAAACTTCGTAAGCTCGTAAAACAATTACGAGTTTACGAGGTTTTTATGGAAGATTTGACAGATTCTGCAATTGACTTGATACGGAAATCTCATTTTATGTTATAAATATATGTAGATGGTGTAATGCATTTACTTATTTTGGACAAACGACAATTCCCGGGACTCCAGTTTATGAATTTGAACAATTTTCGTTTTAAACTCTTTGTTATCGATACGGTTTCAATTTCCACGAGCGGAATTCCAAAATTCGAAAATCTAAGATGGCTAATCCGATATGGCGGAGTTTAATTTTACATAAAAGTTCTAATTTTATTCAAAAATTATAAGAAATTATAAAAAAAATTAATTTATGGGTTGGTTATAGCTTTTAATCATTTTTTGCTGTGATTTTGCTGTGGAAAGAATAATTTTGCAGCTCAAAAATTTTCGGGTGTTTCGAAAATTTTTCATTTCTTTTAGTATAAAAATTCAAAAATTTTTAGCTTGGAATTTGCAGCATTTTTTGTGAATTTTCTGTGAAGACAAAAATTTGGTAGCTGCAGTTTTTCTTAAAAAATACCCTCTGCCCCATAATTTGACGTCAAGCTTCACTTTTATTCTTATTCATGTTGTTTGCCACGCCCTCTTGTCTGAGTTCGTCAAGTTTTTGTGCAGGGTTCGCCTTTAATGTTTTCAGTGCCAGAGTGAAACTTAGCTGGATTATCTGAAAAAATGTTTTCAGTATAGCTTTTTGAAGTTTTTGCTTGTATGGGAAGTGCCACGCCCTCTTTTCCGACTTCTTCTAGTTATTGCTCAGTACTTGCACTTATAGTTCTTAATGTCTGAGTCAAATTTAGTTGGATTATCCTGAAAAACGCTTTCTATATAGCATTTTGAAACTTTTGCTTATATGGGAGGTGCTTCGCCGACTTATTTGAATTCGTCTAGTTTTTGCTCGGAGCTTGCAGTTATTGTGTATTTATGTGTATTATGGTTGCATTGTCATGAAAATACTCCTAAAGTTGCATTTTGAAGATATTTTTTGTATAGGCGTTGGGTGTCTCCGTTGACCGATTGACTCATTTTCAAAAAGTCGAGCTTACTTTGACAACGGAAGCAGTAAACTAAATTTCATCGAATTACCTTGCTTAGTCCTCCCGTAAAAAATATTTCCACAGACAGCCACTCAGACAGACGGACATAGCTATATTGACTCAGGAGTTGACGCTGATCGAGAATATTTATGTATGACCTGTTTTGTGAAAACGTACCTAACGTATGAAAAATCGATTTTGAGATTTTCACGTTTTTAAGTCAATTATGAGGTGATCTTTCTTGTGGTGTCACTTACAAAAATTAAAAAAAAATTTTTGACCTTCAAAATGCCCGATGAAATCTTCTCTTCTTATACGAGCTAAAATTGTATGTTTTTTTGTTTGTTTTTTTATACTCAATATTTTTTTCTCGAAAACGGCTACAGCGATTTCAATGAAACTTGGAATAGTGTTAGATATTAGCAAACAATGAATAATGAGCTAGGTTTGAACTTTGTAAATGCTCACCAGAGGGCGTGGCACTGCACTAAATTTTAAATTTGATTTAGTCATAACTCGCAAACCATGCAAGATATTTGAATAAAATTTGGGGAGCGGGTACTGCTTAGTAATACCTTGTAACAGAATTGGGCGGGATCAAAGAAGTGCCACGCCAACTTTTCAGCCCTTGAAAATTTTGATTCAATATTACTCGAAAACGACTCTAACAATTTTAATGAAAATTTGGGAGATGTTACCTCTATAAACGAGGATTAATATGTAATACGCCGTTATATTGAGAAAACTCGTTGAAGGGCGTGGCACCGCCCACAAAAATATGAAACGGTATAAAAAGAAAACTAATAAAGCGAACATTCTGGAATTGACTGTGAGGTACGCAATTGCTAAAAGACATCTCTGTTATGAAAGTGGTCGAAGTATCGCCGTTGCGCGTGGAACCTCCCATACAAGCAAAATACGTTAAATGCTATTTATCGCAAATGTTACAAGATATTTTAATGAAATTTGGTGTATAGGTACTACTTATCAATGCCTTGTAATAACCGAAAAGTGGGCGGTATCAATGAAGTACCACGCCTCCTTTTTAACCATTGAAAATTTTGATTCAATCTTACTTGAAAACGACTCCAATAATTTTAATGGAAATTTAGGAGATGTTACCACTGCAAACAAGAATTAATATGTGATATGTCATTGTATTGGGAAATTTCGTTGAAGAGCGTGGCACCGCCCACAAAAATCTAATACGCTATAAATAGAAAGCTACAAAAGCAATCTTTCTGAATTTAAATGTAAGGAGCCTACTTGCTATTTGGCACCTACGACCTGAAAGTGGGCAAAATATCGCCGGTACGCGTGGAACCTCCCATACAAGAAAAACACATCAAATGCTATTTCTCGCAAATGGTACAACATATTTTGATGAAATTCGGTGCAGTTTTATGTACTTTTTGACGCTGAATCGATCTTCATCAGCAGAACTGTCATTATACCTGCAGGATTTTGAAATATCCTTGCTTGAAATTGCAGAAAACGCTTTGTTCAGTCTCATAGCGTACCTACAAAAATATGTGAAATTATTTTTTATTAATAGCATTGAATAGCCGCACTCTTCCTTATCAAAATATTCTTCCTGATTTTTCCAATAGGACTCTTATTTTTCGAGTTTTGATCCTTTGAAGATAAGATATTTCAGCCCCCATACAAAAGACGAAATATTTTCATAACAAAAAATAGCTATGAATAAAAACATCGACTAAAATAATAAGACCAGATTGTTGACCGAGCAGGGATCAGTCTCCAGGTACTGAGTCTTAAATCACAAACTTGTGTAAAGAAACAAAAAACTTTAAATTCGTTTTTCTCGAAAATTTATTTTCACACGTTAGGTATGTTTTCAGAAAACAGGTCACACATACTTTTCCATACCTGCCACGCCTCCGTCTCTTCTTTACAAACGGAAGGACAAAGTAAATATACCCTGGCTGTAGGGTATAAAAAGAAGTATAATCCAACCAAGTATGTAGTGACCTACAAACAATTTTTCACATATTTTCAATTAACACCGATTCCGGCTCATAAAATGTTACTCATACGACATGTTACCCATGCAGTAAAACTGTTAGTACCACTGAATGCCTCGTACCCGAACTTTAATTGAGTAGATAGGGGAAGGGAGGCGAAGGAGGCAATCATCCCGGGCAGCAAGGTTTAGTGTGAGGAAAAATGGGCAAATCTGTTATTGAAATCAATTTTTGAGGGCATTTTTGTTATTTATTTGTCTTACTCTTCAAAACAAAACTGGTGGAGCTTTTTTGGGTTCTTTTACATAGAAGTCAAGGCAAATATTGTCGCTCCGCCAGTGCCTATCTTTCTTATTATTCTGCTCCAACAAATCATGTACTATAAGTACAAAATTTTGTACCCCTTCCATAACCGGACAACTACAGTAGATGTAAATTTTATATGATCATATTTCAATTTTTAAATATATAAAAATACTTTACATGTGTGTAATATCCGTTTATATTTAACTCACCAGAATTTTATGTTTCGTGTTACCAATACCAATAATACCCCTAATTGTTGACAAATATTTGATATTCACTGTGGCGGGTGGAGACTAGTGTAATATTTACCCGGGAAACATCAGGGGCCAGAAAAACAGCCTTTTAGGAGACGAAAAAATGGGTTATGGGGTGGTGTTCAGTGAGGATTGCAAAGCAATTTTTTTTTACAAATTGCAACAATACTTTTGGGACTTTGTTCTTGTTCATAGATAATCTTTGGTTTTGCTCCACTTGGAAATTTTTTTTATTTTTATAATAAACATTAGTGGACGTTTGCAATAAATGCCGTCGGTACACCACTGGTTATGCACACATGATTGTAAATATTTTTTGATATCAATCAATTTATTCCCTTATCGAATTTACCTTAATTTATTTATATGACCCTTAAAAATTTTCTGCTTAGAGTTTGGTTTAAGCTCTTTCTTTCAGTTTTATGTTTCTGTTTTGTTCCTTCTTTTTTTAAGTACTTCTACAGTATCTTTTCACTTTTTCGAGTATGTACTTTAATTTTATCTTTCTGCACTTTCAAAAACACGAATTTGTTTTTGATTTCGTTTTTTATCGTATGTGTACCGAATCTCAATTAATTCCAAATGATTTCGCGAACGTTGCGAACCGTTTAAGTTGCTTACCTGAAGATCACTGCCATAGTTGTTGGCATTTTTCTCAGACGCTCCAACAGCATTTGTGGAGATTTGGTTGTTGTTGTTGTTGTTGTTGTTATCGCTCTGTTTGTTTCCGTTTTTTTCTCGTGTTCTGGATAAAAAAAAAATTGTAATTACCGCGCTTCACAAAATACGATATGTGTGAATATGAATGAATCACTCAAACTCCCCAGCTGTTACACATCCACTATCTCTCTTTTTAGCTTTGAGAAGTCACTTTTTTCTCTTTATAGACGTTTTCTGTAATGATAAGAGATTAAAATGTTTTGTTTTATTGCCGTTTTTGGTATTATTTTTAAAATTAAGATAAACTATATACACTGGGAAAAATGTTTTAGTTTTGTTGTCATACAAAACTTTCAAAAGTTTTAGTAGTATGAATATTAAACTGCTTCATAATTTTTTTTTGCTTCTTCTTTGCTTTCAAGCAGGTTTTTTTATTAAAAGTATATAAAATAAAAATTCCGGTGCAAAAGAGCCCATAATATTAATATTTACTGGTGGCACATCTTATTTCTTTGTTTTAAGTATGAATTGTATGGTAAAGAATACCCTTCTAAAAACTTTTGAGTGGTAAAATCTCGTAAAAGAGAAAACTTAGACGAATGGGACTACTACCATTGGAGAGAACATACAATTTTTCACAAAAAAATTTATAATAATTTTTTTCGTGAAGATGTCGTTTCATTAGTTTTTTAGCTTTCAAAGTTTAAAATTGTTTTAAAACTTGAGAAAACTAAATATATCGGCTTAAAACTTGACAAATCAAAGTACACTTTCTCAAGTTTGAAAACGATTTTAAGCTTTGAAAGCTAAAAAACTATCGAAGTGACATATTCTGAAATCCGATTCACTTCGGTATCGGAATTAAATCAATCTTCAAGAGCTCTACGTTGCGACAAATAAGATGGAATAGGATTTGTATATCAGCAAATAAAATTTGGTAATGTTTCAATTTGCCGAAACATAAATCCGATTTGATTTTAATTGTCGAAATGCGGAGCTCTTGAAGATTGATTTAATTTTGATTCCGAAGTTAATCGGATTTCAGAAAATGCCTGAATATGTATTTTTAGAAAATGCAAAAAACCAGTTTTTGATTTTTTGAAGATAAGATCGCTTTTCTTCTGGACGGTCACATAAATGAAATTTTTTTGAGGGCATTCCTTAAAACGTGTAAATCCCTTGAAAACCTCGTAAACTCGTAATAGTTGTCAAAATCAATACACATGTTAACAGTTTTACGAGCTTACGAGATTTTCGAGACTTTTATACGCTCTAAGGAATTCCTTTATTATATTATCTCGAATAGCGCTCTCAGTTAAAAATCGAAATTGAAATCACAAAACTGACTGCAGCCACATTGAATGCATTTTCAACAGCTCAAAACATTTTAATATTTAATGACGGATTACGCTACTTCGCTGGGAAAGGCAATCGAGCAATTTTCTCAACTGCGTTTATGATGCATTAACATTTACGATGGTACAATACACTTAATATGAAATCAACCGTTAATTCATTAGCATTTAATTATGCAAACATTTCAAGTGAACAGTGCGAAGCAAAAGTCCATAAACATTAATGAATTTATAAAATGTTGTATCGTCTGCTTAAATTTGGTGCATTGCGGAGTTGAATATTGTATATGCGCTTGTTATTGCCAAAATCAATAGAACATTATTGTCCTTGTCATAATGTGTAAGGACTTGACCTAATTGAATACTTTTTGCATTCTACTATATTGATTTCATTTACTCTTACTTGTGCCGAACAGTGGTCTAGAATTCTATTCTAGCCTGTCATAAGTCTTCCCTTATTATTTTTAATAAAAGAAAATATCACATTTTATGTTTTTGGGATTTCTGATTACAATTTTGGAAACCATTTTTTTAAAATCAAAATGGCGGATCTTAAGTGGCGAACAATATTCTCAAAAAATTAATACATTACGACGAAATTGTGGCAAAAGGGGCTTTGAAAGTAACTCCAAATTCAAAATCAACTTTATTGAAAATAAAATGGCGGATCCAACATGGCGGACAATTTTCTTACAAAATAATTATATCACAACAAAATTGTTCGTACGAAGGTTTTTGTTGCCGCTGATTCAAAATACGAAATCAATTTTTTTTTAACAAAATGGCGGACAATTTTCTCAAAAAATCATTATATCACGATATGTCGCGACCTTAGAAAAACAGGGTTCTATAAACACTCACATCACTTTCGAGAAATCTATGTTTGAATATTTCGTGTCGTATAACTTTTAAGAATTGATTTTAATCACAATATTATTTATATTACAAGCATTTGATTGTCGCGAGGATTTCATTTATACTAAAATAATTAAATTACGTTGTCTAATTAATAAGGAATTTAAGTTTAAAAAAATCGATAGAACTTTGTTGCTAAACGATAAGTTACTTGAAATTGAGAAACAAGGTTCTAACTGCCAGATAGAACTTTATGTTTCTGTAAGATTTTTTTTTTTTATTCAGATAGAACTTTGTGTTTCTGTAAGAGAGCAGGCAAATTAGTAAAAATCATGTAATTTTGTTAAACAAACCCCGATTTTGAGCCGACATGGCTTATTTTGTTAGTAAATGGACTTACAAAAAACCAACACTTAACACCTAACAACCCACTGGTTCCGCCAGGAACCAACCAACTAAAATCAAAATTTCATTAAACAAATTTCTTTTAAACTTCCCGCTGTAACTTCAAAAATGTATGTTGATCCAAGAGCCACCGTTTGCATCCATAGCCGCTTCAAATCAACTTCATTTGACAGCTGTATATTCAGTAGAGAGAAATAATCTCAAGAAAAAACACTTTTGTGAAATTCCGTATTTTAAAAAAATTATTTTTGTGGTAAATTCACTATTATCAAAGATGTAAAATATATCTTTTTGACCGTTAAATGGTCTAGAAACTATTGTAGGTTTTAGAAAAAAAATTTGGATTTTACTTTAGCGGATTTTTTTGCAATTATGGTTGGTTCCTTGCGGAACCGTCAGGCACCCGGAGTTCGAAATTCATACAGCATATATCACTCATACATCTTGTGGTGCTTACTAAATGTAACGAAAATTTTTATTTTTTACTAGTTGCCCGGGAGCGACTTCGATCGCCCGTTCCCGATACCCTATAAAAATGTACGTACTCAATCTCATTCATATCTTACACACAGTCTCAGAATGTCTTTTTTACATCGTTTTATTGGACATTTTTCCAGCGGATGTTATTCGTCTCGGTGCCAGGTTTTTAATATTCCGGCCGATGCCAAGGGTATTTCAAATTAGACTTTGCCCTGGAATCTCACCTGATAGCATGCCTTCAAAAGCAAAACATCATGCGAATGGGATATGGGATTATTGGACTTTCCACGAACCCGGACGAAGCCGAGAGTGTTTCGAAATAAAATGTATCATTAAACCTTGCCATGCAAAATATCTATAAAGGAGAGAAAAAATCACGCAAATCGGACGAATGGTTCTCGAGTTATGGAGACACAGACACACGTTGTATCTTATATATTTAGTAGGATGATTTTGGAATGACATTGATGTACTGGTATGAATTTAATTTCGCCTAAATAACGTTGTATATTAATCAGAATATATCAAGGAAGGAAATCCGTGATGCAACAATCCGAATTGATTATTCCACAGAAAGATTTCATGCCAAATTTGTGTTTTTGCCTGAAAAGCGCTGTTTCAGTAAGATTTACTTATACTAAATGCGGTTGCTGATAGATTTATGCTCATTTCTCTTCATTTTCATGCAGTTTTATTTAATATTTCTCTGCAAAAGTTCTATGTTACAAAAATCATATTTTTCAATTTTGATGTCCGGGTGCCTAGTGGTTCCGCTAGGAACCAACCAGATATTTTTTACCTAATTCTGGTAAATGTCAACTATGCACAAAGTCGTAGAACAAAAGTTGTCCAGAATCGCAAGTTTAATATGTTACATTTTTTTCAGCCCATTAAAAAAAATCAGGCTTTTAAGGGTTAAGATTTATGCAGTTTTTGGAAAAACGTCGAAAAAGGGTTTTTGAAAAATTGACATACCTTTATGTATCATTTAAAGCGAGAATAACTTTTTAAAGAAAAATCACGCAGCGTCAGTTTATATCTCATTTTTAAGACAAAGAGCAGTACTAAAATGTTGCATTCAATAGAAAAGAGTAAAACAATTTTGGACGTCTTATACACAACCTCAAAAATCGTATTTTTGATCATTTTTGAGCATTTGGGGTAAGATATCTCGGAAACCATATAAGATATAGCGACTCTGATGCCAGATTCGGATTCAGCGTTGGCAAGTTTATTAAAAATTACTTGTTTTGATTTGAATTCTTCAATTTTTCAAAACTGTTTTTCCGACCTTTTTTCAAAAACTGCATAAATCTTAAGTGCTGGTTTTTTCTAAGTTCAATTACTAGCAAAATGAGCCATGTTGGCTCGAAATCAGGGCTTGTTTAACAAAATTACACGATTTTATCTTATTCGCCTGCTCTCTTACAGAAGCACAAAGTTCTATCTGGCAGTTAGAACTTTGTGAAATTAATTTTAATTTGAATATGTGTAGATAGAACCTTGTGCATCTCAATTTCATTAATTATCTCAGAAACCATACGAGATAGAAAAATTTAATTAGCGGTAATCGAAAGAGCGTGGTCTGTTTAGTACGAAGTAATATATAACTCAATTTCACAAATAATGTCAGTTAGAACCCTGTTGTTCTAAGGTCGCGATGTGGCTAGAGGCGTTTTTTAGGTAGCTTCGGGATCAAAACAAAAAATCTACATTTTCAAAATTTATCAAGTTCAAGACGCGTAAACTCAGAAATGGTATTATTTCTCGATATTTTGTTACTTGAGTTATGTTACTTTAAATTTATGCAATAATAATATTACTTTTGATACATAAATTTTCAGACTTATGACCGGCTGCCGCTCTCTTACAGACCACTGTGCGTAGTTAGGACTAAGAGAAATGCTGTTCGTTGTCAACATGAGGAGTGTAAATTCCTTCGGGTCTTCAACCTTAAGCGTATGATTTGCTAGTATTTTTGTTGTAAAAGTTTTCATTATTGTTGTACAATATACATACATACGTAGCTTATATAAATTTGAGCGTGTCGCTTCTCTAATAACATTGTAACATTTAGAATTCATTGTAATTAGCGTAAGTGTTCATTGAATTTTGTAACATTACTTGCTACGAGTATGGTAAAATACGCTTTAATTAAGCTTTCAATTATGCTTACATTATGCTTAAGATTTAGTTTGGGAAAAATCGATTCAAAATCTTTATTTTGATATATATATAATAGTTTGTATAACAAATTCTAAGTCGGTAAGTAATTTTAGGAGGGGTCCGGATGCTGTTGCAAACTTTTATGGAGGTTCAGAAAAAAACTCATATTTTTATAATAGGTATTGTAGTTTTTAAATTAAAACAAAAGTAATTGGATCGCGGTCCGCCAGTTGCCGACCGCTGCTCTTCACTAATGAACTAGTAATAGAGCTTATGAACTTTATTGGAGAGATTTTGTTTAAAAGCTGCGAGTATTACAGTTTTTCCTGATCAGATTATGTTCTTTCCCTTTTTTAGCTAAAAAAGTGTACTTTTTGAAAACTCTTTCATTACTCAAGGAGACTTAATGGATTCTTAAAATTTCTACAATATTTTTGTAGTTCACTTATGAAGTTTTAGAATTACTACGTTTCCTGCTATCCTCTGGGTTCAACGCACAATACAGTGAAAACTAGGTCCAAAAACAACTTAATTCAAGAATCGGGAAATAATAGCCGATCAACTACTGAGAGAAGGACTAAGAAGGTATGTGGCAAGCGAAAAGGCTAATTAACACAAAAGCATAAAAGATAACAGAAAGAACTTCACGACGAAATCGGCATTTTCGATGAACAAAGTAGTAAAGGCAAAGCTTAGTGAATTGGAAAATAACAAAAAGATTTTCGTCGATAAAACAAAATCAGCTCAGTTGCGGTACTCTAGCAAGCGAGCAATAAGTAGAAAAGACCAAAATAATTTCTTAAATTTACCTGCTTTCAGTTTTAGGTGGAATTAGTTCTTCGAAATGTTCTGAACATTTTACAATTGGTTTGAGGTCGATTATCTATCTATATATGGGGAAATCTCAGCAAATGCGACTTTCGGTATGAACAGGTCTCGGTTCGCCGAGTGAGCAACCATTGCCTTTCCTTTCCATTCTCACATACCTGGAACACTTATTGGATGATGTTAAATATGAAAACATGCGTGTGCATGTAGAGAAAATCTGTGAATGGGGTTACATTTGTATTAGCTTAGTGGTCTGAAAAATGCAAACCCCGAAATCGTAGCTGATCATCCCCGCGAAATATCGCAAAAATACATATCCCATATAAAATAAAAAAAATTCAGAAAAAAAAAACGCAACAATCAAATATAAAAATAGTTATTTTTAATGTATTTTGCAATGCTGAATCCGAATCCGGCCTTAGAATTGCTGTATCTTATACGGTTTTTGAGATATCTTAGCCTAAACAAGGAAAAAAAGCCGACGCTATGTTTAATTGTTGTGTTTTGGAGCTATATAACAGGACGTATATCCGTAAATTCTGATGCAGAAATAGAAAGCTTTAATCAATCTTCTAAATCTAATTCAAATAATGTCGATACCTTTATTTTTCTCGGAGATATCCTAACCTAAAAAGTTAAAAAAGTGCAAAAAACGTGTTTTGTCATTATTTCAGTCTACAATATTTCAAAGAAAAATTAAGCTATTGACATAATTTAAATGCAGTCTTAAAGAAAAAAATTGGAGCTTTCAGGTAATGTATCGAATTTTTCGTATGAATGTTCTATATTTTAGTTATACAGCTTCAAAATATAGCAAAAACAGTCTTTTTTCCAAGTTTAGGCTAAGATATCTCAAAAACCGTATGAGATATAGCAATTTTAAGGCCGGATTCAGATTCAGCGTTGCAAAATACATTTAATATAACTATTTTTATATATGTTTGCAGCGTTTTTTTTCCGATTTTTTTTTTTTTTTATATGGGATATGTATTTTTGCGATATTTCGCGGGGATGATCAGCTACGATTTCGGGGTTTGCATTTCCCAGACCACTAAACTAATACAAATGAAACCCCATTCACAGATTTTCTTCACATAGCCAAAAAAACCTATCGACTGTTCAAGAGCACCGTTTGTGCCACCGCCTGGAAGCTTAATTTTTTTTGCCGAAATTCGAGCAAAGTCCACAAATTTTGAGTGTGAATTGAAAAACCGCTTCCGATATTGAGCTATAACTTTTGAGGCTGTTCAGCGGATTGTTTGGGGCCTTTAACTTGGGTGTTAAGACATAAGAAAAACCGCATCCCGTTGATGTACCTCCGGTAGAACGCTAGTTACGGGTCTCTCAAGTTGTGCGGATGGTTTTTACCCAAAATCTGGTAATTTTCGTTTTCTAACATGCTGCTCTGGAGGCGACTGTTTTTTTGCCATATTCCCCAAGAAATATTATTTCTGAATGTTATGCCTAAAAAATCTGGCTGAGTAGAAGGGTATACCGCCTCTGGTTTGGTGGTAACACACTTGAGAAGATGTTCAAATGTCGATTTTTCATGCGTAATTGCGTCTAAAAAAATGGTATTTAAAGCGCAAAACAACCTGGGGGCAAAAAACTGTCTTAAGCCTTGCGTGATCATTTGATCTAGGGCCAATTAATATGTAAAAAAATCGCCCCCGAGCGGTTCAAAGAATTGTTTGGGGCTTTCAGGATCTTCAACATGTGTGTTTAGACGTAAGAAAAACCGCATCCCATTGATGTGTCTGATTCGCGAAATTCAGTGCATCACCCTCGAAAAATGATTTTTGAAGATATTGGAGGAGGCGATCGAAAAAAGTCAGTTCCGCAGTCTGAAAAATACTTCTAATATATCTACAATTGAGATAATTCGCGGTCCAAAATAAGGTGCCACATGTTTGAAAAATAGCTTGCTTTTTCCGAAAAAGTCACACTTGCTGAGATTTCCCCATATGCAAAGAAGTGGTTTTTGATTTCGTGAATATAAGGTGCGTTTTCTTGCGGCCGGTCACATACTTGTATCGAAAATCTAAGGATGCAGTTTTGTTACAGCGTTCCAAATGAAAGAAGAAAAAATTTTAAAATTTATTACGATGGCTCATATGTATTTAAGGTCTATGCTTTCTCTTTCGGTGGCAAAAAAACTGCATTGTAAATTTTATATTTGTTTAGAAGATATGGATTTTTGACCACCGCATGCCAAAAAAAAACACCACTCTGCGTCGTATTCAAAGTTTTTATTCAACTTTGATCTTATTGTACACTTAGCACTGTGAGTGGGGGACACCCAATTTATAATAGTCATAAAAATTAGCGTATAGCAAAATTTGCCTATTTAGGAAGCACAAGATCATTTCAAAAGTATAAACAAATGTCGTCACTTACTAATTAAAAACATTACATTGACAAATAACGAAAAATATTGTTCATACACATTAGGGCTGTTCAAAAAAAAATTTTTTTTCGAATTTCTTAGATATACTTTGACATCACGTTCTACATCATGACAGAATATCCCATGAATTTTTTCAGATTTTTAAATGCATTTTTAAAGGTGGCTCAAAGCAAAAATATATATTTTTTTTTTTTTTTTTTTAGCATTAATTATAAAATGTTGTCAAACAATTGGAAAAACTTGTTTTAGAGTAACTTAAAAACATTTATTTTGTTTGTTTTTTAATGATCTTTAAAACCTACGTTGTAATTTTGACAAAAAAAAAATTTTTACACCTCTTAAGAAACGAAAAACTGCTTTAAAAGGCGAAATTTAACGGTTTTTCAAATAAAAAAGTCATCGTGCCTTAAACGAAATGAACACTTTTTAATTTACAAGATTTCATTCGAAAGAGCTCTTAAAAACCTTCAAGACAAGACATGTTAAGACTTAATTAGGCCAGCAGGCACGATGATTTAACGTTGGAAACATAGTAATGCAGGCCCGTGAAAGGCAAAACGCTTTTTTACTCAAGAGGGAGGCATCTTACAAAAAAGTGCACATGGCATAAAATACTTAGAATGCTCCAAGGAACAAGTGTGAATTATTTTTTTTTTTTTTTAAAAAGTTTATTAAAAATGACGTTAAAAAAATTTTTTTTTTTCTAAAAATAAGTAAAAAAAAAAACACTTCATACTTGTTCCTTGAATGATTCTAAGCATTTTATGCCATGTGCACTTTTTTGTAAGATGCCTCCCTCTTGAGTAAAAAAGAGTTTTGCCTTTCACGGGGCTGCATTACTATGTTTCAAACGTTATATCATCGAGCCTGTTGGCCCAAAAAAGTCTTAACATGTCTTGTCTTGAAGGTTTTTAAGAGCTCTTTTGAATGAAATCTTGTAAATTAAAAAGTGTTCATTACGTTTAAAGCACGATGACTTTTTTATTTGAAAAGCCGTTAAATTTCGCCTTTTTAAGGCAGTTTTTCGTTTTTTAAGAGGTGTAAAATTTTTTTTTGTCAAAATTACAACGTAGATTTTAAAGTTCATTAAAAAACAAACAAAATGAATGTTTTTAAGTTACTCTAAAACAAGTTTTTCAAATTGTTTGACAACATTTTATAATTAATGCTAAAAAAAAAAATAATAAAAATATATTTTTGCTTTGAGCCACCTTTAAAAATCTGAAAAAATTCATGGGATATTCTGTCATGATGTAGAACGTGATGCCAAAGTATATCTAAGAAATTCGAAAAAAATTTTTTTTTTGAACAGCCCTAATACACATGTACGTAACAAGTAGTATCTGTGTGCATCTACTCCTACAATTTTGGTACATTTGAAAAGATATGTTGCCAATGATATCACTCAGAGTCAACTAAGTTTGACAAATTTATTTAGTTTTATTTGTTTTCTTCTTTTTATTTTCTCAGTAAAACAATATTTATTTACAAAAAAAAAAAAAAATATTAAAGAGATACACTAACTGAAATTACTATACAAATAGCGGCTTTAAACGACCTTTGCGACCTTGTTTAAATACTCGTAATTGACAAATTTACATTTCGTCTCTCGAACAATAAATAATGCGCGTATTTGTAGATAACATACATAAATTAAAATTACTTATGTGAGAAAAATTGCTATGAGACGTGCTTTAATTTTATAATTTTTTCGGGATAGTTTTAGTTTTAACTTTTAAGAGATTTGTTGAGTAATACACTCGAACATTTATCACAACAACTTGACATTGACCCTTAAACTGATTTATGTAAGTTAGTATATATCAAGCATGCCTCGTTTTGTGAGGGTTTGTATTGAAACTTCCAGAGCATGTCCGCATTTAATCATAAATCACTGTCACATATTTGTGGTGTAAGTGCAGGCATATAAGAGATTTGATGTCAAATTTTAGCTCAATAAAGCCGAATTCTTTCTTTAAGAATTGCTATAGCAGTATAAATTCCTTCGCTGCCCCTTAGGAATATATTCGTTTCATTGAAAAACCAACAATATATTAAGTCTGAATGCTAGAGATCATTTTGTTATTTTAATTAAAAATCCATATTCTGAATTTGTTTTCATCGAATTGCTAAATTGCCAGCACTTAATTTTGTGTTTTAGTATTTTGCTGAAATTATAATACACTACACATTTTTAAAATTATTGTCTAACTAACTAGCATTATCAATTCATTCTGTTTAATTGGGTCATAACCCCAGATAAGGATTTTTTTGATTATTGTTATTAGGTTTATTTTGATTGAAAAATAGTAGAACATTTTTGATCAACTTCAGAAATCTGTACATGTGACGCAGTCGGACAAAACCATACTTAAATTGCTAGTTATCAAAATTGACTTTTTGGTTCTATCGGATTAAGCAGACAAATATGAAGCTATGAATTGCGTTTTTCTGCGATTCGTATAATTCTAAAAATCTCTGCACTAGAATTAGTAATCATTATAAAACTTGGTACATAGATAGACAAAGAGTGTGTCGAAAAAACTTATATATGTACACTTTTTCAGCCATAACTTATCTTATGTCCAACGAATAATTTTTTTTGAATCGCGTTAGCTTTTAAAAATATATAAAATATTATATTTATTCAAATTATTCATTTTCAATTGTTTTTTTTTTAACAAATGGCCGCCAAAGTAGAAAAAAGGGGAAAAAAATTCATATATCAACTTTACAGGTACAGAACTTTGGGAAATCATTTCAAACCCTATAAACCAAATACACTATTAAAAAGCTCATATAATTAGCTAAAAGCTTGGAATAAGTATTCTCGAGAATTATTTCTCAGGACGACTGTACTCCATTGCAATTCGAGCATGTTTTTTCATGATAAGGACTATTATATCAAGAATTGCAAAAAGTTGGAGGCCCTCGTGGGACTAGGTTCTAATATATTTGACCCAATTATTTCAACAACTAGACTTGGTATGATTTTTACACTGAGTAAAAAGCTACGTAGAACTCAGAAGCGACTAAATTACAGATTTTTGTATTGAAAGTATTTCAAAACAACTGAAAACAAATTTATATTCTCTAATGTAAATAATAGTAAAATATTGAACAACATACATATTCACATATTTATGCATTTTATATTAAATGATTTTATAATGTGATTCTCAAAGGTCAAATTTTCTCATAATAAATTTGTAAGAAAAACATTGCAAGTTAGATAAAATATTGCAGTATTATTATTAAGACATTTATTATTGTTTTTAATTTATGTAAAGCAACAAATCATGAATCATTAAATTTTTTACTTAAGCTTTTTTTTTTTTTTTTGAGGAAAAAAACAGATTGGAATTATAACTATGATATTTCTAAAAAAAAAAAGTTTCCTATAATAAAAGATTTTATTTTATAATAAAATAGTATATTAATAAAGCGAGACAGTATCATTTTGAATATTTTTGTAATCGTTTGGCCAAGCAATCTAGAATCAATCAGCTATAAAAATGTATTGAAAGTTGATAAATAGTACAGTAAAATTGAATATCTAAAAGGCAAAAATTGCTGCGGACTTGAAATTTGGCATAGCTGTTTATTAGCCTATTGTTACTTAACAAAAAAAATAGTCTACCGCTCAACGGGGTGCCCTTTTTTGGGGTTTAAAGATCAAAAAAGTCAGTTTTTGACGAATAACTTAAAAACTATGCGTTATAACAGACGTAGCTCTGCAAATTTACGTTTTTTAAACATCTATCTAGCAGAAAAATTCAAAAATTTACCGATAATTTAACTTTTGAGTCCTTTTTTCGCTTTTTATTGCACGTGTCCATAAAAAATTAGGCTCTTAAAAACAAAAGTGGAAGATTGTCAAAAATGTCGAATACTCCATCGCTGACCCGAAAATTTTGAAAATCGCAAAATAAAAAAAAAAATCTGCACTTAATTAAAAAACCAAATCATGGAAACCATGGACAAGAAATGATGACAAAGATCGAAGGCCCAGTTTTTCTGCTTAATGGTTTCTTTGGCAGCCGAATGGCGCTGTATAATTTTTATTTGCACTGAAGCATTCATTAATGAGCTTAATTGATTTCAAATATGTAGTTATAACAATTTAACATACATTGTATTCACTTGCAACAATATAGGGATCAACTACATATTGAAATGATTTTTTCTTAAAGCACTAGGTACTTAGCAAAACACTTGAGTTAATAAAATGAATAAATCAAAATTTAATTAAATTCATTGAAAATATGAAATTAATACCAATACTTAAAATCAACACCTTTTTCGGCTGATTTTGTTTTTTACCTCTTCTTCTACTGCTTCACTAACAGTGCGAAATTCTTCCGGGCGACGTAATTAAATCAATTTTTGATATTAACCAAAGTATAATGAAATCAATCAATAAAATTAATTCGCTTCCCACTATTCAATATTCAAATTCACAGATAAAAAACTTGTATTTAACGCGATCGATTCTGCTGACTTGTTGTCGTTTCAACCAATTGCGAGACACTAATTCGACATCATTGTACTGTTAGTGAATTTATGGATGAAAACAAACCAGGCTAGAGCCGAGTGATCAACAATAATAAAAGCCGGCTTTGCCTAGTTGTGATGAATTCTCATATTGTTCGCATTATTGTGTGATAAAAGAGAGCAGAATCAACAAAAAGCAATGCGTTCCTCATTTGCATATTGTGCTGAGAGGAACAGCAAATGATCTTTATTGAACGTGGAATGAAGCGTACGAATAGCCAATGTTGAACTCTTGTTATCAATAACTAACAGTACAAGTATGTGATATTGCGGTTAACTTTTCTGTGAAAATAATTACAAAAATCGCATTAAAATACAAAAATTAGTTCGAATTCATTTTGATAAGAGCATTTCAAAAGAAAGTATATTCGAAGATTTCAAAATTTCAAAGAATTAAGAATTTTTAGTATTTTATGAGCTTTCGATTTTTTTTTAAACAAATATTACTTTCTACTGCCTGAAATACATGAATTCGTAGCATTTTATTTTACAAAAAATGTTAATAGTTTTCGTTGCAATCATTTTAAAAGTACACTTTAGTAGCACAGTAAAATTAAATATCTAAAAGAAAAAAAATGGTGTGGACTTGTCAGCGTTGTTTATCAGGATATAATAACTATATAAAAAAGTTCACCACTCAACGTGGGTCCAAGACCTTTTTGGGGGTTCAAAGATAAAAATTACGGTTATTGATGAACAACTTGAAATTTATGCGTCAAGCAAAAAAGATCTCCGAGTAGCATTTAATTTTATCTAAAAGGAAAAAATTGCTGCGGACTTATCACAGTTGCTTATCAGGCTATAATAACTATATAAAAAAAGTCCACTGCTCAACGTATTGTCTAACCTCCTCTTTTGAGGGTTCTAAGATAAAAATTACGGTTATTGATGAACAATTTGAAAATTATGCGTCAAACAAAAAAGATCGTTTTTCGTTTTTTAAATATCTTTCAAACATAAAAATTGACTGAGCTAAGTAACTTTAAAGTAAGAATTGTCCTTTTTTTCGTTTTCTTAATATTGCAAGTACCAAAAATTTAAATATTTCATGTTAATTTTAAATTACTTTTTTATTTCTTAACCGATCGGAAAAGTCAAAAAGCATTTAAAAGATTAAGATTCAAGCTTTGTTTGACGAACTTAGGTCAGAGTAGAGCAGAGCAGTTTAGAGCAGCTTTTGAAAGATGTCATATTACTTTTAGAGCAGGCTAGAGTAGAGAAGAGTAGGGCAGAGCAGAAATTTCAAAAAACACAAAACAAGCAACTTTGCGAATATCAGCAAAAATTTAGAAATATTTAAATTTTTTTACATTAAAAATAAAATATAAATATCAAAATTGACGATAAATTTTAAAAATATTTATTTTGTTTTGATTTTTCTTATGAAAATTTGCTGCTCCAACCTACTCTACATAAAAATCTAGAGCAGAAAAAAGCAAAACAGAGCAGTTTGGAGTGGACTCATCGAACACTTTTCAGAGTAGAATAGAGCAACCTAGAGCAGAAAAAACTTTCATCGAACACTTTTGGCTGCTCTAGTTTGTTTTAGAGTACTCTAGAGCAATCATCAAACATAGCTTTAGTCTCCTTAATTGTATAAATTTCAAATTGAATACCTTAAAATTTTTGTGAAAAAAATGAATGTAGATGTAAAAACAAAAATAAAAACAATTATTCCTTGGAATATTACTTATTATTAATACTTCTAATTCGTCTTTATCTTTATACCTTTAATAATAAATTTTGATTATATCAATTAACCACTTTATATTTATATTGTTTATAACTATTATTGAAAAATAACAGTGATTGAAAGAAGCATTTTTTAAATTTTACTCTTTTACTACATTTTTTTTAAATGTGTTTCTTCAATATTATATGAAAAATTTTCAATTATGCATTACATTGCATACATCTTTACCTTTTAAGTGCTTTTTGATTTTATCCGATCGACCAGGAAACCAGAAAGTTATAGCCGTTTTGTAAATTAAAATTGATTTGAAATGTTTAAACTTTTTGAACACGTGAATTTAAGAAAGCGAAAAGTTGCATATATCGGTAAATTATTGTGGCAAGCAATTTTTTTGTTTTTTTGGCGGTATTTAAGCTAATTTTACTGTACTATAGCGCTCATCAAAAGAGAAACTTCACGATTTAGGAACGAAATTTTTTCTTTGTTGTTCATTTATGTATAAAATAATAAATAATCTTTAAAAAAAATTCTCCGAAACCTCCAAGTGTTTTGTTCCAATAATCTTTTAATACAATATTTTGCAATAAAAGATTATTCTTGGAAATAATTTAAATTGCTTATAACAAATGCATTTTCTTTCGATTATTGATATTGAGTGTCTGTTTACAAGTTTTTACACAAGTCAACATATTCTCATATTAAAATCTCAAACGTAAATTTTAAGCAAAACTATGGATAGAGTTTTTTTGCTTATTGTATTTGACCTGATGTAAAGATATCGCCGTAATAAAAAAACAATAAAACAAAAGTCATGTTTCAAAAGCAAAACAATAAATTTTAAAAATACCCTGGACCTTACCATAAATAAAAATTTTCGAGAATTTTTCTCGGACTCAATGCTATGCAAGCGACAAAAAACAATTTCTGCAAAGGAAAAATGCACTGGAAAGTAAGGTTGTTGGCAATAATTTGGGAGAATATTTTGACATTTGTTGTCAGAATTTTTTCTCCAATTTTATAACAGGGAATTTGAAGCGCGAATAACTATATTATCACAAATAAAAAACTTTTCATTATCGAAATATTAACATTTGCAAATGCTCCCTCCTGACAAGGAAATATGTTCTTGAGGGAGAATTCGATCTCGCTTATCACTCGAAGTCAGTATAAACTGAATAATTGACTTTTTTATTTCTTAGTTTTCATCAAGTTAACGGACTGATTAGTCTATTTGAGGCTTTTATTGCCTTTCTGCCACTCTAACCTAACTCAGGATATACAGAAATAAACTCTTCTAAATAATTATTTAGTACTGATTTATATTGGAATCGAAAAGAACACATTTTTTTAAAACTTTTTTGCTATATGTAATTTTACAAATCCGGAAGGTCTTGGCTTTGATTTGATTTAATATTAAAAACATTTTGCTTTCATGTAGCTTGAATTACACAAAGTTCCCTTATCATCTACGTAAACCACTACACACCAGATATTTCAAAAACTTTGCAAAGATTAGACCACGTTCCCCTTCGTTTAATCATATGCAAAGTCTTTGAAAAAAAAAAACCCTTTATTGAAAAAACCTACAATAAAATTAATAATCTGCTGCCGTATTAGAAAGATAATCACGACGTCCAATATTCGATGCTTGTTTACTTTGCACCGCTTCTAGTTTAGGACAATCAGTAATTCTATGCCCAAGACCACCACAATAACTGCAACCATGAGAATCACCAAGATCCAAATATTTCTCCGCTTCAGGACACAGCTCAGCTAAGAAGTCTGGTACCTTCTGTTTAGCTTCAATAAGCAAATGTTTTAGATCCAGCAACACTGATTGTTCCGTAGTTTTATTAACAAATGTTGTGGCGAGACCTTTAGTATTGGAACGTCCTGTACGACCAATGCGATGTACATAATTTTCAACATCATCTGGCATATCATAATTAATGACATGTTGTATATTTGCAAAATCTAGGCCCTTCGAAGCGACATCCGTGGCAACTAAAACATCTTTTTGTCCATTACGATAGGCTTCAACAGCTCTTGAACGCTCTTCTTGATCCTTCCCACCGTGTATTGCAACAGCCTCAACACCTGAAAAAAATAGCTTGGTATTTTTGCAAAAAAAAAAAATATATAGATAGATTTCTAGTCTCACCTTTTAGCAGCAAATACTCATGTATGCAATCGACATCTTGTTTCTTTTCAGCAAATACCAATACAGGTGGTTGTGTTTTTTGTAAACATTCCAAAAGATATACAACTTTTGCTTCCTGCTTGACATATTCCACTTCTTGGGTAACATTTATTGAAGCAGCACCTGCACGTCCAACATTAATGGTAATTGGCTTAACAAGTGCAGAACGTGCGAAATTTTGAATCTTTTTAGGCATAGTAGCCGAGAAAAGTAATGTTTGCCGTTGACCCTTAAAGAAGGAGAAAATTGTACGCACATCCTCTTCGAAACCCATATCAATCATGCGATCGGCTTCGTCCATGCAAAGATAACGACATATATCTAATGTAACAACTTTCTTATCAAGCATGTCCATAAGTCGACCTGGTGTGGCCACCATAATATGCACACCTTTGGATATAACTTCAAGTGCCTCTGAAACTGGCAGACCACCAATAGTTAAGCACGAACGTATTTCAGGCAGGCCACAGGCTAGTAAGTGGCGGCTATAATGCTAAAGTTAGAAAAAGAAATTGTTTAGTGTTATAAGCGTTGTATGTACAAATGCTGTTAACAATAGAAGATTATAGTCAATATTTTTTATGGAAAACATGGGCCACTTGATGGCTTTGAAATTTAGATGTTTCAAATCTCAAAATTCAAATTTACTGGACGAAAACTGACCACTCTACAGCGTCACAAGTATGAAAACTTTAATAAACTACTTAATTTACCAATTTTATGAAGATTGTTTAGTATTGTTTTAATTTTAACTACATTTTTTATTAAGAGATTGATCTGATACGCTGTGTGTTCCACATTAACTTACCACAACAATATCATGCGTCTGCTTTGCCAACTCACGCGATGGACAAATAACTAAACCGTATGGACCTTCATTTCGCAAGAAAGGCAAACGTATTTCCTGCTCTAGTGCAAACATTATAAGAGGTAGTACGAAAACCAATGTTTTGCCAGATCCAGTAAAAGCAATTCCAATCAAATCGCGTCCCGATAACACCGTTGGTATTCCTTGCACTTGTATGGGTGTTGGATGTTTAATTTTTTTCTCAAGCAATCCATTGAGAATTCCTTTGGGAAACTTCATTTCCTTGAAACTTCGTATTGGTGGCGCTATATCCTCACCTTCTACCAGAATGCGTAAATTTTTCCTAATTGAGTTGCGTTTGTGCTCAGACATTGCCATAATATAACGCGGTGGTCTCCAACTGGTTTTAATGGGGTCTTCATATTGAATACCTTTGGCTAATTCCGCAACGCCCATTAGCGCTTTTTGCTGTGCAACGCTTTCAAGAATTTTCTCTTCCTCCTTGAGTTGTTTCTCAACCGCGCTCACCATTTTCGCTTCTGCGAGTTTCTTCAACTCTGTGTGCTGATCCAATAAACTGATATTGTATTTTCGACCCCACAATTCTTCTTGAGTCTCCTCATCATTTTCATTTTCGCTGGAAGATTTGGGTTGTGCTGCAGCTTCGGCCGAGAGTTGTACGATACGTCCCATTTTTATGAGATGTTTTTTCTTACGCTCTTTTACCGGTACATAGGGCACATAGTTTGCTGCTTCATCATCCGAGGATTTATTAGTTTCTTCGCGTCTATAACGCTTTATCGGTGGTGGTGCACTTTTTCCAGACATCCTGATAGATTAGTTTTTAATATTCATCGACAAACGTTTGTTTACGATAAGGGTGACAGCAATCAGCTGTTTGTATCGTTACAAGATGGTTGCCAACTAATGCAACTTTTGTAGTGTTGCTACTTTATCTGTAGACTTTTGACAAAACAATTTAGAGCTGGAATTATGCTGGAATTAGCCAAGAAGTAGCGTTTCGTAACGTAACGTCACGGCTGCTTGTCAACGTAGCATCGATTAGTGAAAACAGTACGCAACGTTCGAAATGTCACCTTACAACTTAAAAATTACTTGAAAAATTCCAGTTTTTGTAAACAAGCATCCATTGTCATACTTATTTTAATTAAGTTTTTCAAAAATTTCCATTTATAATATCCAAATTTAATTTATTTTATCCAACAAATGAATTGTCAACGTAGCGCGACGTTTGAAAATCTTATTTCAACAGGATTCAACGTTGCGTACCGCTACTACACGATTTCAATAATCGATTACACGCTTCTGCCGTTTGATAGATTTTGACAGCCGTCGCGATACGGAACGCTACTTCTTAGCTAATTCCAGCTTAACTCGAAATAAGATAATTTTCCAGGATTTTTATCACAGGTATTAAATTTAAAAGTAGTTTTTTAAATTATGCTTCTTCTCATAATATTTGAATTACCCTGGTTGCACCGATAACAAATGCTGCATCTTCTTAAGCTACGAAAATGTAAAAATTTTCTAGTCTTTTGACAGATAGCCAGGCAAGATCAAGGTTCCATTTTGGTTTATTTTTAGAGCTTGCCATAACCATTGTTATTGAATCATGACCATAACCATTGCTATTGAATCATGATCGCACTAAGGTATTTTTTTAAACGAAAAAGTATCAAAAAAACTACAATTGTATTGAATTCGACTACAATGAATCAACCATGATTCAATAACGACGTTATGGCAAGCTGTCAAAATAAAAAAATGGAAATCTGATCTTGCCTTGCTATCTGTCAAAAAACAAGAAAATTTTGACACTTTCGTAGTTTAATAAGAAGCAGCATTTGTTATCGCTACAACCAGGGTAATTCAACCATGGAATCAACTCTCTACAATTTTGACGCTTGACCAAGAATTTAATTCATCAACTCGGCAACCCTACAGAAACGTAACTAAATGTCATGTCAAAGCAATAAAAATACAAGCGTTTTGTTAATTTGTGATCCTATTTCTTTTAACAAAGTTGAATCGAGAAAATGGCTTCAACATCTAAAAAAGCAAAACAGGCTTTAAAATCGCAAAAACTAGAAGCAAAATCCTCTGGTACCGGCTCAAAGAATGACTGGGATCTTGACTACTACCGGACAGACCATGAAAGCGAAGAGCACTGGCAGTTGCGTCGGCGCTTTATGGAGGTGCACAAGGATAATTTTGAAGAAGATGAACTGGTTTGCCTAGCGCAAGTATTCGTCAATACAGAATTTATGGGCTGTAAATACCCGGCAGAGACCATGCGTTTAGTAGGTGAACTGTCGCAAGATGTGGCCAAAGAATTTCGTGCTAAGCGAGCTAGTAAGCTAAAGCGTACTTTTGTTGGAGCAGCGGATGCTGCAGAGGCGCGAGCCAAAGGTAGAAGAACCAACAAATAATGTAGTAGTGTAGAAAAATCAAGAATTGTATAAAATGTTTTTTTTTTTTAAATAAAATCATTTAAACAAAATCAACAAATCTTGTTTTTAATTTTTATTTCAGCACGTAGAACACAGGAACCGCAACAACAACAACGTCAGCAGCACCAACAGAATAAAGGACGAAAACGTTTTGGCACCGGCGAATGGGAGGAAAATAATTGTGCACCGTCAGCGCCAAAGCGTGCTGCATTAGCACTTTTTAAAGACTTACCATTTGGTAAATTTGTTTTGCATTTAAATGGAGGACGAAGTTGTATACGCGCATCAGCCCAGCGTCTTAATATTGAATTTTTGGAGAAAGAAGTTGGTGATGTTGGTCAAAGAAAGTAAGTTGTTTGTGAGACGCTATTACATTTTATAAGTTAAAACCAATAATAAATTTATATTTTGCGTTCTAGAAAAATAGAAATTTTCTTGGGTGGAAAACTAGTTACCACTGCCGCAGAAGAAAACATTAAGTTAACAAAAACTACTGCTTTTACAAATGCTCTGGATGTGTTACAGAAGGCTTGCTATAGCATAAAGGTAGAATAATGTGTGCATTTTGCTAAATCGCTTTTTTCAGTCTCTGGAACCTTACAGATGAAACCATCGCGTGATAAAATTAAAATTAATAAAACCGACAACAAAGTGGTTTGTGGTGTGACCAAAGAAAAGGTGGACAATTCAGAGGATAAGCGCTTAGACGCTAACAATAAAGGTTATAAGATGATGAAAATGATGGGTTGGACTGGTGGTGGACTTGGCTCTCAAACGCAAGGTCGTGAAGATCCAGTTGGGTAAGCACGAATATTTAACTTCCCTCAAGCATACTTAAATAAAAATATTCTACCTTAGTTATTTACTTAAGAATAATCGTGCAGGCTTAGGCAACGATGCCTGCAAATTGGATCGTTCATATTTTCACCAAATGCTTCAGAACTATATTAATTCTGAGGATATACGTGAATTACAATTTGAGGCCACATTCACCAAGGATGAGCGTGCCATGCTACATGAGTAATTAAATTAAAAATTTGCGATTCAAAACACTCATATGTATCCTTTTGCTCTATAGATTAGCTGGTAAATTTAGTCTTAAATCAACTAGCCACGGAAAAGGTGAAGAACGAAGCTTGGTTGTTAGTAAGAAAACCATTACAGATGATCAGATACTCACCGAGGTGCTTATACATAAAAATCCAAAATATATAGACAAGTATTTAGTACAAGTGCCAGAAATTAAAGCTAATGAGTTTCCTGAATATGCGGATAAGTTACTTCTAGATTTGTAAGCAATTATGTGCTTGCTTTGACTTTTTCAAGTGTTTTGTAGTTGCTGTAATAAAAAATGAATTTTTTAAGTTACATATTTACATTTCCTGATAGTTTCGATGAAAGAAATATTAAGAACAAATGTATGAAGCCAGAGAGACACCCACAGTTTAAAAAAATCTGATTTATTTATAATTTTATTGATTTTCTTAACATTTTTAAATTTAAGTTACAAGGTTTTTGACATCGCTAATAAAATCCCTGATGGCGCTACATATATCCCACTATTTTAGGTTCATTTCTTAACTGCCCCTAAACGACTTGGATCCTGACTGGGATAATGCACCTGACCCGGAGCAACACCAACTCTACCAGCATCCAATGCCGCTGCACTAGTCGATGCAACAGATAATGATGAATACGGCGCAGCGTAGGTTGCCTGAGAATACATTTGATATGTTGAGGCAGGAATTAAATTTGGCGGTATTTGGTGTAATTTCATGCCGGGCGGCAAAACTGTAACCTGTTCCTGTTGAAGATTAAAGAAATCATTTGGATTTGCTGCAGCTGGTGGAATACCGCCAATATCAAAACGTCGATCAGTCTTAGCGACAATATTTTGCTTAGCTTGCGAGTGCGCCCATTTTATCGATATCTTTCGCCCATGCATAACCAGTTTGTTGAAGCTTTTCTCTGCAGCCAACTCAGCAGCTGAACGTTTCGTATACTGTACAAAAGCGCATTGTTGCCGCGGTACCAGTGCTATTGAGCGTATTTCACCATACTGATAGAAATTATCACGTATTTCGGGCTCAGTAATATCTTCGGACAAGTTACCAACATATAATGTGGTTATGTTCTTATCTTCTGGCGGCTCCAACGTTGGCAATGATGCTGCACGTTTCATTATTTTTTCTGCAACTGGATCATTGCGTCCATAGTAACGATCTTTGATATTTTGCTCACACAGCGGATCATCGGGTTCGTTGGGTTTGTCATGTCGGTAGGGACACTCTTCACCACGTTTGCATTCACCTTTGACCCAAAATGAGCAAATATGTGGACGATTACGTTTGTAGTAGGGAGCTGTACGTGCCAATTTTGAAAGCATTTCGTTAGCCGCTAATGATCGTCCGACTGCTCCAGCCGCTTGTGTGCCATCGGTATCCTGAAGTTCTCGATCAATGTTTTGAATATAAAACTCTTTGTTAACATCGCTCTGAGGCATTTGATCTACCACCTTGAGTGCTGCATCGCGTACTTGAATAGGAAGACCATATTCCAAATCCAGTAGGCACGTCTGACAAACATTTTTGAGTCTTGCACAGGTTTGGCAAATTTCTGTCTTTTTGAAACGCATACGAGCTCCAGGGCACCAACGAAAGATAGTAAATGGACGTGTGCAGATTTTACACTCCTTACCAAAGCGCTCCTTTATCATCCGCACATAAGGATTATCGCCCAAACAAGTCTGGCATAAAATCGGGAACTCAGAATCTTCCCAATTTTGTCGATTGTATGTATTGGTTGTCTTGGACATCGACATCTTGAGGACGAGTATGTGAAAAGTTCTTGGTCAAATTTATGCAGACTGATTCAGTTTATTGTTTTTCAATAGTTTTCAGCAATGCCAACAAACGACAGATTTCTGAAGAAAGAAATGGTTGTTTGACGTTTCTTTACGCATTCAGTGACGTAACGTAATGGATAAATTGACGTGACAGTGTTGCATTTTTGAGTAAATCTCAATTATAAATATCGCAGACCACGTTTTATAAATTTATTCGCAATACAATAGTAGTGCAAAAAGAAAGAGTGAGCAGTGCCTTATGATTGAAGATGAAAATTTAAAATTATCAGGCCAGTTCCGTAATCCGTGTGTTTTCAATTACTTTTCATTTAGGAGGTTTTTCGGTGAAAATGGTTAGCCACACGATAAAAAGTATTATAATATCTTTTGTGCGGAATTACAGGTTCTACAAATAACATTAATTTGAATTAACGAAAAAGTAACCGTTTAGGATATATTCTTAAAAAACTGCAAAAAGTCGAAAAATTCGACTTCATCAAATATTTCCGAAACGGTTACTTTTTCTTAAACATAAATCAATATTATTTGTAGAACTTGTAATTCTCAACAAAAAACATTCTAATACTTTTTATCGAGTGAGTGCTGGTTCACACGACAAACTAAACTATCGGGCGATAGTACCATTTATAGACAAGCGGAGGGACCGCTACTCACCGCTTGCCTACAAAAAGTACTATCGCCCGACAATTAAGTTTGTCGTGTAAACCAGCACTGACTCACCATTTTCATTGAAAAGCCTCCTAAGTGAAAAGTAATTGACACCACGCGGATTAAGGAACTGGCCTGTATTTAAAAATTAATACTTACACCCATGTTCCGTAATCCGTGTGGTTTCTATTACTTTTCATTAAGGAGGCTTTTTCATGAAAATGGTGAGTCACACGATAAAAAGTATGGCGATCTTTTTTGTGGGGAATTACAGGTTCTACAAATAACATTGATTGGCATTAACGAAAAAGTATCTATTTCGGAAATATTATTAAAAAACCGCAAAAAGTCGCAAAACTCGACTTTATCGAATATTTCCGAAACAGTAACTTTTTCGTATATACAAATGAATATTATTTATAGAACCTATTATTCTCCACAAAAATGATTCAAATACTTTTTATCGTGTGACTCACCATTTTCATCAAAAAGCCTCCTAAGTGAAAAGTAATTGACACCAAGCGGAATACGGAATACCTGTTAGTGCTGCTTCCCACGACAAACTAAATTGCTGGACAAATAGTAATATCGTCCGACAGTTTAGGCGAGTGTGTAAACCAGCTCTTCCCTCCAAGAAAAATTTACGGTTCGTAAATTGCGTACCCAAAGCGAATCGCTTACGAACGATGTTTTATTTGTCAGTTTTAAATTTTGAAAACAATTCAAAAATCAAAAAAATTAATTCTCAAACAAAAACGGAAATATTTAATTAGACCAGCACACAAGTCATAATTATGACTTAAGGAATAGAAACACACAGTCACACAATATGGTATTGATCAAAATACTCTTTCCGGATTCGCTCAAAGTCTTGAACTTGCAACTGGAAATGGTAAAGCTGATTCTGCAAGTTGGTATGGTGGTGCTGCACGCAAGGATACCGCCGGCCATGTTTTAGCTTTTGCCGTTTTGCAACAAGCTGTTGGCTCAAGTGCTGCTACTAAGCGTGGAAACAACAACGGAAGCATTGGTAAGGCTGTGGCATCTGCAGCATGCTGCTGATGGTTCGGTAAACTTTGCTACACTTAATGCCAGTTACGCTGATACCTGTATCTCTGGTTTTATTGTGTCTGCGATGCAAAAAGCATTTATAATGTAATGAATTGAAAATGGAAATATATTTCAAAGTGTATGTAAATATTAATTGGATTTCGTTTAGATTGTTGATGCTGCTTCTTGTGCTTCAAAATGTGGCAGTTTTCTCTGAAGATGTCAACCATGGAAAAGTTTTAAAGCAGCCGTTTTAAATGCTTATGCACATTTAACACCGAAGAATTGTCTTTTTTGACATGTGCAATCTGGCCGTTCATCAAGACTGCTGTCGCTGTTGCTTACAGTCACCCAATTGGTGAGCCATGCGCCCTGTTTCGTATACTTTACCTCTTCAGTACCTTTAGGAAATAAAAATAACACGGAAACCTTTTTTTTTGATGGGAAAAGCCTTTGGCATAAAAACCCATATTTATTGATTCACTATTTAAACAAGAATTAACACAATTTTATAATTTACTTTCCTTTACTTTTAAAACAATACAAAACTGCCATATTTCAGGCATCTTCTCTTTCCAATCTCTCAATTATAACTGAACTTTAATTATTTTTTAAAGAAGAAAAAAAAGCTAAAATCAATTTATGACACCTCTTATCGTTAACATTTTTATCGATACGATACAGTGCCAGCTAAAACCTATAGTTTTATATTAAAATATTGCCATAAATAGATTTCTCCGGTACTTCATTCTAGCTGTTCTGCCTCTACTGGAACAATACAAATCTTCTGCACGGATCTCATCAGCTCATTAGTTTCAGTTTTGATGACCACCGATCTGACCATACCATCCTTGCTTGGTATCAGCTTGCTTACCCGACCAAGTGGCCAGTGAGATGGCGGAAAGTTCTCACTCTTGATTAACACCAACTGTCCTACCTTCAACTTCTCCTTCTCTCTTCGCCATTTCTTTCTTTCCTGGAGAGTAGTTAAATACTCAACTTTCCATCTATCCCAAAAATGTTGCACCATTAATTGGCGCTCTTTCCATAACCTAGCACCAACCGTAGTTGGCTGACTTTCCAAGCTAAAAGGCAATGTCCTAACCAGCGGCTCACCCACCAGAAAATGACCTGGTGTCAAAGCCTGCATATCATTTGGGTTCACACTCAAAGGATGTAGAGGCCTAGAGTTCAAAATTGCTTCAATTTGTATTAACAAAGTTAAAAACTGCTCATATGCCAACACTTTTAGTCCAACTATCCTTTTTAAATGAAATTTCATCGATTTTACAGCTGCTTCATAAATGCCACCTTGGTGTGGCGCTGCTGGAGTCATAAACCTCCATTCTGTCCCTTTCTGATTCAGATGACCAATCGTTTCATCTCCTGTCCACTTTCCAAGGGCCTTCCTTAATTCCTTGTTTGCACCAACAAACGCAGTTCCGTTGTCACTGTATATTTTGTCGCAGCGACCTCTCCTCGCAACAAAACGTTCATAACATGCTATGAACGCCATAGCTGTCATATCTGTCACCACATCTAGATGCACGGCTCTAGTTCTTAAACATATGAAAACTACTACCCAACATTTTCTTCGGGTTAATTGCGCACCTTGCTTATCTATCACCTTGAGCTCAAAGGGACCAGCATAATCCACTCCTGAGCATGCAAAAGGCTTTCCAATTTGTGATCTATCAGCTGGAAGAGCTGACATCAACTGATCCTCCACCCGTGCACTATATCTAGCACACACCTCACATTTGTGAATAACTTCACGTAAACCGCTTCGTAATTTAGGAATCCAATATTGCTGTCTTATAAATTGCATCATAATTTGAACTCCACCGTGTTTTGTCCTCTTATGTGCACTTTCCATTATAAGTCGCGCTAAGCGCGAGCCATGAGGGACAATTACAGGATGCTTCATTTCATAATCTAGCTCCGATCTTTCTAGTCTGCCACCTAATCTTATTAGCTGCTGGCTATCCAAAATTGGCTTTAGAGCCTCAATTTTGCTTCTTTCCGGAAATGCTTTACCACTCATCAAAGCTGCTATTTCAGCATGATAACTTTCTCGCTGAGCATCATGAATCAAATACTGCATCGCAAGTGCTCTTTCCTCATTAGTTGTCTGCGGCACTTCTACCTTATTCCTGCTACTATATTTTGCTCTTACGCTAACTTTCTTTTTTAGAATGTTTATGAAGCGGTAAACAAACGCAAGAATGCTGACTATTTTTTCTAAATTGTTGGTATAATCCACTAAAGAAACTTCTTTTCCTAAACCTCTTACATAAATTTGAAGAGGGACATTCAAAGCTCGAACAAAAAGAACTCTCGATTCCACATGCGCTTCTTCTGAACTCTCTGCAATACTGTTCTCTTTTGGCCAATCCGATTGCGGCAGGCTGAGCCATTTGGGACCATGAAGCCACAACCTGTTCTCAACTAGCTCCGATGGGGTAACTCCTCTACTTAACAAATCAGCTGGATTATCTTTACTACTAACGTGGTGCCAGCATTTTACCTCCGTATTTGATTGTATGGATGAAACACGATTTGCTACATACGTCTTTAACCCGAAAGGTAATTTCCTCATCCAGCAAAGTGCCACAACTGAATCCGTCCATAACATATACGGTACGTCCAGCCATTCCATCGACTCTCTCACTTGAACTAATAATCGTGATAACAATTCAGCGGCTGCCAACTCTAATCTCGGAATGGTAACTGTCTTTAATGGCGCGACTCTCGTTTTGGATACAAGTAGCTTGCTATTTATTTTCTCTTTTGGATATTCTGTCCTAACATATATCACTGCTCCATAGGCTGACGCGGAAGCATCCGAAAAACCATGTATTTGCATGTGCACTCTGCTTGCAGTGCCTATCCATCTATCTATCCGAAATCTTTCCAACTGCAAGATATCTTTCCAAAATTTTAAAAATTTATCTTCAATTTCCGTAGGAACGAATTCATCCCATTCAATACTTAGCTGCCACAGATTTTGAATGATTATCTTTCCAATTACAGTTACTGGTGAAATATATCCATTGGGATCATATAGCTGTGCTACACAGCTCACAATCTTCCTTTTCGTGATCTTTCCTGTGAGTTCTGGTGTTTTCACCGTAAAGGTAAACTTATCCTCATCTATCAGCCACTTTAAGCCCAATATCGATGCTTTTTCTTTCACATCATCCTCCACCGAAAACACCATTGAACTCACATTGACAGAATCCATTTCCGAAATAAGTTTTCTGCTATTTGACTTCCACTTGCACAATTCAAAACCGGCGCTATACAGGATCTTATGAATTTCTTTAGCTAATCCAATAGCTTTACTTTCTGTATCTGCTCCTGAAGCACAATCATCCATATAAAAATCATTCTGAATAATTTTAGCAGCGGCAGGTGATTTTTCTTTTGCATCCTCTGCTACTTGATTAACACAACGCACCGCTAAGTAAGCAGAAGAGGTTAGACCAAATGTAACTACAGATAACCAGTATTCTCTTAATGGTTCATTCCGATTCTCTCTCCAGAATATCCGCTGAAGATCCCATTGTTCCTCAGCTAGCTTCACTTGATTAAACATTCCTTTAATGTCAGCGCAAAATGCTATTTTATGTCTCCTAAATCTCATTATAATTTCGTGCAAATCACGTTGAAGCTTTTCGCCTAGTAACTGAACATCGTTTAAAGATATTCCTCTCTCCGTTCGACAGCTTGCATCAAAAACTATCCTAAACTTCTTAAACACGCAATGATGTGGAATATAATAAACCGCCTTTCCCTGTTTTGGATTTCTTGTAGCTGGCTTTATATGACCTATACGTATTTCATCACGCATCTTGCATACATACTTTTCTCTTAAACTTTCGTCTTTCTCTAGTTTTCTTTCTAAATATGTAAACCGTTTGCGGGCTACTTCCCTCGAGCTTCCCATATTTTCTACGTTATTTTTGAGTGGCATCATCACTATGAAGCGACCATCTTCATCTTTCCTATAATTTTCTATAAAATGTTTTTCAACTATTTCTTCTTCTAATGTTCTTTCTGGACATTTCTTTATTTGATCCATTTCCCAAAATCTGGTTAAAAATTTATCTATGTATTCGATCACTGAAAATGCACCAGTGGCTAAATCAGTACTTTCCTTTATCGCTCCTAATTTTAATGCTCCAAAATCTGTATTTATTGTAAGCACACCATCATCTGTTTTCGAAATAATTGTCTGAGCTATTTTTGCAAAAAAGCCGACCCCTAGCAAAATGTGTATTTCAGCTGATTCAAAACATTGCGGATCCGCAAGCTGAAAATTTTCTTCCAAAGGCACCTTCACTTTGTGTGCTTCTGCAATCGGTTTCCATTCACTTTCCTCTGGAAGAATCCAGAATACCTCTTTCAAATGAAACCTAGACTCAAACCAGGGATGAATCTCTAAAATAACTTTTCTTTGTATCCGAAGGGGGTTGCCATCTATCCCCACTAATTTGCTTGACATAGGAATACTTTGCCATTTCGTCTGTTGAAATAATGCATTTGATATAATGTTAATTTGGGCTCCGGTGTCAACTATTGCTTTCATAGGCCCAAAATACAAACCTTCCCAAGCTAAATTCAACATAATAGTAGGGTATAAAGTAATTTGTTCAAATCTGAAGGACGAATTCAAATAAGGCTTAAAATCTCTTTTTATTAATTTTCTTTTTTGCAACAAAGCAACATCATTTTCTTTATCCCTCTTTCCCCTTAAGTTATTATTTTCCCACGGCTTCTCTCCTTTTTTATAAAATACCTTTCTGGTTCCATCTCTAGAAAATTTTTCGTCAATCTTCCTTTCCTTGCTCGTTCCTTCCACCATTTCACCTTTCCGTTTCTTTCCTAGTCATAAGCTTCTCTTTTCCATGTCTGCTACAAGCACCTTCTTATTCAACTCCTTACGAGGGCATAAGACGCTGTTGTGAGCTGGTGCGTCTGGACACCTGATGCAATAAACCTGATAACAATTTTCAGCTTTGTGCCCCTTCTTTAAACAGTTCGGGCACAGTTGACGTCTATTCACAAAATCTCTCCTTGAGTTTAGGCTTAGCTCCAAAAATTGCTCACACGAATAGATCATGTGGTCTTGGCCACATAAATCACATGCAAACTTTTTCTTTCCGGTATCATTTCTTGATCTTTCCATATACTTTCCCTGTTGATGGTCTTGTTTCATTTTTGGTGGACCACGGTTTACAAGCTGTGCACCACGACTTTCAAGCTGGACATTTTGCAAGGCTGCTGCCTGCTTATCGATAAAAGTCAACATTTTTGACAGCTTTGGAAAATCCGCATCGCGCTGTAACTCCCATTGTTTGGCAGTCTCTGCATCTAGCCTTTCATGGAGGCTGTGTATGAACATAAAATCCCAGTGATCGATTGGAAGGCCTTGAGCGCGAAGCTGTCTTGCCGTCTCATGAGTGATATCTGACATCTTTTGTAAGTCTCTTGCGCTTGCCGTTCCCTTAATTGGTTGAAGATTGTAAAATTTCTTTAAATGCTCACGACATACAAAATACTTATTATCATATTGCTGGTTAAGCCTTTCCCATGCTTCAGCGTAACTTTCCTCTGTCAGTTCCCATTCTCCTAGCGCACGCGCAGCCTTTCCAATCAAAGACTTTTTAAATACGAAAACTTATAGACCGCTGATATTTTTTCATTGCTGTGCACCGCAGCCACAAAGCGATCGCGAAAACCTTGCCACTTAGTAACGGTTCCATCGAACTCGCCCCAAGTATTCGTCATATTGTGCTGTTGAAAAGGCATAGATAACTCTACTGCTATTCTCTTGTCATTATTGCTGCCTTCTCCATGGGAAACATGCGCTCCAATCTTTCCTAGTAGCGCTGCATGCGCTTCAAAATATTTCCTTTCCAAACTGCTATTTTCCTCTTCCAAACTATCCATATCTGCCAAATCAGCCTCTAAAATTAGCTGTTCATATTTTTCGCAATACTTGCTCCAATCGCCTTTTAAACTTTCCAGCCTTACTTTTGCATTGATGTGCTCCAATGTGCGAAACTCTTCACTTTGCACAAAATCCAACATTCTTTCCACTGGCTTTCCGCTTATTTGTATGCGCCGACGCAATAAAGTTGAACTAAAAATCAAAAAAATAGCCATTACTTTCCCATTTTTTATTACATAATTTTGCGTTCAATTCGTGCTTATCCCTAACTCGATAAAATTTTATCGTCTTTCCGTTTTGACTTTCTTAAGCTTTCCACTTGCACAATAATTTCTACTTTCCACTATCCAAACATCTATGCTTGCCATTGCTTGACCTCACATAGTCTTTCCTTATGTAAAGTAATCTTTAATTTTTGTAATTCCTTTCCCTTATGTCTTTCCTTATGTAAAATAATCTTTAATTTTTGCAATTCCTTTCCCTTATGTCTTTCCTTATGTAAAATAATCTTTAATTTTTGCAATTCCTTTCCCTTATGTCTTTTCTTATGTAAAATAATCTTTAATTTTTGCAATTCCTTTCCCTTATGTCTTTCCTTATGTAAAATAATCTTTAATTTTTGCAATTCCTTTCCCTTATGTCTTTCCTTATGTAAAATAATCTTTAATTTTTGCAATTCCTTTCCCTTATGTCTACCACTATTGGGCACAGGCATAAGCTTTCCATGTGCGTAAAAAATTTTAGTTTACTTTATTCTAGTCCCCTATGTTTACCACCATGGGCCTCGCATAGGCTTTCCGCCGGCCTTTCCTTTTATTTTGCAACGCAAAATATAATTTCGCACGCACTACGAAATTTTTAATTTTTCCATTTATTTGTTTTCATTATTAAAAACATTCATGCATGCACATACATATATTCTTTCCCCTATCCTTTATGCTATGATCTACCATACTTCGGTAAACAAAGCAATAACATACGCTTGACAACGTCAGCAAACAAAAAACTTTCAAAAAGAAAAAATTCAGTTCTACGCTTTCTCTTCTTTCCCTTTCCACTGTCACTTTTTGTGCTTGGCTTTCTTGTTTTTGTTCTTTCCCTTTTTGCCTACATGCATGCATGCTGCTTTATATTTAATATTTTTATTGTAACTGTCCAATATTCTTTTCTTTTTTTCTTTCCTTTTTTCTTTCCTAAAAATTGCGCATATAATTTAAATTTTTAAAACTTTCCCTATTCCTTAAAAACACAAAGACATTACACTTTCCACACATACTTGCTTTTCTCTGCAGCCGTTGCTTGTTGTAAAGTTTGTGCAGCGGTCGGCTGCTGCGCAGCACCTTCCTTATTCCGACCTCTATCTTTATTTTTTCTTTCCATATTTATTTATTTTTAAGATTTTAGTTTTCAATTTTCAATGTTTATTTATTTTATTTCAGCCTGTTGTTATTTTTCGCGTCGATTTTAAAACACGTACGTCACTCACGATGCAAGAAACACAATTGAATTCAGAATCATTCCGTGTGTTTTAGCGTACCACTTTTCCATTCTCTCTTTTCCAGTTTCGCAATAAGGGTTGAAAGCAAACATCGCTTTGTATATTGAGCATGCGTAAGAATGTTTTTAGTATACTTTGCTCTTTCTATCTTTCGCTATCATAGCATTAATTTAAAAACTTGCAACGACTGATTCGTTTATTGAGCACGCGTGAGAGACTTTCCAAAGCATTAAATTGAGAACTTGCAATGACTGATTTGTTTATTGAGCACTCGTGAGAGCCTTCCCACAACGTTAAATTCAAAACTTGCAACGACTGGAATACGCAAACAATATTTCACATTTTGCAAAATGGCTGGTGTTACTTTCCATAAAATTATGTATATGTTCTTTCCATTTCTAGAACAAATCTTTCCACTTTCCAAATCTTTCCATAGAAAATTTGTTCCAAATTATAGAACAAATTTTCCCACTTTCCGTTCATTAAAAAAAAAAAAAAATTATCCTGCTTTTTACTTACGAAAAAGTTACCTTTTAACAAAAATCTTTCCCTTGAACTGTCATCCATAGGTGCCATTTCATGTGGCTCGACGTGGACCATAATGTTTCGTATACTTTACCTCTTCAGTACCTTTAGGAAATAAAAATAACACGGAAACCTTTTTTTTTGATGGGAAAAGCCTTT
Organism: Calliopum simillimum; assembly: GCA_951812925.1. Classification (NCBI taxonomy): domain Eukaryota; kingdom Metazoa; phylum Arthropoda; class Insecta; order Diptera; family Lauxaniidae; genus Calliopum; species Calliopum simillimum. The sequence goes on from OX638368.1 coordinate 141,103,236, forward strand.
GGCATAAAAACCCATATTTATTGATTCACTATTTAAACAAGAATTAACACAATTTTATAATTTACTTTCCTTTACTTTTAAAACAATACAAAACTGCCATATTTCAGGCATCTTCTCTTTCCAATCTCTCAATTATAACTGAACTTTCATTATTTTTTAAAGAAGAAAAAAAAGCTAAAATCAATTTATGACACCTCTTATCGATAACATTTTTATCGATACGATACACGCCCAATAAGCTGGCTTGTATATGACTATGTTATGAATATTATCAAACTGTTAACTATGTGAATTAACTAAAATTTCTTTTGTCAATAAATAATATAAACTGGAATCTTATTTTAACCACAAATTTTAAATGTATTAAATCAGTTCGTATGCGATACCATTTTAACGCATCAAAAACGAACCGCTCTGATGTTACAAAAACGTAACTATTTTGCGAGCTAAAAACGTGATACCAATACATAGAAATTACTACGTTTTTTATTCAACTGTTCTTATTCTAACATTTACGTTTACGGTTCGCATTCGAATCGCCAAAGCGGTACGTTTACGAAGTCTTATATGAATAATAGACTTCGCCGGCGTTACGCTTTCGTGACGTTTTTCTTAGAGGGTAGCGGTGTTTTGTGATTTTGTAAACATTTAATCTCAATTATTGACTTTCAAAATTATAAATTCTAACTATTTCCGAATATAAACTATTTTAAAATTTGGATTATTTGGACACTGTTATGCAACAACGAGTCAACCCTCAAACAAACTTTTTTCGACTTATGAATGCAGTTCGATTCTAAATATGAAGAAGCACCTATTTTTAAAAAACCGAATCTAAATATTGTTAGTAAGAGGTTGAAAACAACAAAATTTATTTGACATTTTCATATCATTTGTTCTACGACATCTACACAAAAACATAAATATCTCAAAACTAATTTAGAGTGGGTTGACTCGTTATTGCATAACACTGTCCATTTATTTTGATGAATTCAAATTTTTCAAACTGCCCCTGAAATATTTATACACGATAACACTTATTTATTTTGGAGTAGAAAGTACATAACACCACGACTCGACGTGCAATTATTTATGTTATAATTCATTTAAAAAAAAAAAAAATACATAGACAATCAGGCATGTTCTGAAATCCGATTTACTTCGGAAAGGATAAGATTATAAATTTGTATAAAAAATTTTATTATAATTACGTAGTTACTTTTTACTTATTTGTCTCGAAAAACTACGAGGCATGCGTAAACTACGTTCCATGCGATTTTTGACAGTTCCTTTACGAGGCACGAAAATTTACAAGTTTACAAGGTTTTCGACGCACTTACACGTTTTAACGAATACCCTAACTATTTTTGTGATAAGCACACGATAAAAAGTGCTCTGATCTCTTATGGAGAATCAATGTTCCGCAGATACTTATTTTAATTTAAAAAATTACAGCTTAGGAGTTATGCAATAAAAACCAATTATGTGGCGCCAAACGTTAAAAAATGGTTTTTTAATAAATAATTCCTAAACAGAATTTTTTGTTTTAATATAAGGAAAATAGTTTTTAAAGCACATGCATCTCCATAAATGAAATCCTCTCACTTTTTATTGTGACTTAGCATTCTTGAGTTATAGCTCAATATTAATATATTTGGAAATTAGACCAAATGTATATACGCGTAATAAAATGGGCCAAATATTGAAAAAATTAACCATGTGCGCAGTTTGACTAAAAAAAAAACAGTTTTCAATGGGGACGTAATGACTGCCTATTTATATTATAATTCAAGTAAAACCCTTTCTTGGGAAAAATGAATATTACAATTTATTGGCTTATGTAGCATACAATCTTATGAAAATCTAAGCTTTAGGCTTCATTCCTCAGCTTTAAGGCATTCCCATTTATAGCGTATATTATACCGTAGATAGCAACTTTTCTGATGAATTTTAAGCTTAAACATATTACTCAGCACTTTAAAACAAAGCTGACACTTGTTTTTGATCATAGATTTTCCAGTGAGCGGAGATATGCGCATTAATTTAATGCCATTAAAAGCGTATGCAATTTTTACACGATTACGACAAACTCTATCACTAGTAGATTGTATATTCTTTTTATCGTAAGGCAGACGCTGTTTGTGCTTTAATTTACGACATTTTTTGCTTAATTTTAAGTGGAGTCGCAATTCACCAACAGTGAAATATTTAAGTTTACAAGCACCGCATTTATACATATATTCGAAAGTATGTTCATTAAGGTGATCATATAATTCCAATGTAGAAGTTGCAACAGCATTGCAATTGTAATACGGACAAGGTAAGCGTTTACGACGTTTTACTAAGCATGCATGGCTCTGCAAGTCAAACTTATTTTCAAATTGAATTCCACAACGGAAGCACAAAACTTTCGGACCGAAATGCAATACCAAATGCGCCTCCATTCGTTTTAAACTCGATTGTACTTCGCCACAAACTCGACATTCTACTTTGCCATTTGAATAACACAGAGATTTTTCACAATTATATAGCAGCAAGGTCATATATTCATTTTCTTCCGGCTGCTTCTCAGTCTTGTCCGGTATAGAGGCTTCGTCAGTAGTTTCAAAATCCAAATCATCATCTATGCAACATTGTATGGCAATTGAATTAGTTTTGCATATTTTTACTTGCATTCCACGATCTCTTGTTGGATTTTTAGCATCAGTCATTGTGCCAAGTTCCTTGCTAACAACGGTTGCCATGACTGTTGCATGGCAAAAAGTTTTTTTTGGTTCCGGATTTGGTTGCGATTTAATTTCTTTTATTGCTACAGGTGTCATGGGAATATAGTTTTCTTGTTGGTGTTGCTTAACTATAATTGGGAATGATGTCGTTGGAGTGATATTAACCCTTTGATTTAGTATTGGAGCAGAATTTTGTACATGAAGTATATCTTGTGTTTGATTTTGATAAGGTATTATTGCGATTTGTGGCTTCAAATCTGATTCATAGTTTAATGTGGAAATCGTAGCTTCTCTACCTGGATTTAATCTTTGCTGTGCCATTTCGGCTTCTGCACGTTGTTTGGATATAAATCGAGTTTCGACGAATATAAGAGATGGTATTTCCAACATGTCACCAGCACGAAATGGGGCAAAAACTTCATATTGCTAATGAGAGAAAAATGCAAATTAAAATAAAATATAGTACATATATGATTCAAAATGATTAATACCTGATCTTGCATTAAATTATTCAAAGGTGGATCCATGTCTATTGAAAACATTTTCAAGTCTCCTCCGTCAGACTCAATTTTCGGGATGGTTATCATTGGCGCCGGATTGAATTTTAAGCTTGTGAAAGATAATAATTTTTATTCGCAGTGTTTTTTAAAACTTAAAGTATTGTATTTTGTTATTTAATTCAATTGAATATTTGTTCTTTTTATAATTTGTCGATATTCAAACAATTTTTCAGAACGTGACGCTTCTTCCTAAGTTTTTTTGACAGTAAAATTTGGTGCGTTCATAAACACAAGTGATGTAATAATTTTCAGGGATGTAAATACATAATTTTTTATTACGCCAAGAAAAATGTTTTCTTGGATTATTACCCAATGGATAGTGTAGTAACCAAGAATGATATTAGCTGCGTTTGAGACGGCAGCGAGCTTACATGTGGTCATCAATCTTCTTCTAAAACGAGTTTGTGTGCTATCTCCTTCTTCTTATTTTGTTTTACTTTATTCTGTTTTTTGTTTCCGCACCACTACCCTCCGCCTGCCAAGGCAATCAATGAAAATGTGGCGTCACTATGTTAAAATTCTATTAAACACGGCTAATATTCATCAACAGTCTTCCTTGTGCTTAATAATTAAACACTCAACCTTATCTGTGTTAAATTAAGCTCTTTAGTTGTTGCTTTCCCATACGTTTCTCAGAAAGTGCTTAGTTAAACACTGAAAACTGTCGTCTAAGACACAGCTATTGTAGAATACAAGATTATGACATGCTTGTTCTTATTCACATTTTTTCGTGACGTGTATATGGCTAGAACCATGATTCAATAACAGTGGTTACGGCAAGTTGTCAAAATGAACAAAAATGGAACTTTGATCTTGCCTTGCTATCTGTCAAAAGACTAGAAAATTTTGACATTTTCGCAGTTTAAGAAGAAGCAGCATTTGTTATCGCTGCAACCAGGGTAATTCAACCATGGTTAGAACGGTTGCAGTATTGTACACACAGGGAAAAAACGATAACTTTCGCTGTTGATTCAATAGATATCAGTAACGATTTAGAGCCAAAAATTATTGATTTTTTGACAGTGATTAGCATTCAAATCAAGTAATATTTAATTTTGATTTTGTATTTATTTTGATTTCCTTCTGAAATAATTGTTACACTGTTACTGCCATACCTAAATTGGAGCGTCAGCGTTATTTTACTGTCAAAAATTTCTCATGTACATACAATTTGTATGGCGCATACCAAAATTGTCAACGCTTAACGCTCAGCTATTCGAATTCCAATTTTGACAATGCTTTATGGAGTGAAGTTAGCTGCAAAAAATTAAAAAAAGAAACAACAATATGATTTTGACAAACAAATGACTTCAACGCAACGATCTTTATTTCGGTATGGCATTTGTCGCTTTCGAGTAACGTTAAATAACGCAACGCCTGACGTTCCAGTTTAGGTATGGCAGTTATACCTTTAAAAATTTGATTTTAAGCCTATAAGTTTACAAATTTTTTACATACATATGATCTACAAAATCTACAGAATAAAAAAAAAAATACAACAACAACACGAAGCGACGACGCAATCAATTTTTTGATACTCTAGGAATGTATGTGTGTATATATGCCCAAGGGGAAAAGTAGTGCTTTAAAAACCCTTCTGAAGTGCATCCTTTTCACCAATAAGCGCTTCCGCTCCGTAAGAACAATACTTTCTTTTTAACATTGCATGTCATAGGATGTAAGCGAGCAAAAGCTTACCGCAGCCTTACCAAAAAAGAGTTTTTAAAGCGCTTATTTGTAATGCTGCAGTAAGCGTTTTTTCAATAAAATTTAAAAAAATAAAAAAAAGAAAAAAAAAAAAAAACTGGCCTCGCCAGGATTTGAATCCACGACCCTCCGCGTGCTAGATATTTTTTTCTTACATTTACCAACCCTTTAGACCGCTCCACCAACGCCCGATGATATGAGAGGTATTAAATTTGTATATTAAGCAAATGTTGTCCTGCAGCATTACATATAATCATTGTGCAATCAGTTTCAATTCAAGTAAGCAAAAGTAAATAAAAATGATAAATTAAAATAGAAAAGTGAAATAAAAAAGGTTGAATTAAAAATATTTTAATAAAAAAAAAAAATAAAGCAAAAGCAAATAAAAAAACGGAAAAAAAAAATCACCCGGGCTGGGTTCGAACTCACGTTGTTCTTACTGCAGCCTTATATGGAATCATTGTGTAATCAATTTCAATTCGGTTAAACAAAAGTAAATTAATAAGAGAAAGGAAAATAGAAAAGTGAAATAAAAGATGTTGAATAAAAAATATTTAATTAAAAAAAAAAAAATAAAGCAAAAAAAAGTAAAAAAAAGTAAAAAAAAAATCTCCCGGGCTGGGTTCGAACTCGCGCTGTTCTTACTGCAGCCTTATAAAAAATCATTGTGATAGTGCTTCTAAATTTCTATGGGGACAAGCACTTTTGAAGTGCTTGGATCAGAAGCGCTAGAAATTTTTCCTCTTGGGTGATTACAATTTCACAAATTGAAAATGTACCTAAATTCCAATGCGGCAAACAAATTTTACAATTTAAAAACTTTTACAACTACCAGAAGTTCATCATCCGGATCGGTTTCTTCTTCAACGATTAGGTATTCAGCGTCCTCGTACTCTTCGGTATTATCCATTTTACTTTTCTTTCGGCACAACACGCACACGTTTTCTTTGAACTTTGCAAGAATTAAAATACTGAAAAGAAGAACAAGACCTAACCATGTACGCCACGTTGTCGCATTTACAGTGAACTTACCAAATGGTTACAGTGAATCGACAGTAAAGCAGTTGATTTTACAACCACATTTTTCCCTGAGTGTATGTATTAAGGCTTGCGCACGATGGAACTAGCGCACACATTATTACTTGTTAATTGTTCAAATTCAAAAAATTACAAAAAATTTAATCAAGTTGCCTTTGGTTAATATGTACAAATCTGCATGCTACTTTTTTTACTCATTTGTTAATTTACGGCTTTACCATGAGATGCGAAATAGAAGTGCGTGAAAAAAATTTGTAAAATATTTGTAAAATATTTAACGAAAATTCAAATTGGACGTTTAACGCAATTGCTAGAAAAGCTAAGGTTTCGCGGAATACCGTTTCGCGTGTTATTAAAACTCATAAGGAACGTCTGACCGTTAGTAGAAAGCAAGGAAGTGTAAAAAAAAAGGTTTTGATAATCCCTCTTTTTAAGAAAAATCCCAATATATCGGGAAAAAAAGTAGCTGAGAAAGTCCAATGCTCTGAGGCCTTTGTCAAAAAAGTTAAAAAGTAGGAAGTGCTTAAGTCATTAAATTTTAACCCATTCTGTCGCCACGACCCACATACAACTTTCTGAATATTTTTTAGATATCCCGCTATCTTATATGCCTTATAAGTATGTCGCTATGGTGTGCTCGGTCGCATATAGCCAAAAATCAAATTTTTTTACCCAAAATTTATCATTTACCGCTTTTTACTCGGCAGGGGGAGCTTAAATTTAAAAAAAAAAAAAAACATTGAAAACAAAATCGATTTATTTTTTATTAAGGAAATTGCTTGAATTTTTTCAGAATTTTAGGGCCTGTTATGTGGGCGTAATGAGCGATTTAGACTTTTTAGCCCATTCTGTTGCCACGACCCAAATACGATTTTTCTGAATTTTACTCCAGAATATTTGGAAAGGTGCCCTGTAACATATCTACTACTTACTTCTAAAATATGTGCGCTACCGTATACTATTGGAAATCTCAATTTTCCCAAAATTTTTAGATGAAACGACCTCCTGACACCCTCTCGGGTCGAAATTTTTTTGTTCACCTATTGCGAATTTCTTTTTATACGTCTATGAATATATTCCACCACATTTGGTTATTGAACATGGAAAAAAAATTTTTTCTTAAAACCTGGATCATATAAAAGGAGATTATATTCGGATATGCCCATATACTTAGTTGAAATAATATGGTTGTAAAAAGTTGTTTTTTTTTTGTTCGAACAATTATTTTAAATTCATGTGTAGAAGTCATTTTCGATTCATCTTGGAGAATCATTTATGTTTCTTCTAACTCTTCTACATCGTGACAGTTTCTCTGACATCGCAGTACATGCTCGCAGGTGATTGAAATGATAACTACGGCGAATGAAATACGACTTTTCCGCGATATAAAATATTAGCTGGGCATCGACATCGAAAGTTTTTGAGATTAGAAATTTAAATTTCCTCAATTTCCATAAAATTTACATCAACAAGTTGAAAGGACTTTGCTGTTCTTCGTGGTTTGCTATTGTGGTTCATATTTAAGCGGCATTTAAGTCCTTTGGCTACGAATGCATTTGTTATGTGAATAAAGTTTCAGAATGAGATGGGGTGTGCGATGCGTCCTTTTGATCCAAAAACTTCTTATTGGTTTCTGGTTTTTGTTGTTGCTATTATTGACGCACACACACACACCAACAAATATTTCCATGGGGAAAATAAGCGCTTCGAAACGCTTTCTGAAGTGATTTTTTAAGCAATAAGCGCTTCCGCTTCGTAATACCCATTCTTTCTTTTAAACATTGCATCTCTTAGGATATAAGCTTAGCGTAGCCTTACGTAAAAAGGCCGTTTGAATATATAAATATATTATTAAGCTAATATTACAAACTTGTTAGATCTCTAGACCACTAACTTATGTGATGAAGAGTTTAAAATTTGTGTGTTAATAAAAATGTTTAACCGGAATTTCATATTCGCCAGCTTCCAGCAGCCTTACAAAAAATCATTGTGTAATCAAATTCATTTCAATTAAGCAAAAAAAATGAAAGTGAAAAAAGGGGAATAAAAAAACACCAAAAAAAAAAAAAAAAACGTAAAAAAAAAATTATTTCACTTACTGTGGGAATCGAACCCGGTTCCATTTAGAAAGTATAAAATCTGGTTATTAATATATAATTTTGCTTTTTTTTTTACATTTTGTCCTCTTTATCTTCCCCTTTTTTTTTAAAAAAATACTACTCATATGTTAGAACAAACATGTCTCTCCAAACATTATTTGATATTTGAGAGCTTAGTACAAACTTACAAAAAACCAAAGTGTAAGCGCTTCTAAATTTCTATGGGCATAATCGTTTTAGAAGTGCTTTCTGAAGAGGCGCTCCATATTTTTTCCCTTGGGTTCATACATACACTTACAAACACGCACAGTGAAATTTATTCTTTGTAAAGCAACAGCGCGACACAAATGCAAAACGCTTTGCATAAATAAGTCGTGGAAGACAATTTTAAGAAAACAACAACATAAATGGACAAAAAAGAAAGAAAAAAAAAATTGCACAAGTACAACCAAGAAAATTGCGTTAAGAAAATGCAATTTTTCTTTCCTTAGCGAAAAATTTACCACAGCAACAACTGCATAAAGTACAACAACAGCAACTGCAACAACGACAACAAATATGTATGCAGTTGCTATAAACGTGTCGCCGCTCTACATAAATATTTGATGAAAATAAACTTCATACCCCTTATTTCACAATCGCGTGCATATCCTGAAGGATACGCGAAGGACAGTGAAAACAAAATGGAACGGTTGCTAGCTCATACTGTTCACAAGTGCTTGGTACCAATTTGCAGCTGTGCAGGTTACAAAAAAAAGGTGCAAAACTAAGGCAGTGATTTGTCTATGCTTTTTTTCTACCAGGAGCAAAAGTTCATTATAGTGCTTGGAAATGTAGTCCGAAAACTATCGGTATCTTTTTTTCTTAGTTCGCCCTCTACGTTGTGATGCAATTAAAATCATAAAAATTTTAGATTTTCGCAATAAAAAAAAATAGCCACTTATAATTGAATGTTATTAACATTTACTCTTATAACATTTATAACACTTAATCTTAACAACAACAAGTTTTACTGGGCAAATACATTTGCTCTATTATCAACCCTTTAACTTTATTGCACTGCAGTCAAACCAGCACTGAACTGGTTTACCATGTGCACCGCATTCTATACTACATCGCTCTCAAAACTGCTTACTCCTCGATGTAACTTTTTGTTGCTGTCGACCACATGCTAAGTCGCCTTCTCTTTTTGCTTTCGGTTGGAACTAAAACAGCCATTTTCATTAGTTTAGGAAGACACCACACAGGTAATAGGAATGGTTATTGCAAGCTCTGAACAAAAACCAGGCAAATTCTGACAAGAGTGCTGGTACATACCTGCAATTAAGTCCAAAACTTTAAAACAGAGTTAGTTATTTCACAAATATATAAAATTAAAATTTCTTGATGTCAATGTTTACACGCAATTAGTCAGAAAGTTAAATTTTTGCACATTTATTTGAATTGCACACTAATCATGTGGTTTGCTACATATGTATGTCTTCTAGTACATATACTATAGGCACATTGCTCCATGCAAAATTCAATAAGGCAGTTCAGAGATTTCTTTCATGATTCTCAATTAATTAATAGGTAGGGTAAGCGAGGGAAGTATGAACCCTTAATCTTTCTTTTTTAAATAAAACTCAAAACATATAAAACAAAACAATTAATTTTATTTCATTTATTAACCCTTTCGACCCGGAAGAAAACTATGGCGTACACAATATTTGTGATAGGTAAAACTTAGAAACTAAATTTAAGTAAAATGTTTGACCGTCTCCAAATTCAAATTTGCACCGCCAGAGGCGCTTCCGGTCTATACTCCTAACAGATGTTTTTAATTTGAATTTTCGAGATACGATTTCCTTGGAGAGGTTATAAGAAAAAAAAGTGGTTACTAAAAATTGCATTAATTTTATTAATTCATTCAATTTAAGTGTCGTTAATAACCGAGTTATATTATTTAAAAGTATTTAATCAAAAATTTTTGGGATATATTGTCCCAGCCGGTTCGAAAGGGTTAAAGGAAACAATTCACCTTTATTCTGATTTACTTTTAGATAAATATCTCATCAGGATAAAATAAAAATTTTAAAAACTGATAATACGGCCATATAATGGTAGAAAGTCGTGATATAGAGGTATGAACCACGATATTTAGGGTATTCACAAAGGTGTGTTAAATCCGCTCTTAATATTGTGACGATTTAATTTTAATACTTTTAAGATGATGTTGTAAATTTGTTGTTTTTGTTATGCATGCAAATGCAATTTAATACCATGTGACAACTTTAAAAGTCTAAAGAGCATGTTTTTCTTAATGTGGCAATTTTACGACTCAATAATAGATGTCAAAAAAGTAAACAATCGAAAATGAACATCGGTATCATTCAAATTAAGTGCATTCTTTTAAAAACTTGAATTTTTCGCTGTCTTTTGGCATTTTGTAGAGGAAAATATTTGTAATATGCTTTTTAATGCTTTTGTCTTTTGGAGGCGTTCACAATTAATTTTTTAAGATGTCGCAATGTTGCCACATTGTAATTTTAAGATGCCATTTGTGAATACCCTAATTGTTTTTTCTTTCAAAGGAGTATATTTTTAGGATAACAAACGATATAATAGTCTACATACAAATCTATAATAAAGCCTGTGTTCCGAAGAATTGGCTCAAAAAGTTTGGGATGGACGGGACACAAAACATTATTTGCTTTATGAACAAATTTTTGTTTTAATATTTCGACGAAATGATTTAAATAGGGTTAACAAAAAAATGTATACTTATTATCGATGCTTCATATTTTCAAGAAATGTTTGAAAATTTTTGGGTTTAAATTAATCATGCTCTAAACTTTGTGGGTTGGACAGGATGGGATGGATGGGACAAAATTAAGAAAAAATTATTGTACCAACATTTATTTACACATAGCTAACAAAAATATAACTATTGAGTTGCTTGGGTTTAATTTTGGGAAATGCATCAATAGTAGACTGATTCAAACAAATAGTTTTTTTTTTTGGAAAAACCAGTATTACCCCAAAAAATATGAAATAAGGTGTCAAATAAGTTAGATGAAATTTTTTTAAATTTTTTTAAAGGTCATTTAGAGATCACGCAACGTCGATTTATGCAAATTCTTGGATTGATATGGTTTTTATTTTATAACGATCTCAAGAATGCTTTTAATGAGTTGTGCGATATCTCAAATTTTTTGTCTTGAATAAAAGTATATAAAAAAATAAAATCTGGAACCTACAATCAACCAAAAAATATATATTTTTAAGTAAAATACCTACAAAAAACGTATTTTCGAAATTTATTTATTTATTTAATTTTCCCAATTTTTTTTTTTCAAATTTTTTTAACGGAAATCTTAAGAAAAAAAAAAAAATTCTTGAGAGAAAATTAAAAACATGGCCGCCATTCGTCAATATTCTTATGATTTAAATGATAAATGAATTTTTGGAAATATCGCCATAGAAAATAACGCCAGAAAATTTTTTGGAAATAACGCCAGAAAAATCTGCATACAAAATTCTGGCGTTATTTCCATTTTGTTTTGGAAATAAAACCAAAAATTAACTAGGAAATAACGCCAGAAAAGTTTTTGGCCTTCCTTTCAAAACAAAATGGAAATAACGCCAGAATTTTGTATGCAGATTTTTTTGGCGTTATTTCCAAAAAATTTTCTGGCATTATTTCCTATGGCGTTATTTCCTTTTTCTTAACTACATTATTTTTGGAAATAACGCTATAATTTTTGGAAATAACGTCAGAAAAGTTTTTGGCTTTATTTCCAAAACAGAACGCCAGAATTTTGTATGAAGATTTTTCTAGCGTTATTTCCAAAAAAATTTCTGGCGTTATTTTCTATGGCGTTATTTCAGGGAGCCAACTTTTAAGATTTTTCAAAAAATGGCCGCTATTTTGTAAATTTTCCAAATTTAAAAATGGAAATCAAAATAACATTTAAAATGCTACAAGAATCTGAAAACAAAAATTAAAAAAATTTATTTTTGACAAAATGGCGGAACTTAAAAAAAAAAAAATTGCATCGATTTTTCCCAAATACACTACATACTTTGGCACTCTGAAGTTGCATGCCCATAACTTGGAAAAAAAAACATTTACGCAAAACTAATTATGAGAGGACTCCATACTGAGCGCTTAGAATAGCTCTGTGAATTTTTATAAAAATCTGAGAACCCAACTGCAAATTTCGAAAAATTTGAGCTGGAAAGCGTCTATTGAATAATATCTGTCAACCCAGGGAAATTTAAAAGAGATTAGAATTTTATGTTAAATGGTCGAACTAAAGCCTTAATTTCGTAACAATATTGTATTGCTTTCAACATCATTTAAAAATACCACTGAGTACCCCTTAACAATTCAAAGTAAACTTAATGGCACAACACGCTTTACATCAGTACATTTTATATTATTTCGTATATGTACATATGTATGTTTGTACATATTTACTATACAATCAGTTTGCATTCATGTTGTTGTAAATTTTTGTCTCGCTATTCTTGTTCTTGTTGCTATTACTATGCTTGTGCAACCTCAAAAAATTGCAGAAAATGCAAAGAAACTTTTTGCGATATCAGCGGCGTTGTTAGTTTTAACTTCTCTAATACACTTGCATACAAATCAACATTACTATAAAATGCGATACTATGCCGCAGGTACCGGAAAACTTTGGCGCGAAGATTTGAAAAACTGAAAAGTTACCACATGCCATGTAAATACAATACGACTACATTGATGTTGTGTTAAATTGCTTATGCTACCAAAGCCTTATATCCAAACTCAACTCTCAACCACGAAGTAAAAACATCATTAGTTCTTTCAAATGACTAGAAATTTACGTTATGTACGCGTTTCCTACTTTTGGGATCAGTAAAATTTCGATATTAAAAGTTTTACATTGTTGGCTTTCCAACTTTTAAGTAACTCGTATGCTAACTTGTACAATTTTGCATCTACATCTATGGTATGAAAATAAAATTATGTAAGATATACATACTTAGTTACCTACTTTTAGGCGTAAATGCAGGAAACCTCTGCTTATTGCATTGCGCGCAAGGTGTTGTTAGGTCAGTTGTTGAGTTTACTGTGCAGAAGTGTGCTTTGATGTTCAATTCGATGTGTTTAATACTTTGTAGAATATTTGCAGCTACTAATTTACTATTAGAGTATGGAACAAACTTTATGTATTGCATTAAATATGCTATAAGTACGTGATTTCAATTACACACAAAAAAATATTGTAGCGGAGAGTTACCGCTTGTGGGACACCTCCGAAGTAAAAAAACTGTGAATAGATTTTCATGATCTGCTTCAGACTGCTATATATTTTATTTAGCCAATTGAAAAAGGAAAGTGTCATGCGTTAGCATTAAGTGTTTTATGTCTACTTTATGATACGGTATGAGTTTGTGCAAATAAAAATGGTTAAAACATTTTTTTGGCATTGCTGAAAAAGTATCATGTTCCGGTATGGGTCACTTTTTTTTCGAGCCCAAATCGAGTGCAACTGTCAAACATCGACATTAATGTACGTAATGGCACTGGGGATTTGTGAAGGGTTTTTTTTTTATTTTTATTTTATACTTTTTTGTGTTTGAACTTTACAGTAAGCTGAATATAATAAACATATATAACCATTTTGACTTCAAAATTCTAGTAAAAATATTTATGTTTGTACAGACATTTGCTTAATATACAAATTTTATACCTTTTCATCATATGGGCCAGTAGAGCAGAGAATATGTTTCTATCTACCACACGTTTGGACCACGGTTCGAATCCTAGTGCGGTCAATTGGTTTTGGTTTTGTTTGCTTTTTTGTTGTTGTTTGAACTTTACTGTAAGGTAAATATCACTTAAATTTTTTCCAAAAAAATTACTGTAAGGTCGTTTGAAATATCTGCATTGTCTAAAACAGTAATGTAAAGTTTTCTCCACTGGGAAGTTGTCACTATTTTGACTTGAAATTCTGGTAAAATTTATTAGAAATAAAGTAGTACGTACTATTTTTTTTCTTCGTGTAGGTTCATTTCAGATATTTTTTCAAGATGGTCGGTGTAAACCGAACTTTTTTTTGTAATAATATCCAGTGCACAGTGAGCAGGGCTAAAAAATGGTTGTGTTTGGTTCTGTATTGAAAAAGTGCAGTGAATTTTTTGAAAAAGCCCTACAGTTGTTTCATCGTAAAGACATTCCAAACATTTTTTGGAAAACACATTTTGAGTGCCAGCACTTTTTATTTAAATCACGATAAGACAGCCGTGTAGACACATTCGGTGCAAGTTGTGAGCAAAAACTATGTGAATTTGGACAAGAAGGCGTGGGAAAACTTTGTAGCGCTGTGTTGTGCCATCCCAAAGATAGCACACTTTCTAGATAAGAGCTTGATTTTAGCATTTATGTCACAATATTCTATACAATTCTCACGTCTTAAAGACATTATTGTTTTTTGACTGCTTCTCTTAACTTCTAAAAATTGAGTGAATAAATAAATAAAGCTGTAAGTTTAATACAAACTTTAAGTATGCAGTCATATTAAAAAACATATTAAATTCAAAAATTTCTGCAGACCACACGATTCTAAGCGCCTGCGGCAGGACTTCTCTTTAAGATATCTACTGTTAACAATTTTTTTTTACTGATTTTAAATTGAATCTTTCCGATCAACAAATTATGCTCCAGGGAATCGAAAGCAGCAGTGTTGCTATATTTTTTTTCTTTTTTATTGGTGAAACTTCTGTCTACTCATCGCTTGCAAAATTGTTTGACTTTATGGTTTTTTTTTTTGCATTCTTATCGGCAAGTATCTGTGTATCTCAGTGTATCTATGGAATATTAACATTTTATGAAGATTTGCTTTGCTTCGTTACTGCAGTAGCGGGGTGGGCAACATTTCAATTTCTTGGTTGTTGCCACAATTTGTTTAGCAACATGAATTGCGCTTAAAACTTGTAAACTTTACAAGGCTTTTGATGTTGTTCGCCTTGTCGTTGACGCGTTGACGTTGCAACCATCGCATAGCATCGTTTCTTCTTCTTCTTTTACCGCTTCTTCTGGATGGTTTGTTTCACCCTGCGCCTTTGTTCGGTTTTGTATTGACCACATTACAGAAGGAAAAAGGGAAAAGCGAAAAAAATTGACTTGTAACTTTTGTGTTCGAAGGAAATATCGCTCCAAGTTTTTGACTTTAATTAGAAAATTGAAAAGTTTACGGCAGCATCTGCAGTGCCATCTTGGGGTAAATTCTAAATAGATATATTTTGCCTTTTCATAAAGCGCTACAGTTCAATGTCGTGTTGTTTCAATGATATTTTAATAAGATTGTGGCGCATTACTTCAATTATTCAACGATATTTTGTTTGTTAAGTGGGTGGTGCTCTTGTTCAAGTTGGCGCCATCTGTTGGCTTTTTGTTGCGGTTCCTCAATAACGAATGATTATGACAGCTTTTATAGCTTTGTAGGAGCACTTGTTGTTGTGGTTATTTTTGCTGTTTCAGCTTTTATTCAATTAAAAAGTTATCTTCCGAATTGCCATTGTTGCTTGTCCAAATAAATTTCAATGTATTTTAATTGTTTTACAATTCGGTTTGTTCTTGGTTTATTGTGTCTTATTATCTCTCTGACCGATATTTTGAGGCATTTTGTATTTAATCAATAATATTATTTCTGTGGATTTCTTAATTACTATTTGTTTTGCAAGTTTTGCTAATGATGCAAGTAATATCGAATAGATTTTGTAAATATAAATTAAATGGAAAGTAATTGAGACAAATGCAAATGTTTGAAATACTATTTAAGGTATAATTAAAATGTAACTTAATTGAAATCAGCATGTTCGATGAAAATACATTCTGTCTGTAAGAATATTAGTACTTGGAGACCGATCCCTGCTCGGTCAACAATCTGATCTTATTATTTTAGTCGATTTTTTTATTCATAGCTATTTTTTGTTATGAAACTCGTACCTTTTCACCTCTTATGGTTATACTTTCAAAATGATAAATTTACCGATGAGAATAATAATAGCAAAAATCGTATAGAAAAATATCAAAAACTCAATTTTTTTTTTTTTTTGGTGAAACAGAATGCCCTAAAATAAATAAATGGGATATGCAACGCACCCAAAATATTTCGTGGGGGCTGAAATATCTTATCATCAAAGAATCATAACTCGGAAAATAAGAGTCATATTAGAAAAATCAGAAAGGATATTTTGATAGGGAAGAGTGTGGCTATTTGATGCTATTAATAAAAAAGAAATTCACTTTTTCTTGTAGCTACGCTGTGAGATTGAACACAGCGTTTTCTTCAACTTCAAGCAAGGATATTTCAAAATCCTGCAGGTATAATGACAGTTCTGCTGATGAAGACGAATTCAGCGTCAAAAAGTGCATATGACTGCATATAAGAATAAAAAGTTCATTCCATTTTTTTTTTGTGACTGAGTTATTAACCAAAATGTTTACTTTGATAAAAAGTGGGAGTGGTAATTATTGAACAAAGCCTACTTTTCGTTATGCTTGAGATACTCATTATCCAGATCCTTATACCAAATTTCATCAAAATATGTCGTACCATTTGCGAGAAATAACATTTAATGTATTTTACTTGAATGGTAGGTTCCACCCGCACCGACGAATTTCGCCTACTTTCAGTTTGTAGGTGCCCTAAATTAAATTCAGAAAGATTGCTTTAGTGGTTTTCTTTTTATAGCGTATTATATTTTTATGGGCGGTGGTACTTCTTCGATACCGCCCACTTTTTGGCTATAACAAGATATTAATAAGCAGTACCTACGTACGAAATTTCATTAAAATATCTTGTAACATTTGCGAGAAATAGCATCTAACGTATTTTGCTTGTATAGAAGGTTGCACGTGCAACGGGGATATTTCGCCCACCTTCAAATCAGAGATGCTTTATAGCAATTAGGTTCCTCACACTTAATTTCAGAATATTTGCTTTATTAGTTTTCTTTTAATACTGTTTTATATTATTGTGGGCGGTGCCACGCCCTTCAAGGAGTTTTCCCAATATAGTGGTGTATAACATATTAATCCTTGTTTGCAGAGGTAACATCTCCAAAATTTTCATTAAAATTGTTGGAGTCGTTTTCGAGTAATATTGAATTAAAATGTTCAAGGGGTGAAAAGTGGGCGTGGCACTTCTTCGATCCCACCCACTTTTTGTCTGTTACAAGGTATTATCAAGCCGTACCTGCTCACCAAATTTCATCAAAATACCTTGTATAGTTTGCGAGTTATGACTAAATCAAATTTAAAATTTAGGGCAGTGCCACGCCCCCTGGTGAGCATTTACAAAGTTCAAACTTAGCTCATTCTTCATTGTATGCTAACATCTAACTCTACTCCAAGTTTCATTAAAATAGCTGTAGCAGTTTTCGAGAAAAAATATTGGCACAGAAATAAGTACAAAAAAACAAACATACAATTTTAGCTCGTATAAGAAGAGAAGATATATCCAATGAGATTAGATGTACAGCTATGGAAAAGATTGAGTTTATTTAAAAAAAAAATGTATTTTATTTAGTATGTCGAATGAATATGTTTCGATTATTGAAGTAAAAAAATTAATTTGGCGTTCATAGGCCTAAAAAAGTCACAAACTTCAAATATTTCCCTTCATTTAGCTCTGTTAAGCCATTTAAGCGTTTGAATAAGCAGAAACACCTGGAAAGGGGCTGTCCATAAACTCCGTGATGATAAAATTCGCTATATTGAACCCCCCGCCTATGTGACGGTAGTTTCATATAAAAAATAAACAAAATACACCAAGCGTGACGCTTGCTCGAACCGCCTCCCCTTAAGAGCGTCACGGAGCTTATAGACAACCCCAAACACAAATAGCACACTTGTAAAGTCCTGTGAAAAAGGAAAGCAACCATGTTGAATAACCTGCATAAAACAACTTGTTGTTACCTACACCGTTAGTATTTTGTGGTGTGTTCACGATTTTTGATTATTTCGCGACATCTACGAGGCAAGCCCTCCACAAGTTTTTGGCAACTGCTCTTTGGACTGGAATACCAAGCTTCTGAATTCTTGCCCAAAGTTCTTCCAAATTATTATAGTTTTTCTATCCAATAATATTTTTCACATAATTCCAAAGGTTCTCTATAGGGTTTAGATCAGGTCTTTGAGCTGGTAAGTCCAAAACATGGATTTTTTCAGCTCTTACCAAGTTTTTCAATAATTTAGCTGAGTGCCTTGGATCATTATCATGCATAAAAAATCAATTAACTGAAATGGAATCAAATGAAAATGGCTCCAACGCATCCGAATTGGTCCAATTTGCCATAAATTTTAACTAATGATCTCACTCCATGCCAAGAAAATGCGTCATACCGCACAACCTCCACCGTACTTAACGGTTTTAATAGTGAATTCTTGGCATTTGGAGCGATGAAACTGAAATAAATCGCATTGGACCTGATGGGAAAACATTTGTGCATCGCCCGAAGTGCTAAGAGTTCAACTCAGCGCATTTTCTTGGCATGGAGTGGGGCCATTGGTCAAAATTGATAGCAAATTACACCAATTCGGATACTTCAGCTTACTCTGGAATACGGTGGAGCCATTTTTGATTCTATGCCAGATAATTGGATCTTTACGCAGAATAAAGATCCAAAGCATTCAGCTAAACTAGGGAAAAACTGGGTAGGGGCTAGAAGCCATTTATCTCCGATTTTTTTTTTCGACTAGTTGTACTCATTATCTCAGTTTCTACCACCCTAAGGTGCCAAGGACACCTTATAGAATTGAAGTCCACAAAAATCACATTTGACACAGCATGCAAATAAAAAAAAAATATTGCATAGCCTTAGGGGGCGATATTCTTTTTTGAAACATTCTGTTTTTCATATTTTGTACTGAGCTTTAAGATTCGCTATAACTTCTTCAATTTCAATAATTTGAAGAATCTTCTAAAAGATGCATTTTATGATTTTTCAATAAGGTGTCCTTGGCACCTAAGGGTGGTAGAAACTAAGATAATGAGTACAACAAGTCGAAAAAAATGCTGAGATAAATCACTTCTATGAATGAAATACTATACTATACTTGTTGATCAGACGTCAAATGGCGGTGATATAAGAAAAAAACAAAACAGCATCGAATTAAGAGGCCGAAAAAAAAAAATGTTTTTTTCCTTAAAATTTTTCCAATGTTTGATTTTAAACTGGAGGCGGTCCTTCGAACTTTTTTTTTGTGTTACTATCTATTAGTTATGCCACTTTTGCTCTGATAGCTTTATAAATATATAGTATGTTTAGTCGATCCATTAAAACAGTAACGCGCTTTCTGTGATTTAAGTTTTTATTCAAAACATTGTATTTTGTTTATTTCCAAAACCTTAAGTACGAGAATATTGTAAAATGTTCGCGACAGTGGTATAAAACGACTTTAAATAGCTTCAAACTTGTTAAGCTGGGGCGTAATATTTCAAGAGTGAAAACAAGTTTTTGCTTTTTATAAAAACTCAATTAAATGTGTTCAAAATCTGCTATTTCTGTATAAATAGAAATAGCAAAGTTCCAAGGAATCTTCTTGCCAACATAATAACAATTTTAGCCAAAAATTGCAGTTTAACATTTTACAACCTGATATAAACATACAGCTAAAATCCTACGTGATGAGTGATGTGCCACGACAAATGAAGAGAAAAATACTTAATATTGTTGAAATTAACAAAATGAATGAAACATGGCTAAGAAGGACAAAACACGAATCTACCATGCAGAAGAGACAGCGTTTTAATATTTAACAAATGAATTTAATAATAAAAACAACAACATGCAGCGAGCGGTTTGACTCCAAGCTTTTAATCTTTAACCTCTGTTTGGCATTAAAATGAAATAACAACAAAGCAAAGAAAATATATGTACGAGTAAGGTATGTGTGTAACATAAGCGAGAAAGCTAAGCAGTGTTGTCTAAACCTGAAGGCTACAAGAAGACATACGTGTAGACAGTGAGAAAGAAAATGAGGAAAGGAGCAAAGCTCCTTGAAGATGTTGACCGTGCACTAACACATATACTAAGTTCATCTACACAGAGAAAATAAGTGTAAGCTGCTGTTTAAATTGTTGTGAATAGCTTTTAGAATAATTTATCGGGCACCAAAGATTTTAAATTCGCGTCAGTGTATGTAAAAACAAAAATTTCTTTCAGTGTAATAACTATAATAAAAAAAAAAAAAATGCAAAGACACATGTGTGCACATGAATATTAAAACAGTGCTAAGCGCACTTATACATAAATATAGACATATATACCCATCAAGCATTTGGAAGATCCAAGTAAACATTTTCAATCGCAAAAGAACCGCAATTTATTCTCCTAGGTGATCAAATCAATCGTCCGCGACATCGCATTCTTACCTTCTGCGATGTTTTGCTCGGGAGAAACTGTCCGGTAGTTTCGTATCTTCTAGAAATATCCGCAAATGATCACCAGGAAAGGTCCACAGACACAGCGAGCCTTAACCAAAATAAAGTTTTATATCAACCACGTCAAATTCGGCGTATGCAGGATTATTCTACTTAAAAACACTAATTAATAACTGCAAAGAAAAGTTTCGTACCTGATCGTCTGAAGAAGATATTGCATTTTTACTAATTTTTTTTCTTTGAGTGCATTTATTTTCATATTGTTTTAAGTTTTAAGAAAAAGATAAAAAACTGAGTATGCACAAAATTTTCTGTATGTTTTTAAATTTAAAAACTGCAAACCAAAAAATCGTGACTGATTCCATTCAGGAGATATTGAATTTTAAACTATTTTTTATGCTTTTTTTAAAAAACCCGGTTTTTTCGTATTTAAGACAAACACAAACAAAAACCAGATATACTAATAGTCACTCCAGATGTGATTTTTGATGCTTAATCCGAATCCGGTCTTAGAATTGTTATATTACATCTCAGTTTTGAGATATCCTCACATAAAAGTTAAAAAAACACAATTTTTTCCTATTTTTGAAGTTATATAACAAGACAAGGTCATTTTAAGCTGAAAAATCTGGTATGACAACTAATAGCCCTAGTTTTTTTCTTCAAAACACAATTAAATTGATATCGAAATCTTTTTTTTTTGTCGGAGATATCTTAACCTAAAATGCTAAAAAAGTGCAAAAACATGATTTTTGGCTATATTGGATGTCATATGCAGGACGCACAAAATTTGTCTGTGAATTTCTATCACCGGAATCATTTGGTAATCTTTTTTGGCTTCAAGTTGAGCTATCAAATGGTTATTTTTAATATTTCTCTGCAAAGTTATGATCATTTTAAAATCACATCATGAAACTCAAAGTGAAAAATCTCGGTTTTTGGCTATATTTGAGGTTGTATACAGTACGGACGAAATTCGTCTGCCTTTTTTTACTGACTGGATCATATAATACCATTCTTTATCTCCAAAATGAGGTAAAAAGTAGTGTCCTATGATTATTTTCAACAAAGTTATGACTATTTTAAGATTCCATGCTGCAGCAATATAATAAATACTCGTGAGTGACACCCCTGTGAGTTTTGCACTCCATAATGTAATTTTGAAATGGTCATAACTTTGTAGAAAATAATCATAGAACACCACTTTATAGCTCATTTTGGAGATAAAAAATGGTATTACATGATCCGGTCGGTAGAAAAAGGCAGACGAATTTCGTCCGTACTGTATACAACCTCAAATATATCCAAAAACCGAGATTTTTCACTATGAGTTTCATGATGTGATTTTAAAATGATCATAACTTTGCAGAGAAATATTAGAAATACCCATTTGATAGCTCAATTTGAAGCCAAAAAAGAGTACCAAATGATTCTGGTGATAAAAACTCACAACAAAATTTTGTGCGTCCTGCATATGACATCCAATATAGCCAAAAATCATGTTTTTGCACTTTTTTAACATTTTAGGTTAAGATATCTCCGACAAAAAAAAAGATTTCGATATCAATTTAATTGTGTTTTGAAGAAAAAAACTAGGGCTATTAGTTGTCATACCAGATTTTTCAGCTTAAAATGACCTTGTCTTGTTATATAACTTCAAAAATAGGAAAAAATTGTGTTTTTTAAACTTTTATGTGAGGATATCTCAAAACTGAGATGTAATATAACAATTCTAAGACCGGATTCGGATTAAGCATCAAAAATCACATCTGGAGTGACTATTAGTATATCTGGTTTTTGTTTGTGTTTGTCTTAAATACGAAAAAACCGGGTTTTTTAAAAAAAGCATAAAAAATAGTTTAAAATTCAATATCTCCTGAATGGAATCAGTCACGATTTTTTGGTTTGCAGTTTTTAAATTTAAAAACATACAGAAAATTTTGTGCATACTCAGTTTTTTATCTTTTTCTTAAAACTTAAAACAATATGAAAATAAATGCACTCAAAGAAAAAAAATTAGTAAAAATGCAATATCTTCTTCAGACGATCAGGTACGAAACTTTTCTTTGCAGTTATTAATTAGTGTTTTTAAGTAGAATAATCCTGCATACGCCGAATTTGACGTGGTTGATATAAAACTTTATTTTGGTTAAGGCTCGCTGTGCAGACGACTCTTCAAGATGTTTTTTAAAGCGGAACATTTTGCCTAGTGAAAAATACCGGGCCTCAGAAATATTGCCTTTTAGAAAAAAAAAAAAAAAAATAATAATTTTCGAAATTTCTCAGGAGCTGAAGTCATGTCGTAGTCGGCCATCTCGTATCATGTAATTCGTAAAGAAGAAGATTTGAAACTGTCTTCCAGAAGAGTCTTAGGAGATTCTTTTTTTATTCGCCTGCAAGAGCTTTGATTTGATAACATTTCATCGAAATCGGTAAAGTGGACAGTTTCTACCGAACAAACCATCAACTGAGGTATAAATACGATCTTGCGGCTAAACTATTTTATCATTTATGCGATTAAAATGCGATTCTTCTGTGATTGCAAATGTTTGCTGGGTTATCAGCGCACACATATACATAGTACTTCGTCACAAAGTGGCAATGGGATATGCGAGTAAAAACCTTTTAAGCCTTTTTTAATGCCACCAACGGCAGTTTCATTGTTTACTCAAGAGATTAACTGTAAATACCTAATTTCTAATTCTTAAATAAACTTCTTAGCAAGGGGGGGGGGGGGGGGGGGTGGGGGTTGAGATATGCAGCCGCATCGCCAACTTAAAGACAACAAGAAGACAAAGTAGCAGTGGCAAGTAAAAAGTAAAAGTTTCTTTTTTTTATTGACATAAACACACTCTCCGTTCCCCACTCTGTCTGTCAACCAATAAAGTAACCAACCAAACACTATACCCATAAGCAAGATGTTGTTGGAAAAAGTGGTGTCAGTAGTGGTTGGATGGTATCGTGACTTATGTTGCCCTCAAAGCGTGATGCTATGTTTTTTTTCTTTTCATTTCGTTCTTTATATGATGGCCACAGAAAATGATAATCCTAAAATGAAAAATATGACCTTGTGTTGCGACTGTTGCGCTGATACTTAGTTGCCTTAAATTATTTGCTGCGTTTTTTGTCTTTGTCCATCTGGGAACCTTTTTGAACAACAGTATGAAGTTATGACGCACGTACTATTAACTTTCGGCTTGAGTTAATTTGATTTAAGTTGCTTGAAACTTGAAAATTATATTGTAGACAGCCTTACAGATTCTGCTAAAGTCAAATGAATAGAATTAAGTTAATAGAAAAAAAAAATTTTTTCTTAAATTCTTGGTCCTGATAAAATTAAAATTATGCAATTACAAACAAAGTTAAGATTTTTTAAAGTTACATGGTTTGAGAAAAAAATTTTTTTGGAATGTATATATCTCTGAAACTTTTAGATACAGGAAAAAAGTGATCATAATGTAAAATGTAGATAACTAACTGAGTGTTCGAAATATGAAAGAAAAATTTTTTTTTTTATTGAAATTACTGATAGTAAACTTATAACAAAGTATACAATTCGATTTTTTTAATGTTGGTGTCTTTTTGTTTGCTTAATTTTTTGTACAAATTTTCTATTCAAATCTATTTAAATATCCTTTAAAATTAGAGTAGAATTCGTAATACTTCTTGATATACACTAATTTTTCGAACATAAGGTGGTCCAATTTCATCTAAAAGACGGCTTAATGTGGTTAAATTTACTGGATTCAACATTTATGATTGCTTTTTATTCGATAAAGGCCATCAGGTAGTTGAATCAAGTGAATCGAACCACATCACGCCCCATTTTCCCCCTAAAAAAACTGTGCTACAATGGGTTAAATTATTCTACAAAAATATTCAACGGAAAATTTCACTAAGAGTCACCTAAGATGAAAAATGCTTTTAACTTAAGGAAAGCGCATCAGTGATGTAATAAATATGCGATGTGAGAAGTTTTCATTGATCGATTGAACGATTTGTTGGCTCTAGGGATGTAATTTCGACTTTTTAGTGTTCAGCAACTAGTTTTGATATTTTATAGTAAATATTTATGTCGTACATATTGACTCAATATTCCCACATTTTGGTGTCATTTTTACACTTTTTTAGGAAAGGGTATAAATGTCCCATATGTGGGGGATGTAGACGATTAAAATTTTTTACAAAAATATTCCACATAATATTCCGAATAAGTTTGCTGAGCACGTGATGCACTTCAGATGTAAGGATCGTATAGTTAAATACATCGATTTAACATAAGAATGCGTAATTTTAGTTTTTTTCATGTATAGTGGAGTTAAAAAGTTCAAAAATCGATTAAAAAAAAAGGTAACGTGCTGGAGAAAAACCACTAGATACGAATATTTTTTTTAATGTCTTTTTTAAGAATTTTTTGGATTTTCTCATGTGTTTTCCAAAAAGTTCGAAATTGTCGAACAGAGTGTTATGATTGAAATATTGGTCTTCTAAATAAGCATAATTTTTAAGTAATGTGCAAATCTTGAAAAAACTGAAAAAATTACATCTTGCACAAAAAAAAAAAAAAAAACATTGATTAGTATTTACGAAAAAGAAACAGGGGGGTTACTCTCTAATGCGATACGAAAAGCAATGCGATGCGAAATTAAAATCCTACTCTGTAACTCGTTCGCATGAGCAAAAATGTTCACATTTTAACATCCCTTAAAATCCAAGAATCGGGAAAATCGTGGCAAGAGATCAAAGGAATCGTGACAAAAGGAGAGATTTCATATTGGCCATATGCTCCTCCTAGGAGTTAAAGGAGAATACATACATACATACAAATATTTATAAAAAGTATTCATCACTTAGCAAAAATGTCAAAAATTCAAAAATTAAAATAAAAAAAACCTTGTTCATATTTTTAAGAATATCAATAAAATTCAATTGAACTCAAAGATGAGCCAGCAGTAAATAGTTGGCTAATGGATACTCAAGATACACACGATAGCTTTGCCGTGTGCTTAGGCATGAAAGTGCAGAAGATCGTATAATCAGGCATGTTCTGAAATCCAATTCCGATTCCGTCTCATTTGTCGCAATGCAGAGCACTTGAAGATTCTAATTCCGATTCCGAAGTGAAACATGGTTACCAAGAACTTTGGAGCATTTCAATGGCTTTGTGAAATTGGCGCTATGTAAAAAGTGGATACATATTGGAGAATTCATGTACGATTTACGCGTATGGTCAAGTTCATAAAAAACCAAATAAAATGGATTTCTGTACAGCATAAATATTTTTAGAAAATTGATTTTTTAATTGAACTTTTAGTCATATATTTGCAAAGATCGACTTACATATAAATCTATCAATGCATTTTCTAACACAAATTATGACAAATCAAGGAACGGATTAAAAACACGGCTATAGTGACATATGTTTCGTCTTTCGCCACAAAGACTCATCAGACTATTTTTGTTGTAATTATAATTATATTTATTTTACTAAATTAATTATAATTGAAAAATTGCAAGTTTGAAAACTTTTTGTGTTTTTGGCCTGGGCGTGAGTTGAACCAAGGAACTCGCGGTTGGTAGCAGAAGTCGCTACCACTGCACCAGCCTTGCCCGGCTGCGAAGCCGACTTTTGCCAGTTTTGCTTGTGTGTTAATACGTATTGAAATATCATAATTGTTGTTTTGTGTTATTTATTGATATTTGGTATAGTTGTTCCTTTGGAACAAATTCAATACCGATTGCAGGTGTTTCCACCTTATCAGGGCGTGTTCTCCCAAATAACTTTTTTAAGAATTTTTAAGTGTGTAACTTAATGACATTTTATATATAGAAAATTGATTTTTTAATTGAACTTTTAGTCATATATTTGCAAAGATCGACTTACATATAAATCTATCAATGCATTTTCTAACACAAATTATGACAAATCAAGGAACGGATATAAAATGTCATTAAGTTACACACTTAAAAATTCTTATAAAATAAATATTTTTATTTCCACATTCTTAGTTCCTATAATATGAATTGTTAGAAATTCCATAGAGGGGATCGAAGCGAAGTGTTCATGGAAACTTATTTTGCGACCTTTTGTTGAGTAAATTTTGTGTAAACGCATTAAAACAAATCATACCAACTCAATAAATAAATTTGGCAAAGAAGAAATCTTAGATTTTGAAAAAGCACTGGAAAATTCCTCGCTGTCGAGAAAGGGAAAAAATTTTCTTTGACCCCCATTGTTTTTTACTACCCAAAATTTCTTTTTCTAAGCCCATATGGGGTTTCTTATACAAAAATTAAATAAAAATAATAAAAAAAAAAATCATTATTGCCAACAGAGCGCAAAAATGTTTACTTCACCGACTCCCATTATTCTTCTCTCCACAACATTTTTTTTAAACATATGACCAAATGTTTTCCATCACTCAAGATGGCTCTTATACAATAATGATATTTGTATTTAAGTTTTGTATTAGACTCATCTTTACTGTCTAAATTGAATTTGTTTATTGTTTCATCTAAAAGAGCTACTACATATCGCAGAGTGTATTCGCATTTCCTGCTGGGTCTTAATTGTCACATATTCACAAGCGTAATCTTATAGATAATAAAATAATTTAGCCTTAGCAAGAAGCGCTTTATTCAACCATACTGGGGCAGAAACAAAGCGGCTGTACCACCACAGCTACTGTCAACGTATGTTCGTACGTAATTTGTATAAATGTAGTCGTAATTCACCGGAACCCCATGTCACTCTCTGACTAGAAAACACATACAAAAACAAATGACACAAAAAAAGTTTTTCACTTTCTTCTTTTTGGCTTTGTTTGTTTTCTTTATGTATGTTGATGTTTGCTTGGGATTTCATTTTTTTCTTTCTTTTCAGCATTTGGTGCTAGAAGGTATTTCTACGCAGTTTGAGGTTGTGTTCTACAATTTCTGAAGCCTAAACCACCAGTAAGTGGATCTTAAATTTTGCTGTTGTTGTTGTTGTTGTTCTGGTTCCGGTTCTTGTTTTGTGCAAGTGCTGGTACATATAAATCTATTTGCTCAGGTGTTTTACGCTGCTAATACGTTTGTGATGACTTTATTTTCTACTTTCGTTAATATTGTTTTTTCATGGAGTTTTTGTGAGTGTGAGAAGTATTGGGTGGGGGTTAGGTACGTGTAAAGCGCGGTGGCATACGATTTTTTTTTGATTTCTATATGTGTGCATTCATTCAATTTTATACAAATGTGATCGGATTCTATCACAAATTTTTCAAAATTTCCAGTTGAGTTCAAAAATTTTTAGAAAAATCTTCGGAGATATTCTTTAAATAAAAAATTTGTAATGACAAAAAGGCCTGCAATGGAATTGGCGGCCTTGTTATTTCTAAGCCGTATAATATATTTTCCAAGCAATGAAAATTATATAATAAATATAATAACAATTATTTGCTATAATATGCTTAGGTCGAAAATTTAAACACGTAATACAGCTAAAAAACAGTCCCGCGATGTATTTTAGAAAACAAAATTTTTTGTTGCTCTCAAAAACATTTAGCGCAAGCCAAATCTTTCTCTTTAGTATATCAAATGTTTTCCCTTAAGTAGATCGAGATATTCTTCGTTTTGACTATGAAGCCTTCGGATGACCTTCGGGTGTCCCACTTTGGACCGTTCTACACATACCCACGAAATTTCATCAAAACAGCTTGAATAGCTTGCGAGGTGCAGTTTTTGAAAAAAGTCGAAGAGTTTTTGAATAAAAGTAGAATCAATTCAAATCAAAATCGGTCTTTGAGATATCGTCGCCTTAAAGTTAAAAAATTACGATTCTTGAGCTTATATAGAGGACGCACGAAATTATTTCGATATTTATTATTTAATGTAACATTAAGTACTATTCTTTATCTTTAAAATGGAGAGGTAGTCTTCTGGACGTTCGAGTAAAGAGGGCCGCTGACATTGGCTCCGATCACCATCTTCTCGTCGTCGTCATTCGACTAAAACTTGCCGCTATAAACGTCCCAGTGAACAATCTGTGGCAAAAAAATTCGACGTGCTTAAGCTAAAGAACTACGAGATTCGCAGGTTTTTCATTGAAGAACTTAAAACAGCCCGATCGATTGTGATGGAAGCATTGAAACATCATGGAGAACCGCTTATGGTACTTTTTTAAACTACAGTGAAAAAATACTTGGGTTCCGACCCTCAAACAAAAAGCACTGGATGAGCGAGGAAGCGCGAAAAAACTGAGAGACGATTCTAAAAATGGAAAGCAAAAGAACGATGCCAAAAAAGTCTTTGACTCTCTCAATAAAGAAGTCAGTCGATCGTGAAGACAAGACAAAAGAAGAATGTATAACGACTTCGCGAGCGAAGCCGAAAGTGCTGTAAATGCTCAAAATCTCTTGCAGCCTTACGATATCACCTGCAGACTATCTAGCAGAAAACACCAACAGAACCGCACTATCAAAGACAAAAATGAAAATCTCTTAACACCCGTGGACGACCAGGTAAGAGATGGAAAGAGTTTTTTGGAATGTACTGAATCCCACGTCTACCACATCTCCGCAACCAGAATCACCAATTACAGCTGTCGCAGTGACTCGCAGTACTGCCGTCCTAAGCAAGAATGCCGTAACTCCAATTTTTGAAAAAAATAAGTTTACGGCGTTTTTTGGGTCATCTCGGTTCAGTCCATCAACCCGCAAGAACAGGTTGCATTATAACT
Source organism: Calliopum simillimum (assembly GCA_951812925.1). Lineage (NCBI taxonomy): Eukaryota > Metazoa > Arthropoda > Insecta > Diptera > Lauxaniidae > Calliopum > Calliopum simillimum. The sequence goes on from OX638368.1 coordinate 141,132,501, forward strand.
TCATTTTCCCTATAAAAACAACTACGACTTTTGTCGTTTCTCCCAGCCGTACACATAAACATAAACACAAAAACTCATTTTACAAAAATAAAAATTTATTGGAGTTACGGCATTCTTTCTTAGGACGTAGTAGTCGTAGTAGTCGTATATAAACACAACCGCCTACAACCGATGAAATAGTAAAAGCTATCCAAAGCATGAAAAACAACAAGACGGCCTTGGTATAGATCAAATAACAGCTGAACTGCTATAAGCATGCCCTAATTTTCATAGACCCAGAACAACGCAAAGTAAATAACAGTTTATGGAAGAATGAAAGAAAAATAGCTTCATCAATTGAGGAGTGGCCGTACCAAAGGGTCTAAGTACCATTTCGAGGCAAAAGTAGTGTCATAATATGAAACGGGTGTCATTTTGTTAGAAATTAATAAAACTGTTTTCTGTTTTCACTTAAAATTTTCCTGATAGTCTGAAATTGATGTCATTATGTCGAAAAAATTATAGTAGTCAAATAACAGGCTATTAGGCACATAAAAAGTATGACACTACTTTTGCCTCGAAATGGTACGTAGGCCCTTTGGTACGGCCACTCCTCAATTAATGAAGCGCTTAAGAATACAATCTTTCATCAAGACGAACAAAGTCGGATGTAAGTCAGACTTTTAAGACTTTGCCCTTATCTTCACAACGACTGTTATTAAAGTAAGTATTTAGTGTAATAATTAATATTTACCCTTCAGCATTGTGCTGCAGACATAAAAGAAAACCGGCTTGTTGCATCGCAAAAAACAAAAGGATATGAATAAAAAATTCTAATTACAAACTCATTCCGTAAGGACAATCAATAAAACTCAGTTAATAACTTTGTTCTTACATGGCGCTATACAAAAGCTACTCGTACTTACCTTCATCCAGAAAAAAATTAAAAAAGAAAAAAGAATTATTCAAAGCAATTCTTTGGAATTATCGCCTATTGTGTCTCTGCTCTCTTCGAAACTTTATCACGTTTTTTTTTTTACTTCTCTCACGCCCTCCTATATTCGTCTTTAATACGCTGCGTTAAATGTTAATAACATCGTTTTTCTTCATAACAATTCTTGCATTTTTTCCTCTTTGGCTGGTTTGGCTTTTCAATTGTCTGGCATTTTGTTTTTTTATCTATTTTCTTTCATAATTCGATGGCACCCAAGGATGTCTTTCAATTTGTTTTTATTCTGCTTCTTCTTCTTCTGCTGACATTTTTGTCATTGTCTTTTCAATAAACAGTGAGAAAGTGAGGAGAAAATAGAGAAAGAGAGAAATAGAACAAAAAAACTACGTGATTTCTTTCTGCACCTAATCCCTATAATTTTCTTTTTCATCATTTGGAGTATGAATTCTTTGCTTTTTTTCCTTGCTGTTTATAATTCAGGCGCTTTTGTCCCTTGATCCTGGCGACATGCTATTTGCCCAAGTTTGTATTCAGAAGAAGAAAGAAAAAAGTTTCCTGCTTTCGGTTGGTTTACTAGGGATTGTGCTGTATTTTTCTGTCGGATTTTACAACATATTTGAGGAAATTATTCTGGTTGGCGTCTTGATCCTGTAGGCAACTTATGGGATTCGTTTCAATGTTATGGCTTTTTATTCTCATCATCTTTTTTTTTTCGTTTTTTTGTTTAATGTTACTATTCTTGTTGTTTTTATGTTAATAGACGCCTGCGAACAAGTGTTTTCCACCATTATTCCAGGATGTTGCTTTTCTTATGGATTCTTCTGTTCTTTTGTCGTTTCTGTTCATTTTCTTGTGATTAATGTCGTCATTAGCTGCAATTAACTTTTTTATTTTTATATTCTCTATATTACAAGTGTTTTTCTCTCTATTTCTTTCAACTTAGAGCAGTAGTAACATTGGGGTGCATTAGTTGCGGCGTGGCGTCGGGAGGGTTAACAATGTTCAAAAGACAATTAAATGCTTGTCATTATTAAGTTGCTTTAAGTATTCTTTATGATTATTGCTTCAAGTATTTCCGGCAGTATTTTACTTAAGGGATATTTGCTTATAAACGTTGTTGACATGCAAAACGAGCGGAAGTGGTTCAAAATTAAAAACAAAATAATTAGCGATGTCAATTAGAATACGTACTAATGTTAACTTAAGGGTACTTACTTAGGTTTTGAGAAATAGATAAGTTGTATGCAATGGACTTAGCCAATTATTAATCGTGGAAGCAGGAAACAAGAAACACATCATACTACTGCGGAATCGGTCTTTTGCTCAGTAAGCGGATGAACGGAGAAAAATGGGTGTCATAGTTTTTACTCCACTTGAGTAGTAAACAATTAAAGTAATTACACTAGTTTACAAATGATTAAATAGTTTTTTTCCATTGAACGCCATTATCCTTTTTATATGTAAAATGGGCTGCTGATTCCGAAAATCGCATTATTTTTTTTTCTTTCGTGTTGTTTTCGAGATATCGGTCATTTTCGGTTTTTGAACCAAAAAAAAAAGATAGTTCCACTTAAATACAAATATCTCAAGAACTGATGTTTGTGTTTAAACTTATTGTATGTCATATTAAAGTTATATAAATTCCCTATAAATAATATTCACATCACTTTTTGCCTGGTTTGTTAGTTTTGGAGGAATAAATTGATTTCTAAAAAAAAATTATTTTTTTCCGAAAAATTTAAAAAAAAGTCAAAATCAACTGCAAATTTATACAAGAAAAAAAAAAAATTTAAAAATCATTTTGTTTTTTTATATCATTGTCTATATATTTGTTAAGCGAATAAGATGCTTAAAGTTGTATACAATTCATTGATAAATTACTAAAATGCATTTTTGCCTATTTTTTTCGTAATTAACTGTTCGATAATTTGAAACTTTTTGTAAAATACATGAGAAAATCCAAAAAATTCTTAAAGTAGGCGTTAAAATAAATACCCAGTGTGCCAGACGGTTCAAATCGTCGCTTTTTTATCCGTTACGGATCCGTTACTGATCCGTTGGCGGGAGAGATTCCCAAAAAAAAAGCGAATCGTTTTTTTTTTTGGAATTTCTCCCGCAAACGGATCAGTAACGAATCCGTAACGGGTAAAAAATCGGAGATATGAACCGCCTGGCACACTGGGTACCCATGTCTCGTCGTTTTTCTCCAGCACGTCAGATTTTTTTTTAATCGATATTTAAAGTTTTTTGATCCACTGTACATGAAAAAACAAAAATAATGCATTCTTGTGTTAAATCGATGAATTTAACTACATATATGATCCTTACATTTGAGGTGTATCATGTGTTTAGCAAACTGATTGAGGATATTATGAGGAATATTTTTGAAGACAATTTTAGCCCTGTTAAACCCCCATATGTAGGTAATTTTGACCTACATATGAGGGTCAAAATGACCCACATGTGAGGGTTTTAGAGGGTTAAAATTTTTTCAGATGTAAGGATCATTTAGTTAGATTCATCGATTTAACACAAGATTTTTGTTTTTTTCATGTACAGTGGATTAAAAAACTTCAAAAATCGACTAAAAAAAAATCTGACATGCTGGAGAAATACGAGGAGACATGAGTATTTATTTGAATGCCTACTTTAAGAATTTTTTGATTTTCTCATGTGTTTTACAAAAAGTTTCAAATTATCAAAAAGTTTATTACAAAAAAACCAAAAAAATAGGCAAAAATGCATTTTAGTAATTTATCAATGAATTGTATACAACTTTTGCATTTTTCCATCGATTTTCATAAGTAGTATCTTATTTCTTCATAAATAAATATTCTATGATGCAAAGAAACAAAATATTATAAAAAAGTTATTTTTTCTTGTATAAATTTGAAGTTGATTTTGATTTTTTTTTAATTTTTTCGAAAAAAAAAAAAATGGTATTTTAGAAATCAATATATTTCGCCAAAACTAACAAACCAACCAAAAAGTTATGTCAACATCATTTGTAGGTAATTTAATTACCTTTAAAATGACATATAAAACGTTATATACAAACATTGGTTCTTGAGATATTTGTATTTAAATGGAACTATATTTTTTTGGTCTAAAAACCGAAAATGACCGATATCTCAAAAACGACACGAAAGAAAAAAAAAAAAAAGATAATGCGATTTTCGGAATCATCAGCCCATTTTACATTTAAAATGAAAATCGGCATTCCCTGGGAATTTTGGCTGTAAACTAGTGTTATCACTGAATTTCAAGCATAAAGAAACATGCTTATCAACTTTTTTTTGATGGTTTTGTAGAGTAATATTAAAAAACAAAATATAGTGAAATAAAAGAGTAATATTTGCTCTAAATTGCCTATACGTAGAGTAAATTATGCTTTCAGCCACAAAAATGTATCACCATTTTTACTTTTAGCCCAGGAAAATAACAATATTTCTGCGAAAAAATTCCAAGTGATGTAAAAAATGTTTTCGTGTAGCTTATAGGAGATAGCCCAATTTAAAAAGTTTTTATATGTAAATGCTACGTATAAGTTCATATTAAAATATCTTACTTTTAAAATTGCGAATACTCTTTAACGAGGAGTCGTACAAAAAAACTTAAAAAACCATTCAAAAGATATTTGGATTCTGTATACACCGTATTAAATTTTTCTTGGAGCCAATCATGGTCTAAAAGATATTCTTCAAAAAACGTTAAGGTTTCGAAATTACTGGTTCTTGAAGGATATCTCTGAAACTGTAAGTCATACGATAAAAAGAAACAGCATCAATTTTGTAGAGCATTGCAAGATCTACAAAAAATAAGCCATATGTGTACACATTGAAGTAACCGTTTGGAATTTTTTCGCACAGCAGCTCTTTTTTCGTCTTATTTTCCTGGGCTATTTATAATTCTAGTAAAATTATTTATGCTTGGACAGACATTTGCTTAATATAAAAATTTTATATCTCTTTATCATATTGGTTCAAAGGTGTAGTGGTCTAATAATTTCGTAATTGTAAGTTAAAATAATATGTTTCTTTCTATCGCACGGTTCGAGTCCTAGTGCGGTCAGTTCGTTTCTTTTTATACCCTACACCCAGGGTGTATTCACTTTGTTTTTCCGTTTGCGACGCATATCCTGAGTCGATATAGCAATGTCAGTCTATTTGGGTGGCTGGCGTGGAAATACATTTTTTGAGAAAACTGAGCAAACCAATTCAATGAAATTTGGCACTCTGTCTCCGTCGTCAAAGTTAGCTCGAGGGATTGAAAAAGAGCAAAATCGGTCAACGGACACGCCTACCGCCCATACAAATAATACGTTCAAAACGCAATATTAAGAGTATTATTTGCGACAACGCAAGCAAAATATACATAATTACTAGCTATAGCAAATACAAGCTCTGAGCGAAAACTAGGTGAATTCGGACAAGAGAACGTGGCACCTTCCATAGAAGAAAAAGTTTCAAAATGCTATACTGAAAGCGTTATTTGAGATAGTCCAACCAAATTTCACTAAAAACAGTAAGTGCAAGCTCTGAGGAAAAACTAAACAAACTCGGACAAAAGGGCATGGCAAATCTCAAATTAGTTTAGAAAATATGGTTTGTTAAATGTTAAATTTTCGCTACAATCTTAGTAGTGAAGTACATTTAAGAGTTGAACAAAATCATGATATAAATTTTATAAATTTTAAATTGTCATCTCATACATTGAAATGGCTCTGATTGTGAACCATCGCATTTTTATTGTTTTGAAGATGCTTTTTACTAAGTCCCTTAATGAACTGATGACAGTACTTTGTTGCTTGTTAATTGCTGCTTATTTAATCACGTATATACTATATCATCATACTACTGCCAAAAAAGAAAGAAAAAAAAAGTTCTATTAATCCAGCAAAGAAGAGCACTTTCTATCCACTGCAATCGCTTAATATGTATGAGGACAAGCACTCGGACTCAGACAAATTTCTTGTAATTTCCTAAAGCAAACTAAATAAGTCATTTTCGGTTCCAAGAAATATGTATTTTGTCCAAATCGCCTGTTGATACAACAAATTATTGAGAACATTTTTCATTTTCATGATGTTGTTGTCTTGAATGTCAACAGTGTGAACGTGAGCAAAGAACTCAAACACCAACACTTAAAGTGTAGTCTAGTAGAAGATAATGTTAAGATACTATACTTGTTCACAAATTCATACATACATACAAAGCAAACACACACGCCAACTCAAACCCTTAAGGGTGCACTTTGATATAATAGAAAAATTGGAATTCACCCCAGAGAATGCTGCTGCTGATGACTCTCCGTTGTGAGCGCTTAATAATAATAAAAAAAAAGGAATAAAAGAAAAGTTTCTCTTTTCTCATAAGAAAGGACATAAATCAAAATTTCACGACTGTCCGATATAATGGAGCTGCTAGACAAATACAAACACTCAAACACACATAAATACTTGTATATAATAGAGAAATATGCATTAGCAATTTCATAGTAATGGCATGGGCCCAAAATCACACAAAAGAATGTTTGAGAAAAAAATAAAGGGGCAAGAAAACTAACGCCTCTGCTGAAAATTTCATTACCAAATATATTTTTGCATCAGAAATTCAAAGCAATACACAACACACCTACAAAGGATACCACTTCTACTCTACTGTATATGCAATTGAAAACGCAGTCAGTGAGAAAATAATAATTTTTTTAAAAATTTTTTCAATTATGTGTTATAAAGAGTGGGGCATTTGCTGGTTTCATTTCAACATAGCTTGAAATAAACACCGTTTAATGGCGCTGTTGGAGTTTTTATACCTTACACCCAGGGTATATTCACATTGTCCTTCCGTTTGTAACGCAGAGAAGGAGGTGTGGCAGGTATAGAAAAGTATATATATGATATTCTTGAAAAGCGTCACCTCCTGAGCCGACATATCAATGTCCGGCTGTCTGATCGTAAGGCTGGCTGTCTATGCAAATATTTTTCACGGAAAAACTAAGCAAGATAATTCAATGAAATTTGGTACACTGCCTCCGTTGCTAACTTATTATCGACATATTGAAATTGAGCGAAATCGTTCAACGGACACGCTTACCGCCAATACAAAAAATATATTCGAAATGCAACTTTAGGAGTATTTTTTGAGATAGTCCAAATAAATTTTACTTAAACTTTAAGAACTATAAGTGCAAGTTCTGAGCAAAAACTAGATAAAATTGGACAAGAAGGCGTGGTATGTCCTAAGCAATCGATTCCCATATAAATTTTCACTACACCGAATTTTTCCATTTTTTTGTGCTCAGCTCTTAAAAAAAAGATCAATTTGGTGCGGAAAAGGTTTAAAAATGCTATTTTCCACTCCAACTTAAACCTTTTCCAATATCATTTTGATCTTTTTCAAATCAAATAAACCTATTTCAAATCAATTATACATTTTAAAAAATACACTTAAAATGATATATCTTTATACCTACAGCAGCAATCGTTATAAAATTTAGTATATTTTTGAATATTGTGTCTACCACATATTTTCCAAAACGTGGAAGGGATTGTTCAAGTGATTTGAAAAAAGTCAAATTTGATTTGGGAAAAGGTTAATTTGATAAGGAATGAGTTTAATTTGATGTAAAAAAAGATCAATATGATGTGAAAAATCTTTAACTTGGAGCGGCGAACCTGCGTTTCAATAATAAAGCAAAGTAAAAGTTCTATCACTTACTAATTTATAAAGAAACCAGCACATGGCCCACCCGTTTTAACTAGTGTCGTATGAATTGAAGCAGCCCCAGTGGCACTGGAATATGTTTTTGTAAGAAAAAGGACCACCGCTTTGTGCAAATATGAAATGAGCGTTTGGCAGAAACTATTTGCAGAAGGACATTTCTTCGTAAGGTCGTAACGACTTGCACCGTGACATTCACCATCATGCCAAGGACAATGCGTGTAGATACCTGAGGAATTTGCAAAAAAGGAATCATGAAGATATTTCATTTCACATGAGCAATGAACGTGCGCTTGCACTCTACACTGACTACCCATTTAGCAAATTAAGTGCTGGTGAATACTTATGGTCTTTACTTGGCGAATTTATATAATTTCAATGATTTAATTAAAAGAGTAGGTACTTTCTTAGGTCCCTTAGGACTCAGAGATGCACAGCACGATAAAAGTGGATAAGCACGTTTTAATTTTGATGTTCTTATAATAACATTGTGCAACAAAAAATATAATTTTTTTTTAATTACTAGGGGTAGCTGATTATGCATCTGGTAACTGTTTTTTCCTGGCAGGTCTGAGATCCAAGTTATTCTTGATCTGAAGAGCAGAAAATGCATATGGCGTTCATCCGGTAAGTAGTGTAGTTAAATTTTTTTCAACGGCTTCAAATAGCCCTAAGCTTTTTCCACAAACCATACTTTTAACTTTTAAAATTGGATCATTACATTACGAGATATCATCCATTGAAGTAAAGATATCTCAAATCCATACAAATTTAATGCAGTCCTTTACATGGATTTTCGATGCTTTAACTTCAATGGATGATATCTTGGGAAGAAATGATTTAATTGGAAAAGTTAAAGGTATGGTTTAAGGAGGAATTTTAGGGCTATTCGATGCCGCACATTGATCTAGAATGCTATTCTTGCCTCTCCTGATTAATTTAAATAAAAAAAAAAAAATAGCAGAATTTATGTTTTTGGGGTTGCTGATTCCATAGTTATGAACCATATTTTGAAAATCAAACGCCGGATCCAAAATGGTGGACAGTTTTCTCAAAACATTATTATGTCACGAGAAATTGGAACTAGGGGGGTTTTAGAGGCCGCTTATACCGAATTCGGGATAAATTTTTTTTTTTTAAATAAAAAAGCTGATTCAAAATAGCTTAAGCATTTTGTAAAAAATGATTATATCACAACAAAATTGTGGCTCGGGGAGGTTTTTGAGGCCGCTGATTCTAAAATTCGACACCATCTTTTTTGCAAATAAAATGGCGGATCCGAAATGTCAGATAATGTTCTCAAAAAAATTTATTTCGCGACAAAATTGTGACTAGGGGGATTTTGGAGGCTGGCTATCCTGAATTCGGCATCAAATTTTTTAAAAACAAAATGGTGGATTCAAAATGGCGGAAAATTTTTGCAAGGAATAATCACATCACTACAAATTTGTGGCTAGGGGGGTTTTCGAACTCGCTGATTTGAAATTTTGGATAAAAATATTCGAAAACAAAATGACCGACAATTTTGGATATTATGGATGGTCGGGGTGTCTTTCATCCAATGACGTCTATTTTCAACTAAGAGTTAGAAGCGTCCGACTTTATCTCAGATATCAAATATTATTGTTGTACTTAAAATGTTCCCGATATAATGGCGATATCAAATTTTGAGCTGTATGTGAGGTGGGCATGTCCTAAAGTCGATAACTCTAATTTTCAACGAGACGCTGCTTATTATATCTCAGATATCAAATATTATTTTTGTGCTTTCGATGTGACCTTGACCCGATCACGCCTGGTTTCAACGAATAACTAGATGCTACCAGTACTATCTTAGATGTCGACTTTCTTTGCTCTATCTCAAACAGTTTGGATATTATTAGTTTTACGAAACTGGAGCGATGCAATGATACTGAAAAGTCGCTGAAGAAAAACTCATCGGAGTCCAAAATGCGGTGTGAGCGGGGTGGCTGATAATTGCACAGAATCTTGAAAGGCCTTATATTAAACACTTAAATGATTGGACACCAAACATTGCGGTACTATAAGTTGATAGCTTATCAATTGATCAGCTTGACGCTGAACGCGATCAGGAAGTTTCAAGTAGGTTGCAGAAGCATCCGCCCATTTATGGGAATTCCATCGAAAATCTGCGTTGATGTTCATGCCTCGTATACTAAAACCGTTGGGCTGCTTAAAGCATTAGGACTAAGAAGAGATGTTGGCAAGGAATATGTTTATAAATTCTAGTGTGCTGATTTCGTATTTTAGGCGATTAAAGATTGATAGTCATTTGTATCGATATGATCTTTAAGTTAGGATGTTCGTCTACTATTTTTAATCATGGATGCAAACATTTGCTGTAATTTCTGCAGAAATCAACTTCCAGTGCAGACAAACTTCCGTCTTGTCAAAAATTTACTTATTTCTTTTTGCTATTCGGTTTCATAGTATTCGGAACATTATTCATTGAATCAACTGGCAAAGTAGTACTTTTTTTTTAGGACTTTGAATACTTAAGACATTAAGGCATCAGCCAACAATTTCTTACCGGTTCAATGTGAATTTCTAAATATCTATCTGTGTGCGTTATTGCGCCTCAATGTGCTGCTTGTTCACGTGTTGTTGTGTTTTGTGAACTCAATTCATGCAGCATAATATTTTGCGCAACCAGACAGGTGTGTAATTTATTGATTATTTCATTGCCAACACACTCCACTTGAATACGGAATTATTTTATCATTACTGATAACCGTTGGCGGTATGTAGTGGTAGTAGTAGAAGCAGCAGGAGACTGTGCTCTGTGTTATGTTATGTTCTCTACAGAGTGAAGTAATATACACAGTAGGTATACCAAGATGGGGGATATGTTGACATTTTCTTAGTAATTGTGCTATTGCTTTCTTAGCTTTACAGTCTGGCCTGTTTCTTATGATGTCCTTTCAAGCATCACCAGCGCCAGTAACAGACGCAGCAGGTTATGACAATCATTTGAAGTGGACTGTTGTTACCTGAACATTCACAATGCGATTCAACATGTTCTGTCAGAAGAATTTAGTAATAAAGCAGTGAATGAACATACCAATCGTCTAAAGGATAAGTGTACAGAGTACATACACTTACTTATATGTCCTTTAATTCGTCATTCGATGATAGATTTTTTCGTGAATTATCATAACTTAAAGCGATTTTAGTTGAAATTCATTTTTAAAATAAAAATACCAAACCAAATTTTCTTATTGAATTTATAATCTTTGGATTCTAATTCCAAAAGGCAAATGCAAGCAATATTATACGTATACTAGAATAAAAATGTATCATGCCAGTTTTCTCGGAAATAAACGTTTATTTGTGGTCAAATGGCGCAAATGTTGCCGCTGTTGCCGACATAACTAACCCATATTTTTTATTTGTAATGAAATAATGACAACGGAAAATGATTAAGTCAACCACTATGACACAGATGCTATAAGCGCTGTTAAAAGTAAATGCGAAAGACCAACTGGAGATGACAGTGGTATGGTGTGAAATTGTATTACAAATAGATTTTAGTGATACATTTTATTGTACTCATACTTGGAAAAAAAGATTTTTATATGTTACATGGACCATGTTGAAATTTTAGTATACTTTTCAAAACTGTTTGAAATTGTCCAAAGAATATAGTAGGGTAGAATGGGGTTAAACAACCACTTTGTGTCTGGCACTCTGTAAAAACTTTGTTTATGATAATAATTTGAAACTTTCAACTGTTCCTGGTTCGTTGAACCCTTTGTTACACCTGGTGGTGTAAAACAACTAAACTTTCTTTTTATAATCAAAGTCACCAACATTGTTATTTTAAGGGTTTTTATTTTATCAGAATCTTACAAACCGTTACAAAAGAACAAAATTAACTTGAAAAAATTTCTCTGGAGCTTCATTAATTGCTGGCGTCACTTTCCTCAACGTATACTACTTTTCTTGAACGACCTCTTTTGGAGCGACGAGTATTGTTTTTTGCTGCAGTGCCTTAGTTTTTTTGCTCGGAAAATTTCTTGAAAATCTTTTTTTCCGACATTGCCATGGTCGTCAATGCCTGTTTCTCCTTCTTCTTGGCCACATTTTCCTGCTCCTCGCGCTAAGTCTCCAATACAGTTTCGTCGGACAACACCGCGGATATTCTTTTTTTCCGGCCTCGAGTTGTTGTTTTTCTCGGTGCAGCTTTGGGGGCGGAGATCCTCCGAAGTTGCTTCCGCACTGACAATTTGCTTATTGTCATGTGCTTCATCATTGTGTGAAATCTCTTCTCCCTCCCTTTTCTTCTCTCTGCTTTTGTTGATTTTAAGGCGAATAACTTTTTAACAAATTTAAATTTTGTAAAACCTATTACAGATTTGGATTCAGCATATAAATTTGCTCTTAGGAAACACCTTCCGTTCTTTCTGCACTTCACTGATTTGCGGAATTTTGAACTTTTGTCGACTGAAAATATCGCAGCGAGGACGCGTCAACTCTTTCTTTTGTCAGAACTCAGGTTATAACATACGTGCGGTAGTGGAACCTTTTGCCAAAGTTGCGTTATATCGATCACTATCTACAGGGTGGCTGATTCGAGGTGTTACCAATTCAAAAGACTATATTTTTAGTTTCCATACACAGATTTTATTGATCAAACGCTATAATTGTTGGGAAATGTTCAAATTTTAATAATCTACTTGAGATTTTCGATATGGCCACCTTTGGCCTTAACTATGGCCCGTAGACGGTCGAAGAACGAGTCGCATGCTGCACGAACTTGATTTTGTGGAAGTTTGCGCCATTCTCGTTGAAGGGCCACTTTTAGCGCATCAACGCTCTGGTATTTTTTAGTCAAGACCTTCCTGTCCAACATACCCCAGATTGAGAAATCCAGCGGATTCGCATCAGGCGAATTTGAGAGCAATTGTTGAGCAGAAATGAAGCTAGGAACGTTTTTTCTAACCATTCTTGATTCACACGAGCTTTGTGTGACGGTGCCGAGTCTTGTTGGAATGTCCATGGCTTGCGACCAAAATGTTTGCGTACCCACGGTAGTATAGCACCCTCCAACACTGATTCACGATACACTTGGGCGTTTACTTTGACGCCAGCGGCCAAAAAAACGAGTGGTGAGCGCCCATCAGCAGTCACTGCAGCCCAAACCATCACATGCGGTGGTGCCTGCGTCCTGGTGGCCAAACGAACATTCAAATTTTCGTAGGACCTCTCTGTCAAGTAAACCCGATCATTTTGTTTGTTTACATATTGCTGGATAGAGTAATTTTTCTCACAGAGAAGACAATTTGTGACAGATTTCCGGCGGCGTGCAAGCGCAACAACTCCTTGGCTCTATCGTTCCTAACTTTTTTTTGAGCAGGAGTGAGATCATGCGCCTTTTGGAACTTGAGGGCTTTTAGTCCGAGCTTGTTTGACAATATGTGTTGCATTCGTTCACGCGATATTTTCAGCTCGGCAGCCATTTGTCTGCCACTGCGTCTCGGATTTCGCTCAATTCTGGCCTTTACCTTTCGAACCATTTCTGGTGATGTTGCAGTTATTTTCCGCCCACCACCATGTCGTTTGGCAACGCTGCCGGTACCATTGCAACGTGTTATGGTCCGATACACAAACATTTTATTCACTTTTAAATGTTTCAGCTCACGAACAATTACTGGTTGCGATTTTCCAGCCAAATAAAGAGCAATCACACTATTACGTTTGAATTCCATTCCGAAAATTTTTTATTTTCAATAAATTGACGCGGAAATGCTTTTGGTTACTTGTTGACAATAGAATGAACTAACATCATGCCAATTTTTAGACAGCTGTCATGTTCCATCTGTCAGATAAGTCTATCTGAAGTTGGTAACAGTTCGAATCAGCCACCCTGTACTGTACCAATGGTCGTTTGATTCGACTTTATTAAACAAAATTAGCGGCAATTGGTTGTTTAACCCCGTGGCGATTTTATCCCGTTCTACCCTAGGTGTGAATTTTTCAGAATTTTTTGAGATGCTTTATAGTTTTTAAAAAATTTATCAAATTGAGAGTTTTTAGCTATTAAGCTTACGTTGGGCAGCAAAACGATAGGTTTACGAAAAAATTTCATAAGACGTAAAATGCTTAGAATCCTTCAAAGAATAGGTGTGAGTTTTCTAAGAATTTTCGGAAATTTTTGTAAATTTTTTTTCTTCAAAAATTATAAAATATCTCAAAACATTCTGAAAAAATTTACACGTATTTTCTGGACAATTCTACGCACACTTTTTTCGTAAGATGCCTTGCTTTTGAGTAAAAAATCGTTTTTCCGACCGAGTAATTGAAAAACGTAAAGAAATCGATTTTGGGACGCGAATATTATCTATTGGTTTTTCTCGGAATGAAAAAAAAGAGTTCTAGAGTCGGTTTCGGGATGAATCTAAATTTCGACTCTATCTTACATACATACATAGATATAAATATACACACGAAAGTGTACATATCATGTATACAATTGTTAATTAGAGCAAAAATTAAATGAAAATTTCATCTCTAATTAGTGTGAGCTCTCATTCTCACCCAATCCATCTCTCTCTCCCTCTCGCACACTTCATTGTGAATCCGATTGCGGTTTTGTATTTCCTTTATTTGCCGCTGTTTCGCATTTCTCAGTTGTTGTTGCTGCATTGATGACAGCAAAGATACATTTGCCTTCAACAATAGTGCGCGCCTACCATTACCACTAACAACTACAGCAACAATACCATCAGCCAACCACCGCTATATGTAACTAAAATGAAGAAAGAGAAGCGAGAGGGAGCCAAAAGAAAAGGAACAACGCCATTACCACAATGAAATATGGTACCCTTCAAATGCTTTTTCCCTTTTCTACTTGAATCCTTTTATTGTTATTGTTGTTATTGTTATAATTTTAGCTTTTTATTGTGCCGCGCTACCATTTACCATTGCTGCTGCTGTTCTTATTGTTGCCGCTGTTGCTGCTGCTGCTGTTGCAACATCGCATTCCGATTATTGCTGTCTGCCTTCTGGTTGATGTATAGATGTGGGGAGAATTTTTTTCTTCTTGTTATTTTGATTTTTTTGCTTTTGTTCCCATTTCCATCATCCCTTTTTACTGCATCCTTTTTCTTCATTTCCGAATGGAACGGATGTCGCGTTTTGCTTTTGTGTGTTGGTGATTAAAATTAAAATGAGTCAATGCGGATGTTGATTGTTGTTGTCATTTTGTGGTTTACGCTGCTTGATTGTTAACTGACAGTATAACTATCGCCTTCTATTCTGCTCTCGGGCGGCGTCGTTTGTCTGTGTTGACAGTAACAAAGGATTAAGAAAAAGGATATTAAATCAAGATTATTTATTCGGTTTGTAGTCTCTTTTGAAATTAAAAAAAAAAAAACATATGGCATATTATTACCAGCTAACGTTGTGTTAGTGTTGATTAAAACAAGATAAACCGAACTTTTACTTTTCTGTTGATTAAAGCACCATTATAGCGCTCATGGAGTCGTAGTCCAATTTCCATGTATGTTTAAGCTTCTATCGCGATTCTAGCGACTTAGACTTCTGCTTTAAGGATAATCGAATCAGCCACACTGACGGAGATAAAAACATCGGAAAATCGGGCTTTAGTTTCATGAAGACCAGAACTGGAAAATCGGAACCCCTTGATGGATTTTAATAACATTGGTGTCATATGAAAGGTATACAAAATTGGTGTACAATAGTTTTAAATCCAAGTCAGACTGTTTTTTTTTTAAAGCGCTATTTTTCCAAAAACTGTATTATTAAAACATAGTTTTAGTTACAAAATTCTGAAACTCCAATTTATTTCCTTTCATTTGATGTATACCTGATTTCTTTCATTCGTATATTTTTTTATAGGAAAACAAAAAAGTAAACAAAAGAAATTGTCATGTAATTTACCAAAACATTACAATAGTACCGAAAATTCGCCATATCTGGAAAATCATTACTCGGATTTCAAACTTTTGCGAACCAATTTTGTTGCCAATTAAAGTACCTTTGATATGACACTAATATTCTTAAAATTCATCAAGGCGTTCTGAACTTATACCGGCTTTCATACAGCTAAGTATATCCCCATCTTCCGATGGCTATAAGGGCATTTCTCAGAAACTTTTAACCTATATATTTGAATGTCAAAAGTGTAAGTTGTAATTACTCAAAATAGTAATGATTTTTTGTGAATATTGGCCCGCGCACATATTGTTCAAACATTAACAAGTATGTGGACTAAATTTTTTTGTAGAAATATATGGAATGCGCGCCAATTTTGAGCTCGACATGCTACCATGTGTAAGTACAAAGTGTAAGTTGTAATTACTCAAAACTTATTGAAAATTGATTTAAAAGCGGGGGCGTTAAAAATTTTAATGTTCAACATGAAAATATGTATTATTGAGCCAAAACAAACATAAAAATCATGAAGATGTAGATGTGCCACCGATTTGAATTTTTAATTATCGAAATATCGTAAGTAAAAGGTTCCTGAGAATCGCCCATATCTCCGTCAGTTTTGAGAGTTTTGAAAAATAGAACTGAGCAGAGTTGTTCAGAATAGTCCCAGAAATCTTACATTTTCCTGTGTTCTACCGAATTCCAACCACCCGTTATAGCCAATCTCTAATCTGACTGGTCTATTATTTATTCGTGCTTCGAATTACCTGTTAAGAAATTGAAGAATAAATTTTAAAATATTTCCACTCAAATTATTGCCGATAATTTTAACATACTTTTCAGCGAATTTTTCCCTTTAGTACAGTCATTTGGTAGTTTTATCTGCAAAGTTTTGCGGTATTTTTGAAAATGAGTTATATTATAGATTATGATGTGCTCTTTCAGAATTTTAACTTTGCTACCTCGAATAGTGTTCGCTCGCGCCGCCATATTGGAGAAATGGCGTCCAAAATCAGTTTATATCTCTTTAATGGTTACATTTAGTGAAAAATATTGTGGCGCAATATTATAGCTAATAAAATTTTCTATAAAAATAACCTTTGAATTGTTTTCGTACGACTTATAACTCAGGAGATATCCTTATTTAAAATTTGAAAAAAATTTTTAAAATTTGCCCACACATAAGGGCTCAGTGATGTGTTGAGCTTAAAATTACGATAACTCATGAACGGTGAGTCACACGTTTAAAGTACGAAAACTCATTTATAGGGAATTACTTGCGCTATAAGATTAATACTGTTCTTTTTTTTCGAATGACCTACAGTTTAGGACATATTTTTTAACAAACCTGAAATTTAGAAAAAAACAGTTTTTATCTCCAAAACGGTTCGTTCTAGAAAAAAAAAAAATTTGCTCGCATTTTGTAGAACGCAGAACCTTATAGGGAATTGAACGTTCTACAAAATTCATGTCCAATTATTTTTCTAGGACGCACTACTATATTCAATTTCGAATGATTTTCAAATCATGAAAAATGAATGAACATTTTTTTTTTCTACGACCAACCGTTTTGGAGTTATTTTGAAAAAAAGGTTTTATTCTAAATTTTAGGTTTGTTGAAAAAAAATTTCTAATAAACTATAGATCATACAAAAAAAAAAAAAAAAAAAAAAAAAACAATATGAAGCTTGCAGTTCAAGTTATTTTCTATAAATAAGTATTTCACTGTGCCTACTCATAGCCGGCATGCACAATTTACAAATTTTTTTGAAATTTTGAATTAGGATATCTCCTGAGTTATAAGTCGTACGAAAACAATTATTTTTCTCTAAATGTATTTGTAAAAAACTGATCTTGGACGCCATTTTTCCAATATGGCAGCGCGAGCGAATACGATTCGAGGTAGAAAAGTTGAAATTCTGAAAGAGCACATCAAAATCTATAAAATAACGCATTTGCAAAAATCCCGCAAAATCCAATGTTAAAATTTAAATAAGAATATTCTACGAAAAAATCATGTAATTTAAGCTGCTCCATCGAAGCCTCGCAAAAAAGTTAATTAATAATTTAATTTCATCATAAAAAACCACAAGCAGAATTAAGAAGATTCGACTGCTTTACATTTTCTCAGGGTCTTTATTTCAGTGTTGCCGTATCTTTTTATGCAGCCACCATTCACACACGGCTACATTTCGCATGAAAGTCAGTACAGTTTGCATTTTATTGTACATTGCAGTTGCTGTTGTTGTTGTTGTTGTTGCATCACGCTCCAGAGACAATGACATTGTAGTACAACGACATAAATGACGTAAATTACAACTAATTACATTTTAATGACGCTTGTTTAATTCATGGCTCACAATTACAAACGCAATTAATGCTCCGCGTGTCTGTATGCGTAGCTGCTGCCGCCGTTGTGTCATCGTCTTGTGCTGCGCCTCTTTCACAAATACCGTGCAGCAATTTATTGTCATTTGAGGCGTATGCATTAAGAGCGCTGGAAAAACAGACACGCACACAGCGCACAGCGAAAATGACTCCCAGTGAAAATCTGTATGCGCAACAGGCAGCCACGAACAACGTGCGTATGTATGTATGAGCTGCCTGCACAAATGCTGCATGCAGCAATGCAGCAAAATGTCAAATGCATCATATACAGATGCAGGCACTTAAATGAAGTGCAGTGTCAGTTGCTGTATGTCGAGTGTCAGATTGAAGTGTCATTGCATTTTTCTTTGCAAATGTTGACTTAAATTAGTGACAGGCATAGTTATAAGGCGTATATTGGACTTAAATAGTTATCCGGATATTTATTCAACCAACCAACCAAGCATACAAATTTAACAATTTAATGCTAATACATACACAAAAAGAATCAAAAAGATCTCCACAAGGACTTTCAATCAAAATTTTGCATACATTTCAAGAACAAAGAAATTACAAAGAAGAAAAGAAAGGGGAAAAAAATCTCCTCAAATCCTGTTGCAACAAAAAAGACATGCGGTTAGCAGATCGAATCAATCAGATGATTTATTTCTTTTATTGTTGTATGCATATCAGCACAAAGTGATTGCAAGCAGCCAAGCCAAGCCAAGGAACCCAACCAACTAGTCAAGACGACAAAAGGAAACAAAATGGAATGAGAAAGGACATCCAATAAACCGAATGCTGATTTCAACGGATGTGTATGAAAAGGAACCCAATGTAATTTTGCTCTTGAAAGTGCACACACACATATCAATGGACAAAAAAGAAAAAGGCGAATAACAAAATGTACTCCATTCTGTTGCATACTTTTAAGGGAATTCATGTTTTCTAACCGTTAGCTGATAAAATTCGATACATTTTGTTATTGATTCTTATGTTATTCGTTTTTCGTCTTTTCTTTTTTGGAAAATGTCGCTTCCTTGGAATTTGAAATGATGAAATGTTCAACGAATTGGTAAATTTATGCTTTAACCACACGAATCGCATCACTGGCTAAGTCTTTTAGCTGCTTTTGATGAAGATGGACAGTGGATCTAATATGAGACTTATATACATAGATTTCTCAATATTGATTTTCAAACAGCACAAAGTGTTAATCAATAATCAATAATTACAATTTGTTCCAGTAATTCCATTTTTTTTATTGAATTCTCTAGAAAAAGTAATGATGGTTCGAAAGTAAAATATTCGGTTTAAACTTCAAAAAGTACAAAAAGTACAGAGACAAACTGTAAAAAATATTGAAAAGAAAAGTAAAAAGTTGCCACAGGAAAAAGTACCAGTGAGCTCTGCAATATTTGCCTGGAATACATTTCAATTATTACTGCTTGTTATTGTAGAAAATTTTATTGAAAAATATTTTAAATAAAACAATAAGCGATAAAAATGGAAATGTCACAGTAGCTCAGTGGCTTAGAGCGTCGACTATATAGACAAAGGTCTTAAGTTCGATACTTGCACCGTAAACATGATTTTTTATTTTTATGCAAAAAATTATGATTTTTAAAAGCCTTATATTGTATAATGCATACAAAATATTTTTAAAAAGCTGTTAGCTTTCTTTATTTTTAGCCATAAAGTCATAACTGTACGAATCTATCGCGTCCTCCCCTATAGTTGTTGAAATTATATAAGGCAAATTTCATTAATGATGTTTTTTTTCGGAAAGTGGCATCGCCCATTTTCCCAGTGAACATTATTTGTCCCGGCGCTCTGTACTTACTTATCAAATCTCATTCAGGTGCGTTAAATATTTTCAGAGATATGATGAAGTGATTTTTGTGGGGGAGTTGTACCGCCATGTTTCCCAGTACACATTATTTGTCTTTGTCCTTTTTGCATATGTACCAATAATGTATGATTTAATCTTTTGGCTCACGGCTTACATTTCTGTGGAAATACCCATATTTAAAATGCCCAATTCCATAGAGAACAAGACTGGAACCGCGACTGATTTTGCTCATCACTAATTGATGACGTGTTAAAGCGTTTGTTGGCGAAAAGATGTACGTATACATTTATCATTTAAATATGCGAGATTTTTGTAAAACTGCCCACTGTTTTGAACAGTAAAAAAAAAATGTGTACCTACACGTACCTCGTCTCATCCATCATAACTGCATAGAAGTTTAATGTCTGCTTTGAAACATATATATATACATATATATATCCAGCATTTGTATTTTTGGACACAATTTTGTCTCCGTGCGAGTCCATCGATACTGTGTGCATTCTGGTGTAACTCAATATATAAAGTTATGAACATTGCTCGCTTAGTGTTGTTTTATTTTTGAATCTCTCTGCCTGTCCGCTTGTCAGTCTTTATGATATTTTGTCTTTATTACAAAATAAGAAAAATAAAAAAATAGTTTATATGTGTTATTCAAATTGTTGCAATTTCGAAGAAAATCAAATTCCTTACATTGCAAGCTTTTGGTTGAAGGGCCATTACTTTACATTGTTCAATAGATTGTGTGGCTTTAGTGTTAAACATTTTGATTAAAGTTTTTTTTTATTAAAGGTTGTAAAGTGGGGAAATAGGTTCGAATATTAGCTGTGTTTAATGGGATTTTTACATAGTGGCACCTTATTTTTATCGAATCTCTTGGCAAACGAAGGAAATGGTGCGGAAACGAAAAGAAGAATAAAGTGAAACAGAATAAGAAGAAGAGATAGCACACAAATTCTTTTTTTAAGAACTGTGCTAACTAAGTGTTAACACGCTGCCGTTTAAAACACAGCTAATAATTGCTTAGTCAGATAATTTCAGTAGCCCAAAACTCGTTGAACAGTGTTATTGCTATAATCTTTTCAGAAATGAAGTTAATGTAATTTTTTTAAATTTATTCCTCTATATGAAGTAAAACACGTCAAGTGTACCAGCTGAACATTTTTTGTCTCCGATTTCGCTCAAATTTGTCAATATGGTAGTCCCGGTGTGCAGAAACAATAATCCGGGAGGATTTGAATTGTTAAAATACATGGTGATGAAGTTACAGTTTTTATAGCTTACACCAAAGTTTGTAAATTGATATATCTAAGTATCTGATTCCATTAATTTTTAAGTATTATTTTTATAAAAAAATATTACTTGCTGAACCAAATTTTTTTTCACCAAAATTTTTTAAACTTAAAAATACTTTCAAAAAACCCCCCTACAATTTTTTTTAAATGTACTTTAAATTAATGTATACTTTATAAGCTTTAAAATGATGTATGACTCAAGATGGGATTCGGTCGCTAGATGAGAGTTTTTGGCTTTTGAATGCCCGCGGCAGGCAAAACTCTTAGTTTACTCAAGAGTAAGGCATCTTACGAAAAAAGTGTACTAAGCATAAAATGCTTAGAATCGTCCAAGAAATACGTGTGAAATTTTTGGGAATTTTTTGGAAAGTTAAAAAATATTTTGTTTTTTTGGAATAAATTTTGAAAAATTTTGAAAAAAAAATTTTTTTAATAATTCCAAAAAAATTCACACGTATTTCTTGAAGCATTTTATGCCTAGTACACTTTATTTGTAAGATGCCTTTCTCTTGAGTATATGTACAAAGAGTTTTGCCTGCCACGGGCCGAAAACTCTCATCTAGCGACCCAATCACATCTTGAGTAATACATCATTTTAAAGCTTACAAATTATGCTTTAATTTAAAAAAAAATTTAAGGGGAATTATTAAAAAAAAAAAAAATTCAAAAGTATTTTCAAGTTTAAAAAATTTTTTTTCACTAAGTAATATTTTTTTATAAAAAGAACACTTAAAAATGAATGGGACCAGTTATTTAGGTATATCAATTCACAAACTTTGGTGTAAGCTATAAATTTTTGAAAAAACACCCTTTTCATGAAAATGACTAAAAACACCCTGTATTTTAACAACAAATGGTACTGGAACCAAATCCTCCCGGATTATTGTTCTTGAACACTGGATCTACAGGGTGGCTGATTCGAACTGTTACCAACTTCAGATAGACTTATCTGACAGATGGAACATGACAGCTGTCTAAAAATTGGCACGATGTTAGCTCATTCTATTGTCAACAAGTAACCAAAAGCATTTGCGCGTCAATTTATTGAAAATAAAAAATTTTCGAAATGAAATTCAAACGTAATAGTGTGATTACTCATTATTTGGCTGGAAAATCGCAACCAGCAATTGTTCGTGAGCTGAAACATTTAAATGTGAATAAAATGTTTGTGTATCGGACCATAACACGTTACAATGGTACCGGCAGCGTTGCCAAACGACATGGTGGTGGTCGGAAAATAATTGTAACATCACCAGAAATGGTTCGAAAGGTGAAGGCCAGAATTGAGCGAAATCCGAGACGCAGTGGCAGACAAATGGCTGCCGAGCTGAAAATATCGCGTGAACGAATGCAACACATATTGTCAAACAAGCTCGAACTAAAGGCCCTCAAGTTCCAAAAGGCGCATGATCTCACTCCAGCTCAAAAAAAAGATAGGCTCGTTAGAGCCAAGGAGTTGTTGCGCTTGCACGCCGCCGGAAATCTGTCACAAATTGTCTTCTCTGATGAGAAAAATTACTGTATCCAGCAATATGTAAACAAACAAAATGATCGGGTTTACTTGACAGAGAGATCCTACGAAAATTTGAATGTTCGTTTGGCCACCAGGACGCAGGCACCACCGCATGTGATGGTTTGGGCTGCAGTGACTGCTGATGGGCGCTCACCACTCGTTTTTTTGGCCGCTGGCGTCAAAGTAAATGCCCAGGTGTATCGTGAATCAGTGTTGGACTCGGCACCGTCACACAAAGCTCGTGTGAATCAAGAATGGTTAGAAAAAAACGTTCCTAGCTTCATTTCTGCTCAACAATGGCTCTCAAATTCGCCTGATGCGAATCCGCTGGATTTCTCGATCTGGGGTATGTTGGACAGGAAGGTCTTGACTAAAAAATACCAGAGCGTTGATGCGCTAAAAGTTGCCCTTCAACGAGAATGGCGCAAACTTCCACAAAATCAAATTCGTGCAGCATGCGACTCGTTCTTCGACCGTCTACGGGCCATAGTTAAGGCCAAAGGTGGCCATATCCAAAATCTCAAGTAGATTCTTAAAATTTGAACATTTCCCAACAATTATAGCGTTTGATCAATAAAATCTGTGCATGGAAACTAAAAATATAGTCTTTTGAATTGGTAACACTTCGAATCAGCCACCCTGTATAATATTGCCAAAATTGAGCGAAATCGAAGACAAAGAAATTTTCAGCTGGTACGCTTGGCGTGTTCTCGTTTACACTTCAATCGAAGTGTTTTGCACCTGTTGCAATTTTTACTTTACAAATTGTATAGGCATGAAACAGAGATGATAAAACACGCCTGACGCTGGTCTAACGCTCCAATTTAGGTATGGCAGTTAAGCGCAAATGAGTTTAATAAATTTTTTAGGAATAGTCCAAAATTGAATTGAATTGAGCTCAAATGGGCATATTAACTTTTTTGATAAACAATCACATTATTACTTGACATTAAGAAAATTATGACTAAGCTGAAAATCGCACCCAAAATTGATTGATTTGGGATTGCTTTCAGCTCAAAATTCTCTCAGTGTTCTTAGATGTTGTCCATATACCTCAGACGCTAAAACTTAACCATTTAACCATTCAATCGATGTTTCTTGACTATGTCTTTGATATTTTTCCACTTAAACTTATTTGGTACTTTTAGTTTATTTATAGCTGGAAAGTTATAGGAAAAAAAATACGAATAAAAAACATCGACCTTATTGATCAGTTAGGATTGCGGGCTGAAAAGGGATCGATCTTCAGATACATTATTTATTTAATGATTTCATCAACTCGAAAGGAGATATAAAAAATTTTCAATAATATATGCCTTGCGAATATATTATTGAAATTGTTTTTATACAGTTTTAGTTTTATAATTCTTATCATTCAATTCAATTCTTCATTCTTATGCCATAAAAATACTTAAATATTTACATTATAAGATATGCCAACATTTATATATATCCTTAGACATCTACATATAAGTATATAATAAGTTAGAGGAAAAAGGGAAAAATCAGCATATTTTTAAAAATTTTCTATAAACAAGTTTTAGTACGAGTATTAAGGCTTCCTTTTCAGAACTTTTCCTGTTAACTTCAATGAGCCTGATTATATATGTAGTATGTATCATTTGGTAGGTCATAATTCTGTAGCAAACTTTTGATGTTGCCGCATATTACAAGGCATAAGCACGTTTTATCAATGACATGATAACCTGCATTTGTTGAGTTTTAGTTGTGCATTTACGAAGATCATCAAGTGCAGACGTGAAGATGTCAAATAGTTCGTCAACACTAAAAATATCAGTATTGCGCTTAGCTGGTGCAGCATATGAAACATTGTTGTCATCAAATCTTATAATATTTACAGGTTGCCTAGTAATACTCGGGAAATCAGCGCTATCATGTGAGAACAAATTTGTTTTGCTGACTTTAGATATTGCACGAGATCTAGTTTCTAAATAGACTGCACGTAGAGGACATTTCTCATCATTAGCTGAATGATCGAATCTCGGTTTGCCGTATTTCTTACAGTTAAAACATGTGAATGCAGCTGGTTTTCTTGTAGTTTTGTTGAGTGGGCAATCGTTGGTACGATGCATATTAGCGCACATCATGCAAGCTGGACTTCTATGACAGTGATCTCCACCATGACCATACATTAAGCAATTCGAACATTGAGTTAATTTTTGATTTCTTGTTAGTTTATGTTTTTTCCAAGTAACTATAGTGTTGTTGATTACTTTAATTTTAAATAAAGTTAAAGGGTCAAAGGCTTTTCTGAAAAATTCCAACTTGTAAACTGCATCATTGTTACAACTATATTTGGTGTAGACCTCCGTGACTGACGTTGGGATAAGATTATAGCCTTTTAATTCAGAAATTATATTCGTAATGTCAATTTTTGGTAGACCGTATAAAAAAAATGTGAATAACCGATTTTCTTTAAAGCTAAACGTATGAAATTCAATTCTGTTATCCTTGAGAGCCCTCAGACAAGCTTCATATTTTTCAAAAGTAGGAGGGAAAATTTTGGTACCGATAGAGGTACGTTTATAAATGCACTCTTTACCCAATAACAGTTGAACATCTTGGATTGGGACAGATGTATCTGTAACAATAGGTGGAGGCTTATCTGGATTATCCGTTGTATCAGCAACTGGTTCGGCTGGCATAGCCATATCATTGGTGTCAGAAAGTAAACTTAATTTATTAATTTGAGATGATTTTAACATATCTCGGTTTTTAACGATTGTATCCGTAACAATAGGTGGCTTTTCCAACGAATCAGCAATTGGTACAGGTGGTATATCCATATCAGTGGTGTCAGCAAGTAAGCTGAATTTGTTAATTTGAGATGTCGATGGAGTATCATTACTTTGTGCTGGTGCAGTGATTCCATGTATTGTTATCGATCTTAATTGTAAAGCCTTTCGTCGAGATTTTGTCTTGGGCCCGCGAGCCATGCTTGATTAGTTATATGTTAATTGTTTATTATCAAAATATGATGACCGATATATGAACAGTTATTCTGATAATGCTGCTTATAATTTAGATAATTTAATAGAGCACACACGACCGTTTTCTTAGATAGCCAATTGTGAACTGTTTTTTCTTTTTCATAAAGCATTTTATTCCCAATGAAATTATGCATTTTGTGCAAATTGAAGTTTTACTACTACGATAAGGTAAAGCGATTAATCAGAAAAATAAACCCAACGTAGATTACTGAAGGATTATAATTGCTATCATGATGTTTTTCCTGCTACTGCTGCAATTAGATTTTCAATTTTAAATTCAATTTCAAATGACATTCATCATTCCATTAGGCAACCAAAGATTACAGGATAAACGCAAAAAAAAAGAATTCACTTTCATCGTACGTTCGCAAAATGCAGCAGATTTATCGATAGCGAATGAATTTCTCATTATAAGCCTCATCAAGTCAGAAGTAGAGAGAAAGAAAAAGCATCAGTGATGATAATAATGATGGCATTTGTTCAACGTATTGCACACAAAATCGAATTAAGTCTTGAAATTTTAAAAAAGAAGATTTAGGCTTTTTAAAGGAAGTACATGTGTAAAAAGTAAAATATATATTTTAAAAGTAGGCGTGGCACATTTCTCATCCAGAGCATATAAACCTGATCGATCCTTACCTAAAAACTTTCATCGAAATAGTTTACATAAATTGCGAAATATAACGTGTTCAAATTTTAAACAGTTTAAAAGTGGGCGTGGCATTCATCTTATTGCTTACTACGCCCACGTTTTTAGTAGTGTATGATATTCACGTTTGGCACTTACCTACTAAATTAAAACAAAACAGCTTCTATAATTTGCGAGATAGATTGGGTGTAATCGATAAGGTTACGAAAAAATTGCACTTGAGAGGGGGGACTAAAATGTACACCAAAGGAGTTATATGGTTAAAACTGATTTTCTGACTTATTTTACAAAAAAAAAAAAAAAAAAAAAAAAAATTAAATTCTTGGGTCACCATAACGTTTTAAAGAAAATTGTTTTATGAAAAACTTTTAGCTTATTGTAAGCATGAACTTTGTAAGGGTTTATTTGGTTTATAAAGTTTAAAAGGATTTTGAAAAGTTCTGCACCTTTAAAGTTGAAATTCAAATTTTTTTGTTTTTGATTTTGGCGGCCATTTTAGTGTGGAAAAGATCCCATGCGTATAACTTTTTCATAATTTTGTTTCAAATCCTCGTTAGATTTTCTTTAATTCGGTACTATATTTGTAATGCCAATTTTTTTTGATTTGAGTTCAGAAAAAAATACTTTTATGTAACAACACACGCTTTACTCGCATGTTGCGCTACATATGACGCTGCTCTTTATCTAGCGGAGCCTTCAAACGGATTGTTCTTGAAAAGAATTTTTTTCTAACCTCAAATTAAAAACCTGGTATGATATATGTACTACCGAGTTAAAGAAAATTTATCGAGAATTCCAATAAAAATTATAGAAGGGTATGCTAATACACTAAAATGGGCGGCAAAGTCAAAATATAGTAAAAATAATATTAAAGTTCCAAAACATTGCGAAATCCTTTGAAACTCTATAAACCTGTAAGAGAACTCATGCAAGTAGCTAACAGTTCATCTTTCATTCAAAAACGTTGGGAACATTTTTTTTTGTAAAAAAAGTCAGAAAATCATTTTTAACCCTTTTATTTAGGTGTACATTATAGAACCCTCCCCCCAGATGCAGGTTTATGTCTGTCTAGGCCTCCTTATTCACCTCCCAGAAGCTTCGTTACCTTATCTATTGTATCGAATGTATAAAAAAAGTGTCGAAACATGTGATGTCAAATTCAAACTTGAAAAGAAGGCTTGTCGCATATTTGGGTATGGTCATTTGATTTGATTTGAATTGAATTCAAATTTATTCAAAATAGCTTGTACATATCGTTGGGTTAATACCCTTTTCACACTGGCATCGAAAACGGCTCGTTTTCGCGTCATTGGTTTTGAAAACGAGATAATTAAAAATTGCATTCACACTTGTACTTCTCGTTTTTGATGACAGCTGAACAGCTGATGTCAGCTTAACATTACAAAAACAATCTGAAAATTGTGAAAACAGCTAGTAAAAAAATCACAAAAAATGGATATTTTAGCTAAAGTTTTAGTTGCTTTATTTATTATATTATTATTTATTTATTTCAATTTCGCTTTGATTTTTTTTTTTTTTTAATTGAAATAAATAATGTCAAATGTGACATTTGAAAATTCACAGTTTACTACATTCATTCACAATTTACTACATTTATTCACAATTGCACCTGTTTTCAATGACAGTTTGGCTCGTTTTTGTAGAAAACAACTTCTGAGATGTTTTCGTTTGACATTTAATTTGTATGGAAAACCAGCCGTTTTTGGCTGCTTTTTGCCTCAAAAACGAATGATATGGAAAACGAGCCGTTTTCGATGCCAGTGTGAAAAGAGTATAAAACTACAACTAGACATCTACATTTTTTGATGTTTTCAGCTCATTATACAAAAACATAAAGAAAACACGAAACGGCTCTATGTTCCAGCCTCGTCGATTTTCTGAAATATAGTCCCTATTTAATTTTATATAAAGAATAAAAAGCAGAAATCTTCCAAATTCCATACAAAAAACAAATTTCAAGAAACTTAAAATGCTTTTTTCTCAAAACATGAAAAATGTAGAAGTCTAGTTGTAGTTTTAACCCGACGATATAGCTTGCGAGACAGAATAGGATGAAACGATAAGTGTTCAAAAAGTGACGGGGCACAGTTGGCTAAATCTCAATATTCTGGTCAAAAATCGAAAAATTAACGCCAGAATTATCAAACTAGGGAAGCCATGATACTTAAATATAAAACTAAAAATTAATTTTTATCATATCTCTAATATCATGACCGAGACTTCTTTTTAGCCTTGGTATTTACAGTTAATAGGTGTGTCACGCCACTTTCAAGCATAAAATCATTTCTCAATTCGAAATTTGGCATCTGAAAAACTCAAAATAAAAATAAGGTTTGGAAATTTTGAATATTCGACAATCTTTAGAAATTGCGCTTCACCAGTTGAGAACCTCTGCTTCAGGTATACGACTAAACTGTATTATTTGCTTGTTTAATAAAAATTCTTGGTCAAATGTTTTTCAAAATACTTTACTAAAATTTGCCGAAAAAAGGAATTTTTGAAGTTAGTTTATTGACTGTTTTTTATTGCTTGTATTGTACTAATGAAAATACCAACGCGCTTTTTTCTAAATTGAAGTATGATAATTTTATATTGAACTAATTAAACAGTCATTTTTGCAATTTTTCAACAACAGACGAAAGCAAGTGTTAACATGGAAATTGATTACATATGTTTCGGCTACTTCCACATACATATTTATATATTTTTCATATATAAACATGTATATAGCCTCATCAGATCAGTTTTAGTTAAATCTTGCCAGAAACCGTACTCGAACTCGTGACTCCGGTTTTCTAATGAAAGAGAACGCGGTACTTAAGCGATTGTGCTATAGGCCACGAGTAAACTCTCTGAGCAGGATCGCCATTATGCATAGCGTAGCATGTCTCAAAACCAGAGTGTGTTACCAACTAACAATTTGGCAATTTTTCACAACAGACGGCGCTAGTGAGCCTTATGAGTTATGCATAATGGCGATCTTGCTCAGAGAGTTTACTCGTGGCCTATAGCACAATCGCTTAAGCACCGCGTTCTCTTTCATTAGAAAACCGGAGTCACGAGTTCGAGTACGGTTTCTGGCAAGATTTAACTAAAACTGATCTGATGAGGCTATATACATGTTTATATATGAAAAATATATAAATATGTATGTGGAAGTAGCCGAAACATATGTAATCAATTTCCATGTTAACACTTGCTTTCGTCTGTTGTTGAAAAATTGCAAAAATGACTGTTTAATTAGTTCAATATAAAATTATCAAAAGGAATTTTTGTTAAATGTTTGGCCAGAATATATAGATTTTGTCGCACTGTGCACGGCCTTGAAATGTCACTCTAAACGTTCCCGAAGCGAAGCAGTTCTAAAACGTATAGTAATAATGAAAGTCGTCGAAGGAATACTATAGAATTGAAATGCATTTGTCTACAACAACCAAACAATCAAAAGTTTACAGCGACAGACAGTGCTGCGTTAGTCGGCATTTTTAACGAAAAATTTATTGATTATATTCAAATTTTTTTGTATATGTCATTCTACAGAAAATAGTCCATATAAGTAATCGCCTGAATGATTTTGTTTATATTATAGTTTATTAAAGTCAAATTTTTATAAAAAAAAAAAAAATTTATTCAGAATCATGGCACTTTCCGGATATAATTTCTGCTCCTCAACCAAAGAAGCTATTGATGTAAACCAAAAAGCAGTCAAAAGCCTGCATACATATTTTGTTGAAATATAAACTTTTTCAGTGCACATTTTGACCAAACTAAAATTACCTAAAAATTTATAAGAAACAAGTTTAAAAAATGAAATATCGAAAAATGCTAACATTTTCTAAAACAAAAAAGGTGATTTGAGCACATTTCAGGCGGCTTTACAAAATGTGCAGATAGCACAGATTTAATGTTTTAAGGAAAGTGAAAATTCGCGCATGCGAACTTCTGCGATTACTCTTAATAATTATAAATTATAATTATCTAAATTTATTATATTTGTATAAAAATCGCTGATTTGCTAACATTTTCACTCACAAAGTATGCAATTTTTTGATATGCTTGAATGTTATGAAAATCGAACCAAAGTTGTGGAAGTGCCATTTCTTTGTATGGGGTAATAGCACTGTGCGACAGTGCAAATCCGACATAGAAATGACAAGAGAATACTTTGAAAAAAAAATTCACATAATCCAACTTCTACTACAGAGGACTGACTACATTTTATGGCATGATGAATTAAAGCAAGGCATTACAGTTACAACAACGATGCCAACAACATGAACAACGAAAAGTCAACTACGTCAGCGAGACGCCATGTAGACGCTACTCCCCATAATTGCTTTCAATACGCTTAGCTCTAGTACAATATTCGCCTCATTTTCGATTTGACATAAAGCCATAATGACACTTATTTTGTTATTTTTTTTTTATTGATTTCCATTTCAGCTAAAGTATTGGAAGTGAGAAATGATGAAAGTCTGCGAACATCTTTTCCATCTTCTGGCGATCCTACGCAACCATGCATTTTTCAGGGCACTTTCAACGAATTTTTTTTTTGAAATTTTCAATGTCGTTAGAGCCGGGTTTTCCACCATAGCCCGATAAAAATTTGTCGTAAGCATATTTAGAAGGATGCTCAAACCAACCCTTTAAGCTTTTAGAAATTATTAGTGATGAACAACATTAGTCATAGTCTCGAGTATTGGTCTCGAGTCTTGGTAATTTTTCGACACCAAGACCAAGACGCTGATATAATTTCAAGACCAAGATCAAGACTGCTATGGTCTTGGTCTTGGTCACGATGATCATCAAGACCAAGGCTGCTTTTAAATCTTGGGAATTTATAATTAATTGGTGTATGACGCCTCTTTCAAGTATAAAATCGTCTCTTGTTTCGAAATTTGGTATCTTCCAAATGCTTTGTAAAAATACGGTTTGGAAATTTTGAATTCCCAGCAACCTAGATCAAGAATTAATGCCTAAGATCAAGGCCAAGACCAACACTCAATATAAAAACCAAGACCAAGAACCAATGTCCAAGATCAAGACCAATACTACTATGGTTTTGGTCTTAGACTTGGGTTGCTCATCACAAGAAATTATAATATTGAAAGCGTCAGTACACTATACTGTTTTAGATAATTTACAAATGCAGTCATAATTTGACATTTGCTGCAAGCATTTTCGTAGTCCTTACAAAAATGGAATCTGCGATGGATTCAGTGATATGCCTGGCTGAAGAACGTTAGAAGAAGTTCATTATCTGCAGAGAGAAAAAGCAATGAGTCCATATCACATGAAGCTGATAGAATATGGGTCTGCTCTTAAAGGTCAATTCTCACTGATGGAGAATTTGAAAACTAAGGTATAATTCAGCATTAATTCTCTATACACAGAGCAATGAGAAAAAACTTTAATTGGCTCCTAGAGACCTTCGAGAATAAACTGTATACCAGGCATCGGCAATTAATTCCAACTTAGTACTGGAGACACATATACTCTTAAAACTTGCCGGAAATAATATGTTTACATTTCACTGGATTCCTGCCTACATATACCATAAAACGGATCGAAATCACTGACATTCTTGCTGAAAAGGACGCGTCTAAAACATTGATTGGATTTGAACCTACCTATGGTGATTGCAAATTTCGCCTTTTGAATCTTACCAGAATGAGAACATTAGTAGAACTGAATTAGCTTTGGCTAAATTAGTATAAAATATTTGATGGGACTGTACTAAGCACTACTGCTCTCTCACCATTGACACAGACAGCATTACTCTGACCCTCACCAGGGTACTATAATCTAGGGCCAGATTTTCTGCGAGTAGCAACATTGGAAATATATAGGAAGTTGTGTGCTTGCACAATACGAAAGCTGACCATAGATAACACAGTTCAACAATTTGAGAAAGAACCAATCTGAATTCGTTCGTTAACTCCGAATCTCGCAACCGTTTTTTCCTATTACGTCCGAGATCCGAGTTAAATCTCGATTTAAAGTGCAGAAAATGCTGGAAATACTGGATGTACGCCACACATATGCCTGCAAATAGCGTTTTTTGCACTTTGAATCGGATCTCAGACGTGATAAGAAAAACGGATGTCGGATTTGGAATAAGCAACCCTGAATTAGTCAAAAAAAAGTTACGTAGATCAAATTCAGATTTTTGTGTTGCAAAAATAACTTTTACTAAATTTTACCAAAAACAATCCAAAAAGGATTTAATTACAGTTTTTTTTTTTAAACCAGAAAGGACTTAATAAATCAGAAAAATATATATGAAAAAAAAAACTAAGTAAATTTAAATAGCAGCTTAAATAGCTCTTTTGATTCATTTTTTTCACATTTTCTGCATCCTGTAATTCATATTCTTAAACATTTTCTCATATTGGTTTATTTTTTTTTTGTCGCAAATGTCAAACCACCATTTTCTTTTCTTTTTCGCAATGGAATTCGACTTCCGGCTCTGTAGTTGCGTGCCGTTGCGCGTTGATAATCGAATTAAAGAAGTCAGTGAGGCAACACTCGCTCGCTGAATTTGTTTTTCAAAGAATTTCATAATAGTCTGCTGCTGCAGTTGCAGCGCTGAAATTTGATGCTATCAAATAAATTGAATTCGACATCAAGTTTTTCTTGCTCTGGATCGTTTGCCCTTAGATTTTAATTTTTTTTTTTCTACGAATTTGAATGAAGTTTGACTCATGAATTTATTGCCTTGAAAAAAAAAAACGTAAGAAAAAAAAAATTGCATCCTCTTTTGAATTGCAATTTCCGTTCGGTTGCATCGCAAGTTTGAGTGCTCCTTGCACTTGTCATGATTCGCAATTTGTGGTGGTGAAAAGTTCACTCAGCGATTTATTGGTAAAGTTTTGCCTCTTCTGCTCGCAGTTGCATAATTGATATATATCAGTTATGAAAAAAAAAAAAAAAAAAAAATATATCGATTATGATGTCATCCCGTTAAAGTTTTTGCAACTTCTGTAATGGTCGGTTAGCCCGTGACTTACTATATTAGCGCCATTGAGTTGCATTGGTTGGTTTGTGGTGCATTGTGCAATTCAAAAATAATTTGTATTGTGCTTCAAAATACAACATCTGTTATCATATTTGGGCATCCAAAATTTTTTTTAACATCTATCCTAATTTTTCGAATTTTTCAATTATTTCACCAATTTCGTTGTTTTTCAGATCTTTTCAAAAATAACTGCTTGCATTAGCAAGTCTCGAGTTTATCCATAATTCTGTCTTTTGAAATATTTCCCGAAATTTTTAGCTTTTCTTGGCTTTTGCAACATTTCTTATGTTTATATCTCAAACATTTATATATTTTGCGACTTAATCAACAATCCGAAATCAGCAACGTTTCTAGATGTTTTTAAAATTACTGGAATTTCTCAACAATTAAGACTTTTGCAACTTTTCCAAATTCTTCAACATTCTTGACATTCTCCAGGATTTTGACTTTGTTAACATATGTATGTACATTAGGCATGCGCTTATTTTACGATTTTCTGAATTTCGTTGATGCCGCCCCCTGAAATCCTTCTAATGGTCATAAAAACACATACTATGAAGTTTCACGGCGATCGGATAACGACAACCCGGCCCTCAAGAGAGGTCAAGGTCAAGTTGAGATTTCAGGCAAAAAATAATGAAAAATTTTTTTAATCTTAATTAAATTAGTCAAAGCATAATTTGATCTTATAGCAAACTGAAATACCTTTCCAACAAGCTATAATTGTTTAAAATCGGGTAATAAATACGAATTCTATGAATTTTTCTTTTACGGCATTAGCAAAATTACCGCAAAATACCATATGTAGTAGTATAGAAAAATTCATAGAATTCGTATTTATTACCCGATTTTAAACAATTATAGCTTGTTAGAAAGTTATTTCAATTTGCTATAAGATAAAATTATGCTTTGACTAATTTAATTAAGTTTAAAAAAAATTTTCATTACTTTTTGCCTGAAACCTCAACTTGACCTTGATCTCTCTTGAGGGCCGGGTTATCGTTATCCGATCGCCGTGAAACTTCATAGTATTTGTTTTTATGATCATTAGAAGGATTTCAGGGGGCGGCATCAACGAAAGTCAGAAAATCGTAAAATAAGCGCATGCCTAATGTACATATCGATACCTTAGAGCGCTGTAGTCCTATCTCCACTTTTTGCGAATATGAGAATTTTGCAGTTATGGTGTCTTAGTGTGTTTCTTTATCGAGTGAAAAACTGTGAGATGTCAAAATACCACTACAACAACTAAATATTCGAAAATTAAGAAAAATCCTATCTCCAAACAGTAATTTTTTGAAGAGCGTACTGTCTTATCTCCACTGAATATTCAAATAAGTCACATTTTAAAAAAAATGCTTCGTTTTTTCGCGTTTTCTTCGCGTTTCATGACTTTTTGCGACAGTTTAGTGAACAAATTTGGTTCCACCCAATGGTCCACTCTTGTTTGTCGGAACCAAAAATTCAAATTAAAAAAAAAAAAAATTCGTTTTTTCGCGTTTTCTACGCGTTTCGTGACTTTTTACGACATTTTAGTGGAAAAAATTAAAAAAATGTGTCGTTTATTTTAATAGTAGTGGAATTCTATTTAAAAGCAAAAGTAATGACATACTGTAAATTAGCTGTGATTTCGTTAGAAATTAATAAAATTGGTTAAAAACACTAAATTATGTTAAAATATACTACAGGTAAAATTATTGCATGTATCGTTATATCAAAATAAAAGCCAATTCTAAATAACTCCTGTTTGAAATCTTCTTTTTGCATTTCCCAACAATTGAAAAAAATGGAGATAGGACTATAGCGCTCAAAGGTATCGATATCTTGAAATTTTTAACTTTTATGACTTTTGTAACGATTCCCGAATTTTTCGAAGTTTCTCAACAATTTTGAGTATTGTAACATAATATTTCGCAAATTTTTCCATGACTTTCTACTTTTTAGACTTATAAGGTAGACAGACGATAACGTGAATCCGCATTGGCAGTCCCAATCCGAATACCCATCACAATCCGCAACCACTCCAACCTAAATGCATGATATCAAAATAGATTATTACTGAAATGAGCTATTTCAATATGGTAACGCTGTCGAGTTGCAATAGATTGTAACAATTTGACAGACAAAAACATCTGGTTGTCTCATTCTATTAAATTTATAAATGTCACTTCAGTTAGGAAATATATACAATAAGAAAAAAATCAAAATGTAGTGAGCAAAAGTGAGTTTTAAAATAATTTAAAAATATGTATAGATAAAAACCAATGAAATTTTTCAAGAACGGAATAAAAAGATAGCGCACTACTTGGTTCGATGACCATGAGCAGGTGTTGTCAAAAAAACAAGTAAACAAACAAATCCGCAGAAAATGTCAGAAACTGTTGTCTGTCAGGGTTAAATTTTTATTTGCATTATTACTTCTATGATACGGATTTAAGCTATCGTCTCTCTACCCTGTTAGACTTTTTTGCAAAATTTCTCGACTAAACTTTTGGAACGTTTCTCGAATATTTCAACTTGAGTTTTGAGTTGTTCTATAATTTTCGACTTTCTCAACAACTTAGGTTTCTGCAACATTTCATGATTTTTTAACATTTCTCGACATTTCAAAATTATAATACATTGTTAGTCAAAATTATCTACTGTTCAGGGGACGAAGAAAAGAAATTTCATAGAAGAAAAATTTGATGTTCTAAGAAAAGTTAGCTTTTATTTATAAAAAACCATACACATTATGAAAGCATATGAAATTCTAAAGAGCTTAAGACTAATACGAATAAAATAAATTGACCGCTGATGCTGAGAAAGGTTAACGGACATAATCCCAACGGACATAGTCCCCACTTCGTAAATGGGGATTATGTCTGAAAATTTTTCGATCATAATCCCATAATTTTGGTATTGGGGGCTATGTTCGCAAATTTTGATTATGACCGACAAATTTAATTGAGATTGAATAAAATTTTTACAATAATCC
Source organism: Calliopum simillimum (assembly GCA_951812925.1). NCBI lineage: Eukaryota > Metazoa > Arthropoda > Insecta > Diptera > Lauxaniidae > Calliopum > Calliopum simillimum. The sequence continues at coordinate 141,168,771 of OX638368.1, forward strand.
AGCCGAAGGTTGCCGGTGCTGGATTTTTGGGAGTTTTAAATGGATATACATATTGCAGACTAATTCGCGGCCAAAGGCCGCCGCGAAGCTGGTATTGAATTTTTAGGAGTTTTAAATCCTGAGCTGCGTTAGGAAATATCGTTATGGGGATTATGTCCGTTTTTTCTGGGGACTATGTCCGAAAAACTTGCAGACATACTAATTCACGAAATGGGGATTATGTCCGTGAGGATTTTGTCATGGCAACACTGAAAAACCGTTAAAAGTTGATGTATTGTTTTAAACATTCTAGCCACCCTTTTTCGTACAAACATAAAAAAAAAAAAAAAAAATGGCATATATGTAGCTTTGATCAATGTACCTAAATCGCTTATAACATTAAAACCTGTGCAACATTTCTAGAATTGTTTAGCATTTCTCAACAACTGCGGTTTTTGGAATATTTTTCGAGTTTTCAAAAACTTTGACCATTAACCAATATTTAAGCCGTTTAGTATGAAAGTGGGCCAAGTCAAAGCGCAAAACTAATGTCATAATTTGAATTGGCTGACTTTTTGTTAGAAATGAATAAAATTGATCTCTGTTTCCACAAAAAGTTTATTTGATGATGTGGAATTGATGGCATTGAGTTGGAGAAATGATATCGATCAAACAACCCATCAATATGGCACATATTGTGTATGACATTACTTTTGCCGTTATGGACTCGCCTCACTTTGATAATAAACAGCTCATTTCTTGAATTTTTTAACTGTTTTGACTTTTGTAACTTTTCTGGAATTCTTCAAAAATACTTGACTTTATCAACAATTGAAATATTGTGAAATTATTTACAATTTAGGGCCAGTTTTTCAGTGCAAGTTTAAACTTCGTTTAAACTAAGTTTTATTAAACTAGTTTAAATTGTTAAACTCGTTTAACAATGAAATGACTTTTTCAGTCCGAGTTTATCTCCAACTCGATAGTTTGATTTTTTGTAGGCATTACTGAAAAATGACATGAAAAATGACATTGACGAATTTGAAGTGAAATTTGGTTTGTTTATGTAATTTTTTTATTTTAAAACTTCAAGACAAATGAAATACGAAGATTTTCTGCTATAAATTTTGGAATTATTTTCATTTATTTGTAATAATAAAGGCAAATGTTTATTGTATCAATTGAAATAATAAATAAACATTAATAAATATTCAAATAAAGAAATTTAATTTATTTTGGTTTTCTGCCACTACCACCGCCGCCAAATGTTCTAGCCTTCACGTGCAATTTTATAATTCAAATCCTCCGGTATTGTGTACTTTTTTTGACCAATGTTCTTTAAAATTGTTTCATTGTCACTGTAGGAGTTGATCAGCACAATAGCATGCTTTGGCCTGATACCTTTAAGAATGCAAAGGTCATTGAACTTATTGTTGGTCAACTCGATACCTTGTAAAAGTCCTTATTTCATGGATACGCATTTTACGTGCCTCACGAAAAGTCAAATGCCGTAAAACTAACTAGACCCAAAAGTTAATGCATCCATATCTTCTATTGCTGTGGCAAACACCTTTCCGGCTTTTACTAAAGCTGCACACGCAGCAGACCTTTTGCCTCATTTACATCCTTGTTACCCGGACTAATCGATCATTGAATTTCTCCAAATCTGCCTTATCACCTGCTCCTTTAGCTTTCTCAAGCGCTTTCTGAGTTTTTCATTTTTGGTTTTTTAAATTTATTTATTTTTTGTTTTGACAGCGATTTTTAAAATTAATTATTTTTTATTTACGACAGCAGCTGTCAAAATCATGAAGTATGTTAAACGAAGTTTAAATGGGCAATATCGTTCAGTTAAACTTAGTTTAAACTACGTTTAACATTCACTGAAAAACTCATTCCTGAGTTTAAACTTAATTTAAACCAGAAAATGAGTTAAACTTGCACTGAAAAACTGGCCCTTAGACTATTGCAAGATTTATTGGAATTTTCAATTATTCCACTTTATCAACTTTTTTGGACAATTCTAATATTTTTTGACCATTTGAAAATCTTTCACCGTGATCAACATGTTTTCATAATCTTTTTTCGAGCTTTTCGAAATACTGCAATATTTTATTGTTTTTTTGTCATAAGTTTTCTACATTTTTAAATTTTTCAACAATGTTCTCGACATTTCTCGGGATTTTCAACATTTTCAAAATATTAAATTGGTTTTACGGTTTCCGTTCTCGTTTGCCATAGGCTTGTAGTTAGTTGCTTTTTAGATGCAAATCATAGTTTCAAACATTGGGTGGTGAGTAGACTTTTAGTATTCCTGCAGAGAATGTAAACAGTTCCAAAGCAGAAAAGCCAGAACTGGTTCCAGTACTCTATCTCTTTAACATGAATTCAACTTGTCAATTTTCATGTGGTTTCTATGAAAATATGTGAGTTATCGAATATTTAAATTGACTAAAATAAACAAAAAAATTCCATTACAAATTCATAATCAAATTCCAAAATGTATTCAAATGAAATTATCTTAAGTATGCCAATTACTTATGCATTACTTATGTTAAATTATTTATGTATCAAGCATTTAAGCTGCTTTCAAATTAATTTACAAACTTTTTCACTATTCCCGGTAGAATCAAATGAATCTTTTGCACCTTTTTGTAAACGCACTTGTGCGGCCACGACCGCATTAAAAATTAAAGGAAAACAAGTGCGGGGCATGCTAAAAATGTTGTTTTTTTTTTCCAACGCTTTTTAAAATTTTTTTTTTTTCCAAGTATTCATTCTACTTCCTTCTGTCTTCCATTAGCGCATACACTGATAATTCACGCCGCTAAATAACAGCGCACAAATGAAAAATCCATTTCGAAATGAACAAAATCTGTTAATCATTTACGAGTACGACCCTTAAATTACATTGCAAGGTGTTGGTTGGGTCAAAGGTGGCCTGGCGTATGCGCTATGGCACGTGTTGCGCTCGGACCTTTGGTTGGGGGTATCGTTGATTTATGGCTTCTTTAAAGTATTTTAGAGCCCAGTAAGTATTTTAAAAAGTTTTAATAATAATTTGCAAATAAATTACGTTCCTCTCATGGTGATGACGCAGGTAGTAACAATGGCTTCATCCATGTTTGACTGTATATATATGGCTGCATAGGGTAAATGTGAAAGTTTCATTTATTGTGGACAAACAGATAGACAAACAGATCGACAGACAAATACACGACAGACGAATGAGATGGCGATTGTTGCTGCTGCTGCTGTGCAAAAGGACGACGGATGTGGGCAAAAGTTCCGTTTCCGTTTGTTGCGCAACATTTTAAAATTTATAACAGTGTCCTGTAGGAATTGTTGTTAAGTGCGTGATACAACCAAGTCACATTATGCAGATTCATTTATTGTGTAGTTGCAGTATTTTTCTCTGTCGCGGTATCCCCCAAAAAGTTTAATTTTTATAAAAATTTAGGAGATTGTCCTAAAATCGTAGCAGTTTCCTTTCTCGTTTTATGGCCCCGAACAGTGAGCCCATACGGTTAAAAATTAAAAAAAAAAAATATATCCAAAAACTGAGAACATGTTTGTAGAGTAAAAAAATGCTAGCTGGAACATTGTAACTGGTCGTCTGCAGGAGATATTGAATTTTTACCTAATGTACTTCAAATTTAATTTTCTTCAAATTTAACTTTTCATATTAAAAAAAATCAATTAATTAATTTAAAGAAAAAATTATTTATTTAACATAAATGATTTGAAAAATATCCGCAAATTAAAATGGATCTTTGAAATGCAGCATATGCAATTTTCCTCGGAAAATTACTAAGTTGCCTACGTCTAGCTACGAGTTCTAACTATAATGAAATTAAAGATGTGAATCTACTCTTTCAATTTAAGTCAAAAAAAATTCGACAAATTTTGTGCGACTTATTAAATTCATCAATTTTCTGAAAAAGACCATGTGATTTTAATGCGAGTTTGCAAACTAGGTGAAAATACCTGATTTTGTTGAACATGCACCGATTTTGATTGGACATAGCTCACTTTGTTCGATATTAAATTTAAAAAAAAATCAATGCCTTAGATTTATGCAGTTTTTAAAAGAGGTCAAAAAACGGTTTTAAAAAAGTATAAAAAAAAATAACAACAATTGAAAAAATTGAATTTTCCGAAGCATTATTCAATTTAAATTCAAATGCGGACTCAGATTTGCTTTGTGACATGGTTTTTGAGATATATTTATTAATCTAAGTATAAGTCCAAAAACCATGATTTTTGAGGTTACATAGAGGACACACGAAACTGTTTGCTCCTTTTCTACTAAATGCATCGTTTAGTACTAGTTTTTGTCTTTGTTGTTGTTGTTGTTGTTTATTACTATCATAAGTACAATATTTACATTAATAGTTACAAACTTTGAGATTTAATCCTATGGATTTTACAGCAAATGAGTTCAAATTTAATAATAATGATTAACAATTGAATAAAATTAAAATTAATAGGAAAATGATAGTTAAAAACCTATAATAATATTACAATTACACTAGATAAATGAAATTATGAAGTCAGGTTATTCGTTCCACTATGAAAAATAGAGGAACAAAAAACCTGCTTATTGTAAACTCCGTATAAGCCCGTAGTTTGAAAACCTGCATTTATTAAAAAATGACATGCTCAAATCATTAATGACATTTGAAATCGTTTTTTCTTGTGCTATCGTATGCAACTCTGATGTTGAAAACCTTAGCGGTAAACCAAAAATTGTTTTTAAATTCTTATTTTGTATAACTTGAAGTCGTTTTAAATGAGTATTTGCACAATTTTTCCAAACTGGACAAGCATAAGTCAGAATTGGCCTAATACATAATTTGTAAAGCAGCATTTTGTTTTTAATGCTTAGCTTAGATTTTTTGTTCATAAGCGAATAAAGACTTCTGCTGCATCTAGTTGCTTTAATGCAGATGCTTTCTATATGCTGTTTAAATATGAACTTCTCATCAAGAATAACTCCTAAATACTTGACTGAGTTAGAGAATGGTATTAAGTTCCCTTGCACTGAAAACGGTCTAGTGGGAATTCTCTTAGGAGATTTGTTAAATGGAAATATTATAGCTTGGGTTTTTTCACTATTAACTTTAATTTTCCACTTGTCAAAATATTTAGTAGCTTTGGACAGAGCACCCTGCATTTTTTTTACAATAGCATTAGATACTTTACCCGATATTATCAAAGCGCTGTCATCTGCATAAAAAGCTAAGTCAACATAAGGAGAAGATTTAAAGTCAGAAGTGTATAGAGAATATAAAAGCGGTGATAATGCTGAACCCTGTGGCACTCCGGCAGGAATTTGCCTTTCAGAGGAATTAAAACCCTCCACTTGCACGATAAAGAATCTATTAGTGAGAAAACTTTTTATAATTTTAATTAGGTACAATGGACAGTGTAAAATATTTAACTTATATATTAAGCCATCATGCCAAACAGAGTCAAAAGCTTTCTGTATGTCTAAAAACACAATTCCAGTAGACTTTCTTATACGTTTGTTTTCTTTTATAATATTAACCACTCTTTTGACTTGGTGAGTTGTACTATGTTCCGCTCGGAATCCAAACTGAAATCTATTTATAACATTGCTGTCTTCAGCAAAATTTTTGAGCCTATCAAGAATAATTTTTTCAAAAATTTTGTCTAAACTGCTAAGTAAACTAATAGGCCGATAGCTGTTGGGTAGTTTTGGATCTTTGTTTGGTTTTAATATTGGTATAACCTTAGCCTTCTTAAATATTTGGGGGAAATATGAAAACTTAAGGCAAAAATTAAATATTTTAACGAGAAAATTTAAAGCCGATTCTGGAAATTTTTTGAGTAGAATATTATTAATTCCATCGAAACCAGGAGCTTTTCGATTCTTTAGATCATTTATAATGCACAAGATTTCTACAACGTCAGTGAAAGTTTGTAAATCTTCATTATGAACGTGATCACTATCTAGACCAGTTACATAACTACTGACAAATCTGTCAATAGAGTGAGTAGAATTACTAGACGTGGAATGGGCTTCAGAAAATTGGTCAGCTATAGCATTTGCTTTATCAACATGGCTTGTAATCTGACAATTGCCTACCATTAAAGTGGGGATGTTCTTCTTTTTTTTAGTAAAATATTTCGAAACCTTCCAAAAATTTTTACTACCTACCCTTAGTGTCGACAAAAATTTAGTCCATTGTTTTTGTCTTAAAAATAAGCTATGAATAGTTTTTGTATGATATTCTTTTATAAAATTATAATCATTCCAAAATGACATCATAAAAGTCAAAATCATATGAGAATCTACCCAAGAGGAAAAATTTCCATCGCTTCTGATCCAAGCACTTTGAAAGCACTTGTCGCCATAGAAATTTAGAAGCAGCCACACAATGAGTTTGTGTAAGGCTGCAGTAAAAACAACTTGGGTTCGAACCCAGCTCGGGAGATTTATTTTTTACTGTTTTTTTTTTTTTTTGCATAATTTTTTTCTTTTTATTAAAATATATTTGATTCAACATTTTTTTTGTTTCACTTTTCTATTTTCATTTATCTTATTCATTTACTTTTGTTTAATTGAATTGAAACTGATTGCACAATGATTCTATGTAAGGCTGTAGGAATCATTTAAATGTCAAATTCTGTGTTTTTTTAAATTTTTTTGAAATAAGCGCTTCCAAAGGCCTTTTGAAATAACATGCAATGTTAAAAGAAAGAACAGTTTTTACGGAGCGGAAGCGCTTATTCGTGAAAAAGATGCACTTCAGAAGGGTTTTTGAAGCACTTCATTTCCTCTTGGGCAAATGCGATTTTTAACTTTTATGATGTCATTTTAAAATGATCTTAACTTTTCCAAGAAAAAATAATACAAGACTAGTTCATAGCTCGTTTTGAAGGCGACGAATAGTTCTACATACATAATTTATTTAATAGCAAAAAGCAATAAAAATTTCTCGAGTCCTTGTTATATAACCTGGAAAATGGTGTTTTTTAACTTTCGGGCTAGGATATCTCAAAAACCTTATATGATAGAGCAATTTTGAGTCCGGATTGATTTTTTACATTGCATCGAAAATGACTATTTTTATTTTTTGTGCTTCAGATTTTTTTTAAGACATTATACAGGGTGGCTGATTCGAACTGTTACCAACTTCAGATAGACTTTTCTGACAGATGGAACATGACAGCTGTCTACAATGGTACCGGCAGCGTTGCCAAACGACATGGTGGTGGTCGGAAACTAACTGCAACATCACCAGAAATGTTTCGAAAGGTGAAGGCCAGAATTGAGCGAAATCCGAGACGCAGTGGCAGACAAATGGCTGCCGAGCTGAAAATATCGCGTGAACGAATGCAACACATATTGTCAAACAAGCTCGGACTAAAGGCCCTCAAGTTTCAAAAGGCGCATGATCTCACTTTTGCTCAAAAAAAAGTTAGGCTCGATAGAGCCAAGGAGTTGTTGCGCTTGCATGCCGCCGGAAATCTGTCACAAATTGTCTTCTCTGATGAGAAAAATTACTGTATCCAGCAATATGTAAACAAACAAAATGATCGGGTTTACTTGACAGAGAGGTCCTACGAAAATTTGAATGTTCGTTTGGCCACCAGGACGCAGGCACCACCGCATGTGATGGTTTGGGCTGCAGTGACTGCTGATGGGCGCTCACCACTCGTTTTTTTGGCCGCTGGCGTCAAAGTAAACGCCCAGGTGTATCGTAAATCAGTGTTGGAGGGTGCTTTACTACCGTGGGCACGCAAACATTTCGGTCGCAAGCCATGGACATTCCAACAAGACTCGGCACCGTCACACAAAGCTCGTGTGAATCAAGAATGGTTAGAAAAAAACGTTCCTAGCTTTATTTCTGCTCAACAATGGCTCTCAAATTCGCCTGATGCGAATCCGCTAGATTTCTCAATCTGGGGTATGTTGGACAGGAAGGTCTTGACTAAAAAATACCAGAGCGTTGATGCGCTAAAAGTGGCCCTTCAACGAGAATGGCGCAAACTTCCACAAAATCAAATTCGTGCAGCATGCGACTCGTTCTTCGACCGTCTACGGGCCATAGTTAAGGCCAAAGGTGGCCATATCAAAAATCTCAAGTAGATTCTTAAAATTTGAACATTTCCCAACAATTATAGCGTTTGATCAATAAAATCTGTGCATGGAAACTAAAAATATAGGCTTTTGAATTGGTAACACTTCGAACCAGCCACCCTGTAGTAAATTTCCTATGGTAGGCGTGTCCCTTGATGCATCACACTCATTTTCGGAATATTTCTTAAGTAGCTATATATAATTAGCATGCGAAATTTCAGTATCCTTCTATTTTTTCCCAAAAATACCACTGTGCGATGGTCGTCTGCAGAAGATGGATTTGAAATTCGGCTCACATTTTCTTAATTTTTAAGCATTTTTCGTCTTTTATAAGCTCTAGTGAATATTTTTTTAGAATGTTTGAACCTATTATAGCCATGTTTTTGGGAAAAAGGTCAAAAGAACCCATAAAAACAGGATATAATAGGGTTTGAGTACAGAATACATAAATTGGATACAGAATAGCGTAAAAAAGATTAAGCAATAGATTTACTCAATAAATTTTTCGACAAATGCATTGAAAAGAGCAATCTGGGATAATCCTGACATATTCGCTTAGATGTTGATTGCCTACATTAAAAACTGCAGAAGGTAGTCCTTGGTAATGGGGTCCAACGAGATCTACCGAAGGTTCAATACTCAGTCCAAATTCTTCATTAAAATTAAATAGAACAGTGACTCAAGTTCACTTATAAAGTGTATTATGCATTCTTTATTTCCTACCTGGCAAGTTGTACTACTGTTTTGTGTGTTTTAATGTGTTGGTGTACATTAAAAACTCATTGGAATAAATTCCAATTTAATGTTGATTCCTTCCGTCCGTAAGTCCGTCCGTCCTTCCGTATTCATTTCGATTTTTATTTTATTTCTTTGTATATTTATGGCTCGTTTTTTTTTTCTCTTTACTGAAGGTGCTATAGACCTTGTTATTTTTGTTGTTGTTATTACCTTTAATTCACACTTTACCATCAAATATCAGTAGGAACTGACGACGACGACGACCACTTTACCGCCCACTTCATCTGTAAATGAGATTCGACAGGTGGTGGCCATTTATTTAAGCGAGTGAATGTAGGTTTTTGCCTTTCTGCTGTTGTTTAATTTCATTCTCTATCTCTTTTTGTTTACCATGTTACGGCATATTATCTCACCATTTCACACCATTTCATGCTTTCTTTATTCTGCGCTGAAAAAACCAAGCTGTCCTGTGTACAAGTGATTCGGCAAGGAAAGCCGTATCGAATCGAATCGAATTTAATGTTGTGTTAAAATTAATGTTGTTATATTTCACCAAAATGTACGAATAAACTTCAACTTCATTTTCGCATTTATATTCGGACGTCTACCGGCCCATTCCGCTTATTGAACTTTACGGCATCACTATTGCAGCTGGTCACCTTGGTTGTGAGTTTGTTGTCGGTACGCGTGTTTAATTTTAGTGAAGGCATACTCTTAAATATCTATAGGAAGTTTTATTTCAGAAATTGAAACTTAACAACAACTGTGTATATGTATTAATATTTGTAATCTTGAGAGTAACCTAAATCTTAAACGAAATCCCTTTTAAGTTTGTAATTAATATTTGCTTAAAATAGAATTCTGTAAATTAGGATGCTCAAAATATTATTTATATTACTTATCAATAACATACAAATAGCTATTTCCAGTGGCTGCCTAAAATTATGTTACATAAAAAAGTTACTGTACCTTCTCACTGCCGATTATTGAATTTAATCAATAATTGTTGCATAGCTTAAGGCGACTGCTTAATTTACATTTCAGTCTTTCCTTATCTTTTGGGGCAAAAACTGTAATGTCTTTGGAACTTGGAGCTTAAAGTTTATCGTTGTCAGTTGCCCCCACTACCACCACCAATGCTTGGCTCAACACTTAATTTAAATTCAACAACATGTTGCTTGCTTTTGCTGCTGCTGCTCTTGATAAAACAAATTTGCATTTTATTAATATCGAAAATTATGATGTCTTAAGGAGTCCTTCGGAAAATGCAAGAACAAGCAATTTTTTTCTCTTGTAATTTTCTCTATGTATGCATGCAATTTTTGCAAGGTAACATGGGGCAAATATACAGAAAAAGTTGAAATAAATCAACGCGGAAGATGCAAGAAATAACAAAGGCATTTTTGTTGCAGTGTCAAGTGAAGTGAAAAACAAACAAAAAAAAAGTGCATCTTTTAAGGCACAAATTTATATCTGCTATTTATTCCTTGGTATGTTTAGTAGTTTTAAAGATATTGTCCATTCAAGGTGGAAAATAAAGATTCGAAATGGAATGCCAAATATCTTCAAAGATGCAGAACTTATGGAAAAATACCTTGCATATTCCAATTCAGCAGCTCAAAAAACATATAAAGTTAAAAGTTAAACAATTTAAATTTAATAACACAATTTTTTTTTCATATTCAGGACCCTAATTTTACGTAGTGCTTACTTTAATCAAAAAGAACATTTTGGTACTGTGGGGGCGAAATTATTTTTTTAATACAAATTTGAACCTGTCTAATACACACATTGACCCAAGGGGTAGAAAATTACCCCAGCATTTTTGACATCGGATATTTCAGACATGATATTACAAGTGTGAAATATTTTTCCACATACTGATAATACCATCCTTTCGCAACAGAAAACGTGCGCTGATGTTATCATTTTATATATTTAAAAATTTTTGATTTTCCTTGGAGAATTCCAGTTAATGTAATGTAAACCGAAGGTCATTGTGCTTCATTAATGATAGCCTACATTCCTAAGGTTAAACATGTATTAAAAAAAATTTCAGAGTTTTAAGCTTAGGGATAGAAAACTACCTCTCTGGGTCAATGTGGGTTAATATTTTTGTAAATTTTTTATTTTTTTTGTAAAGAATATAACAGTGTGCTAAAAAAAAATAAAGAAAAAGTTGCCGAAAGCCTATATGGGCATATCTGAAAATAATCTCCCCTTATTTGACCCAGGTTTTCACAAATTTTTTTTTTCATAATCTATAACCAAATCAGGTGGAATATATTCCTTAACGTGTTACATTAAATTCCCAACAGGTGAACAAGAAAATTCCAACATAAGGGTCTGTCAGGAGGTCGTTTTACCTGAAAATTTTGAGTTTTTCGTTTTTTACTTGGCATGGGCGGCTTAAATTAAAAAAACCTTATAAACAAAGACAATTTATTTTTTATTAAGGAATTTGATTGAATTTTTTCAGTACCGTAAGCAGGGGTGTCTTTGATAAAAAAAAAACAGAATTTCCAAGTTTAGGAGTCTATAATTTCAACAATTTTAATAAAATTAATGGTTTTATTACTCTTAATTTTTTGTGGGGGTTTCAGCTTTAATTTCATGTAATATAATTTAAACGAAGTAATTACAAATATTTTAAAATAATATTTTTGTAAGTGGGTTAAAGTCACCTCAAGGGTGGGTGATTTTAACCGAAAAATTACATTCATTGATTTTACATGCTATACCTTTAACGATCCAAAATCAGGGTATCAGGTTTTGGAAACTTAAGTTCACAAAACATGTTTAACAAGCTTAAAATCGATTGAAAATTAGAAAACAAAAAATACTTGATTGAAAAAATTTAAAAAACGAAAGAAATTCTTAGTAACTTTCTAGGTAACTTAAAAAATGCCTCATTTATTAAAGGGCTTCGGTGGCTTAATTTTTTGCAAAATTTCGCTAAATAAATAATAGCATAGTACCTGGAGACCGATCCCTGCTCGGTCAACAATCTGATTTTATTTTTTTAGTCGATGTTTTTATTCATAGCTATTTTTTGTTATGAAACTTGTACCTTTTCACCTCTAATGGTCATGCTTTCAAAATGATAAATAAACCGATGGGAACAATAATAAGAAAAAACTCAGAAAATAACGAATGGTATAGAAAAATATCAAAAACTCTAATTTTTTTTGGTGAAATAGAATGTCCTAAAATAAATTAATGGGATATGCCACAAACCCAAAATATTTCGTCTTTTGTATGGGGGCTGAAATATCTTATCTTCAAAGGATCATAACTCGGAAAATAAGAGTCCTATTGTAAAAATCCGAAAGGATATTTTGATAAGGAAGATTGTGGCTATTCGATGCTATTAATGAAAAGAATTTTACCTTTTCTTGTAGTTATGCTGTACAGCGTTTTCTTCAAATTCAAGCATGGATATTTCAAAATCCTGCAGGTGTAATGAAAGTTCTGCAATGGAGACGGATTCAGCGTCAAAAAGTACATAAGGCTGCATATAAGAATTAAAAAGTTAATTCCATTTTTTTTTTTGTGACTGAGTTATTAACCAAAATGTTTACTTTGATAAAAAGTGGGAGTGGCAATTATTGAACAAAGCCTATTTTTCGTTATGCTTTAGATACTCAAGCCTATTTTTTGTTATGTTTTAGATACTCATGATACAGATCCGCATACCAAATTTCATCAAAATATGTTGTACTATTTGTGAGAAATAGCTTTTAATTTGTTTTACTTGTATGGGAGGTTCCACGTACACCGGCGATATTTTGTCCACTTTCAGGTCATAGGTGCTAATAGCAAGTAGACTCCTTGCAGTTAAATTCAGAAAGATTGCTTTAGTAGTTTTCTTTTTATAGCGTATTATATTTTTTGTGGGCGGTGCCACGCCCCTCAACGTATTTTTTTAATATAACGTTATATCACATATTAATCCTTGATGGCAGTGTTAACATCTCCTACATTATCATTAAAATTGTTGGAGTCGTTTTCGAGTAATATTGAATTAAAATTTTCAATGGTTAAAAAGGGGGCGTGGCACTTCTTCGATACCGTTCACTTTTCGATTATTAAAAGGCATTTATAAGCAGTACCTACATTCCAAATTTCATCAAAATATCTTGTAACATTTGCGAGATAAAGCATTTTACGTATTTTGCTTGTATGGGAGGTTCCACGCGCAACTGCGATATTTCGCCCACTTCAAGATCAGAGATGCCTTATAGCAATTAGGCTCCTCACAGTTAAATTCAGAATGTTTGCTTTATAAGTTTTCTTTTTATACCGTTTTATATTTTTGTGGGCGGTGCCACGCCCTTCAACGAGTTTTCCCAATATAACGGTGTAGGGGAGATGTGTGTACCTTGGTCCGCTTTTCAGTTTTTTCAGTGTGCTGGATTTTCCAAAAAAAATTCTTTAGGTTTTTGATTAAGTTATATTTCTACAATGCTTGCAGCATCAAATGACGTGACAATGATATTTCTATGTCTTACCATTGGGTAGAAATATTACTTTTTCCGTTGCAATCTCAAACGGTCCAAGGTACACCATGCAAGTGTACCTTGGACTATTAAAAATAAAAGAGAATACATTGTAGTTTGGTAATAAATTATGAAAGAACCATTTATTATGTAATCAAAAGTAACATTTTTTTCAATAAAAAAAAAAAAATTAATCACAGACAAAAATTATAACACAAAAAAGTGCATTTAGTAAAAAACAATTAATTAAACAAAAATGGTTGCAAATAAATACATTAATCGCGTAAATAATAATAATAATATTATATTGAGAGGCGATTATGGTTTCCTGGTTGCCCGTCGAAAAAGGCTCGCTGGTCAATAAGCTAGGTCCAAGGTACACAGAGACAGCATGTTTTAAAAATTGTCAATACCCATAACACATGTTAATGAAAATACATCTAAAACACACTAAAAGCTTAAAACAATAACTAAACTTCCTTCCTGATGTTGTAAAACTGAAATATTTCAAGTAAGTTCCTCACAAAACGTTTCGTAGCTTACTCCAAAAACAAATTTTTACACACAAAAAACACTTTTTCCGTCGCTTTTTATGCACGCGTACAGCGTGTCGCTCTGAAGTCTATTTATATGAGTCACCGGTATGAGTGGAAAATTTCATAGAAGAACATTATCGTACACGTGAAACTGTTGAGTGGCAACCGGCACTCGGACCGAGGTACACTCGGACCAAGGTACACACATCTCCCCTATTACATATTAATCCTTGTTTGCAGAGGTAACATCTCCTAAATTTTCATTAAAATTGTTGGAGTCGTTTTCGGGTAATATTGAATCAAAATTTTCAAGGGCTGAAAAGTGGGCGTGGCACTTCTTCGATCCCGCCAACTTTTTGTCTGTTCCAAGGTACTATCAAGCCGTACCCGCTCACCAAATGTCATTTAAATATCTTGTATAGTTTGCGAATTATGACTAAATCAATTTAAAAATTTAGGGCAGCGCCACGCCCCCTGGTGAGCATTTACAAAGTTCAAATCTAGCTCATTCTTCATTGTATGCTAATATCTAACACTATTCCAAGTTTCATTAAAATCGCTGCATCCGTTCTCGAGAAAAATTTGGGCACATATATATTTATAAATATATAAATATATAAATAAACATACAATTTTAGCTCGTATAAGAAGAGAAGATATCCTTTCTGGGTAGCCTTTTGTTTTACAAAGATAAAAAGGAAAAAATAATTTCAGCATGGCGAAAGACTTAACTTTATTTTCATTACAGTTCACAATACCCAGTGCCTTAGGCACCAAATTGGCCCGAGTTTGGGTTTCTTTCGAGCCTGCCTAACAACACAAAATTTTTTGGGGGTGACTTTGGACCGGTCGAAAGTCACCCCAAAAACCTTGTTTTCTAACATACTCCCATATAAAAATGTATTAAAAAAACTTAGAGGCAAATATATCCTCAAAGCCGATGGATTAGGGAAGTAAATTAAATAATAGTTCTAGTTATATCACTCATCTAACGCCAGCAATTTTCCTTCTAGTCAATAAGTAGTAATTTTCTGAGTGTTAAAAAATCCGGCATAAGACAACTTTTAGAAAATGCAACAATATGTGCGAAAGTTCGCGCACAAATCAAATACTGAATACAGACGCTAAAAGCCAATTCCTCAAGGATACTGATTGACCCAATGCAAATCGATAACTAGTCTTTGGGGTGATAATATTACGATTTTAATCTTTTTTTTTTCTTGCCGTTTAAAGTCGCCCCCGGATGTTAAAGTCACCCCTGCTTACGGTATCTTAGGACCTGTTATGCGGCCGTAATGAACGATTTAGACTTTTTAACCTTTTCCCGCAACGTATGCCACATACGATTTTTCTGAATTTTGCCAGAAAATATTCGGAAAGGTGTCCCGAAACATACGTATCTACATATTACTTCCGAAATGTGTGCTCTCGCGAGTATTGCAGGAAATCTTGATTTTCCCGAAATTTTCAGATAAAATGGGTATGGCATAAGTATACCCGATGAGATTTAATATTTTTTAGTTAACATTTTTTTTTAACCAAATTAAAGTTATTTTAAAAATAATATTTAAGAAAATGAATTGAATACTGTATCGAGAATGTGAATAAAATCTAATCTAATCTAATACGAAAAAATTTTCAAAAATTTAAAAGTTGATTTCTAGTTTTGAGTTATTTTGTATTTGTGGTCTAAAGTATTATAGTTTTTTTAAATTGAAAAGAACCATTTGGCCATATCTCTGTTGGAAAGTAGTTACTTTTATCAAATACAAATATCTCAAAAAAAAAAAAAAAAAAAAAAATTGGAAGGGTGTAACCTTTGGTCTGGCCAAACATTAAATACCTTACACTGCAGTCTTTTAAAAAATTTGCTGTGCAAGAGATGCCACTACTTTTTTTCCTAATTTACATAGCTTTTGCTCAGATCTTGCACTTACCGTTGGCAGTGTTGGAGTGAAATTTGGTTGGATTACCTCAAAAAATTTTCCCAGTATAGCATTTTGAAGCTTTTGTTTATATGGGAAGTGCTACGCCCTCTTTTCCGATTTTATCTAGTTTTTGCTCAGAGTTTGCACCTATAATTCTTAATGCCAGAGTAAAATTTAGTTGGATTATTTCGAAAAATGCTTTCTGTATAGCATTTTGAAGCTTTTGCCACGCCTACTTGTCCGATTTCGTCTATTTTTTGCTCAGAGCTTGTGCTTAGCGTCTTTAGTATTTGCGTGTATCATGGTTGCATTGTAGTGAAAAATACTCCTAAAGTTGTATTTTGAATATATTTTTTGTATGGGCGTTAGGCGTGTCCGCTTATTTTCAATAAGTTGAGCTAACTTTGACTTCATTGAATTTTCTTGCTTAGTTTTCCCGTAAAAAATATTTCCACAGACAGCCAGACAGACAGACGAGCATGGCAATATCGACTAAAGAATTGACGCTGATCAAGATTATATATACTTTTCCATACCTACCACGCCTTCTTCTCTGCGTTACAAATGGAAGAACAAGGTGAATATACCCTGGGTGTAGGGTATAAAACTGGATTGTATGGGGACAATATGCAAGTGTGAATGATTTAATGAAAATCGAACCAAAACTGAAAAAATGCCGTTCCTTTTCATGGAGCGACAGAAATGTGCAACAGTCTTAAAATTATCTTAACACTTTTTAAGGATTCAGATCCTGCATTGTGCCTTTGAAATCACAAAATAATTCCTATCTTTTTGAAATGTTATTATTTTAAATACACGAGAATTTTACCTATTTTTTTTATCAACTATCAATTAAATTTCATTTGGAATATTAAATGAATTTCTCAAACAACAAAAAAAAAACTTTTTTATTCCCATAAAATGCAACTGGTACAACATGTCATGCATAGTTAGTAAATATCCACCAACAGTATATTAATTTGAAAAAATGTTTTCATAAAAACCAACATCAACTCAAGTGCATGTCATCATTCGAATAAAGTTGTTCGCAAAAAACATTAAAGTGCACATTTTCATTTTATTTGGAAAAAGTATAAAAAGCTGACAGAAAGTGTCAATTTGAGGGGAAAAAAAGCCATGAGTTGATGGCAATTGGAGGATAAAAAGCAATATTTTTACTGCCTGAAGTGTAACGAAACAATATGTATTTTATAATTAAAATAAAAACATACAAACAGAAACACATTGAGATCTGACTTCAACTAGAATACATATAGTTAAGCGCATTTTGACAGATTTGCAAAGGCAATCAGCTTACATTGATATCGTCGGCAAAATTGTTGAACTTAACAAATCCGTAAATAATATATATATGGCACTGAAATCATTATTTTTTATGCTTTGTATCTTATCGTCTTGTTCAATGTTTGTAATATCAAATGCATTCATTCGCATTTACATTCCACTATGCTACTGCACTTTCACATTGTACGCATCAAAAAACGAAAAAAAAAAAAATCCGACGACATGAAATCATCACTCCACACAATAAATGACCGCTACAAGTCCACAGTAAACCGCCGAATGCAATGGAAGCGCTCAACATCCGTTGTTCAAGTGAAAATGTCCTGCAGTGTCGTCGTCAACCATGCGTAAAGGCGCAGCACATTGAATGGCTCGTCTGCCATACGGCGAAGGAGCAATGTATTTTTTTTTGTCTTTATTCCTGCTCCATTGTATTGTCGACATACAATTGCGGGCAAACGTATGTGGCACGCATGCCGTCACTAGCAATTTGTGGAACGTTTCCTGCATATTGAGTGTTCGTGTTGTGCGGACGGACCGTTTTAGAGGTGAATGAAATCTCTTGGAATGACGGTGACAAATTCTTTTAGTTTTGTGTGGTGTAGATATTGGCATCATCTCGCCAAGGTTAATAATCTGGATTGTCAAATAGAATTTATGAAGTTATTGTGACCATTTAAGGATAAAATTATCAATTTGAGAGCTTTTTACTGCGTTTAAATGATGAGAGTTATGTGTAATTTATCTCACAAATGCTTATCCAAAAATTCTGCAATCGATTAGCTACATATGTATTTAAACTAATCTTAAAGCATTTTTGCAATCTGTATTAAGAAAAAACTCAATTGCTACAGCAACAAAACTTTTGAAATTCATAACATTTTCAAAATCAACCCATACATAATCGTACAAAAAACGGAAGCTCAAACGGCCAGAATTTGAGGTCCATAAAGTGAGCCATACACGTGTGATGAATTTCAATGTTTTTGGGTTGGGAATTTCGAGCCATTTTCGAGCTTTTCAACAGTAATTTCGAGCTGTCGGGGAAATTTTCCATTTTCCGGAAAAGCGGAAAAATTTTTTTGCATAGCTTAGTTTATTTTTTCAGCCAGACAAATCCGCGGGAAAAGTTTGCGATGAAACCCTTTAACGCAGGAATTTCGAGCGAGTTTTGAGATAAAAGTATTTTCCGGAAAACTCTCAATTCTCCCGGGAAATTCCAAAAAAACTTTTTTTATGGCTAACTTTATTTTTTCAGCGATTCCGCGCAAGGTAAAATTTCCAATCGAATATGCGCCGAACTAAAGTTGAACGCAGAGGTATGATTCTTTGGGCAAATATTCATAGAATTGAATGAACTTTCAGCCTAGGTTGGTGTTTTGTTTGAAAAATTCTTGTAAAAATATGAATCGTTTATTTTGAAAGTAGGTCATAATAATCGGCTATTTTACCCATATCACTTTTTCAAATATATACCATCACTAATGTCAATAGCTAAAATCTGGCAACACTATAATAAAGTTTGATATTTTTTAGCAAAAACGTACTCGCAACGTTTTGATGTACAAGTGCTATTTGTTTTGTTTACACTAGAGTTATTCACGATCTGGAGTAACGAGCTGAGTAACAGGGTAAAAGTGCACTCAGTTACTCTGAATAGTGAGCATACTCAATACTTTGCACGTATATTTGCTTTTTGTTTCTCAAAATAATTTTAGCTGACAGCAAAAAAAAAAATAAAAAAATTTTAAATAAGTATTTGGTCTCGTTCACATTTTTATTTTTGATGAACGAAAATTGCCTCTCTATCATAAACAACCCTGCAGTAAAAATATGAGACAGTCCACAAAAAATACTAGTTCGCGGTTAGTACTAGCTCAAAACTAGTTAAAAAGGGATGCAGTGGAGGCCAGTTCGATCTCAGTTTGTAGTAAGCGCAGAGAAATTTGAATCGTGACGAAAACAAATTTAAATTTTTTGTTATTTGCTTTTGAAATAATTTTTTCTGTCAAATTGTTTTGCGTCAAAACAAATTGTGCTTAACTTTTCAAGAAAAATCATAAAAAACTGCATAAATATGTATAAAATATGAAAATAGATAAACACAAAGTAAGTAATTTTACAAGAAATTTTATTTTTCAATGGTAATTACAAAAAATTCATTGTTTTCCTCAATAGTTCTCTGCTCTAAGGATACTGTTAAGATCCGGTTTTCTTAAATATTGGAAGCAATTTTTGATTTATGGGAATTTCAGTTTACAAACTTTTAAAAACTTTTTCAAATTAATTGTAAGTATAGTTCAAATCAAATAATATTTCAAAATGTATGGCTTTTGTTATATAAATTTCTATCTCTACTTCCAGATGCAATTTATTCGACTTTGTCTCCCTTAGATCTCAAGAATCAAGTTTATAAAACGTTTAAGGCATCAAAAAAGAGGCACTTTAGAAAAGTATCTAAAGAGCATAAATACTTAATTAAAAAATATGTACAATAACATGTATTAAATAATATTTTACTTTATTTAATTTATGTTTAGAAAAAAAAAAATTGATATAAAAACAAAATTATTTTAAACTGTCAGAGTTGTTCACTATATACCACGTGTATTACTATAGGAGGGCTACACACAAAACAACTGGTTCAAGACTAGTTGTTAAGTGACTACTTCCATACCACAACTAGCCCTGGACTGGTGTAGAAATAATGCATAAGGGGCCAATTGAAATTTCGTAGGACATCAACACACAAAAAAGAACAGTTGCTTGTATGCAAAAGGGATTGAAGTCGGACTGGTACTGGTTGGTAGAGGACTAGTGAATGGACTACTCTTTAACTAGTCCATTTGCCGGCAGGGAAGTTCAAACGTTTCTATAGAAATAGAAATAGTAAAAATGGGCAAAAGTGTAAGATTATTTTACACTAGAAAATAGCTTGACTAAAAGGGTAAAAGAGTAACAGAGTAACTTACGTATATTTTGTTGTTGTGGTTGTGCCCTATTACAATGTTGCTCTGTTACCCAGGACGTTACTCTAAATCGTGAATACCCCTAGTGAGTTTAGAAAATCAAGCTCATACGTCTCTCTTATTTTTATTATTATTTAGAGCACTTGAATGCGAGTAGTGCTTAAAATTACAATTTGTAACTAATTTGACATAATTTTAATTCAAGTTTGATTGATGCAAACAAATACAAATTGTCTACCATAATGAAGTGTTCAATTAAATTTTGATTTCAAACACATCTCAAAATAATAAACAATTCACAGTGGAACAAAAGCATTGCTTAAATGGTTAAAATTCAATTTAAAGTGTACAGCACACTAGCAATTAAACTGAAACCTCCTTCAACTTATTCAGACCACTCTCCACTGGTCAGCTATGGGTCGAGTTAATGAAAATCCTCCATTGAATGTTTGTGTGCACAATTTATACTTCTATTCAATTAGTTTGTTTTATTTTTCGTAACATTTAATTTATTGTTAAAAAGGTTTAAAATTAATTCCACTACGAAATGCAAAATACGTAAATTCAAAGGACATCATAAATTGAGGCAACAACCTTTTCTAGCTGCTTTAACTGCTTTATTTAGTAATTCTTAGTTTATTTTTCGTATTAAAATGAATTTCTTACAATAAATTAATTTTACCCTCAGGATACAGGAAGCCAAAAAAGGAAGGAATGCCGACAGACAACCTTAAGTCTTGTTCGTAGAAAGTAAACATGTGTGGTAAGGTGTTTCAAAAATATTTTAATCGAATTTAGTCTATAAATTACACAGGCACAATGAAATTTTGACTACTTAGTAATAAGTTGTAACTTTACAAACTTTTCGACGCATGAGGTTAATGTATAGCTAAATTTTTAAACTTTAACGGATTGTCATAATCCTCGTTATCAAACGTCACCTTCAAACTTTTCCGATCAAATGGTTTATTGCCAAAAAGCACTTTAAATTAGTTGATGGTCAAATAGTCAAAATTAAACTTTTTTCGCTGTTGACCTTTAGTAACTACATAAATAGAAATCCAACAGTATATTGTTATAAAAGAATTTCTTTGAAACACCCTAACGCTTATGTTTGCTTAAGAAAAACACTTATTGTTACATGGTCTTTTCATGTGTCTTCGCCTTTGTATATTTGTCATAAATAATTTTGTATGTAAATAAAATCTTTCAAAAATTATGAATTCAAAGTTTAGGTCATTCCGGGGCAGTTGATTAATTTGTAGTAACTTGAATTTAAATAACTAACTATAAATACTCGTAATAAAAGATAACAAAGCACATTGTTCAGGTTGATATTTCGTCTACGACCATTTGATGGTGTTGGTGATGGTGCCGGTGCTGATGCTGATGAGGATGATGATGGTGCCCATTTTCTGTTTTTGGAATTAATTAATTGGCATCATAAATAAAACAAAATGCAAACAATGCAAAAATTATTTCAACAGGAAATTAAAGGACAAAAGAAGATTTTAAACGGCAACTGTGGCAAATTTTGGGGTATGCTTAGGATAAAGGTTGCTGAAGGGTACAATTTAGAAGAACTGGTTTTGGTTTTTCTTCAAATTATACTTATACGTTCAAATGAATATACATTTGAATACAAAATGAACATATTTATTCAATGTTTTGCAATTAAAGCAACATGTAAATTGCTGTAGAACTCTTTTGATGAAATTGAGTTTATATTGGAAATAAAGTTGATTTGTGTCATTTTTCATAATTTATAAGCTCCATTTTTGGACTTTTAATGTAAAACATTGCTAAAAAAGATTAAGCGCTGGCCAAATCTTGTCGTCTGAAACTTAAATGGTTCTTTTTATACCCTACACCCAGGGAATATTCACTTTTTCCTTCCTTTTGTAGAAAAGTATATGGGCATATCCTAAAATAATCTTCCTTTATTTGACCCAGGTTTTCATAAATTTATTTATTTTTTTCATATTCCAAATGTGTGAAATGTATTCCGACGTGTAAAATGAAATTTCCAATAGATGAAGATGAATATTTAGACATGAAAGTCTTTTAGGCGATCGTTTTACATGAAAATTTACCGTCTTTCGTTTTTTATTGAATTAAAAAAAAAAACATTATGAACAAAGTCGATTTGTTTTTCATCAAGATTTTTAGAACCTATTATAACACTTTAAAGTATTACGATATAAGCAACTTTTTTTTTTCAATTGGGTCAAATAGACTCATAAAAAAAGAAAAATAGGTTAAAATGTCTTGGAAAACTGTTAATTGCATAATTTCGTGGTGAAAAACAATTTTTAACCCAAATGAAATCTTAGAGTTTTGTAGTAAAGTGAATCAGTCTAATGGTTACGCATAGTGAATTCAATCGTGGTCGTAGTTCGTTCGCCGACGAATTCCGTGAAGGTCGTCCAAAATCGGTTGTTGTTCCACAAAACATCGATGCAGTGCATGAACTAATAATGAAAGATCGTCATGTGACATATTGTGAGATAGAGTCATCCTTGCACGTTAGTTCGACTTCAATACATTCAATTTTGTATGAACACTTAGTTGTAAATAAAATTTGTTCACATTGGATACACCATAATTTATCAATCGTTTAAATTATCAATTGAAAAATTGATTTCCTTAACTTACTGTAAACAAAGCAAATATCACTTGTACATGAAAACGTTGTGAGTACGTTTATGCTAAAAAATGTCAGACTTTATTATGGTGTTACCAGATTTTAGCTATTGACATTAGTGTTGCCAGTTCCCGAAATATAAATAGTTCCCCTCGTATGTACAAGATTAAAGTATTGGCATCACAATCGATAAAAAGTGATAACTCAAAGTATTAATTTCGTAACAATTTATTCAGCGTTTCAAATGTTGAGGGTAAGTTAGTAAAGTAAGGAGCTAAACCAAATAATAACTGAAATATACAGGTTTCAACAACAAAGTTCAATTCAATTTCTATTTTAAAAAGAACGTTTAACTTTGCAATTTCTGTAAGTAACTGTGAAACCGCAAAGAATTTAAAAATCACTATAAAGAATGCCCATACAATCCCTAAGGATAAGCGACTACATTATCCTTAAATCATATTAAGCGCACCTTTATCCATAATTGAAACAATAATTGCAAATAGTTAATTATTCATAAAACATTTCTTAGATAAGAACATAAAAAAATTCAACTGGAAGAAAAGTTTGAAAGAACAAGGATTTCTTATGTTCTCCAATGCTATTTAATAAATCACATACATACACACACACTTTCAGTATTGCAACGCTGAAACCAACTATCGCATGTCAGGTGATATCTTCGGACTTCATCCACCACCAAGAACAAAAGTTACATCTTAATAAAAGCAATTCAATGTTATTCAACAGAACCAGCAGTGCTATAAACTCTGAGAAAAAGAAAAGGAGCATGTGAGCAACTGGGAGTGAGAGCGAAGAGGGGAGGGGGGGGGGGTGCAAAAAAAAGCAGAAATAAAGTTTTAAACTTTATTTACTTTTTTACTTTACGCTACAAAATCTTTCATTCGTTTCATTCCATCCAAACGCTGGCAAACGCTTCTAACGCTACACAGTCAATTAAACTTTATCCAATAGTGGATGCGAAAAAGGATGTGGATGTGCTGCGAAGAGATGGAGCAAAGGACTAAATATTAAATGACAGCATTCGGAGACGAGCACCAGCGCTGCTGGAGGGGTTAGTCAGGCAGCTTGATATAAGAGCTGAGAAAAAAAATCAAAGCAAACGTTTGCAAGATTTAGAAAAGCGTTGAATTGCTTTGAATGCAACAACACACGTTGAGGTAAATTGTTGCAATAGCTGCAGCAACAGCAACAGAAGGAACAGTAACAACAGAAGCGGCAAAAGTTGCAGCTGCTCAAATGAAGCGCATGCAGCTTGACTTTGCACTCTTTATCTTTGTTTGCTGTGCAAATGTTGTGTAAAATTTTTGACATACTACAAATCTATTCTTTCAAGTGCTTATAGGTGGATTTCTCAGTTGAACAAAAAATTTTATCAAACCACCTTAATATATGATATTCATATTTAGAATGTGGGCTTGCAACTTATTTGATTATTTCTATTTTTCGGCCAGTGTATGATGTTCATGTTCGGCACTTACCTACTTACCAAATATTGTATAATCAAAATACTAAGCTTTTATAGTTCGCGAGATGCAACTAAAAATGTGGCACAGCCTTGAAATTTTACGCCAGTCCCGGCCAAAGAAGTTTCACTTTAGAAATCTTTTAAACTCTAATAAATTTCCTGATAGGTAGCAGGAGAGGCCAGAAAAACTCCTGTCAATCTATCAGAAGTACTAAGGTTTTGACAAGGCTTAGCAATATTTTTTCAATATGATTTTGGGACACACTTCTCTGCTGAGTTATTTTTCGAAATAGTCAGCAAGGCCTTACAGCATAGCGAAGATGGACGAGAAAGATTTAGAAACATTTGATTGTATCCTTTGGACAATTCTAAGCATTTTTTGCATCATACCCCTTTTTCGTTAGATGTCTTGCTTTTGAGTAAAAAATCATTTTTCCGAATGCGTAATTGAAAAAAGTAAAGAAATCGATTTTGGGACGTAGGTATCTTTTTTGTAATGAAAAAAAAGTTATGCCCAAAAAACCTGTTTTTTTTTAGCAAAAATGGGCTTTCAAAAGAATCAAAAGTGCTCCATTGGTTCTTCTCAGAATGAAAAAATCAAAAAAAAAAAAAAGATGCAGATATCAGTTTTAGAAGTCTTTTTAACTTCTGAGTCGGTTTCGGAATGAATCTAAATTTCAACCCTATCTGGTATGTATGTATTCTCCTGTTACTCCTATGAGGACCATAGGGCCAAAATGAAACGTATCTATTTGTCACAATTCTTTGCAATGACTTTTATTTCACGATTTTCTAGATTCTTGGACCTTTCCCAGGTGGTTTTCGATCTACCACGTCTTCTACTGCCTTGTGGATACCATTCAAAGGCCTGGCGACAGACTTTGCTGTTTGGTTTTCGGAGAGTATTACCAATCTAATCCATCACCACTTGCATAGCATAACCTCATTTGCTATGCTCTGGTTAAATTTTTTTTATTAATTCTGCATCTTATATCACTAAAATTTAAATTCATTATTTTATGAACTTTATTTTTAAATATTATGGAAAAATTAGCCAGCTTCTAGCCAAGTTCCTCACCTCTTTCTAAATGTTTTTCTAGTTTGTCATATGCCATACATATATTTGGTAAACTGTGCCATTTTAAAACTTCGATATAACGAAGAGTAAAGTATCAAAAGTTTTCATGCTAGGCTTGAAAGTTCTCTTCATCTGGATGGATTACATCGCCCGAAACTGTCAGTAATATTTGTTCTCGATATACCGATATCGAAGTTCATTCATCATCTTCGCTGCAACTTATTGTACCGCTTGCCACTTGGTTGGCGTTTCGTACATATGTATTTAAAACATATTAGCTTTGTGACCTCTAGAAACACTCTCGTATTTATAGAGCCATCCTATTAAAAGTTGGGTAATATTAAAAAATACATTTCAGAGATGGGGTATGCGTGAGTATAGTCAACATTTCCATGTCTGCGTTCTATCTAGGCTCAAACAATTGGGACTGAGGAAAACTTTAATCTTTGCTTCTCCGATATTTTTCAGCTTCACTGTCTCTCTTGGGAGCTCCATTATTCCTCACCCGTCTGGCATATTGTTGGCATAAAATCACTCTGATAGAGTTGTCCCACACTTTACTGAATATGGGTAGATACCTAGTGTTTGTCCAACAGTGAACGTTGCAGTTGGTTTTCTTCTAAATTGTCTACATAAAAACGTAGAAAATTCAGCACAAGACAAACCAAGAGGAAAAATTTCTAGCGCTTCTAATCCAAGCACTTCAAAAGTGCTTGTCTCCATAGAAATTTAGAAGCACTATCACAATGATTTTTTATAAGGCTGCAGTAAGAACATCGTAAGTTCGAACCCACCCCGGGAGATTTTTTTTTTTACTTTTTTTTACTTTTTTTTTTTAATTAAATATTTTATATTCAACATCTTTTGTTTCACTTTTCTATTTTCCTTTCTCTTATTAATTTACTTTTGTTTAACCGAATTGAAATTGATTACACAATGATTCCATATAAGGCTGCAGTAAGAACAACGTGAGTTCGAACCCAGCCCGGGTGATTTTTTTTTCGTTTTTTTATTTGTTTTTGCTTTATTTTTTTTTTTTTATTAAAATATTTTTTAATCAACCTTTTTTATTTCACTTTTCTATTTTAATTTCTAATTTTTATTTACTTTTGCTTACTTGAATTGAAACTGATTGCACAATGATTCTATGTAATGCTGCAGGACAACATTTGCTTAATATACAAATTTAATACCTCTTCATATCATCGGGCGTTGGTGGAGCGGTCTGAAGGGTTGGTAAATGTAAGAAAAAAATATCTAGCACGCGGAGGGTCGTTGATTCAAATCCTGGCGCGGCCAGTTTTTTTTTTTCTTTTTATACCCTACACCCAGGGTATATTCACTTTGTCCTTCCGTTTGTAACGCAGAGAAGGAGGCGTGGCAGATATAGAAAAGTGTATATATTCTTGATCAGCGTCACCTCCTGAGTCGATATAGCCATGTCCGTCTGTCTGTCTGTCTGGCTGGCTGGCTGGCTGGCTGGCTGGTTGGCTGGCTGGGTGGCTGGCTGGCTGGGTAACGGCTGTGTGTGGAAATACATTTTTTGGGAAAACTAAGCAAGATAATTCAATGAAGTTTGGTACACTGGCTCTATCATCAAAGATAGCTCGGGGGATTGAAAATGAGAAAAATCGATCAACGGACACGCCTACCGCCCATACAAAAAATATATTCAAAATGCAATTTTAGGAGTATTTTTTACGACAATGCAACCTAAATACACATAAATACTACAAATTGTAAGCGCAAGTTCTGAAAAAAAACTTAGCAAATTCGGACAAGAGGGCGTGGCACCTCCCATATAACCAAATGCATCAAAACGCTACACTAAAAGCGTTTCTTGAGATATTCAAACCAAAAGCTCTCTCAACAAAAATTAATTGAAATCGGAAAAGGGGGTGTGGCACCTCCCATATAAGCAAATGTTTCAAAATGCTATACTGAAAGAGTTTTTTCAGATAATCCAACCAAATTTCACTCAGACACTAAGAACTATAAATGCAAGCTCTGAGCAAAAGCTGGGTGAACTCGGACAAGAGGGCGTGGCACCTCCCATATGAGCAAAATTTCAAAAATACTGCAGTGTAGGGTGTTTAATGTTTGGCCAGGCCAAAGGTAACATCCTTACTAGTTTTTATTTTTATTGAAAAAACGCTTACCGCAGCATTACAAATAAGCGCTTTAAAAACTCTTTTTTGGTAAGGCTGCGGTAAGCTTTTGCTCGCTTACATCCTATGACATGCAATGTTAAAAAGAAAGTATTGTTCTTACGGAGCGGAAGCGCTTATTGGTGAAAAGGATGCACTTCAGAAGGGTTTTTGAAGCACTTCTTTTCCCCTTGGGAAGCAACATGTGCACATGTGTCGATGTATTGTAATCGCATCCTTTTGGAAGAATAAGAAAACTAAAAAGGCACAAACAAAAACTAAATGAAGCAACAAAAGTAAAGAAATCGCAAGAAGCAGCAGCTCATTGTAATTGCAACAACGAAGGACTTTAAGAACATCGACAAACTCACTCTCTCTCTCTCTTTGTGCATACACGAAGGTCTTTCGAAAGGCAAAGGGACATTGCACTACCAATTTGCAGGCAAACGAACGCAATCAACACAAGTGACAGCAGAGCAATGGTTGAGCAAACTTTTTGCGCTTACTGTGCTGTTGTTGTTGTTGCTATTGTTGTTGCAAAACTTTTGCCACTTTCTTTGAATTTATATTTTGTGTTTTATTTATTTGTTGTCTTCTTCTTCGTTTTATTTGTCATTTTTGTTTTATTTAAAAATGTTCCTTGTGAATATCTACAGTTATGAAGAAAGTGGAATATAATAAATACTTGCACACATAACAAGGAGCATTCACACAGTCAGAGTCCTTGTTTGTGAATGTTGTGTCTGTGCATCCTGCTGACTGGTCGACTGGCTGGCTGTGTTGGGGTAACTTTTTCTAAATGTTTTGCGTAATAATTAAAATATGCAAATGATTTGATTTGCGTAAGAAATGTTTTTCATATGGAAATGAATTTTACCCTTTGATTTGTAATTATTATTGTTGTAGTTGTTGTTGTTGATTTTTATTCCTTTACGCAACATTTCCATGCCAAATGACCCTTATACTAGTGTGCTTTAAAGTGCATTTGTATGTTTTGATTAAAATTTTCATAATGTTTCAAAAAGTACAAAAAACTAATTTATTTCTACGTATATTTTAATAAACCAAATACATAACCATTATTACGAAAAATTTTGACTTATAAAGCTAAAGGAAGGTTGCGTTTTAAGTTTCTGGAATATAGTATGACTCGAGTTCTCCGATGAAAATTTTTATGACAGTTCAAAAACTTGTCGCAGCACTTTGACCAGTCCGAAGCTGATAGCTCTGAAACAGTAATGTCCAAAGCCTATGCCAGTTTCTCCCCTCCCGGTTTCCCCCTCTACTAAAAAAGCAAATAAAGATGTTGGCAAGCAGGCAAGCACTACCCAGCTTCTCTCTTACATGAGAAATATAGTGGAAGTCCTACGTAGGCAAATGAAGAGATGGTATTAAATGCCTTAAAGGGTACCCGTGCCAAAAAGTTTTCTCAGGGCGCAGGTATTCCCGCTGAAGAGGAGGTGTTTTTAGTCAGCAGTACGTTTAAGAGACTCCGACACGACGGGCACCGGTGACGATTGGGCCTAAGAACGCAAATGCCTTTTCAAGCCTCATCTGCAAAAAAAAAGCCGTGGGCACTTGGGATTTTGCGCTTAAAAGCTTTCCGTATACGTATTCACTCACAGATAAGCGTTTGACATTGATAGAATGTGAGTTTGGATATCACTGCTCCAAAACATGAATTTTAAACACCTCAATCGCTTCTTCGGTTCTGATCTTTGATTTGTGGAAAAAAAATATGTCATTGGGTCCCAAGTCTGAACTGTAAGGCGGATAACCCACCAATTTGATCTTTTGAGTGCTCAAATACACGCTTGTTTCAGCCGATGTGTGATAACTTACATTGCCTTTGTGCAAAATGATTTGTCGTTCTGAGTTGGTTTCTTTCAATTTATCGAAAATTTCTCGCAAACAGATGGTCGTGTACCACGCTCAAGTAACTTATTTTGGTTTTCAATAGCGATAGTAGTCACATGACCGATTTCGTGAAATAACTCGTCACTATTTGCTTCGCATCGTTCCGAAGTGGTAAAATGTTTGTTTGATTTTCTTCGAATTGAAAGACCCAAACAATCGATTGGCTTTTGTTTTGGGTTCACACGCAAAAATCCAAGATCCACCACCTGTGGTAATAGTGGAAGCGACGAATTTTTTAAGCGTGTTACGGCACCATTCGACACTATTCTTTTTTTGAGCATCTGATAACACTGTACAACAATTTTAGGTTTTTTCCAAATTAACAAGAGTCTTAAAATGGATATTGGTGAAGGGCACAAAAAAAAAAAAAAAAAAAAAATACACGTGTTTCGGCGTTTTGTAAGTTTACATTTGAATATTTTTACCCCACATATGGGTAATTTTTATTACAATATTTTCTTGAAAAGTTCCAAAAATTACACCTAAAACAGGGGAATATGGAGTCAGTATGTAGCACAAAAATATTTTCTATAAAAGTTCACAACTAAATACTAAAAGGTCGAAGTTTCATCCCACAAAATCGTCAAAACCGATAAAGTCTTCTCTCATTGCTTGGGTGATTCATAGTCATAAAAATTTGCGTCGGAAGACACTAGGGTTACCATTAGGGCTGTTCAAAAAAAAAATTTTTTCGAATTTCTTAGATATACTTTGGCATCACGTTCTACATCATGACAGAATATCCCATAAATTTTTTCAGATTTTTAAATGCATTTTTAAAGGTGGCTCAAAGCAAAAATATATTTTTAGTATTTTTTTTTTTAGCATTAATTATAAAATGTTGCCAAACAATTTGAAAAATTTGATTTAGAGTAACATAAAAACATTCATTTTGTTTGTTTTTTAATGAACTTTAAAACCTACGTGGTAATTTTGACAAAAAAAAATTGTACACCTCTTAAAAAACGAAAAACTGCCTTAAAAGGGCGAAATTTAACGGTTTTTCAAAGAAAAAAGTCATCGTGCTTTAAACGAAATGAACATTTTTTAATTTACAAGATTTCATTCGAAAGAGCTCTTAAAAACCTTCAAGACAAGACACGTTAAGACTTTTTTGGGACAGCAAGCTCGATGATATAACGTTCGAAACATAGTGATGCAGCCCCGTGAAAGGCAAAACGCTTTTTTACTCAAGAGGGAGGCATCTTACAAAAAAGTGCACATGGCATAAAATGCTTAGCATCATGCAAGGAACAAGTGTGAAGTGTTTTTATTTTTTTATTTTGTTTTAGAAAAAAAATTTTTTTTAACGTCAAAAAAACATCTCACACTTGTTCCTTGGATGATTCTAGGAAAAACTGATAAACATACGAATGCGCTTGCTACTTCGTTTTGTCTCGGCAAAAAACCTTGCAAACGAAGCGCTATGCAAAAATAGTATAATATCGATGACTCACAACGGCAGGGCAATGCATATAAAGGGAGAAAACAAAGAAATTGGAATTTTTGCATGTGCTGTGTTTTTCTTGTAGCTGTGATTCTCGAAACTAGTAACGCAAACCAGCCTTCCGATACATTTTTTTGCTTTTTTTATTTATGTGTATTTTTGCCTTGTTTTTTGTGTTTTTATTGTTTTAATTAAAAAACACTGAACAGTAAGCTCCGACCATCAATGTATTTTCATTGTTGGTAGCTAATAATGTAAATCATCATCTGTTCCAAAAACTAAAAAACTTTGCGTATATTTTATGACACTAACTTTGTGTTGAGTTCCAAAAAAAAAAAAAAAAAATTCGATTTGTCAAGGCTTGAGTTATCGAAGATATACTATAAGTTCTTAATCTCCGAATCATTCGTTGAAGCAAGGGTGTCATCGTAGAACAAAAGTGATTCTATTCTGGCTCACCTACAGCAAACACAATATTTCAATCGATTTCAAAATTTCTTGGAATTGCAACACACATGAAAAATTGGTTTTCATTGATTTGTTTTCTACGCAACCAAAATAAAAAAACAACTACGACTGATGAAAAACAATTTTTCACGGGTGCTGTAATTCCAGGAAATTTTGATTGCGATCGGCTCAGTAATTCTGACACGCTGACACCCTTGCTTTAAAGTGATCGGCACACGGTGTTCAACAAGATATCTTAATGGACGTCGCGACGTAGGGTACCCTTCTTTTTTGCTGAAATCAATAGTCCTAAATCTCCTGCTTTTTAAAATCGAAACCTTGGCATATCTTTTTCTTGGCAAAATTGGTTAAGTAAATCAAAATAAGACTAGGTTATTTTTAGCAATGATTCCTGATATGGTGGTAAATGCTTTAGACTTTTCCTTTAAAACGTAATTTGAATTTTCAATATTTTAGTTTACGATATTTAGGAGGAAAAAAGATATCGATATAACTGAAATTGAGTTTTGAAGAGAAAAACTGAACTTTCAACCACCATTTCCCGTTTCATAGCTAAAAATAACGAAGTCTATTTGTATCGCTTCAAAAATAGCGAAAAACAATGTTTTTTGCGCTTTAAAGTTAGAATGCTCATTAAGATATCTTGTTGAACACCATGAGCATTGCATAGTTCAATTAAGCTATAAATTTTCTATTTATCTTTGTCTTTCTTTTTCTAAATCTTATCTATCTTCTCTCAAA
Organism: Calliopum simillimum; assembly: GCA_951812925.1. Lineage (NCBI taxonomy): Eukaryota > Metazoa > Arthropoda > Insecta > Diptera > Lauxaniidae > Calliopum > Calliopum simillimum. Next base: position 141,200,766 of record OX638368.1, read on the forward strand.
CATAAACTCTCTCTCATAAATTTGCCGACTACTGCTTTAAAACATTGATGTTATACTCCCTTTGATATAAAAATTTGTGACACTGAAGGGATTGAGTAAGTGAGTTTGCCGGTGTTGCTTCAGTTAAGATTAGAATACGACCAAAATAAATCATTGTCATTGAATGAATCTTTGCACAGACCTGGACTTCAATCTACGTCTGTTCTGAATTTAAGATTTCCTAATCCAAACATCTCCTTTTGGACTACCACGCGTTCTACTGCCTTTAACTCAATAGATTGGTGGCAAACTTCATTTGGTAGCTTCTGGTAGCCATCTCCGTTTGTGCAGCGGTTGAGATAGTGTGCTGCCACTAGACATTAAAGTTATATTTCTACCATACAATTCATACCCATTCATAAAATGGCAATAGCAAACATTTTCATTAAACTTGAAACTGCTGGTTAAGGATCCCAATTAAAAATTGATTTATTCATCTAAAGATAAAAGAATATGTATAGTACACAACATAAAAAAAAATTCCAGGAGAATGTCACACACTCGTGTTATTTAAATAACTTCTAAAATTAAAAAAAAAAAAATATGAAATTTTTTCGTTCCTTTTTTCCTTCCCATGTTTTATTTATTTAAATATTTTTGCGTTTGAAAAATAATTACAATATCTTTTAAAAATCATCTTAAAAATACATTAGTAAGGTAAATTTTATAAAAACCGAACCAAAACTGTGGAAATGCTCTTCTTCAAAATGCCCTTCATTTGTGTGGAATGACAGCACTGCGCGTCCCAGGAAATCGTCTGAAAAATTCCAGGTAATTTTTCCTTGTCTGCATTTTTTGCAAACTTCAACAATTGACGAGTTTCCAGCAGGTAGATAAATAAATTCATACATTATGAATACAAAGAAGTATGTCAATTCTCCTTCCAAATCTACCAAATTTTTTCGAATTATCGTTATAAATTTTGCATTTTATTGCAAACTCAACGTTACCGCCTGAAAAGGAAAGACGCACACATACGAACATATGTACATATGCATGTATGTGTGATTTTTCTGTTTTCTTTCAATTGATAGTTTCGTTTTTCAGCGTAAGAAGTGCAATTGCCTTTAGCCACCAGACGAGTACTGAATACACAAGGCAAGTCATTGAATTCAACAAGGATGCGTCTTATTTTGGCTGACTATTTCTTACTAAAAAACTTTTAACGTAGACAATTTGCATAGGGATGCACAAAAAATATATGAAAATAATCATTATAATATAATATATAATATATAATGTATAATATATAACAATATACAATAATATATAATATATATTATATATATATATAATATATACATATTATGTACATTGTTCGTTATATTGTACCTACTTATTGTTATCACTTAAAGTGAGTTTTGAAGAAAACGACAAGTTCTTTTAACTTTCGTATCAGGTTTTGTAGCTGAAGGCGAACTGGCTTTGTTATATCAGTTCAAAATATCGAAAAAACTGTGTTTTTTGTACTTTTAGATCTCGAAATCCACACGTGACAAAGAAACTCTGAAAAATATTTAACTGTATATCCAAAGCCTATGTCCGCGGGCGCTTGAGCTTTTGTGCTTAAAAGCTTTTCGTGTTCATATTCATTCATACATAGGCGTTCAACTGTGTCAGAAGTTGTGCAGATCTGCCTCAATTGCTTGCGTCTTATGCAAAATAAAAAAGCTTTCACTGTTGTATGTCTACACAGGATACACGAATTGAAGCAAACATAACCAGAATTTGATCCGCAACCATTGCTGAAGAACCCAGACTATATGTCAAATAATGACATGCACTCGGCCTATTGCTTTAATAAACACTTCGTCGATAGCTGCCTAGTTAGATCAAAGTAAAAATTTTTTTAAAATTTCGGCCACACAGCCTTAAAGTCGTGTTTGGTAATTAGATGCTGGAATCTTTCATTAACTAATGTATAAGAACTTGTCATTACAATTTAGACGATTTTTTTTATATTACTGGTCAAAATCCTCACCATTTAAACATTTGTTAGTACAAATCATAATCTAGGTACACAATAAAAGCTATGGATTCAGATATTACTTAGCTGGTCAGGACCACTGTAATTATTTTCTAATGGATTTTTTAACCAATATGACCTATATGGACGGAATAAAAGCACTTTAACTTCTGCAAACAAGAAAGAGTGTTTTCAAAACATACAATGTACCTGGAAAAGGAATGATGTGAGAGTTCTTCACATCAGAAAAGTTCGCTGCAAACCGCCCATTTTTCGACCTCTAAATGAAAAGCTGCTTGATGTTTTTCATATAGATCCGCCATTTGACGTCCGCTCATCAAGTACGGTATATCGTTGTAAGCTTCTGAATATGCGCTACATTTCATTTATAGAAGTCATTTGTTTAAAATGTTTTTTTCGACTAGTTGCACTTATTATCTCAGTTTCTACCACCCTAAGGTGCCAAGAACACGAAGTTTCCTCAAATTGTTGAAACTGAAAAAGCTACAGAGAATTTAACATTTTAGTGCAAAATATGATAAAACCAATATTAAAAATTCGAAAATCGGCCCTACAACTATGCAATATTCCCGATAAGCTTACACTTGAACTTGTTGATCGATACTATCTAGTGGTCATTGCAAAATGCAAATTAAGACTAGTAAGTGTGTTACCTTTGGCCTGGCCAAAAATTAAATACCGTGCACTGTAGTGTTTTGAAAATTTTGCTTGATCGGGAAGTGACACGCTCTGTTGACCGAATTCACATAGTTTTTTTTTAAGATCTTCCACTAACCAAGTGTATATACCTCAAATAACGCTTGCACTACAGAAGTACGTAAATTTTACGTGTATGGGATTTAAAATAAATACCACATATCGACTATGTTTTGAAGATGAAATAAATCTTCGTATAAAATTTAACAGAATGCCCGCCATCCTATCAAACCAAAAAGGGTTTTCTTCTGTAAGGAGCTTCTATTTTCCTTATAGTCTAGCAGAGCTTAACTCAGAAAGGTATTCAAACATCTGATCTTTTCTGGAATGCTAAAAGTCTATGCTGAGCTGTCCAACTAATCTTAATTCATCTATGTATCGAGCTTTCAGAGCATCGACTTAAGAATTCATATCTTTAGTTATGAATGCCATCGCTTACAACGCATCGTTTCCAACGATAACGACGATGACGACAGATAACAAACGCGAAGGAAGTTCTCTTCGCTTGACACAGAGCATGATGCAGTAACAATGTTGAATCTCATTTGAGTAAATTCAATTGAAAAGGATTTTCTAATATAAGGCTCTTGTATCTATTGTTATGTGTATATGTGTGTGTAAGCGTATGTGTATGTGTATACGTCTGCATATATGTGGTGTACAAATATTGCGAAATACAAAGCTCATTGCTGAGTAGTATGTTGATGCCTTAAGTCAATTGAGTTATTGCGCCATTGAAGCGCACTCATGTGAAAATAGCGCACTTGAGCTCTTTCTCGTTCTTTTTTGTTTCTATTTCTTTCTTTCATAGACAAATATGCGCTCGTTGTATGTAATCTTTTGACGGATTTTTTTATTTTTTTTTTTTGTTTTGATTTTGTGTAAATATATTATTAGATTAATAAAATTCATAAAAATTTCAAATTCAATTTTTGGGCAAATATAAGGAACGTGATTGACTCAAAATATGTACCAGCTGAAAAGGAAATAATCGAAGAAACTTATAAATAAGTACATATGTATGTGACGTAAATTGCTTTTGATTTTAGCACTTCAAGGTGTCCGAATATTTTTCAAATAAAAAACATAAAATCAAACAAATTTTACTAATCTCAATACAAAATACTGGTTTTATTTTTATTTTGTTTTTGATAAAGCCAGAACTTTGTAAGATATTTTTTTTGGCTTTTTTTCCAAAATTTTTTCTGGCGTTATTTCCTTTTGTTAACCACATAACCATCTGGAAATGAACCCATAATTTTTGGAAAAAAGACCAGAAAATTTTTTGGCTTTATTTCTAAAACAAACTGGAAATAACGCCAGAGTGTTGGTTCCGACTGAGGATCATATGAAAAAATTCTATTGGAGCCTTTCCTTAGAAATGGAACGAACTTTTCAGCCAACCTGCTAATAAAAGTATAAGTAAATACAGTAATCCCCGCTCATATGCACGCCTCTTATATGCACGACAGCGAAAAAAATTTTGTTTTTTTTTTTCAGTAATTACAATACATTAAAAATAATTAAATTGTGTTTGTAACATTTTGTAAAACATGTTTTTTAAATCAATTTGAGGTCGCTGAGTCCGAAAATCGCATTTTTTTCTAGGGCCTGTTCTTGAGTTAATCGAAAATTTCAATGTTAATTTTACACTGTTTTAAAGAAAAACTCATAACGCTTCCAAAAAATTTACCAGTAATTAAGGTCCAATTAAAATTGGATATGAAAATTTTTTACTGTTCACAACTTTTTGCCCTTAAAAACATTTTTGTAGAATTCTAGTTAGTTGGCATTAAGTAACACAATTTATGAAACTAATATTCTATATAAGAATATCCGGTGTATATAACCGAATTTTTTTATATGCAATTTTCATGCATATAAACGAATTTTTTCTATATGCATTTCTCGCTTATATGCACCAAAAATCAAGCATTTTCAGAAATGCTCATAAGCGGGGATTACTGTATATTGAAATATTTTATATCTTACGAATGAACTATTTTCACTTTGTTGCTTTTTCCATTAAATGCAAATAAAGGTTAAATATGGATTTACTAATGAAGCCATTTACCTTTCATAAACTCGATAATTACAATAATTATAAGAAAATACAGCCAACAAAGGATTTATTCAAAGGATTTATGAGACAGCTTAACAATCAGCTAATTGGCAAGTCAACCGTTAAACAGAAAAAGTACATCAATCCACCTGCATTTGACAAATTTACATAAAGACTTTCAACGATGCTAGAAATTTAAACGCAGAATCTTCACGGGAAGCCTCAGCAGCTGCTAGCGTAGGAACACCTGTCAAGGACATTCATTAGCAGTATCCCTTGGTGAGCCACCTCTACTTCAAGCATCTATATCTTAAACTTTTCATGTAGAAAAACAAGCAAAAGAAATAACGCTTATCAAACGCGCTGACATTCCACACTAATGAGCAACAGCCACAGAAACCAGTCACTGGTATTGGCAGCAGCAGTCAGCGGGCACAGTCATCATCATCGTTATAAATTTAAATGTTTAATTCATTTGAAATTTCGAGTTTTAAGACATTGAGACAGCCCAAGAGCAACAGCAGCAGCAGCAGACGGTAGTCACTGATAAGTTTCATAATGGAGGTGTGTGACAGCAGCAATGTTGCAAGTTGCATATTAAATACACACCCAGTAGGTATATTTCGAAATATATCATTGTGTTGATGAGCATGTGCACTAAACTGGTTCGTATTTAATGACGCCAAAAAAAAAAAAAAATCATCCCGAAACCGATTTAAAAGATAAAAAGATTCTTAAAAATGATATCTGTATAATTTTTTTTTCGCTTCGAAAAAAACCAATGAAGCGCTTTTGATTCTCCTGAAGATTTATTTCGGCAAAAAAAAAAAAACTATTAAATGCTCTTTATGAAAAAAGTGTAAAGGCAAAAAATGCTTAGAATTGTCCAAGGAATGCGAGTCAATTTTTTCAGAATTTTTTTAAACATTATACAGGGTGTATTACATAAGATTACGAAGCTTCTGTGAGGTGATAGAGGAGGCCTAGACTAACAAAAAATTTCACCTAGAGGGAGGTTCTAAAATGTACCCCCGATTTTCTGACTTGTTGCAGAAAAAAAATCTTTCTTGGATCACCCTTACGTTTTAGAAAAAAACATTTCTATGGCGAAGTTTTAGCTAATTGTAAGAGCTTTCAGATTATGTATATGGTTTATAGGGTTTAGAAGGATTTCGCAAAGTTCTGGACCTTTAAAGTTGGTATTTTAATTTTTTTCCTCATTTTTTGACTTCGGCGGCCACTTTAGTATGAAAAAGGTCTTATTAACATACCTTTTTATAACTTTTTTTTGAAATCCTCGTCAAATTTCCTTTATCATACCAATTTTTTTGATTGAGGTCGGAAAAACATACTTTTCTATGTAACACACCGGTTACTCGCGTGCATTGCGCTGCATATGGTGTGCGCGCTACTTGTACTGCTCTTTATCTACTGGAGTCTTCAAACTAAAAGGTATTTTTTTTCTGGCCTCAATCAAAAAAATTTGTATGACAAGTGTGCCATCGAATTAAAGGAAATTTAACGAGGATTTCGAAAAAAGTTATAAAAGGGTATAGGACCTTTTCCATACTAAAATGGCCGCCAAAGTCAAAAAATGGGGGAAAAAAATTAAAATATCAACTTTAAAAGTCCAGAACTTTGCGAAATTCTTTAAGCCCTATAAACCATATACACTATATGAAAGCTCTTATTATAGTTAGCTAAAACTTTGCCATAGAAATGTTTTCTCTAAAACGTTAGGGTGATCCAAGAAAGATTTGTTTCTGAAACAAGTCAGAAAATCAGTTTTAACACATAACTCCTCAGGGGTACATCTTAGACCCTCCCTCAAGGTGCAATTTTTTGTTAGTCTAGGCTTCGTCTATCACCTCCCAGAAGCTTCGTAACCTTATGCAATACACCCTGTATAATTTTACAAAAATTGCTCAAAAAAAAAAAAAAGAATTAGTTTTTCCGACCGCATAATTGAAAAACGTAAGAAAATCGATTTTTGGAACCGAATGTAATCTATAATTTTTTAACGCCAAAACTTTTATGAGAATATAGTCTTTTAAAGCAATCTTGGGTATCGATTTTGTAATGAAAAAAAAAGCTATGACCAAAAAACATGTTTTTTGTTTTGGAACGGAAAAAAATGATGCAGATATCGTTCTTAAGAGTTCTTCTTAGTTTTGAGTCCGTTTTGTGATGAATCTTAATTTCGAACCTATCTCATGTGAGCGTTACATTTAAGCCACACAATTCGGAGATAGTAATCAATAGGAAATTTCCTGCCATGTAGCACATTTAAAATCTTCAACACCAAATTTATACACACAAATAAACGAAGATAATTATAGTGGGCGTTACTTTCGCCTGCAAGGAAGTGAACTTAATTCAATTAAATATTTGCTTTTCTAGTTTAAAGCTTTATATCGTATACGTATGTATTTATGTATATATGTATGTGTTGCTACAATGCTTTCATCAGCCCACAATACTTACGAAATTCCAAAATCCAACACAGCAACTGACTTTGAACCTCCTTCGAAATGTAACGAGTTTCCTTCCATTCAAGACGAAATAAAGGAAATATGAAATTTGAATTTATTGCTGTAGAGTATTTTATGACTCGTTGACTTTAAGGCGATTTTCCCTAACTAAATAGGATTCATTGTTCTGAAACTGTAATAATCCTGCCTGCTCAGAATAATAAGTCAGGCAGGGAAATAAAATATGAAATGAAAAAATAAATGAAATGAATGAAATATGAGAGTAAAAAGATTGGCATTTCATTTAGAAAAATAAAAGGTTGACAATTTTAAAGTCAGCATTTTTAATAATGCAATATAATTTGATTTTCGATTTCAACAGAGATAGATGATTTCATGTTAAACTTTTTGCCTTCCCATGCGTAATGCTATTTGCAAGTCTTAAGGGAATTCAAATGTGTTATGACTTACTTAAACATATGTATTTCAAGAATTTTTTGTAAATATTTTAATCGTATATAGAACTTTTTGCGACTCGATGATAAAGATAAAAATCGGTGAGTGTAATTTTTTAATCTAAAAAAAGACTTCAATGACACTTGTTAGTTAATTTAATGTAACAAATTTTCAGTTTCATTGAATTTAATGAAATTTCAATGAAACTTTAATACTCTGTTTGATTTTCATTAAATTCAATGGAACAAATTTTCACTTTCATTGAATTTAATGAAAATGTAATGAATATCCAACAGAGTATTAAAGTTTCATTGAATTCAGGTACACTAGAGAGAAAATATCTATGGTAAGTTTTCAAAAAGTTTTAACTGATAGTTTTTTGGAATAACCGAAGTTTGCCGAAGGTCTCCCGAAGGCTTCATAGTCAAAACGAAGAATATCTAGGTATACGAGAGGGAAAAAATCTATGGCGGACTATCAACAAACTTTAATTGATAGTTTTTCGGAATACCCGATGCTTTCCGAAGTTCACCCGAAGGCTTCATAGTCAAAACGAAGAATATCTAGAAGTATTACAGGAAAAACATCTAAGGCAAACTATCAACAAGCCTTAATTGATGGTTTTCGGGACACTCCAGCTATGCCATTGCCAATTTTTAAGATGGTTTGAAATGAAATTAACTTTCTCAAAATACCTAAATTTTTATTGGTGACGTGGCAGTGGCGTGAATCAAAATTTTATCCCTGTATACCTTCGCAGCTATTGGGAATCAAAAAACAAAACAAACATGCCTAGCGAAGCGGGCAATGAAGGCTAGTATTAAATAAAATTATTGATAGTGAACCTCAAAAGTCAAAATTTTTAACTTAGTAAAATTGAAAAAACTGAATAAAAATTTTTTAAATTTATAACTTTATTTTTCATCTGTTTGTATTTTTTCAACATAATCGCCATTTATTTTAATACATTTTTGAAGTCGATAAATATTTCTTGAAAACCAGTCTTCAAAATCGTCTTTTTGCAGCTTTACAATTTCATCATTAACTGCATTTATTATCTCTTCATTGCTGTTGAAGACTATCCCTCTCAATTTTTATTTTTTATTTTTGGAAACAAACAGAAATCACAAGGCGCTAGATGTGGAGAGTAAGGTGCTGGACAAATTTCTTCGATGCTTGAAAGCGCAATAAAATCGGTCGTTTTTTCAGCAGTGTGCGTTGGCGCATTATCGTAATGTAGAAAGTAGCGGCGCAGCTCCTTTTTTTTGGCGTTTTCCCAATAAATTTTGGAAAACTATTGGTAAGCAGGTTTCAGTATACCACTTAGCAGTAACCGTCTAACCTTTCTCCAAAGGAATAGCAGCTACAACTTTCTCTCTGGTGAATCTGACAACATTACTTTTGTTGCTTTACTTCAGCAGGTGGATTTTCACTTTCTGGGCACTTTCTGTTTGGTTTCAGGGTCGTGCTTGTAAAACCACGCTTCATCACCTGTTACAATTAATTGTCATTTTTTTAAATTAATTTTCTTGAAAGTGTTTGACTCTCCGTTTTTGAATTTTTCAAGAAAATACTTAGCAAAATGCACACGTGCCTCTTTTTGAGCATCACTTAAAATTCTAAAAACCTATCGTGCAGATTTCTTGGTGTATCCAAGATCATTTTTAAATATTCGCGACACAGCCATGGCACTCAAGCCCAGTTCCTCAGCAATAATTTTCTGAGTCAATCTTGGATCTACGTCAATTTTAAACTTCATCAGCGCTACACTTGCATAGTCAGTCGAAGATTTTGGGCGGCCTTCTAGAGGTTCATCTTCCACAGAAAAATGACCTGTCTAGCATCATTTGAACCACTTTGCAATAGTCACGACGGATGGCGCATTAACTTCAAATGCTATTTGGCATTCCACAGGCTTGAGCTTACGAATTTTACGTTTTCTTCTTTCCATTTCCATTTTTCTTTCCAAATAATATATCGTAAGACTATAACAAATACTTAGTACGCAATTTTTTGATTTACTAAAAATTTATAATATGACACCTACTAAGCGAACTTTTGTTAGGCCCTCCGTATATTTAATAGGGTTGCCGTAATATGTAAGTTCATAATGGATGTTCGTCAAGCGGCTTCATATTTATGACAAAAATAAGTTTCTCTGATTTTTTCAGATTTTCTTAAAAGGAAGTTTTGTGGCATAGAGGCACATAAATTGAAATTAGTAATTTAAAACATTCATTTTGAATCCAACACCGATAGAAAGCATGTTTTTATCTATAATTTTTTATAACTTTACACAAAGTACCTAGTGATTACTTTAAATGAGGAGTACTTTAAAAATGCTTAAATATTTTATGTCTTCCTTATCAAGAAATATACCACCATGGACTAATTCACAAAAGCCACGCATACGTACATAAATGTTCAAAAGATTTCTTGAAATGTAAAAAGTTAAAAACAAAAATTCCTCTTAACTTTCACAAGGTATCCATAAAAATTCCATTACATTTAATTCAATTTCGATATCGAACCGCATTTTACACCAACCAATTTCAACTAAAATCGCATCCAAATAACATAAATTTGAAATTAGTTGAAAATGCTTCAAATCCAAAAAAAAAAAATAATCTCCAAAATACGAAACCAATTCAATTTTATTGCTTTAAGTGTTGGCAACTACAAGAATCCTCAAGTAGGTACATATCCTATAATACTTACTCAGATACTCTGTAAGCAAGACTATAAACTTCCGCTACTAATTTGACCACATGTAGGCGTCGTGTTCGTTGTCCAACAAATGGCGTTTTTCCATTTAACACCTCCCCACTGAGTGCGCGCTCATTCTCCCCACTGCCCCTTTCCGTCGATTTACTATCGCCAAAACATTTAGAAGAAACTTTTCTGCACCAGCCGTTAAACGACTTGACGGTGTTTTAAGCCTCATTTATTTTTCATGATTCAGCCTATAAAAATTGTAATTTCATTACCACAGGCAGACACCGGTAAAAGAACCACTACAAAAACAACAACAATAAGGAAACACGAAAAAAAAAATAAGTGAACCAAATTTGTTGTAGGTTAAAATATGGAAAAAGGTGAAAAACCTCGAAAAAAAATAAAGTAAAATTGAGAAAATCTCCAAAATCCAGAACCAAATCAAAAAAACAAAAACTGAAACAACCAACAAAAACAAAAAGCAAATCCAGCGCTCAAACGTGCACCACTTTGCTTTCAATTGAAGTTTTCAATTTGTGGTTTTTTGATGGACTGTGGAACAATTTGACAAAATCGCGGTAAAGTGTTTACTGAGTTCTGTTTTATTATCTTGGAAAATTTGGCTTCGAAATCTCGGATTTCGCTAAAATTTAGTACACGACGTCGTTTCAGGTCAAAACCAATAAAAATGGCAAAAAAGTTATAGTGATTTTTTTTCTGTGAATTTAATGGGAAGCGAATGACAAAATTGGCAAAAAATTACAAAAATTGCTTCACAAAATTGGAAATTTCTTAACTGCTGTCCATTTTTAGATCAAAGAAAACCTTTTGTTAAAGTTTATTTTCATTTTATGGCAACATTTTAAGTTTTAATTGTTGTAATTTTTTAATGCGTTATTAAGTAAATGGAAATTTATCTAAAAAAACAATTAAATTAAAAAACTTAAATTCTAATTTAAAAACAAACCTTTTGTATTTGACAAAAAGTACTAATTCTAGTACTCTTTAAGTACTTAGATTACAAAAAAGTAGGCAAGTGTTCTCACATAAAATGACAATTTATGTGAGGATCTTTCCCAAGCTAAGATCGTTACGAAGCGTGGCCTAAGTGGTAGAAGTCTGCTGTATCCTATCAATTCTAGTAAAAGGCAAAATACGTCTGATGAGGCTATATATATATTTGCATATATATATGTGTATGTGGTAATAGTCGGTTTGGACAGACACTTGCTTAATATACCTATACAAATTTTATACCTCTTAACCAAACAGTGGTGTAGAGGTCTAAGAGGTTTGAAATTATAAGTAAAAATAATATTTTTCTTTCCATCACACGGACGGAAACCGTTTCGAGTCCTAGTGCGATTTTTTTTTTGTTTGAACTTTACAGTAAGCTAAATATCACTTAAATTTTTTCAAAAAATTACTTTACTGTAAAGTAATTCGAAAATTTACTAAAACAGTAACGTAAAATTTATTTTATTGGGAGTTGTCATGTTGACCTGAAATTCTAGTAAAATTTACTATAAATAAAGTAGAACGACCTATTTTTTTCTTCATTAAGCAAGCTTTGATCAAAAACTAAGTTGATTTCCACAAGAGTTTGTGGCACCTCCTATATACTTTAAGTTTTTAAAATTCCCAGCAGAAAGTTTGATCATCCAAACATAGCTGTTTCGCACATTCTTTTCGTTGTTCGAATCGAATCATTCCATTGCCACATCAGAAAACATTTTCCTTTTGTTCAGAGCTGGCCGCTCATCGTATTATTCCTTCGTTGCCTTTTACAAGAAGGTGCAACTGGAACAGTCGGGAGTCGGGTTTCTTCTTTTCGGCTATAGAAAACGAATGTGTGTCTTTGAATTCCTTTGCTATAAAACATCATTTTATGTCTTCGATTCGAAGCCGCAATCTGAACAGAACATCATTTTATACCTTCGATTGGAAAAATTATGAAATGAAAATAAAAGTACGAGCGCAGTCGGTTACTGAAATAAGCCCGAAATCAAACGAAAACAATGTATACATCGTTTTTGAGCTTCTTAATCAATCCGAAAAGGAGAAGTTTGTTTTTTCACATTTTTTCGGAATATCCAACGATTACCTACTCCACTTCTGAAGGTGGTCGTTTTATTTTCTGCTGAGTTATGCAAGGGATATTTAAGGTTATGCAACTAAATTTGTATTTGTATTTATTGTGGAAATGGATAAAATAGTACAAAAAGATCAGGATCTTATTGCTAATGTACTAATGACATGATTGTTATAAAATGAACTTTTAATTTAATAATAATAATATATATAAAAACTTCACCAAAAAGCAACTTTTTCTTAACAAAACTTTTTTGCAAAAAATCTGGAAAAAAAATCAACCACACGCGACTTCCGTTTCGTTTGTTACATATAATTTCGTAAAGATACTTAGAATAGTTAACACAAGCTCAGTGCAAAAACTAAGTGAACTCAGAAAAGAGGGCGTGGTACCACCTATGCTTTTAAAGAAGACAAAAATGTCTTTCATATGGATTCAATGCAACGATGGTATCTTAATGGGTCTTGCAGCTAAACTTTTTAAAATATAAACCACATTTAGTCGTTTAAAAGATACCATCCTGGTATTGGATTTGTTTGAAAAAAGTAGTTTTGTCTTCTTTCCGTAAAAAAAACTTTGATAGATATAAAAAAGTAGGCCATAAGTTGTTTATATTAATCTTAGAACTATAAAAGTAGTAAAAATAGTACTCTTTCCTATCATAGGTCTATGGGACAATAAATTTGAATATGCTTTGAGTAGATTACAGTTGGCATTGTTTTCATTATTTAAATTAACTTTCTTTTAGAACATTTTTCTCTTTTTACTCTTAAACTGATGCAACTGTCCCACCGTCTGCTATCCATTGCTGCTGCTGCTTAACTTATTTTTATTTTGCTTATGCGATTTTATTTTTTATCAATTTTTAAAATTCTGGGCCTTTTATTTTGGTTTTTGTTTTTTGTTTTGGTGTACCCTTGTTGCTGCTGTTGTTGTTGCTACTACCATTTTGGTTACCCAGCCACTTGTTACCTTTTTTATGTGCTTTTCAGAGAGTCTTCTTATTCTTCTTTAGCTGTTACCGCATCCAGAAGTTCATGAAGACTGCACCACCATCAGTCGTTTGCAAACTATACCCAACAGAAAATTTCGATGCGCATCCCCAAGATGCAATAGCGATGCGCGTCCTTCTCGCATCCAAAGAGCTGATTTGTATGCGCATATTTTCTGCGCTATAGGTAGCGAGAGCGAAGCGCATCCAAAGAGCATTTCTGAATGCGAGAGCGATGCGCATCCAAAGAGCATTTCTGGTAGCGAGAGCGATGCGCATCCAAAGAGCATTTCTGGATGCGAGAGCGATGCGCATCCAAAGAGCATTTCTGGTAGCGAGAACGATGCGCTTTCGGTCACGTATTAACGTACAAAACAAAATAAATCAATAAGTCGTCTTCGTAAGAGCGCGATGATAGAGCAGTGGTCTAGCGACTAGCACTGCGATTGAGAGTTGTAGCAACCGTGAGGTCCTCGGTTCAACTCCGGCCCAGACCTAACACAAAAATTTTCAACTTGCAATTTTTCAATTAGAATTAATTTAGTAAAATAAAAATAATTATAATTACATCAAAAAAAAAAAATAATAGTCTGATGTGTCTTTGTTGACGAAAGACGTAAAATTTCAATTAAAAATTAATTTTTTTCAATATTTTTATTGTCATACAAAAAGCATCCAAAGAGCATTTCTGAATGCGAGAGCGATGCGCATCTAAAGAGCATTTCTGGTAGCGAGAGCGATGCGCATCCAAACAGCATTTCTGGATGCGAGAGCGATGCGCATCCAAAGAGCATTTCTGGTAGCGAGAGCGAAGCGCTTCGTTCCAATGACATGCCAATGTTAATTTCAGCGCTTTTGGCAACGAGAGAGATGCGCTTCACTGCTGCTTTAGAGCGCTTCAGAAGCGCTATTGATGCGCTCCATTCCCCATTGGGTACATAGTAGGTACATATACATTCTTACATACGTATATGTATATGTATAATCCCAAGGGGAAAAGTAGTGCTTCAAAAACCCTTCTGAAGTGCATCCTTTTCACCAATAAGCGCTTCCGCTCCGTAAGAACAATACTTTCTTTTTAACATTGCATGTCATAGGATGTAAGGGAGCAAAAGCTTACCGCAGCCTTACCAAAAAAGAGTTTTTAAAGCGCTTATTTGTAATGCTGCGGTAAGCGTTTTTTCAATAAAATTAAAAAAAAAAAAAAAAGAAAAAAAAACTGGCCGCGCCAGGATTTGAATCCACGACCCTCCGCGTGCTAGATAATTATTTCTTACATTTACCAACCCTTTAGACCGCTCCACCAACGCCCGATGATATGAAGTGGTATTAAATTTGTATATTAAGCAAATGTTGTCCTGCAGCTTTACATAGAATCATTGTGCAATCAGTTTTAATTCAAGTAAGCAAAAGTAAATAAAAATGAGAAATTAAAATAGAAAAGTGAAATAAAAAAGGTTGAATAAAAAATATTTTAATAAAAAAAAAAATAAAGCAAAAACAAATAAAAAAACGGAAAAAAAATCACCCGGGCTGGGTTCGAACTCACGTTGTTCTTACTGCAGCCTTATATGGAATAATTGTGTAATCAATTTCAATTCGGTTAAACAAAAGTAAATTAATAAGAGAAAGGAAAATAAAAAAGTGAAATAAAAGATGTTGAATAAAAAATATTTAATTAAAAAAAAAAATAAAGCAAAAAAAAGTAAAAAAAAGTAAAAACAAAAATCTCCCGGGCTGGGTTCGAACTCACGTTGTTCTTACTGCAACCTTATAAAAAATCATTGTGATAGTGCTTCTAAATTTCTATGGGGACAAGCACTTTTGAAGTGCTTGGATCAGAAGCGCTAGAAATTTTTCCTCTTGGGATAGTACACGTTGTACCATACTACCAAACATTGTTGTTGCTACTTAAGTTAAATGGGATTTTTTCGCAGACACTTTAGCTCGATTTTTGTGGTTTTGTAACATCGATATAAATTGAATTTGAGCTTTTTTTCCGCTTTTCAATTTAACGATTTGTGTAAATTTACTTGAAGTTGTATGTGTATGTTAGTGTTGTTGCCAGCACGTGTGTGTAGTTGCTAAAGTTGTTTTTAAACAATTTATTGCATGAATTAGTTTTCTGCATAATTCAAATTTTAGGCTTTGTTTCTTGAATGCGAACGCCACGTTTAGTTAACTTTCGTATTTTGAATTGAAAAGAATGAGGTAGATTTTAAAAATATTTTTTATTATTCCTTCTTTTCGATTCCAAAGAATTTTCAATTGGGCAAGAGGTTGAACAAATTAAAATAAAAATAAAATTTCAATATCAATCAATATAAAAGTCAAAACAGTAAAATATTAATTCCAGCAAAAATATTTTACCTCTAACCGCAAGATTTAATGCCCAAAATCAAGCCGTAAAAAAGGACTTCTTAAATTTTCTCACCAAAGTACTTTGCACTATAAACAGCGAATTTGCGATTATCAAATCAACCAAAAATAATGTTTTTCCAAAAAATTTCACTGCGCCACCTTCGGACCGTTAAAAAATGAGTGGACATGGCTAAGTGGCTAAGCAGCATTTAAGCAACTACTTCAAATTCAATATGAGCTAAGTAAATTTTGTA
This sequence comes from Calliopum simillimum, assembly GCA_951812925.1. NCBI lineage: Eukaryota > Metazoa > Arthropoda > Insecta > Diptera > Lauxaniidae > Calliopum > Calliopum simillimum. Next base: position 141,216,890 of record OX638368.1, read on the forward strand.
ATTTAGTAAACATTTTTTACGATATAAAAAATCATTTTTATGTGCCTTTTGCTTTTGCAAGCAAACAACCAGGATGTTTGCAGCCTACACCAAGTGTAAATTAAATTTTTGTGAAATCTTTAAGACAAAGTTTAGTTGGCATGTTCGGCTGAGTGCTACTGGTAAAAATTGTTCTTTTGAGTGAGGTATATTATTGATCAGCATACAAAAATTTGAATAAAATTGATCTAACGGTTCGCTTGCAAATTCCAAAAAAGATTATATATACCACAATAGCACCACTTCCCCTATTAAATAGCTAAAATGTCAAATTTTAAATTTGAACATTGTTTCGAGCAACGGGACATCGAATGTATACCATTTCCAAGAATCACCTATTTCTACTTTTTAGCTGCGACTCTCCATTCATGAGTTATTGCAATTTAGAAATCATCACATGACATGGCCACTTGATTGAATTTTGCCACAATTTAATTAGGATTTATCCTAAAATATAAGTCGTACCGACACAATTTAATGACCATTTTATATAAAATTTTATAAGCTACAATATTTTATAAGCAACTACTTATATTTTTTAGCGCTATCAATCAATAACTCTGCGACTGATTTCTCAAGCTCCATGGTTTATAACTAACGAAGATATACACAAGGATCTCCATCAAAGAAGAAATTAAAAAATTCAGTAACAGATATCTGGAACGACTAATACACTAACCCCTTAGCTATTTGCTTATTGAATGAAACATTTGAAATCAAAATTCTAAAACGATATAATATTTTGGATTTACCATTTAGATTTTCAATTTGCTATAGATTGTTCTCTATTATCAAAATTTTTTTTTCTCCGATTTCGCTCAAATTTGGCAATATGGTAGATCGAGTGTGCAAGAACAACGATCCGGGAGGATTTGGTCCTAGTACCATTTGTTGTTAAAAGTTGGCGTTTTTAGTCATTTTCATGAAAAGGATATTTTTTCAAAAATTTATAGCTTACACTAAAGTTTGTAAATTGATAAATCTAAGTTATTGGCCCCATTCATTTTGAAAGGTTCTTTTTATAGTATAAAAAAAATATTTCTTGGTGAAAAAAATTCCCATTTAGCGTCCGAATCCCATTTGAGTCATACATCATTTTAAAGCTTATAAATTATGCTTTAATTTAAAGTACTTTTAAAAAAAATCAAAGGTTGATTTTTTTAAAAAAATTCAAAAGTATTTTTAAGTGTAAAAAATGTTGGTGGAAAAAATATTTTTTTCACCAAGAAATATTTTTTTATAAAAAGAACACTTCAAAATTAATGGGGCCAGTAACTTAGATTTATCAATTTACAAACCTTAATGTAAGCTATAAATTTTTGAAAAAACACCCTTTTCATGAAAATGACTAAAAACGTCAACTTCAACAGCCTGTATTTTAACAACAAATGGTACTAGTACCAAATCCTCCCGGATTGTTGTTTTTGCACACTGGATCTACCATATTGCCAAATCTATATATAAATAGGCAAACGAAATCGGTTCAGTCCCTGTTTCTATACCTAAATCTCAACCGATTTGCTTGATTTTTATTTTGTCCGAAAGGTTGTAAGGAGGAGCAGTGCATAGGACTATATTTGTTTTTAAAGTGGGTGGTGCCACGCCCCTAAATGGAAAAAATGCTCTCACGGCTAAACCGCTGCATCGATTTTAACGAAATTTGGTATGGAGATAGGGTTAGCACCAAGAAGCGATAATATGACCATTATATTTTTCAGTGGGCGGTATCACGCCCCTTAAATGGAAAAAACGCTCTCACGGCTAAGCCGCTGCATCGATTTTAACGAAATTTAGTATGCAGATAGAGTTAGCACTAAGGAACGATAATATGACCATTATGTTTTTCAGTGGGCGGTACCACGTCCCTAAATAGAAAAACGCTCTCACGGTTAAACTACTGCTTACGATTTTTATGAAATTTGGTATAGATATATGGTTAGTTAGCACTAAGGAAAGATAGCATGATTGATTTTTATGAATTTTGGTATGGGCATAAAATTAACGGGACAGAAAGATATGAAAAACTGTTTGCTCTTTAGAAGGAAATACACGCTTCTTAATAGAAAATACGTTATTGCAACTAAGCTGCTGCACCGATACAGATAACCTTAACCCTAAGCAAAATAATATTCATAGCTTTTAGAGTCTTATCGACCAAGGAAGGGTATAAAAACTTTTTGCTTTATTTTATGGTCAAATCGAAATGGTCGAATCTCGGCCACAAGGCTAACTCTAGTTTGAACGAAATCGGAGAAAAACAAATTTTGAGCTGGTACACTTGGCGTGGATTGCTTCATATATATAATTTCTTATAATAGGTTTACCTTCTATCGTAAGATAGATTGCAAATAAATAATTAGATTAGATTAGAGTGGTGGCTTAGTAAAACGATGCTAAGCCTGAGTAGCACTGTTAGTGCCGTTTTAATTCCACAAAGTGATCGGCTGGATGGTAGGAGGGGTTGTCAGGGTCTGGATTAGATATCCTTTAAAGGAAACTGTAAAAAATATTTATATCCATTTTGTTCTATTAATGTAGTTGAGCAGAGAGCCAATCTCAATATCGGCGAGTTCACTCAAATCGTTAAAAAAGGGTTTTCCTAGAGATTTTAGCCTGGCTCTAGCTAGAGCTGGACAGTTGCAGAGAAAGTGCTTAAGAGATTCCTTCTCGTTGCCATCCAAGCAACTTCGACAGAAAGAAATAAAGGGGATACCCAGCCTTTTGGCATGCTTGCCGATGGCCCAGTGCAGACTGCAGCGATTCTTGCAATATCAGTACGATTTCTGGATAGCAGGTCTGATGTTTTTGATTTGTTAAATGAAGGTCACATTGCTCTGAAAATCCTGCATGTTTCTAGAGCTTTCCATCTAACATTCGCTTCGGTGAGGAAATGCGAGAAAATACCATTCTTCACCACACCTATCGGAGTGCATACACACTCAGAATGTGTCCCGCTTAGAGAGGAGCCAAGTCTAGCAAATAAATACTTACATAAAAAAAAACTATGTTTTTCTTCAAAAGTAAGCGATAGCGAGAGATTTGATAAAAAATTTTTACAATATCGCGCCGCGAGCTGCACAGATTCGAGGTGGCAAAGTAAAAACTCAGAAAACGCTCATCAAAATCAATAAAAAACTTATTTGCAAAACATGAGCTGAAAAAAAAAATAAATGATTAAAAAAATCCGAAAAGTGTACAATTTGTAAATAATAATAAGCAAGACAAAAATATATTCTAACATTTTTCTATGTTAAAAATGGAGTACAACCTTACACACTGCTCCTGAACAAACGATAGGTTGCATGAAAATTACACCAAAAACGAACAATGCCACTTTATTCGTAATCATTCACTGAGTAAAAATCAACTTTATTTGAAATCTTAGCTGCTCCTTTTTTGAAAATATCTCGATTTTTCCAATTGGGTCATTTTCCCATACAAAAAGAAAAAAAAAAATTTTTTAACTACATTAAACTAAAATTAAAATAATCACAATCGATGTGTTTTGCAATGCTTAACGCGAATCCAACCTCAGAATTGCTCTATCGTGTATAGTTTATGAGATATTGTAACCTAAAGACCAAAATAAGTCGTTTTTTGCCATTTTTTGATGCTATATAACTATGTTACATATCATTTATTCGTCAAATGTGGCTTAAATACTGAAAAGCCCCAATATTTTCCTTTAAAACATAATTTAAATTATGTTGATATCTTTTTTTTCCTCAAAGATATCCTAACCTAAAAAGACACAAAAGTGCAAAAAACCCGTTTTGACAATATTTCGGTCTACGACATCTCTTAGAAGCATGAAGATATAAATATAATTTAAATAAGGTTTTAAAGGAAAAAATTGGGGCTTTTCAGTATTTAAGCCACATTTGACGAATAAATGATATGTAACATAGTTATATAGCTTCAAAAAATGGCAAAAAACGACTTATTTTGGTCTTTAGGTTACAATATCTCATAAACTATACACGATAGAGCAATTCTGAGGTTGGATTCGCGTTTAGCATCGCAAAACACATCGATTGTGATTATTTTAATTTTAGTTTAATGTACAATAGTTAAAAAATTTTTTTTTTCTTTTTGTATGGGAAAATGACCCAATTGGAAAAATCGAGATATTTTCAAAAAAGGAGCAGCTAAGATTTCAAATAAAGTTGATTTTTACTCAGTGAATGATTACGAATAAAGGGGCATTGTTCGTTTTTGGTGTCATTTTCATGCAACCTATCGTTTGTTCAGGAGCAGTGTGCTTAAATTATACACTATTGGAAAGGTATTTGTGTGTAGATGTGCACATAGTTAAAATTATGTTAATATTTTGACTTTAAGCCAAATAAAATTAAATTTTAATTTTTCAATATTAACAACGAACAAATACGCGGTCACACAAAGTGAAGGAGAAAAGCTGACTGACATGGCTTCATGTATATTGTTTTCTTTTCGTTTCACATTCACATCAGGGATGGTAAATGAGCTATTCTATTTTGTACCAAATAGCAAAAAAGTACTAAACCTATCCAAAAAGTACCAAAATTATTTAATACATTTGTGGTAAAATTTTGACCATTGGTGGATTCTAGTGTTAATAAATAAATACTTAAATGTGAAGTGTTGGCAACTTTTTCTAATGTTTTTTGTTCGTGCTATTTTTCCGATGACTATTTTGCAGCAAACTTTTAATGAATATGATGATATTTTAGCGCATTAAATTGTTAATGCTCTTATTTAAAAATGTATAGAAATATTGAGATATTTTCGTGAATTATTCACAGTAAAATTTTGATTTTAAATTGTTATTTTTAATAGTTATTAGTTACCTGAATTGTTATCAATGCAGTGTCATTAACAAAAAAAAAAAAAAGAAAAAATAATCCTGCAAACAGCATAGAAACGCAAACTCGTAATATTTGATGCCTATGTATGTATGTGTACATATGTATCCATTTATTTTTAGTGTTGCAAAATCATTTGCTTTATAATGACTACATCAGCAACATTTGAAATAATCTACGCCCAGTAGATTTTAAATGAAACTTAAATCCATATCATGCGTAGGTAAAGATCACATGTACTTATGTACATAAGATAGTATCGACCCCCATACAAAAAAAAGTCCGCCCCCAGTTTGAAAGCTAATATTGAAAGATTTTTAAGGAAAAAAATGTTTTTTTTTTTGGCCTCTAAATTCGATGCGATTTTGTTTTTTCTTATATCTCCGCCATGTGATATCCGATCAACAAGTCTATTATATCGTTGTAAATATCTCAACATGGAATATATTTCATTCAGAGAAGTCATGTATCTCAAATGTTTTTTTCGACTAGTTGTACTCATTATCCCAGATACTACCACCCTAAGGTGGCAAAGATACTTCATAGGATTGAAGTCCATAAAAGATCATAAAATTCATCTCTACAAAATTTACTCAAATTGTTAAAATTGAAGAAGTTATAGCGAATCTAAAACATCAGTACAAAATTTGAAAAACAGGATATTTCAAAAACGAATATCGCCGCATAAGACTATGCAAGATTCTTTTTTTATTCATTTACATTCTGGTAAAAAAAAAATTTCAATTCTATAAAGTGTCCTTGGCACCTTAAGGTGTTAGAATCTGAGGTGATGCGTATAATTAGTCAAAAAAAACATTTGAGATAAATGACTTCTATTAATGGAATATAGCTCTTATTAAGAAATTAACAACGATATACCATATTTGTTGATCGGACGTCAAATGACGGAGATATAAGAAAAAAACAAAACCGCATCGAATTTAGAGGCCGAAAAAAAAAAAAATGTTTTATTCCTTGAAAATCTTTCAATATTAGCTTTCAAACTGGATTCGGGCATTCGAACTTTTTTTTTGTGATGCAATCTAATGTACATGTACTATGTGTGTGTACGTAAAAGCAGTTCTTTTTATGGGCCATATCATATACACACTTACATATTTTGAAAATGCACATACACACACATGCAAATTTGTAGTGCGCCGTTGAGCAAGCGCTTATACTTACACGTATACATATATAGTTACAAGAATTATTTTTATGGAATAATTAAAAAAAGTACGCTTGATATGCATATCACGGCGTAACGACCTTTTCTAATTGGAGGATTTATTTTTAATAACATACTCGAGCGAATGCTGGGTGAGTGTGTACAGTGGGACGAGACAAAAACTATTTAATTTTAAAAGGCACAGTGACTTAATATTACTTTTGAATTAGTGACGAGACGAAGACAAAGACCATATCAGTCCAAGACCATAGTAGGCTTGGTCTTGATCTTTGACATTGAGTCTTGGTCTTGGTTTTTATATTAAGTGTTGGTCATGGTCATGATCTTGATCTTAAGCATTAAGCCTTGGTCTGGAAAAAAATTTCTAAAGATTGTTGAGTATTCAAAATTTTCAACCCTTATTTTTGCAAAACAGTTGGGTTATTAAGTGCTAAATTTCGAATTGAGAGATGATTTTATGCTTGAAAGGGGCATGACACACCTACTAATTTATTACCAAAACTGCTATGGTCTTGAAATTATATTAGCGTCTTGGTCTTGGACCAAGGCAAATTTTGCTCATCACTACTTTGAAATTGGTTAACTAAACTAGAGCTGATATGTAGATAAACGGGTACACGAGATTCTCATGGAAACGGCAATGAGACCCATTTCTCAACTGAGACGCGTTTCTCAAACGAGTAACGTTTCCGTTTTTCTATACAAAAGGGTATGAGAAACGGGTTTGGGAAAAAGTTTTATATATTGACGGAAACTTTTCTATCTGCAGATACCGATTATGAATTCATCTTTTAGGGATACCACCTGCTTTTATTTTTATTTTGCTTGAATAGAACTTTTTTAAATAAAAAATGTTTTGTTCTTGGAACTAACTTTCAGGGTTGCCACCAGGTTTTTAAATTTTGCTTAAGCCAATTATATAAAAAAATGAAAATTTAATTTTAGCCTTAAAATGTTTGGATAAACTTTTTAAAAATTGTAATTAATTTTTCAGCATCGTTTTTGTTTTTGTTTTCCTTTTCATTCTTATTCAGTTTTACATTTGTTCCATAGTACATCAAAACTTTACAATTCATTAGAACAACTAAAACACACACATAATGAAGCAGTAAGATGAGATTTTGTATAACTGTCGTATCTAAGAGGTTTTATCCTATCATGCTCGTACTAAAAGGATATAAGCGACTAGGCAACAGAATGTTAATACTACGAAGGAAGGATGAATTAAAAATATCTTAGTTAAAATAAACATATTTCCCTTATTTATTTTTATATTTATAAAATCTGTTAATGCTCTCTACTGAAACCTCCATAAGGCAAACGTTATGACAATCTTTGTAATTGGGTCAAAATACAACTAACACCAACCACGTCTGTGTGCTTTATTGGAGCAGCTTTATTAGAGCGCAGCCCTTTAATGGAACATGAAAACCAAGTTATTAAAAACACTCCAACGTATGGCAAAAGCTGCTGTGGAATGATTTTAAAAATGTTTGTAAAAAGTGTTGAGAGGAAAACACGAAATAGGCAATGAATGCTCCCATATATGAGAGATGGATGAAAAATATCGTTGTCAACAATTGATTGATTAGATTATGCATGTCATGGCCTTCCTGGGTAACTTTAGTCACCAAATTATTAAAAATAAACAACTTAAACACTGCCATATAAAAAGGGTGAAGGGTCGCGAGAGAAAAAATAGTGTCCACAGCTTTGTAGCTGAAAAATTTCCTTCAGAAAAGTTGCGAAAGTTGTTTCCGTAGGACTATTATTTTAGGAGATATAAGTAGTTCGGTAAATTTGAATTCTTTAATCCAATTTTTATACCCTACACCCAGGGTATAATGAATGTCTGTCTGTCCGTTGAAATCATTTTAATATTTTTAGGAGACAAAAGCTTCAAAACTCTCTACTGAAAACGTTTTTTGAGGTTATCCGAGCAAATTTAACTCAGACACTGAGAACTGTAAGTGCAAGATCTGAACTAAAGCCAATAAAATTCGAACGAGAGGTCGTGGCAACTCTCGTACAAAAAAAATTTTCAAAATACTGCAGTGTAGGGTATTTAATGTTTGGCAAAGCCCTTACTAAATTTTTTTAATTGGTTTATTTTGTAATTTTAAGGTTAGTACTCGTAGATGCTAAAAAAAATTATGTGTCTGATCTGCTGGATTGAAAAGTCCAATCTCACTGGACCATATCTCCTCGTACGAAAACAACATTTCTTCTGAGCTACAAAATTATGGACAATAACTTTTCGCTCTATTTTATTGATCAGAAGTGCCTTTTTAGTTTAATTTTACTGGACTAAAATTAATGTTTATTTGTTTAATAAAAATCACAATTTTTATAAAAACTGCTATGATGCTAATATTATTTAACTTCTAAAGATATCGTTTTATCGTTATTGATACCCGAATCGATATCTCATCTCATCAATATGGAATACAACGCAACACTACTTGCGATGCTTTGCTCTAAGCGTTGCCAAACGCTATTTTTAAAGGCTCGCGACTCGCGCAGCACTGATTGCGAATGTAATTTAATTATATTTTATTTACAATTAAGTTTGAACGCAGCAAAGTTGAATAAAACCATTTCTGTTTACCTTCAATTTCAATTTCAGCTCGTATTAACGTAATTTGAAATTTAATCTTAAATATTTTCGCCATTTCAAGCAGTCGTTTCTATTAAAATTTAAATGGGTTCATTTAACCTGAAAGTGTTGAAGGAGAATAATCAAAATCTTTATTACGAGAAATCGTTTGTATAAATTTTATAAAATTATCCAACTGAAAATAATTGTACTATCAACAGATGGAGGAAATGTTTCTGTAAATATCTTGTTATTAAAATATTTAAATTTGTTTTATATTGTATTTTATTTCGATTGAAATGTAGAGTAGGTAATAATTTTGAATTATTTTCAAATTCTTTCTGCTAATGTTACTTTGTAACAAATATTGTTTCCAAGTTTTCAATTATTTATTAACTCAACATTCTATAAGTTTATTATGGAACGTAAAAATTAATTTGATCCCTTCATGATACCATCTAAAAATTTTCATAATTTTAAGCAGAAAATTAATAGTGGACCTTTCGATTACTCATTTCAAAGCAAAGGAATAATACTAAATGATTCAGTCAGTTAAAAAGTCCGGAAAAATTTCGTGTTTTCTTTCTAGGTCTAACTTCGTTAACAGTTAAAAGAACTTTCATATAAATATGTAGTTTTAAAATATCTAAAATACAGAGGTGGAATATTTTATTTTGTTTGACATATTGACTCTATTATGCAGAGACGGTGCAATCGAAAAGATTGCATTGAGTTTTTTCATCTGTAAAAGATTTATCTTTAGAAATACAACAAATTTTCCAACATTGAAATACATTGTCTGACGGAGCGAAAAAAAAAACAAGAAATTTGGAGAAAAACCAAAAAATAAAGCAATACAATTTGCTGTATACCAAACAAACGAAATGAAGAAAGGACACTTTTAGTGCATTATAAATTTGTGTAGAATGCACTGGAAAAAATCAAAATTTATATGTATAAACATGCCAGACTTTGCAAAAAGCTAAGTAAATTCCCTTCAGTAAAAATATGAGACAGTCTACAAAAAATACTAGTTCACGGTTAGTACTAGTCCGAAACTAGTAAAAAAAGGATGTAGTGGGGGCCAGTTTGATATCAGTTTGTAGTGTGTAGGGGCAAATTTGAATCGTGACGAAAACAAATTACAATTTTCGTTTTTTGCTTTTGAAATATTTTGTGTCAAAATAAATTGTGGCAAAAATGAAATTTTACTTTATCTAATTTGTTTTAAGGAAACAAAAATCCAAATTTAAAAAAAAAAAATATTACTATAGGACTACTTCATACCGCAACTAGCCCTAGACTGGTGTAAAAGTAATCCAGAAGGGGCCAATTGAAATTTCGTAGGACATCAACACACAAAAAAGAACAGTTTCTTGTATGCAAAAGGGATTAAAGTCGGACTAGTACTCGTGGGTAGAGGACTAGTTAATGAACTACTCTGTTTGCCTGCAGGGTAATTTTTTATTTGAGTGAAACATTTTTTGAGAATAGTTATGTCAAGATATGAATATAAAAGGTGATCCAATACGAAGTCCCTTTTCCAACTGGGTTGTTTTGATAGCTATTATGTATCAAATGGTTTGTCTTTATAACGTTTGTGTTCAGAATTCAATACGACTCAATCATGAATAGACTTGCTACGTGAATCAGTCATCAGTTAGAGAATGTTATAGAGTTCTTCAACTTAATTTTGGTCGTTATGAGCATTCAACTGAGTGCACTTCACTTTGGAACAAAATTTGGTCACAAAAAGTTTTCTCGGATCTGACGCTGCGGGGTGAAAATATAGGTCAAAATAAAAGTCGATTTGGCTCAGTTTGTTCAAGTTGTCTCTAGTTTTCGAGAAAAGGCCGTTTGAATTTTGCACCTTGAATTATGTGCTTTTTTCGATATATCTCGTAAAGGCCGCTTTATACTATCCCAAAAAGTATTACAACATGTCAGAAAAGTGTGATAGAATTGCATTATACTGTCCATTTTGTATTAATGTGGGGAGAAATGTCAAATTTCATGTATAGACTGTCAAAAAAATCAGAACGGTTTTTCATTAGATTGTTTTTCTCTAGTTTAAACTATCACACATGGCTTGCAACATGTCAATTTGGACATGTCTTTATACTTTGTGGGATAGTGTAAAGCGGCCTTAAGTAAACTGAGTATTATTGCATTTGGTGGTGGGGTTTTGTTCGTCTCGTCTATATCTACACTTTTACTACCAATTCAGTCCTTTGAGAAGCATTTTTGGCAAGTTAGAGCACAAAATTACCAAAAAAAGTGATATTTTTCGCCTTTTATGACATTCGGCTCAATAGAAATCATCCGAGTGGTAGATTTAAGTACAGGTTTTGACTTTTAACCTATAGCAGAGATCCATACGAACACTTTGATATAATATATGTGGCATATGGGCAAAACTTTCTCAAGTGACAAACGATCCTTTGTGTGTTATTGAGAGATATTCTATTTTTAAAGGCTTATAACTCGGAAACTAGGAATTCAATTGAAAAACGGTAAATAATGTCTTGTTTTTAATAAATTTGGCTGTCCGAATCCATTGACAAAAATTAATTTTACTTGTTGCTGTTTTTGTTAAGTAGATGTCAAAACTGTGATTTTTTCACTATTGAGCAAGGCTAACTAAGGATTCTGATGTAATAGAAAAAAATCAAGATCAGATTCGTAATTAGGAGATTCTAATCCACCATAAACGGCTATAAGAACAGAGGACAGGAAACCTTAGTTGATCTTTAGGGCGGAAGGGTATAAAAAAAATGGACCAACGGAGACATGACACTGTTGCAAAATTAGTCTTGAAGTGTAAATTTGTCATTATATGCAATATATCTCTCATCAAAACGCTTCAAAACCATCATTTTTCCATACTGTGGCTAAAATGTCACAAACGTGGCAATTTAGTCACAAACGTGGCAGCAAAATTTCTTAATTTCGACCTCAAAGCCGTTAATTCACACTTGTAGATGATCTACTTAAAAGGTGAGTCTTAAGAGTGTGTTTACACAATAAAGCATGAAGAAACTTACAAAAATCCAAAAAAATTATCTGCCAATTTTACAACTCGAAAAAGCACAGTTATTTAAGAATCACCCATATGGCATAAAATGCTTAGAATTAGTCAGGAAATATGTGTGAATTTTTTTAGAATTTTTGGACACATTTTATAATTTTTCAAAAGGTCCGAAAAAAAAAATTTGATGTGTTCCAAAAAACTCACACGTATTCCTAAGATAATTCTAAGCATTTTATGCCATATACACTTTTTTCGTAAGATGCCTTGTTTTCCTCTAATGTTGAGAAAAGACTTGCACGACATCACCTGGTCTATGAAAAGGGGGGCTTACGTGCGAAAAAAAAAAATTCGTTAAAACAGCTGGAAAACAACTTTTAAAGGTCAATTTATGCGAATAGGCAAAAAATTGGGAAATTTTTTTTTGACACCTAAGCACCCTTTTCATAGACAAGGTCACATATTGTTAATAACTTTTGAAGCAATATTGATTACCCCAATTTTTTGTCTGGAATATAGTTTCTTGACAAGTGGAGAGTGCCTACATATTTTTTATAGATTTCTCAGAGACGGAGAACTTGTTTTATTGTATGGTCCTATTTGAAATAATGATTTTCAATAATAAATTAAAAATTTTGGTCCAAAACAAAAACACCATTTTATTCACCGACCTAAGTTCGAAATCTTTTAAAAAAAACATTTTTACAAAATCTTTACTAGTTGTTACAAAACATCATTTTGTTAAAGCCTATTTTACGTTTAATTTGTTAGGTGTCTCACTTGAGAAAGTTTTGCCCATATGCCACATATATTTTATCAAAGTGTTCGTATGGATCTCTGCTATTGGTTAAAAGTCAAAACCTGTACTTAAATTTACTACTCGGGTGATTTCTATTGAGCCGAATGTCATAAAAGGCGAAAAATTTAACTTTTTTGGGAATTTTGTGCTCAAACGTGCCAAAAATGCATCCAAAGGCACTGATTTGTAGATATAGACGAGACGAATAAAACCCCACCACCAAATGCAATAAAACTCAGTTTCGTATTCGTAACACAATCACCAGATTTCTAATCAATTTTTCACTATTGGACATTCATCATTCAGACAGAGTACATAGAGCCCGTAATTTAAAGAATATTGCTGCAGTAGCAGAGAGTGTTCGTGAAAACCGTGAACAATCCATTCGTCGCCGATCTCAGGCTTTGGGCATCTCTTATGGATCATTGTGGGGTGTCTTGAGGCGTGATCTTTGTCTGAAGACCTGTAAAATACAGCTCGGTTAGAATTAAAACCGGCTGATCTTGGTGTATGTTATAATTTCGGTTTATGGGCCTTACAACAACTTCAAATTGATCCATTATTTTACCGAAAAATTGTGTTTAGTGACGAAGCTCATTTCTAGTTGAACGGCCACGTTAAAAGGCAAAATTGCCGTATTTGGGCCGATGAACAGCCAGAAGCAATTCAAGAGCTTCCAATGTAATGGTGTGGTTAATAGGCACGAAACATCATCGAACAGTTTTTCTTCAAAAATGCATATGGAGCCCGTGTTACGGTCAATGGTGGTAGCTAAAGAGCAATGATCAATGAAGTTTTGTTGCCAAAAATTCAGGATATAAGTGTAGCCGACCTCTGTTTTCAAAAAGATGGCGCAACATGCCATACAGCTGGAGAAACAATCGCTTTTTATAGGGAGACGTTCGATAAAAACAACATCTCAAGTTATTCTCCTGTTAATTAGCCACAAAGATCATGTGATTTGACGCCATTGGATTACTTTCTTTGAGAATATGTTAAATCACTTGTTTATGTCGACAAGCCCGAAACTATTGACTCTTTGAAAACCAACTTAACTCGTGTTATTCAAGGAATACCGGCCGATATGCTTGAAAGAGTTGTCGAAAATTGGACCCACAGAATGAACAATTTAAGAGCTAGCCGTGGGCAACATTTGAACAAAATAGTTTTTAAACATTGAGTTGTAGGAACCGAACTATCATTTCAAATAAATATTTGCATTAATATATTGATTTTTATGTATTTTATTTAGAAAACAAAGTAGGGAGCTCTAATTGGATCACCCGTTACTATCATTTTTGAAAATGGCGTTAAGTGTCATTGTACTTTGACACTTATTTTGTAGGTAAGTGGAAAATTAGTCCAAAACATACATAAAAGCGTTAAACATCCGGAGAAAGTGAATTTATTGTTGATTAGAAAAAGTAATGTCACAATGTGAATATGTATGCATGAATTAAGTTTTTGCAAAATAACATGAAAAGGCCATTGCAACGCTTGCCGGATATTAGCTAGTAAAAAATGAAACTTGATACTATCTTTTTATTTTCTAATCAGCGTCACAGCTAATTAGTGTACCATTCTGCTGCCAGCTCTCTTATAGATCAAGGAATTTGCTTGAATTTTTTCAGAAATTTAGGACCTGTTATGTGAGCGTAATGAGCAATTTAGACTTTTTAACCCATTCTGTCACCATGTCCCACACGCGATTTTTCTAAATTTTACTCCATAATATTTGTTAGATATTTTTCTTGTGCACCTATTGGGAATTTTTTTTTACACATCTAGGAATATATTACATCAATTTTGGCTAAAGAATATAGCAAAAAAAACCATTTTTTCTTAAAAACTGGGTCATATAAGGGAAGATTATTTTCGGATATGCCCATATGTTTGTCCAGCCGAAAGTTCTTCCCATTTATAATTTTTTGTGTGCCTGTGTGTTTACAGTGTAAATGCATTCAAATACAAAAGGGGATACAAAATTATATATAAAATAAGAACAGATATCCATATGTTTGTTGCTACAAAAAAGAAAATTTCATATAAATAATAAATGTTGGAAAAAAAATGGTTATTTTATAACGAAAGCACCATTCAAAGAAGGGTACCAAAAAATGACAAAGCGTTGAAAAAATGCTCTTGTCCCGAAACTCAACGTTGCCACAACGCGTTACAATAATAATTGCAGGATTCTTTTGCAACAAGGATATGTTTTGCACTCAAATGCATTTGATATTGCTGTTGTTGTTTTTCTTTTCTGTTGTTATATGAACATATATCTATAGCAGGGTTGGGTCTGTAATTTGTAGTTTATGTTTTTTTTTTTTTATTTTGTTGGTTTTAAATTTCATATTTCTCGAAAGTTTATATTTTTTTTTCTGTTTTTGTTTGAATTTTTGTCCCATGGCCCATTTGCCATATTCTTAGTGAAAAGCATAGTTTTTCTATACATCTTTTTTATACCATTTCGTTCCATTCCATTCGCTATGACATTCATATAATTCATAAATTACAATGGAGATTCGCTCAACCGTATGCGAAACTTTGGCATGCCAAGAATTTCTTATACAGTTTATTACTTGGGGTTCCTTCGGATTTTTCTGTGCGTTGTGTCCTTGAGACAATGCAGTTGGGTTGCTCTCTTTTAGTAAATTTTATTTTATGTAATATTTTTAATACATGAGAGAAGTTTTTAAATAAAATGTTTTATAGACTTACATAAATAGACCTTAGAATAGCAACTCACATATGAGCGTGAAAATTATAATGCCTTTTTTTCTTATTATGGTCTGGTTGTCTACCAGCCGTATTTTGCCGTATTATGGCGTGATCACATTGGGACTAGTTCGCATTAAATAAGATACGATAAGAATGTCTCCATTTGGGGATTGTTCCAGGATCATTAGAGAGTGTATCATTCATATGTCTATAAAAAAAGTGAAATACAATTAATAAGGGTGATTTATTTGATCTGACCAAAATGAAATACCCTATATGAAAGCATTTTATAAACTCTGCTTGCAAGCGGGGTATGTAGTATTTGGTGCCATTAGCTGAAATAATGTTCGCATAACGGAATTTTGTTTAATTTTCTTCCATGGAAGGTGCCACGCTTTTTTGTACGAGCTTAGCAAATTTTTGTTCAGAGCTTGCCCTTACTGTTTCCACCATTAGTATGTATTTTGGTAAAAAGCGGTTACAAACTCTATATAATCATTCAATGTGGTTGAAAAAGCAAGCGTTTTAGAACTTTAGCTGTGAAAGTAGATATCTTGAAATTGCAAGTTAAACGATTAAACAGACTTTTCAAATCATAATATCCTTATAAAGAAATGTGCCGAAAAACTTATACACGCTTAAAGTTAAATAAAACTTAAACCATTCAATTTATTAATTCTTAAAAATATGTGAGTTTATTAATATATTACAGAAATTCATTAAACTTTAAAATATTGGAATATTAATCGGAATTTATAAATCTGTCCACCTTTTCCGGGAATTCTATCATTAACGATTTTGTAGTTGTTTCCGTTACCCTTTTGGAGGAGCTGGTACACTTACGCTTGAAGCCAGACATGTTCTGGGATAACTTTCCTATGTTCTTCAATTTCCTTTTCACGAGCGCCCAATATCTCCCCACAGGCCGAAGTTCTAAACAATTAGGTGGGTACAAAATTTACATTATTATTTGCATACCGCTCAGGGGCCTTTTTTCCATAGTGGCATTATGCTAATTCGGGCCAGAAATATGTAGGCACTCTGTGCTGTTTTAGGAAAGGCAAAAGACGTTTTTGAAGACACTCCTTAATAAAAAATTTCTGTATTTATCGATCCTGATGACACAAATGCTTGGCTTCTTTTGCCACAACTGCAAATGGCTTGCCACACAAGATACTTCTTAGGGAATTTTGCTTGCTTTTCTGTCCGGTATTGTTCCTGAATATTACCTCGTCCATCAGCTACATAAAAATCTTGACCCGGAAGTTGTGAAAAGTCTGCCAGAACATAAGTTTCATCATCCATCACACAGCACGTAAATTTTTTCATAAAATTAGACCTCAACTTTTTAGCTCGTTTTTATGCTTCTAAATTCTTTATCGCATTGAGATCTGGAACTTTCTGAACTTTATGCGACTTCAACCCAGTATGAGCTTTGGTTCTGCTCACAAAAGAATTAGAGCTACACGAGCTGCTTTTCTGACAGAAGTGTTCGGAGCTCTTTGAAAGTGTTGTTCGACATCTTTTGCCTTACCAATATTTGCTGGACCTTTTTTTCTGCCTGAACCGGGTTTTCGTGCAATGCCTAAGTCTTCTCTATGAGTTTTCGCAGAATATCTCCTTTTTTATAGTGATTACCTGAGCTAGAAAAAGTTTGAACAATTTTATTGTCTAGAATCATAACTCATGTTTCTTATTTCAGGGTCGATTTTGATCCGAAAATGTCACTGGAATGATTTTAAGCCTTAAAAACTTTAAGTATCCATTTCACTGTTCAATAAAATAAAAGTCATAAGATATCAAAAATAAATGACATTTGTTTTTAGAAAACAAAATTTCTTTCCGAAGGAGTCTATATCACGCCGCTAATTTTTAATGTTTCGCCATTCAAAACATTGTGTTTGCATTTTATGAAAGTAAAAATTATTAAATTCTGCGAAACTCGAAAAAGCGCTTTCCGAGAAAGGTTATGTTGAGTTAATAAATAAAAGGTCTCTGGTGTGTCCTTAAGGATGGAAAATAAATTGCAAAAATTATTTTTTGTCAATTTATTAAATGATAAAATTTTTATATGGCACACTTCGTTGGGCATAGGCAACCCTCATCAATTGTTTTGCGGACGGACAATACATACTTTTGTTATACGATTGAGCATAAAAATGAAAATATAAAAAAAAGAAAAAAAAAAAAAATATTGAGTTCAATAAGGGCTACTTACTCACTTTCTCTTGGACAATAAAAAACTCTTAAAAAAACCACTAAGGACTGAGACGTCTATTAAAACACAATATGAAAGTATATTATTTATGACTAAATAATGATGTTTACTGCTATATTTTTAAAAGCAAAGTTTTTTAAAAGTTGCGAAATAAAAATTTTTATTACGTTAGATATTTAAAAAATACTTACACTGAGAGAAGTGTTTGATTTAAAGATAAAATAACACCGCTACACAAATGAAAAGTGTAAAATTACCGGAGTGTGACATACGTTTTTATGGGTTACCGGACATAATCCCAACGGAAAATTTTTCGGTCATATTCCACATTTTGGCCATGGGGGTTATGTCCGGATTGAACAAAATTTTTGCAATAATCCATTTAAAAAATTTATATAGTGTTATAGACTGATTCGCTGCCGCCGCGAAGCCGGTGTTGGATTTTTGGGAGTTTTAAATCCTGAGCTGCGGCCGCAAGCCGCCCACTTACCCCTACTCTTATGAAAAATTACTGTGGCTAGCAAACTAGGTGTTGGATATATTATAGACTGATCAGCGGCTGAAGGCCGCCGCGGAAACGGTATTGGAATTTTTGGGAGTTGTAAATCATGAGCTGCTTCTGTTGTCAATAAGAAAATATCATTATGGGGACTATGTCCGTTTTTTCATGGGGATTATGTCCGAAACACTTGCGGACATAATCCCCATATCGTGGACATAATCCCCATATCGTGGATGGGGATTATGTCTGTGGGGATTATGTCACGGCACCGTTTTTATGCATTTTTTGGCATTTAAGGTCAAATTTGAAATCAGTTTTAATCCATCTGGTCAGAATTTCGAGATATCATTGCAAAAATTAATATTTCGAGGCATATGGCGTACTTCCAGGAAATAATATTGTTAATTATTTTTGTAAATTTTGTCAATTAGCCATAATATACGACTTTAAAACTGACTTAATGGACCAAATCTAATATCGGATTCAACTGCAGCAGCAACAAATTCATGGTAATTTTTTTGTAATAATCCAGTATTTTAAATTTTTTTGTTCAGTTTCCTCCCAATGTGCACAAAAACGGATGAGGATCCGTTTCGAATCCGTTACGAGTTCATAAAGGTATAAAAAACGTAATCCGCGGTAACGGATCCATTTCGAACCCGTAACGTACATCAAAAACGAATTCCAAACGCTTTGTTAAGATAAAAAAAACAAACATTTTGAAGCGCTTATTAGCGATTAAAAAAAAAAATAAATTCCGCAGTGCAGGCCCGTTTCGAATCCGAAACTTATGTAAAAACGAATTCAAAACGGATTTGCTTTTAAATATGATAATGCTGTATATTTACAGAAAAAAACCGTTTTGATGCGCCTATTAGCAATTAAAAAATAATAAAAAGAAAAAAAAGGAAGAAAAATAAAAATCCACCTCTGGTAGGATTCGAACCTGGGCAAATCCGTTTCGATTCCGTAAATACTTCAAATACGAACTCAAAACGGATTTGCTTTATTTAATTTTTATGATAAAAAAAATATTTTTGATTTGTTTTTTTTTTTTCTTTTTATTTTTATTTTATGATTTTTTGTAAACTTTTCAAACTCTGTTTGAAAAAATGTTTTTGATTCCAAATTTGAGTATATAACATTTTTTTATCAAAAGAAGGGAAGAAAAACAACACAGAATACTTATAAAAAAACAACAGAAATTTGTTTAATATACAAACTTTAAATCTCAACATCAAATAAGTCTACATCAGTTAAGTAAACATCATATCGTCCAATAGCCTAGTTGTCTAACGTCTCGTGTATGAAAGAGTAATATCCCGGGAGCCTGAGTTCGACTCCCGGTCGGGCTAGTAATTTTTTTTTTTTTTGTTATTTTGTTTTTTTTAATTAAAAATAAGCGCTTCACCCTTTTTTTTTTTTTTTTTTTTATAAGCAGCATTAACATTATTAAAAGCGAATCCGTTTTGAATTCGTTTTTGATGTACGTTACAGGTTCGAAACGGATTCATAAAAGAAGAAAAAACGATTCTTTTTTTTTTTAGGAATCCTTCCCGCAAACGGATCAGTAACGGATACGTAACGGATTCCGTAACGGATAAAAAGAACGAAAATATGAACCCGTTACGGATCCGAAACGAGTCCGTTTGGCACACTGGGCTTCCTTAGAGGCGCTCAGATCAAAAAACGGTTATGTGGCTTTAATAAGCAATGGGTTATAAGTATTTACTTGGCAATGTGTGAAATTTTGTTCATAATTTCTGACAATATTTTACTCAGTTTCTGCGTGAATCTCAACGCTCAAGAATTTTGTACCGAACATTTCCGAGATTGAATCTAAATTATCTTATTTGAACGGAACATGATTAAAGATGCTATAATTTTGTCAATTCTAAACATATTTGTACGATTCAGAATTTTGTCTTCTATCTGGTAATTGAACAAAAAGTCAATTTTGACCAATGGCAAGTTAAGTACTTACGGTTTTGTCAGACCGCTCAAACGAAAACATTTTTTTTTCAGATATTGGTATTCTTGGATAGCTAGGGACCTCTATCAATACCAAAAAAAAAAAAAAAATGTTTTGTCCTTTAACTGCTTTTGCAAATAGACAACTGATATTCGTTTCTCGATCTGCACCTATATGAACTTATTTTAATAAATTTTTTAAAGTGCATGCTTTTCAAGTAGGGGTTGAAGCTTCTTTGCTTAGAAAAGGCAAAGGTACATTCATACATGTATCAAGACCTTAGAGTTTTCTCTTGTGGTATTCTTTTTCATAGTTTTTTGGGGTGATAAAATATAAATTTTACAAAGATAATTTCACAGTTGTACAAAATATGTTATGATGAATAAAACTTTTGAAAATAAGTAAAGTGGTAAGTGGTTGTTTTCAATTTCAGAGAAGGTGTAAAGTAATGTATTAGTAATATTGCAGTTCGTAATACTTAACATTGGCTCCCAAGAGATCTGCATGGTTTCAAAGGTATCATACTTGTATAAGCCATAATAAGTAAATGCTAAGTAGTAGTATCAGCCTTCAACAAGAGGACATTTTATCCCGTAAATACTTAAAAAAAAGCATCAGTTTCTTTTGTTGCGTACGCGATGTCTCCCAAGGATGAATATCATCATATGCTTGTGCCGTTTGGCACTCGACGCTTTTGTGCTTTTGTGTTTTCTGTTTAACTTTTAAAAAACTTTTAATGACTTGACTTTGAATCATGTCAGAAATACACACATACGTATATAACATTATTATATATGTTTGTATGTATAAATACTTATGTAGTTGGGAAAAATTGTGGCAAAAGTTTTGGAAATTATTCTTTTTTTTCGTTTTTATGTGCTCTTATAAACATACTTATATACATGGGGCATTACCCACGTAACCGGATAGCATTTGGCTTTTGCAGCTCCGTTTTATTTTTTTTTTTAACTATTTGGTCTTATACAACTAGTTGAGACTAGCATCTATGATTTTTTTAATTTATTTTTTAAACGAGCCGCTTTAGAGATATCAATTTTTTAAAAACTGAAATGCTCATAACTCCACCAATAGTTGGCCAAATCATGTGATTGTTTTTTTAAAACTTTTTTAGATGATTTTTTTTATAAAATTTTTAACTTTCAAAACTAAATTGCTAATTTTATCACGGATTATACTTATCGATTTTTTTAAAAAAAGTTGGAAAAAACTATAATGTATTTGACAGATTTAATGACTATTTTTAGAATGGGCAAACGAAGGGATACATTTTTTTTTAAGTTTTTTAACTAACAAAAGAGTGAGTGAAAGAGCACTAATATATTCCTCGTTACCGGGAGATGGTAAAAATGTTCACCGACCCAGATTAACTGTTCATCTCTAACATTTCTCTTAAATATACCCCATTTTTTCCAGCCCTTAAATGCGCGCCCCTACAAACATTTTATAAAAACATAAAACAAATTGCTCATTGCCGGGAGATGGAAAAAATGTTCGCAGACCCCATTAATTTTTTTTCTTCCACTTTTTTTTCGAACATACCTACTAGCCCTATTTATGTACCCCTTAAGGGGCCTCCCATAAAAAAATTTATTATTTCTATCTAAATTTTGAATGGGAGGCTCTTTAAGGGGTAGAAAAAAGAGGTTTGTATGTTCAAGAAAAATGCTGATAAGGAAAACTTAATGGGTGTCGGTGAACATTTTTTACGCTTCTCGGCCATGAAAATTTTTTTTAAGTTTTTAATAAAAATTTTGTTTGGGAGCCCCCTAAGGGAGTGGAAAAATGGGATTATTTGTTTGAAAGAAATTTTGGAGAGGAAAACTTAATAGGGGTCGGGAAACATTTTTACCCTCTTCCGGCAACGAGGAAGAATATTTTAGTGCTCGTTCGCTCACTTTTTTGTTAATTAAAAAATTAAAAAAAAAAAAAATAGATCCCATCGCTTGCCCATTCTAAAAATAGTCTTAAAATTTGTCAAATACATTTTAGTTTTTTCCAAAATTTTTTAAAAAAAGTGGAAAAGTATAATCCTTGATTAAAATAGCAATTAAGTTTTGAAAGTTGAAAATTTTATTAAAAAATCATTTAAAAAAATTTTTTGTCATATTTTAAAAAAAGTTTCGTATAAATATAAAACTTAAAAAAAATACTCACATGATTTGGCCGACTATTGGCGGAGTTATGAGCATTTTAAAAAACTTGTTAATGTCGTTTTTGCAGCTTATTCAGTTTTTTAAAAATTTATATTTGAAACGGCTTGATGAAAAATATTAAAAACAATTTTAAAAAATTATCGATACGAGCCTCAACTAGTCCTTTAAGAAAAAAAGTTTCCAAAAATCGGAGATGCAAAAGTCAAATAATATCCGGTTACGTATGTAATGCCCCATGTATAAACATATGTATATATTGTATTTATGTATATTTTTATTTTATAGCAATTTTCTTTTTGCACAATTTCATCTTTTGTGTACGATGCTTAAAAAATGTAGACATGAATAGGTACATACATACATATGTCTATATTTCAAATATATTGTACTTTTTGTTGTTGCTGAAGCATTGTCCTGCTTCATCTGTCAGAGACTCGCCATGTTAAAAGAGTTTGAAGTTTTCTTGGCAGCTGATTGCAGGACAAGAATCTCTCCCATTTCATTTGGAAAAAATAAGTTTGTTGTATGAAAAAAAGTTCATAAGCTTTAGGGAAAAGTTTTAATGTCATCATCATGTAGTTAATTTTTGCTAAAGAACGCTGTACTACTGATAATCGATGTAACAGTAATTGTTTTACTTTTGCGCAATAAAAACAATATATACAAAAATAATATATAAAAATTTTCAAAAACTATGCAAAACTATAAAGGATTATGAAAAACAACTACCCAGAAAAACAAAAAAAAAAAAAAAAACTATAACTGAATATTCAACAATTTATCGGTCATCTGTATGCCAACAAGCGAGTATATGCATATCTGTATCTGAATTTATCATTCACTTTCCATCTGTTTTCATATTTTATAAAACGTTTGGCTTTCTCGGAATTATTTAAAAAATTTGACACAATTTAAATAAAATTCCCATGTGCTATGCCAACGCGTTGCTCCACAACGTGGTAACCATATATCATGTGCCATTGTTGTCATTGGCTTACATTTTTAATCCCTTCCAACGACACACAGTGGGATAAGATTGTTATTTAAAAAAAAAAAAAAAAATAAGAAAAACATTTACAAATAGCCAGATAGAGATTACACGAAAAAATTCGTAGAGTTAAACACTATGTTACTCTATCTAATCATCTTCGTAAAGTCAAATTTGTATAAGAAATAAAAATTTGCTAGAAATTGCGCTCACACATCACCAAAATGTTCTATTTGATGCAAATAAATTTGGTAAAATTTGGTCCATTTCAGAGGATTTTGATGCATGCCAAATCATTTTAAAATTCGATTGGTAGTCCTAAATATGCAAAAGATTTGAGTTTTAAAATTTACGATGTTCAACATTTTATATGAACTTCGAGCCGCTTAATTCGAATCTATAATTTATTTCTCTGTAAGTTATGTACATGGTTTTGAAGATATTGGCCATTCCATTTCGTATATTTATTTTCCATCCTCTATGGACAATATCTTCAAAACAACAGAACTTACAGAAAAATAAATTGCAGATTCAAATTAAGCGGCTCAAACGCCATATAAAAAGTTTGACAGTTTAAATTTTAAAACAAAAATTTTTCCCATATTCAAGACCATTTTTAGGTTTTTAAAATGGTTTGGTATGCATTAAATGTTCTCTGAAATGGACCAAATTTTACATGGTGCTTATTTACAATAAAGAGAACGTTTTGGTGCTGTGGGAGCACAATTTGAAAAAGTTTGAAAATTTTGTAACACCCTAGCCCTGATTTATGGATATTAGACCGTACCGGAGAAAAAGGTCCTCCGAACACAATGAAGCATTTTTCCAATGCAATAACGAAATTTTTTTAGAGCATTAATATGTTTCGTCTTACCTTCGGCATTTACTGTTCGAGTTTGCCTCAAAGAGACGTATTATTTTTTGCTTCGAAGGTCATTGACATCAAATACCCCATTCTAGTACTGACCCACCAGATCTTATTTCCTACCATTATAATATACAAAGTTACAAAATCAAAGTTCGCATAAATTCATTAAACTTTTACTTATTAAATATATCGATTAATCTATTAGAAATATTTATTAAGACCTCTAATCGATTAATAGCTGGAGTAATACAGTTACTACTTTCATACTTTATCCTGCTATTGCTTTTTATTTAACCGTTGAAATATCTGTTGGAAAAGGGTCGATATTTTCGTATGATGTTTAATTTATTACATTTTAAAATAATTATTATGGAATAATCGAAATACTTTTTGACGAAAAGTTTTATGATTTCTTCCAAGCTTTAATTTTCTGATAATAGGATGGTAAATTAGGATGGTAGGAACTGACATCTGGTGGGTCAGTACTAGAATGGGGTACTTGATGGTAATATACTTACGAACAAAAGAATGGATCTCTTTGAGACATAAAGATTGATATATCAAACCTAAAGGTCAAAATGTAAATGCCGAAAAGTATATGGCGAAAAACGTTAGTGTCAAAAAAAAAAAACAATTGTTTCGAAACTGTCATGCTTCGGATATGGTGGTCTGACGAACACACAATTTCTTATACAAATATTTGCTGTTTTCTTAAATATTTACGGTTACCGGACATAATCCCAACGGATTACTGGCGGCATGGCACCAATATTTACGCATTGAAAACAGAAAACATTTTCTCTCATTAGAACTCATTTAAATTTTCTTTTTTCTTATTTTGGAGCGTTTTTTCATGCCATTCAAATATATCTCGAAAAATATTATATCTAACTCTTTTCAATGTTAATGTCAACATATATAAGTTTTCTTACTCACATATATGTAGTATTTGAAATATGCTTTTTGTATGCATAACCAAATCTTGTCCACATTTGTGGTGATTTAATTTACTTTTCCAGTAATGTGTTACTTGTACACAGCATAGTAAAAATAATACTTTCGAATGTATTTTGCCCTTCAATTTGTACTCTTTAGGTAACACGAAGTTGTGTTCTATAAAATTTTATGAAATTTTCCCATCAGTTTGTACATTTTCCCATAGGACTTTGGCAGACTTATCCCTTCTGTGTCACAATAATGATCAATATCATGTTTGCTCTATTAAATTATGAGCTTTTTAGTTTAATTTGTGCTCACTTTTTATTAAAATCATACAATAATTTAGAGCTTCAATGTGGATCATTCTTAATAAGAATGGCCACAACTTTGCCACTGTGCAATACCTTGTTCCCTATGCGCCGATTCACATATTTACATGTGCAGAGTTTGCAATGGGCCACGTCTATAAAGCGCAACTGTTTGACGGTCTTTTGGTTTGTTAGTTTGTATGTCGTTTAAAAGGACAAATGGCGTATACATTTCGCTTTTCCTGTGGCCCAATTCAGATTTCTTTTTGTTTTTTTTTTTAGTTATAAAAGTTGGACATTGAAAATGTTATTATTTTTTCACATTTCTACGTTGAATTGCTATCTACATACATTAGGGCTGTTCAAAGAAAAAAATTTTTTCGAATTTCTTAGATATACTTTGGCATCACGTTCTACATCATGACAGAATATCCCAAAAAATTTTTCAGATTTTTAAATTCATATTTAAAGGTGGCTCAAAACAAAAATATATTTTTATTATTTTTTTTTTTTTTAGCATTAATTATAAAATGTTGTCAAACAATTTGAAAAATTTGTTTTAGAGTTACTTAAAAACATTCATTTTGTTTGTTTTTTAATGAACTTTAAAATCTACGTTGTAATTTTGAAAAAAAAAAAAAAAAAATTTTACACCTCTTAAAAAAGAAAAAAGTCATCGTGCTTTAAACGAAATGAAATTTTTTAATTTACAAGATCTCATTCGAAAGAGCTTTTAAAAACCTTCAAGACAATACATGTTAAGACTTCTTTGGGCCAGCAGGCTCGATGATATAAAGTTTGAAACATAGTGATGCAGCCCCGTGAAAGGCAAAACGCTTTTTTACTCAAAAGGAAGGCATCTTACGAAAAAAGTGCACATGGCATAAAATGCTTAGAATCATTCAAGAAACAAGTGTGAATTGTTTTTTTTTTGAAAAATTTATTAAAAATGAGGTTAAAAAAAAATTTTTTTCTAAAAAAAAAAATAAAAAAAAAATTACACGTATTTCTTGAACGATTCTAAGCATTTTACGCTATGAACACTTTTTTCGTAAGATGCCTCCCTCTTGAGTAAAAAAGCGTTTTGCCTTTCACGGGGCTGCATCACTATGTTTCAAACGTTATATCATCGAGCCTGCTGGCCTAAAAAAGTCTTTACATGTCTTGTCTTGAAGGTTTTTAAGAGCTCTTTTGAATGAGATCTTGTAAATTAAAAAGCGAAAGCACGCTGACATTTTTCTTGGAAAAACCGATAAATTTCGCCTTTTTAAAGCAGTTTTTCGTTTTTTAAGAGGTGTAAAATTAATTTTTTTTTTTCAAAATTACAACGTAGATTTTAAAGTTCATTAAAAAACAAACAAAATGAATGTTTTTAAGTTACTCTAAAACAAATTTTTCAAATTGTTTGACAACATTTTATAATTAATGCTAAAAAAAAAAATAATAGAAATATACTTTTTGCTTTGAGCCACCTTTAAAAATGCATTTAAAAATTTAAAAATTCATGGGATATTCTGTCATGATGTAGAACGTGATGCCAAAGTACAATATATCTTAGAAATGGGAAAAATTTTTTTTTTTGAACAGCCCTAACATACATAATTTTGTTCTCCCACCTACCATTATTTCAACTCCGACTTGACTTTGGTTTTACTAAAAAAGACAAAACCAATGTCATCTCAGAATGATATTATGGGTTAATGTCGTATTAAACGTTCATATTATTCAATTAAAAAATTTTGAAAGGTGCATTATTATTTTGATATATTTTGCAAATAGTAATTTTGTATATGACATTTTGAATGTGAAGTTCATATTAATGAAAAGTGGAAATCAGCTAGCGTTAATTACACAGGCCTACAATATTTAAAATTGGTCACACTAACGTTGTTCAGATAGTTGTTGTCTTTGGTGTAACCTCATTAAGAAACAAATATTATTTTGTTCCAGATCGTTCCAGTTTTTTTTTTTTGTGAACGAAATTGTGCCCCTGAAATTATTTTTTGTCGTCATATTTTGCTCTCGCTTACCAAAATACCTAAAAATTTTCGTACTTTCAAAATTTTTATAGAATGTGTAATTTCAACTCTCAGAATAAATAAATAGCATTCACAAAAAAACTTGACCGATCTGAAACAATTATCTGAATGAAGTTCGTGTAACAAAAACAGTGTTTACTAGCTTAATTTGAGTTCAATATACCATGTGTCGAGAAGGAAAATTTAAGTAGTTTTTCCTTCATAACACAGATATTTTAACAAATTTTAAAAATGCTCGCCAAATTGATTTCCTTAATTGACTGTTAGCAAAACAAATAGCACTTGTACATCAGAACGTTGTGAGTACGTTTATGCTAAAGAATGTCAAACCTTATTATGGTGTTCCCAGATTTCAGCTTTTGACATTAGTGTTGCCAGTTCCCGAAATATAAATAGTAGGTACCCTACGTATCCTATGCTAAAAATATGGTTAAGAAAAGTTAAAAAACACGGTTTTTTGCTATTTTAGAGGTTATGTATGGGACGCATACATCGTTTCCGTTCCTTTCTTTAGCTTAATCTTTTTAGTTTTAATCTTATTTTATAATAAAAGCTATCGTCCTCTGCAATTAGTATTCGTAAAGTTATGGCGAAACCATTTCTTTTATTATACAATGCCTATTGGTTTTAGCAACAAAATTTAAAAGTTTTAAGTATCGAAATCGTGGTCCTGCCCTCAAAAAATAGTATTTTTGTAATAAATCCATATAAACCAAAAAAAAGATAATCTGTCAGATAGTATTTGCGGATGCTGAATTTGTATTCAGTCTCTGAATCGCTCTATCACGTATGGTTTTTGAGATATTCTTGCCTAAGTGTTCAAAAATTAATAAAGATAATATAGTAACACCACTTCTCATATGGGAGATTTCAAGATATGTATTGAAATTATTTTTATGTGATTATTTGTCATAATATCTGTCCATTTGAGGGTCTTTTCTTAAAAATAAATGAATTGGTAAATAACGCACAGTCTATCATTAAAAGTTTATATCATTCAATTCCAAATTTGAAAGATTGCATTATTAATTTCATATATTTTTGGAATCTCATTATTGATCTTTTTGATATGAATTATGATTTCTATGAAAAGCTATTGAAAACAGCTCGCATAAATAATTTGTGATAAATAAAACGTCAATTTAGGTAAATTAACGATTCGACTGCCTTCCAATGCTGTTAATATTTGTTATTTCATTACCACAGATACGAAAGGTAACCAGCCATAAATGACGCATTTGCTAAATATACTCGTTAACTTAATGCAGCATTGTTGTTCATGCGACTAGCAATTTTCAACACTCACACAACTTTCAACTTCAACACTGGCACTTACACGTATGCCATAGAGCATCTGGTATGTCATAACATAAAGCACATATCTATGGCCTTTAGAAAAAACAACCTATCTCGATATTTACAAATTTTCAGTAGAGCTGAAAAACTGCTTTGATGATTCTCACATCTTTTTGTGTAAGAATTGAAATTTTTTTGCTTTAATGTCAACAGTATTTTTGTTAGCATTTTTAAAAAATAAGATGTTTTGTCAAACTTGTCTTTGCCATTAACTAAAACAAACGGGTCCTTAAGTTGTTTTGTGAAAATCAGTTGTTAAAGTTTTTTGGTGTTGCAAATGTTTGATGTTTTTAATCTACATATATGAGATAAGTTGTTTTGTAAAATGGAATTTGGAATAAAAATGCTAGATAGGTTGAATTTTGATTCTATATCTCTGCAACTATGGAGATATGACGATTGCAACAAAAGAAGCGTATTTAAATTTAGTGTTTACGACCTAAATTTTGGAAAATTATCTTATTTCGAGTTAGGTTCTTTTATCGATAGCCTACTTATATTAAATACATCAATGAAAGCACCATTGATTTTCCTATCAACGGTCAATCGGTCTGTTGTGCACACAATACACATCCGGCTGATGTCGCACATGCACATCCGCTTGTCATGAACTCTGCAATTTTATGGTTGAATTTATAAAATTTTTATCCGATGTCAATGAAAATGTTAAATTTTAAAGTTAATTTTATATTTTTGAGCACAGTTAATTTATGTGGATTTCAAAACTCACACAGCTTTCGAACCGCTAAATGTTCATGGAAGATTGTTTATTTGCTGGTCATACTTATGCCCAAACACGTCAAGATTTCATGATAATTCATAGGGCGAAGTTTTCCAATTAGTTTTCGCACAGCACCGACGTTTTCTGGCACAACACTTGTTTTGGACAACCGTCATATGGGTCGTCTTTAAGTGAAGTCCGTGCGTACTTAAACATTTGTGACCACCCGCACACTCTGTTTTATTTATTAAAAACTGATTTTTTTTCCGTTTATTGTTTATTGCATAAAAAAGTCAGTTTTAAATAAATAATTCTTAAACGCTAAATTTTTTTAACATATGATGAAAATTACTTGTAGAGCATATGACTCTTCATAAAAAAGATTTGGGCACTTTTCTACGTGCGACTCACGGGTCATAAGTAATCGCAATTTGAAAATACTAGTGGCCACATTTTGATAGGCAACCCGGCCAAAATATATTCCAT
This sequence comes from Calliopum simillimum, assembly GCA_951812925.1. NCBI lineage: Eukaryota > Metazoa > Arthropoda > Insecta > Diptera > Lauxaniidae > Calliopum > Calliopum simillimum. The sequence goes on from OX638368.1 coordinate 141,246,677, forward strand.
CGATCATAAATATATGTAAAAATTAGATCTTAACTAAAAATTTTATCCATACGTTTTTTACTGCCGGATCACGTAATATAAGTTTCTTATGAAAAATTTCATGCTCTATCTAATGGTGTTAGCTTTATTCGACTAAGTTTTCCGTGTCTCGAGATATATAAAAAACTGGTAAAAACAAAAGGAAACAAACAAAAATTTAAAGCAGTCTAGTACGTATATGTATATTTTCTTGAAATGTGTAAGTCAAGAAAAACTTCAAACATTAATTTTTTAACAAAAAAGTTTTGAGCCAACTTATACGAGGGGTACTACATACATATGTTTCGGGAACTGGCAACACTAATGTCAATAGCTAAAATCTGGCAACACCTTAATAAAGTTTGACATTTTTTAGCATAAACGTACTCACAACGTTTTGATGGTGTACAAATATGAAACCGGTAATTTTTATTTAAAAAACCCCTTTTATTTTGCGAAAATGGTTCCAAATTTAATCTTCAAAGTACTTCCTCTCGCTAGCTACACATCTTTCCCATCTTTCAGGCAATTTATGGACTCTTCGCCAAAAAAATTTTTCGTTTTTTGAGGCTATCCATTCATCGAGCCATTTTTGCACTTCCTCGTAAGAATTGAAGTGCGAATCGTTGAGTGCGTGTCCTATCGATGAAAACAAATAGTAATCGGACGGCGCCAGGTCCGGTGAGTACGGCGGGTGGGGCAGGGGCTCCCAGTTGTACGATTCTACCAAGTTTTTATTGACCGCTGCTCGATGTGGCGATGCGTTGTCATCTTGGAATACAATTTTGTCATGGCGAAATTGAAATTCGGGCCTCTTCTGACGTATCGCACGGTTCAAAGCGATCAATTGTTGATGGTAGCGTGCACCAGTAACTGTTTCACCTGGTTTTAGTAGCTCATACCAAATAACACCACGCTGATCACAGCATTGTCTTTCGGCCGAAGCGATTTGGTCTTGGCGTTGCTTTGGGTTGTTGGCCGGGGCTCAAATATGATTTTTTTCGTTTGGGATTGTTGAAATAAATCCACTTTTCATCGCCAGTGATGATTCGATGCGATTCAAAAGCGTTTTTCTTTAAATGGAAACAGAAAATCAATGCTTCCCGCAAATGAGAGTTTTCAGGCACAAAATTCATCATCTTTACGAGCGGAAAAACTGCGTTGTTGTATGAAACTTGACAAATTGTGAACTGAATATTGTTGACAGATGACAGAATGAACAATTAAGACATTTGGTACGGTTCGAAAGCTCATGCATATACGGCTATCGACCGCTAGATGTCATTACCGGTTTCATATTTGTACACCTAGTACAAGTTTTGTTTACAGTGAGTTAAGAAAATCAATTTTTCCATTGATAATTTAATTTATGGGGTTTCCAAAGAGATCAAACTACTAAGTGTTCATGCAAAATCGAATGTATTGAAGTGAAATAATGTGCAAGGATGCCTCTATCTCACAACATATCACATGACGGTTTTGCATTATCAGTTCATGCACTTGTTAGATTTTCTTTTAAATTAAATTTTATTTAAATTAAGTATGGGAAAAATAGTTCCTTTTAGTTTTATATATTTGAAGTGAATGAAAAAATATTTTGAAATTCAATAACAGAAAAAATTCGATAACATGTTCATACATGATAGAAATACTACAGTGCTTTCATTACAGGTTTTATACTCAACATCTGCCCTTAATGCAAACACTGTTCACAATTCCCAACTTCGGATACAGGTAGTTATGTTTTTGTTTCTGCAGAACTTTTGTTAAAATATCTGCAGTGTTCTCCGTTGATGGTACATATTTCAAGTCGAGAATTCCCTTTTGAAAAATTTCTCTGACATGATGAACTCTTATGTCAATGTGCTTACTCCGTGAATGATACACGGGATTTTTAACCAGCTGTTGCGAACTAATGTTGTCTCCGTATAATGTTGTTGCATGCTTCACAAATTGCTGAAATCCTAGGTCTTCAATTAAATTTCATTGGTAAAGAACTTCTTTCGTTGCAGCAGATATCGCCATATATTCTGCCTCTGCTGTACTTAAGGCAACTGTCGATTGTTTCTTGCTTTCGTATGCGATGGCACCTCCACCTTATAGAAAAACAAAGCCAGTATATGACCTTCGGTCATCACTGCATCCAGCCCAGTCAGAATCGACGTAACCGAGTAAGGGCTTACCAGTTGTTCTGTAAGAAAGAGCGAAATCGATTGTATTACCCAAATACCTTAAGACGTGTTTTGCTCCTGCCAGGTGTTCCTGATGTGGATCTTTATTAAACTGTGAAAGTTTGTTTACCGAATGCATAATATCCGGTCGAGTACAAAGTCCTAAGTACATTAAAGATCCAATCAGGGATTGGTATTTTACTGCATCTACTTTTTCACAACTTCCACACTCAGCACATTTCTTGAATTTTGATCCTGGATCAAGAGGAGTACTACAAAACTTTGTTGACAGCATTCCATTTTGTTCAAGAAGCTCCGTTATAAGTCGTTTTTGTGAAACTTTCAATGGTCCAGTGGATTCTTTTCTTTCCACTTCCATCCCTAGAAAATAATTGACTGGACCTTTGTCAACTATTTCCAATCTCGAGCGTAATTCTTGTTTAATACGCTCCATCGATGCCATCTTCGAACAAGCGAGTAATATATCATCAACGTAAGCAATCATGATGACATATTCATCTCCAGAATGCATTGTGTATGCACAATGATCAACTTTACTCTGGATAAAACCAATCTGCTTGAGAATTTCATTTAATTTTTGATTCCATTTTCGGCCAGATTGCTTCAAGCCATATATTGCCTTTTGTAGCTTGCATACCTTCTCTGGATGTTGTTGATCCTTGAATCCTTCTGGTTGTTCCATATAGATGTCTACATCAATGTCACCATTTAAATATGCTGTGGTGACATCCAGCTGATGTACAAAAAGTTTCAATTCTGCAGCTAGAGCTAAAACTAGCCGCACAGTTGAGTAGCGAGTTACCGGTGAAAATGTTTCAGTATAGTTGACACCGTACTTCTGGCTACATCCTTTCGCTACTAATCTTGACTTGTAACGATCAATAATGCCATTTTTATCCCGTTTGATTCGAAAAACCCACTTGCATTTAACTACAGGATCATTTATTGGCTTCTCTACTAATTTCCAAGTATCTTTTGCAATCAGTGAATCGTACTCTTTTTGCATTGACTCGACCCACATATCTCGATCGCTTCTTATCATTACATCTCTTAAAGATGTCGGATTATCGCTTGAATCTTCATTTGCATTTAATAAATTATTATAAACGCATCTCCCTGACCTCAAAACTTTGCATTGCAGATCATTATCCATCACAGTTGACGGTACTTGAAGATCATCTATACCTGTTCGTTGGTTATTTCTCTCTAAAAGTATTTCACTTACTTTATCTAATCCATGAGCGTTGATCACCAAATCTGTTGCATCAAAATTTTGACTTTCGCAACTCGCCACATCTTGAGTCTTTGTAAAAATGTCGTACTCATTTAACGACGTCTCTATATGCTCTTGTAAGAATTTTACATCCCTACTTTTGTGAAGTTTCTTTGTGCTTATATTATAGAGCCTATAAGCTTTTGATTCCGAGCAATATCCAGTTAAGACACATTCAATACCCTTGGCTTGAAACTTTGATTTTCCTGGGCGTTTGTCCAGTATAATCGCTTTGCATCCGAATACTCGCAAATGTGCAACAGAAGGTTTAATACCACTCCACATCTCGATTGGAGTTTTTCCATCCAATACTTTAGAGTTACATCTATTACGGAGATAAACTGCCGTGTTGACTGCTTCTGCCCACAACGACTCAGCAAGTCCGGATCCAATCAACATACAACGAGCCATTTCTACAACAGTTCTATTTGCTCGTTCCGCCACGCCATTTTGCTGAGGCGTGTACTCCACGGAAAATTGACGTTTAATTCCTAGTTTCTCCAAATTCGTTGAGAACTCAGAACTTAAATATTCGCGACCATTATCGCTACGCAGCACCTTTAACTTTTTTGACGTCTGCCTTTCCGCCATTGCAACAAAGTTTTGAAAAGCATTGAATTCTTCTCCTTTAGTTTTGAGAAAGTAAACAAACATCATTCTTGAAAAATCGTCAATGAAAAGGACGAAATATCGCGCCCCACCACAGGATAAGTTCCGCATGGGACCGCATACATCAGTATGATCCAGTTCAAGAACTTCGTTGCTCCGATGTGATGATATCTTCGGAAATGGCTGAACACAAATCTTGGCTTTCAAACATATTTCACAGTTAAAGTTTTCTAGTTCTTTTACTGTACTCATTCCGCGCACCATTTCCTTTTTTGACAACTCGACAACGCTTTTGGCATTGAGATGGCCAAACCGCTGATGCCAAAGATTTAAATCACCTGTCTTAGCTCCAAATGAACAATTATCCGTAATAATCTTACTATGACAAATATATAATTGCTCATATCGTTTGCCACTAAGCACCACTTTTCCGTTGTCATCTACAACCTTGACTTCGCACTTCTCAAACAATACATTTTGTCTTGCATCAATTAGCTTGCTGACGGAAATGAAGTTAAAACGCAATTCTGGCACGTATAAAACATCCTTCAGTGTAATATTTTCACCTTTCGTTGTAATAAAAACAATATCACCAATACCAGTTGAATTTATATTAAATTCCGCTGCTAGTTCAATTCTTTCCATATGTTCCTTGATCTCAATAAACATATTCTTCTCGCAACACATATGGCACGTTGATCCACTATCAAAAACCCAAGCATTTCGATCTAAGGCTTGTGTTTGCATCCCATGCAGCATTGCACTATTTCCAGTATGTTTCTTCGTGCAATTACGAGCAAAATGCCCCACTTTCCTACACTTAAAGCACTTCATATTTGATTTCTTGTATTCGCCCTTATCCTTTTTCACTTGATTGCAATGTTCTCCACGTCGATCGGTTTCATTTTTCGACCAAAAACTTTGTTGACTATTATTCTCATTTTCACATCTGCTACTACGCCTCTCAAACTCTTCCATTAGTTTGGTTCTCAATGAATCGGTTGTTGGTAATGTATCTCGTGATTCTATCGCCACAATAAAACTTTCGAAAGTGTTCGGTAAACTATTCAGCAATATAATAGTCAGTAGTTCATCTGGAAATACGATATCTACTTCCGCTAGTTTTTCAACAGCATCATCAAAACTTCTCTGATGCTCTGACATAGTCTGATTTGGTCCCATTTTCATAGACAATAGTTGCCTAAACAACAAAACTTTCCTTGCAGGTCCACGTGCTTGAAATTTTTTCTCCAGCTCAATCCATGCGTCTCTTGATGTTTTGCAGTTCTTGACGATATTTAACTGAGACCTCTTCATACATAATAATATTGTGGACAGCGCCTTTTGATCTTTATTGACCCAATCTGCATCACCACTACCATTCGTCGGCATTACTTGATCTCCATTCACGTAGCTCCATAAATCTGCGTGAATGAGAACGCTCCGCATGTGCACTTTCCAGCCATCATAATTTGACTCCTCTAATTTTTCAATTTGGTACATTGAAGACATAATTATATTCTTAATTTAATTCACAGCAGTTAACAGCGATCTGCCTGGGCCCATAACCTTTGTTAGATTTTCTTTTAAATTAAATTTTATTTAAATTAAGTATGGGAAAAATAGTTCCTTTTAGTTTTATATATTTGAAGTGAATGAAAAAATATTTTGAAATTCAATAACAGAAAAAACTCGATAACATGTTCATACATGATAGAAATACTACAGTGCTTTCATTACAGGTTTTATACTCAACAGCACTGTATCGATGTTTTGTGGCACAACAACCGATTTTGGACAACCTTCCCGGAATTCGTCGACTACGACCACGACTGAATTCACTATACCAGCCATATACTGTGGTTTTTGACAGTACTTTATCGGCATACAAAGAACTGAGTTCATCGACACATTTCTGTTGAGATAATCCACGTCGAAAGTAGTGAAAAATAATCCAACGAAAACCTTCTCTTGAAATTTCCATTTTTTGGCCAAACTGATTTTCTTAACTCACTCTAAACAAAACAAATAGTATTTTTACATCAAAATGTTGTGAGTACGTTTATGCTGAAAAATGTCAAACATTATTATGGTGTTGTCAGATTTTAGCTATTGACATTAGTGTTGCCAGTTCCCGAAATATAAATAGTGCCCTACGTACATAAAACATACTTATATATAACAAAATTTTAATTTTTTTTATAGTTTTTATTTAAAGAATTTAACAGTTTAAAAGTACGACTTAACTTTAAAAAGAACTATTAAAAATTTTATTTCATTATCTGATGAATACTCACGGCGATGTTTTTCCATTGACATCCGCATGCCGCCGTATGTTGCTTATATAGGGACAGTTTTGAAATAAATGCAACAATCACAAATTGATAAACTGCTTAACTGGGATAAAAGCATCAGCAATAAAATGCCGTCAGCAATAAAACACAACAATCGCCGCTGCCAACGATTGCCAACAAGGATAGCAAGGATAATGAACGCGTATATAAAGATTTAACATAATTTTCAATGAAAGTCCCATTGGTTTTCGCTATTCGGTTTCAGTTCGGTATCATACAAACACATACACACAGACACGCACGCATGTAAGTGTTTTTTGTTTATTACGCATTCATTGGTCACGCGGGATCAGTGCGTGAAAGCAAGCGGCTGCTGTACTGTTGCTGCTGCTGCTGGCTGCTGCCGCTGTTGTGGCCCATAAAATAAACGTTAAACCTCATTATTAAATGAAAACCCTTTTATTAATTGCAAAACACAAATGATTTACGTAAAATTTTGCATTTCATTCATTACGCACTGAATGCAGGACACAAAGGATGCAAAAGCCAAAACAAAATGCAAAATTGTTGTCACTGAACCGCCAACAAGCCAAAAAGACCATCACGTTCTGTGTGTGCGTGTGTGTGTTTGTAAGCGGTTAACCTAATGAATTTTCAAAATATATGTACATAGGTGAAAAGTGCACATTTCGTAAAAGTATCTCCAGAGAAAAAGTTCGTATATACATATGTGTCCATCCGAATGTGAAATTTAGTTTCCATAATTATTTCACAAAAAAAAAAAAAAAAAAAATAGCTCGTAATAGTTGTCAAAATCAAAACGAACTTTGACAGTTTTATGAGCTTACGAGGTTTTCGAGTCTTTTACATGTTTTCAGGGATACCCTAGGTATATCTTTTTTTTGTAGGTATACAAGCAACGGTTCAAAATGATTCATGAAGGGAGTTAGAGCTGTACTTGCTTGATACTTCAATTTATTCTCTTCATTGCTACTTGATTGTACAAAAATTTTTTTAAAAAACAATACCGCGACTCTGTCCTCAGCACCAGCTGATAGATTGTTTTCCTTTGCTGGCATAGTTAACGCACCCCGAAGACGAAACATTTCAGACGAAAATTTTTTCTTACAATTACAAACTTGTTAGACCTCGACCCTACTAACCCATATGATGAAAAGCTATTAAATTTGTATATTAAGCAAATGTCTGTTCAAACATAATAATTTTTAATAGAATTAGAAAGTAAAAATGGTGTTAAGTACTTTAATATTTTTACTACTCGAGTGGAATAAAAATGATTACACTCATTTTTTTCCGTGCAGACAATCAACCAAACTAAGCAGTTGAGCGAATTTATCTGTATCGTACACATAATAAATTCACCAATGACATTTGTGATTTTATTTTCTGGTTTTTTCGCAACATCGCGCCTTCACACACATAAATTTTTGCCACTTAATCCTGATCAGTGAATTTAAGCATGATGATAATGCAATAAAATGCGGATATCGAGGAAAACGAGCACATCCGGATTGGCAGCAGCAGCATCAGCAGGTGAAATTTAAAGCTGCAAATGTGATTTACGACAATAACGGAAACATCAAAAGCAAAATGATGGGTTGAATTGAAACCGTATTGGACGCTGTACCGACTTTCCCCCTGCTCCCCCATGAATCGATTGTGACAATAGTAGTGGTGCTAGCCAAGCTAAAGCATCTGAATTTCACACTTTAGTAAACAAAATTCTACGAGCTGTCAGAGATTAAGTTTTACCGTTATATTTGCATTGAATACACAAACAAAAGTGAATTGTTTGCATGTGTATTTAAGTGCTTGTGATTATGTGTCAGGCCACTAGGAATTAAAATCTTTGATGTTTCTCGATAAACTTTCTCCAGAGGTGCTTTATCGTACAAATTGTTACGAAATGTCTTTATTATTCCTACGAGTAGCTAACTTTATTTAAAACTTCTTACTTTTATTAAAATTTCATAATATTCAAATTTGCTTAGAGCCAGACCTTGACGTGTTAAATCGTAATTTTGTATTATAGATTCATAATGATCTCTAAGTATTATAACCCAACAAACAATTTTGTAACCTTCAAAATTTAACGCTTGGAAAAAGTTAATTTCTAAAAGTTTTCATAACCAATTTTCAAATCTTTGGAAAATGTTTATTTTTTGGAACTTTCACAATTGATTTGTAAGTTTAAAATAAACAATTACTTTGCAACATTTTTCATTTTCTTTTTTCAGTGAAGAGTAAACATAATTGTATCCCACGGGCGGGGTATATTCACTTTACCCTTCCATTTGTAGCGCAGAGAAGGAGGCGTGGCAGGTATATAAAAGTATTTACTTATATTCTTGATAAGCGTCATCTCCTGAGTCGATATAGTCATGTCCGTCTGGCTGGATGGTTAGGCGTAGAATTACATTTTACGGGAAAACTGAGCAAAGTTCTTCGTTGAAATTTGTTACACTGCCTTCGTCAACAAAGTTTGTTCGATTAATTAAAAATTAACGAAATCAGTCAATGGCCTACCGCCCATATAAAAAATATGTTCAAAATGCAACTTTAGGTGTATTTTTCATGACAATCCTACCATAACTCACATAAATACTAAAGACGGTAAGCGCAAGGTCTGAGCAAAGACAAGGTGAACTGTGACATGAGGGCGTGGCACCTCCTATGTAGGCAAAAGTTTAAAATTTTATAGAGAAAGCTTTGAGCAAAACTAAGCAAACTCAGAGAAGAGGGCGTGGCACCGCCCATATAATCAAAAGCTGCCAAGTGCTATGCTGAAAATATTTTTTGAGACAAAATTCAACTAAATTTCACTTTACTCAGCCACTGAGAACAGTAAGTGCAAGATCTTTAATGTTTAACCAGGTCAAACGTAACACCCTTACAAGTATTTTTTACCTCTTGCCCGACGATTTGAGTCCCTTTTTTAAAAACATTTTATACAATAAATTGGTTTAAATAAATATCCTTCCTTCATATAGTTATGCTGCTGTGCCTGAATATCGTTAGCTAAGAGATGACTTGAATTCTCATTTGGGCATTCATATGCAATTTCTCGTACATACGAGAACTACGTTTAGTGTAAATGTTTGCAATGGCAAATGTTTCGACCTAAGCAAACTTAAAGGGCGAATAAAATAGTGTAACAATCAAGGACAGCGAAGAAGTAGAAAAACAAGCAAAAAACTAAAACACGAAAGGAGTAAGAATGCGCATAGGACAAATTCTTACCCCAGACTACAAGATTTATTTACAAAACTCAAGAGAACGACAGAGATGAAGGTGTTCGTATAAGTCTAATAAGTTAGCAAAGGGTTAAGAGTGTGTGCAAGAGAAGAAGAGGGAGAGAGAGAAAGAGCGAAAAGGAATACCGTTGTGCAAGTTACAGGATAGTAGCACTTTCCTGTGATTTAAAACAAAACAAATACAAACAAAAGCTTCGTGGATCGTGAACTGAAATAAAAACTGAAATATTCTGTAAATAAAATAAATTAAAAGCAAAGCATGTCGGGCTGCTACAGTTACAACACCAACACGACTATATACAATACTATGCTGCATGTAGTAGGTAAACTTCAAATCCTTGTTGAAGGAAATATGTGTGCAACACATTTGGTGTGTGTTACTTGAACGACCGCCGCGATGGTGCTTTCATTAAGTTTTACGTTGTGTTCTGATTTAAATTGACTTCTTGAGTTTATGGCTCATAGGAGTAACCCAAGAAGATGCTAATTCTTTTGTGGTGTTACAGAACTCGCGTGTTTTATGTGCTCTGGTTAAAAAGGATTTTTATAGCGCTTTTATATTACATTGGCTACTTTTTTGTGTTTTATTATAATTTTAAGTCTAAGTACATAAAATCAAGTTAGTTTGTAAACAGCTTAACTGGCTCGTTTTAAAAACTTTTATTCCGACACATGTTAACAAAATTTTTTCTCGCAATAAAGCCGAGTTGTGTGCCAAGCAGCTTTACTTTCTTGTTACTAAATATCGTCGAGATAACGAGTTTTAATTTCAGTCACCATGGTGTGAAAACGGGCGCCATTCACAGTTTCGTTTCGAAAAGCGCCATGAACCATGCCAAACCTTTGTTTTCTCTCGATTAAATGCAGCTCTTGAGCCTCTTTGGGTTGCATGTCAGCTCAAAAATGAAAACTTAACTTATAAATGTAGCCAGTAGGCGAGATGTGGAACTAAATCGTTATCTCTTAAAAACATTAGCTTATAGATTAAGCGACGTTTACTGTTAATAGTAGTTATTGGTTGGCTCCAAATCATTTGCAAAAATGAACCGATTGACAAATTTGACTCAATCTTTATTTACTAGAAACGGCCAATGGTCAAAATTTGACCACAAATGTATTGTATAATTTTGGTACTTTTTTTCCTATTAGGTACAAAATAGAAAAGCTCATTTTCCATCCATGGTACAATGACAAATGAGAAACGAAAAGAAAACAAAACATGAAGTAAGTGTCAGTCAGCTTTTTGTCTTTCTCTTTGTGCTGTATCCTCTTTTGCACTTAATTTTACCTGGCTTAATGACAAAATATTAAAATAGTTTTAACTTTATTAACATTTAAACACGCATACTTTTCTAATGATGTATAACTGAAAAGCGTGCTCCATTTCTAACATGGTAAAAAAGGTAGGAAAAATTTTTGTCTTGCGTATTAATATATACTAGAATCGCCCAGTGGTCAAAATTCGACAACAGTGTTACTAAATAATTTTGCTCATTTATTATCCCTGGTGTAATTCAAGCGAAATATAAACAAAACAAAGAACATGAAGTCAGTGCTATGCTCTTTGTCTTTCCCATTGTGCTTTATCATTTTTTCAGCACTGTGTAACCTTGTATAATATTTTGTTGCTTAGATATAATTAGTAGCATCTAGCTAATTGTTGATAATATCTGATATCTGAGAAACAACCGGAACCATTTTAAGCTTAGCTCAAATTGAGCGTGATCGGATAGATAAATACCGAAATTGTCCGCCTTTAGTGTTCGAAAAAGTTTACTCAAAATATTGAAAGCAAGTTCAAAAGCCCCCCTAGTCACAATTTTATCTTAACATAATCATTCTTCGAGAAGATTGTCCGCCATTTTGAATCCACCGTTTTGTTTTCAAAAACTAGTAAGGGTGGTATCTTTGGCCTGGCCAAAAACTAAATACCCTACACTGCATTTCAAGTATATTATTAGGAGAGTATAAGAACAAATTGCTTATATGGGAAGTGCCACGCCCTCACCTCCGAGCTTACCTTGATTTTGCGTAAAGCTTGCATTTACTGTTCTGAGTGTTTGAGTAAAATTCGGTAAGGCTGTCCTTAAAAAATCTTTCAGTATAGCATTTTGTAACTTTCGCTTGTATGGGAGGTGCCACGCCCTCTAATCTTACATCGCCTACTTTAAGCTCAGAATTTTCGATTAATGTTTTTCGTGTTTGAGTGAAATTTGGTTGGATTATCTCAAAAAACACTTTCATTATATAATTTTGAAACATTTGCTTATATGGGAGGTGCCACGCCCTCTTGTCCGAGTTTATCCAGATCTTTCGTATAGCTTGCATTTATAAATCCGAGTGTCTGAGTGTAATTTGGTTGGGTTATCTCAAAATACGCTTTCCGTATAACATTTTGATACTTTTGTTTGTATGGGAGGTACCACGCCCTCTTGTCCGAATTCGCCTAGTCTTTGCTCAGAGCTTATATTTACTTTCCCTAATATTTATGTGTATTTTGCTTCTGTTATTGCAAATAATGCTCTTATTATTGCATTTTGAATATATTTTTTGTATGGGCGGTAGGCGTATCCGTTGACCGATTTCGCTCATTTTCAATCTCCTGAGCTAACTTTACGACGGAGGCTGTGCACCAAATTTCATTGAATTATGTTGCTCAGTTTTCCCAAAAAATGTATTTCCACACACAGCCGTTACCCAGACAGCCAGCCAGCCAGCCAGCCAGCCAGCCAGCCAGCCAGCCAGCCAGCCAGCCAGCCAGCCAGCCAGCCAGCCAGCCAGCCAGCCAGCCAGCCAGCCAGCCAGCCAGCCAGCCAGCCAGACGGACATGGCTATATCGACTCAGGAGGTGACGTTGATCAAGAATATATATACTTTTCCATACCTGCCACGCCTCCTTCTCTGCGTTACAAACGGAAGGACAAAGTGAATATACCCCGGGTGTAGGGTATAAAAAGTATGTCAAATTCAGAATCAGCGGCCTAAAGAATACCTCGAGCTACAATTTTGTAGTGATATAATAATTTTTCAAAAAATTATGCACCATTTGAAACCCCCTAGCCACAATTTTGTTGTGATATAATCATTTTTTAAGAAAATTGTCCGCCATTTTGGATACTCCATTTTAATTTTCAAAAAAGTTAGTTCCGATTTCGAAATTATCAACCCACCTAGCCACAATATTGTTTTGATATAAATATTCTTTTAATAAATTGTTCACCATGGTGGATACTCTCTTTTTATTTTTCTAAATGTTGCCCAAATTTGGAATCAGCGACCCTGAAAATAAGTAATCTGATATTTTATTTTATAAAAGATAATAAGGAAAGACTGATCAACGACTAGAGTATAATCTTCCTTACTAAACTTTACATTTTTTTTCGATTTGGATCAGTACTTCCGAGATTGAAGAAAAGGTATAACAGGTTTTAGCGACCTCAAATCAAGCAAAAAAGCTATCGAGATCTTATTCATAATACAATAAAGACTACCTTGTGAAACGTTTTTCTAGTTTTGTAGAGCAAGTCTAAAATTGATGCCTACTCGGCCTGTCTTTACCTTCACAACTTCAAAGTATTTTTATCTCTTCGATTTACCTTTTTATTTCAAAAATGATTTAAGTAAATTTTGAAAACCAATAAATAAAGCAACACTCTATCTTGCAATCAATATGCTGCCATAATCAAATGATTTATTTATCTCGTCATGCGTTTTTTGTTGTTTTATTTTTCTTTCGTTCACTCAGCCTGCACCGCATGCCTGTTGGCTGCGTAGCCCGCATATCCTGGTCCGTACAGCGTGTCACCATCTTCCTCATTTGTCTTGCATATCCGGACAGCAGCGTTGAAAAAATGCAATTTCCCGCGCACACACACCAAGATATTACACCGCTTACAGCTGAAGCAGTGAAATCCATGAAATATGCAATTTTTTTTTATTGGTGTTCCCAGCAAACATTTTCAATCGCCGACAATCTTCCATCTTTTTGGGGATGCATTTAAAGCTCTTCTACGCGAGCTTTCCGCGATAAAAATTTTCCGCGAGCAAAAGAAGATTCCTCCTTACACTCTTCTGGAAGATTATTGCGAACCAAACATCTTCGCGATGAATACACAACTCTTCCGGGCGAGTTTTGCGCGACAAAACTTCAGCGCGAGTAACAGAAGATTCCTCCTTGCACTCTTCTAGAAGATCATTGCGAATCAAACATCTTCGCGATAAATATACAACTCTTCCAGGCGAGTTTTGCGCAATAATTTTATTTTCAAAAGTGGGTCCAAAATGGTCACTTAGAGGGGTCGAAGACATCTCTGATCATATCCGAAATTTATTTTCGACCTTTCCCTATCGATTGGTGCAATAAAAATTTTTCACAAAAATGGGCCCAAATCGGTCACTTAGAGGGGTCGGAGACACCCCTGGACATGTAAAAATTCTATTTTCGACCTTTCCCCATCGATTGGTGCAGTAAAAATTTTTCACCAAAATGGGCCCAATTCGGTCACTTAGCGGGGTCCGAGGCACCCCTGGAGATGTAAAAAATCTATTTTCGACTTTTCCCCATCGATTGGTGCAATAAAAATTTTACACCAAAATGGGCCCAAATCAGTCACTAAGAGGGGTCGGAGACACCCCTTTACGTGTCCAAAATATATTTTCGACCTTTCCCCATCGATTGGTGCAATAAAATTTTTTTTAACAAAATGGGCCCAAATCGGTCACTTAGAGGGCCCGGAACCAACTCTGGTTACGACCAAAATATATTTTCGACCTTTCCCCATCGATTGGTGCAATAAATTTTTTTTACAAAAATGGGCCCAAATCGGTCACTTAGAGGGCCCGGAGCCAACTCTGGTTATGACCAAAATATATTTTCGACCTTTCCCCATCGATTGATGCAATAAAATTTTTTTTACAAAAATGGGCCCAAATCGGTCACTTAGAGGGCCCGGAGCCAACTCTGGTTATGACCAAAATATATTTTCGACCTTTCCCCATCGATTGGTGCAAAAAAAAAAATTCACAAAAAAAAGCCCAAAACGAATAAAAAAAGATTCGACTAAGTCTCTTCTGGAAGAACTTCTTTACGAATAACCAACAACTCTTCCAGACGAGTTTTACACGATACAAGATGGCCGAATACGACGTGACGTCAGCACCTGAGAAATTTCGAAAAAATTATTAATTTTTTTTTCTAAAGGGCAATATTTCTGAGGCCCGGTATTTTTCACGAAGCAAAATGTCAAACTACACGGTATATTTTTAACGGCACATAAATTTTGACAGTTTATTGTACAAAAATTAGCAATTTCTTATGAAATTATTTTTATGTCGCCATTTTATATTTAATTTTTTTAATTTTTTTTTTCAAGTTTTTTCGCTTTAAAAAACATGTTGCTGAGTCGTCTGTTGACCCTTCCTGGGGATCATTTGCAGATTCATCTTGGGGAGTCGCCAGATTACTCTTCCCAGCGATCATTTGCGGATTCATTTTGGGGAGTTGTTAGAGGATTCTTCTAAAACAATCGTAATCGGCCGGACAATTACTCACGCCCGAACATTCGCGGAAGAGTCGAATGCAACTGTAGCGGACGATTGATTTAATCGCCTAGGCGAATCGAATACGATTCTTCCGCGATTGAAAATGTTTGCTGGGTTTATACAAATAAAGCAACAACAACAACGTACAGTTAAAAAAAAGAACAAAAAATCAAAAAGTGCCCTTCCATCGTCACTAAAAGAGAGAATAAAGTTGAACCGGAAATGCATTTCTGACAGCGGCAACCATATCTCATTTCGCTGAAGCAACAAAATTTCAAAGATGAAGAAGATGGAGTTGGCAAAAGTTGGTAATGCAAGCGACAAACAATTGAACAACAACTTCTTGCGAGGATCGGGGTGAATGGGGTATGGTCAGAAATTTGCTGCTTTGCTGGAAGGACCTGATGCCGCATACAATTGTACCATTTCGGAAACAGTACATTATTGTTTCTTAAGTGTTGAATTTATGACTGCAAATATGAGCGAAGTAAGAAATACTCGAGAAGAGAAGAAGGTGCATAAATGCAGAAGTACATAATGTCATGAACCCCTTTAAAAGCTGCGGAAATGTGAGTAAAACAAGCGACATCAATATCATATGACAAATTGTTGTCATTTATCTGTTGCAGTTTTTTTAAAAATGAACACATTTGTCGTGGAATTGCATGGAATTGAAATATTTTTTCAATGTATTTGTGTCCTTATCTGTGAAAAGTAATTATGGTATAAAGAAAATTGATAAAATTATCAATTTATTGTCTCCTGCTCAAGGGTGTATATAAGTTCTAGGAAAAGAAAACTAGGTCAACCAAAATCAATTAGGTACCTTAGAAAATTAACGTATAGTACAAAAAAACATAACAAAATTCGATAAATACACAGTCCTGCATGGGTTTTCCTCTCTAAGTTTTAAAAAGCAATTTCTATAGATTTAAGTGTGCTGATTACGAGAAAAATAGTGATAAAATTCCAGCACGTCACAATTTTCAGTGATTTAAGTTTTACTTAAGTGCCTTTTTTGTCTATACAAGACTACCACGCCTATACTACTGGACGTATCAAAACCATGTTTGCACCAGATGTTTTCTTGGTGCTCCAACACATTTATAAGAAATATGGGATCGATTGGACAAGGGGGTGTTGTACCCCTCATACAAAAAAAAACTCAAAATAATTGAAAATTTTATTTGAGTCGCTCCTACGCACATACCAGTAAGTATATTGAAACAATATTAACAGCATATATCCGCCTAATATTCCGACAGATTTTTCTTGACAATAGGGGTAATCGAATGAAGGTACGGTGCGCTCGGTATGCAGAGCAAACATACCATAACCAAAAAAAAAAAAAAAAAACGCATATCTACTTACTTTTGACCTGCACAACATTTATCTTGATCGTGCGGGGAGCACCAAAAAAATATATGGTGCAAATAAGGTTTAAATATGTTGAGTATTTTAGGCTTGATATTGAAGAGTACGTAAGCACAAACGATTGAATTAATAAGTTTTCAAATGCTGCACAGACGAACAAGGGTACCCCTCTTAAAATTACGAGAGTGTTTTTTAATGTATTTTTTAATGCTGAGCCCAAATCCGTTTACAGAATTGTTCTATCACGTCCGAATTTTGAGAAAATTTAAAATAACAGTGAAAAACACACGATTTTCCATTATTTTTGAGGTTATGAAAACTGGAATATCTCAAAATTCTGACGTGATGGAAAGAAACCAAGTTCAGATTCGAGATTAGGAGGTCTCAAACCACTATAATTGGCTTGAAAAATCAAGAGAGGAAAAAAAAGTATCGAATATGCAGGCCTGTGATACCGAAGAGTATGGGTAAACAACTAAAAAATTTAACTATCATCAATGACGAAAAAACAAACACTGAAAAGTCTGCAATATATACAAAAATTTTAGAAAATTCAAATAGTAATGGAAACGATGATACAAGCTGTCATCTATCGAACAGAATTGAAAGAGTCGATAAATTTAGAAAGTTGAAATCGTGAGTCCCAACTCTAACACATATCTTCAACTAAGATCATCAATTAAGTCTATGGTTGGAACTTGCAGTATCCGAATTGAAATCAAAAATGTTAAAAAATACTGCAATGCCGGCATCGATAAAATTCCAGCTAAACTTCCTAAGGTATGCTCTTTGATTTCATTCGAAAATCTACATTCCCTGCTCTTTAGGATTTGTAATATAGAACGTTTCGCTGGAGATTGTTTGTGGTGATGAGCAAATTGATTTAGACCTTAGTAATGAAAAATTATTGCAAAAATTTCTAAACTGTGTAATGTATGTTGAATTTCCGAACCTCATTTTTTTAATCACATGCCAAATTCCGTATTGCGAGATTTTATGTTCGATGGGAGCGTGACACCCACATTTACTATAAATGACCGAATAGAAGTCTCAACCTTGATTTTAATCTTGTTCAAGACCAACTCCACTTAATAAATACATTTGTTGTTTGGTTGTTGTCATCGAAATTTCCTTCTATATTATGCGTCCTCCCATCAACACTCCTTTCATTCTTGACGACATACAGTGGTTTTTAAGAGAGCGCTAGCTAAAAAGTTATAGCACAAATTTAAAGCAAAATATCTAGTAAACATAATTCAAGTACCAGAATACCAAGGAATAATACGAATACGCGTCTTGAACTTGAATTGAGAAACTTAAATTTTTTCCGAAAATCTCTTGAAAAATTTTGAAGTTTAAATGAGACTTACAGCAATTATATTGTAATTTGGTTTATTTTCTGAAGATTTGCATACTTGAATGTTCATTTTTTTTAATACTAGGTGTACAAATATGAAACCGGTAATTTTTATTTAAAAAAAACACGTTTATTTTGCGAAAATGGTTCCAAATTTAATCTTCAAAGTACTTCTCCTCGCTAGCTACACATCTTTCCCATCTTTCAGGCAATTTATGGATTCCTCGCCAAAAAAATTTTTCGTTTTTTGAGGCTATCCATTCATCGAGCCATTTTTGCACTTCCTCGTAAGAATTGAAGTGCGAATCGTTGAGTGCATGTCCCATCGATGAAAACTAATAGTAATCGGACGGCGCCAGGTCCGGTGAGTACGGCGGGTGGGGCAGGGGCTCCCAGTTGTACGATTCTACCAAGTTTTTATTGACCGCCGCTCGATGTGGCGATGCGTTGTCATCTTGGAATACAATTTTGTCATGGCGAAGTTGAAATTCGGGACTCTTCTGACGTATAGCACGGTTCAAAGCGATCAATTGTTAATGGTAGCGTGCACCAGTAACACCACGCTGATCCCAGAAAATACACAGCATTGTCTTTTGGCCGAAGCGATTTGGTCTTGGCGTTGATTTGGGTCGTTGGCCGGGGCTCAAATATGATTTTTTTTCATTTGGGATTGTTGAAATAAATCCACTTTTCATCGCCAGTGATGATTCAATGCGATTCAAAAGCGTTTTTCTTTAAATGGAAACAGAAAATCGATGCTTCCCGCAAATGAGAGTTTTCAGGCACAAAATTCGACATCTTTACGAGCGGAAAAAATGCGTTGTTGTATGAAACTTGACAAATTGTGAACTGAATATTGTTGACAGATGACAGAATGAACAATTAAGACATTTGGTACGGTTCGGAAGCTCATACATATACGGCTATCGACCGCTAGATGTCATTACCGGTTTCATATTTGTACACCTAGTAGAAAACTTTCCAACTTTAAGATTTTAGCACTGTGTGGATTACAATTTAAAAGTTTTATGGAGTTGCAAAAGCTCGATCATTTAAGTGTTTAATATAAAGTTCTCTCAAGGTTCTGTTCTCACCGCATTCTGTGTTCTTGTAACGCTCCAGTTTCGTAAAACTATTAATAGTCAAACCGTTTGAGGTAGAACAAACAAATTAGACACCTGAGATAAAATTAGTAGCATTTGCTAATATTTGATAATGGGCGTGATCAGGTCAAGGACACGTCCACCTAACATATAACCCAAAATTTAATATCGCCATAGCATCGTGAATGCTTCAAGCTCAAAAGTAATATTTGATATGCTTAGTAGCATCTAGCTACTCGTTGATCAGGTCAAAGACACGCCCACCTCCAACACAGCCCATAGCTTGGAAACTGTTTGAGCAGATCGGGTCAAGGACATGCCCACCTTCCATATGGACCAAAACTTAAAATCGCCATAGTTCTGGAAATATTTCAAGTACATCAATTATATATGATAACTGAAATATAATCGGCAGCATCTAGCTCTTAGTTGAAAATGAGCATGATCGGATCAGGGACATGCACACCTTCCGAAATTGTCAGGCATTTTGCTTTGAAAAAACTTTATCCATAATTTAGAATCTAGCTAGAATTCTATCGTGGCATAATCATTCTTGAAGAAATATGACCGCCATTTTGTTTTCAAAAAAGTTGATCTTGAATTCAGAATTAGTGACCTCCAAAACCTCCTAGAAGCAATTTTGTTGAGGTATAATAATTTTTTTAGAAAATTGTGCGCCATTTTGAAACCGCCATTTTGATTTTTAAAAAATGGTTAATAGATCCCAAAGTGATCCGAAATCCAAAGATCCATTTTTTTTTATTAAAAATAATCAGGAAAGACTTATGATTGGCAAGAACAGCTTTCTAGTTTTGTATTTTATAAATGAAGTGGTCTTTATGGAATAAATCCAATTTGCATTAAATAAATTTTTAAGCTGATGTATCTTCAAAACCATAGCTGAACTGCAAAGAACACATAGTCGAATTGTGTTTGCTAGGACCTACATATGTTAGAAAAGAAAAAGGTTTCAGATTTGCAGAAGAAACCTTCTTCTGTTTGCATTTTCACAACATCAAGATAAGTTAAAGCGATGCAAATAAATCTTTTGCAAATTTTCATTTCTTGCCTATGATATTGGATGTTGAGAAAATAAGTCATAAACTCATTGGCGCATAATCATAGTCTTTATAATGACTTTACGATCAGTATGCTTTTAAAAAGGATGTGATTAAAGTCAATCATAGTCCTCTGAAGCATACTCTATAGCTTAAAGTATACTTTAACTTTATTCCTCAATGTTTTGAGCAGTGGCGGATCCAGCATTGTCAACAGGGGGGGCCGACTGACTACATTTATAGATAATAACAGAATCTTTTCAAAATCTTTACATATAATTTAGGTTTGAGAGAGGGGGCGTTCGCCCTATCGCCCACCCCCCCTGGATCCGCCAATGGTTTTGAAGTTCTTCATAGTCGGTTCTGCGTCGAAACATACTCTAAAGTGACTATGGTATTAATAATGGTATTAATAAAATAAAAGTATGCTCTATCTTTTTAGCATTTTACTAACAAAAGCCGGCTTTTGCGATTGACTATGATTATGAAATATGAATTTGAAGTTAACCTTAAAGTGTTGCAATTTCTTCACATTTTCTTTCACTTTTTTTTTTGGTTTTCTTTAGCATTATCACATCATTTCCTTTATTTCTAAACTTGCAACTGCTGCCATCATCCGCTCGCTCCCTGCCATCTGCATTTATCACATTCCATTACGATGGTACTTTACAATTTATCTTTCGCTCTTTTACAATGTTTAAAATCATTGTTTCCGACTAACTAACTCTCCAGGCACTAATGAACTAAAATTTTTATTGTTAATTTGAAGTACAACATCTGCAAGCAAATAAACAACAACAACAATAACAGCAACAAGCAGTCGCTGGGTAAATCGCATCCTCGTTGAATTGATGAAGCACTTGTTCGCTACTTCAGTTCAGAGTAGTGAGAGTCCTTATGGCAAAGAAGCAGCAGCAATAGCAAACACCAGTGTAAGACAAAACATTTTTTTTTTTTGCTTTGCTCCCATGGGGTAGATACTACAAAAGTGGGGCGGTGGGGGCTATAGCAAATTGTTGTTTTTTTTTTTTATTTCGAAAGTAGAAATAGGGAGAAAGCACAGCGCAAAAAGGAATTGTTGCGAAAAGTATGAGTTAGTGGACAATAAAGTACTTAGAAACTTATCGATAGACAAATAGAACTCTCACTAATAAAATTGAAAAACAATAGAAAAACATCCTGAGTGGCTGCAAATACTACGACGTGGAAAAGGTTATTAATACTCGAGATATGAGAAATTTAAAGAAAACTAATTGGTTCGCTTAGTTAATAAAGGATAATCTATTGGCTATGTAAATTTAATGTGTAATTCGAAATAACAAGAAGGTTATCGTAAGAGTTCTCGGCCTTGCCCACAGATAGCAGCACCATACGGATAATTATAAGTTTCGCCGTGATAGCGTGTATTCTATGTATATACCGAAATTCATCCTTATGGCTCAAATAGTTTCGGAGACATGATATTTGTAAGGCGTAGGCTTGAATGTCATGGTTGTATCGCGAATATTAAAAAATGATCTTGGATACACGAAGAAATCTGCACGATGGGTTCCTAGAATTTTAAGTGATGCTCTAAAAGAGGCACGTGTGCGTTTTACTAAGTATTTTCTTGAAAAATTCAAAAACGGAGAGTCTAATACTTTTAAGAAAATTGTAAAACGCGATGAAGCATGGTTTTATAAGTACGACCCTGAAACCAAACAACAATCCATAGTATGGAGCCTAGAAGGTGCAAATCCACCTGTTAAAGCAAAGAAAAAAAGTCAGCAACGAAAGTAATGTCAGTTTACTTCACCAGAGAGAAAGTTGTAGCTGCTATTCCTTTGGAAATGGTCAGATGGTTACTGCTAAGTGGTATATTAAAACCTACTTACCAAAAATTTTCCAAAATTTATTGGGAAAACGCCAAAAAAGGAGCTACGATAATGCGGCAGCGTACACTGCTGAAAAACGACCGATTTTATTGCGTTTTCAGGCATTCGAGAAATTCGTCCAGCACCTTATTCCCCAGATCTAGCGCCTCGTGACTTCTGGTTGTTTCCAGAAATAAGAAAATTTTGAGAGGGAGAGCCTTCAACAGCAATGAGGAGATAATAAATGCGGTTAATGATGGAATTGTAAAACTGCAAAAAGTCGATTTTGAAGAATGTTTTTCAAGATGGATTAGTCGACTTCAAAAATGTATCAAAATAAATGGTGATTACGATGAAAAAATACAAACAGATGAAAAATAAATTTATAAATTTAAAAAATTTTTTATCCAGTTTTTTCAATTCTACTAAGCGAACTTTTGTTGGGCTATAGCGGTTTTATCATTTTTAAACAAGAACAACTTGGAGTCCTGACGAACAGTAATCGGAAAATCGAGAAAGCTGTCGAAAATTTTGAAAGTATAAAATAAGGCTAAACTGCATTTAATCCCACAACAATCGGTGAGTATGAGTTTTCATTGCGAATCTGAAAACCATTTTTCAAAAAAAAAAAAAAAAATGGTGGACAAGATAGTTCAAAGCTGCGCAACAAAAGTTCTATTAACTTTCTTTGTTGCACCGATGGGAATCTAATTTTTTACAGGTTTGTGGAAAAATTTGTCATATTTGAAACCAATTCAACAAATTTTGAGCTTTGGTCAGCTTTTTTAATGTTCCGACTACAGTCTGAAGTGATAGATAAAAATCAAGTTACTAATTAAGACGTCCCAAAACACAATAAACAGCTGCGGAAGATGAAAAAATAATTTTTAAAGATCTATGCCCAATAAAATGTTTTGATGCATTTTCTAACATATATTTATAAAAATTTGAGGATCAGATTTAAAACGCGGCTATGGTGACTTACTATATGTTTTGTCTTGCTCCACTAAAGCTCATCAGGCATTTTTTTGTTATAATTAAGAATCTGGGAATGTCATGTATTGCATATTCAAGTTCATTAAGTTCCTACACTGTAGGGCATTTGAACAGTTTTTTTTACTGGGTTGAACGATTGCTCAACGTAGTATCTAAGGGGGAAAAAAATGCCTCAAAAGACATCCTGAAGTACTTCTTTTTCAGACATTATCGTTTCCGCTCCATAATACGCGTTTTTTCTCTTTAACATTGCATGCGCTAGGATGTAAACGTTCTTCAGCTTACCGCATGCTTGCGAAAAAAGGCCTTTCGAACCACTTATTTGTAATGCAGCGGAATGCGTTGTTTAAATTAAAAAAAGAAACAAACTGACCGCACCAGGATTCGAACCGGGGTTCGTCCGTGTGACGGATCGAGCGTTTCATGAAGTTTTACCAAAAACTAAACAAAAATAAATAAATAAAAAAAATATTTGCCCGCGTTAGGAAACGAACCTGGAAATCGAATCGAATTTGTACAACGTTCGTATAAAATTTGTATATTAAGCAAACTATTATATATCTTAAATTTATTGTGTACTTTCACATGCTCACTTTTCAAAAAATCCCAGCAGAAATTTTGATCATCAAAACATAGCAGTTTGGCGCATTCTTTTCGTTGTTCGAATCATTCCATTGCCATATCAGAAAACACTTTCCATTTGTTCAGCGCTGGCCGCTCGTCGTATTATTCCTTTGTTACCTTCTACAAGAAGGTGCAATCGGAACAGTCGCAGATCGGGTTTCTTTTTTTTGGCTACGGAAAACGAATTTGTGTCTTTGAATATCTTTGCGATAAAACATCATTTTATGCCTTCGGTTGGAAGGAGCAATCTGAACAGAACATCATTTTATACCTACGATTGGAAAAATTATGAAATGAAAATAAAAGTACGAGCGCAGTCGGTTACTGAAATAAGCCCGAAATCAAACGAAAACATTGTGTACATCGTTTTTGAGCTTCTTAATCAATCCGAAAAGGAGTAGTTCGATTTTTCACTACTCTTCGAAACACTATGGTTTTTTTTGGACTAAAAAGTGCTCACAAAAATAATTCACTACAAGGACCCTTTTTTTAAAAAAAAATCAAACGCAAAATTGAAGGTTATACATTGAGCTACCTGAAAAGATGCCCGCTTTTTCTAGCACTTGATCCACAAATTAGCGACAGAGGTCGAAATCTCATAAATTTTGAAAAAATCGGTTTTTCTGTTTAAAAATGTTAGTCGTATTAAACGCAGGAGTGATATATAAATAAATTTATATGCATTCAATGAAATCAAGCAAGAAAAAATTAAGTCATTATAAAAATGGGCGGTGCCACGCCCCAAAAACAAATTCGTCATATCTCCGAAACTATTAATCGCAGACAGATATGATTCGGTATGTTTGTAACAAGCACAGAGAGAAATAATATTTACTAGAAAAGTGGGCGGTGCCACGCCCCAAAAATATAAAACACATCATATCTCCAAAACTATTTGACCCATGTGGATGAAATTCAGTATGTATACAAAAATCATCAAGACAAATAATGTATGCTGAAAAAATATGAGGTGCCATGCCCACAAGCAGAGCTACATGAATAAACTTGTTTCTTAAAGAACATAGTGTCAATTAAATCATTGTTGGGTGTGGTACCGCCCTTTTTTTCAGCAAATGTTATTTGACTCACTACTTTTAATATATGTACCAAAATTCATTGCAGTAGCTCAAATAGTTTCGGAGATATGATAAGTTTTATATTTGTAGGGCGTGGCACCGCCCACTTTTTTAATAGATATTATTTTTCTCTGTGCCTGTTACAAATATACCGAATCTTATCTATCTGCGTCCAATAGTTTCGGAGATATGACGAATATGACGAATTTGTTTATGGGGCGTGGCACCGCCCATTTTCACTTTGAGTTGATTTCATCTTAATTGATTTGATTGAATGCACATAAATTTATTCATATATCACTCCTGCGTTTAATGCGACTAACATTTTTCAACAGAAAAACCGTTTTTTTCAAAATATATGAGATTTCGACCTCTGTCCCTAATTTTTGGATCAAATGCTAGAAAAAGCGGGCATCTTTTCAGATAGCTCAAAGTATAACCTTTAATTTTGCATTTGATTTTTTTTTAAAAAAAAAGGTTCTTGTAGTGAATTATTTTTGTGTGCACTTTTTAGTCCAAAAAAAACCATAGTGCAACGATTACTTCACTTCTGAAGGTGGTCGTTTTATTTTCTGCTGGGATATTACTCAAATATTAAAACAAACATATCTCCTCAAACAGAATTTGATATTCCAATGCCAACTGTAAACTTACAAAAAATCATTGTGTAAGCGCTTCTGAATTTCTATTGCAACAAGTGCCTTAGAAGTGCATTGTTGAGAAGCGCTTAATATTTTTCCCATTGCCTAGGTACATATATACGTCGCATATGCAAACAACACAAATCCATGCATATGTTTCATGTTCGAAAATACAGACAGCGTGGGGGATTTGCAAATTTTATTAACAACAAAATCATTTCATGCACTTCACACCGCAAAGCTGATGGCGCTGTGGCGTTAACGCTCGTACCATGCATTTTCCTACGCTTTCTCAGTTCAACGGGATTTAATAAACGACTGAAAACAGAGTAAGTTCGTTAGCGTCATATCCTTGAGAGTGCTGCTGACTTGAAACTTTGTATATGTGTGTATATGTGCGTGTGTGTATGGGCGGTTAACTTACTCAGTTGCAAGCAGCAGCAAACGCGTGCAAATTATTTTGATTAATAAATGGATTCATGACCCGTGTTGCATGTTGAAAAAGTACCTAAAAAACACAATGCCCTTTACAACGTTTTTCATATATTTGGCTTGTCCATCCCTCCCCCTTCCTGGCATTTTTCATTTCTAACAGTTTTATGTTGTTTTTTGTGCATTTCTTGTTTATTTGATTTGCTCATGTTGTGTTTTCTTAATTTTCTTGATGGACATTTTGCGCGCATTCCTCTTTTTTGCCGGAGTAAACTCCGCTTGATGCAAGTGTTTTTGTTGTTGCTGCTGTTTATGACTCCAATAATTTAAAAGTTTTTTTTTTTTTTTTGTTATTTGGTTTGTTTGTGCGCACATAATGTTGCATACTTTTAGAGATTTGTACTTACTCGTACGTTAATGTATTGCGTTGTGTTGGTATTGTCGCGTACACATTTTGATTTAATAAAATTTTCACCTCTCCTTAAATCCCGTCGTAATGGCTGTGACGGCATTTTAAATTCAAAAAGGCGCCATTGGCAACATATATTTGTGTGTTTTTTTTTGTCACTGAAACAAGTGGAGTTTTTTTGTTAACGTAGCCAACGAAGCTGTTAAATTGAAAACAAATGTTTTTGGTCATCAACAAGGCTAAATTTAAGTTTTTATTTTGTATTAGTCCGATTGCATAATCACTGGATTTGCTGGAATAGAATGGTTGGCTAGAAAGAGAACTCACCCTAGTGCTCAAACTAAGTGCACATTTCCTATTAGCCTATTCAAGAAAAAGAAGAGTAGAATTATTCAAACCAAGTGAACTATTCGAATTATTATACATTTTTCAGGTGCCGTGACATAGTCCCCACGGACATAATCCCCATTTCGTGAATGGACATAATCCCCATTTCGTGAATGGGGATTATGTCCGCCAGTAAT
This sequence comes from Calliopum simillimum, assembly GCA_951812925.1. NCBI lineage: Eukaryota > Metazoa > Arthropoda > Insecta > Diptera > Lauxaniidae > Calliopum > Calliopum simillimum. The sequence goes on from OX638368.1 coordinate 141,273,326, forward strand.
TCGGACATAGTCCCCACTTCTAAAATGGGGACTATGTCCGCAAGTGTTTCGGACATAATCCCCAGGAAAAAACGGACATAGTCCCCATAACGGTATTTTGTTATTGACAACAGAAACAGCTCAGGATTTACAACTCCCAAAAATTCCAATACCGTTTCAGCGGCGGATTTCAGCCGCTGATCAGTCTATAATATATCCAACACCTAGTTTGCTAGCCACAGTATTTTTTCATAAGAGTAGGGGTAAGTGGGCGGCCTGGGGCCGCAGCTCAGGATTTAAAACTCCCAAAAATCCAATACTGGCTTCGCGGCGGCCTTCGGCCGCGGATCAGTCTATAACATCCAACACTATAAATGTTTTAAATGGATTATTGCAAAAATTTTGTTCAATCCTAATTAAATTTTTCGGACATAACCCCCATTGGGATTATGGGGGTTATGTCCGCAAATTTTTCGGACACAATCCCCATTTACGAAATGGGGATTATGTCCGTTGGGATTATGTCCGGTAACCCATTTTTCAATTACACTGCTCAACGAATTTCAGGTTTTTGTTTTTATCTGAGTTCAGACCATAAAATTATTATTCCGTGCTATTGACATAAAAGAACTGCATTTACAAAATTTCCCCATCACGTCTCAATTTTCAGATAAATTGACGAATCCAAAATCACGACTTACACAACGAGAAAATAAATTAAAAAATGTTTATCCGTCAGAATTTAAAAAAAAAAATTGTCAAACGATTTAAAAAATAGCAATAATTTCAAATCTGAAAAAATTTTGAAATCGGTCCGGAAGATTTTTTTGTATGCCCGTTTAATTGATAAAATGTACTGAAAAAACCAAAAACCAACCATCTTTAATACATAAATCTTGCCTAAATCCATACAGAATTAAAAAAACTCTTCACAAGCTTATGCATCATTATTTTAACTTCATTTTGATATCAAAAACTTAAGAACTGGACCATGAATAACCAACTTATTCCCTTTTGAACAAAAAATTTACATACAGGAAGTCATACAACTACTTTTATTTCCAAGTAAGGACTGCCCCGGAAAAATTTGTCCCTTTGTTTTTCATTAACAAAAAAATACGTAATGAATTTTTTTTAAATTTTGTTTTTTTATTTATTAGTGAGTAGAATAACAAACATAAATAACCTTACACTATTAACAAATATTTATTTTATACAAAAATATTTTACTTTTTTCTTAAGACCCTTCATTAAGTATTGTACAGTTGTTTCGTCGACAGTACCGTACGACCTTAGCCACTTATTTTTGAATTCTTTTAAATTTTTTGCAGTGCATTTACTCTTCTAAAGGTCAGATTTCATTAGAGCCCAATATCTCTCAATAGGTCGAAGCTGTGGGCAGTTAGGTGGACTCGCATTTTTGGGAACAAAATTTACATTATTGCTTTGTACCATTTTATGGTGGCTCTAGAGTAGTGAGAGGTTGCTAAATCAGGCCAGAACATAACAATACCTCCGTGCTCACGAACAAATGGCAAAAAACTTTTTCACAGCATTCATCAATATAAATTTTTGAGTTAATTGTGCCCAGCGTTACCAAAAAAATGCTCCTCAGACCGCAGGTGCATATGGCCTGCCAAACCATATACTGCTTGGGAAATTTTGTAATTTTCATCTCTTTAAATTTGCTCTGTATCTGCCCCTCCTCCGAACAGGTGTAAAATTCGTGTCTTGTTAGCTGTTTCAAATCTGCCTTAACGTATGTTTCATCGTCCATTATACAGCAGTCAAATTAAGTCAGGTAACCGACATATAACTTTCGAGCTCACTTTTGAGCCTCTAACTGCTTTTCATCGGAACGGTTTGGTACTTTTTGAACTCTGTAGGTTCTTAGCTTAAGTTTTGTCCATAGTCTGTTTATAGAAAATTTTGAGGTTCCTGCTCTGGCAGCCATATCTCGTTCTGAAGTGTTGGGATTCTGATTAAAAAGGCGCTTCACTTTTTTCACCAATTGTGGATCTATACTGGCTTTTCTACCTAAACTCTTTTTCCGCGTAATAAGTTGACCCTTTCTATAATTCGAAATAGCCACTTGGACAGTGATTTTTGATGTACCTGTTTTTTTAGCTATGGCTGAATATTTTAATTCTCGTTTTTGCATGCAAGTGTACAAAATGAGTTTGCTCTTTTTTTCTTGATTGCTAAATATCTTTATCGTCTGAAGTTTGTTTGCCAAGTGTTATATATTTTTTTAATCGTCATTTTATATAGAAAACATAGCACCCATATTTTGACCTGGACGATCATCAGGTAAATTATAATTTTAAGGAATAAAAGGGACAAATTTTGTTGGGGCAGTCCTTAGTTATACAAAAATGCAAAAGCTTTTGTATGACTTTCTGTATGAACATTTTTTGTTCAAAAAGAAATAAGTTGGCTGTTCATGGTTCAATCCTTAAGTTTTTGGTATCAAAATAAAGTTTAAATAAGCCTGTGAAGCATTTTTCTTAATTTTGTATTGACTTGGGCAAGATTTATGTAGTTAGAGATGGTTGGTTTTGGTTTTTTCAGTACATTTTATCAATTAAACGAGCGTACAAAAAAATCTGCCAAACCGATTTAAAAATTGTTTTCAGATTTGAAATAACTGCTATTTTTTAAATCGTTTGACATTTTTGTTTTTGAATTCTGACGGATAAAATTTTTTTAATTCATTTTATCGCGGATGAAAGTCGTGATTTTGGATTTGTCAATTTATCTGAAAATTGAGACGTGATGGACAAATTTTGTAAATGCAGTTCTATTATGTCAATAGCAAGGAATAATAATTTCATGGTCTGAATTCAGATAATTTTTTGCCGTTGAACAGTGTTATTTTGGAAATACAAATTGATAAATGTGTACAGAGCGCCAGCACAAATGTGTTCGACGCACTATGGTTTTTTTTTTGACAAAAAAGTGTACACAAAAATATTTACTACAAGGACACATTTTCTTTAAAAAAATCAAAAGCGAAATTAAAGGTTATGCATTCACCTATCTGAAAAGATGCCCGCTTTTTCCAGCATCTGATCCACAAAAGCGTGACACTGGTCGAAATCTCTTAAATTTTGAAAAAATCGATTTTTCTGTTTAAAAATGTTAGTCGCATTAAACGCAGGAGCGACATATGAATAATTTTATGCGCATTCAATCCAATCAAGTAAGATGTAATCAACTCAAAGTGAAAATGGGCGGTGCCACGCCCCAAAAACAAATTGGTCATATCTCCGAAACTATTAGACGCAGATAGATTAGATTCGGTATGTTTGTAACAGGCACAGAGAGAAATAATATCCACTGAAAAAATGGGCGGTGTCACGCCCTACAAATATAAAACTTATCATATCTCCGAAACAATTTGAGCCAAAGGGATGAGTTTTGGTATATATATAAAAGGTAGTGAGTCAAATAACTTTTGCTGAAAAAAAATGGCGGTACCACACCCAACAATGAACATATTCTTATTAATTGCCACTCTGTTCTATAGGGAGCAAGTTTATTCATGTAGCTCTGCCTGTGGGCGTGGCACCACATATTTTTTATCAGATGTTATTTGTCTTGATGATTTTTGTATACAAACCGAATTTCATCCAAATGGGTCAAATAGTTTCGGGGATATGATATGTTTTATATTTTTGGCATCGCCCATTTTTCAAGTGGATGTAATTTCTCTCTGTGCATGTTACAATACAAATATAGTGAATTTTATCTATCTGCGTCTAATAGTTTCGGAGATATGACGAATTTGTTTTTGGGGCGTGGCAACGCCCATTTTCACTTTGAGTTGATTTCATCTTACTTGATTTGATTGAATGCGCATAAAATTATTCATATGTCGCTCCTGCGTTTAATGCGACTAACATTTTTAAAAAGAAAAATCGATTTTTTCAAAATTTAAGAAATTTCGCCCCATGTCACTATTTTGTGGATCAGATGCTGGAAAAAGCGGGTATCTTTTCAGATAGGTGAATGCATAACCTTTAATTTCGCTTTTGATTTTTTTAAAGAAAATGTGTCCTTGTAGTGAATTATTTTTGTGTACACTTTTTTGTCAAAAAAAAACCATAGTGCGACGGTCACTTGCGATACCATGGAAATGCCCATTTGTATGTTTATCAATGTGCCCATTTCAAATTTACCGAAAATTTTATTTTTTCCCATAACATTATTGTTGTCAAAAAGAAAAAAAAAATGGCTTCACAAAAATTTTTTTAATAATTTTATAGGATTCAAAACCGGAGTAAAAAAACACCAGAGATCAAAATTGACATGAAGGACGAATTTCTCAAGTTTATGACTCCAAGATCGGGAAAATAATAAGAGTTGACAAATCTATAGCATTGATTTACTACATTTCCAAAATTGTTCTGAATATGAAAATTGGTTAAGTAACGCCCCAGTTATATACAATTTTGTGAAATCTATCGATCGATTTTATCCTTTTAAATAATACAAAAATCATAACTTCTTGGATTCATATAAAAGATCATTTTGATTTCTTTTCACGAAAAATGTTTTGCAAAGTCAAAAAAATAAAACTGGAGCGTTTTTATAATTTTAATCATAAAAATTTCCTAAATTTTATACTTTTTGTCAAATACTAAAAACTTACTTTACCATGATTTATTACCTTTCTGGAATTGACTTGAACATGCAAATTAGTTACGAAATGTTCAAGGTTTGGACAATTGTGTGAGGCAGTATTTGTTATTATTTGAGAATGTTTTCACTTTTCTCACGCTTTTCACCTTTTTTCAAAAAAGAAAAAGATGAAAACTAGAAATTTAGCGTGCGTCTCGGGAAACTATGTTACTTTTTTCATACAAAATTGTATGGGAAAATTCTTCACTCGGTATTTTTCATCACATTGAAATTCTAAAAAAGCCAATTTATTTTTATTTGCTTCCACATTCTCAGAACTCGTTTCTCAAAATATTTTTTTGAAGTGAACATGTATGAGTTAATGTCTGCATCATTATTTGATGATAGTTCTTAAAAGAAAAAATTAGATTTTAATTGAATGTCTTTAAAAATGAATTAATGAACTACTATAAATTTCTGACAAAAGACATCTGATAGCAACAAACCAAATCAAACACAATTTCGTCTGTGCGTTGCATAACAGTGTCAATCCCAGAAAATCATCATCAACATCATCATACAATATAACTGAAAATTGAAGAAGAATGTAGAGATTATACGTATGCACTCATATATGCGTGCATGTGTGTCGAATACATGCATACTTCCACAAAACTCTGCAGACAAGACGACAAAGCAAACCACAAAACAACTGGCTGGCATATCAATGCTTGTTTGTGTTCAATGTCCAGTGTTCAGTTTGTGTACCATCATCCTGCCACCATCGCCATCGTCGCCAGTAACTCAATTCTAAAGCCTTTTCTGTTGAAATTTAAAAATAAAAACAAAATTTAAGCAGTCCCACATCATTGTGAGTGTGAGTTCAAAAGAGTGGTGCTTTTTCATGAACAACAAATTTAGAAATTTCATGTGGTTTTTGGAAACAGTAGTTGGACGTCTCCAGTTGGAAGTGACATGCAACATAAATCCATTATAAATCGGCAACGCTATATCCATTACTACTACCACAAACAACATTCCGAGCTGAAAGCTAAAATTCTTAACACTAGATTGCCATAATGGTCAGATTTATCGATAAGATAGTCCTTTTGTATAAAATATCATGTCTTCGATATAAATATTTGAACATGTACGAGACTACGCTTAATATCATGTGTCTAAAAGTATATTCGTTAATGCGCCTCCACCACACTTGCTTTCATTCAAGAAAAGATAATACTAACGACACATCTTTAAACTCAATTTTTTGGCACAAAATCAGCTGTAATTGATTTTTGTAAAGAAAAGGTCGGTCTAGCCTTAAATAATAAAATTTAAATCATTATAGTAGTTAATATTTCTAATTTGTATGAGCTCTTAATCAAGACTTTTATATGAGAAAACTGCTTCGTCCTGCAGCAGGATTTACTATACGAATTCTATAGATTTTTTCGGGTCAAATTTTTTCTAAAACGCTGAAAAATATCTTTTTTTTTTGAAAAAATAAAGTTTCAAGAAAAAAACAATATCATATCGTAGGGTTACTACTCGTGCTTTGACTTGATGTTTATATTATTGAGTTAAGTTGTAGTCTCCATCCGATTTATTACCTACAAAAAAAAAATAAATAAATTGTTGGAAACATACAACAGACGAATTTCTAAAACTTAACCCTTTCAGAACCATTGATGATTTCTTTACATTTTTTTTCTTTAATTTATTTCGAATAAATTATTTTTGTCAGTATTTTATGTAAAAAAAAAAGCAAAATAAGAAAAATAAAGAATGTACCTAATTTTTTAACTTTAAGGACCAACGGAACACGGGTGTTCCATTTTATCTAAGCACCCTGTAGGACAATAAACCATTGAATCGAAAATTCCTTGACATTTCTAAAAAACTGAAAGCCTGTTACATTTGCTACTACACGCTTTATATAGTTTATGTAACAGTATTCGAGATAACGATATACTACTTAATATATCTTAAACTAGTAAGAGTGCTACCTTTGGCCTGTCCAATAATGCAGCTTTCAGCATACCATTTTGAAACTTTTGCTTATATGCGAGGTGTCACGCCCTCTTGTTCGAGCTCGCTTCGTTTTTGATCAGAGGCACTTACTATCCATAGTATCTATGTGTATTTTGCTTGCGTTATCACTAATTATGCTCTTAATATTGAATATATTTACTTGTTGTATTGGCGGTGGGCGTCTCTCTTTACCGATTTTGCTAATTTTTTAATCCCACGAGCTAACTTTTACAAGGTTAGGTTAGGTTAGGTTAGGTTAGGTTAGGTTAGGTTAGGTTAGATTAGGTTAGGTTAGGTTAGGTTAGGTTAGGTTAGGTTAGGTTAGGTTAGGTTAGGTTAGGTTAGGTTAGGTTAGGTTAGGTTAGGTTAGGTTAGGTTAGGTTAGGTTAGGTTAGGTTAGGTTAGGTTAGGTTAGGTTAGGTTAGGTTAGGTTAGGTTAGGTTAGGTTAGGTTAGGTTAGGTTAGGTTAGGTTAGGTTAGGTTAGGTTAGGTTAGGTTAGGTTAGGTTAGGTTAGGTTAGGTTAGGTTAGGTTAGGTTAGGTTAGGTTAGGTTAGGTTAGGTTAGGTTAGGTTAGGTTAGGTTAGGTTAGGTTAGGTTAGGTTAGGTTAGGTTAGGTTAGGTTAGGTTAGGTTAGGTTAGGTTAGGTTAGGTTAGGTTAGGTTAGGTTAGGTTAGGTTAGGTTAGGTTAGGTTAGGTTAGGTTAGGTTAGGTTAGGTTAGGTTAGGTTAGGTTAGGTTAGGTTAGGTTAGGTTAGGTTAGGTTAGGTTAGGTTAGGTTAGGTTAGGTTAGGTTAGGTTAGGTTAGGTTAGGTTAGGTTAGGTTAGGTTAGGTTAGGTTAGGTTAGGTTAGGTTAGGTTAGGTTAGGTTAGGTTAGGTTAGGTTAGGTTAGGTTAGGTTAGGTTAGGTTAGGTTAGGTTAGGTTAGGTTAGGTTAGGTTAGGTTAGGTTAGGTTAGGTTAGGTTAGGTTAGGTTAGGTTAGGTTAGGTTAGGTTAGGTTAGGTTAGGTTAGGTTAGGTTAGGTTAGGTTAGGTTAGGTTAGGTTAGGTTAGGTTAGGTTAGGTTAGGTTAGGTTAGGTTAGGTTAGGTTAGGTTAGGTTAGGTTAGGTTAGGTTAGGTTAGGTTAGGTTAGGTTAGGTTAGGTTAGGTTAGGTTAGGTTAGGTTAGGTTAGGTTAGGTTAGGTTAGGTTAGGTTAGGTTAGGTTAGGTTAGGTTAGGTTAGGTTAGGTTAGGTTAGGTTAGGTTAGGTTAGGTTAGGTTAGGTTAGGTTAGGTTAGGTTAGGTTAGGTTAGGTTAGGTTAGGTTAGGTTAGGTTAGGTTAGGTTAGGTTAGGTTAGGTTAGGTTAGGTTAGGTTAGGTTAGGTTAGGTTAGGTTAGGTTAGGTTAGGTTAGGTTAGGTTAGGTTAGGTTAGGTTAGGTTAGGTTAGGTTAGGTTAGGTTAGGTTAGGTTAGGTTAGGTTAGGTTAGGTTAGGTTAGGTTAGGTTAGGTTAGGTTAGGTTAGGTTAGGTTAGGTTAGGTTAGGTTAGGTTAGGTTAGGTTAGGTTAGGTTAGGTTAGGTTAGGTTAGGTTAGGTTAGGTTAGGTTGGGTTAGGTTAGGTTAGGTTAGGTTAGGTTAGGTTAGGTTAGGTTAGGTTAGGTTAGGTTAGGTTAGGTTAGGTTAAGTTAAGTTAAGTTAAGTTAAGTTAAGTTAAGTTAAGTTAAGTTAAGTTAAGTTAAGTTAAGTTAAGTTAAGTTAGGTTAGGTTAGCCGTACTTCGCCAAGTTGAGATTACAAGTATCACGTAATTTGTCAATTTACTGTTGACTAACGTTGAGAACAAGGGAAAGTTTGATGAAAAAGACAATTTGAAAAAATAAGTTTTGCAAAAAAATCCAAATCGTAAAAAAAGAGAAGAGGCTTAATTACAGAAACGTATTTCATGGCAACTATCCGTAGGGACGCACACCTTTGTAAAGCATTTTCAAATCAATAGAGTACAGAAGAAGCGCTGTGCAGTGTTATCATTTCGATAAGCAATGCCTGCGGAAAGCATAGCTTGATGTCCCTGATAAAATCCTTTTACATTCTTATCGTAACTGCCCGAGGGGAAAAGAAGTGCTTCAAAAACCGTTCTGAAGTGCATCTTTTCACCAATAAGCGCTTCCGCTCCGTAAAAACTATTCTTTCTTTTTAACATTGCATGTCATAGGATGTAAGTGAGCAAAAGCTTAACGCAGCCTTACCAAAAAAAAAGTTTTAAAAGCGCTTATTTGTAATGCTGCGGTAAGCGTTTTTTCAATAAAATTTAAAAAAGAAAAAAAAAAAAAAACTGGCCGCTCCAGGATTTGAATCTACGACCGTCCGCGTGCTAGATATTTTTACTTACATTTATGTAGAGGTATTAAATTTGTATATTAAGCAAATGTTGTCCAAACAGAATTTGACATACGAATGCTCCTGCAGCCTTACATAGAATCATTGTGCAATCAGTTTCAATTCAAGTAAGCAAAAGTAAATAAAAACTAGTAAGGGTGTAACCGTAGTATTTAAGTGTATTTTGGTTGAATTTTGCATTTTGAATATATTTTTTGTATGGGCGGTAGGCGTGTCCGTTGACCGATTTCGCTCATTTTCAATCCCACGAGTTTACTTTTTCGACAAAGTCAACGAACCAAATTTCATTGAATTATCATGGTTAGTTTTCCCGTAAAAAATATTTCCACGCACAGCCAGCCAGCCAGCCAGCCAGCCAGCCAGCCAGCCAGCCAGCCAGCCAGCCAGACGGACGGACATGGCTATATCGACTCAGGAGGCGACGCTGATCAAGAATATATATACTTTTATATACCTGCCACGCCTCCTTCTGTGCGTTACAAACTGAAGGACAAAGTGAATATACCCTGGGTGTAGGGTATAAAGAGAAAGGAAAATAGAAAAGTGAAATAAAAAAAGGTTGAATAAAAAATATTTTAATAAAAAAAAAAAAATAAAGCAAAAACATATAAAAAAAAGGAAAAAAAAAAACCACCCGGGCTGGGTTCGAACTCACGTTGTTCTTACTGCAGCCTTATAAAAAATCATTGTAAAAGTGCTTTTAAATTTCTATGGGGACAAGCACTTTTGAAGTGCTTGGATCAGAAGCGCTACAAATTTTTCCTCTTGGGTGAGGTATATACGGATAAGTGTGCGAGCGAATGTGTGCTGTACAAAATTTCATTATGGAAGATACGCAATTTGTGGTGAACACTTGTGATTCATTATTTCAATGAGAGTGCATGATGCGTTCAATCCAACCCTGCGGTTAATCCAACAAAGCAACTTTCGTTACTAAGTGCGTGTCTTTCGGGAAGAGTTACTGCTGTAGAAATGCTAAGCGCAAGAACTGGAATTGCATCAATCAATTGTCTATTTTTTAATTACCTACATACGTGAATTTTCGATTTTTCAAATTCAGAACAAGTGGCAGCACTATGTTGACATAACGACGTCACTTTGAATTCGGATTTAATTAGCACTTGTGAGGAATCTTGCAATGCTCTATAATAAGTATTGCCAGATCGCAATTTTGGCAGTAATTGAATTGATGTATTTTCTACTAATTAAAACTCCAATAAAGGGCATTTTCAAAAAGGATATACTTAAAACGTTGAAGCATAGAAACAAGAAATCTTTAAGGAAATCTTTTGTGTAATAATTGTTAAAAAATTTAACAATAAACTGCTTATAACATATTATTGGTGTAAAAATATTTTTTGGCTAATGCACTATGGGTAATTTAATCCATTTATTTCGAAGCAAAATCTATTTGAGTGCGGAAAATGGTTTTTGCCACAAAAAAGGTTCAAACTACCTATAGTTATTTAATAATAAATCATAAAAATTGCAAAGTTTTTATAGTCAGGCAAAATAAAATTAATGGAAGAGAAGAACTTTACTTCCCATTAAAAATAAATAGCTAACAAAGACATTCAATGAATATCCTTTGAAATGCATGCACATACATATACTTACATCCGTACGAAAAATTAAAATGCATCCAAATCTACAGATGTATCGCAGACAGACAGATGGACACAACTAGACAGTGAGACAGACGAAACCACTGACTGATGGAGAACACAAATTCACAAACTAATTGTGTGGTCAGCAAAATAAAATTCTATGGTTTCCAGTTCAACAATTGCACTGAATTGGTCATAAAAACAAAACAGAGCAAAACAGAACAAAGCAAAGCAAAACGAAACAAAAACGGAGCCAAACCAAAACCAGCTGTGTAACATGTAGAAATGTAACTAATGGCCAGAACAATACGTTGGCCAGAAATGTGTTGTTGTTGTTGTTGTCTATAGTTGATAGTGAAAAGGTGGAAAATATTTACACTTGTGGGTAGCAAAACACTTAATATCTTTGGGTTCTTTCGGAATGCTTTGTGAATGAAGACACAACGAATGCAATTTTTTTTTTTTTAAATTGTGCTATAGAATGTGATTTTTTTGATTCAGTAATTTTATAGAAGAACATGAAATGGAAGAGAAGTAATTGTTACCTATGATGTTAGTTTGGTTGGAAGCATCGCACTATTTAAAAAAGATAACATCATAATTGGATATTATTTCGAATACCCAGTTTTGTCGCATATAAAACAAAAGAAAACTAGTAAGTGTGTAAGCTTTGGCCTGGCCAAACATTACTTAACCTACACTGCAGAATTTTGAAAATTTTGCTTATATGAGATCTGCCAAGCCCCCAATTGTCCGAGTTCACTCAGTTTTTGCTCAGACCTGGCATTTATAGTCCTTAGTGTCCAAGTAAAATTTAGTTGGATTGTCCCAAAAAATGTTTGCAGTACAGCGTTTTGAGGCTTTTGCTTATATAAAAGGTGCCACACCCTCTTGTCCGAGTTTATCTAGTTTCCGCCCAGAGCGTGAATTTATAGTCCAAAGTGTTTGAGTGAAATTTAGTTGGATTGTCCCTTTGGGGATGCAGGAAACATGCATAGTTAGGAATGCTTCTCCCATAATCGGAACCGATATGGTAAATCAAAATTTTTAAAACTTTTGCTTTTTGATGAAAACTCGAACACATAAATGCTATTGGAATGTCTGAACTCATAATGATCAAGGAAAAATTCATGAAGGCGTAAGAGAACTCCACAAATTTAACCTTGAAATATTGGGAACAAGCGAGTACAGTAAGATACCAATTTTCTGGGATTTTAATTCTTCCGAAATGATCAGCCACGATTTTGGAAAACATAAGAAGAGAAGCTGTAGAAAAATACTGTATATATGCAGAAATCTTAAGCTGATAAGAAGTTGTTTTTTGAGTACACAGAAAAAAAAACTGACGGTAAAATTAACTATAAATTTTGTATTCTATAGTTTTTCAAATTTTCTATAGGAAACAAAAACAAAAATTCAAAATTTCAGAATCAGCTTTACTTTTCTACAGTTGAATTCAACTGAACATTTTGTACTCCATAAATTTATTTTTTCATATGAATAACATTTTGAATTGAGTTTTTAACAGGTTCATAAAATTCTCACATTGTTTAAGAATAAATCAACATAAGTTTGCTAGAGTTGTACTGATATTTTGCCATTTGAAATGGTGTCGCCGTAGAAGTTGTTTGCTACAATTTCTACGAGTTTTTGGAAACGGCTAGTTACAGCCCTTCTGGGGTGCTAACTATTAAACCGTTCCAAAACAGTTTTAACTGTTTGGAACAGTTTATATTGTTAGCTGACCTTTTAAGAAGGTTATTTTTACTGTAACTGCGATTGATAGTTTCTAAACCGAGTAAACTGTAAATTTACAGAGTTCTGCGGTCAAAATACAAAAACTCCGGGTTGGTGCAATTTCTATCGAAAATCTAGGTTAAATTAACTGTTTTCACAGTACCTAAACATTTTAACAGCAACTGTACAGTACTATTTTTACAGTAATTTTACTCGACTGCACAGTCAATTTAACCTTTACTGCTGGTTGGTGCAATTTCTATCGTTGAAATCGGTTGGATTGACCGATTTTTTTTTTCTGTGTATACTCCATAGAAATGAAATGGAAACCTGTGAACGCAAGGGCCGTTTGGTGCAAATTTCGAACCTCCGCACGAAATGTTACCATCTTTTATGCCCATCAAGTTGGCAGATAGAAAAATAAAAGATGACTTCCATAAATTTTACACTCACAGCAGCGATAAACAGTGATAACGAAAACGACATCATAATACACAGAGCGAAGAAAAAACCACGCTAGTGAGTGTTTTAACTACATTTCGTTGCTGATTTGGATTTAACAACGCTCCAAGTTCATATTTGTATGGTGCGTTGCTAAATCACCCACAAACGTGGTTGAAACTTATTCAACAAAGCTGGTTGCCAAGCGTTGTTAAATCCGATTCAGCAACGAAACGTGGTTAAAACACTCACGAAACGTAGTTAAATCCAAATCAGCTCATTTCAAAACAAATAGACTTTAAGTCAACTTCATAATAATGATGGCCGTGGCTGAGTTGTTAACCTCCGCATCTATCACACGCCATGTTCCAGGTTCAAATCTCCCCAATATCAAAACAGAAAAAATTTCATTTAAAGCATAAAATTGAAAAAGAAAATAATGTCAGTTTTCATTGCCGTTGACAGGAAAAAATTAAAAATTAATTAAAAAAAAATTTTTTGTTTTTTATTTAGCAACGCGAGTTGTTTAATCACTCACAAACGTAGTTGAAACTTATTTAGTAACGCGCGTTGTTAGAACTGCCACAAACGAGCCATGCTCAAAATTTGGGTTGGTTAAAATAACTACGTTTCTGTCACTTTTGAAAATGTTGTTTTCTCTGTGTAGTTATGGGTGAAAGGAATGCCATTTTTTTTTTCAAGTACAATAAAAAAATTTATCGATAATTATTTCGTATATATGTATCAGATATTATTTGTAGATCATGTAAATGTTAATAAAATAGATCCCGTTACTTTTTATCAAGCGAAAACAGCTCCAGAGATATCCTTAAAACTAGTTTTTCAAAATTTGAACAGTTTGTGAAAAATATCTCCTAAACCATAGGTCCTACTTTTTTTGTGCGATTAGTCGTTTGAGAGTTATCTCAATTTAAAAAGTACAAGATATAAATATCGCGAAGTTTTAAAACTTTTTAAATTGATATTCTTCCTAAACCATGAGTAATAGGAAAAAAATGTTGGGGGCTATTTCGTAGTAAATCATTGAAGCTAAACAACGGTTGACTCGGCAAATAACTGTCGACCACTATTTTTTCGTAATTGCAGCCGTAAGCGAAATAATTGAAAAAAAATTATTTTCGCAACATTTGACCTTGAATAACTTTTTTTGGGCATACGATTTTGCAATGTACTTTTCACACGTTATTTTTTATGCATTATTGAATACAATTCCGGAAAAAAAATTCATTTGGAACTATTTTTCAGAATTATCCTTTTTTGCTTCGGCTAAAGCAACATGGAAATCGTTCGTTAGCCGATCATTTCCGAAGTGCTCTAAGGTTTTTGAAATTTTTTATTGAAAACATGTCGAAATACGATGTTTAACAGAATTCCGTAAAAAAATGGGGTACTCGAAAATTTTATTCAAATCACCCACACGACAGGCGTGTAGTAGGGTCAGAAAATCTTAACCTTGAGCACGTGATTGGCAAACAGGGTCTGGGTACGAAAATGAAGAGTTTCTCATTAGCATCTGTAACACAGCCATTCGTAAGTTACGCTGTTCCCACACATATCAAGCAATAAAGCTAAGGGGGTATCTAAAGACAACATCACTGAAAACCAAATTGACCATTTCTGCATAAGCAGAAAATTTAAAAGGAGCCTTTTGGACATACTAGTAAAAAGTGCCGCTGACATCGGCTTCGATCCCCATCTTCTCGTTGCAGTTATTCGGCTAAAGTTTGCCGCTATTAAACGTCCCAGCGAACAGTCAGTGGCAAAAAAAATTCGATATGCTAAAACTAAAGAACAACTATGTCCGCAGGTCTTTTGTTGAAGAAATTAAGACAGCCCCGATTAATAGTGATGAATAAGAACCACTCGATGAGCGGGGAAACGTGGTGTCCTGAGAGACGATGTTAAAACTAGAAAACAAAAGAACGACGCCGAAAAAGTCCCCAACTGTCTCAATAAAAAAATCAGGCGTTCGTGTAGACACTTAGCATCAAAGTCTAATCAAATGAATAAGTCATACACTGGTTACTTAATAACTACACTGAATCAGGATTTACTAAGAAAACTAAGGTCGCAGCAAAAATATTTTTTTTGTCACCCTATCGATAAACCTTTTTTAAGGACCTCAAGGTAGGATATCGAAAAATATCGATGAAATAGAGCAGTTCTGTTGCTTGATTCGGATACATTGAAAATTGCCTTGATGTTCTTCGTGGCTAGATGCACTCTTGCTGTGGTTACATTCGACTAATGAGCTTTACAGCAGAAGTTGTTGGCAAAACATTTCATTTATCGCCCTTAATAGAGCGGCTATTAAGGAATAGTTTGCCTTATTATAAAATTGGTAAAGCTATCTTTTACGACATTATCATTTTTCATTCCTTTTCTACATATATGGTCTTCATGAATACTAGAATTTTTTGTTTAAGAGCCATGATGATTTATTTGGCTTTGAAAAATTCACGATATTATTTGTTGAACATTTCTTTTGATCATATCTTCAACCATATCAAACTTGCAACAAAAACAATACATGCTCCTTTGAATTTGTGTTTTATTTTAATGCTATTTTGTGTTGCTGATATATTTTTTTCGTTGAAATTTTTGTCACTGCCTTTGGGACTTGATTTATTTAATGTGGCCATTGTTTTTTAGATAACGTACTGGTATATGAATCTAAGCACAATTTCCATTTGCCAAACAGAGCATTTCAAATTGAAATTGTTAGCTTATCCATCATATAAAAACTGTCACACGCCACAGGTTACACTTCGATGAATAAACAAAAAATTTCCCACAGTTTTGCAAAAAAATTCCCATTCAAATTCCCGATAGCACATTCATATGCTGAGTTCCATTGTCATCATACACGGAATAGGCAATATTGACTGTTTATATTCGTTTTTTTTTGCTACGATATATCTAGGTTTTTGTGTTTGTCATCAATTTGAAGAACTCGTGCACGTATTGTCAGATTGGCGTCATGTTCGATATTTTGATGTTATTGTTTAAATTAACTTTTGTTTAAAAACATGCCCCTTAAGGCATTTATTTAGTTTTTACAACATTTTTGAATTCAGAAAGTTATAGCAATAAAAGAGAATGCAACACGAAAGCACAAAACTGAAACGGCCCAAGTGGAAAAATTTCTAGCGCTTCTGATCCAAGCACTTCAAAAGTGCTTGTCCGCATAAAAATTTAGAAGCACTTTCACAATGATTTGTAATAAGGCTGCAGTAAGAACAACGTGAGTTCGAACCCAGCCCGGGTGATTTTTTTTTTTTACTTTTTTCTTTATTTTTTTTTTTTTTATTAAAATATTTTTTATTCAACCCTTTTTTTATTTCACTTTTCTATTTTCCTTTTTAATTTACTTTTGCTTACTTGAATTGAAACTGATTGCACAATGATTCTATGTAAGGCTGCAGGAGCATTCGTATGTCAAATTCTGTTTGGACAACATTTGCTTAATATACAAATTTAGTACTTCTTGATATTATCGGGTATTGAAATGTAAGTTAAAATATCTAGCACGCGGACGATCGTGAAATCAAATCCTGGCTCGGCCAGTTTTTATGCCCTACACCCAGGGTATATTCACTTTGTCCTTCCATTTGTAACGCAGAGAAGGAGGCGTGGCAGATATAGAAAAGTATATATATTCTTGATCAGCGTCACTTCCTGAGTCGATATAGCCATGTCCGTCTGTCTGGCTGGCTGGCTGGGTGGCTGGCTGGCTGGCTGGCTGTGTGTTGAAATACACTTTTTGGGAAAACTGAGCAAGATAATTCAATGAAATTTGGTACACTACCTTCGTCGTCAAAGATAGCTCGGTGGATTGAAAATGAGTGAAATCGGTCAACGGACACGCCTACCGCCCATACAAAAAATATATTCAAAATGCAATTTTTGGAGTATTTTTCACGACAATGTAACCAAAATACGCATAAATACTAAGAATTGTAAGCGCAAGCTCTGAGAAAAAACTTAACGAATTCAGACAGGAGGGCGTGGCACCTCCCATATAAGCAAAAGCTTCAAAACGCTATAATGAAAGAGTTTTTTGAGATAATCCAACCAAACTTCACTCAAATTTTAAAGACTATAAATGCACACTCTAAGCTAAAACTAGACGAACTCGGACAAGAGGGCGTTGCACCTCCTATATAAGCTTCAAAACGCTATACTGAAAATGTTTTTCACTCAGACACTAAAAACTATAAATCCAAGCTATGGCCAAAAACTGGGTTAACTCGGACAAGAGAGCACCTCCCATATGAGCAAAATTTTAAAAATACTGCAGTGTAGGGTATTTAATGTTTGGCCGGGCCAAATTTTACACCCTTACTAGTTTTTTCTTTTTTTTCTTATTTTATGGAAAAAAAGCTTACCGCAGCATTACAAATAAGCGCTTTAAAAACTCTTTTTTGGTAAGGCTGCTGCAAGCTCCTTGGGGGTTAAGACAGAAATGTCAAACACATTGACAATTATTTTGAGAATGTTCGTAATGCAGCATTACGTTGCCGTCATTATTAAAATAGACATTCGAGTACCATTTCAAGTTAACCTAATTGTCTCCACATTTGAAAAGCAACATCAAACAACAGAAAAGACATCATATTTCATTGCAAATCCCACAAAGGAAGAGCAAATGGATATCAATGATAATTGGAGCACACTAACAGAAACAATCAAGACACAAAATGTGAAATACCATAACGAGTAGTACCATCACCAAAGGAAATATTCTCCAATATCATTTGCTGCATTCACAGACACCAAAGGCTTTAAAGAAATGAAAACTACAAAAAAAAAAAGCAAATTGAATCGACAAAATAGCAAAACGCTAGGGACAATTTATTCAACAACTCATTGTATCTTGTCTTGCATGCCAGGAAGGATATGTCGAAGAAATGGTAGAAGAAGAAAATTGCAATGCATTTTAACAATTTTACTTCTGCCTGCTGCTATGCTCATCCAAATGACAGGCCAAAATCGTACAAGTGGTCATTACAACAACAGAATAAGTGTAAAGAGGCTGCAAAAGTGCAGCAGTGCGATTCGTTACATTTCCAATTTTGAATGAAATACATAGAGCAAATAGGTAAAAGAACAAAAACAAAAAAACAAATGATGACAACTAAAAAACCTACCAGAACTCTGCCAACTGAACTAACTGCTCATGTAAGGACCTTCTCAAAATCGTGCAGATATTTGCGGAAAAGTTTGCAGATTGACAGTTGCGCAACGGTGAAGTGTTCGCAAAATAGATGCTTGAACTAGTGAACAGTGGAAAGGTTACAACTTGAAAGGGTTGGAAATGTCTAAAATCCCAAAATGGCAAGAAATATTTTAAAGTCTAAGCAAAAATTTTACATAATATGACAAATGTTGAAAAATATCAACAGATTCGAAAGATGTTGGGAAATAAAAGAAAAATAATCAAGAGAAGTAATTTGTATGGCCACCACTTTGCTAAACAAAGCCTAAAAGCTTGCTAGCATAATCAAGCGATCAACGTCATTTAAAGAATTGCACAATCTATGAAAGCAGTCATGAGAATAGTTGAGAATGCCGATTCTATGCGTATTGGTTTAGCGAAAGGTGAATTCTACGAGAACGTATATGTAAAGAGTGAAAGAAGGTTTCAATTATGATCAGCCAATAGGTATTATGCGTGCTTATGCTTTAGTTCGGTTCAGTGTTTGTTTTATTGCTCTGCGGAAACTTTAGTGGGTAAAGTTTGACAAACTGAAGTCAATATAATATCAACATGTGCGAAATTTATAAATGAGTCACCCAATTGGTAGAGTTCGTCAAAGTCAATGTTTTTTTGAAGTTTTTCAATTCTTTTTTTTTTTTTCTTTATTCAAGATGAGATACTAATTTTTCTTCAACTTATGAAAGAAAGGTTAATTTTTTTTTTATATATGCCATAAGCGGTCTTAATACTATCAACTAAAACTAAAACTAGTAAGGGTGTAAACTTTGGCCTGGCCAAACGTTAAATACCCTACACTGCAGTATTTTTAAAATTTTGCTCGTATGGGAGGCGCCACGCCCTCTTGTCTGAGTTCGTCTAGCTTAAGCTCAGGGCGTGCATTTATAGTCCTTAGTATTTGAGTGAAAATTAGTTGGATTATCTAAAAAAACGCGTTCAGTTTAGCGTTTTGAAGCTTTTGCTTATATGGGAGGTGCCACGCCCTCTTCAGTTTATTTTTCAGAGCTAGCGCTTACAATTCGTAGTATATATGTGTATGTCGGTTGCATTGTCGTGAAAAATACTCCTAAAGTTGCATTTTGAATATATGTTTTGTATGGGCGGAAGGCGTGTCCGTTGACCCATTTCGCTCATTTTCAATCCCACGAGCTAACTTTGACGACGGAATCAGGGTGCCAAATTTCATTGAATTATATTGGTTAGTTTTCCCGTAAAAAATATTTCCACGCACAGCCAGCCACCCAGCCAGCCAGCCTGCCAGCCAGACAGACGGACACGGCTATATCGACTCAGGAGGTGACGCTGATCAAAAATATATATACTTTTCTATGTCTGCCACGCCTCCTTCTCTGCGTTACAAACGGAAGGACAAAGTGAATATACCCTGGGTGTAGGGTATAAAAAATAGATGACTTTTTTTTAATGTCTGAGGAGTCTGCACTTTTCTGAAACACTATTTTTAGCCTTTTTATAAACTTCGAATGGAAATGTCAGAAGAAAACATCTTACGGACTACTTAAACTAATTTGGCCCAACAATTCCGAATAAAATATGAAAATTCTAGCTTCGGGTATTTGCGGTTTTATGAGCTATAACGATTTTCATAAGGAAACCTGTGAACCATGACGTCATTTAAGGAAAAGGCGTTGCAAAAATCACTTTCGTATAGGTTCCTTTTATAAATCTGATATTTTTATCAGATAGAAATATGTTAATAGCTAAAGGGTTTAAAAATTTTAACACATTAGGGCCAGTGGTTTGGTTTTTACAGCCTTTCAAAATTTGATAAATTTTTAAGTTTGCAAAAAAATTAAATTTCTAAGAAAAATTCTCCATATTTAGGTTGAATACTTTGGCAAATGGTTAAAGGAAAGTTTTTTTAATTGTTGTTTTTTTATGAATTTTTTTAACGCATTGCTTTAAGCGTGGTTTTTAAGTTTTGAGTTGAGTTTAAAAAAAAACTTCGCATTTTGTAAAGTTTGGCTTAGTACACAACTAAATGGTGCTGATCTCTAAGCTTGTGCTCCTAAAACTGTAATTTTACGAAGTTTTAAGTACATACAAGACTTTATATTTTTAATTTTGTTTTTGTCTATTACAGCGCCATCTAGGACGAATAAGAAAAAAATTTTGCAGAAAAACTTTTCGTACTTTTTTACTTAGAATCCGAATCTGTAATGAAAGATGGGGGTTTCCATATAAAATTTTGAGCTTTCCCCCGCCCCACCCCCATTGGGTGGTGAGAGGGAGTCAAGAATTATATTGTTGAATAGATCTTTGAATATTATTGGACACGTATGTTTTATTTTTTGATTTAACATCCAATTTCTAATATATTTGACCGTTCCGTGATTTCCCTAACGATATGTATGTATGTATATGTAAACTACAACAAAACACTGCTTTTCACCCAAGAATGCAATCTAAATAAAATTTGGTGTCGTAGCAGCTATGATAATTTCCGAAACAGAATTAAAATGCGGTTTAAGAAATACTTCACTCCTGTTGATCTTCGGACTGTTTATATCGCTTATAGTAGACCTAAGCTAGAGTACAATTCTCGCATCTGAGCCGGGTCTCCAAAAACTACTTTGGAGCTGCTAGATTGAGTTCAACGTTGTGCGATGAAGTTGATTGGAGATAGAGATGTTGTATCCTCTATTGACCCTCCTGAACACCGTCGTAACGTTGGGTGTATTACTTTTTTTATAGATATTATTATGGGATGTGATCCAGTGAAATTTATGGGTTGGTTCCGTCAGTTCGTATGTTTTCTCGAAGCACTCGGACCTCTCATCAGGCCCATCCCTATTGCGTTATATCGGTGTTTAACAGAACATCGCACTATCGGGCTAGTTCGTTCTTTGGTCGTACGACTAAGTTGAGGAATAATCTTCCTGCGAGCGTTTTCCCCGACAGCTGTGACATCATTAGTTTTAAGAAAAATGTTCATTGACAATACTCCAACGCTATGAACCTAGTTGGTCTATGTGAGGTTTTTGATCACGCAATTATCGCCACCCAAACCTAACTACTCCGCTTTTCCGCCAACCCTCTAACCTATTTCCTTTTCTACAAATCAACACGGTGCATTACATTTATACGGGCAATCCTTTGAGCGTTGGTTTCAGTAATATAAAAAAACGTAATGCATTTTAGTGTAGGCAAAGAAATTGCATTATGAATTTGCATTTAAGTCACAATATGAAAAA
Organism: Calliopum simillimum; assembly: GCA_951812925.1. Classification (NCBI taxonomy): domain Eukaryota; kingdom Metazoa; phylum Arthropoda; class Insecta; order Diptera; family Lauxaniidae; genus Calliopum; species Calliopum simillimum. The sequence goes on from OX638368.1 coordinate 141,294,567, forward strand.
GATATTTCAGATATTCAAACTGTGATTTAATTTTCGCGCAATTTCTTGCGATTTTCTGTGTTTCTTGGGTAAAGTTCTAACTTAAAGTTTCTAAAATTTTTACTGTCCGATGGCAATATTAGAGGTAAAAAAGACAGCAACTCAAAAAAAAAAAAAAAAAGTAGAAATCGAAACAACACCAGTGACAAGTATGCAGATTGCAGATGGACATTTGGATGCAAGAGCAACAAACAAATCCGGGCACAACGAATAGAGGTATATGAATAGGAAAAAAAGCAAAATATCGAATGACATGTAAAAAAGGGAACAAAAACAAAACGAAGTACAATTGAGATAGAAAATGAAAAATAAAGGAAAATACATGCATTAAAAAAATATCTGAAGAGTGAAGATGAAGAAGATAAATAAAAACTCTAAAGGATGAAAAAAAAAAAAAATCAAAAAATTTAAGAGAAGCACAGCGAGAACGTCAATTGCGGACATGAGGCTTACAAGGATGCTTACATGTGAAATCACAGTGCAACAGAAAATCAAAAAAAAAAAAAAAAACAACATACATATACAACTATATGTATGTATTGTAGAGTAGAAAAAAAGCTTAAAAAAAGCCATAGAGGCAAAAAAGGAGGCACTGCAAGAAAATAAAAATAAAAATCCAACAAATCCATGCAAATCGGATTTGAGATTTTTTTTTTTTTTGTTTTGTTCTGTTCATTCTGTTGTCAACTTTTTTTTTATGTTGCTGCCTTATTTTTTGTTTGTTTGTTTTCATAGTGAATTGTTGTGCTAGGATTCAGCTCGTTAGGTAAAAGTGGTCCTTGGATGCCAATACATTGAAACGAATGCAATTGTGTGTGTTGGCTAGGGAGGAAGCCAAAGCTTGGAGGGATTAAATTTTTTTTTTTTTTTTGGGCTTACTAAGATATTTAAACAATTCATACCGTTCAATTTCGTAGATAAGATTAACTTGGATTTATTTTCAGGCGATTTTAATTTAATTCCATTTAAGTCAGCATTAAATTGTTATAAGTTTTATTATTATTATTTATTCCAGTATCACAATGATTCGGAGCAACTGTTATTGTTTTTGATGTTATAATTGATTTTTTTTTAACAATATGGCAGCTATGTTACATTGTCAAAAGTTTTTACTTTTACACTCAGTTCATTTCAAAGCATACGAGTAGCTACCTTACGTTTTACAACACTGATTGATTGATAGCAACTGCAACAACTTTCGACAAGTGGTAACAAAAGCAAAAGTTTCCAATCAAAATAACACCAATGGTTTCACACAAAATGTGAAGTTTTTCCAATTGCTTACCTGCCTGCCTGTCTGTCTGTCTGCTTCTGTATTGTTTACTCATGTTACCAAAAGTTTTTCAATATACCACCGAATAATACTCTACATTTAAGTTTTAGTTTTAGCACTACCTCAATATTGTTGTTATTTGAATATCGATGTATGTACGTACATATGTATGTTTGTATGCATGTGCAAACTTAATCATTTGTTGCACAATCCCCTGAGAGTGGTAGGACAGGACATGTAAACTTTTGTTGTGTGCTGTTGATAGCTAAATTGAAATCTTGGTGTTTGGAAAATTCAAAGTTTTCAATAGTCAACTTCGTCATTTTCTCTTTCAGTTTTCAATTCATCTTGTCACATACATCACAATTGACAAAGACAAACAGAGAAATTTCTTTCTATGAAAACTAACGGAATGGAAATACCTATATTAAAACTTTGAGTAACTCAAATTTCAGCAACCTGTTTATGATGGATTACTTTGTTGGATTGAAATAGATTTTCATTTACGGTTTTTTTGCAAATAAGGCAACAGTTTTTTTTTTTCAAATACGAGTATTATTTGTTTTTTTTTTTTTTAAATTTATCAGCATTTTGTGACTCAACATATTTTGAATTAAGAACATTTTTTGGTGTCTAGTAAATTTTTTGGGGTTCTATAAAATTTTTAGACTTTGTCACAATCCTCTCTTATTTTTACTTCTTCGCTATATTCGACTTTTGTACAAGTAGAATTTCTATACGTTTCTCGACAATTTGAGGAACTTAAATTTTTATTTTTTACCATTTTTTCGAGTTTTCCAACATTTGCATACTTTTTAAGACATTCAACAATTTGTCGAAATTAATTGTTAGAAAATGAATTAAAAGCCTTATATGAAAATTGATCTTTCCAAATATGTGACAAAAAGTTCGACTAAAAATAAATCTTTAGATTTTTCAAATTTTTTTGCTTTTTCAACTTTTGCAACGCTCTCTTTGGTCTTTCTTAGTTTTTTCTCAATATTTTTACTTTTTAAGCATTTATCGACTTTCTCAACATTTTAACATTCCACGCATTTTTTTGAGGTCTTTCGATTTTTTTTTACTACTATTCGTTTTCTAAATAGTTTTCGATGAATTTTGGTTTTTCGATTGTATTTATTTCAAGCCTTTTCAATACATTGCTTTCGAATAATTACGAGCATTCTCTGGTATTTTCTATCATGCGTTCAACCCCTGAAAATTACTGAATTATTTCGAAGTTTTCAAATATTACTGATACCATATTTATGATAATTATGTTTACGCGGGGAAACGCGTAAACTTTAACTCCCAAATTGCAATGTGATTCTTTGTCGAACGGCAGCACTGTCCACCCGCATGATCTGTAACTACTAGGTGTACAAATATGAAACCGGTAATGGCATCTAGCGGTCGATAGCCGTATATGTATGCGCTTCCGAACCGTATCAAATGTCTTAATTGTTCATTCTGTCATCTGTCAACAATATTCAGTTCACAATTTGTCAAGTTTCATACAACAACGCATTTTTTCCGCTCGTAAAGATGTCGAATTTTGTGCCTGAAAACTCTCATTTGCGGGAAGCATTGATTTTCTGTTTCCATTTAAAGAAAAACGCTTTTGAATCGCATCGAATCATCACTGGCGATGAAAAGTGGATTTATTTCAACAATCCCAAACGAAAAAAATCATATTTGAGCCCCGGCCAACGACCCAAATCAACGCCAAGACCAAATCGCTTCGGCCGAAAGACAATGCTGTGTATTTTCTGGGATCAGCGTGGTGTTATTTGGTGTGAGCTACTAAAACCAGGTGAAACAGTTACTGGTGCACGCTACCATCAACAATTGATCGCTTTGAACCGTGCTATACGTCAGAAGAGGCCCGAATTTCAATTTCGCCATGACAAAATTGTATTCCAAGATGACAACGCATCGCCACATCGAGCAGCGGTCAATAAAAACTTGGTAGAATCGTACAACTGGGAGCCCCTGCCCCACCCGCCGTACTCACTGGACCATGCGCCGCACAAAGGGGTATTCTATGCGCTTTTACGCATTTAATTAAAAAAAAAATTTTTGAAGTACCGGCTTTTTTTGATACCGTTTTAAAGATAATTAAATTCTGCGTCACAAACAATAAAAATTGTTGACCTAACATTACCAGTTAAAAAGTTATATGCGGTTGAAGATCAACTTTTTTTGCTTTCGTTCGCGCGCTGTGAAAAATTTGAATTTTTTGGCTTTTTTAAAGTACATTTTTATTAAAAAAAAGTTTTTTGTGGAAAAAGTTTAAATGGAACCTTCAAGTCCAGGTAATTTTGGTTCTTACTACATAAAAGTTTTTTTAAGTTAATGTTCTAAAAATTTTGTTTTATATATATTAAATATGTGTTAAAAAATTAAGGTTTTTTATTATTCGAGTGGAGTTAAAGTATTTTAGGTTGTGCATGGTTTTCATCTTGTTATGATTTTCTTTAGCTATAGACTGTCCATAATAAGCGTTAAAAATTTGGTTGTGCCATGTTTTGCTCTTTCGGAATTATTAAACTTTTTGTAAGAGAACTCCAGTCACTATAATCATAAGAAGCAAGTGCAGCCACCAACAATGCAATGATTTTTTTTCCTTTTGTTTTGTTTGTTTTCTTAAATTTTGATGGACCCTTTTAGTTCAGGTATTTTTGTAAGACAAAAGTGGTTTTTGTTTTTAGTTGTTCCAAAAGTGAGCTCAAACAAAAATGTTTTGATTTTAATAAAGAGTAGACATTTAAGTTACTTTTTATAAAAAAAAGGGTTGCGGGTTTTTGCGCGGCTGTGAGAAATTTTAATTTTTTTAAGGCAAACTGACATGTCCAATATGTATGAAAGTGGAGCAAAAAATAAATAAAAAGTTAAATACAGACATATAGACAGACAATTACCCCCAAAAATCTGCAGGGGGTGTCAATAAAGTACGCTGAGTTTTTAAAAATTTTTGAAGGTCATTATGAGGTCGCTCAGCGCCGTTTTATGAAAAATCTCGGCTTAGTACAGTTTTTATTTTATTACGATTTAAGAAACGCTCGGAATGAGTCATCCGATATATCAAATTTTTTGTCTTGAGTCAAGGTATATAAAAACATTATATCTCGAATTTAAAATCATTCATATATTGTTGTTTTAGATAAAAAACCGAAAGAAAACATATTTTCGATATTTCGGCCTGCTGTAAAACTCTTAAACTACATCTTGGAAAAACTGTTTTTCATAAGTTTATCATAAAATCATACAAGAAACAATTTTCTATTGCATCTTAACCCATTATATCCTGTTTTTATGGGTCTTCTTGACCCTTTTTTCCAAAAACTTGGTTAAAATGGGTTATAATGTTCTACAAAAATATTCTTCAAAAAATTTCACTAGGATTCACCAAAGGCAAAAATTCTTAAAACTTCAGAATAATGCGTAAAAAATTTGATGACAATTTTCAATTTCCGTTTTTTATTGGTATTAAAAAAAATGTTACTATATAATATGCAACTGCATAAGTTTTCTACTTTTTTATGCATAATTAACTAAAAAAATAAGTTATTATAACCCTCAATAGTCTGATTGAATTAATAGCGTGTTTTGGTATCTAATACCCCACTGTGCGCCGTTCGATTACTATTTGTTTTCATCGATGGGACACGCACTCAACGATTCGCACTTCAATTCTTACGAGGAAGTGCAAAAATGGCTCGATGAATGGATAACCTCAAAAAACACAAAATTTTTTTGGCGAGGAATCCATAAATTGCCTGAAAGATAGGAAAGATGTGTAGCTAGCGAGGGGAAGTACTTTGAAGATTAAATTTGGAACTATTTTCGCAAAATAAACGTGTTTTTTTTAAATAAAAATTACCGGTTTCATATTTGTGCTAGTACTTGTTATAGTCTGCTGTCTAAACTTTGAATAAGTATGTTTATACTTTTTTAACCCTAACGAGTGTTGCCGTCTCGCTTACCCTCATGTAGAATAAACGGCTGACAATTGCTGAATGTAAATTCTCAACTTGACGCTTAAGAAAGTCTAAAGTTCAAGTTGAAAATATGATCACTCGTTGATAATAACCCACACCTCAAACAACAGCAGCATTTTCAATTTGTAAATTTAATATTAATTTTAACCTCAATAAGGTTTTTTATTCAATAAAAGTAAATTTAAATAAAAATTAGAAGTTTTTGAGTTTGCCTTTTTTTGAAATCTTTGCTTGCTGCGTTTTTAAGCTTGTTGCAGCTCATCGCTTTACCTTGGCGTTTCATCCGCGCAAGACATAGTGACTCATGGTTACGAGCAGCGACTCCAGGTCATCAAGAACGGCTCCTCGTCAGCAACATTGACTCCTGGTCATCGCCAGAAGCAGCGACTTGGTGTCCGTCGCCGTCACCGTGCACGCCCAACGTGCTAAAAGTGTCCCAGCGCTGCAGCAGTGTAGCGAAGTCTCAGCAAAGGTATCTCCTTTAAATTTGTGTGATATTTGTACATAGCGAAAGCTATAAATTTTGGTCCCCGACCAAACAAATTATATTAATACAAACTAAATAACCGAAATAATGAACTAAATGCTCATGAACTTTAAAATATAACACTGTGCAACATTTTTGAGGTCATGGAATCCAAACAACTTTTGGAATGAGAAATTATGTGATGTTACTAGCAAAACCCTATTGGCTATAGGTCAGATTTTATAGTACCTAATTTATAAATGTATATATTTTTATACCCTACACCTAAGGTATACCATATTCACTTTGTCCTTCGGTTTGTAACGCACAGAAGGAGGCGTGGCAGATATAGAAAAGTATATATGTTCTTGATCAGCGGAACCTGCTGAGTCGATATAGCCATGTCCGTCTGTCTGTCTAGGTGGCTGGCTTGGTGCCTGCGTGGCTGGCTGTGTGTGGAAATACATTTTTTGGGATAACTGAGCAAGATAATTTAATGAAAATTTTTACACTGCCTCCATCATCAAAATAAACTTTTGAGATTGAAAATGAGCAAAATCGGTTGACGGACAAGCCTATACGAAATATATATTCAAAATGCAACTTCAGGAGTATTTTTCACGACGATGCAACCAAATTACACATAAATACTACTAATTGTAAGCGCAAGCTTTGAGAAAAAACTGGGAGAATATGGACAAGAGGGCGTGGCACCTCCTATATAAGCAAAAGCTTCAAAACGCTATACTGAAAGCGATTTTTGAGATAATCAAATCAAATTTGACTCAGACACTAAAAACTATAAATGCAAGCTATGAGCAAAAACTGGGTGAACTCGGACAGGAGAGCTGGCACCTCCCATATAAGCAAAAGCTTCAAAACGCTATACTGAAAGCGATTTTTGAGATAATCAAACCAAATTTGACTCAGACACTAAAAATTATAAATGCAAGCTCACAGAAAAAATTGGGTGAAATCGGACATGGGGGCGAGGCACCTCACATATAAGCGAAAGTTTAAAAATGTTACACGGAGAAAAATACGCATCATAATTTTTACTCCACTCGGCTAGTCGAAAAATTAAAGTAATCAACACTAAATTTAAAATATAATTTACAAAGACTCTGTTTCTCTTAGTGCATTTACATTTAAAAATTTACAACAGCATTTTGTGTTAGCAGTCCAGAGGATATATATCTGACTATCATATGGCAGGGCCAGGGTTCGTACCCCAGCGCCGATCAGTTAATTTTTTTTTTTGTTGTTTGAACTATACAGTAAGGTAAATATCACGCCAATTTTTTGATAAAAATTACTGGGAAACATAAATTCTGAATTGACTAAAACAGTAAGGTGAATCTTACCTCGGTGTGAAGTTGACACTATTCTGATTTGAAATTCTGGTAAAATTTATGAGAAATAAAGTAGCAAGTACTATTTTTTTTCTCCGTGTATTCTGAAAGAGTTTTTTGAGATAATCCAACTAAATTCCACTCAAATACTAAAGAAACGCTCTAAGCTAAAACTAGACGAACTCGGAGAAGAGGGCGTGGCACCTCCTATACAAGCAAAAGCTTTAAAACGCTATAATGAAAACGTCTTTTGAGATAATCCAACCAAGTTTCACTCAGACACTAAGAACTATAAATGCAAACTCTTAGCAAAAACTGTGTGAACTCGGACAAGAAGGCGTAGCACCTCCCATATAAGCAAAATTTTCAAAATACTGCAGTGTAGGGTATTCATTTTTTGGCCAGGCCGAAGGTTACACCCTTACTAGTTTTTTTTTGGTTTCTCTTAAATTTATACAAACTTTTACCTTGAATCTAAGACTAATATTGCATCCATTGCAGATGCGGAGCTTAGGTCAGCATTTGTCTAATAGGATTTTGTTTTAATTTGAATTTCGATATCTTTCGATTTATTTTATTGGAATCATTTATTGCATGTGGTTTATTTTATGAGGACTGCTTAATCAGTACATTATACGTGAATGATGTATTATGGAATGCATGTAGCATGTATTAATTTGTTGATTAATTTGATGAAAATCTAAATATCAAAGCAAAATATCTACTCCTGTAATTAATTTAGGAAGATTCATATCATTATCACACCTGTACCAAATCATATCGGTGAAATGCAGGAAATCAAATTATCTGCATCTCTGAAAATAGCACTGAATTTTGTACACAGAGAGAAATTTAGCCATGCATTAATATTTGAATTGAAATACGGAAACTGCGTGCAAACAAAATTTTTCAGGAATATCTGTAAGCATAACTTGAGGAGAAAGACGATGCAGCAATTTGTAAGACATAAGGAAGAGGCCATCTATTGCGTGGCATGTTTGTTATATATAGTACGCTCTTCCAATTGTGGTGCATTTGTGTTGAACTATATAATTAGGAAAATTGTTATCATCAGCAGCCCATTGTCAATTTGAAGGTTTCGCCGTTCACAGTTCTTCAGCGTGTGTAAAGAATCTTTTGATATAAATCCATAACTGGAAGGCGTCCACGCTAAGTCCACAAAGACTCTGTTTCTCTTAGTGCATTTACATTTACAAATTTACAACAGCATTTTGATCGGTAATGTTTCACTATTTCATCAATATTACAACTGTACGATTTAATGATGTTTTAGTGGTTTGTTATTTTGGTCTTACACATACATATGTACATGAAAATATCATATTTAAGTACATACATAACATACATATTTGAAATAATACATAATAACAACAACTGATTATGATTTAAGCCATAATTAAATTTAAATTTAAAACTATATTTTAAAGCACACAAATGCATGAGCATTTAGTTCATTAATTGGTTTATTCATAGAAATCAAATCGGTAACGTTACGTATATTCTAATATCAATTATAGCAACAAATTTTTATTTGTTACAAATGACTTAAATAACTGGTATTTTCAGAGAATGAACGGTAATTAAAAACCACGTACCAGAGAAATCTTGCGAAAATTCCAAAGCAATGATAAATAGGTGAAACAAGTGAGCTAGTCATTTCTGGTTTTCGCAAATAAAACCTTTACCTGTATTTCGAGCTTATTTCGAGCTGCTTGAAAATAATTTTGAGCTGAGGAAATCGGAAAGTTGGAACCTCGATTTGATTAGCTTAAAAGACACATTTCAACACGACAACACTGAAAATAATGGAAGCAATCGAAAAAACTGCTCAGGAATTTTGAGCTGCTATATAGTTATTTTGAGCTGTTTCGAAAAATCAAGGAAAACCGGAAAATTCGGAAACTATTTGAAATGTCACATTTCAGCATGACAGCACTGAAAATAATGTTTGCAATGAAAATGAAAACAACGCACGAATTTCGAGCTCTTTTCGAGCTGCTCTCGACACCCATCCGATTTTTCCTAAGCTCAATAATTTTCGGAAACATCGGAAAATTTTGATTTTCCCTTTAAAAGTAAACTAGTCATTTTTGGCTTTCGGATATGAAACCTATAGAGTAACTTCGGGTAATGTGATATAGGCGGGTAATGTGATATACCAACATATCTTCTTAAATAAACAACTCTCGATAATGATTTTTACGTCAACACCACAGTAACTGAAAAAGAAACGTGCTGCAAGTTTTTGAGCGCCCACCTTTATTTATTCTGCCTTCAGTGTTGTAAAATCGATTTAGCAGTAAATAAAAAACTTTATTTGAGTGTGCTTTATGTTAGGATATCGCCAAAACTAAAATTGATATCATAGCCGAAATATTAAATTCTGCTAGTGGGTGAATATACCTAACCATAAATCAATTGAATTTTTTATTTGCTGGAGTGTGTTTTTCAAAAATAACCTGATTGTTTTAAAACTGAAATTCGGGTAATGTGATATAGTGCACTCTGGCGCCGAAAATTTTTGATGTTCCACATGCAATGCAAAATATTTGTCACGATGGTCTTTTGGCCCAAATTTAAAACGTTTTTCCTTATTAACAATTTGTTGGTACAAAATTTTTATATAAAGGTCACAGTTTTTAAGAATAATGAGCTAAAGCTTTGTAAAAGCGATTTAAGTAATGTTTATCACTCTTTACCTGAAGTAAAAGTTCCACAACAAAAGTATCTTTATAACACGATGATCTTTTTGTCGAAAATGCAATTTGTTGGTCCATGCGATAAAGTATATCACATTACCCGCCAATTTTTTTTCTTAACTTTTTTTGCCTTTTTTCAATTTTATTGAAATAGCTTAAGATTGGCCGACGCTAAAGAACTCCAAAATCATTATATACTGCACAATACATCAATAAAACATAATACATAAAGTGGTAGCAGCTATGCTTTGAAAACTACGTGTAATTTGGAAAACAAAAATGCCTATATCACATAACCCGAACTTACTATACCACTTTTTTGAGCATTTTTCGAGCTGTCCGATAGTAATTTCGAAAACACGTGAAAAAACCAGAAAACTCGGAAAAACTATATGAATAGCTTAATGTCACATTTAAGCACAACAATACTGAAAATAATAGAAGCAATCGACAAAAAACTTCGCACGAATTTCGAGCTATATTTCAGCTGCAAGATGATAACTTCGAGCTGTTTCGAAAAGTCAAGGAAAACCAGAAAGTTCGGAAAAACGATTTGACAAGCTTATATGTCACACTTAGGATCGACAACAATGAAAATAAGAGTTTCGATGGTATCGTATGCTCAGCTTTTTCCACTTATTTTAGACTTTTTGAGCTCATTGAAAAGGTGATTATTGTATGCAGTTTTTGATAAAAGATAGTTAAGATTGAGTTTTGTGGTAGCTAATGATATATAAGAAAAAAAAGTACGGATTTCGGAATTTTTCTGAGTAAAGAAGCATTTGAAAAATAGATTAGAGGGGTAGATTAAGGCTCATTATGTAGAATACAAATTGAGTATTGTGGTTGTTTTATATAAAAATATTGAAAAAGGGTCATATTTTTGAATTTTTTGTGAAAAAGAAGCTCAACCCAGGTCGACTAAGAATAACCAGATCTCTTATCAAATAATTTTATATATATTTTTAACTCCAACCACACTTTTTCCATGCGAAAAGTTAAGCTTTTTCAAAATCGGCCCTTTTGGGCCACTCTACTGTGTAATACTAATCATTAATCATAGTCATCGTCAAACATTGTCAGTTGCTTTTATTGTTCTTAAAAGGTAACGTTTCGATTTAATGATTATCGGTTACTTTTTGTTCGACCACTCCTCATATATGTATGTGATATAAATATGTATTTCAATTGTCTTAAAATAAATCGACCACAAAATTGCTGAAAGTAATTTTAGGTTCTGTTAAATGAACTTTATTTCCTTCAAATGGTATATGGCTCGTGTAGTTAACGTTTGATCCTTGAACTATTTTTTTGTTACAATTTTACTTTTTTGTTTTGCAATTTGCACTGTGCGCCCTCTTAACTAAATGCAATTTACATAATTCTACATTTGCCACTTTTGTGTGCAGAGAAGCATAAAAAAAAATATGAAATAGAAGCCTGTTGGACCGCAAAGCAACAGCAACAACAACAATAAAAGCAAATGCACACCAACAACCAGTACATATCTGCAAACATAGGAGTAAACAAGTACGTAAGGAAGGAACAACAAAAAATGTTGTTCTGCCTGCCGCCAAGGTTTTAAACAAAATAAGTTGGTCTCACATGAGCACAAGTCATAAGTGCACACGAATGTCAATGTAGTTGTGCAGTTGTACCTCTACATGCGCAAACAAACAAACAAATACAAAGATATTAATATATGTCAGTTTGTGTTTATTCAAGTCCTTGGTAACATGCATTATTTTAGCCACAAACAAGGCTACAGCAACAACAACAAGAGAAACATTGTTACACTTGCAACAACCCACTAACTAATTCACTAAGCAGCCAACGCAGACCAAGCAACCAACAGCAAGGACAAAATTGAAAATGGAGGCGCAACCATACGTTACTGAGTAAAGCCGACACAACGAAAACGAAGAGTACGCGAAGGACACGTTAAGATATCACATGCAAACGAAATATTTGCATATAAAATTTATTATTCAAAAATAAGCCAAGATATAAAGTTGCACTGCAGAGCAAATGAAATAAGGACAATAACACCTAAGCAAATAAAAACAATTCATCCTCTTAAAGGTGGTACAGTGTCGAACATTTCTTGAAAATATTGAAAGTTTTTAAATGTTCAATCCTGGTGCAGCAGGTGATGTACGATAAACAAAACACAGCTGCTCAGACTCGCTCACGAACGCCCTACGACCGTTTTGTACACAATTTTGAATTCATTTTAATGGACGAAGCAACTTACGTCAAAGCTGACTTTAGCAGCTTCCGGGTCAAATTTTTTACACCGTAAAGGAGAAAGGCGAAGCTGCGCCAAATTTATAGCCAAACTAGTAAGGGTATAACTTTGGGCCTGGTCAAAAAATAAATACCCTACACTGCAGTATTCTGAATATTTTGCTTATATGGGAGGCGCCACGCCCCACAGTGTGAGATTTTGCCAATCTAGGACATCAAAATGAAAAAAAAAATGTGCTTGAAAATCGATCATATATAGTAATTTGTTAGAAAAGTCCCCAATTGTTACGAAAATAAGCATAAAAGAGAATAAAAGATATGTCATTGGCATGATATCAGCTATCAAACACATAGTATTGAACAGCATGCAAAAACAAATTTTCAAGCTTGCATCGATAACAAAACTTTGGGCGATCAAATTGAAGTTGTGCGCGTTTATTTTTTGGCAAAAAGTTTTTTGCATTAAAGGTCAATACCTTCACTAAAAATTTTTGCTATACACAACCCTAACATTTGCACTTAAGTATTTTAAACAAATTATTTTATAATCAGCTGAAAGGTAAGACAAATGTCAAAAATCTTGAATCTTTCATAGACTATAACTTACAAGTTGGGCGTAGTTCGGCTATGACAAAGCATACAGGATGAGCATACATACTCATAGAATAGACTTAAAAAATAAAATTTTGCCCATTTTTTGCCCAAAGACTACTTTTTTTACAATGACTAAAGTGTTATAATGAACAATTGCACTGAAATCATGAAAAAAAAAATTTATGTTATCTTTTTTAATCACTTCCATTTTTTGACAGTAGTATTCAGTTAGCACTGAAATGGTAAATACAAATTTTCAAGTTGATATCTTCATTACAACCAATTTTTTAAAATTTTTTTACAAAAAAAAAGGCACACTTGTATGGGAGGTGCAAGTAGATTTTGTCCGATTTTTTTCATCTCTGAATCAAACCTTCGCATAAAGAATTAAAGTTCATGTACAAAATTTCAACTCGATATCTTTGAAACTACGGCTAAAATTGAATTTTGACGTCCTAGATTGGCAAAATCTCCCACAGAGCTTGCATTTATAGTCCTTAGTGTCTGAGTGAAATTTGGTTGGATTATCTAAAAAACGTTTTCAGCCAGCCAGCCAGACTGACGGACATGGCTATATCGACTCAGGAGGTGACGCTGATCAAAAATATATATACTTTTCTGTATCTGCCACGCCTTCTTCTCTGCGTTACAAACGGAAGGACAAAGTGAATATACCCTGTGTGTAGGGTATAAAAAGTGGACAAGTTTGCAAAAAATATTTGGTTTGGCAAGCAATTTGTAAATGCTGTTTTAAGAGCTCAATATATGTCACAACTGATACAATTAACCACCAAATTTATGTGAAAGAGTGCTGTTGAATATGATACGCCATCACAAAACCCTGTGTAGTTTTGGACAGATTTGGCGAGTTGTCACAATGGCAAATTGGCCATAAATTGGTATGAAGAGAATTGGGTCAACATTGTACCGAAAAATGCCAATCCTTCGAATTGCCCTGAGCTTCTGCTGATTGGAAAATACTAGGCTATAATGAAGGGAAAATTGCTACAACAAAAAGAGTCGTCAAAAATGAAAAGAAGCTAAAACAAAAATGGATGAAGGTACCATCCCAAGCTTCAAAAAATGTACTGTAAACTTTTTATACCCAATTTTTGTCGACTACTTTTTTTCGAGTACATACCTAATGTAAAAAGTTCTGGTTAATTTCAGTCGATCCCAATTAGATTTATTTAAATATTTGGGTGATTTGAATTTCCATTTGGAAGCATTTTAGTTTATGAGTTTTTCTTAAATTCAAAAATTTTTTTAATTTTTTTTCAATATGCGATACACTGTGCTCACAACTGTAGTACACATTTTGTTAATTTAATTCTTTCCCGGTGGTGTGGGTGCCAATGCAACTAAACGCTACAGTAGATACACGCAATACATACATGAATACATACATAAGTAGAAAGTGCAACTAAAATATATGACTACGTTGTAACATATTCACAACAACGCAAAAATGGTTAGTGTCAACAACAGTGAGACGTCATTTTAATGATATTTTCCACTGTTGCTTAAAACTTCCTTCTACGTATCCTGTCTATCAGTCTTTTCTTTAGGTTTTTTCCGTATACTCTAACAGGTTGGTCGGTTCGCTGACGGTTGGTTTTGATTTTTTTGTTCTCCATTTTCCAACATGTTGTTTTGTCGGTCGGTGTTTTCTGACTGACAGTATGCGCGATAGTGCGGGTGTTAGGTTTCTTTGAATGGCTGCTCTGAGCACAATGTGTTGTGTTTTGTAAAATTGGGCGCTTTTCCTATACGATGGATCGTATGTCAGTATCTTAACAACTCTTTTGCCATGGTATGTTAAATGCATACACATACACATTGGTATACATACATAAATACACGTAAGCCCAAGTTTTGTGTTTTGCAGTGCACTTCAGTTTGTTTGGCGGTAATTGAAAGTGAAGTCCTGTGTTCACGTTAACACATCATTGTTTGTCTGTTTGTGTTTTTTTGAATGTGTGTCACTAGTATCATGTGTGCGCTGTTTATTCATGGAAGCGGAAGTTAAATGTATGAGAAAGGGGCAGAAGTTTTGTATGGAATTGCTTAATTAACTGAAACTGTGTGGCATTTCCTTATGAAATTCGAAATTATAATCCGCATATTTCCTACAATTATATCATTTCACTTGAAAATAACTTGCATATTTCTGCAATGCACTTTGTTCATTTAAAAATTGTTTTCATAATTAAACAACTACCAATATCTATACAATGTTCATCCTTAACAATTCGCAAACTTGGTATTTTACCGAATTGTATGAAAAATAAAGTTTGTTCCATAAGATTGACAATGCTGTCACATGATGTTATTATTTTTCAAAAAAGAAATATTCATAACATTACTCGTATTTCCATATCTTCAACATATGTATATGTATGTATGTGTAATGAAAAATCTGGTTTTGTTGCTAACAGCCCTTTTGTGTTAAAGCACAATATTTTGTTTATTTTATTTTAATTTGACAAAAACTTTCATATGCATGCATCTTCATCTACAGCAGGAAAATGAAAAACTTTCGCACCATCACATCAAAATAACTTGAGCAACATTCCAGTGCCTCGTTGCCTGTATTTTCGTAATAAGTTTTCCTGAGATGCAAATGTGCAAGTTAGTTTGTTCTTGAGTTTTTCGAGTTTTTATTATGGGTGTCTGGTGCACTCAAGCTTCTGTTTATTATTGTGTTACCCTAAAGAAAATATTACTTTGAAAACTATGCGAACTTTAAAAGAAAGTACAAAAATCAATACTATGCTTCGTTTAAAAGCTATATGTGACACTATGCACGCTAGATCACCGTTGCTTGAATGAATGGTAGTCTTTGGACTGTAATAACATTAAACTAAAGAGTCGGTTTTCTTAAAAGATTTCTGTGATAATATCAAGTTAGCATAAAAATTTATTTTTTTGAATGATTTTCTATAAATTAATTCTGGCGACTAAATATTAAAAATAGATTTTATCTGAAGCTAATTTAAGTACTTCAATATAACCTTCAATACCAAGTCTTTCAGTTTCATTTCAAACTGTATAGCAAAAAAATGGCTAATTTCTTCCAATCTAGCGTCACTGCACTAATATTCAACCAAGATCACATTAAATTGATCATAAATAACAACTATTAAGGGTGTAATCTTTTGCCTAGCCAAAAGTTAAATACCCTTCAATAAACTATTGTAAATTTTGCCCATTTTGTGGCATAAGTTAATAACAGCCAAATTATTTCAGGTACAGCAATAAAATCAGGTACCTGAGATGTTATTGATCGAATCTACCGATTTGTGAAAAATGGGCGTGATCGAAACAAATACACACCCACCTCTCATATACATTAATATTTGAAATCACCATAACTACGTAAATATGTAAAGTATGGTTGCAACAATATTATTTGATATCTGAGATGTTGTTGGTAAATTGTTTAAGCACTATGGATGGGATTTGGTCGGTACATGAGAATTTTCGGCTGTAGAACGCCCGCGGCTAACAAAACACTTTTTTTCAAAAGCGAGGCATCGTATGATAAAATGTAACAAGCATAAAACGCTTAGAATCGTCCAAGAAATACGTGTGAATTTTTTCAAAATTTTTTGCGACACACACAGGTGCCAATCGAAGTAAAAGCTGACCAAAAATGTAATTCTGCATGTAAACTTTTGAAAGATTTTAGGCACTAGGAATAGTAAGTGCAACTTTTGAGCAAAAATAAGTTGAGTTCGGACAAGGGGGCATGGCACCTCCCATATAAGCAAAAGTTTAAAAATGCTATACTGAAAGCGTTTTTTGAGATAAGCCGCCCAAATTTCATATTAAATGCAAGCTTTAAACAAAAACTAGGCAAACTCAGACAGGGGGGCGTGGCACCCCCCATATAAATAAAAGTTTCAAATTGCTATACCGAAAGCGTTTTTTTAGATAATCCGCACAAAT
Source organism: Calliopum simillimum (assembly GCA_951812925.1). Classification (NCBI taxonomy): domain Eukaryota; kingdom Metazoa; phylum Arthropoda; class Insecta; order Diptera; family Lauxaniidae; genus Calliopum; species Calliopum simillimum. The sequence continues at coordinate 141,311,210 of OX638368.1, forward strand.
TTTTATCAGATACTAAAAATATTAAATTAAAACTTTGAGCAAAAACTAGGCGAACTCGGACAGAAGGGCGTGGCACCTCCCATATAAGCAAGTTTAAAAATGCTATACTAAAAGCGTTTTTTGAGGCAAGCGATCCAAATTTCACTGAAATACTAAGCATATTAAATGAAAACTTTGAGCAAAAACTAGGCGAACTAGGACAAGAGGGCGTGGCACCTCCCATATACATAAAAAATCCAAAATGCATTACAGCCATTCCATGCCTAGCGTAACAAGATCTGCCACAACCATTTCGATTTCGCTGAAATTTGGTACATGATTTCGTTTCATGCCTTGTATTTAAGAAAAATTTTGTGATTTTTTTTGTGGCTTGTGGAAGGGTGCAAATAGTGGAAAAATCTGTAAATTGTGACAAACTCTCCTCGAATAATTGTCAAAAAATTGGACATTTCTTAACCAATTTTCATGTTCAGACCACTCTTGGAAAGGTATTAAATTAGGTACTAAATTTACTACTATTTAAATACTAAACTTCAAAAAACGTACCTTTTTTACCTTCAAAAATATATTTTTTGGAAAGAAAAATTCTTTCATATGACTAAATTTTAAGAGGTATCTTTCAAACTACGGCTGCAATTTGAGTAAGAGCATCCGGACTGGCAGAACCTCTCACTGTGAGCAAGCATAGAAAGCAAACGAGCGCCTACGAACACCCAATTTTGTCACCAATTATAGAAAAATCATTTGACAAAACGACCCCGTTGTCGCCAGAGTGGTACTAGGTGGAACTTTTTTTGTAGCTCTATGACTCTCCACTTTGTGTCTCTCGCAGCGAACCTCACATCATGTATTCAAAAAACCACTAATATTTTCTAACTTAGTATCGAGTTTCATTGTTGACGTACCTGGGGGGTGTCCTCCATACTATTCAATGACGTTTTTAACATTTTTTTGGTTTGGAAACCAATAACAACCCATACAATATTACTCTTGCAAAAAAGAAAAATAATCTTTGCTAGGAACTACGACTTTGCGTTAAGGTACAAGAGAGGCAACTCGTTCTTTCGTAATATTCCAAATCATGCGCTAGTGTTCTCTTTACAAAACTAGGCTGAAAAAGAATCGAAAGCGCAAGTCAATTTCACGATTTTTGGCCAGCTTTAACTTCGATTGGCACCTGTGTGCGACATTTAAATTTTTTCTATTTTTACTTTTATAAATTTTTTGGAAAAAAATTTTAAAAACTCTGAAAAAATTCACACGTACTCCTCGAGTATTGGTATTGGTTTTGGACATGAAATTAAATAAGCGTCTTGATCTTGGTAATTTTTTAGGGTCAATATCAAGACCAAGACAGATCTTGCTCATCACTACTTTCACTTTCCCAATTGGATCAATTGAAGTATAGATATTAGACTGATTAAAAAAAAAACTTTTGTAGTAATGGTGTTACCTTTAGCGTTTTTTTTAAAAAAAAAAAAAAAAAAAAAAAGAAGCGATGGACTTGATTTTATGTGCAATAGGACTCTGATTAAAAACAGGATATAATGGGCTAAGAAGTTATGAAATTATATTCTTTGTGTAAGTTAATTATGACCTTCGAAAAATAAGATTTTTCCAAGATATGGTTTTAGAATTTTATAGGTTACTTATTTCATTTCGATTTTAAAAATGTTCGGAATTAGTCGTGCGGTATCTCAAATTTTTAATCTTGATTTGAGGTTCATAAAAAATAATGTCTCAATCATGTTTTTGAACTTCCACCCTACTGTAAGTATCTAAAACTACATTTAGATAAAACTTTTTATCCCAAGGTCATAATGAAATCTCGTATGCAAGATTTTTTTATAACATAATTTGTGTTAATAATGGGTTAAAGTATTCCGCAAAAAATTATACTTGAAATCAGCAAAGACAAGAAATGCTAAAAATATAGAAAAATATATATTAAAAATCCATTACATGATTTTTTAAGCGCCACTTGGTGAAATATTATGTGTTTTAAGATCTAAGCAAAATGTACTCTGTAATACCTTTATAAAAATCGGAGCGCTTCTTTTATTAATTTCCTATTTTTAACATCACCGGTTTTCTAATAACTTCCAAGTTGGGTTTGCAGAAAACCTGACTTGACGCAATAAAACAGCTTTCTAGGGAACCAAATAGTCCTTCGTTTATACGAAAATTTGACATCCTTGTGCTGTGAACGTTACGTTGCAGACGTTACAATTTTTACTCTATGCAAGTAAGTATATACATAGGCTTAAGAAAATTGATGCAGTCCCTTTTGAAATAATTTAAACTCGTTGTAAAGAAGCGTAGTGCACGCAAAAGTAAAATTTTTTCATGGCACCGCCCCTAAAGGTGAACATACGGCGATGCAGCTCAGCCACTGCATCGTTTTTTTTAAAGCATTTAGTTACAATATTTAGAAGTCGGTGCCTCGTCCCTAACGGCGAAGTGCACTGCCGTGGCTAAGCCCCTGCACCAAGTTTTAAGAAACTCGAAATAGGGAGTGAACCTTAGTAAAGCATATTAAAAACTCTTAGCTTTTTAGTGGGTAATACCACTTCCCGAATGGCAAAATTCGCTAATACGACAACTCTAAAATTTTTCTCTTGGTTGACTTTTTTCGGATATGCCCATATTCGTGTTAAGGAGATCAAAATACACAAAAAACACTTTTCAGAACTCTTAAGGTTAAGGTTTTTTTGACTGTTATACAGTGTTATCCATTGTATTTTGTCTTCTGATTTTCTTACCAGGACAACTTCAACAAACAACAACTGTAATAGTAATTTCAAGTACTAAGAGTACGAAATGCAGTAACTCACATGAATCGTACTAGCACTCAGCAATCGCTTGCGGTGTGTCGAGTGAAACTTTATCTTTCGACTTTTTTTTTGCATTGCGACTTATTCATCTTTCTTTTTATACCCTACAGTCAGAGTATATTCACTTTGTCTTTTCATTTGTAACGCAGAGAAGGAGGCGTTGCAGGTATGGAAAAGTGTATATATACAATATTTGATCAGCGTCACTTTAGAGTCCTTCTGTCTGTCCATCTGGCTGGCTGGTTGGCTGTCCGTCTGTGGAAATATTTTTCACGGGAAAACCAAGCAAGGTAAGTAGTGCACTGCCTCTGTTGTAAAATTTAGCTCGTGGGATTGAAAATGAGCGAAATCGGTCAACGGACACGCCTACCGCCTATAAAAAAATTAAATTCAAAATGAAGTAATAAGAGTATTATTTGCAATAACGCAACCAAAATAGACATAAATGCTAATGATAGCAAGCGCAAGCTCTAGGCAAAACCTAGTTGAAAATGGGCGTGGTACCTTCTTTATAAGCAAAAGATTCAAAATACTACATTAGAAGTGTTTTTAAAGATAACACAGGGCAACACTGATTTTGCGGCATAGGGTTTCGCAGTCGATTTCAAGTTATCATCATCTACAGAATACGAAAATAAAACCAAATTCGCTTAAGTGACTCTAGTTCTCTAGATATCTTTGTTGAAAAGTGTAAAAATAGTTGTTATGAGGCATATTTGAAGTAGTATATCACTTACAGTAGACAGTGTAAGAAATTTTTGTTAATGAAATCAAACAGGCGCACAGTGCGGCAAAATCCAAATATCCTGGCCAAAAGTCCAAAAATAAACTTTAATTCCGGGAAGTTTTGGTTAGATATTTTGAAAGACAATTGTTGAAGATATCAGTAACCGAGACAATAGTTTCGACTTTTACTTTATAGCGTACAAACGTCAAAACATAGAAAATTTTTTGATATCGAAAATTTTTATTAAAGTTGTGCCAAATGAAAGTCGCTGGACAAGTTTTGTTTACAATTTTAAATAATATTTCGGCTACAACTCTTAAACTTTGTTCTTTTCTGAATATTTTGGTGTATCATTTACATTCATAAATGGAAAAAATAACGGTAAAAGTGGCATATTTCTAAGAAACCGAAAATTTCTTTTAATTACGTAGAACGCTAGAGTGACAAGAAAAAGTTCGACTGAGTTCCAGCAATTTTTTTGCATGATTTGATAGATTAAAGTATTGTTTACATTCTCTTGAATTTGCAGCTCCCACTCTTGCCCACTACTCAAATTACACTTAATAATACATACCTGTTCCAGTAAAAAAAAAAAAATTGTTTGAAAATAAATTCTTTATATAATAAAAATTGATTGGTGTACATGAGAAAGAAGACTTATTTTATGTCGAATCTGAGTCACTGTTCTCGGTTTCACTCCCCTCGGCTTCACTCTCTTCATCATTTTTATTGCCTAAGTCTAGAATTGGACTTTTCAAAAGATTTACAGCATTTTGAGCAAGACTGGAGGAGATTATCGGATCCGAGGATATCTTCATTTGTTTTTTCGCTTGATATTTTCCTTGATCGATCTTTTCTGTAATTTCTGAAATCTTTATTTCGGGCTTCTTGAGTAGATATAATTGGTATGAATCACTTTTTATAGGTATGCAGTTTTTACAATACGGCAAAGAGACCTCGGCATGACGAAGTAGTTGTGGGCGTATTAATTTTTGGACTTTGAAAATGCTCTTCTATTAAATTTAAAAAATTTCTGAATAAAATCGTTTAAGTTTTGATTTTAGGTTACATGGGAGGTGACTGAACTTGGGTTTTGGCCATGCCCATTTTTTGCAATCATAATAAATTGGTTATATACTATTATTTTACTAAATTAAAACAATTTATGATGAAAAATTAAAGAATTATGATTAAAATTAATTTTATGTCAAATGAGAGGTGCGCGTATTTGATTTTTGATCACACCTATTTTTTGCGGATATCATTAGTTAGTTCTATGCGCAAGTTTTACTAAATTTAAACAATTTCTGATGGAAAATCTAAGATTTATGATAAAAATCCATTTTAGGTCATATTGGAGGTGGGAGCTTTTAATTTTTGACCACGCCTATTTTTTGCGGGTATCATTATGAGTCGTATACTCTCATTTTACTAAATTTCAACAATTTCTGAATAAAAATGGTAGAGTTATGGTCGAAATTAATTTTATGTCAATTGAAAGTGGGCGTGTCCGTTGGTCAATTTTGTCCAAATGTACATATATAGCTAAGAAATATTTAAGAACCATGCCTGCTTAGTTTGAAAACTCTACGGCTAGTCTTTCGACTTTTGGCCGGGATTTTTTGATTTTGCCGCAGTGTGAGGCGTAACCTCTCTCATGAAACGTTATCAATCAGTTGAATTTAAAGGGATTTAAATGGATTGCAAAACGTTACCTTTTAAATTTTTCGATTAGATCCTTACTTTCAGAGTTATCAACCATTGAGTAATGGTATTTCAACTCCTTACAAAGAACTATTTTTTATTTTGCGGCCTTAGTTTTTTGAGTTAAGCCAGATTCCTTGAGGTAAAAAAAACTTAGGGTAAGTATTGGTTATTTGTCTGTATTGACTGTAGTTTTTTATTTTTATTTTTTATTTTATTTTATTTATTTAGTTCCATTTAGTGAGCTGTAATGCCCTTATAAATTACAATAATTGAGGAGTGGCCGTACCAAAGGGCCTAAGTACCATTTCGAGGCAAAAGTAATGTCATACTTTTTATGTACCTAATAGTCTTTTATTTGACTGTTATAATTTTTTCAACATAATGACATCAATTTCATGCTATCGAGAAAATTTTAAGTGAAAACAGAAAACAATTTAATTAATTTCTAACAAAATGCCACCCGTTTCATATTATGACACTACTTTTGCCTCGAAATGGTACTTAGGCCCTTTGGTACGGCCAATCCTCAATTATTATTTTATATAAAACAATCAAAAATATAAACATTAAAACAGATGAGTGAGACAAAAAATTATGGGGGTTATCGTGAATCAAGATTCCCGGGGAATTTTCTTAAACTGCAATAGAGAATGCACGGCAGTCTGCAAAAATTCCCCGGGAATCTTGATTCACGATAACCCCCTATTAGTTTCGTATAAAAACAGCTCACAAATAACAGCAAGGTGGCAGCCAGCTGGATCCGAAAGTAATGGTTACAAAAAAATAAGGTGGTTCAAATAGTACCGTAACAAAGCATTATTGAAATATGCAATTTGAGAGATACTCGCAAGAGTTTCCTTAAGATTGCTCTTCCAAACTCTTTGCCCCGGAACTAGAGCAGAGAATGGTGCACGCAAACCACCCCAGCGCTAGAAGGACGTTATACAATGCAACCACTATCTCGACGAAAAGCGCTGGAAGGAGCACTAAGGCCACAGCGTTAGATAAAACGCTTTATGGAAGCTGGTATAATGAAAGTAGTGGTTACAAGAAAAGAAAGTGGTTCAAATAGTACCGTAATAAAGCATTATTGGAATATGCAATTTGAGAGATACTCGTTCTCCAGAAATCCATCCTCGAAAGATCAAAAATAGCTATTTTGTTTGTATGAAGTTACATAGGTGATAATTCGGAAAGTAAGAATCTAATCGAAAAAGTTAAAAGCTAAGGTTTATTGAGGAAGGTTATCACCTTTTGATGCCGTTCACAGAAAATAATTACACCGTTTGCTGTGAGTGTTTTACTTTTCCAAATATGCCTCAAAATAGCTATTTTTGCACTTTTATGTAAGGATATCTGGAGAGCAAGGGTCAATTCTGACAAACAAATTGTATCTTAGGTATTGTATGACCTTGGGAAATCTGAATTTACTTACAAAACTAAGGCCGCAGAAATAAAAAATGTTTTTGTCGCCCTGTGTAATCAAACCAAATTTTTCTCAGATACAAAATGGAAACTCTCATCAGTGACTTGTTTGATTTAGACAACTGGGCATGGCACACTCAAAGTTTTTAAAATGCTGTAATGCATGCCAAGCGTTTTTGAGTTAATGCGACAGACTTCCACACAGATACTACGAAGCTCTTAGCAAAAACTAAGCGGACTGAGGCAAGAGTGGGTGGCATATCCTATAAATAAAATTTCGCACAGATACTTGGAATAGTTAGTGCAAGATCTGAGCAAAAACTATGTCGATTCGGCTAAGAGGGCTTGGTACCTCCAGTACAAGCAACATTTTCAAGATGGTACAGTGTAGGGTATTCAATTTTTGGCCAGGCCAAAAGTAACACCCTTACTAGTTTCTTGTTGTTGTTGTGCATTTTTTAAGGAACACTTTTTTTGTATATGATCGTTTCGAGTTCTGCTATTCTATATTTTATATGATAATGTTCAACATGTGCGAGTACGATGCAAATAATGTGCAGTAGCAGTTAGAAAGGGGAGTAAGGTGGAACAAAAAAAGTCATAACAAGATAGAATGCATTAAAAGGACGATAGTAATACCAAAGTTTATGCACCCAAGCAGATTAATCATAATATTTTGTTTGTTTATTCGTGGATGAATAAATATTTGAATTTTCACTGTTGTCTGAATGTACTCGTAGTTGTAAAAAAGTTTTGCACATTTTTGCAAATGTTCAACTTTATTGCTGCTGATTTTTTATTGTTATTTGCTTAAATGATGTAATACATACGCATACAATTGCATTGCTTATATACATATGTGTACATATGATATATATTTGGATGTGGATGTGTGGGTTTTGCTCTTTGTTTATGCCATTCATAAATATCAGCACAATATTATACACATACTTATGTAATAACAATTTTTTTAATAACAATTTTTTTAAATTTTGCAATTTAAGACTTAATATCAATCAGTTGACTTTAAAGGGATTTAATTGGATTGCAAAAATTTTTAAAAAATTACGTTTTTTACTCAAGAGGGAGGCATCTTACGAAAAAATTGCACATGTCATAAAATGCTTAGAATCATCCAGGGAACAAGTGTGATTTTTTTTTGGAATTTTTTTTTTTTTGAAAATTTTTAGCGTCATAAATTTTTTGGAAAAAAAAAAAAAAAAAATTCACACTTGTTACTTGGATGATTCTAAGCATTTTATGACATGTTCACTTATTTCGTAAGATGCCTCCGTCTTGAGTAAAGAACGTAATTTTTAAAAAAAATTTCAGAAAAAAAAAAAAATTTTAAAAAATTCACACGTATTCCTTGAACGATTCTAAGCATTTTATGCCATGTACACTTTTTTCGTAAGATGCCTCCCTCTTGAGTAAAAAAAGCGTGTTGCCTTTCACGGGGCTGCCTTGTTCTAACATTTAACTGTCTGACCGACAAAATTGTTTTTTATATGCATTATACAATCTGTATAACAATTTTTAGCCTTTAGAAATTAATTTGATCAAAATCGAAATTATGACATGTTTGAGACCATATCGAGCTCTAACCGCCAAAAAGACTTAACTGACACGATTTCGGATTTTCGTTTTTTGATGAAAACCTATAGTTCGTGTCCATTCGCATCTTCTCTACAAATTTCATAACTGTAAACAGTACCGTTACGGAGTTATAGCGAAAACAATTAAGACTTAATCGACATTCGAAGTATTTTGTTTATTATTTTTGTGACTGCGAGTTGTAGGTTAAGTCTTTTTTCTTTTTGTGTCAAAAATAATTTGCAAATAATGTAGGGGAAGGTGGGGAATCGTGGGCCACGTTTTTATTTTGTTAAATATCTACAAAAAAAAAAAAAATTTTGCAAATTGTAATATGGTATGTTATTCTACATGAAGTTAGGTAACTTTTGACTATTACACTTTCTAACAATTCTTTTGTTTTTTCCGACTTTTCGTGGTTTGAAAAAAATTAGTGTTTTTGCGATTTTCAAAAATGGTGGGGAATCGTGGGCCACCGCCGTAATTAAGTAAAAATCAAACAATTATGATGCAAAACTTTATTGAATTAGTTGAAATGACAAGTAAAGTTATTTTAATCGACAAAATGAAGAAGAAGGGTTATGCACGATCAATCAGATACGTTAACAAAGAAATAGGAAAATTGATACAAAATATGTATTTATTGTTTTATTTATTGATTCACAGCCTCCATTTTGCACAAAACATCATAAACACAACATACAAATGTGTATTGATACAAAAACTGTCAAAACACGGGTGGCCCACGTAGTGGCTCACGATTCCCCACAAGCTACTTTTTGCAAAACAACGGCGTGTAATTGACTTGTTGAAGTGTCACGCGAAATTACTTTTGTATGTTGAAAGGCAAAGGTCTAACGATAATTAAAAACATATTTACCTGTGTTTTGTCGTAGCAATTCGTCCAAGAATGATGGAAATCAAACACGCAAAAAAAGTTTTGCAGATACTTTTTTTTGGGCGAGTATTGTACAAAGCAAATAAAACGCGTACGTTTGTCAACAACCAATGTAAAAATAAGTTGAGGCTAAGAGAAAACGATTACAGTTGCATTTAACTATTTATCTCGACATACTGCCAAAAGGTGGCGGTGGCTCACGATTCCCCATGGCCCACGATTCCCCACTTTCCCCTAATAAAAAGGGAAAATTTATTAAAAAGTCTTGATGCGGGTTAATAGTAAATGTGACCACAAATGTTTTTTGGTACAAAAACTGAACATCAAATGGGGAATCAGGAAAAGAAAAAAATACAACTGACAAAACACTGAAAAATCGCCGTTATACTATCAATAGGGGAATGAAACTAGTTGCATCGCATGTCTAACACAAAATATAGCTTACATACTAAATTTCACTGTAATAGCTATACTAAATGCACAGATGTTTAAAAAAAACCTTCTCCTGTAAAATTTACCTTTTGTCAGTTAAGTCTTTTTGGCGGTTAGGGCTCGATATATCAGCCAACTGTTCTACAGTTCGCTTGACTGACCGACAGTTTATTGGTGTACACAATTACTATAACCAATTGTAGCAAAACCAGCTTTTAGAAACGCAAAGTTGTTTTTAAGCGCTGGCTCTCCGGCTATTACTTTTAAAAATAGTTTATGGTATATACATGAAAATCTCTCTAATGACCTTGTTACAATCGGTGATGTTCTGTAATAGTTATTTTTCTAAACTCCCTTGGCTTTGTCCGTACAATCTTACTAGCGCAGGAACCATTAATCCGATTTGAGTAATTTTTTTTATGGGTAGTTATGTTACCCGTTGAAATTTGTAGCACATTTTTTTTTAAAACACAATTTTTTTATAACACATGGGGGTTGAAATACGTTTACTTCAAACGGTGATGTCTCGGGAAGTAAAAGTCCAATCGAAAAAATTAGATGGTATAGTTTTATAAGGAAGATTATAGCTATTCGATGTCATTGAAAAAATGGAACTACCACATTTCCTGGAACTGCACCATAAGGCTGAAAACAGCGCTTTCTGCAACTTTAAGCAAGGATATCTCAAAATCTGAGGGTGATGGCTAAATTATGACCTCGCATTCGTTTTTAGCACATTAAAAACCATACCGTATGGTACCTCAACTTTCTGCTACAAGACTTATTTTTTGTTTTGCGGTCCTGTGTAATTATTTGTTAAAGGAAACCCAAAACGAATTGAACCAAACACGATTTTTTTTTTTTGAAAAATATCTCAACTTTGAAGTGTCACAGCGTAGCCAAAACTGAGTTTTTCGCCCAAATATTTTGGTTTTATTTTACTAATACAATTACCTGTCGATTGATACCAATATTGTTAGATTTCGAGTCCAAAAAATTTTTATTTTTGTCCATGGGCCAGTGTGCTTCGGGGAGAATTCGTGATGGCTTTGACCTAAATTTGCAGCAAAAAGGTAAACAGCTCGATGTGGAGTTGCATTGCAACCGGAAGTCATGACAGAGGCTTAGCTTGTCCTCAACTCCCCACCATTAGGGTGAACTCATGTCTGACCAAATAATTCCAAAAATGGTTACGATCATCGGCATATTGCCGCATTGAAGGTTAAGCCTTCAAGACAGGTGTTCGCGTTAAACGTACAAGACGAATGACGCTATGGTCATATTGGTTCAATTGAACTTCCGATGAGGAGCTCATATGTATATTCGTTGTGACGACAGAACTGGGTAAGTGTCTTCATAATTCACGATTTTTGATATTCAAACTGAAATAAAACAACTTTTTTTTTTTTTTAAATTGTGTATACATATATATTTGTATATATAAGTATTTATAATATTGACTTTATTAAATAATTTCTTGTTATAAAATCATAAAAAGATTACTCGTAAAATCTATAAAATATTTCAATGTAAGGACATTGAAGAAAAAAAGAAGAAAAATGCAAATCATCTGGTAATTATAAAAAGAAAGATTTTTGACATTGATCCATACAGTTTTTTTTTGTATATTCGCATCACACGAATACATAATACGTACATATTACATAGAATATTTATTTTAAGAATAATATACTGATATCATTAATATTTATGTAATTTTTTTTCTTTGTTTTTAATTTATAATTATACACATTTTCCTTTTGCAATTGTAATCTTTTCTAACAATTACTATTTTTTTTTTTTTTTTAATTTAAATTAAGCTTAGATTTATACATAAATTATTTAAATATTATTTTGTTTTTAGCTGTTTATATGAAGGACTATTTGTTAATTACAGTAAAGAGTTTTGTTTTTTATTAAATTTTTATATTTATTTTTTAACTTGCAGAGTTTTGCGAATTGTTCGCAAGTTTTTACTGCTATTTTTGTATCATGCTGCTTTTTGGAATTATAGCATTTTTTTGTAAATTTTCTCTATAACATTCAAGCAAAATATCAATTTCATAGTAAAAATACAGCTCTTGTGACTGTTATCAGACAGAAATTACTCATTCTTGGCATATTTGTGCCATTTATTTGTGTATTTTTTATTTTTAGTCATACGGGAATTAAAAAAAAAAAAAAAAAAGGAAAGCTTATTTTTACAATTTTTAAAATATATTCATTAAAAAGTATAAATTTAAATAATACTGAAGAATTTTTAAATTATTCGCACATCTAATATTTATTTCCAATTTTTACTTTTTTACTCGTAATTTTAAGATTAAAAATTTATATTAAATACGCTATGCACAATAATACGAAGCATTTTTAATTAATAATTTTTTGTTTTTTGGAACAGATGATGATTAACATTATTAGCTACCAACAATGAAAATACATTGATGGTTGGAGCTTACTGTTCAGTGTTTTTGAGTAAAACAACAATAAAAACACAAAAAACAAGGCAAAAATACACATAAATAAAAAAAGCAAAAAAATATATCGGAAGGCTGGTTTGCGTTACTAGTTTCGGGACGCACCACAGGTCAAAATTGACTATAATAAGTCAATTCCTCATCAGACGCTTTGCCGACATCTTATAGAATTTTGCAAGCATACTTTATTTAACTTTTAGCATAGATTAAACGAGAATCACAGCTACAAGAAAAACACAGCACATGCAAAAATTCCAATTTCTTTGTTTTCTCCCTTTATAATATAAAGTTTATATGCATTGCCCTGCCGTTGTGAGTCATCGATATTATACTATTTTTGCATAGCGCTTCGTTTGCAAGGTTTTTTGCCGACACAAAACGAAGTAGCAAGCGCATTCGTATGTTTATCAGTTGGCTCTCTGAGATTTTCTAGTTTTTTAGTTTTTGGAACAGATGATGATTTACATTATTGGCTACCAACAATGAAAATACATTGATGGTCGGAGCTTACTGTTCAGTGCTGTGTTTTTCTTGTAGCTGTGATTCTCGTCTAATCTATGCTAAAAGTTAAATAAAGTATGCTTGCAGAATTCTATAAGATGTCGGCAAAGCGTCTGATGAGGAATTGACTTATTATAGTCAATTTTGACCTGTGGTGGGTCCCGAAACTAGTAACGCAAACCAGCCTTCCGATATATTTTTTTGCTTTTTTTATTTATGTGTATTTTTGCCTTGTTTTTTGTGTTTTTATTGTTGTTTTACTCAAAAACACTGAACAGTAAGCTCCAACCATCAATGTATTTTAATTAATATTTTTTCTAGAAAAATTTAAAAGTAAATTTCATTTTTATATATTTTATGTTGCATATTTTTTGAAAACAATTTAGTTTTTCTTTTATTTGAGGATATTCTACAAAATGTGTGAGTCGCTGGAAAACCTCATTAAATATCTAAGTTTGTATTGACGTTCAAAGTTTTTAGAGTATATGATGTTTTCGAGGGGCATACACTTTTTGCTGAATACTCTCATTGATTTTTTGTTTTGTAGTTTTATTTTTATTTTTTATTTTTTTAAAACTTTTTACGTTTTTTGCAAATTTTGCTGTACACTGTTATAATTTACTTACTATACTATTAGTTTACTGTATTTGTTGAAATTAAATGATTTTGTGGCATTTTTATTTTAATATCATTTGGTGGTTTCAAAAAATTTTAAGTGTTTTTATTTTTTATTTAAGAGTTTTAATGATTTAGATACAGTTATTTACATTTTAAAGTATTTAGCAATATGAAACTTAAAAAAAATAGTCTTTTGAGCAGATACTGACTCATCATTTTGCCATGATATTGAATTTGAATATGAAAATTGTGATACATCAGTAGATGCGAATATAGTTCAAGGAACGGCAGGAATCAGCATCAAAACTCGTACCAATCCTAAATTCTGTATGCGAATTTCTTAGGATTAGCATATTAGTTAAAACACAAGCTATACGCCTGCTCATCCATTCCACTCAGCCTAAGAATATTGCAAGCCATCGCAGATCCCACTTAACATCCATACTAAGTTTTATTATTAGACCATAATTGACTCAGGAAATGCAGCAAAATGACCGTTCACTTCGTTGTCGCTGATCTGCTTGGGTTCAAACTTAAGGCGAACAAGAGACGCTTGACTCAGCACCAGGATGGTGGAATATTTATACCATTTTCTAGTCAGATCAAATATTTTGGTATAGTTCTAGATGAAAAGCTCATCTGGAACACTCAACTGGAAAACATACTCCGCATGGCAGCACTGTAAACCAGTAGCAGCTTCCTATACAAAAACTGGAGACAAAAACTATAGTCTCTGAATATACACAGCAATTGTCAGGTTCATTGTCGAACTCCCTCAATACAAAGAATGGGTTGAATTTCAATTACAGGAGCTATGAAATCCGCACTAACTTCTGCCTTAGAAGAAGCGCTTTATATACCACGTTTACATCTGGTGATAAGGAAAGAAGCGCTGAGGTTTGAAGAGAAACTTGCTGAAAAAAAATAAGGTCTGAGCTAAACATCATCCTTACCATCGCTATCAGTGATAACTTCATACCCAAATAAAAATTTTTGTAAGACTTCCAAGTTACATTCCCCAGCAGAAATGTTTGGAAAAAGGAACGTCCCCAATTGGTTGGTGATTACCATCTATGGTGTGCAGATAGTTCCAAAATGAATGAGGGAGTTGGCGCTGGCTTTTAGGGGGTCAGGCGTTGACGTCTGTCTGTCTGTGTCTCCATAACTCGGGAACCCTTTTTTTTTTTTCTTTCCCTTATAGATATTTTGCATGGCAAGGTTTACGGATACATTTCATTTCGAAATACTCTCGGCTTCGTCCGAGTACTTGGAAAATCCCATAATTCAAAAATATGTTATACGACTTGCGTGTTTTTTTTTACGAAGACATGCTATCAGGTGAGATTCCAGGATTAACTATTATTTGAAATACCCTTGGCATGGCCCGGAATATTAAAAAATTCTAGTAAGTTCTATAATTTTGGATAAATAACATACGTTGGAAAAATGTCCAATACAGCGATATAAAAAGAAACCTTTTGAGAATATTTGACAGATATGAATGAGATTAGGTAGTTACATACATTTTCAAAGGGAATCAGCAACGGGCGAACAAAGTCGCTCCGGAGCAACTAGTAAAAATATAGTTGCGAACATGAGCAGAATACTCAGTGTCTCGAGGGAATAAGAAAGAAGGCTTCTCAATTAAATAAACAAATAGCAAAGCGGCACTTTTAGCCTTAAAATCTTTCAAAATAACAAATGACGTCATTGAAACTGCAAATGAGCTTGCGAGGAAAGGATCATCAACGACATACTCCATTCAGCGGCCCGCCTTGGAGTTACATAAAATTTAACCTAAGCAATTGGATGGACAGGAAAGTTCAAGAAGGCTGGGGCGACACCCAACAGACAAGCAAAATCTTTCAAGTCAAGAGTTTTCAAACAAAGAACAAAACATAAAGGGTATATGTACACTACACAGCTAGAAAAATCTCTTTTGCATCTAATTAGTCCAGGATGAATTCTGTTATGAAGAAGAGAAAGCAGCAGAACATATTCTGTGTCACTTTCCCTCTACTTCTGAGATGGTCGCCTTATCCACAGGGAACATTCTGGTATTCATGCGCCATGCGCCTATTCTTATTTAGACTTATCAAGGTTAGCACAATATGCCTTATAAACTGCGGTAAGATTCGGCGACTGCATCCCAACTTTTTTCTAAGTCTTAGGCCAACTTTGTAGAAAAGTTTTTTCAGATGAGAATTTTCGACACATTTTGGAATTGGTAATCCTACACATAATCGCACAGAAGCAATTAAATTTTAAACAGTGATTGTCTAATGTAGTTCTGTATGTGGTAAGAATATTTGGCTGTATCAATAAAAAATTTAATATTTTGCTACCAACATGCATGTATCAGATGACTTGTTGGGTTGAGCGTATTGTTCAAAATTACAAAAAAAAAAGAAAAATTCATAGTAGAAAACCTTTTAGCTTGATTTGCAATTAAAATATTAGCAATCAGTGTAATTTAATACAACAAAGATATATTAGTAAAAAAATTAGTTGCACCATTATAAAGCGCTCCACACTGGTTGGAAAATCAAAAGAGTCGGCCAAAATTCGAAAGATAAATTTGTTGCTTTTGCACTTTTAACTGTTCGATATGACAGAGTATTATCCTCTTCGTTCATTTGAGAGATCAGAAAGTCATCTGTGCCTAAAAAACTTTTCACATTTGACTTATTTTTGCGAAGATTTATTTATTTTTTTAAATATAAAATGTCTCAGTAAACAAGTGGAAAATATAACTTCGGTTCATTTTTTTATCAAGGCAACAAAACAGCATTTGCATGTCAAAAGTGTTTTTGACATCGAAGACAAAGAACGTCCAGGGCAGCCAAAAAAGTTTGAAGACGAAGAATTGGGCACATCACTAGATCTTCCGATGCACAATACTTTGAAAAATGTATTAATTCATTTTGCTATCGAAATACTTAAATGTATATTTTCAGCATAAAAAAAAACAGTTGTAAGTTAAGTTGTAGACCCAATAGTTTTTAGTATGACAAATGTTAACGAATCCATAGAAGTTCGTCCAACTTCCACATAATCAGACTACATTTTTCTACAAACCTGTAAAAAAACTAGCTGCCATGAGATGCACCGAAGAAAGTTCTTAGAACTTTTGTAAAGTATGTCTTATTCATAATAAATGATTCAAGAAACCAAACTCTAATCGAAAAATATGCGGTTTGGAATATTTTGGGTGCTGTTTTGAATGCACTACTGTGTTTTACAAAAATTTGTTTCATATTCTGAATCAGCGCGCAGCGGTTTAAAAACTCCAATATACTGACTTATTTTTGAATAATGAATCATTGTGGATCGGCGATTTCATATTGATTTCAGATTCGTTATGAGCTATATCAGAAACTTTCAAATAACAACTTTGTTCGGAATATTTAGTCTACCATTTTGGATCCGCCCTTATTACCGACTTTCAGAATATTGCTCAGCTTTTTTGACTTTTCGACCAATATGCGCTGCTCTAATCAAAATATCTAACTAAATATTTATGATTTATTTTTGATATTTTTTTTTTTTTTTATAATAAATATAATACTTAAATACACAATTCTGCTAATGATTTAAATTTACATTACACTACTACGTTTTAATATTTATGCATGCACTTAAAAATTAAAATACAAAAATTAATCCAATTTATTTATTAAATTTAACGCTAAAATTAGAAAGCAAAAACACACTTTTTAAAACTGTATCCATTTATATGCTTAATTTACTTCAGTTGTGGTAAATATTTTATATATTGTTACGAATAATTGTATGTATGTATATATTTATTTACAATATTTATTTTAAGCTGATTTATTTTTTGGCTAGAAAGAATAATAATGATTTTTTTTTTTTGCTTTTTGAGATAAATCATAAGGGCTTATATCATTTTGTTAAATTCATTTAACTTTTTGTTGATTGTATTTGTATAGATATATATTCTTTTTGGGGAAAAACAAAATTACACTACAATTCTTTTACATTTAGCTAAAATGTTTTACCATAAATTTATTTTAAATGTTAATTGTTTGTTTTTTTTTTTTTTGTTATGATTTATGTTATATTAAAAATATTTTTTTTTGTTATTTTTCGTAACGTATTCATAAATATTTAAATGTCTTGCTGGGTTTTTATTTCTTTCTTTAAATACTTAGTTTTAAGAGAATTTCTTATGATCTATGATGAGGATGATTTTGTTCTTTGTTTTTTTTTTTTCTGCATTTTCTATAAGTTTTCTAATAAATGTTTTTTTTTTTGTTTATGTATAATTAATGTAAAAGCCTTAAATCTTAAAACAAATAAAAAACATTCTAATGAATTATTTAGGTCAAGAAAATTTTTGGAAATTTTACTATAACTAATGTGAATACAAGTAGTAATGATGAGCTGAATATTGTTTTTGTGGTACCGCTGCCATAGAAAGTTACGCTCAGATCCCGCATCTCGTTATCTGCAAATAAAGAGAAAATCATATTTTTAAGAACTTTAAATTAAATTCATTATATTTTCTTTTAGAATATTTTGTTAAAAAAATAAGTGTATTGTTTTTTTAGAATGTAATTTTCGAAAACTGCTTTTGCAAGGAGTTGCTTTGCGTTAGGGCTAGAGTAGGTCTCAGTGGTGTTCACGGTCATAGTAAAGAACTACCACTAAAATTTTAATTATTAAAAAACCTTATTTTAATTTGCAATAGACCAAAATTGAGATATAGGTCTAAATCATTAATGGGCAAAACCATCCTTGCAGTTTATCGAACAGGTGCATGGCTAGCTCACATGTATTTTTATGACAGATCTTAGCATTCAACCATTTATTTCGGAACCAAATATTATCTATACTACAAAAGAATAAATGTATAATTTTTTAACGCCAAAATTTTTGCAAGAATTTTTATTTTTCAAGCAAAATTGGAAAAAAAGTTATGAAAAAAAAAATATGTTTTTTATATTGACCCTATTGTTGAGCCCCTATCTGGACACAAAAGAATGTTTTAAGAAATTATAAAGCCACAGCTGAAAAAAAGTGTTTGATTTGGTAAAGAACTGCGCTCTCTGGTCATTATTAAACCAAAAAATGTCATTTGGGACCAGTGTGCAGTTTGCCGGTTAAAGTTCGAAATCAGTATTCTGTAATCTTTTTACAGTTGCGGACCGGCGATAGAATTTTGCGGACTAGCGTCATACATTTTTTGCGAACCAGCAGCAAATCAACGCGGACCGTAGAACTCACCGTTGAAAACGTAATTTAATTATCTTTTAAACGAAAAGCCTCCAATTTTTTAATCGGACTAGCCGTTTTCTCTACAGATCAGCACCAAAAAATAACAGTTTTTTTACAAAAAAGGCAACACCACACTTCAAGTATTTGAAATAAATTTGAATCGTTCGAATCAAAATTTCTGCTGTAAAATAGTGTTTATGCGAATTTGACTTTCATATAACACAGGTTTACAAAAAAAAAAAAAATGTCATGGCGTTTTGACCAGACTATGTGTTTCCTAGGGACTTTGACGTCTTGAATCCGAATCCTGGGTCCATTTTTTTCCAGAACGGCTAACAAAAAAGATTTCAAGGTCATATGGAGGTCAAAATGGGGTTTATGTGTCGTTTAGTGATAAATTCGCTAAAACTCTGAAACTAATTTTATATCATAGAGTTCTTAGGTCTTAAAAAGAAGTACCTGGAGACCGATCCCTGCTCGGTCAACAATCTAATCTTATTTGGATAAGGAAGAGTGTAACTATCCGATGCTATTAATAAAAAAGTATTTCACCTTTTCTTGTAGCTACGCTGTAAGACTGCACACAGCGTTTTCTTTAACTTCAAGCAAGGATATTTCAAAATCCTGCAGGTATAATGACAGTTCTGCTGATGAAGACGGATTTAGCGTCAAATTACATAAGACTGCATATAAGAATTATACAGTTCATTCCATTTTTTTTTTGTGCCTGAGTTATTAACAAAAATTTTTATTTCGATTAAAAAGTGGGCGTGGCAATTATTTAACAAAGCCTTCTTTTTGTTATGCTTTAGATACTCCTGATCCAGATTCGCATACCAAATTTTATCAAAATATGTTGTATCATTTGCGAGAAACAGCATTTAATGTGTTTTACTTGTATGGGAGGTTCCACGCGCACTTTCGATATTTTGCCTACTTTCAGGTCGTAGGTGCCTAATAGCAAGTAAACTCCCTACAGATAAATTCAGAAAGATTGCTTTAGTAGTTTTCTTTTTATAGCGCATTATATTTTTGTGGGCGGTGCCACGCCCTTTAATGAGTTTTCCCAATATAATGGCATATGACATATAAATACTTGTTAGAAGTAACAGATCCTAAATTTTCATCAAAATTGTCGAAATCGTTTTCGAGTAATATTGAATCAAAATTTTCAAGGGTTAAAAAGTGGGCGTGGCACTTATTCGATCACGCCCACTTTTCGTTTGTTACAAGATATTATTAAGCAGTACCTACATACCAAATTTCATTAAAATACCTTGTAACATTTGCGAGAAATAGCATTTAACGTATTTTGCTTGTATGGGAGGTTCCACGCGCAACGGCGATATTTTGCCCGCTTTTAGATCAGAGATGCCTTATAGTAAGTATGCTCCCCACAGTTAATTTTAGAATGATTACTTTATTAGTTTTCTTTTTATACCGTATTATATTTTTGTGGGCGGTGCCACGCCCTTCAACGAGTTTTCTCAATATAATGGCATATTACATATTAATTTTTATTTGCAGAGGTAAAATCTCCAAAATTTTCATTAAAATCGTTGGAGTCGTTTTCGAGTAATATTGAATCAAAATTTTCAAGCGTTAAAAAGTGGGCGTGGCACTTCTTCGATCCCGCCCACTTTTTGTCTGTCACAAGGTATTATTAAGCAGTACCCGCCTACCAAATTTCATTCAAATACCTTGTATGGTTTGCGAGTTATGACCAAATCAAATTTAAAATTTAGGGCGGTGCCACGCCCCCTGGTGAGCATTTACAAAGTTCAAACTTAGCGCATTCTTCATTGTATGCTAATATCTAACACTGTTCTAAGTTTCATTAAAGTCGCTGTACCCGTTTTCGAGAAAAAGTTTTGCCCGTTCCAAACAAACATACATAAGTACATAGGTACATAAGTACATAAGTACATACAATTTTATCTCGTATAAGAAGAGAAGATATGTGCTCAAAAAGGGTATCTCGAACCTAGTTTCGGAGATATAGCCATCGGAAGATCCGGATACATCTTCTATGAAAACCGCTATAAGTTGGGAACCCCTGGATGGATTTAGAAAATATTTGTGTCATATGAAAGGTGTTTTATTGTTGTTGTTGTTGGTGTTGTTGATTTATTTGTTGTTAAAATTGTAATCTCAAAAAAGTCATATCTCAAGAACTATGAATCCAATTGAAAATATGATCAAAACATTTTAATAATCAAAATACCTTTCATATAACACCAATATTTTACAAATCCATCCAGGGATTCCCAACTTATAGCGGTTTTCATAGAAGATATATCCGGATCTTCCGATGGCTATATCTCCGAAACTAGGTCCTAGATACCCTTTTTTGATCACATATTCTTGTTAAGGACTAAGATTTCAATGATAAAAAATTAGTTTCAGAATTTTAGCGAATTTATCACTAAACGACACATGACCTCCATATATGTATGTATTCTCCTTTAACTCCTAGGAGGAGCATAGGGCCAATATGAAATCTCTCCATTTGTCACGATCCCTTGCGATGACTTTGATCTCTTGCCACGATTTTCCCGATTCTTGGATTTCCTTTTCCAACGACCTTTTCCAGTTGGTTTTGGGTCTACCACGTCCTCTACTGCCTTGTGGATTCCACTCAAGGGCCTGGCGACAAACTTCGCTGTGTGGTTTCCGGAGAGTGTGACCAATCCATCTCCATTTGCGCAGCTTGATCTCGTTTGCTATAGCCTTCTGTTTGCATTTTTGATGTAGCTCGGCATTTGATATAGTGCGAGGCCACCAAACCTTTAGTATACGCCTTAAGCATTTGTTGACGAATACTTGCAGCTTGTTTGTTAGTTGTTCAGTAACAAGCCATGTTTCGCACCCATATAACAAAACCGATTTCACATTCGAATCAAAAATGCGCACTCTCGTTTTGGTGGATATAACGGATGAAGACCATATTTTGTTCAGTTGAGCAAACGCGCCTTTTGCTTTTGCTATTCTTGAGTTGATATCCTCTTTTGCTCCACCATCCATGGAGATAATGCTGCCTAAATACGTGAAGCTATCGACGTTTCCGATGTCATCACTGCCAGCTTTAAAGTTGACGTCATTGCTTGCGTTTAGCTTCATGCTTTTAGTCTTGGATACGTTGATTTTTAGGCCGGCCTTTTGTGATTCCAAGACAAGGTCTTCAATTTTGCTTTGCATATCTGAATGCTTGGACGATAAGAGGCAGATGTCGTCAGCGTAGTCGAGATCTTCCAGATGTTCGGTAAAGTTCCATTGAATACCCCTTTTGGCCTTATTAAGAGCTTTATCTAGGATATCATCAAGAACGATAAGGAAGAGTGATGGTGATAGTAAACACCCCTGCCGTACGCCTGAATTAGTGGTGAATGTCGGTGACAACAACCCGTTGTGTAACACACTGCATTTAAAGCCTTCATATTGTGCACGTATTAAGTTTATGGCCTTTGCGGCAATACCTCTTCGTTGCAGTGACGCCCAGATGTTTTCTCGGGAGACACTGTCGAAGGCAGTGCTATAGTCAACGAAGACAAGTTGAAGTGCAGCACGCCACTCGCATGATTGTTCGACAATTATTCTGAGCGTGTTGATTTGATCCACGCAAAATCTGTTTCGCCTCCATATGACCTTGAAATATTTTTTCTCAGACGTTCTGGAAAAAAACGGACCCCGGATTCGGATTCAGAACGTCAAAGTCCCTAGGAAACACATAGTCTGGTCAAAACGCCATGACATTTTTTTTTTTGTAAACCTGTGTAATTATGGGACGAAAAAAAATGCATTCTTTTTGCATTCTTATCAGCAGAAAAAGAATGCAAGCAGTAAACGACAGATTTAGTATGCATATAAGTAGCTATAAGTAGGATCTTTCTGTTGAGCATAGCTTTCCCACCGTTAATGGACAGTCCTGAGCAAAGCAACGTTCAAAATTCAGGAATAGATTTTGTCAATATATACTTGCTGACAAGTGTATATCGTCGGGTTAAAACTACAACTAGACATCTACATTTTTCATGTTTTGAGAAAAAAGCCTTTTTAGTTTTTTGAAATTTGTTTTTTGTATGGGATTTTGCAGTTTTCAGCTTTTTATTCTTTATATAAAATTAGGTGGGGACTACATTTCAAAAAACTGAATATAGTGGGGCATAGAGCCGTTTTTTCTTCATGTTCCTTCATACTTAACTCAAAACATCAGTATATGTAGATGTCTAGTTGTAGTTTTCACCCGACGATATGGCAAAAGGTACTGTTTTTAGTACTAAGATTAATAAAAACGGTTATCGGCCATCTTTTTAGAACTTCTAAAAAATCTTTATCAGTTTACGAGTTATAATATTTTTTACTAAGACTATAGAAGTGGTATATATTTTCAAATATTAAAAAAGCTATAACTCTTAAACCAGTAAAAATAACGAATTTTCCTTTGATTATTTCCAGAAAAAACTGTCAAAAATAAATCGAGAGCACAAACAAGCAAGAAAAAAAAAAAAAAAAATTAATTAATGTCTGCATAATATACATTTGATCAAAAGTTATGAGTCGAAAACAAAATGGTGCCCACACTCGGTACTCTTCCCCTACTAATGTGAGCATGCTCGTAAAATATACACATACACTTTGCCAGCTTCCCTACAATTTTCGCACTAAATACTTTTCAAAATGAAATGCTGTTTTTTTCAAAGTTCACAAACCTACACAGTTCTATGCACCCAAGCAGCTTCAACGCAGCAAATCAGTGAGTGCTAAATTTTATATAAAACTCAAAAAAGGGGAAAAATTAATCCCGCTTTTACTAATTTTTTGACGTTGCACGGACGCATTTGCATACAAAGCAGAACGGTTGGCAGGAGCAAATCTGATCAAAAGCTATAACAGGCTTCAAGCGAACATACTTACATATATATGTATGTATGTGTGTATTATTTATATGTACCCAAGGGAAAAAGTTTCAAGCGCTTCTCAACCAAGCACTTTTAAAGCGCTGGTTCCCATAGAAATTAAGAAGCACTTACGCAACGGTTTTTTGTTACGCTAAATTCTGTTAAGAGAGAAATGTTTGTTTCAATATTTGATTAGCATTTCAAAAAAGAGAGAAAGAGAACAAAATATAAAACCAAAAATGTGTTTAATATAAAAAAATTAACATACACGTTACACAAGTTTGCCATGTATCTGGGTTCGAACCTCAGAGCGGGTGAATATATTCTTAATCTTATTTTTTTAATTTTATTTTGTTATTCCACTTTTCTATTTTCCTTTCTCTAATAAATTTAATTTTGTTTGAATTGAAACTGAATACACAATGATTTTTTATAAGGCTGTTGGAAGCATTCTTATATCAAATTCTAGTTGGAGACACATTTCCTTAAATAAAAATTTTATACCTCTTCATAATATAGGTAAGTAGTCTATTTAGTGGTCTTATAAGTTTGTAATTGTAAGAAAAAATAATTTGTTACACGGACGGGCCTCGGTTTGAATCCAAGTGCGGTTAGTTCGCTCACTGCAAATACTAGGTGTACAAATATGAAACCGGTAATGACATCTAGCGGTCGATAGCCGTATATGTATGAGCTTCCGAACCGTGCTAAATGTCTTAATTGTTCATCCTGTCATCTGTCAACAATATTCAGTTCACAATTTGTCAAGTTTCATACAAAAACGCATTTTTTCCGCTTGTAAAGATGTCGAATTATGTGCCTGAAAACTCTCATTTGCAGGAAGCATTTCCGGGAAGCTCGCCAGGCAAAACGGAAAAGGTTTTCTCCATCGAATCATCACTGGCGATGAAAAGAGGATTTATTTCAACAATCCCAAATGAACAAAATTATACCTGAGCTCCGGTCAACAACCCAAATCAACACCAAGACCAAATCGCTTCGGCCGAAAGACAATGCTGTGTATTTTCTGGGATCAGCGTGGTGCTATTTGGTATGAACTACTAAAACCAGGTTGAAACAGTTACTGGCGTACGCTACCATCAACAATTGATCGCTTTGAACCGTGCTATACGTCAGAAGAGGCCTGAACTACAACTTCGCCATGGCAAAATTGTATTCCAAGATGACAACGCATCGCCACATCGAGCAGCGGTCAATAAAAACTTGGTAGAATCGTACAACTGGGAGCCCCTGCCCCACCCGCCGTACTCACCGAACCTGGAGCCGTCCGATTACTATTTGTTTTCATCGATGGGACACGCACTCAACGATTCGTACTTCAATTCTTACGAGGAAGTGCAAAAATGGCTCAATGAATGGATAGCCTCAAAAAACGAAAAATTTTTTTGGCGAGGAATCCATAAATTGCCTGAAAGATGGGAAAGATGTGTAGCTAGCGAGGGGAATTACTTTGAAGATTAAATTTGGAACTATTTTCGCAAAATAAACGTATTTTTTTTAAATAAAAATTACCGGTTTCATATTTGTACACCTAGTAAGAGCTACATTCTAGGACATGCAATGTTAAAAACAAAGAATAGTTTTTACGGAGCAAAAGTGCTTATCGGTGAAAAAAAAAGCACTTCAGAAGGCTTTTTGAAGCGTTTTTTTCCCCTTGGGTAAATAAGTCCACACATCTTTATGTAAAGGTATGTACGTATGCATGTCATTTATTTGTGGTAAAGTGTGGCCACATTTTGTGTTTTCCCTATAGCGAATGTTTTGGTTCAGTGAAAATGGAAAAAACAAAATTCGAAATTAAGCAGTCGCCAACGACTCAGTTCATTTTGCACCATTTTAATTTGTTCACATTTGCTTCAAAAACTCTTCCACATAATCATCACCACTGCAAATTTTTGGTATAGAGGATTTGATGTAAAATTTTCGAAATTTTTTTTTTTTTGCTGAACGCCGGCAGCACTGGTAACATGCTTTTGTGTTTATTTTAACGGTTGATTTAGTGCGAATTTTCAATGCTTTGGGGTTAGAAGCGGATAATTGCATTTTCAATGCGTTTTCCTGGAACAAGGGGTGCAGTGAGAAGATCGCATCCTCATCAATGTTGGTCATGTACAATATTCCGGAAATGCGCAACCATTGCAGCAGTGTTGCCATGGTGCTGAAAAGTTTATCATTGAATTGTTTTGATAATGCCTTCGGTAAGGCAATCAAGTTTTACAAAGTGAATGAATTGTGACATTTGTCGAGCAAATTTTAAATAGCCTTACCTTGCATAAATGAAATCAAAAGAATTTTGCAAATCCGCAGCGTGAAAGTGTTGGAAAGGTTTTGTAGTGAAGTTATTTTAGTTTTACACTCAGTGAGGAAATTAAAATTTTTGTGAAGCCAGAGGTTTTACACTAATGAAGTTTTAAATTTTTTAATAAAAACCAATTAAGTTGTAATATAATCGTGTGGCAGAAATCTATTAACTACTGTGGGGGACAAACTGGTCCGATGGAAATTTGATTAAATTAGTTGGAAAGCATAAAAGACATAATTCGCCGATGTACACGTTTACCACCCACACGAAGTTCGGGCGTTATCAAAGCATTTATTCAAAATTGGTATCTATTTCTATTAACTTGATACCAAGTCAAAAATGTTACAACCCTGTAGGATCACTGACTGTTAAATAATTAGTTTGTAAACTACACCATAAAGCCTAACGACTAGTCTAAATTCTGATCGCATCACATAGAAAGATCTATTTACGCTTCGCATTGCTTTTCATTGGACGTTACCAATTGTCTCCATATGCATTACTTTGAGACCAGAAAAAGGTCAATTGTTTTTTTTTTTCCAGAATCTATTTTACCATTTTGAAACGACATTTTTCGACTAAGGGCGTTCTTGCACGCAACGTCTCAATTGTCTCCGGTCGATCCTAAAGTGAAATTGTGAGTTATCTTTGATAGTTTTTGAGTTATTCGGAATAAGCCGAAAATCTACATTATAAAAATCAGTTTTAGTGATTTAAGAAAAACAAAAATACTGCAATATTGATAGCTTGTGCAGGTCAATTTTGTTAGTTTGCGTAAAAAAATTATTGTGTCAAAAATTGGTCTTGATCGGAATGTGGCCCAAAGAGAGGCACCTCGGCAAAAATTTCACGAAAATAATTCATAGCTCCCCCGGGATGACCCCTAGAGTGGTAAAATGTATTACCACGTTCCATTATATATTTCTTCCCAACATTTTTTCTAAGCATACCTATCTCCTATTTGTCACTCTTTTAGGGTTCCCCCCTACAAAATCCACACTTTTGAAAATTTGCAGTAACTGTCCTTGGACGACCCCAAGATAGATGAAATGTATCACCATTATCTGCAACATTTTCATATGACAGACCTACCCCTTATCTGTTCCCCCTTTTGATGGTCCCCCTACAAAAACTCTAAGCTTTCCCGGGGTGACCCCTAGAGTGGTGAAATGTATGATCTGCTGTTTACGGTAGGCTCAGCTGAAGGAGAAGTTCCGCTTCTGAAGAATATGAAGAAGAAGACGGATCATCGGTCGCAGAATATGGCACAAAAAAGGACCTTCTACTTCAGCTGATCCTACCGTAAGGCATAAAAATGCTGATAGACGACTTCATAAAAAAAGAATTAAGCGCTCTGCGTCAGCTAAAATTATGAGTTCAATTGAGCTTTGGAATGTCAATAATTGATTAATTAATTGGCAGGCTCATTTTACTTAACCTCATCTACTGAATAGTATGAGTTCTGTCTTACAATTTATACTTCTGTACTCATTTGTGTTTTAAAGAAAGTCCATGTTGTAGATCTTAACTTTCTTTGCACTTGTTTTGTTAGAATATCCTTTATATGACATCAATATTTTTAGAAATTGTGATAATTTTCTTTATTAGAAAAGCCGAAATTAGCCATAGTCCGATTGATGAACCTTTAAAATTCTGTAGGTATTTTAATAAGCAACAATTAGTACTTCAAAACATCAAGTTAAAATATTTACTTATATATGAAGCAATCCACGCCAAGTGTACCAGCTCAAATTTTGTTTTCTCCGATTTCGCTCAAATTTGGCAATATGGTAAATCCAGTGTGGAAGAACAACAACCCATTAGGATTTGGTCCTAGTACCATTTGTTGTTAAAATACGGGGTGTTGAAGTTGACGTTTTTAGTCATTTTCATGAAAGGGTGTTTTTTCAAAAATTTATAGTTTCCCCTAAAGTTTGTAAATTGATAAATCTAAGTTACAGGACCCAATAATTTTGAAGTGTTCTTTTTGTAAAAAAATATTTCTTGGTGAAAAAATTTTTTTTCCACCAAAATTTTTTACATATAAAAATACTTTTGAATTTTTTTAAAAAAACCCCCTTGTATTTTATTTTAAAGTATTTTAAATTAAAGCATCATTTATAAGCTTTAAAATGATGTATGACTCAAGATGGGATTCGGACGCAAAAATCTTTTTTTAAAGAAGAGGAAAGCATCTTACGAAAAAAGTGTACTAGGCATAAAATGCTTAGAACCATCAAGGAAATAAGTGTGAAATTTTTTGGGTAGATAAAAAAAAATTTTTTTTTTGATTAATTTTTGAAAAATTTCAAAAAAAAAATTTTCAATAAAAAAAAAAAAAGTTTCCAAAAAAAAACAATCCAAAAAAATCACACGTATTGCTTGGACGATTCTAAGAACTTTTTGCTTAGTACGCTTTTTCCGTAAGATGCTTTCCTCTTGAGTTAAAAAAGATTTTTGCCTTCCGCGGGCGTTCAAAAGCCAAAAACTCCGATTTAGCGACCGAATCTTATCTTGAGTCATACATCATTTTAAGGCTTATAAATTATGCTTTAATGTAAAGGACTTTAAAAAAAAATCGAAGGGGGTTTTTTTAAAAAAATTCAAAAGTATTTTTAAGTGTAAAAAAATAGAAAGAAAAAATAAATATTTTTTTATAAAAAGAACATTTCAAAATGAATGGGACCAGTAACTTAGATTTTTCAATTTACAAACTTTACTGTAAGCTATAAATTTTTGAAAAATGACCCTTTTCATGAAAATGACTAAGGACGCCAAATTCAACACCCTGTTTTTTAACAACAAATGGTACTAGGACCAAATCCTTCCAGATTAATGTTCTTGCACACCGGATTTACCATATTGCCAAATTTGAGCGAAATCGGAGAAAAAAAAATTTTGAGCTGGTACAATTGGCGTGGATTGCTTCATATATAAGGTTAATCATGCAGAAAAAGATTGTTTAGTTTTTAAATTTTAAAACATGCAAGTACTAAGCGAGAATGTATTAGACGTTTTAAAAATATTATAAAAGATGAAATATTTAATAAAAATTGGAAAAATTTTATGTGCGCTTTTGTAAAAAAAAACTAACCTGACAAGCCGTGATTAAGGAAAGTTGTTAGATCAATAAGTCCATCTGCAATGAGACAGGACAAATTGCTAGAATCAGTGATGATGACAGAAAACATAATGACAAAGAAAAGCAGCGAATAGTGTAATGATTTAAGAAAGTTACATACATACACCGAGAAAATATTTTCAATCGCGAACAATCTTCCAAAATTTTTGGGATGAACTTACAACTCTTCCAATCGAGCTTTGCAAGTCAAGCAAGGTGGTTTCAAATATAACTTCTTCACAAATAACTTATAATTCTTCCAGACGAGTTTTACGTTATACAAGATGGCTGACTACGACATGGCGTCAACACCTGAGAAATTTCCAAAAAACTAGACATTTTTTTTTCTAAAAGGCAATATTTCTGAGGCCCGGTAAGAAATAAACTATACGTACGCAGTATTTTGTACTTGAAAAAAAAAAATAAAAAAAATAAAATGAAATATAATTATAAAATGTCGATATAAAAATAATTTCATAAGAATTTTTGTCCAAATTTTAGTCCAATTGCCTGTCAAAATTGAGGTGCCGTTAAAAATATACCATGTAATTTGACATTTTGCTTCGTGAAAAATACCTAAGAAATATTGCCTTTTAGAAAAAAAAAAAAAATTATAATTTTTTCGAAATTTCTCAGGAGCTGACGTCATTTCCTAGTCGGTTATCTTGTATCGTGTAAAACTCGACTGGAAGAGGTATAAGTTATTCGTGAAGAAGTTAGTTTTCAAACCATCTCACAGAAGAGCCTTAGGAGATTGTTTTTTTATTCGCCTGGAAGAGCTTTAAGCTTGGCTTTTAATGGCTTTTAATGATCTTCTAGAAGAGCGATAAAAGAACCTTCTGTTAATCGCGCCGAAGTTTTGTCGCGCAATACTCCCCTGGAAGAGTTGCTAGTTCATCGTAGAGATGTTTGATTTGCAATAATCTTCCAGAAGAGTGTAAGGAGAATCTTCTGTTACTCGTGGAAAATTTTTAACGGGGAAAGCTCGCGTGGAAGTATTATAAATGCATTCCAAAAATGTTAGAAGTTTCTCCGCGATTGAAAATGCTTGCTGTGCGTGTACATATAAATGTATGTATATATATGTGTGTTGTTAAAAAGATAGTTATGGTTAGATAACGAGGTGAAAGTTGTATAAAATATGTGCCAAAAGTTGAACTATAGTAAAAGCTAAAGACATTCCTAATATGTTTTCTTTTATTCATTTTCTATTACATAGTATTTTACCCTTCAAGTAGTGCTGCTACCAATACACTTGGCAAACGCAATTCCTTAGCCAACATTGATACCCTACTTAGATAAAGTTATCAAAATGTTGGTGCACGAGTATGAAGAAAATATCTTTTTTTTTATTTCAAGAAAACAGAGAAATCTCTTAAAAAAAATCTGAGCGTATGTGTCAATGTAATTGCAGTACTTTTAACCCAGCACTACCTACAGCGTAATACCGATAGCATCTGACCATTTTTTTTTTCTGTACTTATTACCTTCGACTCACAACATAATCAACATTTTTTTTTTTCTTTCAAAATAAACAATATCGCTACAGTTACATTTCAAGAAAATTGTGCTAATGACTTTGCAACATGGTCTCAATATGGAATTCTCGTCTTTTTAAAAATAAAATTTCTTAAGAAACATGTGCGCTTATCTGACGATCGCAAAGTCCTTTGAAATTGATACATGCCAAGTATTCGTTACGTTTTTTTATTTTTTTATTTATTTTTAAAATGGCTTCTTTTTTTTTTTTTTTGTTAAATTAAAAATATGTCAATTTTTTATATTTCGTCCTTCTTTTTTGTTAGTTGTCGCATGTCATGGTCATTTAAAATAGAATGTGTGTCTTTGAAATTGACACGTTTGTGTATTAAATGACAATTGATGTCGCAAATACACAACATAAATCATTGTTGACATCTAGAGGGCAAATAAGTGTTTGGAACAAAATTTAATTGAAGCTTAAAAAGACATTAAAATTACCATTGAAATGTAAATAAATGATTAAATTGCACAGAAGAGAATGATAGAAATTTGATTAATTTCCATTTTATTAAGAACATTTGTTTTCGATTTATTGCTACTTCAAAGCGATGGATGTTGTAGAGCATAAAGATATGATTTTGGAAAATAAATTCAACAAATCGAATAAAAATGTACTTCTATTAAACAGGGATTTTATATGATGTTTCAAGTAAGATATTTAGGGGAGAGTGGGGATAGGTGGCTAACTATTTTTGCTTACGGTTATATTTTTTCACTAATTCGCGATAGAATATATTCTAATGAGTAATATCAAAGAATAAATATCACTTTAAATATACCAGTATTATTCTAGAATGGCCCTATGCTCCTCCTAGAAGTTAAAGGAGAATACAATACAATACATTCTAGAATAAAATGTTAATATTTCATAAAATTATTCTCCGTTTAAATTTTTATGTCAAATGGTCCCAGTATCCCTACTCAAAATATGTATTCATTTCTTTGTGAGAGCTATTTATTGTAAAACAATACATTACATTTAGGAAGCATGAAATCTCACATGACGAATCTTTTATTTATTCGATGTTTTCGTTTGTTTTCTTTCTTTTCTGGAAGTTATTGAGAAGTCTTTCTTATCATGATTTTCCTTGATCAATTTTCTATGAGTCTGTAGATAATGACACTTCCTCTTCGTTTTTTTCTCTGTGTTGTTCCGTGGTTTAGCTTTCGGGAATCAACGCAAGTCCTCTGGTGATCTTCCTGGCCGAAAACCCTCGCATTCTGTAAATCAACGGAAGAGCATCAAGGTCGATATGAGGAGATGTCTCAGACTAAATTGAGTGGTTTTTTTCAGCGGTAGTGTTCTGAAGAGTAATTTCATTTTCTATGATCGAGGTTTCTTCAAGATCATTATCAACGACCCGCTCTGTGTCCATGTTTCTGTTGGGAAATTCTCTTCCAAGAAAGTCTGTTGCTGAGAATGTATGCAGATTGAAAGGAAAAATTTCAGTCTTGTGAAATCCAGATTTTATATTCGTTGGAAAAATTGTAGCGTCATGTGCAAAGCGCACGCATTCCGCGACCTCGTAAATTGTTAGTGGCTATTTCAAAGACTTTATCATTGCATCCAGAGACCGGTTATTGAAAAAATTTAAATTAAAAAGAGGTTCATGTATCCTTACAAAAAAGGTTCATGTATCCCCACAAGCTATCAGCAATTTGGAAATAATTTTAAGGTAACATGAGATATTTCAATTTGTGAAAATGACAGAATTTGCATAAACTAACGATAGCAAGAAACTGTATCGAGTTCAGAGCACAAGATACTTTTTTCGGAATAACTTAATGCCACGATTGAGGCATTTTCGGGCGGGTAAAGACTTTGTTTATTGATATATGCGACAACAAACGTTTGATACAACCACAAATGCGTGTGAGGTTAGGTTACCGACAGAGTTAACAATACACATGATAATCGCACAAAAAGTCCTAGAGAGTAAGCAGATATCCATAGTGGTTCATGTATCCCCATGAGCCACCTATTCCCACTCTTCCCTACTTTATTTCTTTCATGTAGCCTTTTTCTGAAAGGTAACGACTCGAGCTAGAAGTGCAAAGCAAGTTTTCTGCAATTTAAGAAAAATTACTATTTTTAATACTTGTTGTTGTTGTTGTTTATTACTATCATAAGTACAATATTTACATTAATAGTTACAAACTTTGAGATTTAATCCTATGGATTTTACAGCAAATGAGTTAAAATTTAATAATAATGATTAACAATTGAATAAAATTAAAATTAATAGGAAAATGATAGTTAAAAACCTATAATAATATTACAATTACACTAGATAAATGAAATTATGAAGTCAGGTTATTCGTTCTACTATAAAAAATAGAGGAACAAAAAACCTGCTTATTGTAAACTCCGTATAAGCGCGTAGTTTGAAAACCGGCATTTATTAAAAAATGACATGCTCAAATCATTAATGACATTTGAAATCGTTTTTTCTTGTGCTATCGTATGCAAATCTGATGTTGAAAACCTTAGCGGTAAACCAAAAATTGTTTTAAAATTCTTATTTTGTATAACTTGAAGTCATTTTAAATGAGTATTTGCACAATTTTTCCAAACTGGACAAGCATAAGTCAGAATTGGCCTAATACATAATTTGTAAAGCAGCATTTTGTTTTTAATGCTTAGCTTAGATTTTTTGTTCATAAGCGAATAAAGACTTTTGCTGCATCTAGTTGCTTTAATGCAGATGCTTTCTATATGCTGTTTAAATATGAACTTCTCATCAAGAATAACTCCTAAATACTTGACTGAGTTAGAGAATGGTATTAAGTTCCCTTGCACTGAAAACGGTCTAGTGGGAATTCTCTTAGGAGATTTGTTAAATGGAAATATTATAGCTTGGGTTTTTCACTATTAACTTTAATTTTCCACTTGTCAAAATATTTAGTAGCTTTGGACAGAGCACCCTGCATTTTTTTTACAATAGCATTAGATACTTTACCCGATATTATCAAAGCGCTGTCATCTGCATAAAAAGCTAAGTCAACATAAGGAGAAGATTTAAAGTCAGAAGTGTATAGAGAATATAAAAGCGGTGATAATGCTGAACCCTGTGGCACTCCGGCAGGAATTTGCCTTTCAGAGGAATTAAAACCCTCCACTTGCACGATAAAGAATCTATTAGTGAGAAAACTTTTTATAATTTTAATTAGGTACAATGGACATTGTAAAATATTTAACTTATATATTAAGTCATTATGCCAAACAGAGTCAAAAGCTTTCTGTATGTCTAAAAACACAATTCCAGTAGACTTTCTTATTCGTTTGTTTTCTTTTATAATATTAACCACTCTTTTGACTTGGTGAGTTGTACTATGTTCCGCTCGGAATCCAAACTGAAATCTATTTATAACATTGCTTTCTTCAGCAAAATTTTTGAGCCTATCAAGAATAATTTTTTCAAAAATTTTGTCTAAACTGCTAAGTAAACTAATAGGCCGATAGCTGTTGGGTAGTTTTGGATCTTTGTTTGGTTTTAATATTGGTATAACCTTAGCCTTCTTAAATATTTGGGGGAAATATGAAAACTTAAGGCAAAAATTAAATATTTTAACGAGAAAATTTAAAGCCGATTCTGGAAATTTTTTGAGTAGAATATTATTAATTCCATCGAAACCAGGAGCTTTTCCTTTATTTAGATTATTTATAATGCACAAGATTTCTACAACGTCAGTGAAAGTTTGTAAATCTTCATTATGAACGTGATCACTATCTAGACCAGTTACATAACTACTGACAAATCTGTCAATAGAGTGAGTAGAATTACTAGACGTGGAATGGGCTTCAGAAAATTGGTCAGCTATAGCATTTGCTTTATCAACATGGCTTGTAATCTGACAATTGCCTACCATTAAAGTGGGGATATTCTTCTTTTTTTTAGTAAAATATTTCGAAACCTTCCAAAAATTTTTACTACCTACCCTTAGTGTCGACAAAAATTTTGTCCATTGCTCATTTCTAAGGTTATTTATATGTATAGAAATTAATTGATTTAATTGCTTAATAATTGCGAGAAAACAGGTTTTTTCACCAAGGTTTCTACTCCTTTGAAATTTTCTTCTATACATATTCCAAGTAGCTATGATTGAAGAACACACGTCAGATAGAATTAAGGAGTTAGGCTTACGCCTTTTATACGAGATCGTCAGTAGTCTAGCGTTATCTATAATATTTGAAAATTCAAGTAATTGAGATTCAATATTGAAAATAGTGATATCTTCGCTTAGAGAAGCGGAAGACATAATGTTGTTGTCAATTTTACTCTTAAAAAATTCCCAATTAGTATTTTTATAATCAGGATAGTACTCTACAGATTCAGAAATATGCTCGTTTATGCAAAAACTAATCGGATTATGATCAGAATATAACTCACAAGATAAAACGTTCAAATCAGAAAAAGACATCGAGGAGTTAGATAAAAGAAGGTCGACAGTGGAAGAGAGTCTAGGATTTAAATTTTGTGGGATTCTAGTAGGACTTAACGGATAATAAATAAAATAATTAGAAATATTTTGATGATTAAATAAAGCTCGTCCAGACTGGTTTATGTTGCTGCAATTCCAACTAGTATGTTTTGCATTAAAATCGCCAATAATAAAGTAATCGTTGTTAACTGACGTAAGAAGATTTAGATCACTCGAAAAATCACTACTGTATCTTGGACAGTAAGCAGATATAAGAATTTTATTTGTGTTGTTAATTTTCAGTGAAATACTGATATTTTCTATCAGTTTGGTAGGAAAAATTTTATGCAAGCAATGCTCTATTCCATATCGAATGGCAATTGCAACACCACCTCCAAAAGTTTCTCTATCATTTCTATAAATTTTGTATCCAGCGAGTCGAAATTTATGATGAGATTTCAAAAATGTTTCGTTTAGAGAAATTATATCAACAGAATTGCTTACTAGAAAGTGGTGGAGTTGTGCAGAAGCGTTAAATGTTGTAATGCCTTGACAATTCCAATGCATTATATGAAGACTGTTTAATATTTTAAAATTATATTGCATGTTTAAGCATACCCATAATTACATTCAATTGTTCCAATATTGAATGGCATCGACGAAGGTCTGTTGTAGCTTTAGTGAAGATTTGAAAAAGTTCATCTATCGAAAAAAGAGAATCTTGTTCGCCTAGTGGTGTTGGTTTAGATTTAACTGCATCTGCGTAGGTTGATTTAGATTGAGATGGAAAAAAGCTGCTTTTTAGTACTAAGATTAATAAAAAAATCGGTTTTTGGGTATCTCTGATATTATAAAACAAGTCAATATTTTTAGCAATAAAACCATATATGTAAATAGAAAGTACTAGTTTTTGATTTCAATATTTATTTAAATTATAACAACATGCTGAAACAATGGAAAACCCTGTTTCTTGAAAAAATTACGTGATAGAACATTTCTGCGGATGGTATCGGATTGTACATTCAAATTGTTTTAAAAATCATATTCTTGTTTCTCTTAGCTTAACATTTTTATTTTCTAAGCCATATTTGAAACTTTGGTGAAATTTTTCACAAAATTCGGACAAATATCAAATTTAATAAGATAGCGTTATTACCAAAAACTAGCATTTTGAGGCAATACACATTCGTTATTATCAATTCTATATAGTAAATTATGGAAAATTTGTTTGTGTTATTTTAGACCAAAGCTAAGTCGCCTTATAATCTAAAAAATGAGAATTGAAAAAGTTTATCGAAATATCTATGCTTCAGATGAAATGACAATATTAAAATATTTCCAAATATAAAAGAGTTGCATACAGTAAGTACAACGAATCTGTGCTTAATTAAATGTCGGTCAATGGGTCCCACAGCCCCAAATTGCAAAATTAACGCTGCTGATGCCCTAAAAACAAATGAAATCTGCATTACACTGTGTGTGCCATGTTTGCGGTACCCATACAATTGTACCATTTGGCTTGCAATGATTTTGTGTGCAGCTAAAACTGACTGTCAACATAACCGAAATGTCCCGTTTTTACGGCTTAAATCGATTTTTCAGTTTTGCCCACAGCTGCAGTAGCAAAAAGTCGTAATATTTGAACATTTTTTGCTTAATAATGTATGCAGTAAGCAGAGTTGCAAGAGAATTTATCAAATTTGATAGCTGAAAGATTTACAGTGGCTCACAGCTTATTTCGTGCAGTAATTTTTTTTTTAACTTTAAAACTCTGTATCTTTAAAACTAATACAAATATCATCAAATTTTAAATGCAGGCTTAGACGGGCGTGTCTCTTGTTGTTCATAATGAGTAAAAAAAAATCCACAAAATTTGATTCCGAGACGCTTAAGGCGGAAAGACCGATTGAGCAGGTGAAATTGAAGTCTCAGATTATTTCGTGCAGATGCTTATTTTCCCTTTGGAGCCAGCGTTTCGCGTTATTTAATGAGAATTTCTTTTTCTATGTTCCCTGTGTGGTATTCTCAACTAGATGCAGCCAATTTTTGAACATGTGAGGGTAAAAAAGTGCATTTTGCAGAAATGGGTCGTTCAGCAACGAAAATCGGTGATACCCCATTTTAAGAACGGCCAATCTATGCGCTAATCTTCTTGATATGTTAGTTTGAGTCCCACCTACAATGCAAAGCACAATTGAAAGCTTAGTTCATGTAAATCGGGTCCAAAATTAGGTTAAAAGTGCGTCAAACAACAATTTTAATCCCGCTGACGATTTATTTATGGTCCACAAAACCAATACTAACCCACATTATTGGCTCCAAAAACCATCTGGGATATACATCAAGAACTAAGTAACTCGTACAGTGCAAAAACTGGCGGCTGCGTGTCCCGAGACCACAGCTTCAAAGCCCAAGTAGTCCTTCATAAGCAAAAAAAAATTCAAAAAAGTCTACTTGGTTTTGCGATTCGGCTCAATATTACGTTTCCGCCATAAGTATGTCATGTCATCAGGTTCAAATATGTTAAATTTAGACTTGTCCATGATTATGACGTTGCTTTAAAAGTCCTAATTTTTGTGGGCGTGCTAATACTGAGCTCGATATCAAAAATAATGTTGGCTATTCTGGCTTCTTTTGTTTATGAAGGGCTACTTAGGCTGTACGAGTTACTTAGTTCTTGATGTATATCCCAGACGGTTTTTGGAGCCAATAATGTGGGTTAGTATTGATTTTGTGGACTATAAATGAATCGTCAGCTTGACTAAAATTGTTGTTTGACACACTTTAACCCTAATTTTGGACCCGATTTGCATGAACTAAGCTTTCAAATGTGCTTTGCATTGTAGGTGAGACTCAAACTAACATATTAAGAAGATTAGCGCATAGATTGGCCGTTCTTAAAATGTGGTATCACCGATTTTCGTTGCTGGACGACCCATTTCTGCAAAATGCACTTTTTTACCCTCACATGTACATGATCAAACTAAAAATTGGCTGCATCTGGTTGAAAAAACCACATAGAGAACATAGAAAAAGAAAATCTCATTAAATATCGCGAAACGCTGGCTCCAAAGGGAAAATAAGCATCTGCACTAGGGATTCCAATTTTTTGACTTTTTGCGATCCCGGGATTTCGGGATCGAGAAAATTTGAATCCCGGGATCCCGGGATTTTTCGGGATTCGTATGAATTTTTTTTTTTCTTCCTAAATAGACAGAATTTAGTATTAAAAATTCCTAATATTTTGTCTTATATACCCCTACTACACCCCTACAAAGATATTTTATTTAAAAAGTGTCAAAAATATTAAAGAACAATTTCTTAAAGCAGGTACATTTTATTATTAATTCACGCCTTTTTTTAAAAACAAAAATTCATAAATACTTATTTGCTTCAAAAAAAAGCATAAAGGTACATTGCAGCATTATATGCTTAGTTAAATACATATCGATACCTTAGAGCGCTATAGTCCTATCTCAATTTTTTCAATTATTGGGAAATGCAAAAAGAATACTTCAAACAGTGGTTATTTAGAATTGGCTGCGATTTTGAAAAAACTATACATGCAATAATTTTACCTTAGTATATTTTAACATAATTTTATGTTAAAAAATTCTTTTATTAATTTTTAACAAAATCAATTTAACAAATTATATGGAATTGCACTACTATTCAAATAAACTACACATTTAGTAAATTTTATGAGCGACCAGCATTTCCCGGTGTGCGTTGCGATAGCTTCTTTTGTACGGAGGGCACAGCATTTCCAATTAAACCAATGAATGTAAATTGCTCCGATGCAATTTATATGCGCACCAAAACTCATCTAGATAGTTTCAGAGCATTAGATAGTTTCAGAGGTATGATACTTTTTTAAGGACGTGGGACCGCCCATTTTTCCCTTAGACACTATTTGTGCCGTGACTCTTAATACACATACCACATCTCATCCATATCCTTTGAATGATTTCAGAGACATGAAAAATTATTTTTTTCGAATCATGGAAAAAACAAGAAAGTTTCAAAAATTTCTGGTTCCGACCTTTGGGTGAAAAAGAAAATGTTTCCACTAAAAAGATGTAAAATGTCATGAAACGTGTAGAAAAGACGAAAAAAATGGAAACATTTTCTTAAAAATGTGACTTATTTAAATATTCAGAGGAGTTAGCACAGTGGCGCTCTTCAAAAAATTACAGTTTGGAGATACGATTTTTCTTAATTCTCGAATATTTTGGTGTTTTAGTGGTATTTTGACATCCCACAGAATTCCACTCGGTAAAGAAGCCCACAAGGATACCATATCTGCAAAAATCGCAAAAAGTGGAGATAGGACTATAGCGCTCTAAGGTATTGATATATAAAATATCATACATATTTAATTATATAAAATAGTGAGATCAAAGTTTTAACAAGTGTTGGACTTGGAAGAATTAACTTTTGTTTTAATCAGTTTTATTACTTATTATTAAAATATGAT
Source organism: Calliopum simillimum (assembly GCA_951812925.1). NCBI lineage: Eukaryota > Metazoa > Arthropoda > Insecta > Diptera > Lauxaniidae > Calliopum > Calliopum simillimum. The sequence continues at coordinate 141,350,446 of OX638368.1, forward strand.
TTTTGGAAAATTAAAGCATTTATTATTTTATCATCCAATTTAGATCTAAATTTATTACGTATATAACCCGCACACGAAAAGCATCTTTCTGATTCAACACTTGTTGGTTGAATTGAAGAAATATAATCGAATGTTTTCTGGAGGAAATAACCCCTATCACCACATTACAAAATATATCAATTTCTTTCATTAAAACGTCGGATAAATTATAAGACTTTCTAGAAAATTAATTTTTTGGCAACTCTGATAGTGGGAATGTAAATTTATTACACAAATGATTTATCAGAAGAAAACTCATATGAGTTATTTTGGCATTAGATTTGAGTCTATTTGAAAATTGAAGTCATAGGTGTTTTCAAATTTTTAAATGTTGTTTGAAAAATAAAAAATTAAAACAATTTCAACAATATAAATTAAAAACAATAAAAAATTTACAGTCAGAGAAAAAATCATACAGAAAAACATAAGAGAACTAGTCTGAAGTGCCTTTTAGCAAAAATGATATTACTCAAAGCAGATTTATCTTTCTTTATAATATCAATAGTGATTTTGATTGGTTGAAGAGTTCGAGCTAATTGTTTAATAATTTTAAATTCGCTACAGTGGATCGAAGAAACCTTTAAGTCAATACAAGCTGTTTTTATGCTACTCTCAAGCATAATAAAGTGCTGCAGCATATCTAAAAGACTACTCCATCTCATCTTGCAATCTAAGATTAACTTCAGCTCTTTATTATGTTCAATTTTAACATAATGTTGTAAGACTTCGTTTTTTGTTGGTGATTTTTGGAACATTCTAACAATTTTTCTAACCTAAAAAACTTACAAAAGAAATCCCGGGATTGGTAGTACTAATCCCGGGATTTTCGGGACTGCAAAAAGGCTCGAATCCCGGGATCCCGGGATCCCGGAATCCCGGGACTGAAATCCCTAATCTGCACGAAATAATCTGAGACTTCAATTTCACCTGCTCAATCGGTCTTTTCCGCCTTAAGCGTCTCGGAATCAAATTTTGTAGATTTTTTTTTACTCATTATTAACAATAGACACGCCCGTCTAAGCCTGCATTTAAAATTTTATGATATTTGTATTAGTTTTAAAGATACAGTGTTTTAAAGCTAAAAAAAAATTACTCCACGAAATAAGCTGTGAGCCACTTTACGAACGGAGTGTATACATGAAATGAAAGTTATTTTTGAAACATTTAAATAGCTAGAATGTCACAAAAGTTTGAAAGTATTGAAAAACAAATTAAAAAATTTTTTTAACGCCTTTTTTTATAAAAATGAGTCATTATATAAAATAATTTTCATTTGCTATGTGTTGCTGTAAGCAAAAAATTTTTAAAATGTTAAAAATTTAAATAAATATCAGAAATTTGAACAATCTCAATAAAAATATGATCACTAATGATGATGTCTTATACACCAAAATGTACATTTGGAAAAATTAAAATGTAGGCTGTTTTATTTAATGACTCATTTTTATAAAAAAAGGCGAAGTACACAAAGGCGGAAAAGAATTTTAAATTCAGATACAATCTGCTTCGCCGTATTGTCCAATTTGTTAGTTTTTAATTAATAATAAAATAGTATGAAAAATCATTAAACATTAAAAAAAGTCAAAAAGTATGCATGTGTGACATATTCTACGTGAAAACGAACCAACCTTTAGTACTCATCCACAGTAAGCGCTCAAAGCAAAGCTGTTTAATGCGTAGAAATCTAGCTTCATACAATTTCAACGAAAGAGTATGCTATGGCCACAGTGAGTGCCGAGCGCAAAGCAGATTGATGCGAAAAAAAGAGTTTTAAAGAGTTTTTGCGCGCAGATCAGTGTTCGTAGTTTTCACTTATTAACATAGTGTTACGAAATTTCCTGTCTCTTATGACGATAATTTCAGTCTCTTATAGTTTTCTCAGTTCGATTACTGGATTGTGTAGCAATCAAAAAACACACACTTTATTTAGTTATAAAATGGTTTGTTTAAATTACAAACGTTTATTTTTACACGGTACTGTTTATTTACATTCAAAATCTAACATCACAATTAGCACTTTATTTACCTTCACTTTCACTGTGTGTACAACATTTTCGCTTTATTGCTTAAAATCAACTGTCTTCCAACTCTCATGAACAGCTCGTTTTATACCTGTATGAACATCTCGTTGATTCCCTAGGCTAATAATTTCTTGAAAAAACTTGGCATCACTGTTTTTATTGACATCTCGAACTGTCAAGTACTTTCGTGAAGTTTCTATTTATTTGTGCTTTTCGTCACAATAGTTTAAAAATCCCTGTTACGCCAGTCTATAAGAAATCATTGACCACATGAAATCATTGATGACGGATGCGGATTGTTCCATATTTCATCAACGACTTAAAGAGCGACAATTACGTTGTTGTTGATGACACACAGAGCGACAACTTTTACATATTGTCGTTGATTTAATTAAGAACAACAGCAATTACATATTTTCATTTATGACAAAAGAAATTTCTTTGGTTTTATTGTTTTAGTGTTAACAAATCTTGTGACATGGATATTAAACTTTTGACTTCCAAATGTTTTTTCTTGACCTGTTCTGCTGGACCATAAAAATAAATGATAGCACAATAAAACTAACTGCTTGAAATGAATCGCAGAACTGAAAATTCAACTTTACGCATGAAAAATCCGCGTTGCGCTCTGCTTCGCTTTGAGCGCTCACCGTGGACGAGCACTTAGGTCGACCATCATCGATTGCGCTGAAATTTTTTGGCATAACACGTTAATCGATTTGTCGAGAGACATATTTTTTTTTATTGTACCCGAAACCGGTTTTCTGACTAGGGGACTGTCGCAAAAGTGTTGAGATTTTCGTGCTTACAAGCTAATAAGAAAATAGATTTAGTAAAATTTATTCAGATTTCAAATGACCTAAGGTCTATTTCATTATCTTCTGGAAAAAGTCAAAAAATTTCGAACTTGTTTTTTACTTTCTCTTAATTTTAATATGTTTTACAGGACACGAACTACCTTTCAGTTGCATATGTGTATGGAAAGAAATGGAAAATTTTTTGTTTTCTTTCAACAGTTTTAAACACTTTACACAGTTAATAATGTTAGAAAAACCGTGCCACACCTTTGATAATAAGAGAAGCTTTGAGAATTCGTCAAAACTAAAACTGTAGTTTGCAGACGTGTAAACATTTTAGTGAAGTGACATTTTTTGCATCTCTGTCTAAAAACTACTAAAACATTTCAATGCACATTGCACATTCTCCAATATACAATTTTTTTCTGTTTTATGCCTTTTCCGCAAAAATTACGCATTCAGCAGATATTTTAAAAGATCCATTGGGAAATATTGCATTTTTTTTTTTCAATGTGCAGCCTGAAAATTTGATTTCCAATTTTGGCTACCAGTGCCGCAGTGGATTTGCTCTTTTTAACTTTTTGTACTGCCATCTACAGCAAAAATGTTTACGCCTGTTGATTCAAATTCACAGTAGGCACTACTGTCGTATTCCGCCGTTCGTGAACTTTATTCAAAAAGGTGAAAATTCTATTAAAGTTCTGCATTGTTATGTCGCGAGATTTTAGGAGCAAAAAATAAAAAATTCCAAATGAAATATGTACACCGTAAAAAAATAAATTTCCCATTATTGCTTTAAAAATCTAAAGATTTTTATATCTAATTTCCTAAAAATATGCAAGACAAAAAGTTGCTTAAAAAGTCAACATAAAAATATATATACTATTGTCTTGCGTTGGATATTTTTAGGCTTATCATATATCAGTTGAATCGTTGCTATATTTTGCGTTATAAAAAATAACTTTCATTTGAGAAATTTTTGTAAAAACTACTCCTGCGGGTGTATATTCTCTATCTGACATTCTCGCACATCAAATAATGCAACCGTCAGTCATTGAAAATTCAAAGCACAGTTTTCCATTTTATGTCTAAAAAATTATTTTCTGCCATTCAATCTCCACGAAAAAAAAAAGAAAATCAATTTCTCACATTTTGCTCACAGCAATAGACTGAGGTGTCATAATATTCAGTTGGTGAATATTCAAAATGAAAACAGTGTTGTATATCATCAAATTCTATGACATGAAACTCAAAAAACATATTTTTTTTTTTTTGGAGGTTATCAAAGTCACTGTGGTCAGCATCATTTAACTGAATGATATTTGATGATTGCTGTCAGATATCACAATCAAAAAAGTGAAAAACATTTTCAAAAAATGGAACTATCCAGTTTGCCTTAACAGGACTTTATGATTAATACTTACGGAGAAATTACACGTAAAAATGATCAAAAATCTGCTACGAGCTCGGTGAGTACTATTTTCTAATTAAGGGAAATGGCTAAAATACTTGCATATCAGCATTTGAACTACGTAGCTTTAATTATTAAATAACAAATATAAGTTTGTCATAAATTCGGTGTCAGAAAATTGAAAAGAATATAAAAAAAAAAAATAAAAATCTTTTCAATATGAAGTTGTGAATGTGAATTGAAAATTTTGAATTTTTTGTTCAGTATCAAACATAACCCTTCAGTAAAAATATGAGGCAGTCTGCAGAAAACACTAGTTCACGGTTAGTACTAGCCTGAAGCTAGTGAAAAAGGGATGCAGTGAAGGCCAGTTTTATATCAGTTTGTAGGGACAAATAATTTTGAATCGTAACGAAAACAAAATACAATTTTCGTTTTTGCTTTTGAAATAATTTGCGTTTTATGTCACTTGAATTGTGTGTCAAAATATATTTTGGAAAAATTAATGAATTAATTTTTGTTAATTTTAGTTTAACTTTATTAAGTTTATTTAAGAAAATATAAATCAAAATCAAATAAAAAAAAAAATTAAATATGACTTTACATAGGATGACTACACACGAAACCACTGGTTGAAGACTGGTTGTTAAAAGACTACTTTACACCACAACTAGCCCCGGACTGGTGTAAACGTAATACAGAAGGGGACAACTTGAAATTTCGTAGGACATCAACACACAAAAAGATCAGTTGCTTGTATGCAAAAGAGAATGAAGTCGGACTAGTACTGGTTGGTAGAGGACTAGTTAATGAACTACCCTTGAACTAGTCGGTTTGCCTGTAGGGAAGCTTTCAGGTTAGGATATCTCTAAAAAAGCAAGATATCCAAGTAATATAAATAAGGTTTTAAAGAAAAAACTAGTGCTTTCAAACACCATATCATGTTTATGTTTTCAGGGGCAACATCTCCTAAATTTTCATCAAAAGCCATTTTCAAGAAATATTGAATCAAAAAAAGTAAGCGTGGCACTTCCCGATTTTATGTAATTTTCGCTCATAACAAAGCAAATCAGTAGCTTACACAGTTTTCACAAATTTCATCAAAATATCTTACATGAGAGAAGATATCTCAGAAACCATAGGAGATACAGCAACTCTAATGCATCGCCAAATACATTGAAAATAACTATTTTTATTTTTGTTTGTTGTATTTCTATTTTCAATTATTTTCTCTTTTCATAAGTTGCTTAAATATTGTTTAAAAAATTAAATAATTCCGATACAGCTCAAAAAGGTTTCTGATTTTAAATAAAAAAAAAAAAAAATTTAAAAAAAAAATCATCAAAATTGGACGTGTTCTTGATTACTTCCTCATATTGCATGTGTTAGGGCTTATTGACTCCACTAAGTTGATATTCTGCAGCAACATTGGTTAGGAAAAATCTAATTGAGTCATCACGAAATGAACAGCTTATTTTTGAACTTTCAGAAAAATACTTTTTTATAATGACAAAAACTAGAAAATCCATATGAAGTGATTTAGCAGCAATTCACCTTATTCACCATGCATAAAACGTAAATCTGGGAACAGCCATAAATCACCTCATAAATCTCCGGTTTAAACAGGCTATTGGCTCAGATGGTAGGGTCGTTGCCTGGAAACGCATAGCTTAGATATTTTAAAGTATTGGAAATTTACATTGGAAAGTTACATGGCAAATTAAAAAAAAGAATTTATCATTTTTATAACGTCCATTATGACAACTATGATCCACTTTAACTATTTACGGCCTTTGAGGAAAAATTTTTTTTTTTTTTGCTAATCAATTTTTTTGTAGAATCGCCCATGTGTGTATCCTTAAAATGGATACATAGGTATATATGAAATGATATAATTAGACTCAAATCGGATGTTTATGTATATTCTACATTATAGTTTTCTTTTCTTTTACTTTTCTTTGCGTAAGTATCTTTTGCATAAATTTACTTATTATCATACACATAAGTATATGCATTCATAAGAGACTTAGTGCCGGCAGCAGTGACAAGAAAAAGGACGCAGACCTTCGTTAACTTATATCTTTCTTTTCTTTATTTCCTTAATAAATATCCACGTAACATAGTTGTAACACAAGCAATCCTTTGACACGTGACCCTTTTTGCAAAAAAAAAAAAAAAAAAAAACACACACATTAAAGGCAATTCCATGTACACATTATATTTGACTTTTATATACAGTTTTTTCTACAGTCTTTTTAAAGATTTCTCCAGCAATTTGTTTTCTTATTTAAGTTTAACATTTCTCGGAATGAATTATTCATTTTTTGTATGTTAAAAGTCACAATTTTATTATAACTAGGGTTCGCCTTGTGGCCGAAATTCGACCATTTCGATTTGACCATAAAATGAAGAAAAAAATTTGTATACCCTTCCTTGGTCGATAAAACACAAAAAGCTTTTAATATTCTTCCTTAGGGTTCGGGTTATCTGCCCTGGTGCAGCAGCTTAGTTGTAATATCGTGCTTTCCATTTAGAGGCGTGTAACTCCTACTAAAGAGCAAACAGTTTTTGATATCTTTCTATATCTATACCAAATAAGAATTGTATGCAGTAGTTTCGCCGTGAAAGCGTTTTTTCCATTAAGGGGCGTGGCACCGCCCACTGAAAACATAATGGTCATGTTATCGTTCCTTAGTGCCAATCGAATCTCCATACCGAACTTCGTTAAAATCGATGCAGTGGCTTAGCCGTGAGAGCGTTTTTCCCATTTAGGGGCGTCGCAAAGCCCACATTTCATCGTTGCTTATCGTTCCTTATCTCGATACCAAATTTTTTAAAAATCGATGCAGTGGCTTAGTCGAGAGAACTTTTTTTTCATTTAGGGGCGTAGAACGACGCATGAAAAAGATAATGAACATTTAGCACCAACCCTATCTACATACCAAATTTCATAGGAATCGAGATGCAGTGGCTTAGCCGCAAGATCGTTTTTTCTATTTAGGGGCGCGGCACCGCCCACTAAAAAACATAATGGTCATTTTATCGTTCCTTAGTGTTAATCCTATCTCCATACCAAATTTCGTTAAAATCGATGCAGCGGTTTAGGCGTGAGAAGGTTTTTTTGATTTAGGGGCGTGGCACCGCTCACTAAAAACGTAATGATCGTTTTATCGTTCCTTAGTGCTAATCCTATCTCCATACCAAATTTCGTCAAAATCGATGCAGCGGTTTAGCCGTGAGAACGTTTTTTTGATTTAGGGGCGTGGCACTGCCCACTAAAAAACATAATGGTCATTTTATCGTTCCTTAGTGCTAATCCTATTTCCATACCAAATTTCGTTAAAATCCATGCAGCGGTTTAGCCGTGAGAAGGTTTTTAGATTTAGGGGCGTGGCACCGCCCACTTGAAAAAAATATAAGCCTATGCACTGCTCCTCCCAACGACCTTTCCAACAAAAAAAAAAAAATCAAGCGTATCGGTTGAGATTTAGGTATAGAAACAGGGACCGAATTGATTTTGTTTGCCTATTTATATATAGATACATTTTCCTTAAAACTTTAAAGAAATTATACTAAAGACATCCTGAGGATATATGAACTGTTCACACGCTGAAACTGAAATGAAAACTTCTCTGCGCAAGTCAGTTTGTTCAGGTCTTACCATACGATCACTTTCAATGGATTTTTTGTAAAATTCTTTTTAGTTCACATATGTGAACGTTAATACCATAAAGGTAACGGGAATTGAATTGAGTAGAATACACTCTCTGGAAACTACCCAGTAAAGTTTGATGCCAAGCGTTTGGGTGGCAGTTATAGACGTGGTAAATCAAAAGCCACTTGAAACGATTTGGTGGAGAAGGTACTTAGTTTCAAGAAATTCAGAGAAGCTCAAAATCAATGCAAGGGAACGCATTCTATCTTATGTGAGAGAAAACGAGAGTATGGCTAGTGTATAAATACACTTACAGCATATGTCATGCTTTTTGAGTGCGTCCGGGAATCACCACTATTTGGGTGTCGCAAACCCAAGTTTACCTACACACTAGGCTGATTTAGACTTATAGAAGTTCGTTCCTTTGGCTAAAAAAGTTTTTCTATGGTATAAGTAAACCCATATAGAACATTTGATGAACCCGAAATCATTTTGAAAATTGAAAACTCGAAATTTTTTTTTCTTTTAAATTTAAATTGCTCAACGTTCTGTGTGGATTTTGAGACTGGTTTTTTTTTTCCCGTAAGTTCTGTAGATTTTTAGGCATTGTCTATTTAAGGTAGAAAATTAAAAAAAAAACACAAAATCTATTTTGTTTTCAATCGACAATACCTACCTCATAAATTGCAGAGCTTACGAAGAAATAAATTGCGGACTTGGATTAAACGATTTAGAATCCATAAAAAAAATTGAACAATTTAAATTATAAAATAAAATTTTCATCCATTTTTCGGGTCCATCAAATGTTCTCTGAAATGGAACAAAATAAACATGGAGATTAATTACACCATACCAAAACTTTGCTTACCCGGGAACGATATTGCGAGCAACTTTAACACAAAGCTGTTAGACGCTTCTTGTGCAAAAGTTCAGAAAGTTCCATTTGTTGGTCAAAATATTAATAAAATGCAGGTAGGATTTAGGAAAAACTTATTTTTTATTTGATAACTCCCTTGCACATTATTTCAAAATCCGTTAAAGCCAGCCAAGAGTCGAAATAATTATGTCTTTAAGACGAAATCCGACTAAAAAAGTTACTTGGGGGGTTTTGGGGTCGCTTATTGCGAACCTTACATTCGATTTTTAAAAAGCAAAATGGCTGACTCGAAATGCCAAAAAACGACACCTCCACAATTTTAATATCTTATTCAAAAACGAATTAAAGAAAACTTAGCAAGAATTCCAACAAAAATATAAAAGTGTATGTTGATAGGACCCTTTTCTTACATATTAAAATGACCGCCAAAGGCAAATTAGAAATTAGAAAAAACAAAAAAATTAATATATCAACTTTAAAGGTCCAGAACTTTGCAAAAGCATTTTGAACTCTATGAACCAAATAAACTGTTCAAAAGCTCATACAATTATCTTAAATTTTTTTAAAAAAAAAGTTTTTTCTAAAACGCTAGGGTAACCCAATAAAATATAACTATTCAGGGGCACATTTTATATCCCCCCTCAGGTGCAATTTTTTGTTAGTCTAGACCTCTATCACCCACCAGATGCTTTGTATCCATATGCCATACACCCTATATAATACACAAATTTATGACAAATAAAAAAATAAAAAATTGGAAAAAAAGGCAAAAATGCAATTCGGCCATTTTTCACATTACCATACCTTATTTTCTTCACATAGACTATGAAATTAAAAACAAAATGATTTTGTACAATTTTTTTCTTGTATAAATTTGCAGTTAATTTTGATTTATTTTTTAATATTATCGAAAAAAAATATTAATTTTTTAGAAATCGACCAAAAAATGTAGTGAATATTATTTATAGAAAACTTAATGGTCTTTAGTCTGACATACAGTTCGCTTAAACATAAATATTGGATCTTGAAATATTTATAATTAAGTGGAACCATCTTTTTTTTTTGGTCCAAAAACCGAAAATTACTGATATCTCGAAAACGACGTGAAAGAAGAAAAAAATAAAGTGATTTTCAACATCCGATTTTACATAGAAAATGCATAGTGGCACCTACAGTTGAATATTTTTTTATTCATTTGTAAGCTAGTGTTATTTGAAGTCTGTGAATATCAGTTAGACAATGCATTCTGTAAAAAGATAATGAAAAAAACTTTGTTTTTCGAGTTTTGGCCAGCTTTTAAGGATTTTGAACCAGTGTGCTCCGCTGTGAAGATTAAATATTCCTACTGAATGTTAATAATTTTTTGTCATAAAATTGTATGTTAGTGACTTGCAAAAAGTGTGCTAAAATTGTACAGCTTTTGGAAAAGTAAACTAAAAATAAATTTTGATTCCATTACAGTCTATGTGTTGGAACTCTTTCAAAAATAACGATGATTATTTAAAAAAAAATAAAAATCGCAACAGTATGAACACAATATACCCTGCATGATAAAAAATTGATTGAAAATTGCAGTTAAACTAAATATTCGCAATACAATACTCAGAGCTTGCAACTCAAAATAACGCCACAAGGAGCCATAGGGTATGCAACATATGTTATTGTATTATTTTTTTACCGATACATACATATGTATATGGATATGCCGTGTAATACAAAAGGAAAATAAATAAACAGTAAATATGGCATTGCCTGCATTAAAAATACATAAAAAAAAGGTTGTGAAAAAGCAACAACTGTTTTAAAATGAATTCACACGCAGGACAACAGCAACAATAACAATAAAAATACTTGACAAAGGTTGGCACTGAAAACTGCATGTTAGTCGATGCTGAAAAGTCCTTAATAGGGATAGAAAATTTCTTAAGAAATCATTTGGAATATTTGAAGTTTGCAAGCATTTAAGTATCAGTTGAAGTCACATATTTGCTTAATAATAACTTAGAAAGTTTTGGTCATCGTTCGATAATTTCCTACTGGCATTGTGAGGTGCAGCACAGCTGAAGTTACTTTCAAGTGTGTTGCATTGAAAGCACTTTTAAATATATATGTTTTTATATAAAGATCTCCGCCTGAAAACTTCAACACAACCAGCTGAAAACAGCTGCCCTGTGGTGAAGCTGCTAGACAAGAGCAAATATGTATTGTATGCTGCTGTTGCTATTTCATAGTTTTGCTTGCTTGTTGGCGTTTCTTTTTTCTGGAGAATTTTTACTTATGTTTACTTTTTTCTATTCCCTGTTGACTCTGCTAAAGCAAAAAATGCAGTACGCCTGAAAATATGCTTTAAAAATTTTAAAACTTTTTTCTACTCATACACTATTTGCTAAGAAAAGTCTGTTCCTTTGTTAAGCTTTCTGTGCAAAAACTTATGGCAGGAGTGTTGCATACTTTTTTCTTGTGTTTCTGCAATTGATGTTAAATTATGAATGCCTGCAAATGGATACCTAATTTTTTTTTTGGTGGAGGAAAAAAATTGCGAAAATATTTTAAAAATGTAAGTTTGCTTTTTGAAAACTTTCATTTTGTTTTGTTTCATTGTTGCATTGTCGCAGTGTCGTTTTTTATAGTTCCTGTTAGAAACTTGCAAGTGGCGTAAAGTATGCAATACATAATTTAATAGTTCCCCTTTTTCAATTGTAGACAGTTAATTAATTTTTAATTTGCACTTTTGATGCATCAAGAATACTATAAAAGGCCAAAAAACCTCCCTTTGTTTGGTACGCATCATGCCATAGGATTTATTGTTGTTTTGAAAACATATAATAAGAGATTGGTATTTTAGGTTTAGTAAAATAACTAAAATAAAAAAGGAAATATTCATTTAAATTATCAAAAATTTCAAGAATTGTGTGTTAATTACAAAGTAAATTCATTGGAAAAAAAAAAAAAAAAAAATACCCACAAAAAATATATTGTCGAAGTTTGAAATAGAAAAAAACTAGTAAGGATGATGGCCAAAAAATAAATACCCTACACTGCAGTATTTTAAAAATTTTGTTTATATGGGATGTGTCACGCGCCCTTGTCCAATTCAACGCAATTTTTGTTGAGAGCTTGCATTTATAATTCTTAGTGTCCCAGTCAAATATGGTTCGATTATCTCAAAAAACGCTTTCAGTATAGAGTTTTGAAGCTTTTGTTTATATGGGAGCTGCCACGCCTTCTTGTCCGATTTCACTCAATTTTTGCTTTGCTATATTGTATTGCTTTACTGCTTCTACAATAAATACGTCAGATGTTTTTTTTTGATTTCTATTTTCATGAGTAAGGCAAAAAGCTCTTCTTCTGCTTACGTCGCCAAAAAAATTATATAAGTAATATTTTCTAAGCAATATTTACTAAAAATGCAAATCTAAAGATAAAACTCATTATTTATGCGAAATTTATATCCTCTTTTTTTATTTCAATCAACGCACAAACGCGCCAAGAATTATTTACCATGCGACGTAGCTCCTACAACGACGAAACATGCAAAGGCTCTTAATGTCACTTTCAATTAGGAATTTGTGCAACTGTTTGGTGCAGAGACACAAGAAATGCAACAGAAGCAGCAACAAAAATAAAATGAAAATATTTTGCATGCGAATGCATTTTAATTTCGCATACCAATGAAATCATTACAAGAGTCAACTGACGCTGCTTAGTGTCATTGGCAGTTGCGCGTCGTTGTCGTCTATGTGCGCGTGTCTTGTCGTAACATCATTTTAACGTTGTTGCAGTCGCTGTGCTGTTTTACATAAATTGGTAATTTGTTGAATTTAATTTTCATTATACACAAAACGTGCAGAAATGCAATTTGTCAGTGTAGATATGTATCTATACAGCTGTTTGTAAGCTTGAAATGCACTCTCCCCGTAGGAAATGCGAAATTCATACAGCAGAATGTTATAAAAAAATATTTTAAGTCAGTGATATTCTTTGTTTTGTTGTTGAAAAGCCACAACTGCCACGAAATGTTGAATCTTGCCAAAAGACTCGATGGAATATCAAAGACATGTCGAAATGTAATTTTGAAAAATTATGAAGCAGCTAACCATAATCATAATTATAATCATAATCATAATCATAATCATAATCATAATCATAATCATAATCATAATCATAATCATAATCATAATCATAATCATAATCATAATCATAATCATAATCATAATCATAATCATAATCATAATCATAATCATAATCATAATCATAATCATAATCATAATCATAATCATAATCATAATCATAATCATAATCATAATCATAATCATAATCATAATCATAATCATAATCATAATCATAATCATAATCATAATCATAATCATAATCATAATCATAATCATAATCATAATCATAATCATAATCATAATCATAATCATAATCATAATCATAATCATAATCATAATCATAATCATAATCATAATCATAATCATAATCATAATCATAATCATAATCATAATCATAATCATAATCATAATCATAATCATAATCATAATCATAATCATAATCATAATCATAATCATAATCATAATAATAATCATAATCATAATCATAATCATAATCAAAATCATAATCATAATCATAATCATAATCATAATCATAATCATAATCATAATCATAATCATAATCATAATCATAATCATAATCATAATCATAATCATAATCATAATCATAATCATAATCATAATCATAATCATAATCATAATCATAATCATAATCATAGTCATAATCATAATCATAATCATAATCATAATCATAATCATAATCATAATCATAATCATAATCATAATCATAATCATAATTATAATTATAATCATAATCATAATCATAATCATAATCATAATCATAATCATAATCATAATCATAATCATAATCATAATCATAATCATAATCATAATCATAATCATAATCATAATCATAATCATAATCATAATCATAATCATAATCATAATCATAATCATAATCATAATCATAATCATAATCATAATCATAATCATAATCATAATCATAATCATAATCATAATCATAATCATAATCATAATCATAATCATAATCATAATCATAATCATAATCATAATCATAATCATAATCATAATCATAATCATAATCATAATCATAATCATAATCATAATCATAATCATAATCATAATCATAATCATAATCATAATCATAATCATAATCATAATCATAATCATAATCATAATCATAATCATAATCATAATCATAATCATAATCATAATCATAATCATAATCATAATCATAATCATAATCATAATCATAATCATAATCATAATCATAATCATAATCATAATCATAATCATAATCATAATCATAATCATAATCATAATCATAATCATAATCATAATCATAATCATAATCATAATCATAATAATAATCATAATCATAATCCAAAAAAAAATGAGTTGTGGCATTTTGAAAGCGGTGACTAAAAAACTCAAGTTTTTAGATAACGAAGTTCAAAATTGGTAAATTTTTACAGAGCTTAACTAGAAGTTCATTTTCTAATAGGATTTTTTGTTTATATTTTAAATTTGTAAAGATATTTAATTTTAATTTGCAGTAACGCGTGTAACTCAGCGCACGTGAAGGAAGTCAAACATATAATTGAAAAGTGGGCACTTATCTGAAAAAGCAAGCTACCAGTGTACCTACGGTGTGATTTTCAGCATCTGGCGTGTAAATCTCATCAAAATAGCTTGCATATTTTACGATTCATTAAGTTGTTAAAATGCCTAAAATTTATGGTGGAGATGAGATCGCTATCTCTGAAGAAGTAGTAGTAGTATTTGTATTTGGAAAATGAAGTTTTCAGAACATGTCTGAGCAGTGAAACTGAAAACCGATTATATTGACTATACGTATCTCTTATTTTTTGCTGTGAAATTTTGCTAGTGAAGATAAGGTCCCTTTTTTTGCAGCAACACATATATTTTCCACAGTAAAAAATGCCGGCTTATAGATATCACATTTTAGTCTTTAAATACAACTTTATCGAAAACGTGCCATTTTTTCAATACTTAAGACACTCTGCAATAATTTAACAACTCGAGAATAGCAACACAAAATTCTCAAAATAAACACAGCTATGGTATTCATCTTCAATTTCAAAGTTTTAAGACTTAACTTTGGTTTCTTCGTTTTGCCACAAATCTCCTTAGCCAACAACAACAAAAACCAAAACTGAAATTTTCAAATTTCTTGGTTTGTAATTGCATATTCAGAGCATCAGTTGCTGCTGCTGCTTGTCACTTCTTTTGTCATTTAAATGCAACCAAACCGAAATTGTCTCGAGCGTGCATATGTGTTTGTGTGTCTGTGTGTGGTTGTTTGCTTGCAGCTGTCGTTGTAAGATAACTGCAATTTAACGCCATTGTGAATTTATGATTGTAATTCTGACTATGAAAATTAATGCAATTTCAACGTTATATTTTAATGCATTTAAAATACGCATTTCCTCACACACACACACACACACTCACCAATCCCATATTTTCACAGATCTAGCAGATTTAACACTTTTTTTTTTCATTGTATCTATGCTAAGGTGTGTACGGGTATCTGTGTGATTGTTGGTATTATCATGCAAATTAAACTTAATGCAAAATTATTACAAAATGCTATCAAGAAATGATTGCAACGTATGGCAATTATTTTAATATTTATTCTTATCCTAAAGCTTTAAAATCCAAAGAAATGATTTTATTTCATTTCATTTATGTATTTTTATTTAATAAAAAAAAACTTACCATTGGATGACGTTGAGAAGACAAAACTATGCGTCAAATCGCTCCAGCCATAACGATTTCTGAAATTGAATGAAATAATATGTTACATAGTAAAATGTTTTCATTACATGGGGTGTAATTGATAAAGTAATGAAACTTCTGGGTGGTGATAGAGGAGGCCTAGACTTACTAAAAATTGTACCTTTGCGGGGTCTAAAATGTACCCCTGAGGAGTTATATTGTTAAAACTGATTTTTAGAAAAACAACTTTAACCCAATAGCTCCTCAGGGATACATTTTAGACATCCCCTCCCCAGGTGCAATTTTTTATTAGTCTTGGCTTACTCTTTTACCTCCCAGAAGCTTCGTAAACTTATGCAATACACCATGTATAAGTGAAAGCTTAATAACTACTTTAATCGAACGATGTTCTTTTGGTTAAAAATGGTTTTTTTGTTCCTTATCTTTAATAAGCTATTAAAATTATTTTTAAAAACGGCCATTTATTTTGAGATAAAGGCATTACTGTGGAGATATCATTCTACCTACATATTTCATTGCAAACATACGGAAAAGGCTACATAACTCATACCAAATTCTATTATTCAATATCATTTTAGCCATAAGTAAATTTGTTTTCCCCTACCTTTAACGAAATGTGAAAAACTTTAATACAAAAGCAACAGGTTTTTGAGGAAAAACTAGCTTAACCTTTGAAAATGTGATTTTATCAAAACTAAATTAATCCAGTCAAAGGATATTTCTTCACCACCACTTAGTAATTTATTCCACAGTTTATTCTTTACATAAGTAAGTTATATTTTGCAAAGGTTTTAAATTTTGTATGACAAAATCTTAATAATGCAAAAAGCTTGAAAGTGCAATGGTTCAGTAGAAGTTGATCTCATCCCCACTCATCTAACATCGCGCATATAAAATATTTACAATTTTTATTATCAGCAATGGGGACAAAACTTAAAGAAAAATATTACGAAACTCATTCATGCTATCGCGCTATCATCATGTCCACCCCCCCCCCCATCTGAGCTCACAGTACATGACCACTGAGAAAGTGAACAAACTCCAACAACTTAAGTCCCAAACTGCATTTCTAACTCACCTCGCTTGCACTGTTGCCTCATAATGCTGATCAGGATCCAAGCCACGAATCATATAACTCATCCCCTGCGTGTAATGATGTGACAATGGTATCGATGGTAAAACGACATCGCGCCAATCGTTACGACCCCAGTGCAGTACATTGGCATAACCAGTGCCAGCACTACCGCCGGTAATGCGATGATTGTTGTGGTTGTTGCCCAGAAAGCTGCCACTTCCAGTACCACTGCCGCCACCAGCGCCATACATTTGCAAAAGAGTCGCCGACGACGATGAGGACGATGAATGGTCGATAGTGTTGTCGACCTCATGTCCTTGTGGCATCCTTCGAAAGGATAATTTGTACTCTTCAATGGGTGTGTGCGAGTCAACAGTCCACGAAATATTATATCTAAAAAGGAGAAAGGCAAAAAGAAGAATTTAATGCAATGGAATAAGAGAAAATAATGAAAAGTACCCAAAAAGAAAAAATTACGAAAATGCAGTGTATGCTGGATTTTTACACTGAAAGAAATGTATGTTTTAATACAAGAGATTATTCATAAATTCCACAGGGCAACACTGATTTTGCGGCATAGGGCTTTGCAGTCGATTTCGAGTATTCATGGCCTACACAATACGAAAATAAAACTACATTCACCGAATTGACTCTAGTTCTCAAGATATCCTTGTTAAAAAGTGCAAAAAAAGCTGTTTTGAGGTATATTTGAAGTAGTATAGCACTTACAGTAAACAGTAAAATATATTTTTTTTAATTAAATCAAATAGGCGTAAGCTTCTTCATGAAACCTTAACTTTTAAATTTTCGATTAGATCCTTACCCTCCGAGTTATCAACCATTGAAGTAACGGTATTTCAACTTCTCGAAAAGGACAAATTTTTTTTCTTTTGCAGCTTTAGTTTTTTGAGTTAATCCGGATTCTCTGAGGTTATTAAATACTTAGTGTGCGGTTTGTTTGTCTAAATTGACTCTAGCTCTCCAGACATCCTTGTTTGAAAGAGCAAAAATAGCTGTTTTATTTGTATGTAGTTGAATGGGTGATAATTTGGAAAGTAAAGATCTTATTGGAAAAGATAAAAGGTAAGGTTTAATGAAGAAGGTTATGCCTTTTTGATGCCATTAACAAAAATTAGTCAAACTGTTGTTTCCTGTGAATTTTCTACTCTTTCAAATATTCCTTAAAACACATATTTTTGCACTTTAAGACAAGGATATCTCGAGAACTAGAGTCAAACATGACAAATTAATTATGCCATAGGTATCGCATGACCTTGGAGAGTCTGAATTAACTTACAAAACTAAGGCCGCAGAAATAAAAAAAATTTTTTTCGCCCTGTGTTATAGCAGAACAGTAATATCAAACGTTATATACATACCTTAGACCGGTTCGATTTTGCATGAAGCAAAAGAAAAAAAGAATCATCCCGTAACCGACTCAAACGTTAAAAGGACTCTTAATAACAATGTCAGCATTATTGTTTTTCTATTCCGAGAAAAAACAAGGAGCACTTTTGATTCTACCGAAGGACAATTTTGGCTAAAAAAACATATGTTGTGGTCATAACTTTTTTTCATTTCAAAATGGAAACCCGAGGGTGCTTTATAAATAAAGATTATCTTCTAGGAAAAATTTAAGCGTTTGAAAATTGTAAATTTTTTTTGGGGGTAAAGATAATATTCGCGATCCAAAATCGATTTTTTTTGCGTTTTTTAATCACGCAGTCAAAAAAATAATTTTTTACTCAAAAGCAAAAAGTGTATATGGCAAAAAATGCTTGGAATTTTCCAAAAAATGTGTGTGAATTTCATCAGTATTTTTTGAGTTTTTCAAAAATTTTTTAAATTGAGTTTTCAGCTGATTAGCTCACGTTCGTCAGTTAAATGCTAAGTTTACTCAAAACTAAGGCATTCATGAAAGATTGAATGCAACATAATATGCTTAGAATCCTTCAAAGGATTGGTGTGGATTTTTTTCTGAAGAAATTCACACGTATTTTTTGAACATCCATTTTCGAATTAAAAAAATGTTGTGACCAAAAAACATATTTTTTTTTTTTTTAGCCAAAATGGGCCTTCAGTAAAATAAAAAGTGCTCCATTGGTTTTTCTCGGAACCAAAAAAATTATGCAGATATCGTTTTTAAGAGTTCTTCTAACTTCTTAGTCAGTTTCGGGATAAATCTAGATTTCGAACCCATCTACAATAATATACAAATTATTGAATATGTGACCGTAGGAGCAATGTTTGATATCCAACAAATTTTTGGAAAAATCTCACAATGAATTTTAACATTGTCATAAGGTTTAGAATCGCGTGTACATATCTTAGGGGTTATTCAATGGATGAAGCTTTAGTTTTAAATAATTTTATTGCATATATAATATTTTGTTTTCCAGTTTAGTTTTAACATTTGAATTTTTTTTCAAACATTTGTGGTGTTTCAAATTTTTACTTTATTTTAACAGCACATAAAACTTATTGCTGTTAAGTTTATTCAATTTACAGTTTTTTTTCGTTAGAAATTACACTTGTGCTTCTTTTTTCTCTAATTTACAATTTTTAGCTTTTGACATTTGTAGAGTTTCAGACACAATGTTTGCTATTTTATGCATTTGCCATTTACTCAAATGTTGAGAACATTCAGTTATTTAAAGTATTTAACGAATTAACCAATATTTCTGTATGTAGTTCTATAAAATTTAAAACTTAAGAGCTAACAAGTACAATGACCCCACAAGTATCTCAATGACGCAGAGTGATGGAGTAATTTCTCCACATCGCCTCAAGAGAATGCGCAATAATAAAGAAATGCAATAAAAGTGAAAGAAGTAATAATTTTATTGTTTATGTTTGAATCGAAGAAAATCCGCAAGAAAATAAAAAGTAAAAGCAAAAACTGCAAAAATAACAGTCAAAGCTGTTGTTGATAAAAATGGAGTGCACCAGCAGCATAGTATTGCGTATAAGATTTTCCTGCCAACTCACAACTCCTCAACAGCAAAAGCATTGTACTGAAAGAAACTTTAACAGCTGCTCGATTTTTATTTACACGTTCATTCACTCACCATTAGTTGCATACCACCAAGGATACTCTCTATACATTCGAAGTCTGTGAACTTCTTACACCATTGTGTTTTTCTATTTGTGTGCAGAATGGTGCTAGCAAAGCGGCAGAGGGTAAGGATAGGATTAACTTTAAGTCCTTAAAGGTAAGGCAAAAATCTTAAGCAGATTAGCAGTGGCTTTAGCTGCAAAAAGCTGTTAAATTGTTTTCAAAGAATTTCATTAATTTAATTCAATTACGTATAGTAGGCAACTTAAACTTTCGAAAACTGTTGAGCTGTAATCAAATATACTAAGAACATTCAGATATTTAAAATTTTTTTTGAATAGGAAACTTAAAAGGAATTGATGGCTTCAGTGTAAGGTACAATTAAAGATTAGATTAGTTTGGCGCGTGTGAAGACTCTCATCATCATAACTTATGCCGCAATTGAATGCATTGTATACTAGATTTTAACGGTCTTTTTGATTTAGTTTAATTCTTTTAAGCTATCTTTTAGCTTAGGGACGATTCCACAAAAAAAGCCATAATTTTGCATCGCACAAATTTTTAACAATAAAATTATCATTGTATCCGTAATCCGTATTTGTCACATACCTTTTTAGACGAAATAGTTTCGTTCAGTACCATATATGTTAGCCAGCACACCATGTGCTTTGTTAAAGGGTTAATATAAGTATGTAGATTATACGCATTTTTCTAGGTGACTGCCATAATGATAGCACTAGAAAAATTAGCAAAGAATAAAGAAATGGAGTTTCGGTTATCTGAATCTTGAAGATATCACTATGTTTCCAAGTCAAGTAAGTAAGAAGTTAATTCACTTGAAGGTCAACTAACTAATCCTCTTTAACCATAGTTTCTTGTTAATTTTAATACCAAACGCGTACTGTGTTAATCAAAACAAACAGAACAATAAGTCAGAGCACAAGAAAACACTTTACAATAACCAATACTAACATCAATACATGCCACAAGATGCAGCATGGGTTGGATTGCATACAAACTTACATACACATGTATGCGTATTGATGATAATAATAATATCCTTACGTATATTAAATTGGTTTTTCAGTTGAATGCACGAAAACCACCATTGTTCCTTTATTCATGTTGTTCTTATTGTTATGGTTGTTCTTGTTGTTGTGACTGCATTTGTTGCTGCTATTGCACAACAGTGGAGTTGTATTGAGTTCGCATTTGCCCAACCTTTCTTAAGTTAGGAATTGAAGTTGATTACATGAAGATTCAATTTACTCTTTGTTGCATTATTGAATTACAAAATGCGTACATTCACTCTATGATTATACAGAGAGAAGAGGGGTTGGTTGGTTGGTTAGTGACTGCATAAAAAAATAAAATGCATCTAAATGTAATCAGTTTCAAACTGCATTATATGTTGCGCACTTTCTTTTAAGCTGCTTTCCCTCAACACTGCTGAGCTAAAGGGATCACAAAACATTTTTTCCCATGGATAATCACTCACACAGAGTTCTTTTAACTTGTGATTGTAGCAACGAAAGGGCTAATGGACGTGCCAAGAAAGGTAAACGTTCGCTGACATAAAGTTTCTTGACATCAATGAAATTTCCAAAACAAAATTTGCAAAAAATTTAATGTACATGAAATGCATTAGCTAACCATTTTTATGTCAAAAAAGAATTTTTCGTAATAGCCCTTTAAAAATTGTCTGATGCGCAACAATTTCGTCTGTTTCTTCTGCTCTATATTTCTGGTTTTTAATAAGCAGAGTGGTGGAAGTTGAATCACGTTGAGTCGCCTTCAAGTGAGTCCCTGCATTCCATAGGAAAACTATGTTACTTGTAGATCATGTTTTAATTTACTCGTAATCAGATGCCATTGCTTCCAGTATGATTTGAACAGACTTTCCTTGTTTAAAGATTAATGATCCAATTATGTAAAGTTTTGACCATCATATCAGAGTAAAGAGCCTTTGTACACATTACTAATTTAGGGAGCTCTTTTCTCGCTATGCAAACTTAGCATTTCGCACGCCCGTTTTTCCTCATTTCTTTCCTTTGGTGGTATGCCTCAAGTCTTAGGTTGGAGATAGATTATTATACTAGGTGTACAAATATGAAACCGGTAATGACATCTAGCGGTCGATAGCCGTATGTGTATGAGCTTCCGAACCGTACCAAATGTCTTAATTGTTCATTCTGTCATCTGTCAACAATATTCAGTTCACAATTTGTCAAGTTTCATACAACAACGCATTTTTTCCGCTCATATAGATGTCGAATTTTGTGCCTGAAAACTCTCATTTGCGGGAAGCATTGATTTTCTGTTTCCATTTAAAAAACAGAAAAGGTTTTCTCCATCGAATCATCACTGGCGATGAAAAGTGGATTTATTTCAACAATCCCAAACGAAAAAAATCATATTTGAGCCCCGGCCAACGAACCAAATCAACGCCAAGACCAAATCGCTTCGGCCGAAAGACAATGAATGCTGTGTATTTTTTGGGATCAGCGTGGTGTTATTTGGTATGAGCTACTAAAACCAGGTGAAACAGTTACTGGTGCACGCTACCATCAACAATTGATCGCTTTGAACCGTGCTATACGTCAGAAGAGGCCCGAATTTCAACTTCGCCATGACAAAATTGTATTCCAAGATGACAACGCATCGCCACATCGAGCAGCGGTCAATAAAAACTTGGTAGAATCATACAACTGGGAGCCCCTGCCCCACCCGCCGTACTCACCGGACCTGGCGCCGTCCGATTACTATTTGTTTTCATCGATGGGATACGCACTCAACGATTCGCACTTCAATTCTTACGAGGAAATGCAAAAATGGCTCGATGAATGGATAGCCTCAAAAAACGAAAAATTTTTTGGCGAGGAATCCATAAATTGCCTGAAAGATGGGAAAGATGTGTAGCTAGCGAGGGGAATTACTTTTAAGATTAAATTTGGAACCATTTTCGCAAAATAAACGTGTTTTTTTTTAAATAAAAATTACCGGTTTCATATGTGTACACCTAGTTCTCTGCCTCCTTTCAAATACAACGCAAAAATTTGAATTGATTTCAGGATTGTAATCACCATGATATCAACACCATGGTGAAACCATGAACTATCCAACCATAATCGAAGTCTAGAAACTTTTCAGTTAAGTTTTTCGAAGTGGTTGGGACAATACATCCCAAAATTTTTTTGAATAGATACATAATTCAGTTATCTTTGACACTTAAATTGAATGAATTAATAAAATTAATGTAATTTTTAGTAATCAGTGTGTTTTCTAATAACCACTCCAAGGACATTATATCCGTAAAATTTGAATCAAAAACATCTGTTTTCAGTATGTATAGACCGGAAGCGCCTCTGGTGACGAAAATTTTAACTAAGAGATGGTCAAAAACTTTACTTTAATTTAGTTTCCAAGGTTAACCTTTCACAAATATTGTATACCCCACAGTTTTTTTTCGGTTCGAAAGGGTGAAACAAAAAGGATTGATATTAATTTTGTTCTTGGTTGTTGTAACAGACTTTACTTATGCCTGGGTTAAGGCTCCTAGGTGTCCAAGGTTCTTGCAAATAAGTACACAGCAGTTTCAATTTCATATTTTTCTTTATTATTTTTTCTCCTGGTGAGTTACAAAATTTTAATTTCAAGTTTCTAGCTATTTCTGTATCCCTAAATAATTGTTTTCTTAATTTAACCTCAACGTCCTCAAAGAAAAATACTAGATCTAATTTACGCTTAAACTCTATGTAATCACTCCATGTGACAAGGTTCTCACGTGCTCGAAAAGACCTTTCATGGCAATGAATTCCTGTGAAGCTTCGTCCAGTGGTTCTAATGCCTATGGTTGCTATCGTATTCTAACTATGCCGTGTGGCAAGTTCCTCATAGGCTCGGAAATACTTTTAAGGGCAACGAATTCCTGTGAAGTTTCGATCAACAGCTCTACTGCTTAAGTTTGCTGTCTTATTCTTACTATTACGTCTAACATGGCAAGAGATCAAAGTCATCGCAAGGGATCGCGACGAATGGAGATGTTTCATATTGGCCCTATGCTCCTCCTAGGAGTTAAACGAGAATACATACATACATACATACATACGTCTAACAAGGTCCACACAAGTTCGGAATGACTTTATATGGTCACGACTTCCTGTGAAGCTTGGTTCAACGGTTCTACTGATTATGGTTGTTGCCTTATCCTAACTATTCCATGTGACAAGGGCCTCACAGGATCGAAAATATTTTTTAGGATCACGATTTCTTGTGAGTCTTATTCTAACTTATCCGTGTGACAAGGCCTTAAGGCTCGGAAATAGTTTTTAGGGCAACGAATTCCTGTGAAGCTTCGACCAATGGTTCTACTGCCTACACATATTGTCTTTTCATGACTTTTCCGTATGACAAGGCCAATTGTGGCACTTTGATGATTCATATTTTCATTATTGATAATTTCTTTGATAACTCTCACTTCATTCACCGGTGATGGTTCACACCCGGATGATCAATGACTGATCAAGGGCTCACGAAAGATTGATCTAAGACTGATCGTCTGTACTGCTTTTATAGTGTGTGTAACATTTCATTTCTCCAAACACTGATGTTGACCCCAAAACCTGTTTGACCAGTTTCTGAGCACATGCCAAGCACATATTTGCGTGCTGTTCTAAGAGCAAGTCATAGCCGGTTTGAGCGCTTTCTGAACATGTTGTTGGTGAATGATGGTGTGGAATGTGGATGCTAATTTTGGTGGATTATGATATATAGAAAGTCGATGCTATTGTTGGTGGGTGTAGTATGTATGTGACGTTGAGTTGAGGCTATTGTTTGTATATGTACATATGATGCTGTGTTGCGAATATGTTTGATATGGTCTATGTTATAAGGGCATGGGGGAATTTCCCCCGTTTGTAATTTTTGGGCTTTCGCATTGTGATACCAATGCACATATTTTTCAATGACGTTTCTGAAAGTATACCAAAAATAAAATAAATTTTAGAAACAATTTTTTTTTTTATTGAACTTTTGTGTGATGTTGGCATCAGTATTTCAAAACAACAATTTTATTTTTAATTGCGACAACATTTCTTCACCGATATAAGCAACTTTTTTGCTGTTGTTGCTATTGTCACTGATGATACTGCTATTGCTGTTGTTGTTGTTGAGTTTTTAATACTCGTCGTCATGTTGATGACAACTCTTGCTTTTGATTTGAAGTGGAGTTTTAGACATCTCTCCTTTTTTTTTTTTGTCCAACCAACATAATTTTTCCCTTAGTATTTGTGTAATGCTTTATGTACGTCCATATGTGGGGGCTTTTCTATACGGAATGCCAACTAATCCAATTTAAAGTTTTATTTGTTATACTCTAAATTGTATGAGCTCATAGAGGAGGGATTAATTTTTTTTTTTCAACTTGGCACTAAAACAATTTTAACAAAAAGTTGCCTTTGCTCAGAACTTTTATATTTTTCTGCTTTAAAAAATTGTTCGAGTAGCTTAGTGAATTAAAAAGTTGTTAGGAGTGGAACGTTCATAATTAGCTAGAAATTAGATGGTATTTAATTAGGTTGTATTTGTGGTACGTGTTTGTCTAAATTGGAAGTTAAATGCAATTTGCTTCAAAAGTTGCTATGGTTTTGTAACCTTAAACTTTAGGATATTTTAACAAAAATAAATGTATTGAAATTGTTGATTTGGTGAAAAATATTGCAATTTTTATAGTTAGTTGGGTAAGTCTCCGAAAAATATACCAAAACATGGCTTTTTTTGTCCACACATAATTTTTTTTTTTTTGATATTTTTATTACATGAAGGCATACAATATCTGATCTGAACTTCTGGAACATTTTTAAAAAATAAACTTAAGCTTTCACGGCTACCATATGTTTTTTTTTAAGTTTTGCTTAAGCAATATATTTAAAAAATTAAAATAAAATTTTAGTCTCAGAACGCACGGTGGTTCTTAAAAAATTTTAACTTTTTGAAATACCACCCGCGATTTTTTTCTGGCATAATGTTGGAAGACTCTTCTAGTATCTAAATCCGCAAACCGCGAAATCGAACGTCCAGCCGTTTTTTTTTTTCGACCTTTTAGTTTTTTAACGATTTTTGAGTATGTCTCGGTGTGTATATACCCTGTCGGAAGAACATAAACCGGTTACAAAAAAAACCGGTTGGAAACGTAGTTAAAAAGCAACCGGTTTGAAACTGGTTTAAATTATATGCAGCAAAAACCACTTTGACTTTAGCTTTTAAAATTTAATCTCAAATTTTTTTTCTTTTTTTTTATTTTCCTTGCTAAGATTGTCAAATTATCAAGAAATTCAATTCAAATTAATTTTCACAATATTTTTTTTTCTTTAAGCTCATATTTAATTTTCATTAATGTTCTAACTTAGAATAATACAAATTCTAAGTTATTTTTTATTATTTAATATTATTTACAGTTTAATATTTGTCTTTGGAACTTGAGTTCCCATATGAATCCCCAATGAATGTTTCAATTAAATTGAAAACTTATATTTTATTGAAGTTTTTGTAGTGGAATTGCAACTACTTAACTAGTTTTTAAACCAGATTTGGTCAATTGACTATTTACCAATTGAAAAAATATCAAACCAGTTGAAAATATATGCAATGTAGGGCAATTAACTATTTACCGATTTAAAAGAAACCGGTTTTAAACCAGTTGAAAATATATGCAGAGTAGGACAATTGCCCTGCCCCTATGACATCGCCATGTTAAATAAACCAGTCTCTTGCAAGGAAAAAAGTCAGAATTTCAACCGGTTGTGGTTGAAAAAAAAGTAGTTTTAAACCGCTTTTAAACCACTTGAATTTCCTATAGGGTACATATTATGCACACATATATATGTATATACGTACATATATATACTTGTATATGTATATATGAGTAATATATATATATGGATATATATATACATACATACATACATACGTATAAAAGGTATCGTTTCCGCACCATTTATTTTTTAAAAAAATCGGTTTTCTCGTATTAAAGAAAAACACAAACAAAAACCGGAAATGAAAGTAGTCATTCCAAATGTGATTTTTGATGCTTAATCCGATTCCGGTATTAGAATTGCTCCATTACGTCTGGACTTTGAGATATCCTTACATACATGTTTAAAGGACACCATTTTTTTTCCTCTTTTTGAAGTTATATAACAAGATAAGGTAATATTATGCCGTAAAATCTGGTATGACAGTTAATAGCCCTAGTTTTTTTCTTGAAAATTCAATCAAACTGATAACGATATCTTTTTTTTTGTCGGAGATATCTTTACCTAAAAAGTTAAGAAAGTGCAAAAACACGATTTTTGGCTATATTTGAGGTTATATACCGTACGAATAAAATTCGTCTGCTCCTTTTTACTAACCGAAGCATTTAAAACCATTCTTTATCTTCAAAATGAGCTAACAAATGGTCTCTTAAAATTGTTTTAAAAAAAGTTATGACTATTTTAAGACGACATGTTGCAGCAATACGTATATAAGGAATACTCGTACACTATACACCCCTGTGAGTTTGCACTTCATAATGTAATTTTTAAATAGTCATAACTTTGTGGAAAACAATCACAAGAGACCTCTTGATAACTTATTTTGAAGATAAAGAATGGTTTTAAATGTTTCGGTTAGAAAAAAAGAGCAGACAAATTTCGTCCGTACAGTATACAACCTCAAATATAGCCGAAAACCGAGATTTTTCGCTTTAAGTTTCATGGTGTGATTTTAAAGTTAACATAACTTTGCAGGGAAATATCGCAGATAAACATTTGATAGCTCAATTTAAAGCCAAAAGAAAGTACCAAATGTTTCTGGTAATAGAAATTCCCAAAAAAATTTTGTGTGTCCTGTATATAACATCCAATATAGCCAAAAATCGTGTTTTTGCACTTTTTGAACTTTTTAGGCAAAGATATCTCCGAAAAAAAAAAGATATCGTTATCAGTTTGATTGAGTTTTCAAGGAAAAAACTAGGGCTATTAACTGTTATACCAGATTTTACGGCATAATATTACCTTATCTTGTTATATAACTTCAAAAATAGGAAAAAAATGGTGTCCTTTAAACATATATGTAAGGATATCTAAAAGTCCAGACGTAATGGAGCAATTCTAATACCGGAATCGGATTAAGCATCAAAAATCACATTTGGAATGACTACTTTCATTTCCGGTTTTTGTTTGTGTTTTTCTTAAATACGAAAAAACAGATTTTTTTAAAAAATAAATGGTGCGGAAACGATACCTTTTATACGTATGTATGTATGTATGTATATATATATCCATATATATATATTACACATATATACATATACAAGTATATATATGTACGCATATACATATATATGTGTACATAATATGCATATACACACCGAGACATACTCAAAAATCGTTAAAAAAACTAAAAGGTCGAAAAAAAAAAAACGGCTGGACGTTCGATTTCGCGGTTTGCGGATTTAGATACCAGAAGGGTCCCCCAACATTATCCCAGAAAAAAATCGCGGGTGGTATTTCAAAAAGTTAAAATTTTTTAAAAACCACCGTGAACGCTTAAATAAAGTTTAGAAAAATTTATCATAAATTTTTAGGGTTGCCAGATGGTTGCATTCAAAAACATATTTTAAATCTTCTTTTTTACATTTGCCATTATAATTACACACTAGAAAATAATAGTTTCAATCGTTTAAAATCGACGCTTAAATCGTTAAGAACTATCGAACCGAAATTTGGTTTAAGCAAAACTAGCAAAAAAAAAAAAAAAAAACTGGGTGGCAACCCTGAAAATGTTTGTGCAATTTCAGAAAAGTTTATCTGAACGGCTCTAACACTTAAAACTTAAATTTAGTCAAAAAAGTACGTTTATATAAGATTTTGAAAATAACCAGGTGGCAACCATAAAAATTTATGTTGGACTTTTGAAAAGTTTTAAGACTAAATTTTAATTTTCATTTCTTAAAAAAATGGTTTAAGCAAACGTAACGAAAAAACCTTTAGAAAATAACCATGTGGCAACCCTTGAAAATTATGTTGCATTTTTAAAAAGTTTATTTAAGGGTCTTAAGACTAAATTTAAATTTTTATTTCTTAAAAAAACTGGTTTAAGCGAAAGTAAAGAAAAAAAAATTGGGTGGCGACACCGAAAATTTTAAAAAAGTTCATCTGAGCGCATTTGAAACCAAAAATTTCAATTAAGTCAAAAAAAGTAAGAATTATGTAAGATTTTCGAAAATAACTAGGTAGCAACCCTAAAAATTAATGTTGAATTTTCAAAAAGTTTATTTATGTGTTTTAAGACTAAATTTTAGTTTTTGTTTTTTAAATAAATAGTTTAAGCAAAACCAATAATAAAAAATAAAAAAAGCCAGGTGGAGGATTACTAAACAGAGACTGTTTAAATGCTGTAAAAAAACGACAGAGAATGACGAAGTGTTTCAAAAGCAATAATATCACTATGAAAATAGCAATTTTTTTTTTTAAAAAGATGAAACTGGTGGATAGCTCCTGTAATAGTTTATTGATTAAATTCTATAAAGATAAAATAATAAGTTTTGTAATACAAAATAAACTTACGCGGAGAATGATGTACACTTCCGTTGTTTACAAAATTTTTAAACTTTTTTTTTAAAAAAAAAAAACACATGAACACTCACTAACGAAAACCAAAACAGACTGTGCCGAAAATACACTGAATTTCCTCTTTCTCTTCACTTTCAGTTCTCCATTTACTCGATATTTTAAAAATTTGCAGTTAGAATAATTAAACTGAGTGAAGATAATCTAAAATGAGGGAGACCAACTTCAATGTATGTCAGTTCTATATAAAAAAAATTTTCGAAGAGTTAACACGGAAAAACAGTAGCTGAAATATATAAACAAACAATGTATAAGTTTTTTCAGGAAATAACTTAATATGCGAAACGGGAAAATTAAGTGCACTAAGATACGCTAACGGATAGGACAGGAAATGACTTTTTAACAATTTATGTTAAAATATTAAAAAATATATATTTTTTTTTAAACAATTCGTTACGAAGCTTTGGTTAAGTATTTGTATTAAATAGTTAAAATATCGAATTTTAAATGTAAACATGGGTTTGAGCTCTGGCACATTAAATGGGAAATAACCCGTATTAAAAATTGTTGATTTTATGTATAAAAAATTGCTATTTTTATAGTTATAAAAAGAAACTTAAATTTATTTTATTTAAATCTTATTTTTACCGGACACTTTTTGAAATCTTAGCAAATAAGTACTGATTTAAAAAAATTTTTCTTTAAAGCAAACTATCGAAAGTTAATATGCAAAATTTATTTTTTAGATAATTCCTTTAATTGAAGGTTAGATCAGAAGTTCAAGTTTTCTTCAGAAACTTTGTTTTTTGCCGAAATCTTTTTTCATTCATATCTGACAGAGTCAGTAACGTCTGAATATGCCTCAAAACTTTTTTTTTTTTTTCAAGAAAAAAAAAAAACAATAGATCGCTTCATTAAGCTGAAATCAATGTATTTCCTGAAATGTATATCATTCGTCAATTAAATAAAACGAGCTGCTTCTTAATTGACCAAAAGAAATTGTATCAAATCAAACTTTATTGTTTGCAAGGATTCTCTACAAAAACAACAAACAAAACAAAAAAACTTCCCACATATCCGATTGCCATTCGATACAGTATCAGATAGGGGAAGGGGGGGCTAGTGTGGACTGGGGGCTAGTGTGGACAAATTCAAATTCTCGCGCCGTTTTGAATTTTTTGTTTCTGTTTTATATTTTTCAAGTTGGTATTTGCACTCTGCATCACCAGAAAAAAATTCAATTGGCGACAGTTCAGCTTTCCATGATAACGTGACCGAACGTGTTTTAAGCAGCAAAAAGTAATTTTTTTGTTGCTTCGTAATTTCAGTGATACTTTTAAACTAATAATTCTTTTGCTGTAGTGTTAATAGATAATACAACTTAAAGTAGTGTTTATTTAAACCATTGCAATTATTTTTGAAGAACTTTACCGTAAGATTAAAAAAAAAATATTTTTGTTTAAAAAGACATGAAGGGGCTAGTGTGGACAACTGAAATGGGGTTAGTGTGGACATGTCCGCAGCAGCTGAAATGACTCCAGAAATCGTCAGACCATTTCTAAAAGCCGTTCCAAGAAAGTACGTTACTAAAAAGAAAGAACGACAGATTTACGTATCCCGATTTACCGGATACCAGCGAAATTTACCGAAATGAAATAGTGGCAAAGCTGCCACAACCCCAACAACTGTCGGAATCAGCAAGTTATATGAAGTTCGAAACAACATGGACAAAAAGTATTTTATATGGGCCAAATTGTCACGATCCACGGTTCTCAAGATTTCGACATTACATTTCTAAAAAGAAAGAACAATAGATTCACGTATCCCGATATACGGGATACCAGCCAAATTCACCGTAATGAAATAGTGGCAAAGCTGCCACAAGCACAACAACTGCCGGGAACATCTCGATCAGCAAGTTATATGAAGTCTGATATAAATTTCTCCAAATACAACATGGGATAGCAGTTAATTTTTTATTTGTATTATTATTTGTATTACATCACTATTTTCTTGAATAAACATGTATCTGAACTCTTTCTTAACGTTATTGTATGAATTATTAAGTTTCTTATGGTGTCCACATTAGCCCCCAGTTAAATCAATAGTTGTCCACACTAGCCCCTTATACGGGGCTAGTGTGGACAAATGTAAGCTCTTTTTAAAATAATTTAATAGTGCATTTATGAAAATAAAAATTCATAAATATTGATGCAATTATGAAGGCAAGAGGTATAAGTAATCGCTAAAAATTACTTTATTACAAAAATGATATATTTACTTACATAATTTTGTAATAATATAAAAATTGTCCACACTAGCCCCCCCCTCCCCTACATTCATTCACACAAAAGTAAGTGCGGTAGATGGTGACTCCTTTTGTGTGCCCTACTCGACTCACCTGTCTTTGTATTGGCTAATTGGCGGTGAATTGAAGACGGCCACGTTTGGTTTTCCACTTAGCTGCAAAGTTTTTCTTGACTTTCCCAACTGATTTTCAGCCACACACGAGTAGTTGCCGAAATCCTGTGGATGCACCTTGCGTATAATGAGCGTGTGACGTGAGCCACGTGTTTCCATGATATGCCGTTCGGTTGTGTCCAATTGCATGGTGTCCTTGAACCAAATCACCTACGAAAAAGAAATAAAATAAAATTGAGAAAAAAGAAATTAGCAACATTAAAAAATAACAAAAGAGAAAATAAGTAAAATGTGGTAAAACCTTTGTATCTAAAGAATATGGGGTAAAAACAAAAAACAAACTCTAAAAAGAGCAGAAATACTTAGGTGCATAAAGTGAGTCGAATTTCGATGTTTTTTGGTTGGGAATTTTGAGCTATTTTCGAGTAATTTCAAGCTGTCTGGGAAATTTTCTATTTTCCGAAAAAGGAGAAAAATTGTTTTGCATAGCTTTGTTTATTTCTTCAGCCATAGGAATCCGCGGGAAGAGTTAGCAAAGAAATCTTTTAACGCAGGAATTTCGAGCTAGTTTCGACCTAATTTTGAGCTAAAAGCTTCCGAAAAACTCCCAATTTTCCCAAAAAAACCCAAATACTTTTTTATGGCTAACTTTATTGTTTTCAGCCAGACAAATCCGCGGGAGGAGCAAGCGATGAAATCTTTTAACGGAATTAATCCCTATTTACGAAATACGGACTATGTCCGAAAGTTATTTCCTAACCCCTTATTTTGTTATTGACAACAGCCGCAGTTCAGGATTTAAAACTCCCAAAAATCCAATACCGGCTTCGCGGCGGCCTTTAGCCGCGGATCAGTTTATAATATATCCAATAATTTGCGGACATAGCACCCATTAATGAAATGGCGATTATGTCCGTGGGGATTATGTCATGGCGCCGCCATAGAAAAAGGTTTTTTGGGATTTTCCGGGAAAGTTTGGGGTTTTCCGGAAAACACTTTTTGTTTTTGATGAGCTCGAAACTATCTCGAATTTTATGTGTCAAATGATATGATCGCCAAATATTCTTATGGGTTCGTCTGGCTGAATAAATAATGCAAGCCCTTAAAATTTTTTTTGGGATTTTACGGGGAAATTTAAGGTTTTCTGGAAAACACTTCAAAAATATAAAAAAAATATAAATACGCTTATGTAACATTATTCTCCTTATTAAACACTATTTAAAGCACAGACTTTTTATCCCCTTCACAATAATTAGTACATATTTTAGAAGCATTTAATACAATAATAAAGCACTCATCCTTATTGAAAGTTTTCATATCTGTTACTGCACAAACCATATTTCTAAAAAAGTAACAAGCGTTTTGCACAAAAAAAGTAGCAAAATGTGTAGGTAATGTATGAGACTTCACATTGATCGACAATAAAGCAAAGAATTCCAATCAACACTAATCAATGAATGAAATAGACAATACAAATGGAGAAAATAAGGTAAAATGCAGAAAAAAAGGATGAAAAATCGAAGGATAAAGTTTGCATGGATAATAATAGAAGTTAGGCATTTCAAAATGAAAATAAAAAAAAAAAACTTATAACACGTAATGGAAACAACATACATAAATGAATTTAACATATAAGTATGTAAGTAAGTAGGTGTCTGTCTGTTTGTAGTTTTATTTTTTCGTACTAATTGCGTATGAGTAACTTCTCGCAAAAAGTTTGGAATGTTGCCAATTACCATAAGGCCTATTGACTGGGATCGGAAGAAATAGGCGTCATCTAAAGTTTCACAATGGACAATACCTGTGCTTTGAAGAGAATAAGTGAAAGAATAAGAATAGATTATGTATACAGGGTGGGTCGGAATCGGTAGAACACCGAAAAATGTAAGATTACTGGGACTATTCTGAACAACTTTTCTTAGTACCATTTTTCGAAATTCGCAAAACAAACGGAGTTCTTATTGTCGTTATTTTTGAAAGTGGAATAAGTCCAGCAAGAGGAAAAAGTAATTTCATACATATTTTGTGCCATAATAATAGATTATTTGACCGATATATCATTTTTACAACTTAATGCCATTTCTCACTAACAGTTATGCTTTTTGTGAAAATAAAACCAATTTTATTAATTTTTAACAAAATGTGTGCCAATTCATATTATGACATTACTTTTGTCCCTTTATGGACTAGTTCCAACATTTCCGTTGGTTTTGCGAATTTTGAAAATTTGAAACTACGAAAAGTTTTTTAGAATAGTCCCAGGAATCTAGCATTTTCCGGGGTTCTACTGATTCCCACTCATACTGTATATATTTTCTATATTGACAGAAAAACATTGATCTATCTAACGTCGTCTTGTTGCATGCACCGTAACTAAACATTACAATCTATTGCAACTGTTGGCCATGCTGTTCTGCAAGTTTTCCAATGTATTTTAACTCTAGATATTAATGCAAATTTAAGAGTGGATTTTTTTAATTGAAAATTCAATGTGAAAATGAATTTGAAAATCTATATAGCGACGACATTAAATCATAAACAACAATCGCAGCCACTCAATAACATGGTATGTGTCACTTAATTTAACCCTCTCTCGTGCTTTGATGCAATAAAACACGCCAACTCAGACCAACCCAACTAGAAAATATATTGCATAATTTAAGGGATACTACATCTAGAAATGAAAGGCGTGTGGAGGAAATGGTGTTGATGTTGGCAAAGAGACAAAATATCACCAACGTCAAAGTGTCAGCTGTCAATAGGTTTGTCTAATGTCGATAGCGTTGTTGAGGCGCACACATTACCACGTATTGTGTGTTGCATCAATTTTGTGTAAAATGGTTTTTCATATAAAATTATGATATATGTACGAGTATTGGTCATGTATACACGTCAGTACGTGTAAGGACTCAATGAAAAATGAAGCTATTTTGGCTTTTATTTATAGTGGCAATTATCGATCTGAAATGGATTATTCGTCTGCTCTCCCTGCTACACGTCGATTAGCAAGATTAGCAAGACTCAACAGGTGAACAGATCATATGTTCCACGTAATACTTCAGTACTGATGATCTTCTTTCACTAACATAAGATTCAAACTATGTTATAATCTGCGCAATTCGGGTGCAGCTTCAAAAACCTCATTGAAGATACTGCACTGAGCTTAAGGAAGAATGTTTTAACTAAAAGTTCATGTAAATATCACCCCCACTATCGATTTTATTGAGCACCGGCACAACTTACTAATATATGGTATGTGCTCTGGAGTGATACATGAATAAATTGTGGAACATTATCTTTGCAAATGTTTTGCCTGGTAGCTGTATAACTGCTGCATTCCGGCGGAACCAAGTACTCTGTTCCTTATCGTTCTTGAAGATGTTTTAGATAAAGTCCGAGATAAAGCCGAATTTAATCAATTTCACTATAAAACATTCAATTAGACGCTTTTGAAAACCCCAAGAGCTTTGAAGTCTTAATTTTTTTGGTCTTTTATCAACGAACAATAATCCATTTTTTGCATCAGGTCAGGTTTTCTGTAAAACCGGCTTAGAACTTTTAAGAAAGCCGTTGATATTATGTTACTTATAATGTAAAGTCAGCTAAAAGTAGAAATAGTAATGTTTATAAGCGTAGACTTGTTAAAAAGGTACTCCAGAGTGGAATTTTTTTGCTATGTGTTCAAACAGATAATGTTCCACTAGATGACACTTGAAAAATCAGTTTATCCCTAAAATTAAACTTTTGACCATCTAAAATATTAAGTTTCTTCCCTTTAAAAATCATAAAATTTATTTATTTTTAATTCTGCAAACATTATGTTATTCTTTTCATTAAGGAACATTAGTAAGCACACATTACAACCAAAGAAGTCAATAAAATAAAAATAGTCACATATTTGCATAAATTTATGTACGTTATTCCGGCAGTAAAAAATTTATTGCAACACTGAAGTTGGTGAAAGAATTGTTCAAATTGTACGAAATTATTTATAGTTTCGGAAGAGAAAAGCATGTGCCGTAATTACATCACTCCATTCAGAAAAGTTTACTTATTACGCAACAAAAAAAAATTTTACTACATTTGCAAACTACCAATAGTTTATTTTAGAAAGTTGAAACTCCGTTATTTTCTTAATTACGTGATAGTCACGGAATAACGTTCACTCGTACAAAATTATGCACCTAATTACGGCAGAAATAAAATCCTAGGTTTATTTACAAGAAATAGTTTATTTTGCTTTAAAACTATAAGAAAACGATTTTTAAGTTAACATAAATTGTAAAATTAACAAATTTCATCTAAATATACAAACATGTTATCCTGGAAACCCTTCCAAAAACTTGTGTGCTACCTACCTAAAATATTTAAAACAGCGTTAAGTTTTCTTATTTTTCAACAAAAAGGAAAAACTGATGGAATTTGGTACACTTAACTTAAAGAAGGTTCCTTCAATGCTATAACTTTTTTTGCACTGGGTATTGAACCGTTTTCGAGAGAATACGAATGCGTTTGCATGATGACAGACATGAAGCACGTGACATGCCAAAAGCAATAGATGGATACTCCGTAATGCATAATTATGTATGTATGTGCGTCACCAAATGATGTGGTGATGATGCAGCGGCGTCGCTACAAGCTGTTACCACCAACAAATTGCCTTTACGCACACGAGCAAAAACAAAAGCTAACAATGCATACACGTTAACATGACGCTAGTATTTCTACATATGCACACACACACACCCACATAAATGCATAATTACAATTATTATTATTTAAAATTAACCGCACAGAAATTGTAGCGCCAAAATGTGCGTGAACGTGCGTTGTTATTGTTGTTGCATCATTTATCATTAACAATAATTTAGTGCCATAAATGCGACATTTTGAAATTTCAAACCTGCACATGTGGCAAGTGCATTGCGCACACATGCATAAATACATGTAGAAATGCACCACAAGTGCACTTGAAATACACATTTTCACAAACATTCACATGTTGACATTGAACAATAAGTGGAGTTTTTTCAATCAAATTTTTTTTTAACAGCTCCATTGTATTTTCACTGTCATACTTGACAACTTTGAAGTAGACTCTGACTGACCATAAGTGAAATTGTTTTAATGCAGTAAATTTTTTTTATTTATTACTTTGTTGTTTCATATGTTATAAACTTTTGTTGAATCAAAAGCCAAACATTTCATTTATAAGATTTAACAGAATAATCGTTTTCATTAATTTGCCGAATACAAGTAAAAACCATTATGCCCTAAGGTTGACATCATTAATCAGCGCCAGCGCTTTACATATTAATTGAATTAATAAGTTAAAACTCACCTCAGGTTGTGTTTCTCCATGAACGATGCACACAAGCATAGCCTCATGTCCTTCACCGGAGAAAACCACAGGACGTTCAACGGATATCTCTGGTGGATCTGTAAAAGAAATTAAAATTGCATGAGAAAAAAGCAAAACACAAAACGAAGGTTGTACTGCAGTTGCGAGTGTTTAATTAAAGGGCTGCCATATGGTTTTTTTTTTTTTTCAGTTTTTTGCTTTTAAATCAAAATCTGACATGCCTGATTTCCTTGCTGTCAATATTGAAATTTTTCAGTATCTGCAATATTTACAACACGCATGCAAAAGTTAAACCAAAGAATAAATAAATAAAATATTTAACTCATAAAAACTTTGGATTTATTGATTGATGGTAATAAATGTCAAAATTGGCAAAAATATTCAATCTTTGAAACCAATGACAGTAATTGGTCTGTTTCTGGTTTCTATTTCATTTTATTGAAACATGTGCATATTTTTTTCACGCATGTGTGCACAGCAAATATGCCCTGCAGTTAAATTTGGATCTAGTTCCGAACAGTTACGTTTTTTGGAGTTCCATTTTAACGTGCACATACGCTACTTTAAAGCAAAAAAAAAAAAAAAATACTTTAACATCAATACGGACGCATTGTTTCACATCTGTATATAAGTATGTAAGAGACCTATCGTTAAAATTAAAAATGAAAAAACCTTGCTCCTAGGAGCTAAAACGTTTCCTAGTGTAAGTATCAAGCATAAAAATTTTGGTTCCGATCGGAAAATATTTGACCGTGTCGCAAGGCCGTTGAAGGTCGGAAAAACGCAATTTATATAGAAAAATGGGCATTTAATCGCAAGAATCAGTTCTATCATGGAACTATTTGACATAAGTGAGTGAGATTTGGTATGTCCATATATGAACAATACTTGAGTAAATTGCATCTAAAAAAAAAATGGGATATGCCACGCCCCCTTGACCCGAAATTCTTGTATCTCTGGAAATATTGGACTCAGGAGAATGAGATTCGGTACATATGTAATTGGCTCTGGGAAAAAAATGTTTAATAAAAAATAGGCAGGGTCACGCCCTCTCCTCCTTAAAAAATCAAATTTGTCATATCTCTGAAACTATTTGACACCTGTGAATAAGATTTGATTTCAGGAAAAGTGAAGCGAACAGGATATGGCACTGTAAAAATGTTAAACCAAATTAAGGGTCTTAGTTGATATACTTAAAAACAGTATTTTTGTCTCTTTTTGTTTTGGTTTCCTAGGTAGAGACATCAAGCAAAAAAAATTTGGTCCGGATTAGGACTTATTTGACCGTGCTGTTAAAGGTCGGAAAAACACTATTTATATGAAAATAAGGAAACATTTATTCCTATCTTTGAAACTATTTGAAATAGGAGGATGATATTCAAAACATATATAAACAATACTTGAGGAAATAGTATTCAGCAGCGCACCCCCCTTCCACCCGAAATTTGTCGTATCTCTGAAAATATTTGACTCAGATAAATGAGTCATATCTCTGAAACTATTTGACACAGGTGTTTGCATCACTTTATCTGAAATAAAATCTTATTCTTTTTTTATTGGATGCAATTAACTCAAGCATTGTTCATAAACATACCAAATCTCATTCACTTATGTCAAAAAGTTTCAAAGATAGGAGTGATTCTTGTGATTAAAGCCTCATTTTCCATATTGATTGCATTTTTCCGAACTTCAACGGCTTTGCGGCACGGTCAAGTATTTTCCGATCAGGACCAACATTTGTATGCTTGATAATTACACCAATAGAAAACTTTTTAGCTCCTGGGGTAAGTTTTTTTTAATTTTTCCCATATAACAAGTGATAGGTCTACTGCACAGTGCAATGAGAAATTATTAAACATAAAGCGGTAGCAGCTTTGCTATATAAGTATCATATTATTTAAATAACAAAAACACCTATATCACATTACTCGAAGTTACTCTACCATTTTTCGACCTCATTTCAGAAAATGATTAACTAGGATTTCATTCGGAACAGACTTTGAAACTTTGAAATAGCCGGAAGAATATGCCGTGAACCGTTTCATTGAACATTTTTATGAAACATATTTTTGATTGTGGGTAGGTGTGTGAAATTGGAATGTACCTACACTTGAAATAAAGTCGCAGGTGATGAGTGAAAAGCAATGATTCCAAAACAGCTCTTGTGCTCCACAATCGGAAAAAAATAATTGCCTTTTCTCATTCGATGTAATTAAAGCATTGGACATGGAAAAATTTTGGAGTGAGATTTTTCATTTGAAAATGGGTTTGAAGGAAAAAAAAAATTCTAAAATTTGGAAAAATATATTGGGCTAATTGGAAGTCTCGCCCTTAGCAAAGCTGCAGAACGAACTTTTTCTCAGCAAAATCCAATTTAAAATTCACCCCCTGAAGGATTTTCCTCGAAATATTGGGAACAATTTTTAAATTAAAATTAAAACCACGACTTGTAGCCAAACTAAACAGTTTATTAATTTGTTTATAAAAGTAATTATTTAAGTGTAATTAATTCAATCTTGATTATTATACTCACATAACACATGCAGCACTACTTGACTGGAAGCTGGTTGACCGACACCATTGTTTGCCGTACAAATGTAAACACCACCTTTATGACGATCAACATTTTCGATGGACAGAATATGCGAATGCAGCTTTTCCTCACCTAAGGATTAAACAATAAAGATGATATCAACATTTTGATCTACAAACATATGTATGTATGTAGGATTTCCGAGTATTAATAAAAGAATTTCCTTTAAATATTTAATTCACAGTTTATTAACTTCACTTATTGTTCAATAACTAAAACTATTCTTATTTTACATATTAAAGTTTGGCGACTTTCTGCCCTTAAATGTAACAATTACACGGTATGAGCGACTTGCGAAGACTGACGTTCGTTCGTTTTATGATCTGCCTACGTCATCGTTCAGTTTCGTATCGTCAAGTTCAGTGTTGTCATGTTTATTGTTTTATTAGTAGTTTTGTCCACTTCTTGTAGTGCGCGTTGGTGTTGCCAGTTGATCGTTTGGGTGAATATTGTGGGCTGTTCCCACATTCGGCCATCCTACGGATTCATTCGACCCGAATGAAGGATCCCAACATTTCATGAATTCGGCTACTGTCGTTGTTTGTCCTGGCCCTTCGTGGTCTCCCACTTTCTTGACTTCATACCTTCCATGACCCATTTTTTTTGTTATTTTATACGGGCCGAAGAACTTTGGTTTTAATTTTAGTCCGGCTCCGAATTGAGTTCGCTTAATGGCTACCAACTGGTCTATCTCGTATTGTGGCTCTTCTTTTCGTTTTGCATTAAAAGTTTTCCGATTCTCTTGTTGTATTCTATTGATATTTTCTTGTGCCTGTTCGCGCAGTTTTCGTCTTTCGCCATCAAGTTCATCAACGATGGTACTATCTAGAAGATCTTGCAGATCTGGTACGCCAGGTATTCGCATTTCGAATCCTGTCAGTATTCTGAATGGCGACAGTTTCGTGCTTCGAGGAGGAGTACTATTTATCAGCTGCTGAACTCTTTCGACATGCTTATACCAACTACCAGGGTTTTCGTTACATAACTTTGCTAGCATGGATACAACTATCTTATGTATCCGCTCCACTTGCCCATTTCCGCGAGGAACTCCTGTGGCTATAAGCAAATGCTGCACTCCTTCGCTCTCACAATAATCTTTAAAATGATTTGACGTAAAGGCAGCACCTCGATCTGTTATCACTCGTTTTGGATTCCCAAAGGTAGCTGCCTGCCTCTTCAACCGGTCTACTACCGTCTCTGCACTCGTATTTCGGGTAGGATATAGCCATACAAACTTGGAAAATGCGTCGACTACAACTAAGATGTGGTTGTAGGACCTGTTCGTCATGTCCATCGGTCCCACATGATCCAAATGGTACGTCCCCAATGGCTGGTCCTCTTTATTAATAGGATTCAAAAACCCTTCCTTCTTTCCCGTTTTGTTTTTAACCACGATACATTCAATACAACTTCGAACAAGCTTGACTGCTTTCAAACTAAGCTGAGGAATGTAAAAAGATTTTTCAACTAACTCTTGGGTTTTCTTCGCCGAGAAATGGCCTTGCTTATGTGCGATTCTTATGATTTCTTCCTCCATTAAGGCTGGTACCACCACTAGTTCCTTAACGGGATCTTTATATAGTACTCCATTTTTTACATAAAAGTCTTCATACTCATCCTTTTCAAGGATTTTCATCACTGCTTTAACCCAATCGTCACTTGTTTGTGCTTGTCTCATTCGATGATTCAGTTCCCCTTCCATAACCAAACAGGAAATTCTACTTAGCGCGTCAACGTGTTTCATTTTTGATCCACTCCGATGTTCAATCTCATAGTAAAAATCTTGGAGAAACATTGCCCAGCGGGAAACTCTTAGCGGAACTTCGCGCTTCTTCAACGTCATGGTAAACGCATTACAATCCGTTATTATCTTGAATTTAATGCCTTGCAAATATATTCTCCATTTCTTTAATGCCTCTATAATGGCCATTACCTCTAACTCGTATGAATGGAACTTCTCTTCTGCTGGTTTCGTTCTGCGGCTCATGTATTCCACTGGATGAAACTGCTGATCGTCGAAATCTTTTTGTAAAAGTACAGCCCCACAACCGTACATACACGCGTCTGTGTGCACCTCAGTGACCGCCTTTGGATCGTACAACCTAAGTACTGGAGCACGCATCAGATTTGCTTTCAATTGTTCAATCGCTGCAAGTTGATCTTCTTTGATTTCGAACTTACTTTCCTTTCTCAACAAGTCTGTCAGCGGCTTGGCTACCACTGCATATCCGTCCACAAATCTTCGAAAATATGACGTCAATCCAAGGAACCGCTGTAGTGACTTACGGTCAGTTGGTATTGGAAATTTTTTTACCGCCATAATTTTCGTTTCAGAAGGTAGTATCGTTCCATTCTCGACGATGTAACCCAAAAAATTAACTTTTCTTTGCAAAAATTGACACTTGCTCCATTTTATGCGTAGGCCATACTCCGCTGCTTTGTTGAGAACAATTTCCAGTTTCAGAATGCCTTCAGTTTCATCTTTAGCTGGAATTACCAAATCATCCATATAAGCAATAACCGTTCCATTATTTATCAACTCCCTGAATACAGCAAAAATAAATCGTGAGAATGTTGCCGGCGAATTCGAAATACCGAACGGCACAAATAAAAATTCATATTGTCCGTTATGGGTCACAAAGGAAGTGTATTTCCTGGAACTCTCCTC
The DNA here is from genome assembly GCA_951812925.1 of Calliopum simillimum. Classification (NCBI taxonomy): domain Eukaryota; kingdom Metazoa; phylum Arthropoda; class Insecta; order Diptera; family Lauxaniidae; genus Calliopum; species Calliopum simillimum. The sequence continues at coordinate 141,392,864 of OX638368.1, forward strand.
AACGGGTACGTGAAAAAAACCATTGACCAAATCTAGTGTTGTGAACACACTTGCACCTTGTAATCGCTCAATCACATCATCAATTAAAGGCATAGGGAAATTATCCCTGACTATTTTCTGATTCAGACGTCTATAGTCGCAACAAAGTCGTTTGGTGCCATCTTTTTTTCCCACTAGCACTACAGGCGAGGCAAATTCTGACGAACTTTCTTGTACTATCCCTTCATTTAACCATTTGATTATTTGTTCCTCAACTATACGTTTGTCTGCATACGATAAACGTCTAGGCCTTTCACATACAGGAATATCATCTGAAAGAAGAATTTTCATTTCAACTGGTGTTGGTGGATTACTATTCGGTGTATATGATTCAACTATCATCTGCACCGCCTCGGCTTGGCGACCATTTAGGTGAGAGATATCTGCTTCAAATTCTTTTTCATCACGATTTTCAGCCATCAGACACAGATCTCCAAACTCTTTAAATAAATCTTCGGCTTTGCGCCGAACTTCATATTCACCATTTTCTTCGACGTGAATTTGGTCATCGGAAATTTTATTCTCTTCTTTAGAGGTTTCTTCAGCATATGCTTTCTGTCTCAACTTGACTCCATCCTGAGTCACTATCAAGTCAACCAACTTCAAAATTGTGTTACCGATCACTGCTGCATAGCTAATATCACGTTCCCTTACTACATGAAAAGTCAAATTGAGTTTTAAGCCTCCAATAATTGCTCGTGTGGTAAGGCTACCTAATGTCGTAAGTTCGCTTTTACCGATTCCCACTAACCGTTTCCTATCATTACTCAAAGGAAAATCGCCAATCATAAGCAGTGTATCATATCTTAATAAGCATAAGTCACAACCGGTATCCATTAACGCGGAAAATGTGAACTTATCTATCGTCACATCCTTAAACATCAAACTGCTTGTCTTTTCCGGCATTCCACACGTTTCTGCTGTTAAGGTATTTACACTATTTCTTTCTACCTTGACGGTTTTTATTTTATCGTTACATTCCGACGCACGATGACCTGGCTGACCACATTTGAAACATTTTATCGTTTTAGGACGACAATCTCTAGCAATATGGGAGACATCGCCACATTTAAAACATCTCCTTTCGCCATATTTGTCCGGCTTTTGCTGATTTAAAGATCCCCTATTCACCAATTGTGAATTTAAATTCGAAATCTGCGGCTTATTGGATTTAATTTGCTCGTAGATTGAAATTTGGTCTTTTAATTCAGCGACTGATTTGGATTGATACAACATGCACTTATTGATTTTGGTATCTGGAATGCCCTCAATAAAATATTCTATCAAACTTTTCTCATCTAAGTTTATCGACATTCCAATTTCCATTAAGCTGTACAGATATTCCCTCAAATCTTCACTTTGCCGTTTTTTACGATTTTGCAACATTCGATGTACCTCAATCGAAGACCGACCACAGCCAAATTCTTTTTGTAACGCTGATTTTAATGAAGTCCAGTCGACTATACTGCGTTGGCTTCTCACGAAAATCTTCGCTGCACCCTTCAACAACTGCTTCGCATAAATAAATTTTTGGAGTTCATTCCAAAATACTGCCGCTGCGTTTGCTTCAAAATCTTCAAGCCACTGCTTCATATTTGGCTGGCCTGATCCACTGAATGGCGTCAATGAATCTTCGATATCGCGAAGTGTAAATGGCGTCGACCTCATTACTGCCTGACTACTAGCACTCGCTGGCATGGAATTCACATCGTCGTAATTGGAAGCCTCGTCGTCATCGTCATCGTCATCAACGGTAAGACCATAGTGTTCCAAAAGTCTGTCTTGTAATGTTGCCTTACGTCCGGTTAGTGTCAACCCTAACTCCCTAAGTTTAGCTTTCAGTTGCTCAGTATTCAAACTCAAAATTTCGTCTCTGTCCATTTTATGTGTACAAAAATTCCAAAATGTTTTAAAAATAATTATATTGTTTGGCTACAAATATGAAATATTTCAAAAATTAAATTCAATAGTATTTAGAGTTTCTATACTACAATACTAACAAATGCTAATGCGCTATAAAATTTTCACAGAATTCTTAAGTTAACAAAACTTTACTTTTGCTGTTATATTCTTTTCTTTAATTTAATTTGCTCAAATTATAATGTTTGTTATGTCGCTATATAATTGAAAATTCACGACTCTTACAATTTTAATTAACTTTGACTTTAAAAATTGTAGTCAACAAAATTTACAGCACTTTTTATTTGATTTCTCATCAAAACTTAAAATTCTCTTAAAATCACAAAATATTTTTTACTGACTTTAATATTTTAATTTTCATTTAGCTACATCACATTTTCAATTGAAACAAATTACTTATCTTCGATTCGGTGATGTCTTCTCTGCTCATACGCTTTTGCAAAAACTTCTGACCTGTTTTCACTGCTCAAACTGCACGGCTTCTGCTTCACTTTAAATTTCGCAGTTCACTCTGCCTGCAACTACTCAGCCTTTGCTGATCTCAAATTGTATTCGCAGACTGCGCTGCCCGCTTCTGACATCTGTCTCTACTGCTCAAACTGCACGGCTTCTGCTTCACTTTAAATTTCGCAGTTCACTCTGCCTGCAACTACACAGCCTCTGCTGATCTCAAATTGTATTCGCAGACTGCGCTGCCCGCTTCTGACCTCTGTCTCTACTGCCCAATTGCACGGCTTCTGCTTCACTTTATATTTCGCAGTTCACTCTGCCTGCTGATCTCAAATTGTATTCGCAGACTGCGCTGCCGCAACACACACAGCCTCTGCTGCTTCCGATTACTTTCACAGCTAACACTGCCTTTGCTGTTCTCAAAATTTTCCACAGCCTCTGCTGTTCACATCAACACAGCTCGCAATAACACAGCCACCGCTGTTTACGCCAACGCAGTCCTTGCTGCCAATATCTTTAAACGCAGACGCCGCTGCCCACATTAACACAGCCTTTGCTACTCTCAAAATTTTAAACGCAGAATCTGCTGCACTTTTCGCACTCTGTAACTGTTGAGTGTAATCAAATCACTTGCTTTAACGCGCAAAAATTCTAACTGCAATGACGAGCGAAAATTCTAACTGCTTTGACGAGCAAGTATTTGTTTTTGTTGGGTTAAATTTTTCCCGATCATACGATTGACTTTTTTTTTCTTCGTTTACCGTGCGAAGGTTATTTAAAAGTTAAACTTTTTTCTTACTTTTGGTACCTTAGTACAGTCAAATTTTATACCACAGTCTTTTACTTTTCTGGTATGTTACGCAAAATTATTTATTTCTTTTGCACTTCACACACACACACTTTAGTTATTATTGGTTTTGCTTTTGTTCAAGTTTTTTTTTTTTTATTTTCACAGTCTGTGGAATTATCCCACTTCTGACACCAATTTGTAGGATTTCCGAGTATTAATAAAAGAATTTCCTTTAAATATTTAATTCACAGTTTATTAACTTCACTTATTGTTCAATAACTAAAACTATTCTTATTTTACATATTAAAGTTTGGCGACTTTCTGCCCTTAAATGTAACAATTACACGGTATGAGCGACTTGCGAAGACTGACGTTCGTTCGTTTTATGATCTGCCTACGTCATCGTTCAGTTTCGTATCGTCAAGTTCAGTGTTGTCATGTTTATTGTTTTATTAGTAGTTTTGTCCACTTCTTGTAGTGCGCGTTGGTGTTGCCAGTTGATCGTTTGGGTGAATATTGTGGGCTGTTCCCACATGTATATGATAAAATATATTGTTACAAAACTTAAAGGAGCTACACTTCAGCCATAGACCACCAACAATGTTTATGTTGAAAACTTTACAAAATTGTCAAACTTAAATAGACTATAGGCAAATTTTCACTTTAAGTTTAAATTTTCTTTCACTTCCGCCCACATTCATGATATGTACCTAAGTATGTTTGTGTGGTCTATCGAATGTTGCCATCTTCTTTATTTAACATCCGTGTATAATTTTTAAATTTAACTTTATGCAAATCTTACCGTTGGGCAGAATGTTATTCTTGCGACTCCATGTTACATTCGGTGTTGGATTGCCAGAGGCTGAACACTCAATGCGGACTGATGAACCTTTTTTGACTTGCAAATGTCCGCCGGTGCTAATGTGATGAATCCTTGGTGGCACTGCAAACGGATAAAAATTGTTAACGGAATACAACAGACATAAGAAGAGAAATATAAAAATATGTAAAATATCTGACATCCCACACGAAAACAAACAGAAAAAGCACAAACAAAATATGACGATGTAAATAATAATAATAAAATTTGAGAAAAAAAAAAAAAACTCAAAACAAAAAATTACGTATGAAAAAAACTTTTGAATTGTAGCTTGCGATGGCTTGGGAGTAGATAAAGCTGGAATAATGCTGCTTCTTTTCGTGGAAATTTTAATTTTGTTTTTCCATATCCAATATTGTCTTTAAAGGCATACTTTTATTTAAAATTTTTAATACTTTATAGTTAGGCTGGTCATTGGAAATTTATAGTTATACTCTGTTGGTACTGTGATTATTCACGAAAAAATATCTTTCGATAATTTATAATAAATTCTAATAATAAAAAGACCTCGGATCGGCTTTATATAGCAAAAATAACTCCAGAGTGACGTACCTCGAATAGTCCCGTCCTTATATGGGCTAAACCAACCTACTGTTTTCACTTTGACGACAATTTTGCGAGGAGAGCTTTCATCATAATAATCTACAAAACTAACATTAAAGTTATTCGAGTAGTTATAATTACTAGCAAGGGATCAATGGAAAAGAAAAAGTTTTCAAATAGATCATGGCATTTTAAAAACTAAACGACGAATGCTTTTTATATCCTACACCCAGGGTATATTCGCTTTCCGTTTGTAACGCGGAGAAAGAGGCATGGCAGGTATGGAAAAGTATATAAATTTTTGGTCAGCATCGTCTTCTGAGTTGATGTAGCCATGTCCGTCCGTCTGTCTTGATGATATTTTTTTGGAGCAAGATAATTCAATGAAATTCAATACACTGTCAAAGTTAGCGCATTTTATTGAAAATTAGTGAAATCGCTCAACTGACATGCCTACCGCCCATACAAAAAAAAAAATATATATTCAAAATGCAACTTTAGGAGTATTTTTCACGACATGCAATGGTAAGCGCAAGCTCTGAGCAAAAACTAGGCGAACTTGGACATGAAGGCGAGGCAACTCCCATGAAAGCTACGGTTTCAGAATGCTTAATTTCACTCAGATACTAGAGATTGTAAATGCAAGCTCTGAGCAAAAACTAGACAAGACGGCGTGGCACCTCCCATATAAGCAACAGCTTCAAAGTGCTATAAATTTCACTCAGGCAGTAAGACCAGTAAACGAAAGCTCTGAGCAAAAACTAGCCAAACTTAGACAAGAGGGCGTGGCGCATCCCATTTAATTAAAAGTTTCAAAATGCTATACTGAATACGTTTTTTGAGATAATCCCACTTAATTTCACTCAGACACTAGGTATTGTAAATGCATGCTCTGAGCAAAGACTAAGCAAATTTGGGCAAGAGGGCGTAGTACCTACCATATAAGCAAAAGCTTCAAAGTGCTATACTGAAAACATATTTTTATATAATCCACCTAAATTTCACTCAGTCAGTAAAATCAGTAAACGCAAGCTCTGGCAGAATAGTGTTGGTGGTGAAGCAATTCGAAATGGAATTCATTAATTTTAATCATCGTTTTCACCGACATGTGACACAGTGCATCCACTTTGAACAGTGCATCCACTTTGAACTTTCGCTCAAATTTTAATTTAGAATTGTAAACATATCACCTCCTAATATCTTTAAGGTGTCAGTTATTTCATAAAATTTCAAATTAAAGCCTTCGGAAACTATTTTGTATACTTCTTTTATGTTTTCCGGATCAAATGTTGATTTTGGGCGAACGGAGCGTTTAGGATTTTTATGCATGTGCGACCGCTTTTAATATCAGCAAACCAGTCAATAATGGTCGGCTTTCCTGGTTTAAAGTCCAAATAACACTTATCAAGTGAAAATGTTGTTTCAACAGTGTTCTTTTCCACCAAAAATCAATATTTTATCAACTTACGAAATTCTTTTATTTTTTTCATTGTTTTGAAAATATCAAAAGTTTTTTCACTGAAACCACTGTAACTTTTGGAATAAACGTTGAATCGTCGTAAAATTTTCACAGATACCTCTTGAAAATTAGTGAGTAAGACCGAAGACCTATCTGCCGACGTAATATGCAATACTTAGTTTCCACTTTTGCAAATTTATTGAGTGTTCACGACTGCAGAAAGTGAATAAAGATGTTGTAAAGAAAATGAATATTCCCAATTTTTTCATAGCAACATGCATGTATCGGATGATATGTAGAATTGAGCGCATTTTCTTCATGTTACTAAAATCTTACTCATATGACATGCTGTACATGATTAAATAAGAAATCTGTATATTAATTCGTAAAACAAAACTTTGTCCTACCTTTTTTACTATGTTAGAAATGGAACACGATTTTGAATTATACACCATTAAAAAGGTATTTGTGTGTAAATGTGCACAAAGTAAAAATTAATTTAATATTTTGCTACTAAGCTAGGCAAAATTAAATGTAAGTTTTTCAATACCGACAAAATAATCGGTCACACAGAGCTGAAAAGAGTTTACAGCACAAAGAGAAAGAAAAAAAGCTGACTGACACTGGCACCATATTTTTTGTTTCCTTTTGTAAAGGAACTTTTCCATTTTGTACCAAATAGCAAAAAAGTACTGAAACTGCCAAAAAGTAACATAATTACATAGTACATTTGTGGGCAAATTTTGACCATTGGGCGATTATAGCAATTTTGAAATGGCTATAACTTTTGTTAGTTATCCGATAAATTATCCATTTTTCCACAATTTGAAAGTGAAAAATTTGTACTTTTAAACAAAGTGACAAATGAAATGTTTTTTTTGTGGAACTGGTCATATAAGAATGTAACAAATTTTTAAACTAGAATATCTTGAAAACCAGAGATAAACAGTTGAAATGAATGTAACTTGAATTTCGTTTACTACCAGGAAATATCAATGTCTAAATTTTTGAATAGCGTAATCTTATCGCAAGGAAAGAACAGCTTTTGGGCGATTTTGCATTTATATTCACATCCAATGTACTTTATTGATATTTCCCTATTAAATGGCTAAACTTTTCTGGAATTTTTTTGTTTTCCTTCTTTTTTCTTGAATAAAAGTGCTATATTGGATTTTATTTAAAGTGACCAATTAAATTATCAATGTTTGGTTTACATCTTCTGGCCATACAATATTAAATGAAAAAAAAAAGCACTGGAACCTCAATGTCATTTAAATTTTTAAACTTTTTTCATTTTATTACTTCTGCCTTGTTATTCTTTTTATGCTTTTTCCTCTATTAAGTTATTAAAAATTTCTTTGAAACCATTTAAAAATTTTCTTTTATTCCCGCCACCTTCTTTCTACCCATGGTGCTTTGAGTAACTTTTTCGCTCAATGTCATTAAAGTTTTCCGCTCTTTTTAATGAGTTTTATTCTTGGTGTCCATTACGCAGTTTATGGCCGTCAGCGCCAACATTTCTTCCATAATTTGTGGCTCCCTTGTTAAATTTTCACGCTTGAATTGCAAAAGTGAAGAAATATGTTCAAATGTCCGTCTCTTGTCCTTTTTCTTTCGCACTGTATATATGTGTGTGTGAGTGTGACTTGTGGCTTTAATGGTCCGTATCCGTGTAGCTGTACGAGTAGTAGTAGTAGTAGTTACAAGAGTGGGAGAGTGCTGCTTCGTGTTTTATGTGTAGGAACGTGTAGTAAATTCTGTAGTTGTTGTTACTGTTGGTGGTGTTGGTGTACTATATAGTTATTGTTATTGTCTCAACGAAGTGAAAAAAGCAATTATCATAAAGCTGTTAACTGAAATTGAGTTTAGGCCGTTACATTCAAAAGTTAGTCCTCTATATCGTAGCTCCAATGTGTCTCCAGTGTTTGTTTTCTTCTTTATGGAGTTTTTCTATTTTTTTCGAAATCAAAATGAATTTGAGAAAAAACTGTAAGAATTATTCATATTGCAGATATTTATGATGTGGTACAATTTCGGTTATTATCAAAAGAATGGACTCAATCAAAATCAGTCTAGACATTTTATTATGTACAGTGGTCATTAAGTGTTACAAAAGAAAATTGAAAAAGTTTGTTCAAGTCATTGCAAAGTATTTATATAAATTGTTATGCTATTAAATCAGAAATTTCTTTGGACATTAAAAGAAGTTAAGTTTGCTTTAACTCTAAAATTTTTTTTTAATTCCTCAGAGAAATAATCACGATACTCCAGGTTTTCATATGTTGAGTTATTCACTTAAGCTCAAATATACAGAAAGTTTTTTTTTGTGAAATCGTACAATGAGCTATTGGAATTTTCAGGCCGAATTTCTTTTAATAAATGGTCTTCACATTATTTCAAATAAAAGGTTTGACAAAAAGGTTTAAAAAACTTTGTGTGCTGTATGTTAGGTTAGGTTATGAGGGCACCGTCAGCAGATAAGCCACTATACTTTTTTTGCAGAAATGTCGACATACCCAGCAAAAATGTGGTAGATGGTTGAATCTTCCAACATTTTTGGGATAGAATAACAACTCTCCCACGTAAGCTTTCTGCAATAAAATTTCTCTTAACCCTCTCCCAGAAGATTATTAAAAATCAAGCATCTTTGCTTTGAACTTATACTCTTCCTGGCGGGAAACTTAAACGTAAATAACAAAAGATTTTCTTAACAGTGTTCTAGAAGATAACTAAGCATCAAGCTTTTTTCTGATGAATTTTAAAATCCTCCAGACGAGTTTTGCATGATTAAATATGGCTGACAAGCTCCTCGGAATTTCGATGAATTCAAACAATTTTTTGTTCTAAAAAGAATTATTCCTGAGCACTTCTTGCAGGAAAATGCTACACTTCACGAACTATCCTTGCCGGCACATAAGTCGTTGCACAAATACTTGTAGTTCTTTATGAAATTGATTTCATCTCGCCATCTTACATTTATGTTGATTCTTCTCCTTTTTTTCCATTAAAACTCATCTTGGGAATTGTCATTAGCGGATTTATTTTGGGAAGTTGTAAGCGGACTCATCTTGGGGAGTCGCTTGCATTTTATTTTGGGAAGTTTTTGCGCATTATTCTTAAGGAGTCTAAACTACTGGACAGTTCCTACCGAGCAAACCATCGCTTGAGATATCGCGAGCAATTCATTTGATCACCATTGAGATTAAAGGCAATTTTTTCGCTATCAAAAATGTTTGCTGGGGTTGAGGAAATAAAACTGAAATTAAATTTGTAAGATGAACGTAAATTTGATGCCGAATATTGACTTCCAACGGTGTTCTGATAATGGATCAATTGAAATACGATAAATCATTGGCTTGATTTATTACTACGAAGGAGTGGAACAAGTTAACACAACAATATCTCGTAAACAAAGAAACGACCGCCTGCTATCAACACAAAATCCGTAAAGATTTCATGAGGAAAATAGTGAGTGAAAAATAAAAGAATAAGAATATTTAATTAAGGTCACGCTTAGATATCCTTTATTCTCATGTATATGTATGTAGGTACGAATAAATGTTAGCACGATGCTTTTGTTCTTTTATCAGAAATAATTTGTTTTCATTTCTATTGCTGTCAAAATGTTAAATTAATTATAATCAGAAGTTTATTGAAAAAAGAAAAAAGAGTTTTTCTGTTGCCCTTTGGAAATTGCCATAATTGCCAGTTGATTAAAAGCTTAATTGGTTTTCCAAATTTTTGATGATAGGAAATTTTTTAATACATAAAAACAGTGCAAAGTAACATTAATTCATAAACCAATTTTGGTCCGCATCCGATCCCATTGATATTTTTTTTTGTGAGTTTTTGAACATATACTAATTTGGGCCTAACCTAAGAAAATCTATTGAAATTTTATGCATATTTTTAAGGGTTTTCGAGTAACGATTGGGGTAGTTTGCTACCGTTTCAGCGGTAGCGCTTTTCGCCAATAAATATAATCGATTTAGAAAAAAATATTTAAATAAATAACTCAGGCATTAACAAAATAGTTATATGAACACAAAACTTTTTATATGCAATCTTATGAACTTTTCGATGCTAAGTCGGACTGCGTCCTCAGAATTGTCAATATACCTGCAGGATTTTGAGATGTCTTTGTTTGCAGTTGGAGAAAACGCTGTTTTCAGGCTTATGGCGTATCTACAGAAAAAAGTGAAGCTCTTTTTTTTTCAATTACATTGAATAGCGACAATCTTCTTTATCAAAATGTATGTTCAAACTTTCCAATAGTACTCTTACTTTCCGAGTTATGATCCTTTGCAGAAAATTTGAAGAATTTCACCTTTTCCTGTTGCTACACTGAAGACAACATTATCTCCAATTTCAAGTAAGGATATCTCGAAATCGTGCAGGTATATTGACAATTCTAACTATGCACACCGATTTAGCGTTCATAAGACTGCATATTAGAAGTATTGTGATCATAAAACTTTTTTTTTTTGTGTGCTTGTGTAATTAATTTTAACTTTTTATCGAAAATTGGTCCACTTGAAGACTTTATGTTATTAGGAGTAGAGGTGAGGTTGGGCTGGAACCAAGGTGGAACCAAGGTCATCATAAAACATACATTTACTTATGATAGCCAACATTCCAAAGATTGTGCATAAATCAGCAAGGAGTTTGCATAATAACTATGTAGTAACATAAAAATCACAATTTTAGTAAAGGGTTGAAAGCTAGCCTTCTCACCTAATATGGGTTAGTAAGCTCATCAAAAACATCTTGCTTAGCAAATTTCGATATTTGTTGTTTGGAAGACATAAGAATACGATTCTTATGACATATATCAAAAAATTATATTGTATTATCCTATCTCTAAGTTTCAAGACCAGACCGCACACAATAATGGTGGCACGGCTTATTTAAATGAACGTACGGTAATTGCCAAATTCCAATGAGAAAAAATGCAGATGTGGGGGTGCGTGATAATCCGGCATCTCAATAACTTAACATCCTATTATCCCAGATGAGCGATCTGATTGATTTATTAGGGATCTGATATTTTTGTTGATAGTCTACATAATATCACAGTCTTATTTATTTCTTACTGCTTTAGTTCTCCTCATTGAGGTTGAGACATCTTTATCAATCGAATCATATTCCAATGTTCTATAATCAATTCATTTGTTCCAACTTGTCTCCCATATCTTTAGGGTTCCAATAATCTTATTCAATTTCTGGCATTCGATTGGCTCAGCTCGTCTCTGATTTCAATATGGATTAGATATTTTAGTCGATCGCATAAACATAAAGCGATACTGGATAGTCATTTATTATTTAATTAAGTTATTTTACTACTTAGTTAGACTGAGCATATTTGTGTTGATGTTTTAAAATTCATGAATATTACTAATATATTAATCGGCAAATATTAAAGAGGCGGAAGTCACTAAAGGAGCAAAAGTAACATCATACACATTATGTGTCATAATTACTGGTTATTTGACACATTTTTTTTTTTTCAACTCAATGTTTTTTTATGAAAACAGAGATCAATTTTATGATTTGTAACAAAATTTCATATTATGACATTACTTTTGCACTATATTGGCTTCCACTTTTTTAAAATTTTCCGATTCATTTATCATAACTTTTTTATTTAGTTTATTGCCAAGCCAATTTGCTTTATCTGCAGTTTAATGAAACAATTTTATTTGTGTATGTCGTTTGCTTACCTTAGACTGAGTGCTAAGAGTAATTTGTTACTAAGTGCTGGTAAATTGTTGTTTTCATTTATCAGCATACATCATAGAACATACAACATAAGTGGCAATGAAAAGTACAGATATATAACAAATATTTGTTGCACCTGTGTGTGTAAGAGGCTCTATGCGTTGGTGTCTACAGATATACACATACATTTGTTAGCTACAATTATCCTTTAGCTTTTTGCTATTTGTCTCAACATTAATTGTGTGCATCAAAGCATATAAATAACACTTGAGATAATACCAAGTAGGTCCTCATAAGGACGACAATTTGTTTGCATGCTCAATGCTTGCCATTTGAATGTAAACGGACTGTAATTGCACAAGTACTTGGAAGAAATTTGTTAGGTAAAAAATTCAAAAGCTATCAATAAAAACTAAAGAAACTATATCGACTAGAGAAAAAGTAACTAAAAATATTTCATTAAATAAAATAAGCAAGGGGGTAATCGATAAGGTTACGTAGCTTCTAGGAGGTGATAGAGGAGGTCTAGACTAATAAAAACTTGTATCTGGGGAAGTCTTAAATGTACCTCTTAAGAGTTTAAGGCTTAAAACTGATTTTCTGACTTGTTTTCTTGACGTGTTTCACCCTAACGTTTTATGAAATAAATGTTCATAGAAAACTTTTAGCTAATTGTATGAGCTTTCTAAGAAAGTATTTGATTTATAGAACTTAAAAGGATTTCGCAAAGTTCTGAGATTTTAAATTTTAAATTTTTTTCTTATTTTTGACTTTGGCGGCCATTTTAGTATAAAAAGGGTCCTATTAACATTGTCTTATATACAGTTTTTTAAATTCTCGTTAAATTTCCATGAATTAAATAACATATTTGTCAAACCAATTTTTTAATTGAGGTCAGAAAAAAATACTTTTTATCCCATTAACGACCAGGTCTAAATACGCGAAAGAGTTTCAAAATAAAAATACGACAAAATCGAAGTAATGGGGGTTAATAAAACTTTCATTCAAGCAAATGGGGTTCTGGCAAACATACTTGCCTTTAGTCGTTAAAGGGTTAAGGACAATCCGTTTGACTTCTCCAGTAGATAAAGAGCAGCACGTCCACAATTTTGCGAAATCCTTTTGAACCCTTTAAATCAAATACACTCTTATACCCTTTTCACATTGGCATCGAAAACGACTCATTTTCCATATCATTCGTTTTCAAGACAAAAACTACTTGAAAACGGCTGGTTTTCTATACAAATAAAAAGTCAAACAAAAACATATGAGAAGCTGTTTTCGAAAAAACGAACCAAACTGTCATTGAAAACAGGTACAATTGTGAATAATTGTAGTAAATTGTGAAAGTGGTGAATTTTTTAATGTCTTATTTGAAATTATTTACTTACAAAACAAAAGAAAAGTTGTTTATATTGAAAGAAAAAAGAAAAGATTTGGATTCAACGCCAAAAACTGTTTTTCAAAAGAGCTGGAGGAACAATTCGTCTTGAATACTACTCAAAAAGAAGCCAAATTTTGTTCGTAACTTAATTGATTGGCCAGAAGAGGGCCCAATTAGTGTCATCGTTCATAGTGTCGACCCATTGGAGTTAAAGCTCTTCTACCTGTCTTTTAGAACTGTGCCGCAAGTAATGGACTATTTTTGCTTTAAGAAATTTGATCTTAAAATCAAGGATAACTTATTCAAGGGGTATTGAAACAACAGCCAAAACGAGATCTGTAGGCAATGGGGTGGAGCTATTTTATAAAAGTTTTTTCTCATTACTGAAAATTTGTTTAACATGGTTTTACGCCCTTTTGAAAAATAACTCCTCAATTCAAACAAAAAGTTTCACAAATAAATAGTTTGTAAAAAAAATTTATTTATTTCAATTCAATTTAATTCTTCATGCATTTGATCTATGTATATATTTTTTTTTTTTTTTGACATCAGCTGTCATAAAAAACGACAAATTTAAGTGTGAATGCAAATTTAAACATATCGTTTTAAAAACGAATTATGTGAAAAACGAGCCGTTTCTGATGCCAGTGTGAAAAGGGTATTAGAAAGCTTATACGATAAACTAAAAGTTTTATACAAAAGTTTTAACTAAAACATTAGGTTGACTCAAGAAAAATTTTTTTGTGAAATAAGTCAAAAAATCAGTTTTAATAACTCCTTAGGACGACATTTTAGACCCACACAGGTGCAATTTTTTTGTTAGTCTAGGTCTTCTCTGTTACCACCTAGCAGCTTTGTACAAAAAGAAATTTTCAAAAATTTCTGACAAATCCCATCATTAAAATGACGTTAATCATAACCTAATTTCCTGCATTTAAATTCATCCGCCTAAATGCAAGCGAAAACTCTACTTCACTACTAAGTATGATGACAGCGAAATAAAAAAAAAAACAAAGAATGTTTGACCACAAAACAGCTGCTGTTGCTGCATAGTCGTCTGTCGCCCCCCCTAATTTATTTTATGCTTTACGTCGTTTATTCAAAATTTAAAAAGCCACAATTCGGTCACATTCAAAACGTAACCCTCTGCAATGAGGTCATTTTGCAACAAAACCGCTGCGGTCAACCTGTAAGCCACCCACTAACGCACTCTACACACACACAACACCAAAATATATTCTCGTTGCTGATTTTTACAAATTCATAGAACTTTGTTAATTATTTTTTTGGCTTTTTAAAGTTGATGAGACGACAAATGTGACAATAGGTCGGTGTAATGCACTATAGGTCAAAAGACACACTTTTCTGGACAAAACCTAATTTTTACAAGTGTTGCTATTGAGCTTTTGTTGATGCAGTGTTACGAAGAATACTTCAGTACAAACAAAAGGGTTAAGATATTTTCCAGAATTGTTCTTTTAGTCTAGAGCAGTGATATCCAAACTCAAGTCTAGCGTATTTTGTGAATGTATTAAAGCTCATTGAAAGCTTTTATATTTTGCATTAGCTGCAAGCAAGTGACGCAGTTCTGCACAATTGCTGACATAGTTTAACGCTTATCTGTGAGTGAATTCGTGTACGGAAAGCTTTTAAGCACAAATGCTCAAAAGTGACCGCGTGCATAGGCGATGGATTTCACTGGTCTAGAGTCAACACAAAAGCTACTTTTGTAGTTGGTCACCATTTGAACGTACGAGGTTTTGGCCAGAAAAATGTGCTTTTTGACCAATAGTGCAATGGCTCATGTTGTGCTTTTCATTTAATACTCGACTCGTATGCGTTATATTTGCGATTCTTGACAGTAATTTTTATTCAATTTAGATGTGATGCAAAATTGAAAAACGAAATGAAACAAAAAATTTAAACTGCTGCTGCTGCTGCCGCTGCTCCTGTGGTCACTCATAACAAGCTGTTCAACTATGCAGGATATGCGTGAAGTTTCATGTACATAATTATGCACTGTACAAAAAATCCATATCACATTATTCGTATATGAATTTATTAAGTATTTGAGTAGAGTGCGAATATACCACATTTTGGATGGCATTTGGTGGACACAATATTCATCCATTTACCAAGTTTCATAATGGTGTAGAGACATATTATTGAAGTGAATATATTTTTTTCGTTAAGATACCATGGTGCTCCAGTAATAGTTCTGAGAATTTTCAACTGAGTCCTCTAGATGAGTTCAATATTGCTTTTACTTACGTTACTCCAAAGCATTTGTCATATTGGCTTCAAAATTCTTTTATGACGGAGTATTATGTATTTTTAACTAAGCGGGGAACGATGGTTACTAAGCCAGCAAAGACTGCAAGCTTTTAGTTTTAGTTATATCCTCGTGGCCTCAATATTTTTTTTACACGTCAAGCGTTTTTGTAAATGAATACATAGTTAGACAACTTGATTTCCCTGTGGTATTGTTGAGTCTACTGTGGTGAATATACCCATTATAAGTATAAACGCAACACCTTTACATTTTTGCACGTTTACTTTAATACGCCAAATGAACAGCCATTGTGTCACAAGTGTTTAGTATTGCTCTTAGGCTCAAGATGCTCTTTTTGGACAATTGCTGCAACTCAGAATAGCAGTATCGTCGGCGAACGTCGAAGTCAAATTTAGTCTTTTGACTAGGAATGTCCGAAGTGTATATCACACGCAATACCCTCGGGGTATATCGATTGTGTAGTTTCCTATAATAAATTCTAAAATTCTTATTCTAAAAACTAATTTCAAATATTCGGTTTTTGAGATAAGATTCAAGTATCTTATGAAAACCATATAGAAGTAAGCAATTTTACTTAAGCAACAGGCCCCGGGGCAACACTTGATCAAATTTGACCCTCGACAGGAAAATGTATTATATCTTCAGTGACAAAACAGAACAGTTAAAAATAAGAGGTTTTTGATATTGTGAAGATGGGCAATATCAAGAAAAATCTCAGAGCATTGCTATTTCAGCTCAAAGCCTTCCTTAACTCAATAATTAAACAATTCAACTGTTCTTTAGTTTAATATACTGGATAGTTATGGTGATGGTATGATATGTAAGTAAAAGGCGTTAGAGTAATTGAAAAGTGTCATTCTTCAATATTAAGGAGGAATATTTTTTATAGTGTATTTTAAAACAGCCACACGTTTGTGGCTGCTTTACTCATTGTTAATTTGTAAATTGTGTTTTTGACGATTTTGTGTATTCATATTTGAGCACCATGGTAACTTTATACATAGTATAGCCTATGTATGTATGTTCACAATATAATTTACAAATATCACACTTACAACAACAACAACATATGAGTATATGAGCTTATAATGATGAAATTATATATTATAATGCTCTCCATTTAATTTGAATTTTATGTTAATGATTTAATTAAATTTATTTATTTCTCTATAATTTTCCATCTAAAAAGCACTGGAACAATTCCAATGAACAAATAAATTCAAATATTTATCAAAAGCAATAACACAAAAAATACATAGAAACGGAAATAATAACGCAAGATTTATGACAAAACAGAAGAAGAATTGTAAAATAAACAGAGATCGAATATAAAACGAAAAAAACGCATAAATAAATCTTCAAAATAAAAAGGAATAAATAATGAAAATAACAAAATTATACGCATTTGACAATGGCGCCAATAAAAAAATTTGTTGTCCACCAAAGTTGAGAATTTGAAATTCATACAACTCATCAATTTTTATGACAAAATTTTTTTTTTTTTTTATTTGATGTCCTTTTTGTAAGTGGAATTTTTGAACAAACTAAATTTTGTTATTACGAGGAAATAATTTTTTTATTTAAGAATCAAATTTATTGTTCATTATGTTGGCACAAGAGATTCCTTGAAAAAACTTAAGTAGAAATTCCAATATTGTTCAAGTTGGATTTCTTAATATAAAAACACAAAGCCTATATGCATGTATGTGTATCTTGTGTATAATTAAAATGAAGACATACATACATATGTGCATCAAAGGACAACACTTGATTAAATACTTCAACTTTTAATTATTACGTAAATAAGATAATTTTGTTTACACTTCTTTCTTTTTCTCTTACGATTGCTTAATTTTAATAACTTTTTATTACCCATTATTGAGTGGCCGAAACACTTTGCTATAAATTATCACACACATTTTCATGTTATTATAAAAACAACATAATGTTCGGTATGATCGGTCTTATTGGCACAGAAATTGGTATATTTGAGGGTTTTAAAAAAAATGCAGGAGAAATTTTGAAATTTATAAGGAGATTTTTATAGTAACGGGTGCGACAATTTTAGAATTGATATATTAAAATAAGTGGTCCACACAAGACGTCTTGTTTGAGATGTAAGACATTTCGTTTCAAGATATGTTATGTCTTGTACCCGTTTTTTGTATATCAATTGCTCCAGTTCAGCGTCGTGTGAAAATGTTTTACTAGAACTAGGATTTGAAGAAAAAAAAAAAAAAAAAAAATACTGCGCTGATCTGTTTTGTTTTATTTGTTTCAGTTAAGTATAGTGTATATACTGTAGAAGTACTGTACACTACTATATGCTTATGTAGCGACTAAAATTAAAACAAGACAGTGTACTTCAGTGCCTAAATGAAACCAGTGTACATAATAATTTGAATCTTGAATATTTTTTGAATATCATATCGTCGTCTAAGTTCTCTTTTGCCTCATAAGCATATTCGTTAAAAAAGCAAAATAACATATCTTTTGTCGAAACAAACGCAATTTATTTGCTTTTGTTTTTTTAACAAATATGCGTATGGGGCAAATGAGAACTCGGGCGACGATATACATGGTTTGGTGTAAAATGTGCGAGTAACAAAAACTTAGACATAAATAAAATGATGAAAACTGGTGCGACGTTTTATATATGATATTTTTGTATTATAAGAGTTAATCCTTTACATATTTTAAATTTTGCAAGAAACTTTAAAAATCAAACTTTCGATTTAATTTGTTGTGATATTTTGTATCAGAATTTTTTTAGTTTGTAACAATAAGACGTAAATAAATTAATGAAAATTAAATATGAAAAGTAAACGTCCCAGCGAACAATCTGTAGCAAAAAAATTTGACGTGCTTAAGCTTAAGAACGACGAGATACGCAGATCTTTCGTAGAAGAACTTATAACAGCTCCGTTCGATTATGGTGGAAGTATTGAAATATCATGGAGGGCAGTTAAGATGGCCTTCTTAAACCCCAGTGAAAAAATACTTGGGTTTCGACCCTCGAACAGAAGCACTGGATGAGCGAGAGACTGAGAGACGGCGCTAAAACTAGAGCGCAAAAGAACGTCGCCGAAAAGGTCTTTAACTCTCTCAGAAAAGAAGTCAGGCGATCGTGCAGACAAGACATAAAAAGAATGTATAACAACCTTGCGAGCGAAGCCGAAAGCGCTGCAAATGCTTAAAATCTAAGGCAGCTTTACGATATCACTAGCAGATTATCTGGCAGAAAACCCCAACAGAGCCGCCCTATCAAAGACACAAATGGAAATCTCTTAACATCCGCGGACGAACAACTAAAGAGATGGAAAGAGTATTTTTGTGATATACTAAATCCCATGTCTACCACATCCCCACAACCAGAATCACCAACTACAATTGCCGCAGTGACTCGCAGTAGTAGTCGAATACAAACACCACCGCCTACAATCGATGAAATAGTGAAAGCTATCCAAAGCATGAAAAACAACAAGGTCGCCGGTATAGATCAAATAACAGCTGAACTGCTAAAGGCATGCCCCATAACATCAGCTAAAATTCTCCATCCTCTGCTCACCAAAATCTGGAGCGAAGAGCGTTTGCCAGAAGATTGGCTACATCGCATGCTAGTCAAACTACCGAAAAAAGGTGACCTAAGCGAGTGCCGAAACTATAGAGTCATTACCTTGCTCTCAGTACCGTCAAAAGTATTGACGAAAGTGCTTCTGAACAGGGTAAACGAAAAACTTGATTCGGCCATGCGAAAGCAGCAAGCAGGATTCCGGCGAAACCGATCATGCGTGGATCAAATCGACACCCTCAGAATAATTGTCGGACAGTCATGCGAGTGGCGTGCTGCACTTCAACTTGTCTTCGTAGACTTTAGCACTGCCTTCGACAGTGTCTCCCGAGAAAACACATGGGTTTGACTGCAACGAAGAGGTATTGCCGCAAAAGCCATAAACTTAGTACGCGCACAATATGAAGGCTTTAAATGCAGTGTGTTACACAACGGGTTGTTGTCTCCGACATTCACCACTAATTCAGTCAATAAAGCTCTTAATAAGGCCAAAAGGGGTATCCAATCGAACTTTAGCGAACATCTGGAAGATCTCGACTACGCTGACGACATCTGCCCCTTATTGTCCAAACATTCAGATATGCAAAGCAAAATTGAAGACCTTGTCTTGGAATCACAAAAGGCCGGCCTAAAAATCAACGTATCCAAGACTAAAAGCATGAAGTTAAACGCAAACGGGGATGACATCACGTTTAAACGTCGATAGCTTCACGTATTTAGGCAGCATTATCTCCATGGATGGTGGAGCGAAAGAGGATATCAACTCAAGAATAGCAAAAGCAAAAGGCGCGTTTGCTCAACTGAACAAAATATGGTTTTCATCCGTTATGTCAACCAAAACGAGAGTGCGCATTTTTGATTCGAATGTGAAATCGGTTTTGTTATATGGGTGCGAAACATGGCTTGTTACTGAACAACTGACGAACAAGCTGCAAGTATTCGTCAACAAATGCTTAAGGCGTATACTAAAGATTTGATGGCCTCGCACTATATCAAATGCCGAGCTACATCAAAAATGCAATCAGAGGGCTATAGCAAACGAGGTCAAGCTGCGCAAATGAGGATGGATTGGTCACACTCTCCGGAAACCACGCAGCGAAGTTTGTCGCCAGGCTCTTGAGTGGAATCCACAAGGCAGTAGAGCACGTGGTAGACCCAAAACCAACTGGAAAAGGTCGCTGGAAAAGGAAATCCAAGAATCGGGAAAGTCGTGGCAAAAGATCAAAGTCATCGCTAGGGATCGCAACGAATGGAGAAGTTTCATATTGGCCCCATGCTCCTCCTAGGAGTTAAAGGAGAATACATACAACTTTGAAAAGTAACGAGTGCGACAAAAAGAGTAAGTTTTATTGGAAAGACCCTACTGTTTATATAAAACTTATTATATGATTTTCGTTTGTAACGCTTTGGCGCAAAATGTATTAAATCAATTCAAATAATTTTTTCTTTAAAACGATAAATGTGTGCAAAAGCATGACCTGCCGTTTTTATTATTATAACTTTTTTTCGAATTTTAAGGGAAAATATTCTTTTTGTTTTTGCGAAAATATTTTCACAAATATGTATAATTGCTATAACGCTGTTTATATTGAGTTACTTTTTGAAATCTGTGTTTTTATTCTATTCTTCTCAGTTCCTTCGAAATTAATCTTTTGTTATTCGCTGAACACAATTTTTCACGTTTCTCAATACTCACTCTATACAACGGAACGACATTTTCACATTTCCCTCAAATTAAGCATACTGATACATATTTTAATGTTTTTTTTTTTTTTTTTTTTCAAAAATGCAATTATTTTTTAAATGCAACAATTAGAAAAAATGATATCTACATAAAATATATACTCAAATATATAGGGAGAAAATCTATTGAAAAATACCAGCGTAATAACCACTGAAGTGAAGCTACTGAAATTAAAATTTTACTTTATTTTTGTATTTTTTTCTTGCATAGGTCTACATATTTGAAAAATTTTCATGTGATTCGTTTTATTTTGATTAGTTGGACCAAAATTATTAAAAAAAAAAATTTAATTGTTTTTCGCTCATACAATATTGGCTTATTCGAAAAAAACTAATTTTCGACTAAAATTTAACTGATCTCTAACGATATTGTCTTGTCCGATTCTTCATTTAAAGAATTTTTTAAAGAGGTTATTAAATTAACATTCTAACAATAGGCTATTTGTTGCGATCTTGTAAAAAATACCCAATATTTAGTGAATCAATGCTCGAATTTCACTTTAATTTTTATGATTCACAGAATTTTACCTAGATAATATTTTTGGATTGATAAAATCAAAATTTTCAATTTCTATAATTATTGTTAACTACATATTCTTTGACAAAAATTTTGACCTCTTGTTGGCCAAGATCGGATGAAAAATGATAGCTCTATTCTAGATTTAGTGAACTCTTTCTCAAAACAAAGATTTTCAACTAGCAATTTTTCAATAATAATTAATTTAATAAAATCAAAATAGTTATAATTACAACAAAAGTTTGCATTTGACCTATCTTGTCCCGCACAATTGTATCTGGGGCTTGAATTTGGGAGTTCAAACCCCCCATGAAGATATCTTTTCCATATAAATATATGGAATCAAAATATTAAAATAAAAAGTATTTATCTACCCATACCTGAAAAACCCTCCTCAAGAGTGCTGACTTAATCAACCAATCCCAACAATGTAGGGTGAAATATTGAACAAAAAAAAAAGAGAAAAAAAAAATTCCTTCAAACCTATAGAGGCTTTATTATTACTTTTGAAACTTTTGACTCGTTTATATGCGTAATTGCCCAATTTTCTGTCCTTGATTATTTTCACTAGGCTTACGGAGCATGGTTGGCTTTTTGCATTTGTTTTTTTCTCATTTTCCTTTAAACGTTGCTGAGCACATTTTGACCTGATTTTTCCACTTTACGTAAGTGTTTTTCAACGTTATTTTTTTATTTTTTGTTTTTCTTTTGTTTTTCAACGTATACGTGTAATTGTGTTATTTACGTTATAGTATTTATGTACCGCTACGCAACACTTGTAGTCGTATGTGCATAAAATTGTTTTTTCATAAAAATTTTTTTACGGATTTTTATTACTTTTGTGCGCTACACGGAGTACGGATATTAATTGTTGTATGCCATACACTTGAACTTAATGGATTTCTTTTCCTTTACGACTTTTATATTATTTTTGTATTTTTATTTTTTTTCCTTTGACTTTGTTTTTTGTAAGTTTTTCACTCTCAAGTTGAATTGCATGTTGCAGTAACTTTTACAAACGTGTGCGTGTATATGAGCCACGCTACTTATTTGAGGATAGTAGCCGGTTGGTTTAAATTTTCGTAGCCTGTGCTTTTAATTGAAAATGCAAATGTATTAATTAAGTCGCTGAGGTAAAGCGCATTATTATTAAAATCAATTTAAGTTCAATGCGACTGAAATCATATTAAACATATTGAAGGAAAGTCTATATAGGAGTGAATTGATTCAAAAGTGTGCTCCTTCGCTGAACAGATAAGTTAATTTTCTCTGAACTGAAAGAGAAGTTAATATGCTTAGCCGTTCAACAAAGTTTTTTTTAAGCTTTTTGTGTCCTGCTTCCTAAATGGTATGCATACGCAGAGAATAACTCAGTCCAACTTCCGGAGTTCAGTTCATAACCAGTCTTGTGAGAAATGGAATGTCATGAGTATTATCACCTTAACTCTAGCTTCTGATATTTACAGAATCTAAGTGGGTTTGAGAAAAGTGAAGCCATACAATTTAAATTTATTTAGGGTATCATAATAGCATAACTTTGACCAAAGTATATCCACAAATGGTTCTTACTGGAACTTCAGTCTATCCTAGCCTGATACTACGTATCCAACGTAGATTTATGAGGTGATTTAAGGCTGTTTCGAGTTTTAGTTCTAAATCTGGGTCCAAGCCAACTGATTAACTAGAAAAGATAATCTATTTCTGCCGGAACAAACACAATATTTTCAACTTATTATTTCAAATTTTTTTTGAATTTCTTACTTATCTCCAATTTTAATATTTTATATATGTTCTAATTTTCCAACATTTCCAATGTTTTTTGACATCTTTAAAATTTTAAAATTTTCTTCGAAAGTATCAATATATTCCTTTATGTTAAATACTTATTTTTCGACAAATTCAATCTTTTCTAACCATTGCAAAATGCTGTGGAATTTATCGGTTACTTGACATTTTCGTACTGTTTCACTTTTTTTTCGCTAAATCTCACTTTTTAGAGCTCAAACGTCTAACCGGTTACTAAACAATTATATTAAAATTTGGAACTACTTTAATTTGTAGATAGACCATTAGCATTAATAACAGCGTGCGAACGATTTTTCATGGATCTTATTAAGTTTGAACAAACATCTGGCTTTATGTCAAGCCATTCTTTGACCAATTCTTCCTTTAGCTGACGTGCTCTCGGCTGTAATCGTTCGCGTGTGTCTTAAAGTTAGACCCGTTATACGTATTCTTTTCAAGTCATTACATTACCTAATTATAGGTTAAAGAGAAACAATTGCAGTCAGACTGAAAATTTCGATAGTTATAATTTTATAAGTCTGTAAAACCCTACGCTGCACAGTGCGAAATTTTCAGAGTCTAGCGGAACTTAATTAATATCTCAGCACATATAGCAGTTATAGTTATGAAACTTAATACTTGGATATATACTTATTTTAATTGGTAAAACATTATGCAAAAATTAAGGGGGATCAAACAAGGGGTTATTATACCCCCCATATATGAAAATGCTTAAAACGTTGTATTTCTGATCCCATACCAGATATCGCTATGAAACTTGATAGATATAACCATTTTCTTATCAAAACACCATAAAAAATTAAGGGGGTAAGACAAGGGGTATTTGCTATTTCTTGCATTTTTATTCAGAAATGCTTCTGAATTTCGAGAGGATTTCCCCTACCTTTTTAGTATATTATAAACTAGCGTACGAATAGTTACCTTTAAACTATGGAGAGTGTCAGATGTTAGTGTTGGTGAGCCTATTTTTTCCAAAACAAAACCAACCATGGCGTCCGATGTCGGTTTTTCATGAAATTTCGGTGTTATATGAAATTTCCAAAGACATTCTGGAAAAGGATTAGTTAAAAAGAAGATCGCAAAATATCGCAGAAGATGTTTTGTGTTTCCAGTAGAGGATAAACCTACCTTTTAAATTTTGTACGTTTCAAAATGGCAATTTGTGGTAACACCTTCTAAAGTATCCAATGAAGTTGAGAATGTAAATCTTATCCACTTCTTAAAAAGCACAATTTTCACAAACAAATCACATACGAGTAAGAAAAGATTTTGCAATTATTTGAATGCCAACAAGTGACAATTTTATTAAAAAATAAATGATAAAAATTTCGTGGCCTATTGACTTACCGTTTGAATGTACCACTCTATTGACTTTAACAAATCGAAAAGCTTTTAATAGGCAAAAAGTATGATTGAGTTAGTAATGCAAGTTTCAGGTGCATTTTGCAGTTGTTTGGCAGAGCTTTTCACCAAACTGAGTATGAGGTTTTTGAGGTGGGATATTAAGCTACTGAAATAATGAATAATCTTACGCATTTTATGTATTCCAAAAATTGAATAAAGTTCCGCTAAACTTCCCAAATTTCGCACTGTGCGCTGAGAGCAGTGATAAAAACAAAATGTTTACGGCAGCTCTCGTTATTAGTGACCTATATTTCTCGTAATGAGTAGAATATTCGAAAAAGAAGAAGAAGAAGCCCCGAAGAGGTCAAAATTGCTTTACCGTCACTGTCCTCGGCAACAATTATTGAATTCAGCCCAAGTTTTTTCTATATTCAAGATAAAAAATAAAAACGTTACCATTTTACTAACTTTCTGCATAAAACATATTTTTTCTCCTTTTTTTCGAGTGGAAAATTAGGCTATTTTGAAGAAATACAAATACCTACTTCCAATTATTATGGCACATAATTTGTATGATATAACTATTGCCACCTTATTTACTTACTGCATTGTCATTCTAACACCCACATTTGCCTCTATGTTGTTAATACCCAATAAAATTTTTTAATAAATTTGTAGCCCCTTATACGATAATTGATTACCTAACGCATTACTTGAATGTTAAAACATTTTAAACATTACATGTAATGCAATAAATAATGCAATACTTTTTCAATTACATGTAATGCAATGGGTAATGTGAGAACATAAATTTCGAAAGTTTTTTACTCAAGATTTTTTGATTTTTAAGTCATTTTGACGTTAGCATTTGTTCATATTTCAAAAAAAATAAATAGTAAAACAGATAATTTTTCAGATAATGTTCCTTCTGATAAACTTTTGGCCCAAAACAGAACCCAAAAGATTTCTGTAACGTCCTACTACATTCATTTAGTACTTATGTAACGCAAAAGTAACCCAGAAAGTACAAATAATGTTTTTAGATTACTCGATCGATTACATGTAATCGAATGTTTTGTTGGGGTAATCGATTCCGCCGTAATCGATTCCGCCCAATGAAATGCGTATGCTAAAATAATGCCTTTGTAACCCAGAAAGTAATCGATACAAATAATTTTTTTCGATTACTTGATCGATTACATGTAAGCGAGTGTTTTATTAGGGTAATCGATTACGCCCAATGACATGCATGTGTTAAAATAATGCCTTATGTAACCCAGAAAGTAATCGATGCAAAAAATTTTCTAGATTACTCGACCGATTACAAGTAAACGAAGTTTTTACTGGGTATGTAAGTGTTACAATTATAAAATTTTAAAACCAAAATCATATCGTGTATCCGGGAAGTTGCCTAATCCACCGAAGCCGCAGAGCGCGTGTGAAAAAAGTAAACTTTCCTTCATCTTCATTGCTTAAGTTAAAGAAAGGCAACCGAATATGTTGATATTTTTTTGGGGTAAAATCTATGCAAATTATTCATCAATTCTGATTAGAAGTTTTATGTATAGCACCTAATCCAGCATAGCCATTGAAGGGTAACTGAACAACAAGAACAACAACAATAACGACATCAATAGCAATAATAATGATACCATGCCCGAAAGTTGCTCGAACTTTATGGATTTGCCACTTTATTTATTTCGAGTTTATTCAAGTGTTATGAGAGTTAAGGCATGAGAGATTGTAAAGTTCTGCTGCATCTTCTTGCTGTTGTTATTTTTTTTTTCCTTTTGCTGCCTATACTTTTGGTATTGAGCCTATCCTGAAAAAGTTTAGTCATGGTTTGATAAGTCAATGAGGAGTTTTTTGTTTGTTTTTTTCTCCTTTCAATTCACTTGTTGTTGTCGCAGTTTGTGGCATTTTTGGTTTGTTATCCCAAGGTTATTTTAAGACGGCACACAAATCATGGCGTTATCCTTTTATTCACTGTGGCGCTTCACACGCAAAAGGTTTGTATGTATGAGTATTTTGAACAATTGATACAAATAGATACTTAACATATTTATGCGATTTGCACTTTAAGAAGTAAAATTGGGTTTTATGAATTTGGCCAAAATAAGGGTGTTAATACCAAATAAGAAAAAAAAAAGCAGAACAGTCCCAAATTCCTTTTCAAATAAAACCACATGGAAAAACAAAACAGCAAAAGAGTGAATAAATAAATAATAAGAGCATTTACAATAAAGGGAATTGCTCTTAAGGGCTTATACAGTGGTGTCAGCGGCAAAAAAGGCTTATTTTGAACTGAATCATTTCCATACCCTCACGAGAAAACAAAAATCAGCTTTAAGGAAGTGAAGTTTGAGAAAGTTAATATTAAGAGTAAGATTTCCAATCTTTAGAAATTTCAATATTAGGCCAAACTTCGATGTCTAAGCACAAAAACAAAAAGGTTGAATGAAATAATTTTTAAGTGTCCCGTATATCCTGTAAGCTCTTGGCTCTTACAACTTACCTAATATTTCCACTGTGTGTGTGATCTCACGTGGTTCCATTGTTGCAATTTGGCAAATATAATCTCCAGCATCCTGTGGCACTGCATCACGTATTTGCAAATTGAAGCCATTCACAAGGCGAACACGTGGATCAGGTGTAACCTTTACGGAGCCAGCTGTAAGTATGGCAATGCCTCGTTTCCAAGCGACGACATAAGAATCTGCAAAAGAGTAAAAGAGAGATAGAATGAAACGTCAGCGTGCTAAAATAGAGATATGTACAAATATAATACAAGCAAATAGTAAAAACACGCGTACACATAAGTCAGTCTGATGTGTGCACTCAACCTAAAGAAGGAGATAAACTGCGAAAAATCCTTTTGCTAAAATGCCTCCTTTGTGAATTCACATTCACTGGCTACATTTTTTAAACGGCAAAATTAAAAACCGGTTACTTTAGGTATTTACGGTATCATTATGAAAATAGACAAAATAAATCGGATCAGTCTCTGCTTCTATGAATTGTTTGACATTTTTTTTTGTAGGAACAGTGCAAAAATTTTCCTTGTTTTAAAAGTGGGCGGTGTCACGCCCCTAAATGGAAAAACTCTTTCACGGCTAAAAATTGATATTTATGACATCTTTATAGGGGATGGGTTTTGTACTAAGAAGTCATTAAGTTTTAAAATCGGCGGTGCCACGCCCCTAAATGGAAGAAACACTCTCACGGCTAAACCGCTTAACCGATGTTTATAAAAGCCGGTATAGAGATAGGTTTTACACTAGGAACGATAATGTAACCTAAAGAGAAATGCGCAGACATGGTTACTTATGAGAGTTTGCTTGCTTAAGTTAACAGTTGCATGGTCTTCTTAAAGTCAAATTGAAATGATTGCATTACGGCCACGATACAAACTCTAGTTATATACGTAATAGAATGTGAAATTACGAGGCAGTGTTAATGCAATAGCTGATGCATTTGCGTTTGACGAAATTCAGTTGAACACTCAAGCAGTATGCGAGGTCCTTACTCAGCTCAACTCAACTCAACTCAACTCAACTCAACTCAACTCAACTCAACTCAACTCAACTCAACTCAACTCAACTCAACTCAACTCAACCCAACCCAACTCAACTCAACTCAACTCAACTCAACTCAACTCAACTCAACCCAACTCAACTCAACTCAACTCAACTCAACTCAACTCAACTCAACTCAACTCAACTCAACTCAACTCAACTCAACTCAACTCAACTCAACTCAACTCAACTCAACTCAACTCAACTCAACTCAACTCAACTCAACTCAACTCAACTCAACTCAACTCAACTCAACTCAACTCAACTCAACTCAACTCAACTCAACTCAACTCAACTCAACTCAACTCAACTCAACTCAACTCAACTCAACTCAACTCAACTCAACTCTACTCAACTCAACTCAACTCAACTCAACTCAACTCAACTCAACTCAACTCAACTCAACTCAACTCAACTCAACTCAACTCAACTCAACTCAACTCAACTCAACTCAACTCAACTCAACTCAACTCAACTCAACTCAACTCAACTCAACTCAACTCAACTCAACTCAACTCAACTCAACTCAACTCAACTCAACTCAACTCAACTCAACTCAACTCAACTCAACTCAACTCAACTCAACTCAACTCAACTCAACTCAACTCAACTCAACTCAACTCAACTCAACTCAACTCAACTCAACTCAACTCAACTCAACTCAACTCAACTCAACTCAACTCAACTCAACTCAACTCAACTCAACTCAACTCAACTCAACTCAACTCAACTCAACTCAACTCAACTCAACTCAACTCAACTCAACTCAACTCAACTCAACTCAACTCAACTCAACTCAACTCAACTCAACTCAACTCAACTCAACTCAACTCAACTCAACTCAACTCAACTCAACTCAACTCAACTCAACTCAACTCAACTCAACTCAACTCAACTCAACTCAACTCAACTCAACTCAACTCAACTCAACTCAACTCAACTCAACTCAACTCAACTCAACTCAACTCAACTCAACTCAACTCAACTCAACTCAACTCAACTCAACTCAACTCAACTCAACTCAACTCAACTCAACTCAACTCAACTCAACTCAACTCAACTCAACTCAACTCAACTCAACTCAACTCAACTCAACTCAACTCAACTCAACTCAACTCAACTCAACTCAACTCAACTCAACTCAACTCAACTCAACTCAACTCAACTCAACTCAACTCAACTCAACTCAACTCAACTCAACTCAACTCAACTCAACTCAACTCAACTCAACTCAACTCAACTCAACTCAACTCAACTCAACTCAACTCAACTCAACTCAACTCAACTCAACTGAACTGAACTCAACTCAACTCAACTCAACTCAACTCAACTCAACTCAACTCAACACAACTCAACTCTACTCAGCTTAACTTAACTCAACTAAGCTCAACTCAACCGGGTTAACAAATATGCGGTATTTTCAGCTTTTTTTTGCAGCACTACATTTATCTACTTAAGGGCTTTGCGTACGCATGAAAACACACATTTTCTGACTTTTCAAAATTTCAGTTTCTGTCTTTTAATTGGCGCTGTTTTTTGTGACTTTGGTGGCATCAAATGCTGTTGCAATTAGTGTTGGTTGTGCATTTACAACGTGACTGAAGGATTTTTCGCATTAAGCATTAACAAAAAAAATATTGAGCTCATTATTTAATGTCCTTTAAGTTTATTTACTTAACACAATAAAAGTTTACTTATTTTTCCTAACCCAAGCCTTTGATTTTTTGTTCGATAGAGTCTTGAGAAAATTCTCATATAAATACAAGCCTCACGGTGCTTATTATCAAACTCATTATCCTTTACGTGAAAAATGAGGCTGCTTCATTATTTATTATTGCTTTTTTAATTACATTGAGTTTGTCATGTGTAACGTATTTTTTGCACATCAAAAATTCAGAAATCAATTAAGTCTTAAACAGATATTAATCAATTGTAAATTTTTTAATGAATTCC
The DNA here is from genome assembly GCA_951812925.1 of Calliopum simillimum. NCBI lineage: Eukaryota > Metazoa > Arthropoda > Insecta > Diptera > Lauxaniidae > Calliopum > Calliopum simillimum. The sequence goes on from OX638368.1 coordinate 141,422,849, forward strand.
TTTGAGAAGTACGAAAGTATGTACATAAGTCGAATACGTAAATATCATTCAAATGGAATAATCCTTGTTTTTTTTCACACTTATATGCATGTTTTTTTTATATCTTTTGCTCTTTCAAAGAAACCACATTACAAAAAACCACAACATAGCGTAAATTCCAACTTCGACTCAGACATTACATTTTCATTGAAATCTGTCAACACAAAGTCATTAATATCCTTCAAGGACTTCAAGACACACTTCTCACCTATGAAAATCTGTAAGTCAACATCATGCATTTGCTCTCCCTTTCTTTCTCAACGACAAATGTCGCGACGATGCCGAATCATCATCGTTGACTAACTTCCGCTTAATGTGAACACCATCCTCTCGATAACCCACACATATGGGGTAAGATATGTATCTAGATATATGTATGTAGATGTGTCTCTGTGTAATACTGATTGTACTGAATCCTTAATCAGTGGCTTCCTTTTCAATAAAATCCATTCATTACGTTTTCAATTTTCAAACGTAAGGCTCCCAGTCAATACAACGTTAGATGTTTATTATGCGCTAATGAAGTGGGGCGCTTACATTTAACTTGAAAGCGCACATAGACATGTGAACACAGGTAACTAAATTTATATTAGGGTGGATTAATTTAGAAGGCAAATTTTTGAAAAAAATAGATATCGAAAAAATTTATATTTTTCAAATACTTAAAGTAAAGGATTTGTAAAAATATCTCCCTGATGTCAACAAAAAAATAGCAAAACAAAACAAAAAAAAAAAAAAAAAAATTGATAATCTCTCTATGCCGATCACAACTTTAAATATTATTTTTTTTTCTTATACTTTACTTAATATAGAGTAGAACGGGGTAATGTCGTGCAGGGGGTAATGTCGTGCACTGGCTGTTTTAGCCCAAAGAATTGAATGATTTACCAACTGTTTGTAAGGTAGGGACCTGCTGACCTACTGAGCTTATGCATATAATACTAGCAATTTTCACCAGATCGTCTCTACAGAGTAACCTTTTTTTCAAAACGCACGCTTTCGGGACGATAAAAGTGTTTTTTTATCGGGTCAGAAAAATAATTTTCCTTGCGGGAAAATATACCAGGTAAGTGTTTTCTAAAACGAAATATCCTGCCAAAGAAAAGAAGTATTTGGTTTTCGAAAAAAATTATGGGCTTCACCGAGTTATCGAAGTTGACCTTTAAAACGACCATTGGGGTAATGTCGTGCACATTCACTTACACAAACACAATTTCTCGCTACACAAATGTTGTTACACATGGATGTAACCAATGAAGTTATCTTTCGCTCGGATGCTTACTCGTTGCATTCGCTTGAGATGTACGGCATTACGAGCATGTCAAAGTTGAGTGCACGACATTGCCCCGTTCTACTCTACACAACATATTATGTACTTCACACTTGTAAATATAATAATGAATAAACACATGATAATGCTAAATCTCCTCTAATAGAACCACTACCTATCATTTCTCACACATTTTGGAACTTTTACTATACTCGGAAAAAAAAGGACGACATTACCCCACAAATTTTGAGGGGGGTAATGTCGTGCACATTTTTTTTTCCTCACTTACACAAACACAATTTCTCGCTATACAAATGTTGTTACACATGGATGTAACCAACGAAATTATCTTTCGATCGGATGCTTACTCGTCGCATTCGCTTGAGATGTACGGCTTTACGAACATGTCAAAGTTGAGTGCACGACATTGCCCCGTTCTACTCTATTATTTTTTCTCTTGTCTTTTTGGTTGTTTCATAATCTAATAAAATGGACCACAAAATGTAAACAAACAAAATAAATATTTATATTGAGATCCACCCTATTGCACACTCATAGAACATCCGGCCTTTGCAAGCTAACACTTGTAGTCAGAGAATTAAGATGCTCTGCTTAAGTTGAATCGGATCGAATCAAATCGCGTCGAATCGAGTGAATGCATTTGTGAAATTGATGAACGTAGAACGTTGGTCGGAGCCACTTAAAATGTTTAAGATATACAGTTTTATATTTTCATCATTTGTTGTTGTCGTCTTCTTTGTCGTCATTACATTTTCATCTACTTCAGTTTATATTTAGTGACACTCCTGCACATATGTGCGAGTATGTGTCTATTTATCGTGCGATATGTCTATTAAATATTCGTTTACTTTTTCACATTTTGAGATATGAGAAAATCAATTTCCATTGCGAATTGATTTGTTATTGACGATGTCAACGAACGATGAAAAAAGAAATTGCTGTGATGCTTACGACGGTGGAAAATTACATAATTTGAATTTCTATTACGCTTGGCAATTACAGTAGATAATAAAGTTTTGCCTAGTAGCGGCATACCTACATATCGCTCCTATACAAGTGAAAAGCACTAAGTCAGTTTTTTCTAGTTATGAGTTATTAAGTATTTTTGTTCTAAAATATTATTGTCTTTAGTTTGATAAGACCCCATATCTGTGTTAAAAAGTGGTTTTTTTCATCAAAAAATATTACTAAAATGCGAAAAATTCTCAGCCTTCTGATCTCAGTCTTCTGGAAACTTAAAGATCTAATTAATCATTGTTCTTTAATAGTAAAAATTATTGAGCTTCAACAAACAGCGCTTAATAAGATTATTTGCTTAGGTACTCAGCCTTCTAAGCTCATTTTTCTTCTAAACGTTCACAAAATTCGTGCAAATTATTTTTTGACCGCCCCGTTTTATAATACAAATAAAATAAAGAATCACCTATCTACAATTTATTGTTCAAAAATTTTCGTACAAAAACCATAATTTTTCGAGCAGAAAATTTCTTTAAGATTGTTCGACGCTTGATCAGCGTCACCTCCTGAGTCGATCTAGCCATGTCCGTTTGTCTGGCTGGCTGATAGGCTGGCTGCGTGTCTGTCTGTGGAAATATTTTTCACGGAAAAACTATGCAAGATAATTCAATAAAATTTAGCACAGTAGCTTCGTTGTAAAAATTAGCTCGTGGTATTGAAATTGCGCAAAATCAGTCAACAAACACGCCCACCGCCCATACAAAAAATATATTTAAAACGCAATAATAAGAGCAAGCGAATTACAAGCCGATACTAGGGATATACTTAAAGCGTTTTTGAGATAACTGAACCAAATATCAATCAAGCATTAAGAACAGTAAGTGCAAGCTCTGAACAAAAACTATACGAACTCCGACAATATGGAGTGGCATATACCAAGGGTGTCAGCGTTTTCAAATCACTGAGCCAAGCGCATACAGCGTAAAATTTTCACTTTTACAACAACTTCAAATTCGAATTTACAACAACAATAATATTTCAACAATTTTCAAAATTTCTAAGGACTAGGACACACACAAAAAGTAGGGGTATTCACGCGTTGATGCGCAATGCTCTTGCGTAGTTGTGGGAGTGCGGTTTGCGAAAGTTTGACATATGTAAAACAACAAACACATTGCTGAAAATTTCGCACTACTTCTGAATTTTCTCAAGATGAAAATATTCTCATTGAACGTTCAGGCGTTAGTGCGTAAAAGACTTGCATTTTCGCAACTGCGCATCAACGCATTAATACCCATATTGTTTGTTGTTTTTGTTGTTGATGCGACCTAGTCGTTGTTGTTGTTTTATGTTGGCTCGAGTTCGATTTTGTGTGTACGCGAAAAAAGCAACAAAAACGCGAAATTTTGACGAGCGTGAAAAAAAAACAACAAAAATTATTTCTGTGATTGTTGTACAGAAATATTGATGTTGCTGGAATTATTTTACAGAAATATTGATGTTGTTGGTCGAGCCAAAATTGGCTCACTTTTGTTCTACGCTGACACCCTTGGCATATACCATACAAGAAAAAATTACAAAATTCATTTGACGCAATGAAACCAAATTTCGCACATATGGAATAGTAAGAACAATATTTAGTGCAAGATCCGAGCAAAAACTCACTGAATTCGGTCAAGATGAGGTGACACCTTCCGTATTAACAAAATTTTCAAAATACTGTACTGTGTTGGGTGTTTAATTTTTGGACATGCCAAATTTAACAAACTTACCTGTTGTTTTTGAATTTAAACTGGATTTTGACCCGCTAAATTCGAATTTGCAGTTTATTTCTCTGTTAGTTCTATAGTTTTGAAAATATGGCCAATATCTCCAAAATTACAGAACTTATGGAGAAATAGACTACAGGTTCGAATTTAGCAGCTCCATGGTCACATATAAAGTTGAACATATCAAATTTTAGAACCCAAATTGTTGTCATATTCAGGACAACTTTTCGCTTTTTAAAATAGTTTGGGTTAATCAAATATTCTCTGAAACAGACCAAAATTTATGTAGTGCTTACTTGCATCAAAGAAAACATTTTGCTGTCACCTCAGCGCAATTCCAACAAATTTTTGTAAATTTGAAACAGTCAAATAACCATAGTCAAAATATTTCGTCAAAGTTAAGACAATGTACCGATGCAGTGAAGTTGAAGTGTGTTGACTATTAAATTAAAAAATATTACACTCGGAAAAGTAAAGGTTTTATAATTTTGTGTTAAGAGATTTCGATTTATACATATTTCGATTCAATTTATATTTTGTACTTTAAGCAAAGTAGCTATGTTGTTCACTTAAATTTAACTAAAATTTTCTTATTTCCATCCAGTATAATATTTCATAACATATGTATCAACCACTAATATGCCATCCTATACAATTGATTCAGATAAAATAGAAGTCATCAGAAACCACGTCAATGACATACATATACATTGTAAGGATCAATATTTTCCTCAAAAAAAAATATTAATCCTAACATTTTTTTTCATATTCATATTTACATATAATAATAAAACATATTCATAGAAACCAACAGCAAAGCAATCACGCGATCATGCCAGCATCACATGTAAAAAATCAGAAGAAAGTCAGCAACAACTCTACGGCAGCCACGTGTACGAGAATTGGATAAACAACCAACAACAATGCTGCAGCAGCCACCGCTAACCATGTGTAGAATTTTGAAAAACAACAAGCAACAACAAAACATCGGAATGCAGATCATGCATACAACACGTGCCAGAAATGAAATTGTTGGTAGCCGCTATACATTTTTTTGATATAAATAGCAGTTTGCTGGCCATACAAAATCATTCTGGCTTGAGCAGCCACAGAAGCAAGAGCTCTGGCAGTGACATCACAGCCTACCTTGCATTTTCGTTAGTGTTCAGACATTTTCGTCGATCGACTAACCGCTCCTCATAGCTACACGCTGGACCCTCGTTCGTTGTTCAGACATTTTCGTCGATCAACTTTCGCTTGATTTCGCTTGTCTCAGATCGCCCTCGACTTTTATTAAACCTCAGACTTTTTAGTCGACCAGTTTAATAATCTCGTGTCCAAACTCGGACGTTTTACTTCGCTTGATTTCTCTTGTCCCAGATCGCCCTCGGCTTTTATTAAACCTCAGACTTTTTAGTCGACAAGTTTAATAATCTCGTGTCCAAACTCGGACGTTTTACTTCGCTTGATTTCTCTTGTCCCAGATCGCCCTCGGCTTTTATTAAACCTCAGACTTTTTAGTCGACAAGTTTAATAATTTCGTGTCCAAACTCGGACGTTTTACTTAGCTTGATTTCTCTTGTCCCAGATCGCCCGCAGCTTTTATTAAACCTCAGACTTTTTAGTCGACAAGTTTAATAATCTCGTGTCCAAACTCGGACGTTTTACTTCGCTTGATTTCTCTTGTCCCAGATCGCCCTCGGCTTTTATTAAACCTCAGACTTTTTAGTCGACAAGTTTAATAATCTCGTGTCCAAACTCGGACGTTTTACTTCGCTTGATTTCTCTTGTCCCAGATCGCCCTCAGCTTTTATTAAACCTCAGACTTTTTAGTCGACAAGTTTAATAATCTCGTGTCCAAACTCGGACGTTTTACTTCGCTTGATTTCTCTTGTCCCAGATCGCCCTCGGCTTTTATTAAACCTCAGACTTTTTAGTCGACAAGTTTAATAATCTCGTGTCCAAACTCGGACGTTTTACTTCGCTTGATTTCTCTTGTCCCAGATCGCCCTCGGCTTTTATTAAACCTCAGACTTTTTAGTCGACAAGTTTAATAATCTCGTGTCCAAACTCGGACGTTTTACTTCGCTTGATTTCTCTTGTCCCAGATCGCCCTCGGCTTTTATTAAACCTCAGACTTTTTAGTCGACAAGTTTAATAATCTCGTGTCCAAACTCGAACGTTTTACTTCGCTTGATTTCTCTTGTCCCAGATCGCCCTCGGCTTTTATTAAACCTCAGACTTTTTAGTCGACCAGTTTAATAATCTCGTGTCCAAACTCGGACGTTTTACTTCGCTTGATTTCTCTTGTCCCAGATCGCCCTCGGCTTTTATTAAACCTCAGACATTTTAGTCGACAAGTTTAATAATCTCGTGTCCAAACTCGGACGTTTTACTTCGCTTGATTTCTCTTGTCCCAGATCGCCCTCGGCTTTTATTAAACCTCAGACTTTTTAGTCGACAAGTTTAATAATCTCGTGTCCAAACTCGGACGTTTTACTTCGCTTGATTTCTCTTGTCCCAGATCGCCCTCGACTTTTATTAAACCTCAGACTTTTTAGTCGACCAGTTTAATAATCTCGTGTCCAACCTCGGACGTTTTACTTCACTTGATTTCTTCCGTCCCAAATCGCCCTAGCCTTCGTATTAGACCTCAGACTTGTTGGTCGACAGTTTAATACTCCGTGTCCCAACTCGGACATTCTATAATATAATATCTCTTTAACGAAACTATTCAACAAGCTTGTCTATGTTCTCAGCACACCTTAACGGCTGACACAAAAACCAAATTCTACCTCTCGCTCTCCTGTCCCGGATCGCCCCTGGGAATCAGACAACTCGTAAATCATCCCGCCAGAAGAACCTAAGCCTGGATTATCACATTTTTAAGATTGAATTGAATTATTAAGAGAATAAATTGCAAATTATAAACGAAATTTATAATTTTTAAAATAAAAATTGAATAATTAAATAATTAAGTTATTTTATACATTGTTAAGAACAAAATTGAACTGTATAAAACGTAAAGTAAGAAGACTAAGATTGTAACCAAAACTTGAATTGTAAACCTAATCAAAACCAACCAATAAAAAATATAATAATTAAAACTCGAAACTCACTCTCTTCTATCTTGAAACGAACCTTGAATCTTGGAAAGGCTGAGGATATCCCAGCTATAAAACCGGGGAAACCGGAGTTCGTTACAAGTGGCGCCCGAGCAGGGACCCTAGTGGTTCAAACAAACAAATATAGAAGAGAGTAAAATAAAAAAAAATAAGATAAAATCACCACGATGACAAAAATTAAAGCAACATTACGCTGCACATGGGTTTATTCCTTGCGGAAGGAAGACCTAGAAACATACTCGACCGAATTTGGACTCACCAGCACCGGTACCGTCGATGAACTAAGGAAACGCTTGGCAGCCTTCATTTCAGAAGAAGAACACACTCAAGAACACATTGAACGACTTCAAGAATTAGAAATTAAACACGCACGCAGTACCACACCCACTCCACAGCAGCAAAAGCCACAAACACTAGACACAGCCCCGGCTATCACATCTCAGCCATCGTTAACAGTGCCAACAGCTCCTTCCCTTAGTTCGCACCAGAATACGCCAACGTTTCTCCAAGCCAATTATCCTACAATGATTGACCAGGTGCGCAAATGGTCCCTACAATACGATGGTGGTAGGGATCCAATGAGCTTCATCGAAAGAGTGGAAGAACTCACTGACACCTATGGTCTCAACAGGGATTTGCTACCAAGAACTATGCCTGAATTGCTGAAGGACAAAGCATTGATATGGTTTCGCAACAACAATAAACAGTGGAGCGAATGGGAGGACTTCAGAGCTGATTTCCTTACATTTTTCCTGCCACCGCGATTCTTCGAAAATTTAGAGGATGAGATACGCCAGCGAACGCAGCGAAGCAGCGAAAAATTTAAGGACTATGTAATACAATTACAAAGCTTAATGCGACACTCACAACTTACACCAAAACAAAAGCTAGAACGAATTTATCGCAATTGTCATGAGGATTATCAGATCTACATTAGGCGAAGGGACTTTGAAACCTTGGACGAACTTATAAAACTCAGCGGAGATTTTGAAGATATTCAATCTCGAAGAAACCAGCACACTGCTAGACAAACACCAAGAATGGAACGACACCGAGCTGCTAACGAAGTCAATGATGAGCCGATCAACCCCCGCGGCGCCTGTAGACGTTGTGGACAGCAGGGGCACCTATCTCGAGAGTGCCGAAATCCACAAATATTGTTCTGCTGGGAGTGCGGACGCAGAGGTCTCAGGACATACGAATGCTGCAGACAAAATTCGGGAAACGACGCAGGCCGCCGCCAAGACCGAGGGCAGTCGGGGCCAATCGAACCAGCTTTCCCTCGTCCAATGCAGCGTCATTAGTCATTAAAGACAACCACATCCTAGCGCCTGTCATCCTTGAGAATGCACCTGTAATGGCAACTATCGACACAGGAGCCACTAGGAGTTTTATTAAAATAAGCCTGGCAAGAAAATTAGCAACCAGGGAAAACATTGCCAGCACTGACATCACTATACAACTCGCCGATGGAACCACAAAAATAATTCAACAAACACTAGAAACAAATATTGCGTTAGGCAACAACACATGCAGATTAAAACTCCTCATACTGACAGACGCCATAGATGACTTAATCCTTGGAATGGATTATTTAACGCGAATGAACACCACGATCACGATTGGCAATAAACAAATCTCCCTGTGGAACTCAGGCAACACCACAACGCAACCACCGCTTATAACAACCATGCGTGTAAATAAGCCCACCGAAGAAGAAGAGATAGATCAGTTTCTGAGAGAAGAACTGCCAAAATTCGAAAGTATACACGGAACGTCAAACATCACAGCACACAAAATTATAATGCGTGACGAACAACCAATAAAACAAAGATACTTCCCCAGAAATCCTGCAATGCAAGAAATAATCGATAAGGAAATCGATGAATTACTAAGCCAGGGTAACATCGAACCATCCCACAGCCCTCACAGTGCGCCCATAGTGCTTGTCAAAAAGAAAAATGGAAAATGGAGACTTTGCGTGGACTATCGGCAACTCAATGCTAAATCTGTCCCAGATGCATATCCACTACCCCGCATAGGTCATATTCTGGATCGTCTTCGAGACGCAGAATACATCAGCAGCATAGATTTGAAAAATGGCTATTGGCAAATTCCTATGAGCCCGGAAAGTAAACAGTATACCGCTTTCACTGTTCCTGGACGAGGACTTTTCCAGTGGCGAGTCATGCCATTTGGGCTACATTCAGCCCCAGCAACTTTTCAACGAGCCCTAGACCAAGTGATAGGGCCAGATATGGAACCATATGCTTTTGCATACCTGGACGACATCATTGTAACAGGAAGAACACTCGAAGAACACAAAATAAACCTACGAAAAGTACTCTCACGTTTAAGGGCGGCGAATCTTAAAATTAACACCGAGAAATGTGATTTCTTTAAGAAGGAAATAAAATACCTTGGCCACCTGGTTACCAATCACGGCATCCACACCGATCCTGAAAAGATTTCCGCTATACAGCAGCTAAAGTCACCTACCAATTTGCGTGAGTTGCGCCGTTGCCTAGGAATAGCATCGTGGTACAGGCGATTTGTTCCTGAATTCGCAAAAGTGGTACTACCCTTAACGTCACTGCTTAAGAAAGGGAAACGATGGACGTGGGGTACCGAACAAGAGGAAGCCTTCAAGGAACTAAAACAAAAGTTAACAGAAGCCCCTGTTTTAGCCTGCCCAGATTTCACGAAGACATTTGTACTACAGACTGATGCTAGCGATTATGGGCTAGGTGCCGTATTAACGCAGCAAATCGGCGGTATAGAACGAGTCATAGCCTATGCAAGCAGACGCCTCAACGGAGCCGAAGCCAATTATTCAGCCACGGAAAAAGAATGTCTGGCCATAATATGGGGCATTCGTAAAATGCGCCCTTATTTAGAAGGATATAAATTCATCGTAATCACTGATCACCTGTCTTTAAAATGGCTGAATTCAATAGAAAGTCCGTCTGGAAGGATTGCACGATGGGCCCTTGAGCTGCAGCAGTTCAACTTTGAAGTACAATATCGCAAGGGAAAACTCAACGTATTAGCCGACGCCTTATCTCGAGAACCAGTTGAAACTCTAGGACAAATTACAACAAACCAACAGGCAACCCCACGATGCTCATGGTGGGAGAAAAAACTCAACGACGTGAAAACAGAACCAAGCAAGTTCCCAGAATACACCATCGAAAATGATCAACTATATCGCCACATTTCACACCCCACTGAAGACGAGGGCTGTATATCTTGGAAACTGTGTGTCCCATCCTATCTGAGGGATAGAGTACTGAAAGAAAATCATGACCAGCCAGGAGCAGGTCACATGGGAACCCATAAAACCCTCGCTAGAGTGGCAAATAAGTACTACTGGCCAGGCATGTATAGGGATGTGAAACGCTACGTGAGAGGATGTTTAAATTGCCAACAATTTAAAGTAAGCCAGCAGAAGGCAGCCGGGAAAATGTTATCCCAGATCGCAGAGGAGCCCTGGGCAATTCTCTGCGCGGATTTTATTGGACCCCTTCCACGCTCATCACATGGCAACAGTATGTTACTGGTGTTTTTCGATAAATTTTCCAAGTGGACAGAAATCGTGCCATTGCGTAAAGCAACCAGCGCCAGCCTTAAAAAGGCATTCAGGGAACGTATCATAGCACGATTTGGCGTACCGAAAGTCCTGGTGACTGACAACGGCGTTCAATTCACAAGTAAAGAGTTCCGGAAATATTTATCCACCTTAGGAGTACGGCAACAATTCACCGCACCCTATACACCCCAAGAAAACCCAACAGAAAGAGTCAACAGGACCATAAAAACTATGATAGCGCAGTATACGGGCCCATCACAAAAATCCTGGGACGAACATCTCCCGGAGATATCCCTTGCCTTCAACACGTCAATCGCTGCCTCTACTGGCTTCAGCCCGGCGTTTCTTATACAAGGAAGGGAACCAAGACTCCCCGGTACTCTCTTTGACGAAGTAACACTCGGAACCGGCAGACCATCACAAACACTGCAAGAAAAAGAAGCCACCTTAAAAGATGTTTTCCTCATGGTCAAGAGAAATATGGAAAAAGCAGCGCAAGATCAGGCAAAACACTATAACTTGAGGAAGAGGGCGTGGTCCCCAAAAATAGGCGAAAAGGTATGGCTGAAGCAGCATCATCTCTCCAAGGCAGCTGATAATTTTGCAGCAAAATTAGCACCAAAGTTCGAAGGGCCATACCAAGTTGTAGCCTATGCTTCCCCCGTAATCCTCCAGGTACGGAAAGAAGGTAACTCTCACCTCCGGACAGTCTATATCGGTGAGGTAAAGCCATATCACGAATCTGCATATCGGAAGTAACCGTGCAGTTTCATTCCCCTAAGTAGGAGGGGGATGTAAGGATCAATATTTTCCTCAAAAAAAAATATTAATCCTAACATTTTTTTTCATATTCATATTTACATATAATAATAAAACATATTCATAGAAACCAACAGCAAAGCAATCACGCGATCATGCCAGCATCACATGTAAAAAATCAGAAGAAAGTCAGCAACAACTCTACGGCAGCCACGTGTACGAGAATTGGATAAACAACCAACAACAATGCTGCAGCAGCCACCGCTAACCATGTGTAGAATTTTGAAAAACAACAAGCAACAACAAAACATCGGAATGCAGATCATGCATACAACACGTGCCAGAAATGAAATTGTTGGTAGCCGCTATACATTTTTTTGATATAAATAGCAGTTTGCTGGCCATACAAAATCATTCTGGCTTGAGCAGCCACAGAAGCAAGAGCTCTGGCAGTGACATCACAGCCTACCTTGCATTTTCGTTAGTGTTCAGACATTTTCGTCGATCGACTAACCGCTCCTCATAGCTACACGCTGGACCCTCGTTCGTTGTTCAGACATTTTCGTCGATCAACTTTCGCTTGATTTCGCTTGTCTCAGATCGCCCTCGACTTTTATTAAACCTCAGACTTTTTAGTCGACCAGTTTAATAATCTCGTGTCCAAACTCGGACGTTTTACTTCGCTTGATTTCTCTTGTCCCAGATCGCCCTCGGCTTTTATTAAACCTCAGACTTTTTAGTCGACAAGTTTAATAATCTCGTGTCCAAACTCGGACGTTTTACTTCGCTTGATTTCTCTTGTCCCAGATCGCCCTCGGCTTTTATTAAACCTCAGACTTTTTAGTCGACAAGTTTAATAATTTCGTGTCCAAACTCGGACGTTTTACTTAGCTTGATTTCTCTTGTCCCAGATCGCCCGCAGCTTTTATTAAACCTCAGACTTTTTAGTCGACAAGTTTAATAATCTCGTGTCCAAACTCGGACGTTTTACTTCGCTTGATTTCTCTTGTCCCAGATCGCCCTCGGCTTTTATTAAACCTCAGACTTTTTAGTCGACAAGTTTAATAATCTCGTGTCCAAACTCGGACGTTTTACTTCGCTTGATTTCTCTTGTCCCAGATCGCCCTCAGCTTTTATTAAACCTCAGACTTTTTAGTCGACAAGTTTAATAATCTCGTGTCCAAACTCGGACGTTTTACTTCGCTTGATTTCTCTTGTCCCAGATCGCCCTCGGCTTTTATTAAACCTCAGACTTTTTAGTCGACAAGTTTAATAATCTCGTGTCCAAACTCGGACGTTTTACTTCGCTTGATTTCTCTTGTCCCAGATCGCCCTCGGCTTTTATTAAACCTCAGACTTTTTAGTCGACAAGTTTAATAATCTCGTGTCCAAACTCGGACGTTTTACTTCGCTTGATTTCTCTTGTCCCAGATCGCCCTCGGCTTTTATTAAACCTCAGACTTTTTAGTCGACAAGTTTAATAATCTCGTGTCCAAACTCGGACGTTTTACTTCGCTTGATTTCTCTTGTCCCAGATCGCCCTCGGCTTTTATTAAACCTCAGACTTTTTAGTCGACCAGTTTAATAATCTCGTGTCCAAACTCGGACGTTTTACTTCGCTTGATTTCTCTTGTCCCAGATCGCCCTCGGCTTTTATTAAACCTCAGACATTTTAGTCGACAAGTTTAATAATCTCGTGTCCAAACTCGGACGTTTTACTTCGCTTGATTTCTCTTGTCCCAGATCGCCCTCGGCTTTTATTAAACCTCAGACTTTTTAGTCGACAAGTTTAATAATCTCGTGTCCAAACTCGGACGTTTTACTTCGCTTGATTTCTCTTGTCCCAGATCGCCCTCGACTTTTATTAAACCTCAGACTTTTTAGTCGACCAGTTTAATAATCTCGTGTCCAACCTCGGACGTTTTACTTCACTTGATTTCTTCCGTCCCAAATCGCCCTAGCCTTCGTATTAGACCTCAGACTTGTTGGTCGACAGTTTAATACTCCGTGTCCCAACTCGGACATTCTATAATATAATATCTCTTTAACGAAACTATTCAACAAGCTTGTCTATGTTCTCAGCACACCTTAACGGCTGACACTAAAACCAAATTCTACCTCTCGCTCTCCTGTCCCGGATCGCCCCTGGGAATCAGACAACTCGTAAATCATCCCGCCAGAAGAACCTAAGCCTGGATTATCACATTTTTAAGATTGAATTGAATTATTAAGAGAATAAATTGCAAATTATAAACGAAATTTATAATTTTTAAAATAAAAATTGAATAATTAAATAATTAAGTTATTTTATACATTGTTAAGAACAAAATTGAACTGTATAAAACGTAAAGTAAGAAGACTAAGATTGTAACCAAAACTTGAATTGTAAACCTAATCAAAACCAACCAATAAAAAATATAATAATTAAAACTCGAAACTCACTCTCTTCTATCTTGAAACGAACCTTGAATCTTGGAAAGGCTGAGGATATCCCAGCTATAAAACCGGGGAAACCGGAGTTCGTTACAACATATTAGTCTGGTATTTCTTTTTCAATACGCAAATCGATGCATTAAATAACATACGCACACAAACACGCATATCATCAAAATTGTAAGTGTAAGTACACGCACCAAAGAAAGATCTTCTGCCACATTTTATTCACCTGCATAAGTTTCATGCATACCGGCTCCCTATCAAAGCTGCCATCAAAGAGTAGCAATATAATATGTTGATGAACTTATTTACATTCGCTTTAGAGTAATATTTGCATAAAGTTCATCAACATCAACATATACATACATGCATACACCTACACACTACAGTTTGACGTCAATATATAAAGTTAAACGTTAGTCAAAGGAAAAAGTTAAGTCCTTGCACACAGTTTTCCTTAACGTGAATTTAGCGTAAAATGATATGATTTTTTATGGGTATGACGCAGAGTTTTTTGAAGTGTTTCCTTAAAAAAATATAAAATTATCAAACAGAGTTGATTAAACTCGACAATATTACACGGTGATACAATACGTTTATAGAAGAAAGTCCAAAATATTCAGAAATGGAAAATTTTGAATGAGATCTCTAAAAACTTTTTCGGCTAATATAGAACTCTGATTGCGAATCAGGTTTGAGATAGCCGCAAATGGGGATCTTTTCTCTCTTTTTAGGAATAAAATTGACGTGAGGCCAGAATTTTGAATGTAGATTTTTTTTGGATTTATTTTCAAAAATATCTCTGATGTTATTTTCAATGGTGTTATTTCCTATAGCATTATTTCTAAAAATTCTGGCTTTATTGTCAAAAAACTTTTGTTCGGGTGTAAAGTTCAAAGCAAGTTGGAATGAATACAGATTCACAACAAACTTGGTATAAAATCTGTGCTTCAGTTTGGTATACAAAACCGTAAAGTATTAACACAATTTAAACTATTTTGGTTTAAATTTTATAGTATCACTATATAAAAATCTTTTTATGCTTTTTTGTATAAAATTTATATGGAAGCTCATATGAAAGTATTTTAAAGCATTTTATATAAAATTCATATTATGCCCGTATGCAAAAAAACAACAAGAACGCAAAATTTTGACGAGCTCAAAAAATAACAACAAAAATTATTTCTGTGACTGTTGTACTGATATATTCTTGTTGTTGTAGGCGATCCAAAATTGGCTCAATTTTGTTCTTCGCTAACACCCTTGATTTATATCACGCGCAAATATCCCAATACGCTACATTTATATATTTAGCATACGCTTCGCTTAATTTAATAGAAAAACTCATATAAAAAGTCGAATTCAACAGTGCAGTAGGTGGTTATTTGCAATATAATTGCAAAGTTAAGTTTGCATCCTGCATATCCTTTGAGATTTTTGTTTTTTTTTTATCTGTTTTTTTTTTTTTAATGTGACTGCTGTTGCTATAGCACTTATGTACATATGTGTTTGTATACATAGATATGCATTTTGTTTTGATTACTTAAGTACTTGTGGGTGCTAAGTGTAGACAGCAATGCAGACAGAGGCTTTGATTGGAAAATCATATTTCAAATACACTTGAATTTTCTATGCGGTATTGAGGTGCTTTTGAAAAGCTCTTTAAATTTGCATGGTTGTTTAAGTTGTTCACAGCTAGAAAAGTTGCATTTTTTTTTCTCTTTGTATGAGGAACCAATAATGAAATGTTTTATATTTTCAGACTGCAATCATATTTCACTAAGCTCGTGACCATTAAAAAATGCACACTGTCTTGTCCGAGATCACCCACATTTTGATTAGAGCTTGCATTTATAGATCTTAGTGACTGTGTGAAATTTAGTTGAATTATCTCAAAACACTCTTTCAGTATGCGGAAATCTTTTCAAAAGACCTGAAAATATCTCAAACATTTCGCCATTGCCAGATTCTGCCAGCGTAGTGCGAGTTCATACCTTTCTAGTTCTAATAAAGAATCATACCATATTACTTAACTGTGGCGAACACTAATAGTAAAGCATTGGCTACAAGTGGGATATCCCGGTCAATCTGGCCTTCGTATAGCAGTTCGAAAACCTCTTAATTACTTGCAAATAACACTATAGCAAGTATTACTGCAGTTTCCACTGGACAGTGAGCCATCGGCAAGCATGCTGGAAAACAAGGTATTCCTTTCAACTTTTTCTGTCGGAGTTGTTTAGATAGAATCCCTTGCACACTTTCTCTGCGAGTGCCCAGCTCTGGTTTGAGCTAGATTTAAATCACTAGGAAAGCCGGTCTGCAATACACTCAGCGAAATGAATTTACTTAGTAAGACTACTTGGATATTTATATCGTTAGCTAGGTAATTTAATTTTCTACAAAAACATATGTCGGATAACACTTAAACAAGAAAAACTTATTTCATTAGGGAGTTGTCAATATTTTGTCTTGAAATTCTAGTAAAATTTACTAGAAATAAAGAAGTGTGAACTACTTTTTTTCTTCTTATGTGATGGATTATTTGTCACAATTTACCGATTTTTCCACCTATCCGAAATCGATAAAAAAAATTTTTTCAATTTTATATTTTTACTAGTTTTAGCATGAAACGAAACCCTGTACCCAATTTCAGCAAAATCGGAGGGGATTCTTATTATTATTAAATGACTTATAAAGCATAACGGAAAGAAACCT
Organism: Calliopum simillimum; assembly: GCA_951812925.1. Classification (NCBI taxonomy): domain Eukaryota; kingdom Metazoa; phylum Arthropoda; class Insecta; order Diptera; family Lauxaniidae; genus Calliopum; species Calliopum simillimum. The sequence goes on from OX638368.1 coordinate 141,439,529, forward strand.
TAGTTTTTGTGTCACATGAAAATCAAAAATGCACCAAATTCCTGAGGAATAAAATAACATGAATATGTTCATACAAAATAATTTTAATAAAGTGTAATGATATTTTCACATAAATTTCTATGCTCAACTACTTACTTATATTTGTGAAAACATAAGGCATAGCTTTTATATACTAGATATTGCTTTTACCGACAAAACTCTTACTTTGAGTGTAGTCCAGTGTGCTGTAGCTTAACCACAAAGTCATTTATCTTTGACCAGTATCTTATTATATTGGTCTAAATGTAATATATTTTAGAGACTAACAGCATGTCGGTCATGTGTTTGTGTGTGTCTGAATATTTCTGCAAATGTATGTTGGAGTATTTAGTGCATTTATCCATACATATGTATGTTGTATGTATGTTGTACGTATGAAGCACTCAAAGTTGCACACAAGCATATTATATAGATAAAACATAAAATCCTTTTGCTAAGAAGGCTAAAAGCCAGTTTAAGCCCGAAACTTAAAATGTTTTTTTTTTTTGTAATTTTTGTGTTTTATCCGAAAGGTTCATACATAGTATCTATGATTTTCCTTTGTTTCTTACGTTTTTCATTCATCTGTGCACTCTTTGATGTTAGTGGCCCCTAGTGCAAAAGCATTTGTCTTCTAAACTTTATGTCTGACTGTCCAGTTTATGTCTGGTTATTTGTCTGTCCGTTTGTCTGAATGCCTATCCATATGGTATATAAGGTTGGCATAGTTAAGTGCTTTTTGTGTTTTTCCGCCTTAACGCGAAACATAAAATGTTTGCTTATTGCAACGAATAGACAGACACATTGAACAAATTTGTATGTATATATGGGTGTATTTGTGCGATTAGGGTGTTAGAAACTTTCGGCTTAAATTCAAAAATTATTAAAATAAATCGCTTGAATTTTGTTATAATTATTTCAAATGAATTGTTTTATTAATTTCGAAATCAGATTCTGATTTGTTATGGACATACGATCTTGTCAGGTTATATAAAGGATCAACTCCCCAATAAAATAAATTTAACCTAACTGTAACAGTACACTAATTTTTTTTTTAAAAATTGAAGTGATATTTACCTCAAAAAAATAAATGAACTGACCGCTTCGACCCGGAGTTCGTCTATGTGATAGATAGAAATATACAATTACAAACTTGTTAGACCACTGACCTATATGATGAAGAGGTATAAAATTTGTATATTAAGCAAATTCCAGTCTAAACATTAATATTTTTACTAGAATTATAAAGTAAAAATGATAATTTATTTTTCTGGCTAAAAGCTTACATAGGAAAATTTAAGAAATTAAGACTATATTTTATTTGCAAAAATTACTTTACAGAACTATCAAATAATTCATACGTATATTTATTTACGCTTGAAATTTGGTATTTATGGCTATACTTTTTTTGTTCGAGTGGAGTAAATATTACGAAACTCATTTTTCTCCGTGTAACATCTTCAACTTCTTATGTGGTGGTGTGCCTTTTTTGTGCCACTGCATAGACTTATGTTTGAATTCAGGTTCATAATGATGAACCCAAGTTTCGTCTCTGGAGTGGACACCTAGTTCGGACTTGGGTCGTCTTCATATGAGTCCTAACTAAGCTTTACGAGGTTACGCAAATTGTAAGCTAAAGTTTTATAAGGAAAGGAGTTCCAGTCAACGAATGACATACTTTCCAGTATGGTTTGAACTAATTTTCCTTGCTTTCTAAGGAAATTTATAACAGCGCGGTACGCGATTTGCTCCTTATTTGAGATTTCATTTGCGATTAGCTTGTTTGGTTCATGGTACTTCGAAGGCTAAGGACCCAAAAATCAAATGATATATATATTAGGGTAGCAAAAGAAATTATTGATAAGGACAAATTAAATTGTGTTTTTATTTCCACTCCTTACTACCCTTTTTTGTTGACCCAAAAAGTCCTCTCGTACATTAATGATATGGAAATTTAAAGAGAAAAATACTCAGATTTCGAGATATTTTGGTTTATAATTTTGTTACTACTATACTTTCAGAATTTTAAAAAAATGTTCTTTGTTATACAAGAATATCTAATAGACTTTACGCCATTTGAAATCTGATCACACTCTGCAAAAAAAAAAAAAAAAAAAAAATATGTCTTTTTACACTGTACTAGTTTTTGAGACCTTTTGTTTTCGTCTGGCGGGAGATGGGTCATTTTTATCTAATTTGGCTACGGGGAAGTAAATGGTGCTAAACGTTTTGTTGAATTGGTTCATCACCCTATACAAAAAGTTGAAATCAAAATTTCTTAGTACCTTTAGATAAATCAATGATTTTTCATCAAAAGTATATTTTTTAGTTCATGATGAATTATAGACATTCGAATTACTTACTTTTTAATCAATTTATTGGATATTTTTTACTTTAATGTTAATTTCTTCCGAGTATTCTTAAAATTTTATTTTTTGTTCAGTCATTTGTGGGTTTTTTCAATAAATCTAGAATAGAACTGCCATTTGTCATACAATATTGTTCTGCAAAGGCTTGACACCATTTTCTGGACGAAATTTTGATTTGAGGTTTTTGTATGGGGCGATAAACCAATCCAGCAAAACGGTTAACACCACTGGGCTCCCCATGCCCGAATTACATAGTTAAGAATGACCTATTTCCCGTCGGACCAAATTTTCAACTAGCACAGTGTTATTGGCCCACAGGATTCGAGGCCTGTTTTTTTTTTTTAAGCTAGAAAACAGGAAAACCCCAAAATTTTTGTCAAATAGGCCAAAGGTAAAAAAAAACTAGCTTAGGGCAAAATAAAAAATTACGTGTCCAATCAAATGGAAAAAAGTACCATACCAAAAAGTTTCAGCGCGATCGGTGATAATCGCCCTTAAAGTTGGTTCTTTCTCATCATTTGTGTATATGTTTTATTTTGAGCCACCCTTTTTTAACCGTATATTAGCACTTTTAGAGAATACCGGAAATTGAGGCGTTTTATGGTGTACTTATTGCACATGTTTTATGTTGTTGTTATTTTATTATTTTACTTGTTCTGTTTGTTGTTGTAGCAGAAGCTACAATTGCAGCAATTGCTATTGGTGTTGTTGTTGTTGTTGTTGTTACTGTTTAAGTAGCTGCTAAGATTTTCTTAAGCAATTTATTTGCGCTTGTATTAGTTTTTGTGTTTTTATTTGTGTTAGAGTGTTTTCAGTGTTTAACAACTTCCTGTAACAGCAACATAAAAAAAAACCAACATTTTACAGCAGGAAGAGGAAGAAGCAGTAGTAGAGTTAACAGCAGCAGCAGCAGTAAAGGAAGAAACTTTATTGCAACAACTAGTTTTATATGTTGAAAAATGCTTCCGTATCCGTTGATTTGAACAAAATTTGCAGTAGAGATTGAATTTCTTTCATTTATCTTGGATACAGGACATACTAAATGTGTCCTATTGTTTTTAGTACCTACATGAACGTACCTACCAGTGGAACTAATCATGTCTTAGCAGTCGCTAATATTCAGTTACGCAACAGGTACCAGGTTGCTTAGAGAATAACTGCGCTGATAATAAAAAATTCAATTAAAAAGGTGTTAGAATTTCTTAAAAAATTAGTAGGCATTCATTTACTCTTTCAAAGTCACAGAAGACAGTAAAGTGAAAAAACATTTACATTGTGGTAACACCTTTTTAATGGAATCTCTGACAAGTGTGTATGCAAATCCACTCCTTTTTGCAGTCTCGATTTTAATTTCAAGATTATTTGTATTATCCTTCTGATGATGGTAAAAGTTCTAAACTCTTATTCTAAAAATACTTTTCTGACATTTATAAATATTTATATGGCTTAACCTATTTGTTTTTGCTTTACATACACACACAAATAAAGTAAAAATATGTTTTTATACCAAAAAATTCATTTAAATTTACATCAAATCAACAAATAAGCAACAATATACAAATAATAACAACAATAATAACGACAACAGCAACAGGAAAACCAACAACTACAAAAAAAAAATATAAATATTTGATCAAAAAAATCAACACACACAAACACAAAAATATACAATACATATTGTATGCACAATGAGACAGACACACACTCAGACTGACATAAGGACATGTGGAACTTGAGCTTGTAAGTATAAGTAAGCAAATAAATTACGCAAGCACCCAAAAAAAAAAAGTTTTAGGAACACTATACTTCTTATATGTAGTCTTATGAACTTTCCGACGCTGAATCTGAGTATATCCTCGGAATTGTCAATGTATCCGCAGGATTTCAAGATATCCTTGCTTGAAGTTGGAGAAAACGCTGTTTTTAAGCTTATGGCGTAGCTACAGGAAAAGGTAAATATTTTTTCATGGCGTCGAATAGCCACACTCCTCCTTATTAAAATATACCTTCGAACTTTTCCAATAGGACTTCAACACAAATTCTAAACTTATCACAATATAATACCGTGTTTGCTAGAGTAGATTATCCAATTTTTAGAACTTATCAATAGAGTCAGAAATTTTTTTTTTTATAAACATTTTAATTGTTACCGCAAGCCACAATAATTATAGCACATTGAATTAATTAACTTGGTTATTAGGCTAAAAATATACCCACAAAAAGTCTTGTGACACAAAACAGGCACACACACACGTGTTTAAGTAAAACTTTTAAGGCTTTATGAGTATATAAATGAATATTACTGAAAATATCTGAATGAACATTATTCTTATTAAAATATTTTTATGAAATCCTTGTATGTAATATTTTAAGATTTCATTTAATTTTCAATAACATTTTCTCATCCTCAACTTACCGTTATTATTTTACTTATTTTGTTTTATGTTTATATTTTATATTTACTTAGAAAGACCCCTTTTTCGTAAACAGAAATCATCAACCATATAAAAAGTTGTATAAATATGAAGGAGTGAAGAGGATTTTTTATAAAAGAAAACAAATTCATCGTTTCACGGGGAAGCATATGTGCGTTGAAATCAGCGTTTTGTGTATTTTACTCGTACATGGTGAAAAAAGAAAAAAAAAAAACAAAATAAAAAATTACCGTACACCAGTGCGGTTCAAAAGTTTGAGTATTTCTGGAATGCTTACGTCTTTGAAAATATTTAGTTCATAAGATGAAGTTTAATTCATAATTCGGTAAAAAATTTCAACTTTTAGGATGCATGCTGGGAGACTCAAACCATTGTGAATTTTTAAAATTAAGGACGTTTTCTTTATTTTTTACCTAATACTTCATATATTTAAGAAAGAAAAAATAGTGTTTTAAAAATCTGACATAGAATATATAGCTAGTCGTATATTTTGTAAGTACTCAATAGTCTTTCTTTTCCATCTATGACTTAAAAACAAAAATAAAAATAACTAGTTAGGGTGTTACTTTTGACCTAGCCAAATATTAAATACCCTACACTGCAGTATTTCAGAAATGTTGCTTATATGGAAGGTGCCACGCCCTCTTTTTCGAAATCACCCAGTTTTTACACAGAGGTTACATTACTTAATAGCTCTTAGTGTTTGGGTGAAATTTAGTTGCATTATAACGAACAACTTTTTCAATATAGCATTTTGAAATTTGTTTATATGGGAGGTGTGCGATTGTTCCCTTTTTTTGCTGGGAGCCTGTCTTTACTGTTTTTAGTATTTGAGTGAAATTTGGTTGGATTATCTCGAAAAACATTTTCAGTATGGCATTTTGAAACTTTTGGTTATATGGGAGGTGCCACGCCTTCTTGTCCGATTTCACCCACTCAGAGCTTGCGCTAACCATTCCTAGTATTTATGTGTATTTTGATTGCATTCTCGTGAAAAATACTCCTTAAGTTGCATTTTGAATGGGCGGTAGGCGTGTTTGTTAACCGATTTCGCTCATTTTCAATCCCTAGAGCTAACTTTGACCACGGACGCAGAATACTTAATTTTATTGAATTATCTTGCTCAGTTTTCTCAAAAAATGTATTTCCACGCACAGAAAGCCACCCAGCCAGAAACACGGACATGGCTATATCGACTCAAGAGGTGACGCTGATCAAGAATATATATACTTTTTCATACCAGCCACGCCTCCTTCTCTGCGTTACAAACGGAAGAACAAAGTGAATATACGTAGGCTGCTCGATATATTTCTGGCCTAGGCAACACTAAGTGTTGCCAGGTGCAATCTGACATTTCTATTGGAAAGATTGATATTTTTTAGCATAAACATACTCAGAACGTTTTGACGTACGACCATCATTTGCGTTGTTTACAGTGACTTGAAAAAATCAATTTGGCAAAAAAATGGAATTAACTCGTAAACATTTTCGTGCGATCATTTTTCACAATTTTCGACTTGGATTATCACAACATGAGTGCATCGATGACCTTAAATCTTTATATGGCGATGAAGCACCATCCTATAGCACTGTGAAAAACAGGTTTAATGAATTCAATCATGGCCGATGCTCGCTCAAAGACGAAGGTCGTCCAAAAATGGCCGTTGTGCCAGAGAACATTGATGCCATGAGTGAACTGATAGTGCAAGATCGTCATGTGACATACCGTGAGATAGAGGCATCTTTGGGCATTTCTCTCACCAGCATACATTTGATATTGCATGAACACCTGGCTGTAAAAAAGGTTTGTTCTCGTTGGATCCTGCACAATTTGACAATCGCTCAAAAAAGGGCTCGTGTCGATTGGTGCAAAGAAATGTTGAAAAAATACGATCGCGGTGCTTCAAAAGACGTTTATAAGATTGCCACAGGTGACGAATCATGGATCTATGCGTATGAGCCCGAAACAAAACAGCAATCGACCGTGTGGGTCTTCGAAGACGAACCAAATCCAACGAAAGTTGTTCGTGGAAGAAGCACTTCGCAGCAAATGGTCGCCTGTTTCTTCAGCAAAACTGGTCATTTGGCGACTGTTCCGCTTGAGCAACATAGGACGGTCAATTTTGAGTGGTACACCACAATTTTTTTGACTGAAGTCTTCGGAGAAATTCGAAAAACGAACAAGAGAAGACGAATCATTGTTCACCATGACAATGCGAGCTCTCACACATCGGCTCAAACCAGTGCCTTTTTGACCGACCACAACGTCGAATTGATGGGTCATCCGCCGTACAGCCCTGATTTGGCACCCAATGACTTCTTTTTATTCCCGCACATCAAGAAAAAAATGCGTGGTCAATGATTTTCGTTGCCAGAAGATGCTGTTGAAGCTTTCAAAAACCATGTTTTTGAGGTGTCTCAATCGGAGTAGAAAAAGTGCTTCGACAATTGGTTTGAGCGCATGCAAAAGTGTATAAGTCATGCTGGAGAATACTTTGAAAAACAATAAATCCATTTTTGATGATAAATATTCGCATTTTCATTATTAGGCCAGAAATATATCGAGCAGCCCCTGGGTGTAGGGTATAAAAATAGTCAAAAATCTGTAATTTGTACTAAAACTTAAATGCATGGGTTCAACCCTCAATATAGAGGCCAAGCTTCGCTTATGTAAAATAGGTCGCTGAACACGAAATGAGTATTATTTTTTTCTGATAAATGCACCGTTTTTCCGGAAAAGTTGAAAGATTGTGATTTGCGATTTGTATCAAATATATAAGTTCCAATTTTTTCCAAAATAACAATATTCCAAAAAAAACAAAAGATATTCTATCTTTTGGCTTTTGAGTTAAGTCGAAAAAAGGATTTTTAGTCTGAAGCAACTATTTTTGAAATTGTATAGCAACCACTGATTATGCTCATGTGCCTTAAATGGTACGGTATACATTTGAGAGTTAAGGATATAAGTATAGTTCAGGAATAACATATTCGATTTCAGCGATCAAACGGTATTTGCGAAGAAAATTCTTAACCCTTTATATACCTAAGAAAGTGATAAGCCTGTTAAAGATGTACTGTGTTTGCAAAGTTACTTGAGAAAAATTAATATAAATGAATGAGGAATATATTCTTCTTAGAATGGCGACTTTTTTGCAACCAAAAATAATACTAAGTTAAGTACATATGGGTTTTATAAGAAAACTCAATTTAAAATTGATAAATTCAGTAATCAAAATAATAGCAAAAGATTATTATTTTCTTCAAGTGTAGCAACATAAATAAAAAGCCCATAAATATGAAGGCTTATAGACTTGAGTCAAAAAAAAATCTTGCGGTTGATTCATTAAAAATTGATGTTGGTTGTTCCATAAAAAAAAGTGGAATATTTTTGTTTTTCTTCAAGGTTTTTAGAGAATTTATTTGTTTTTCTTGTTCCTGTCTTTTTGCTTGCATTTGCTGTTACTTTTATAACCAATTTTTGGAACATTTGAAGCATTTTCCTGCACACATACAATCGTATACACTGTTTTTCGCTTCATTGCCAGGACACGCGTCACTTCATTTTAAGTAGAGATTTCTGCGAGTCAATTTTACGAGTTTCCTTCTTGCTGGCTGTTGCTCGTAATAAAATGAAGATGCGCATAAATTTAAACGTTGCATACTTTAAGGTGCGTACGCATATTTTCGCTTAATGCTAAGCAAAACTGTTTGTTATAAATAGGGTTGCCAGGTTTTCGATGTCTGTGTGCGCACTTTAAAATTCAATCAATTATTTCTTTACAGTTTATTGCAAACATAAAAATGATTTTTAATGCCAAAGATGTCTTTTCTTTCAAAAAGCAAAGAAAGAAAGGTTCGGTAAGAAACCCAAATGCATAAAGTATGGCCGCCAAATGTGTAGTAGAGAAGCGTAGCAGCCGCTAAAGGTGTAAAAAAGTCGTTTTGTTTTAACTTGGTTATTTACCATAAAATTAATACAAGGCGTTAATATGAAAATTTAATTTTCATTCACTTTTTATAACCCAATTAAAGGGTATTATTTTATTATAAAAGGCAGCAGTAGGCTGCTTAAGAAAAAAATTTCATGTAATTTTTTGGGTTTTAAATTTTTTACTTTTTTTTTTTGTTCTTAATGCATCCTAACGATGCTTAAGAATGTCTACGCTTGAATGTATGTGAAGGAAGGCTTAAGAATGTTAAGTGTATCCTACACCAACTACATTGATTTTTTACTTTTACTTTATCTTTCAGAACTCTAGAAATTGCTTGTTTTCATGGTCAAAGCATGTCTGTTGCCAACGTTATTTATGCTAATATTTTTTCTACAGCAGCAAAATGATCCCTTTTCAATTTTTCATGCTTTTTTTTACTTCTCCAGTAATTCTATTTTACCTTGGGCTCTTTATTGTGTTTTTTTTTTTTAGGTTTTATCAACATCATAAAATTTGCTGCTATGGCAAGGAATTCCACACAAGTCTGACACACACGTTGAAGGGTTAAGTGTGCTGAGAGCAGTTTAGTTTTTATCTTTAAATTGCAATTTCTTTTTGTTGAAATTTAAGTAAAAAATTTCATTTTCATAATTTACTATCGAAGCTAAGACATTTTTTGGAAAAGTTTAAAGAAAAAAAATATATATTTTAGCACTCTTAGCTTTAGCACTATTTTGTGGCATAAATATGGAAGTTACTCACCAGTATTGGCAACCTCACATGGTAATACTATTGTATCGCCAGATACAAATTTAAATGTTTCTGAGCGGGATATAAACATGGGTTCATGTTTCGCCATTAGATTACTTGTTGCTGATACTGAAAAGAAATGGAAAAAATACTAAATTAGAATATAAAATAATTGAACATACGTATGAAATATTTGATGGTTCCGTAAAGCAATATTTATAAATAAAATATAGTAAAATAATAAAGTAGTAGTTACTCTAAATTGCCTACATTTTCCCATACGCAGAGAAAATGTTAGACCATTTTTACTTTATAATTCTAGTAAAAATATTTATCTTCGTCATATAAGTACGAGTAGGTCAGTGGTGTAGAGATCTAATAAGTTTGTTATTGTTAGTAAAAATAATATGTTTCTATCTATCACACGGACGAACACCTGTTCGAACCCTACTGCAGTCGATTCGTTTATCTTTTTATATTTTGATTTGAACTTTGCTGTAAGGTCAATATCACTTAACATATTTTCGGCCGCGGATCGATTAATCGAACAGTAAAATTGTTAATTTTCAATAATTTTTCAAACTATGGGAGTAAATGATATCATAAAGATAGTTTGTGCCTTAAATTACTTTATTCTTTTGTCTATTCGCAAATATTATTTACCACTTCCCCACCCCCTCCAGTTGTTTGAGGGGCATGGTTGGGAATACCTTGTCGATGGACCTTTTTTTGAAAAATTATTTTAAATATATAATAATGATAATGAAAAATAACACAGGCCCACAAAAAAAAAAAAAGTACCATGCGCGAAAGATCAGACCACCTGAACTTTATGTTTTCGGGGTCGCTGAATCCGAATATGGTGCCAACAATTATGCTGAAAATTAGAGATTTTTCCTGGGGCCTGTGTAATTAATAAGGAGGTTTTATAGCCAGGGGTTCAGACTATCACTTGCAAGCTAAAAATCAACATTTCTCAATGCCTGATAGGCCCAGGTACATTTCAAAGTTAGGTTTCGATTAATTGAATGTTGTCTGTTAGCCGATACTACAAGATCACTGAAATGTGCGCACTTCCCCTCCTCCGCCCCTATGTGACGGTATTTTTGACTCCCTGCTACCGTCATATTTTCGGGAGAGAGGGTACATTTTTGCGAATTTTAGCATCAAGAGGCTTATAGGCAGCCCAGTTTCAACTAGAATCGACGATGTTTAACTTCCAGCTGGAAGATCATAAGGTGTTCACCAACTATGTTTGGTCGTTTTTGTATCGGATCTTGTGGTATGGGCTAACGGACAGCGTTCGATTAATTGCAGCGAGTCGGGTGAAAAATTTTATGATGACAGATTTGGAATAAGGGGGTGCCAATTACTCTAAAAAACTGCTTTATATCAAAAAAAAAAAAAAATTTTTAGAGCGTGCCCGAAAATTGGTTTGAATGATTTAAAAAAAAAAAAAAACTATGCTGTATAGTTATCTAAGAATTCTATTAAACGTTTCCATTTGCTACAATCCTTTGCGATGACTTTTATCTCTTGCGACAACCTTAACAATTCTTGAATTTCTTTACCCAGCGACCTTTCCCAGGTGGTTCTCGATCTACCACTTCCTCTACTGCCTTGTGGATTCATTGACCTGGCGGCAGACTTTGCTATGTGGTTTTCGGAGAGTATGACCAAAGAGAGAGAGAGAGAGAGAGTATCCAAAGTTGCGTAGCTTGATGATGTTTGCAATGGTGATTCCATATAACAAAACCGTTTTCACACTCGTATCAAAACTGCGCACTTTCATTTTAATGGAGATAACGGAGGAAGAGCTTTTTTGTTCAATTGAGTAGATGCGACTTTTACTTTTGATATTCTTGAGTTGATGTTCTTTGTTTTGCTTCACCATCGATGAAGATAATGCTGAAGCTGTGGACGTTTTTCATGTCATCAGTGCAAGCCTTAAAAGTGATGTCATTTCTATGAGTTCAGCTTCATTTTTTTAGTCTGGAGGGCGAGCTTGCCGTATAATGTTCTTTTAGATTTCTATGAAAATTTACATAGATATGGCAATGCTTTTTTTTATAATTTGAAGCCCAATTTTAATAGCTTTATAAAAAAGCTTTTTTTGTAACATACGTTCATGTACGTGGAAATATGAATAAAGCAAAAAAAAAAAATTAAAGCTTAAACAAAAACTGTTGCAGTCTGAGTGACTTAAATAAGCAATAAAACAAATCAACTGTCAGCGAAAAAACCAAGTTACACATTGGGAACGCTGCCCTTTGGTTTTTCTGGTTTCAGTTTCGATAATCAAGGCAATAGGTAACGGTAAACACAATGCAGCAAAAAGAAATTAACTTGGGCAGCTGTCATTCTGTCAAAAATTTAACTTGAACAGGGTTGCTTATTCAGGGTTTAGAAAAGCAAGATGTGTGAAGAATAGGGACGCAAAATTTTTTCTAGTATTTTGTTTAGCTTCGTTTCGTACATTGCTAACGTTAGTATCGGATATGCACACTGATTTTTATGTAATTATTATTCTTATTTTTAGTATAATAAAATGTTTAATTGGCAACTTTGTGAGGACACAAATCGAAACCCTCATGTGCGTCCACATCTTTATAATAACTACTTGTACTTAAAGTACTAATAATATTAAGAACTAATTAATGTTAAAATAAGTAATGAATTTTTAGTTTAATAAGTCAAGAACTAATTTAAAACCAAGAATTTTTTAGTAAGTAGATAGTTTTAGGACAATCGCATCCAACGGGTTTGACAAACTATCATGCAACTGCTTGATAAACTGTTGGCCGAGAATTTCACGATTGTCGCATGCAGCAGCAACCCTGGTCCCGCAACAGTGAGTGCCAACTGTCAAATCTTATCAATAAAATGAAACAGCTGATCGTAGACGAAAGCGGAATGGTGGAATGTAAGTTCCGGTGATGGTATCGTTCTCTACTGACCGACAACAAGGTAAAAAGTGTTCTTGAAATATTTCGATCATTCTTGGACGAAAGTGTGACTTTCAGGCAAAACCGAGTACATACGTATCAGTAGACAGCGACTTAGACCGTAGGCTTTGTTTTCCGGAAAATTTTCTGACCAGACCCAAGAGGGTAGCGGTGGAGCTGGCTCTTGAGAACAAGACAAGAACAGGTTAGTAGGGGTCAACGGGGAGGCAGCGGTGGCACGACTCTCAAATCCTGACGTCATAACGGATACGCATACCGGCGACGCGACAAGGCCACAGGGAGGTAATGGTGGCACAACTCCTGAATCGGTTATTATTCACGTCTTATCGATATCAAAATCATCCATACTTTCCCCATTAGTCACCCATATTACTAAGCTGTATTTTAATGTATCTTAAGAGTGCTCTTCTGAGAAAATATAAACAGTTTAATAAAAATTGTGAAATAACATTTGGAAAATTGTGAAAAGTATTTCTTTCCGTGGCGTGGAAATGAATTTTTCTATACGAACCCTGGGCACCGACGGCTACACCCCGGCTAGCGGCAAAAAGGTTCGTTACAACTTTGAGTTAAGTTAGTCTAGTTTTTAACTGAAAAAATGGCAACTTTGTCTGTGACAAAGTATATCCAGTGAAAAAAAAATATGTATTTTTTCTACTTTGTTTTCGTGGTATCGAAATGCATAGAGCTTTTTCTAACATTACAAGCTTTACTTTATGTCATTGACACAGCATTGCGTCTACGGATGAAGTTTTCGCTAATTTTGGAAAAACCTGATAACTTTTTTAAAAGCTACAGCTTCAGTTAAACAATGATGAAACTAAAAACTATTCAGGCTTGTTCTCAATTCCGATTTCAATCGGAATCATATGGCCAAAGTACTGGACAACCTGAATGGGCAAGTCAAGGTTTATTCTAATGTACTGGATATGTTTCCACATAAAAAACTCCTAAGCTATTTACAAAAACAATTTTAACTTCATATGTAAGTAAATTTAAAATCTGAAACTTACAAAAATTAAAAAAAAAATGTTCGATAATCACATGACAATTTCCTCAGTTACAGTATAAAAAAGTTGCAACCTTAAAATACATATAATTATAATAAAAACTAACAATCGGCATAAAAATAAACATAATCATTAGCTTAAAGCACACATGTGCAAAACTTAAAAAAAAAAAAAATAAAATATATACATATATAAAAAAGGATATACAAATGTTAAGAACTTAAAGAAGAAATTCAAAACTTTAACAACATGATTAAAAGACACATACAAACACTTGGATATAATGAAGCACAAAACCATAAAGGATGGAAGCCAAAAAGTTGGCAACACTGTCGTAATAAGCAAACAACAGACAAACAAAAAGAAAAATAATATAAAAAAAATTTCCACAAAAATGGCGAAATTTAATATGCAGGGAAAACGTATAAAACCGCGCTCAAACAAAGTTTGCAAAGCAGACAATGCCAAAATAAAAACACATTCACATGTAGTTACATTAAGAGTTGCTTATAGTAATTACACTGAAAAAAATTCGCTTCACAATATAAGTCATTCCAAACTCCGCTCATAATTTAATTGTTGTTTCAAAATGAATTTTTCATAAAAAACAGCAAACACTTTTTTCCAAAGTGTAAGTTTAACTATTGATTTTTTTTTTTCAGTGTACGCCAATATACGCGGAAAAGTTTGAATTAACCAAACGTCGAGGTAGAATCATCAAGTACAACAATACTAATAATATAAAATCCATGATATAAAGGGTAAATGTACGCCATGCGCGATAAACTCGAAAATCAAAATGTTATGTACGAGTTGAAATTTTACAAGTCATGACATTAAAACAATGCCAAAAGTTTCCAAAAATGTGAAATGCAATGCATTGCAACTATTGTTAAATATGCATGCAAACAACTTTTGACACGAAATTGCAGCAAAACGCGCTACAAAACTTTCATAGCAACCAAAAATACTAAAGCCATGAAAATAAAAGAAGCCGCTAATTTATTAGTCAGACTTTGCGGCGGTACATACTGCTTATGTCACATTCTCAAAGAAGGCTTAGGTTAAGGATAAAAAAAGTTTACTAGATATACAGTGCGGCAAATGACAAAAGTCTGAGGAAAACATTGGAGATGTGTGTTGAAGTCTATCGAATGTATGTGGCCAATAAGCTTGCATATACATAACTAAGTATAACATATTTATTAAACTGATGCAAAAAAAAGATTTTTGAAAATTCGTCAATAACGCATAACAATCTGAAGGAGGGTATCAAAAAAGTGAGCAGAGATATTTTCAATTTTTTTTAAGGTCATCCAGAGTTCGGTCAACATCTATTTATGCAAAATCACAGGTAAACCAAAATCTCCCTGGTGTGTTCATATGGCAACGCATGAAAAACGTATGAGTAGATGATCGCAGAATGGAAACAAATACAGATTCCATTACTTTTTAGCTGTCGATGAATGCTCAATTGTTCCTTCTTTTGAATGAAATCCTTCCAGCGAGGATGGGTTTTTGTTTGCGAGTGCTAGCCCGTAACAAAAAACGACAAAAATTTTAACTCCCCAAAATGAGTGTTACGGAAAAGTAAAAGCGCTTAAAATATGTACTAATTATTTCGAACGGGATATAAAGTGATGTGCGTGAAGTTGGCCCTGCTTTTGTGGAATTTCCCGAAAAAAAAAGTTGTGCCGGGATGTGCTCCACTTGTGCCGCGTTGTGCCGTATTGGAAATCAAAATCGGTCCAAGGGTTCACTTTTTATAGGAAGGTCCTTTTTTTTGTGCGAAGTTAGCCCTGCTTTTGTGGAATTTCCCAAAAAAAAAAGTTGTGCCGGGGTGTGCTCGACTTGTGCTGCGTTGTGCTGTATTGGAAATCAAAATCGGTCCGTTAGTATAAATTTTATGGGGAGGTTCTTTTTTTGGTGGATACGAAAATTTGTGGAATTTCCCGAAAAAAAAAGTTGTGCCGGGGTGTACTCCACTTGTGGTGCGTTGTCCCGTTTTGGAAAAAAAGAAATCGGTCCAAGGGTTCACTTTTTATAGGAAGGTCCTTTTTTTTTGTGCGAAGTTAGCCCTGCTTTTATGGAATTTCTCGAAAAAAAAAGTTGTACCAGGGTGTGCTCGACTTGTGCCGCGTTGTGCCGTATTGGAAATCAAAATCGGTCCAATAGTACAGACTTTAAGGGGAGGTCCTTTTTTTTGGTGCATGCGAAGCTAGCCCTGCTTTTGTGGAATTTCCCCAAAAAAAAAGTTGTGCCGGGGTGTGCTCGACTTGTGCTGCGTTGTGCCGTGTTGGAAATCAAAATCGGTCCAATAGTATAGACTTTAAGGGGAGGTCCTTTTTTTGGTGCATGCGAAGTTAGCCCTGCTTTTGTGGAATTTCCCCAAAAAAAAAGTTGTGCCGGGGTGTGCTCGACTTGTGCTGCGTTGTGCCGTGTTGGAAATCAAAATAGGTACAATAGTATAGACTTTAAGGGGAGGTCCTTTTTTTGGTGCATGCGAAGTTAGCCCTGCTTTTATGGAATTTCTCGAAAAAAAAGTTGTACCAGGGTGTGCTCGACTTGTGCCGCGTTGTGCCGTATTGGAAATCAAAATCGGTCCAATAGTATAGATTTTATGTGGAGGTCCTTTTTTGGTGTATGCGAAGTTATCCCTGGTAGGACCTCCCCATAAAATCAATGCTTTTGCACCGATTTTTTTTCCAATACGGCACAACGCAGCACAAGTGTAGCACACCCCGGCACAACTTTTTTTTTCGGGAAATTCCACAAATTTTCGTATCCACCAATATAAGGAACTCCCCATAAAATCTATAATAATGGACTGATTTTGATTTCCAATACGGCACAACGCAGCACAAGTCGAGCACACCCCGGCACAACTTTTTTTTCGGAAAATTCCACAAAAGCAGGGCTAATTTCGCTCAAAAAAGGACCTCCCTATAAGAAGTGAACCCTTGGACCGATTTTGATTTCCAATACGGCACAACACGGCACAAATGGAGCACACCCCGGCACAACTTTTTTTTTCGGGAAATTCCACAAAAGCAGGGCCAACTTCACGCACATTATAAAGTGAGTGCTTTTAATAGTTTTAGGTTGGGCCAATAATGTAACATAAACGTATTTATAAAAAAAAATTTTTGTTGAATTTTTTTTAAGGGCACTAGTTTACAGTTGTACGTTTTAGATATTATCGATCAATACATGAAAGCAACAATAGCAATTTCTGATTTGTTTTTCAATACTGTATCCAAATCCAAAAATATATCGTTACAATTTTAATTGGGTTTTTAACAAAAAATTAGTGCTTTAACTTACCATATTAGTTTTATGCTAAAAATTGCTTTGTCTTATTATATAACCTCAACTATAACAAAAAACCCTGTTTTAGAAAAAGATATCTCAAATTTCGGACGTGGTAGAACAATTCTAAGCCCGGATTCGGATTCAGGATTGAAAACTACATCGAAAATAGCTATTGAAATTTTAGATTGTTGACCCTTTTTGGTCAAACCTTATCAGTCCTCTATCCTGCCTGGTGTTGTCATATGAAAAAAGGACATTCTCAGAATCCTGTGCGCAGGATCTAAAAATTAACGATGCAATTTTTTTAATTATGCTTTAAATAGAATACCTCTAAGAAATCCTTTTGAAATTCGAAAAAAAATTTACCTTGGGGGATTCGAGTTAATGACGCATAAAAATTTTTTTTTTTAATTTGGACGTAGCTGACTGTGGTTGGATTGGTTTAATACCTATAATTTCATTAAAAATTTAATATATAATAAACCGCAACTTCTGAGCTTCAATTTGAATTCAAATATGTAGTCTAGAACTCAAGATATCACCGAATTTAAATATATAGTCTAGATCGCAAGAAATCAGAAAACTTTAACGATGACGATGGCATTATTAGGTTTGTTTCAGATCGTTAGTGGAAATAAGCCCTTTTGAAAAATCACTCCTAAAATAATTTAAGCTAAAAAAAATCTATTGAAAAAAATTATTTTGAGGACGTTAATTGTAACTTTCTCCACCATTTTCTTGCAGAACACTATTGCATTTAATTCAATTATTTTATTGGCATTTTTTTGTGTTCACTAATTTTTTCACTTCTTTTCGTTTTTTTTACTAAAAGTTTTTCTTCTTCAAAAAATTAGACATTAAGAATAAAATTGTACAAGCTGTGTAAAACAATTCCTTTGAATATTGCAACTACATATCAAAAGTTCATTTGTCTTATAATTAAATGAATATTTTGTTTAATTGATGATCTCAAATTTAATTTTCACAAATATGCGAAACGTACACATCCATCCAAATAACATGCAGAGCAATCCATAAATAATCCAGACAACATGTTTTCCAACATATGAAATGCACAGAATTGATGAAGACAGCTCAATCCATGAAGAATACTTTGCTGTAAACATTTTTTTTTTTTTTTTTTTTTTGCAACAAGTCGTCTTATACGAACAAAAATAATAACACATCATGCATAGTTAAAATCATATGAATAAATACATGATGTTCTGTTTAAGTCTTTCCGGATGGACAGAAATTACAAGAAAGAAACAGAAGAAATTATCTGCAGAAACAACGTACTAAAAATAAAGACCATACACTTCACACTATTAATAAATCATATGAGAATTCATAAAATTTATAAAGAATTACTGTATGTCATATCAGAATTGTAAGCAATTTTAATATACTGTCTGTTACTGTCATCTGAGATCTTTGAATTTGCTTAAATAATTTTATCGATTTTATGGCTATACAGAGGTAAGAAACTTTTTACGTCTTAAATATATAGCCAATAAATACATTAGAATTTAATTTTCATTTAAAGATAAGATAGCTACTTTGAATAATCATACACTTAAGAAAAATAATATAATTCATCGAGTTTTCAAGAATAGGCGTTAGCTAAATTTGAGAATTGATGAAACAAATGGAACGCATACAAAATGCAGTGGAAGAAATGCACATATCGAGTGGAATACATATTACGCACGAAACTATCTCAAAAGATGGAGTCTAATAGCGTAGACAGACACAATATGCAGCGTTAATTTGAATTTAAAATTTATTAATGCAAATGGGAATTTTACCTTGACAGACGACAGATTCTGCATTAAGTAAACAGCTGCTTCGCTCATTTTTTTATTCCCGTCTTAACCTCTTGACGATCATAGGGACATATGTGTCCCAAGCCATATATTAAAAAATTGTATGTAATTAAGTTACCGATACCATTCATTTTGATATTTATCAGTTACCAGCATACCCAATTTATTTTATTCTGGAAAAACCATACACGGAAAAACTAAACCGTAAAAATTCATTGAAAATCCCAGTAATTTTTACTAATTTTTCCAGTAACTGTGATTACTGATTATAACGGTAAATTTTTTTTAAATGTATAAAAATAAAAAAAAAATCTTATGATGACGAAGCGAGTATCGAACTTAAGACTTTGTATTTCTAGGCGATGCTCTTACCACCGATCCACTGTAGCACTTTCGTGTCTATACCTTATTGTTTTATTTAAATTATTTTTGAATAAAATCTCAATCAGTAATAATTGATGAGTATTCTAAGCTAATAAAGCAGAGCTCACTCGTATTTTTTCATGTGCGCGCTTTATACTTTTCTATTCAGCATTTTTTACAGTTTGTCACTGTAATTTTTGAAGTATACTGTATATTTTACTTTCTTACCATTGCTTTTTCATGAGAATTCAGTAAAATAATTAAATAACTGGAAAAAATCGTAATTTTCATGAAATTATTATCATTTTGTGCTGTTTGAAAATCAATTTTTGCGGATCATTTTTTTACGTGTATGAGTAGTACCGTTATGCGCCTTTGATCATTCTAAACTGAAAGTTTGTTTGGTGTGGAATTCATATAATTTACAAACGAAATTAAAAGCCTAAAAGTGTTTCTCATCTTATTACAGTGTGAAATAATCGTTACCTGGTAACTACTATTGACCAATTTCACTCGCACTCAAAATAAAAAAATTTAATGGGCCTTTTATTAGACATATATATGTACTCTAACGAAATTTTCGACACTGAAATCGATCCATCATTCGATCGATTGCTCATTGTAGGATATCGAGAAATCCTTGCTTAAAGTTGCAGAATGCGTTCTTTTCAATCTTGATTATTGTTGACATTTTCGTCACTTTCAGAATAAGACTATTCCTCTATTAACTTGGACAAAAAGATTTTCGATCCTTTTAAAATAACATTAAAGCAAGGTGGTTGACATAATAATCTTGTTTTGTTTTGTTTGACTTTACCAAAAAAGCACTAAATTGGCAAATTTTATTCTTTTCCAAAATCGCAGGATCCATCCCGACATATCCCGGAATTTTCGGGACTGAAAAATGCATGGGTTCCCGTGACACTTTATAGGAAGACATAAATCCAAGAAAATACCAAAAATCCAGTTTTACGGGGAAAGTTTTCCGGGATTTTTGCAAATGAGTTGTTTTGTTGATTTCGATGTGCTCTTTTAGAATTTTGACTTTGCCACATCTCTTTAACGGTTACTTTTAGTGAAAAATATTGTGGCATAATATTGTAGCCTTTAAAATTTTCTATAAAATTGATTATTTGATTTGTTTTCGTATGACTCATAACTCAGGAGATATTCTAATTCAGAATATGAAAAAAACTAGTAACTTGTGCATGCCACTTATGAGTGCGCACAGTGATGTGTTGAGCTTTAAATTACGATAACTCTTTAATGGTGAGTTAAACGTTTAAAGCAAAAATACTTATTTGTAGTGAATTTCTTGCGCTATAAGCTACATATTGTTTTTTTTTTTGTAAAAATCTAATTTTAGACGCCATTATTCCAATACGGCGGCAAGAGCAAATACGATTTGAGGTGGCAAAGCAGAAATTCTGAAAGAGTACATCGATTTCTACAAAACAACACATTTGCAAAAATCACGGAAAAAAAAGAGTAAGCTAAAAATTTTTTAAAATTTTTTTAATGTCATTCAGAGGTCGCTCACAGCCGTTTTTTAGCAAAATCACGGCGAACTGTGACTTCAATATATTGTTTCGATCTCTAAAATGCTTGGAATGAGCCGTGCGATATCTTAAATTTTTGGCATTGATTAAATGTTTATTAAAAAATTTTATTCCAAAAATAAACGTTAATCGTATATTGTTTCTTTAGCTAAAATAAACAAGAGTAAAGTATGCTATCTGCGAAATTTCACTCTACTAAAATTTTTAAAACTACGTTTTGCATGGGAAAGGAACGTTTTTCTACAATATCTTAATCCATAATCTTCTGTTTATATGGGTCTTTTTAGCTCCATTTTCCTAAAGGTGGCTTAAGACGGGTTCAATTATTCTACAAACAATATTCTATGGAAAAGTTGCATAGCTAAAACAAAAAACACCTAAAATTTAACCCACTAAAGAAAAAATTTTAAGTGTAATAGCAAAGACTGCCATTGGGTTAATTTGTTTTTTTTTTGTGATTATTTGTCAAATTTTTGACAGCAATTTGTCAATAAATGACAAAATAACATTTTGATTTGTTAATATCGTTTGTTAAATTTCCCTTAATCGTCTACAAATATTAAGTAGAAAATACATCACAAATACAATTACCATATGTCATTTCGTTCTTTGCAGTAACACATCAATTTCCAGGCAAACACAATTAGCTACATCAAATACACAAATGGACAAATGAGTAAATGAAAATTTTTAAGATTCCATTGGTTCAAAATGCCAATCAAACTTGTCAACAATTGTGAAATGAAAATGAAATGAAATGAAAATGTGAAATGAGATTATGGCCAATTTTTGGGAATTGAACTGTAAAGTAATTTATTTATTCATTTGAAATATTTATGCAACATGGTCATAATTCACACAATTTATTTGGCAAGACAAGATGACACATTACTCGTATAAGGTTTATTATTTGACTCAAAAATAAATGAGTTTCATTTATTGTATGTGTTTGTGTTTTTGCTTATGTATGAGTCTGTGTTTGTTCGTGTATGCTGTGTCAGTACATTTCGTAAATATGTCAAAATCATTAACTGATATGTCTCAAATGCTTTCATATACTGCAAAGTGTCATGGCTGCCACTTGTTGTATGACGTATGTACACTATGTTGTTGGTGTACCTATGTAAGTATGCAAGTACTTACTAATAACAAACATAAATAGTTTTCTAGCTGTCTTAACATTTAGATTGTTTTTCATATTGTTCTTTTTGGCAACTTAATTTTATTAAAGAACCACTTGCACTTAAAACTATTACATCGGCTGATGAGTTCCCGGTCTGACACACAGATGGCGCCACAATGTTGTAAAAATTAAATGACAATCTGACGTCTGTTCCAAAAGTTACATTGTTTTCCGTGAAACACCTTATTTTATTTTCAAGACAATGAAAAAAAAAATGCTGACAAAACATTGCTTTTTGATGGGAAAAACACCGTTGAAATAAAAAATTAAGTCTTATGCCCAAAATCGAAAGTTATTCTGGAAAACATAAAAAATTCAAAAGATAGATGCCACCTTTTTTTTCAAGCATATGGACCGACAGCCGGAGATAATTTCAATGGAGTTGTTTCGGTGAACACTAAATAGTTTTAAATTTACAAATGCCAGAGCTGTCGGAAAAAAAGCTTCCTGGCAAATTGTTCCATAACTTCCCCGTGCGACTAAGGATTAAAATGAGGGAACACACAGACTGATGGCACCAGGCTACGTATCTCTTTTGTGCAACGCTCTTGGTAGTAACGACAAAAACTGTTACCCAACCAACATTTTGTCGATGGGCTTGTGAATTAATAGATGATGAAACAATTACAATACATCTCCTATTAGTTTTATCACACGTTTTTGGATTCGGTCCAACAGTTCCAAAGAGATATTTGAAACGCCAGCATAAATGTGTAAATTGTATTCAATTTTATGTAGGTGAAACAGGTAGAGCGGAAATATTTCTGAAACCGCTTTAAGAAGCATAGGCACTTAGCCTTTGACACATTAAATATGTGATCGTTCCATCTCAGATCGGATTAAATCCGTAACCCAAGAACGCCAAGAGCTGTTGATTTCGCAATACTGGATGAATTCATTATAAAGATAGGTAAGAGTGAGCAATCCATTTGTTTACTACTTCGTAGTAATAAATTTTATAATTTTTTGTGGGCTTCAATTCTATGAAGTGTTTTTGGCACCTTAGCGTAGAAAAAATGAGATAATGAGAACAACTAGTCGAAAAAATCATTTGAGATAAATGACTTCTATTAATGAAATATAGCCCAAGTCGAGGCATTTACAAAGATATACCACACTTGCTGATCGGACGTCAAATGGAGGAGAGAGAAGAAAAAACAAAACTGCATCGAATTTAGAGGCCGAAAAAAAAATTTTTTTTTTTTTAAAAAAACTTTCAATATTTGCTTGCTTTCAAACTGGGGCGAAAATTCGAACTTTTATTTTTTTTGTATGGGGGTCGATACTATCTCATGTACGTCAATGTTGTTTCTGTATCGGTGGTTATAAAACTTTGAGAAACTATTATTTTGAATTTTTTTTTTTTTTGTATTTTCACAAAAAGCCATTCAGTTCATTCAAAGTTTGTAAAAGTTAAATTTCTTATACTATTATCTTTATTCGAAATAAAAAGAACAAAATCTCACTTCATCTACTCCTATTTCAAAACTTGAAATTTGTCAAACCCAATAAGTTGACCTTTTACAAAACCACACCCCTAGTGCCTGTTGTTGTTATTTTTGTTTTTCACAAAAATTCTAGGTCAGCATTTAAGCCTTTTATACATTTTTCACTTCACTGGCCAAATATAATTAAAAGACGTTCTTATTAGAACTTTCTTTTTTAAGGGGGGTGGGTGATGCTTACCATTCTTCTGCACTTTTGTTGACAACCCAACTAGTGCCTTACCTTTTTTCACACAAAAATGCCAAGAAGAATCTTTTAATGAATTTATCACTGCAGGAATTTTGCTGAACAAAACGCTACCAATTTGCCAAACTTAGAGGTAGGCAAACGCGATGAAAATGAAGAAAATCAGTAGAGAAAGCGACAGCAAAAAAAAACTAGTAAGGGTGTTACCTTTGGCCTGACCAAACATTAAATACCCTACACAGCAGTATTTTGAAAGTTTTGCCTATATGGGTGGTGCCACGCCCTCTTTTCCAAACTCACCCAGTTTTTCTCAGAGTTTGAATTTATAGTTCTTAGCATTTGAGTGAAATTTGGTTGGATTATCTCAAAAAATGTTTTCAGTATAACGTTTTGAACCTTTTGCTTATATGGGAGGTGCCACGCCCTCTTGTCCGAATTCACCCAGTTTTTTCTCAGAGTTTGAATTTATAGTTCTTAGCATTCAAGTAAAATTTAGTTTGACTATCTAAAAAAACGCTTTCAGTATAGCGTTTTGAAGTTTTTGCTTATATAGGAGGTGCCACGCCCTCTTGTCCTAATTCACCCAGTTTTTTCTCAGAGTTTGAATTTATAGTTCTTAGCATTCAAGTAAAATTTAGTTTGACTATCTAAAAAAACGCTTTCAGTATAGCGTTTTGAAGTTTTTGCTTATATAGGAGGTGCCACGCCCTCTTGTCTGAGTCCGTTTAGTTTTAGTTTAGAGCGTGCATTTATAGTCTTTAGTATTTGAGTGAAGTTTAGTTGGATTATCTCAAAAAACTCTTTCAGTATAGCATTTTGAAACTTTTGCTTATATGGGAGGTGCCACGCCCCCTTGTCCGATTTCACCCAATTTTTGCGGAAAGCTTGAATTTATAATTCTTGGTATCTGAGTCTAAATTGGTTCAAATATCTCAAAAAACGCGTAAAGTGTTTTGAAGCTTTTGCTCATATGAGAGGTGCCACGCCTTCTTGTCCGAATTCGCTTTTTTTTTTTTTCAGAGCTTGCGCTTACAATTTGTAGTATTTATGTGTATTTTGGTTGCATTGTCGTGAAAAATACTCCTAAAATTGCATTTTGAATATATTTTTTGTATGGGCGGTAGGCGTGTCAGTTGATCGATTTTGCTCATTTTCAATCCCTCGAGCTATCTTTAACGGCGAAGGCAGTGTACCAAATTTCATTGAGTTATCTTGCTCAGTTTTCCCAAAAAGTGTATTTCAACACACAGCACCCAGCCAGCCTGCCAGGCAGCCAGCCAGCCAGCCAGACAGACGGACATGGCTATATCGACTCAGAAGGTGACGCTGATCAATAATATATATACTTTTCTATACCTGCCATGCCTCCTTCTCTGCGTTACAAACGGAAGGACAAAGTGAATATACCCTGGGTGTAGGGTATAAAAAGGAAGTAAAATCAGGAAAAAAAATCAAGTGAAATCACAAGAAAAAAAGCGACTATGCCAAGGTTTCACATAATTATTTGAAAATAAAGAAAAGTTTTTCAACGCAAACAAGCAAA
The DNA here is from genome assembly GCA_951812925.1 of Calliopum simillimum. Lineage (NCBI taxonomy): Eukaryota > Metazoa > Arthropoda > Insecta > Diptera > Lauxaniidae > Calliopum > Calliopum simillimum. Next base: position 141,464,487 of record OX638368.1, read on the forward strand.
AAATTTAAAGAAAAAAATAAAAGCAGTAGAAACAAAAGAAAAATCAGTTAAAAAAGAAAACGCCAATGCGTTGCTAAAATGCGCGGACCTTGCTGTCCTCCATTTTATCTGGCATGCTATTGAAAGGCTTACTTTCTGTAGATTGAAAAGGGAAAGAAACCAGCATATTAGATAAAAAAAGGGCAATATCAAAGAGTAACCCACTGAAAGCACCACACTCTGACAGCACAGTTAAGGCATTCAACATAAAATTAAAAAAGACCGAGGGAAAAATCTGCAATAAGAAAGCGCCAAAAATTTCTACTCAAAAGCGAGAAAAAAAAAATCCATACAACTGGAATTTTTGTAGGTACGAGTACTTTTCCCTTTATGCTGAACCAGGGGTGAATTTTATTTTCTTGTTTTTTTTTTTACTATTTTTATCTTAACTTTCAAGGTTTTTGCTTAAGTAAAGCATTTAAGTTATTTTCACTTAAGCGATTTCTACTTTTTTCATATCGTTTTTGTGTTTTTTCTTGAACCTGGCAACGCTTAATGAAAAAAACTAAAAGCCAAGCAAACAAAATAAGTCCTACATTTTTCCGCAACTATTTCGCTGGGTATTACTTTAAAGTTTTTGCTGAGTTGAAATTAAAAGTTTTTTTACGCCCCAGTTGTTCTTCTATTTTTTATTTTTTTTTTTGTTTCTATGGACGTGCAGGTGTGCACTGTGGCATACCCTTTACCAGAGAGTATTGGCAATTGCAGGGCAGTGTTGCCAACAAGGTTGTGCTTTTTTTTTTCATTTGTTTGAAATTGTTTTAAGCTTAATGAGCGCATGCATTGCAATTTGGCAAAGAAAGAAAAAAAAAGAGTTGGAATATTAAGTTTATATACTTAGTTGGTTATATAATAAGCACAGGCGAGATTGATGAAATTGGGGTAGAACAAAAAAAAAAAAATTGACGAAAATTCAAAGCAATCAAGTTCATCGGAATTTATTCACATTTTAAACACATCCGTATAAATATAAATTATTTTGTTTTGGTTGAAGTAACATTACAAAATACTATGCTGAAAATGTACAGTACTCTAACTGCCATCAGAAGTACTGGCAAAAGTGCTTCAAAGTAATTCAAATGAAAAACTTCTGCCACCAAGAAGCTTATGTCTGACCAACACTGAAAGTCTGAAGTCTAAAGATATTAAAACACGACACCATATTGTGGGCTTGCAATGTAATTATTAATAACTTTGTCAACATTAATTTTCTAGGACAAGAGACAATCTTAACTACAGAATCTCAAAAGGTACATTTTTGTATACTGGCGTCACTTATTTTGTGTATCGTCGGTCTAATTTAATACGGCGCACAGTGCGTTGAGCCCATACATGAAATGGTCAAAAATAGAAGGAGTGGTTAGATATCGATGAAATTTGGTATTATAAGTAATTTGGGGTCGTTGAGCTCAAAAATGATCTCAGATTTGTTGTGAAGTTTTTAGTTGTGCTAAAAATCAGGTATTTAGGACGATTTTCTTAAGCTCCATATATAACGATGATGAAAAAGTAATGTTTAATGTTAACAAATGAAATATACGTAGTAGAAATAATGTTTTTTGTACTTTTGAGACCATTTGTGTTAATAAAAACAAAAAAAAATTTTCAACATAAATTTTATATTTCATGCAAATTTTTCCTTTTAAGCATTTTTTAAAAATAGAAAAAAAATATTTGTAGGACGAAGTAGGAAAAGTTATTTGCAGTTCTTGATTATATAGAATCCATACTAGTAGATTAAAAAAAAACGGCACTTATTTTTATAAGATTTGTTTTTTTTTTGTCATCGAAATTTGTCAATTTCTGAAGTTTTTCATTTGATACTATCATGTATTAAAATCACTACAATATACATCAAATTATATATTTTCCAAAATTTTTTAGTTTTATTTATTTACTCAAATATTATTTATAATAAAAAACTTTACTTCGCTTAGTTTAATCAAAAGACAAATTTTTGATAATTATTAGTTTAAGAGAACCCAAAACGAACTGAATAAAACATGATTTTTTTTGAAAAATATCTCAACTTTGAAGTGTCACAGCGTAGCCAAAACTGAGTCTTTCTCCTAAATATTTTGTTTTTGTTTTATTGATGCAATCACCTGTCAATTGATACCAATATTATTAGGTTTCGAGTCACAAAAAATTTTGATTTTTGTCCATTAGCCATCGCAGTGTGCGGCGTGAGTCAAAATTTGGCAAAATGACGGTTATTAGCAAAACAACATCTTTGTAATTTTTAGTTTTAAATATGTCATATCTTTTGTAGAACACGACGCACAGTGGTCTATAAGAGAGCGGTAGCCGGTCATAACTCCGAAAATTTTTGTATTAAATGTAATATTTTTTTTGAACCAATTGAAAGTTAACTATCTTGATAACATATTTCAAGTACCAGAATACCAAGAAATAATACCATTTTTGAGTTTTCGCGTCTTAAACTTGATTCAGAAAATGGTAATTTTTTACAAAAATCTTTTAAAATATTTGAAAATTTAAATGAGTGTATCTTTAAAACTAAATAATCTTTCCTCCTGAACTTTATGGTGAGGATAATCTGATCTATTTTCTGAAGACTTGCGTACTTAAATGTTAATTTTTTTTAATATAAAAAGGAAATCCGTATCATCACAAAAAATCTCTAATTTCATTTCCTAAATTTACGAATTTGCCACTCTGTGGACTGTAACTGAGGAGTGATTTTTCAAAAGGGCGTAAAACCATGTTAAACAAATTTTCAGTATTGAGAAAAAACTTTTATGGGCTGTTTACACTAACTTATTTTTTTTAATGTCTCCAGTGTTACATATAGTGAGTTGACCAAAGATTCTTATCCCCTTAACATTTTTGTTGTAGCATATTTGTGGTAATTGCAAAAAGTGAAAAACATTTGGAAATAAGCCCTTTTGTTCTGAAACGTTTGGAAATAAGCCCTCTTGTTTGCAAATCACTCTTATTTCACCATTTGGAAGCTTATGCCGATGTCTATAGGCATGGTTTGTAAGCACCTACATATATAGCCTGGGGCATATAAAAAATGTTAAAAGTTTTTTTGGCCACTATTCGAAACACGTCTTTTTGTATAAAACTCTAAAAATTTCTATGAAATTATATGGAAATAACCCCTTTTGTTCTGAAAAGTGACTTTTGATCACGATTTTATCTTAGAAAATGCATTTTTTGTGATGATGCGGTGGCATTCTTAGGTTTGTTTGAGGTTGGAAGTGGTTTTACGCCCTTTTGAAAAATCACTCCTCAACTAAAATGTTTTTTGGGGTTCAATGGCTAGACCATTTAAGTGTATAATATGAGGTTTTCTGAAGGTTCTACGCTCCAGTATCGTAAAACTAACCAAAGTGTTAGAGGTAAAACAATAAAATTCGATTTCTGATATATTATTAGCAAGATCTAATTATTTGTTGAAAATAGGTGTGTTCGGGTCAAGGATACGCCCACCTCCTATACAATCAAAAATTTTAAGCCGCCATAACTTCGTAAATATTTCAAGTACAACAATAATATTAAACATCTGAGTTAGTATAGATAACATTAGGTCACTTCGTGAAATTGAACGTGATCGGGTCAAGAACACGCCCACCTCCCATATATCCAAAAATTTGAAATCACCATAACTTCGTAAATATTTAAGGTACAACAATAATATTTAATATCTGAGTTAACATTGATAGCATTATGTGAAAATGGGAACTATCGGGTCAAGGACACGCCCACCTCCTACATATATAACCAATAATTTTAAATCGCTATAACTTCGTAAATGTTTCAAGTACGAAAATAATATATAATATCTGAGTTAGTATAGATATCATTAAGTACTTTGGTGAAAATGGGCGTGATCAAATCAAGGACAAGCCCACCTCCCATATAGGCTACAATTTTGTCGTGATATAATCAATTTTTTAGAAAATTGTCCACCATTTTGGATCCGCCATCTTGTTTACAAAAAAGATGATACTGAATTCGAAATCAGCAACCTCAAAAACCTACTTAACCACAATTTTGTCGTGATATAAATAATTTTTAAGAAAATTGTCCACTATTTTGGATCCGCCATTTTGTTTACAAAAAAGATGATATTGAATTCGAAATCAACGACCTCAAAAAACTCCTAAGCCACAAAGTTGTTGTTATATAGCCAATTTTTAAGAAAATTGTCCGCCATTTTGGATCCGCCATTTTATTTACAAAAAAAATTATACCAAATTCGAGATAAGCAACCTCAAAAACTCCCTCAGCCACAATTTTGTCGTGATATAATTAATTTTTAAGAAAATTGTCCGCCATTTTTGATCTGCCATTTTGATTTTTAAAAAATCGTTTTCAGATTTAGAGTCAACGACCTCCAAAACATAGAAATTGATATTTTTTTTTTTATAAAAAAAATAACCAGGAAAGAGTTATGACCAGCTAAAATATCATTCTAGACCACTGTGCGACGATGAGTGGTTAAGTTAATTTTTATGTGTGAAACTCGACTTCCTACTTAAGTGTTGTGGGGCAGGAGCACAAGGCGCGAAATATGTTCCTGTATAAAATCGTACTAACACTTTTTTTTTTCGTTTTTCTGCATTATTGGGACACGAAAATTTTCAAAAAGAGATTTCTAAATATTGTAATTATATTGGGTGTACAACTTAAAAACCGGAATTTGACGGTGGATGTCCGTACTAACAAATATCGTGAAAGCTCGAACTTTATATATATGTCATTTTGAAGATACATTTGACAGCTGTCAAAATCAGTCAACAAAACAATTTTATCTTGTGTGCATCATTATTATTTTTCACGATGAATAATTTCGAAAATTGGAGAAAAAGACAGCATTTGCGGGAGGTTCTGTTGGGTCATTTTTTTGCAAAGAAAACTGCTGCCAAAAGTCATTTTTGCATCGGATCGTGACTGGGGATGAAAATGGATCCATTACGACAACCCGAAACGCAAACATTCATATATGAAGCCCGGACAACCAGAACCTTCCCAGCCAAAGGCAAATATCCATGGTGCCAAGGTAATGCTCTGTAATGCTCACAGGTGATCTCTATCGAACACAATTAATACGTTTGAAGCGTGCCATCATCGAAAAACGCCCGGAAAATGCGACCAGACACGAAGCAATAATTTTTCATCATGACAACGCTCGGCCACATATTGCTGCCCCAGTCAAAAATTACCTAGAAAACATCGGATGGGAAATTTTGTGTCACTCGCTTTATAGCCCAGACCTTGCACCATCAGACTACCATTTGTTCCGATCGATGCAGAATGCCCTATCAGGAATACGCTTCACTTAAGTTCAAGATATCGAAAATTGGATAGATTAATTTTTGGCCGCCAAGCCGGCGCAATTTTTTTGGGATGGAATTCATAAATTGCCTGAAAGATGGGGAAATGTTGTAGCTTCCAATGGACAATACTTTGAATAAAATATATTGTAACATTTTTCCACAATAAAGCATCAAATTTCGCTAAAAAATTCCGGTTTTTAAGTTGTACACCCAATACTATACATCATTTTCGTAACTATTTTATTCTGTCTTTACTGTTCTTGTTCTTTGAATAGCTGATTTTGATTTTTTTATTCATTTATTATTAAACTATTTATTTTAAACATTTTTAAATTTAATTTTGTAATGCAAAATTACCCATACACTTTGTGTAGCATGACATGTATCATTGAATTTTTTATTTGACATTAACTTTATAGTCTCTTTGAATCCAAATAATGACAACTTAATAAACATGACACCATCGACCAGCATTTCCGAATGCCATTAACAAAAACACTGAGTAATAAAAATCAACAGCAAGTAAAACAACAACAAGAAATAACCTAATAATTCAAATAAACTTTGTCGCATGCATTTAAGCTCACGAAGCAATATTAATACCCAGCAGGAAATTGAGAAGAATACACAACATTCACTGTGACAATCATGTCAAGTGCTTAGTGTGCATTGCTTCTTTTAAAGGATGGCTTAGCACTGGCCCGTAGGCAATGCATCGATCAATACCCTTTCGAAAACTTATTATTTCTATATGAACAGAACTGTCAAAAATCTCTGCCAATTCTTGAAGAGTGACATCCAGTTAAATGCAATTTGAGAGCGAGCCTATCCGCAATTATGGTTATAAGCCACAGTCAATTTTAGGCTCTTCAAAGAACCGAACGCCTACAGCTTCACTTGATACAAATTGTATCATACAATATAGTTTCTTGGTTGAACCTTGCCCACATGTCCGTTTAGTTCCATTCAGCATCTGATTGGTGGCCTAGTTGCCGTTTTTGTAAAGATCACGAAATAGGTGTACCTAATATATACTTTTCGAGATGAGAAGATCTACTTAGAATTGTTTGGCTGATTTACCAAACATAGTTTTCTAAATTTTTCGATATTACACCCGATATTGTAAAACGCTGTGGTTTGAGTTCAAATTCTGAACATTTTTCCTTTATTGGCGTTGCAAATCTTTCTCACTTTATTCTCAAAAATTTTTTCGCATGGGCTTAAAAACATTATATACAAGCACTTACGCAGATAGTCATAAACTTGCGTAAATGCGACAATAAAACATAATAAAAACGAAAAAAAGCAACAACAAAAAAATAAATTCACAAACTTTTTTGACACGCCGCCAAAGCAAGGTTCAACCACTGTGTAACTTTATGCAATGTGTCACGTTACCGATCACGTTGCAAACGAAATGATATATTTCGAAGTGTAAGTGTGTTTGCGTATGTGAAAGAGCACCGGAAATATACACGCACACATGCATAAACAACACGTATTTGAACACAAAATAAGCGCACATTTTAAATGCGTAAAAAACTTCGAATTTTTTTTTTTTTTTTTTTCAAATCAAAAACGAAAATACAAAAAAAAAAAAAACAACAAAATATAAAAAGTGACATTTCAGTGAAAAACCAGAAGAAAAAAACACAAAATACAAAACGAATGACAGCAAAAAAGGCATAAAATTAAATGCAAATCAGTGTCAAACAGCACTGCGTGAAACAAAAACAGGTAGTACGAGAGGCAGCAGTTTTATAACTTACACCCAGGATATATTCACTTTGTCCTTCCGTTTGTAATGCAGAGAAAGGGGTGTGTTAGGAACAGTCAAAACATTCTTGATCAGCGTCACCTTCTGAGTCTATGTATGTATGTAGCTCGTGGAATTGTAAACGAGTGAAATCGGTCAACGGACACGCCTACCACCCATACAAAAAATCATTTGGAACGTTATATTTAAAGCAATATTTACAATTAAAATCCTTACTGAAAGTAAGTTGAGCGCTTTAATCTCCAATTTCAGGTTTTAAGTAATTATTGGAAAAACTTTTTGCTCAAAATTGTTTATCTTTAGTGATTAAAAAGCAAAAAGATACAGCAACAAAATTTTAGCCTATATCAAAGGTCAAAGTAAAACATAAATTTAAAGCAAAGACTATTTGAAAGACACTGTTTTCCTATCCAAATAGCAAATGCATGAAGGCGTTAGATTGCCATAAAGTCAAATGCAAGCAGCAGCAGTGTTCCAAAGATGAAGTTAAAATCTGCCATCCATGCCCTCAAAGCACAATAGAAAGGTGTTAATAAAATAAGTGCAAAGTGCAACTGTAAGTCACACGTACTGACATACAAACTCAAACGCAAACGATAGGTGACAAAGTAAATTGCCGGACGACTTTCGCCAACTCACTCCCAGTATTACTGCTACAGCTGCTGCAGAGGTGTGACAGTGTTGTCAGCGGTCCATTTTATTGATTGTTAAAAAATACTTTTATCTTTATGGTCTTTGCATTTCGCTTTTCTTCCTCAAACCATTTTTTTCATTTTCTCTTCATGGTAAAAGTTTTATAAATATCGCTGCGATTTCAGCATTAAAGTCATGTCATCATCGAACGAGAAAAAAATAAAAAAAAACTGTTACACCTTCGTGTTGACACATGACACTTTTACATTTTGTTACACTCAATTGCCTACGCCATGTTATAACGTCATTTACGTCGTCGTCACGTTACGTTACACTTACGTTGCGTATTATGTGTTACATTTTGCAGTGTTTTTTTTTTATCAAAAGTTGAATGAAAAAAAAAACTAGTAAGGGTGTAAAATTTGGCCTGGCCAAACATTTAATACCCTACACTGCAGTAATTTTAAAATTTTGCTCATATGGGAGGTGCTACGCCCTCTTGTCCGAGTTCACCCAGTTTTTGTTCAGAGCTTGCATTTATAGTTTTTTATAGTATTGGAGGTGCCACGCCCCTTGTCCAATTTCACCCAATTTTCGTTGAGAGCTTTTATTTGTGATTTTTAGTGTCTGAGTCGAATTTGGTTTGAATATCTCAAAAAACACTGTCAGTATAGCGTTTTTAAGCTTTTGCTTATATGGGAGGTACCACGCCTTCTTGTTAAAGTTCGTCCAGTTTTAGCTTAGAGAGTGAATTTACAGTCTTTAGTATTTGAGCGAAGTTTGGTTGGATTATCTCAAAAAACTCTTTCAGTATAGCATTTTGAAACTTTTGCTTATATGGGAGGTGCCACGCCCCCTTTTCTAATTTCACCCAATTTTCGTTGAGAGCTTGCATTTATAGTTTTTAGTGTCTGAGTGAAGTTTGGTTGGATTATCTCAAAAAAACTCTTTCAGTATAGTATTTTGAAGTTTTTGCTTATATGAGAGGTGCCACGCCCTCTTGTCCGAATTTGTTCAGTTTTTTCTCAGAGCTTGCGCTAAAAATTTGTAGCATTTGTGTGTATTTTGGTTGCATTGTCGTGAAAAATACTCCTGAAATTGCATTTTGAATATATTTTTTATATGGGCGGTAGGCGTGTCCGTTGACCGATTTCGCTCATTTTCAATCATCCGAGCTATCTTTGACGACAAAGGCAGTGTACTAAATTTCATTGAAATATCTTGCTCAGTTTTCCCAAAAAGTATATTTCAACACACAGCCAGCCAGCCAGCCAGGTGTAGGGTATAAAAATAAAATTAAAAAAAAAAAAAAAATAAAAGGGGAAAGAAAAATGATTCGCGCAAATGTGTATTCAAAGTCGGAAATTCTTTAAATATTTGTTCCTATAAAGTTGCTAGGTTGTATTATAAGGTATGTGTGCCTTATTTTGTTATAAGTATCTTTATAAAGTTTATTTTGCATTTATTCCTTTTCTTATTTTTAATATTAAATCGGTTCGTTTCACTGTCAACAGTCTTTTTTAACGTCTCATCTTTGACTCCTAAATTCAACGGTCGTCCGTTCGTGTATTCAAAAGTCTTTTCATTATTTTTGTTTCGTTCAAGTTATTTTTTTTAGTACTGCCAAGTTGCCCGCTTAGCTCTGTTCCCACGAACATATACACTCCACGATTAGCCCGATTGCGCTTTTATTGCTTTTTTACACACTCTTCTTAAGTTTTGAGCATTTCTAGTCTTTGCTTACTCTTAGTGAAATTTTCCCTACTGTATTTTTATAGAAGACTTTAACCCATTGTAACCCAGATTAAAAAAAAAAAATAAAAAATATATGGTCAGAAAGACTCCTTAAAACAGTATATAATGGGATTATACGTTTAAGGAAATTGTTTGTTGCTTGACTTTGTGGTAACCTTGGAACAACAAGGTGAAATTTCGAAAATTCATACGTTGAAAATTCATACAAGGCTGGTAAAACTTTTGCGGTCATAGAAATATGATGTTATATGACCGAATTAAACACATTTACGCTAAATTTTTTTATTTTTGTTTTGGTCTTTTTTCCCTTATTCACACAAAGAAGCGAAGAACACCAATACAAACAAAAACAACTTATTTGAATATGGCGTCAAACGTAATGCCTTGAATTTGGAGCGTTGCTCTTTCTTTTTGCTGTTTGATTGTTCGCTTATCGTAATCTTTTGCTTTATTTTCTTGGGATTTTTTCTGTAAATGGTTTTTTCACTTTTTATTTTACTCCAAAAAAAAAAAAAAAAAAATTCTATTTTTACTTAGCTTTTTTTTGTTTATTCATGAAACATGTCATGAGATTAAACATCCCATTTTTATTTCGTTGACTTCAATTTTCGTTTGTCTCTTCAAATCAAAAATTCAGGGAACAATTAAGTAAAAGGCGTTGATTTTTTAACGCAGAGTTTTTTAATTTAAGGCAAATTGTTGAACGATGCTCGGTGAATTTTGAGAACTAAAGTTATTTAGCTAAAGAAATATATGTAAGTGTGTTGTGCATATTCAGAGGATAAATTTACAAATAAATTACAAGAATTGTTGAAATTTTGTGAAGCCTTACACAGCTGTCAAAATGAGCATTGTATTTTTTCTGTCAACTGACGATCTGTGTACTACTAGAACAACGCTAGTACCTTTTAGAACAGTTGCCGAACTAGTCACTCTTAGGGACTAGATCCAAATTTAACTGCAGGGTTATGACAGCGTGCCTCTGCGACACCCCCACACCGCGATCGTAATCACCACAGAGCGATTCATAGTTTTAAACGCACAGTGAGACAAATTGTGAATAAACAAAAAAAAAAAAAAAAAAAAAATGGTTCCTTCTCTTCATTTCTTTTGATCGGTGATTCTGTCCTTATTTGTTGTAGGCTAAAGGCACTGCAAAGTATAAGCTTTGTGTAGCCAAACCCTGTTTGTTACAGTACCAAATCATAAAGAATATCATAAGCCACTTATCCCAAGAATAATTATTTAGAAGTTCCCTAATTGTAGCATTGAGGTGACAATATTTTGTCTATTTCAGAGCCGTATGGCTGAGCAAAACTCAATTTTTTATGAACATTCACTCAGGACTAAAAATAAAAGGAAAAGTAATTTTATTTTACTGCCTACTTTAAAAAGTTATCAAACATAAAACTAAACCACCTGATGCCAAAATAGTTTTACTTTTACCTCCCTAAGAGAAAATTGTTTTGTTAATTGCTATGAATTATATACATATATGTACGTTAGTACATAATAACAATTACTGTTAATATTGTTAACACAATACAATAGATTTTTATGACATCTGTCATTAAAAATCAATTATGTTGGCTGGTAATTATCTCCTAGGCATTTACGATAAATCAATAATTGATAAAACAAATGTCTAATATAATTAAAGCCAAAAAGTTTAATGTTTATTTTGAAACACTGAAAGTAGTTTGCTTAAAATATCAAATTTAAACAAATAGAAAAAGGTCTAAACATCGAAACATTTACGTTACAATGAATAAAAATCGAAAAGTGTTTAACTATGGACTTAATTAAAATAATAATATAGGAAGTATTGAAAATTATTTTTAACAAATTTGATTAGCACTTTAAACAAAATGTCGAAAAACTCGAGGGTAAACGAATGACAGGAAATCTCTGAAGAAATTAAATGGAATTGTTTGTCGCAGTATGATCAGTGATCATTGATCACTCTTCTGTAAATAAGTAGATTGAACTTTGAGTCTAACGATTCCAGTGCACGGTATCTTTTTTTACAATTGGGGAAAAGTATATGGTTTAAAATATATGAATTAGTGGCAGGAGCAATAGGAAACAATAAGGCCACCAGCGTCTTATGGGAGGCGGTCGTGTTGATTGTGATATTGCTGATGGTATTGTCATTGTAACAAAAATTATTGTGTTCAGCTAAAATCACAAAAATACATCAAACACTAACGAACGAAGTAGCAAAATGCAAAACATAAAAAGAAAATGCTTTGCTTAATGCAACCTTGTGAATGATAAATTTATAGCAAATGCCAACCGATAAATATAAGCGATTTTGGTAAAAGTTTGCAATATCAACTATCAGCAGGTAAACCACTTGGGTAGTTTTTCATTGCATACTTTTGTGCTAACTTGCTGAGATAGTATTTTCGAGTTGGTAAAAACGAGTGAAAAGTTTTTTTCTGTTTTTGCTTAGTATGTGTGTAATTTGAAGCAAGCATTTTACTTGATGGTCGCCCACGTTGGTTTTTGGATAGAAAACAAACCAGTTGGGTACTCGTTAGAATGACGCTTTAAGGTGATCCTGTGATGACCTCGTTAACCACACAGATGCATGCACATTGTTGGAAGGATTTGCACATACATACACTAATACATGTATGGTTAGATATAAAACACAACAGAACAAGAGCAGCAAATAAAGGAAACCATCAACTCAAGTGGCCGTTGGCAAAAATGAAGCAGCTACTTTGCTCGTGTTGGAGAAAAGATACCAGCAGCTGCAGCAGCGGCAAAAAACAAAAACAAGAAATGCAGCAACAATGAAAATGGTGGTACATGGGTAATGTTTAGCAAAATCGCTATGGGAGACGACTGGCAAGTGGATATGGGTCAAATTGTTATGAGTTGAGTTTTTGGGCCGAGTATTGTGTAACAATGCAACAATTGCTCTGTTGATGAGCTAACAAAGCAAATAGTTAAAAATTTCATTTTTCTAGTTAAATTTAAGGATTTCGTTTTTCTTTTTTGCTTGCAAAATTGTTCAGTTTTTAATATTCTTGTTAGATTTCTTGCTTTCTTTTCTTTTCAATAATAAAGTTCTACAATGGTTTTCCTTTTTTTTGCCCAAGCGGCGGGAGCGAAGGAAGTAATATTAATGAATTTGAATTTGTTTTCTTTTTTTTTTTTTCAAGTACATGATGCTAAATAATCTTTGCTTCAAAGCGAAAATGTTTCTTGAAAAATATTTTCAAAATATAATTACAAAAGTTCGCTATATAGGGTGTAATCTATAAAGTTACGAAGCTTCTGAGGGATGAAAGAGGAAGCTTAGACTAAGAAAAAATTGCACCAGAAGGGGTGACCTAAAATGTATCCCTTAGGATATAAAATTGATTTTCTGACTTGCTTAGCAAAATAAATTTTCCTGGGTCACCCCAGCGTTTTAGACACAACTTTTTCAAAAAAAAACTTTTAGCTAATTTAATGAGCTTTTTAAAAATGTATTTGATTTATAGAATTTAAAAGGATTTCACAAAGTTTTGGTCCTTCAAACTTGATATTTTAAAATTTTTTTTCTAATATTTGAATTTGGTGGTCATTTTAGTAAGAAAAAGTTCCTAATAACATATTTTTTATAATTTTTTTTTCGGAATCCTCGTTAAATTTTCTTTGATAAAATACAATCAAATTAAAAAATTGGTATGATAAATGTGTTACCGAATTAAAGGAAATTTAATGGAGACTCCAAAAAAATTATAAAAATTTATGTCAATAGGGCCATTTTCACACTAAAATGGCCGCAAAAGTCAAAAATTGGGGAAAAAAAATTAAAATATCAACTTTGAAGGTCCCGAACTTTACGAAACCTTCTTTAACTCAATAAACCAAAAACTGTTTTAAAAGACCATACAATAAGCTTAAAGTTTCTGGTAAAAAGTGTCTCTAACACGCTAGGGTGACTGGTAGTAAAATTCGAAAAAAATATTAGCCGTGTTCACGATCCGGAGCATTTAGACTTGCAAAGTAGCAAAATAGCAATAATTTCCACTTGATTGTGAGCAATATTAAAAGTATAAACATTGCAAGCTACGAAAAAATTTATTTCACTGAGAAAACCGTATGAGCAAAGAGAACGAGAGCATAAACAAAAAATTTTTATTTGAAAACTGACGTGATATTTTTATGCTATAGGTTTTTAGTATAGAAAATGTAAATGCAGATGTATATATTTTGTTGTTGTATAGCAAAATTTTTCAATACCTATTTACAAATGCTATGATGCAAGACCTTTTGCACCGGATCGTTAACATGGCTATTGTAGAAGAAATGTATCAATTTACAGAAATGCTATAATTTAAATATTGAAAAATCTAACTATTTAAATTTATTGTTAATGATGTCAAAAAGAACAGACCAATTTCTCACAACCATAATTTTTCATAGAACTTTCCCTTATTATTGCCCTTATTATTCTCAAAAGCACAGATTACAAAAAATTTCTCGCAGAAAAGAGAACAACAAAGAAGAAAATCAGTAAATAATATAAGAAAATTATATGATATAAAAATTGGGCTTCATGACAATAAAAATGAACTTTGACAAATATGACAAAAGCATAGAAAAAAAAATAAAAGATTTAAGGAAAAAACACTAAAATCTTTGACACAATTTAACCTTATGACAATTGTCGTCGTATTGGACAAAAGACCAAACTAGGACAAACTTTATTTTGCTGCGGAAAGCAGAAAAGAAAACAAAATAAAAATGATGAAGACACAGCAAACAAAATCATTAATTTCAGAAATCACTCCCCCACCCCCATACTCCTCTTCTTATATATACATAAATAAATGAATTTGCTGTTTTATTAGAAAAACTTATTGTTTTGCATTATTTGGCATTCAGTTAATAATAATAAATAATAAAAGCTCTGGGCGGAGCATGTTCCTTAAAGCAAGCGTAGACAAAGTTTGACCGATTCTTTCGGAGGTCATCAGGCAGCAGAACAACACAGGATATTAGACGGATATCCGATGACAATATCAATCAAAAGCACATAGCAAGCTAAGTGGGAGTAACTACGTATTTATGTATGCGACGTATATTATTATTGAGAAATTGACAAAATACATTTTTATTATTGAGGAATAAGCGTTAAGAAATAAGTTCTATCAGCCTATCTATAAATCTTTAAAAGTGGAAAAACTTAATTTTTAATAGAGGTCATTTATCTATTTGGCCAAAAATGCATTGCACTATAATATACATAGATATAAGTGCTTACTCTAGTGCACCCTGTGCCGAGTCAATGCAAATGGACAAACCAAATATGGTGAAAAGAAACAGCAAGGATAGCGGAAAATGTCGTGTCAACTAGCTAGCAGCTACAAACCAAAGAAACGAGAAAATCCATTGTGCAAAGTTACAGTCAGATACATCGGGAAAGATTTGATAATTTTAACCATTATTACTGACGGCACATGATATAATACACCAAAACTTAGCGTTTTTTGTTTTTTACTCGGCATTACCTATATCCAACTCGATTTATTTTTTATCAAGAAACTTGCTTGAATTTTTTCAGAATTTTAGAGCCTGTTATGTGGCCGTAATAAGCGATGTCGACTTTTTAACCCATTCTGTCGCCACGACACACATACGATTTTTCTAAATTTTACTCCAGAATATTTGGAAAGGTACTCCGTAACATATCTACTTCCTCTGAAATATGTGCTCTCCCTTATATTATCGGAAATGTCAATTTTCCCAAAATTTTTATAAAAAAAGACCTCCTGACAACCTCCTGGGTCAAACTTTTTTTGTTCACCTATTGGGAATTTTATTTTATACGTCTAAGAATATTTTCAACCACATTGGGTTATTGAACATAAAAAAAATGTTCCTAAACACCGGGTCATAGAAAAGATTATTTTCGGATATGCCCATATACCTACATCACGAGTTATTTTAACTCAGCTTAACTCAGACGTCCTTCCTCTACAGCTTTTTTTATGCAAAGTTGTTAACTGAGCTTCAAATATACCAAAAAAGTGTATTTTAAATTCCGGGTCGAATTTCAGTCACCAAATAGTCTTCACACCAAACTAAAACAAAATAGTCACTCTCAATGAATTTGTCGATGGTGAATCTCAATTTGGCATCAAAATTGCTATTTCACGTATTGTTTTTGAGATATCCTTCCCTATGTGTTAAAAAATTTTCAAAGACACGATTTTCGATTAAATGCATCATTTAGGACCGTTCTTTTTCTTCAATATTATTCAATATGTATTATATTGTTGCGAACTTTCGTAATATGAAAAATGGCTCTAAGAAAAATTAACAAGATACTTAAATTAGAGAAATAGAAATTTTCTTTTTACTATTGCGACAATTGGAAGAAAATTAAATGAAACAGCAAATATTGGAAAGAAAAACTTATCCCCAAATGTTCCTAAATTATGATACAAATGTTTAATCTAAAATATTTTGCAAGAGATCATACTATCTTCCTAGATAAAGTTCAACTTACTTTTCCCAACTCTAAGGCAAATATCCCAAATGGTGTTAAGAGTTTTCTTCAAATAATCATTGTTTTTCTCTTCTATCGGAAAATTCAATCATCCAACTTAATTTATTTACATGTGTCCAAAACTGAACACTCAAATTGTCTGCGTGTTCGTTTGCTTGTGTGCGTGCGCTTTAGATAACCAATAATGGTAATGCTCACCCGCTGTGAGAGAACAGAAAATGAAACAAAAGAAAAATCCCCTCGGCATGTCAAATCAATATGGCATTAAATCATCATTATTACCAAACGAGTAGGATGCAAAGGACACGTATGAGATGCAAACTTTGTATGTGTGTTTGTGTATTGGCGTTGCTTATCAACTGGCAGCTGGAATTAATTTTTCGGGCATTGAAGCAACACAAAAGCGTAAAGTGATGACACAATTCATTGGTAACAAAAAAAAAAAAAGAAAACAAAAACACAAACAGGAAATAAGCAGTAATACGAGAAGACAAAAGGGCAAACACCGAACACACAGGACATGAACAACAAAACACTCATTGGAAAAATTCGTAAATAAAATTCAAGTGCAAAGAAATGTGTCGAAACTTGAAATCGTACGTTGCTGATAAATACAGCATTTGACACTTCATTATTGCCCCAAAAGCAAAATCAAATCAATTTCTTGGCTTCGGGGAGTAGCAGATTTTGCCTACTACAGTTTCTTTTTGAATTTTTATTGCTTGTTTTTACGAGTACATAAGTAAATAGGGATATTTACATATCAATTAGATACAATGAACGATACATCGTGAGTTTTGTAAAAAGAACATGTGGTTCTGAAACTTATAAAAAAGATCATATTACTGTACAAATTGCATGGCCAGACTGGTTAGGTCACAAGGTGTACAATAAAAGTACAATTTAAGTAATATTTTTGACTGTCTCCAAATTCAGAGGCGCTTTCGGTCTACACTCAAGACATCTAAGCATTTTATGTCTCGTACACTTTTTTCATAAGATGCCTTCCTCTTGAGTAAATAAATATTTTTGCCTGCCGCGGGCGTTCAACAGCCAAAAAATTCACATTTAACGACTGAATCCCATCTTGAGTCATACATTATCTTAAAGCTTATAAATTATACTTTAACCTAGTACAATCATTTGGGAGAATAAAATGATGTTGCCGGGGTTTTTGCAAAATGAGTTATTTTAAAGATTTCGATGTGCTCTTTCAGAATTTCTACTTTGCTACCTCGAATCGTGCTCGCTCGCGCCGCCATATTTGTTGATTAGCGTCCAAAATAAGTTTTTTACAAATATCGCTTTAACGGTTACATTTAGAGAAAAATATTGTGGCGCAATATTGTAGCTTATAAAATTTTCTATGAAAGTTACCTTCATATTGTTTATTTATAACTCATCAGATATTCAAAATTTAAAAAAAATTTGTAAATTGTGCAGGCCGCATATGAATAGGCACAGTAATGTGTTGAGCTTAAAATAACGATAACTCATGAATGGTGAGTCACACGCTTAAAGTGAAAATATTTATTTATAGGAAATTACTTGCACCATAAGCCACATATTGTTTTTTTTTTTTCGTATGACCTACAGTTTAGGAGATATTTTTTGAACAAACCTGAAATATTGAAAAATATGTTTTTTTTTTTCAAAATATCTCCAAAACGGTACGTTCTAGAAAAAAAAATTGTCTGGCATTTTGTAGAACGTTCGATTCTAAAATCTTTTATTCATACACTATGAAACCATTTGCCAACGTAAGATAAGTGATTCGAATTGTAAATTTTGTGGTCTGGTAACACTTAACATGTTCTTCTTGGAGATCGATTTTGTCACCTTAAGACGCTAAAGGGTCATCTGCTTTTTATTATCAAGTAAAAAGTTATCTTATATCACTTCTTCGACTCTTTTAGAGATATCACTCAAAAGTGTGCCAAGTTCATCACAATGGTTTTTGTTTTAGATTGACATTGAATTCGAAAACCGGCTACCTAATGAGCCCAATAGCGCTCTATGACATAAATCAATCGAAAATAGTTGAAGAAATGTCGAAAAAATTTAAAAAGGGTTCAAAAAGTTTTGCAAGATTCAAAATGTGATGAAAAATATTGGTAAAATGAAAATAAAAAAAAAAAAATTTCGAAAGAAGATGGTGAAAAAAATATTGAAGACTCAAAAAAAAAAATAAAACCTTGAAAATCTATAAAATATTGGAAAAAATCAAAAAACTATATAAGCAAAGAAACTACATACATATGCTGATAAAAGACCCTGCAAATTTTTAAAAATGCTCAAAAGTGCTAAAAAGTTTGAATCATTGCACTGTGGGAAATTTTGTCCTGTTAGTTGGCCAAAGGTCGAATTTTAGACATTTAAAAAATAAAGTTTTGGGTATGCCATTCACATGTGAATACTTGCGAGAGAAAATCCTCATACTTAGTTTTTTCTTAAAATTTTTATCCTTCAGCTACACAAGTGTCAAAGTTTCTACTTCCGAAAAAATAAAAATTTTTTTGTTTTCGCACAAAAAATTGGCTTGTATTTAAAAGTGAATATTTATCTTAATTCAAAACTAATAAAAATATTTAAATTGGAAACGGGAACTAATAGAAAGTAGTTACTCTACATTTAAAAAAAATTTGTCTTTTCATATAGTGGTTTCAAAGAAATGTACGTTTTCTTCAGTGAGCTTAAAATCGTAAATTTTTTTTTTAAATTTAAGTTTTGGTGAACCCAGAAAAACACAGCCCGGACCAGGCCTCTTTTAATCTTATATAAATATGTACATCAATCGATTTTGAGCACTTTTGCAAAAAAATTTTTTTGCGCATTTTTGCGATTTTTTAAAAATCGACATTTTTCTCAGACATCTTTTCAATACGAAATACAGACTTATTTGATATGTGGAGAGCCGAAGAAGATACAAAATTAGCAGTTTTCAATCATTTGATAAATCTCTTGAATAAAGGCTATAGATCGAACTCGTTTGCGGAATATTTAGGTGAAAAGTTTAAAACCTTTTGCAAACATTTTAAAGAAAAATGGGGAAAAACCACTCGTATATCATGCCAATATCTACCAAATTTCCAAAAGTTTGAAAAATTTTGTTTTGAGACTGCTGATATCATAAAAAAAAATATCCCTGGTATCCGATGACATCAACAGACCGCAAAGTCCTTATTCATTCTAAGGAAATTATTCAAAATATGGTTCTTCCAGCAGGATACTTTGGAGAAGACGCAGCTGAGTGTCGGAATAAAATTTACAAATCAGATAGACTGCATCACGCTCGCAAATGTGACAAAATAATAAGTCTTTCTGACGTTTTTCATAGAACTTTGAATACCTAAGATCCCGTAATTTCGAGCATTTCTTTAAGTAAACGGATAAAAGAACGAAAGCGAGTTCCACTTCCACTAGAAATCGTAAATTTATTAAGATAGGAAATGAAGATGAAACAGAAAATAATGATAATTGTACGTTCATAGACACATAATTCGAGAATTATATTGGAAAATATAAAATTAAAACATAAATTTTAATAAATCGTAATATGTATTTTACTCGTGAGTTTATAATGTTTGCTTGTGTTTTTAAATTAGCTCAGTTTATGTTATATTTGAAAAAATTAGTTTTTAATATAATATATTTTTAGATCTCTGTAATTTTTTCGTTATTGTTAGTTAATATATGTACAGTTGTGTGTATGTATATACTTAAAAAATATGAATATACCACACAAAGTTTTAGTAAAAAATGTTTTATAAGAATTCCTTTCAAAAGAGGTTGAAAAAGGGGCATAACAGTTGTCCAATTTGACCAATTTTAAAATATGTTGTTCTCTACACTCCTAGAAAAGTTTCCACGAGATTTCAGCTCATTATCTTTATTTTTGTACTTTTGGCCAGAAAACATGTTCAAATTTCCCATAGTGCACTGCAAAGCTGTCATTTGTATTTGTACAGCACTAATAACAATATCGATACAAATAAATCAAAAAAATAAATTCGATATTTTATGCTTTCGCAATTTCTCACAAACAATTGCCATTGGGCTTTCCGCACTGTCAGTGTCAAGTGTTGTTGCCATCAGTTAAAAAGGACCTCGGTGTAAAGTCCAGGACTTGATCTGTTGGCACATTTGCCTAAATGTCTTAAATTGTTGCTGTGGTGCTTGTGCGTGCGTACAAAGCACAAACAAAAAAAAAAATATCTATGTATATAAACAACAATAGCAACAACAACAACAAGAACATCGACAACATCCTGTTGAAAGCAAAAGTCGTCTGTCACACAAATTAATCGATTGTCTGCTTGTGCGAAATTCTTGTTTCCGATTTATTTTGATTTTTGTTTGTGTTTTTTTATGTTCAGCTTGTTTTGCTATTTCCTATATTTTTGTTGCTGTTGTTGTTGTTTTTGCTGTACTGTCGCCATTTTTATTGAGTGTTTTATTTTTCCTTTTTTTTCGATTTTTTCTTTATAGAATGGGATGATGAAAAAGCAATTTCGATAAAGTGTTGTGAAAATCCTAGTAAAACTGATGCGATCCGTTGTGTACTAGAATGAATGTATGTGTGTGTGTGTGTGTCTAAAAGAGACAACCATTTGCTTAAGCGTTAAAGTAAGATAGATAGATAGCTTTGAGCACAAAATCGTACTTAAAGTGGCCATAAAAGATACTGCGTTGAAATTTTAAATGTTTTTTATTCTCGCATACTGAACTGAATTTGATGAAGTGCAAAAATTTTAAGCAAATCGTTTGGAAATTTATTTGGTTGAAGACATGCGAGTTCAATAGTCGATACTGTATTTAGGGGGAGGGGGAATGGTGGAGTCTATAAATTATTTTATGTATTTAGGTACTGATTAAATGCTCTGTATGTAACGATTTTGCCTTTAAATGATTTTAGGTTTTTGGAGAAAATCAGTAAATGCCTTTCCTAAATGGGATTACATTGGTAGTCGTCCAAAATGAAAATGATATGAAATGTTTTAAGAAAAATTTGAATAAAGCATGTAATAAATTGCGAGATGTATCCGAATTCTTTTTGTTTGTCTGCAATAAAGGCAAGAATTCTTCAAGTGTGCCACGTAAATAATTAAAATGATCTTATGCAGCAACTAGTAAGGATATGAAAAAAAAAATTTTATTAAGATATTTAGCATAGACCAGAGAATAAAATGGTATTTTTTTTTTTTTTTTTTTGGACCAAAATTTTTAATTTATTATTGAAAATCTCTGTTTCAAATAGATACACAAAAATAAAACAATTTCTCCTGAGAAAATTATAAAAAATATATGTGCGGAGTCATCGTGTGCCAGACGGTTCATATCTCCGATTTTTTATCCGTTACAGATCCATTACTGATCCGTTTGCGGGAGAGATTCCCAAAAAAAAAGCGAATCGTTTGCGGGAGAAATTCCAAAAAAAAAAAACGATTCACTTTTTTTTTGGGAATCTCTCCCGCAAACGGATCAGTAACGGATCCGTAACGGGTAAAAAAGCGGATATATGAACCGTCTGGCACACTGGGATGTGTAGGAACTATTACCCATAAAAGAAACTGGTGTAATCGATAGTGGATCAAAAGTTATTAATGTAATGATTAAAATATGGAGATGGGCTTAGAAAAGTAAATACTTTATGTCGTACGAAAAAAGTTCGAGTCTAAAGTTTTTTACGAATTGAATAAAGTAAGTGTACCCAATTACGGCACGTTTAGGTACTCTCTACTTTTGGATCAGTGCATTTTGACTTTCTATCAATATGGATTAGTTATAAAGTATCTGGCAATCGCGATGATAATGATATCCAAGTGTTAAGTGCTGTACATGTCTACAAAAGCAAACTAATTTATGAATTTAATATAAAAAATATAAAAATTTTTCTGACAAAACATAGGATCTTGCGCTGATTTATCAATCAATAAAGCATTGGTTTTCTAAAACATTTGATGAAAATATTTATATGTATGTATCATGAACATTTCTCTATATACCCATCTGAAAAAAAAAACGACTGTGAGCTTAGTTATTGCGAGTTAAAAGTAGTATGTTTTATTCAAAATTTAGGGGCAAAAAGGGTGCTCAAAGGCGATTTCTGCTCAAGAAGGAGTTGTTTTGATTAATTTTTTCACCTTATCCCACTCAAGCAAACTTATTGAACAAATCCTCATCAAAGGTTTTCACTGCCAGTATTTCGTGGTCGATTTAATATTAATAGTTTAAACATACAAAGAAAAAAGGCGCTTAAGCTAGGTTTATTCGCAATAAGGAACTATTCCGATTTAATTTTCTTATTTTCCGGCTCTGAGTAAATAAACGAAATAAACCTCTTCAAAAAAATTTCACTTTCAAGACTTCGAGGTCACTATAATATTAGTAATTCAAACTTGCCTCGTAAAAAAGGACTTAAACTCAGTTTAATTACAAGAAGGACGAGTCGGGATTTTCATTTTCCCAGTTACCAACTCAGGAGAGGTAAACGAACAAAACCTCATCAAAAAATCTTCAGTGACTCCAAGTCGAGGTTGTCCCTATCTTCCCGGGAGGTGTGTAAGTTAAGATAACTGTAAAAATAAAGCACTGTTTTTTGTCGCTTAGACCTGTATTCTACATACTTATTTCCTGGCGGGCCATCTTTTAGGGGGTTCCGATCAAAACTAAGTGTTTTGAATTTTGTTAACTAATAAAAAGTTGAGGATCCAAACTTTTCAAAAAAAAAAAAGCAATTGGCGCAAGAAAGCCCTAAGCTCGCAACGCCTCCATTGGCCAAATCATGTAATCTTTATTCATTTCGTCCTGCCGTTTGTAAAGCAGAGAAAGAGAAGTTTCAAGTAACGTAAAGTTTATATGTTTTTGATTCGCATCCCTTCTTGAGTCGATTTAGCCACGTCCGTCAATCTGTCTATCCAACTGGCTGTCCGTGGAAATCATTTTAATATTTTTTGGAAGATATATAATATTCAATAAAATTTGGCATTCTGCCTGTGTGATAGAAGTTAGCTCAAGAGGTTGAAAATATGTGAAATCGGTTAACAGACACATCCACCGGTCATACAAAAAAATTATTTGAAATGCTATATTTATAGCAGTATTCACGGAAATACAACTAAAATACAAACTTATACAAGAAACATTAATAAAAGGTTCTGAGCAAAATCTTGGCAAATTCGAACAAAAGATCGTAGAACCTCCCATACAAGTAATTTTTTGGATGCTTTAAGAGGGTATTCTGACATGAGGGTATTTTACTTTTGGACACCCATACTGGTTTTATTTTCTGTTGGAAAAATTAACGTCTTTGGGCAAATTTGACCCAAGAAACGGTTTAGTTTGAGAATATAAGGAACATTGTGTATGGATAATCCAGAGCGACTTTGAATTTTTAGAGTTAAAGAAAAAAAAAAAAATAAGAACTTTAATGTTGGATTCAAAAGGCTTAATATTTATAGACAAAGCTGTTCTATAATTTTTATTTTTTTTTTAGTATGTTCGCATTCAAGAATAAGTTTTTATAGAAAGTTTGTTTTATATTTCTTTATTCTTAAACCTTTATTTTGAAAAATGGTAAAAAACTAATAATTTTTTAAAGCTTTGACATCTTAAGTAAGTTATCAAAAATATTTACCAATATCTTTCCATTTCAAAAATAAGTCCTTCCAAAGTTTTTACATAAATCCTTGCATAACTTATCTGATATAATCTTTGTAACTGAAATTAAGTTTTAGATATCCTCCAGCTAAAATTAAATAAATGCAAAGATTTCCGCTCATGTTCATTTCCGTTTAAGATTTTTATATGAAAACTTTTCTGTAAAACAGCAACATACTAACAAAATGGAAATCACGCAAAAACACACACATACATATGAGTATATAAATACCAAGTTAAAGACATAAATCTATGTACACATAAGTATTATACTTAAAGTTTTAACTAAAGATTTTACTTTTCTTATTTCTGCCTCTTTTGCGCATATGTACTTAGCAGCATAATTTAATGATGCACATGGGTAATGTACTTAAAGTGCGAGCACATACTGCACAGCCTCGTATAATACTTAAGACATACACTTGTATGTGTAACCGTACGTGTGTATGCTTTATATACTACACATGTAATTATTATTCAAAAATACGATGACAAAAATACTTTAATTGTAACCACACCACAGTGCTTCAAGACATTTATATACGTTTTTACACGAGTTCCCCAGTAGGGAAAATAAAGAATGTGACAGCTTTGAGCTTTACACGCAGTTTTGCGTTATGATATTGGGAAGTGAAATAAGAAGCCTTGACTAACAACAAATAGCACATTGAGATGGGGTCTAAAATGTATTCCTGAGGAGCTATAGGGTTAAAACCATAGCGTTTTAGAAAAAACTTTTTCAAACTTTTAGCTAATCGTGTGAGCTTTTTAAAAATGTGTTTGGTTTAATGGGTTTAAAAGAATTTCGCAAAGTTCTGGATCTTTCAATATGATATTTTAAATTGTTATGCCACATTTACTATACCAATTTTTTTAATATGAGGTCAGAAAAGAATAATTTTCAAGAACAATCTGATTGAAGGCTCCGCTAGCCAAAGGGGAGCGCTTTCAGGGCGCGCTTCCTATGCAGCGCAACAAATGCATGTAACACGTTTGTGGTTAATTTTCCTTTCTCAAATTAAAAATTTAGTATAATAAATGTTCAACCGATTTCAATGAAATTTAAAGAGAATTCCAAAAAATTACAAAAGGATAAGTTTATAGACTTTTTTCTTACTAAAATGGCCGCCAAATTCATAAAATGGGAAAAAAAATTAACTTTGCAAAATCATTTTAAACCTTATAAGCCAAATACACTCTTAGAAAGCTCAGGCAAAAAGCTTGTAATTTCCTGGGGGATCCAACAAATTTTATTTATTTTTTTTTTTTATATATAGTACTATAAAAAAAGTCTGAAAATCAGTTTTAACCCTATACTCTTCAGAGGTACATTTTGACCCCCCCAAGGAACTATTTTTTTGTAAGTATAGGCCTCCTCTTTCACCTTCCGGGAACTACGTAACCTTATGCAATACACTCTATATGGGCAAATCTCCGAAAAAAGTACCAAGTAAGAATTTATGAGATTTTCGAAAATAACCAGGTGGCAACCCTAAAAATTTATGTTGGATTTTTGAAAAGCTTAAGTGTTTTAGGACTAAATTTAAATTTTTACTTTTTATATAAATAGTTTAAGCGAAACTAACAAAAAAAAAAAAAACAAGGTGGAGGATTACTAAGCGGAAAATGATAAAATGTTGCAAAAAAAAACGACGGAGAATGATGAAACGGAGGATGATGAAATATTGCAAAAACAGTAATATCACAATGAAAATAGCAATTTTTTTTTTTTTAAAGTTGAAACTGGTGGGTAGCCGCTGTAATTGTTTATTGATTTAATTAAATAAAGATAAAGTAATATGTTTGGTAATATAAAAAAAACTTACGCGGAGAACGATGCACACTTTCATTCTTTACAAAATTTTTGACAAAAAAAAAAAACACAATATTCACTGTTCACTATCGAAAAACAAAAACTTACTAAACTGAAAATACGCTGAATCTCCTCTTTTGCTTCATTTTCAAGTTTCCTTTTACTCAATATTCAAAAAATTTACAGTTAGAATAAGAAAAACTGAGCGGATATAGTCAAAATTGAAGGACAAAATTCCATGGTTGTCCGTTCTTTATAAAAAAAAATTTTTCCAAGAGTTAACACAGAAAAGTATTCATTGGGCCAGGCTTCTCCGTCAAATGCGTCGCAGTCAGTTGAAAAAAACGACGTGACGTATTCTACGTACTGAATGGACCGTTGGCTTAAGCTTTTTT
Organism: Calliopum simillimum; assembly: GCA_951812925.1. Classification (NCBI taxonomy): domain Eukaryota; kingdom Metazoa; phylum Arthropoda; class Insecta; order Diptera; family Lauxaniidae; genus Calliopum; species Calliopum simillimum. The sequence goes on from OX638368.1 coordinate 141,490,381, forward strand.
AGAAAATAACGTAATATGCGAAAAGTACAAATTAAGTGCACTAAGAAGCGGTTAGGGATAGGACAGAGATTGACGTTTTACAACTTCATGTTATAATTTTATAGTAAGATATTAAAAATTTATTTTTTTTTTTTTATGCAATTCTTCTAGAAACTCTGGTTAAGTATCTGTATTAAATAGTTAAAATAGCAAATTTTAAATTTAAACATGGTTTTGAGCCCCGGTACATTGAATGGTACATTTCTTGGAGAATCACTCTTATATGAAAATTGATTAGTTTGACACTAATATTTTATTCTGCAACATTAGGGGAAATCGCGGAATGTTCAATGATAAGTAAATGAAACTTTGTGTCAACAAGATCTCTTGACTATATATTTCCTACTTGGTTGCAATTTTCCACCATATCTACAGAAAACATGTCTACATATGTACATATGCATATTCTTGCAAGTTTATTTCTTCTGATTGCGCCAAATCACTTGAAGCTGCTGCTTCTATCAGTAACATGATGACAATCACTTTAATGCCTCAGTGTCACTGGCAGCAACAGAAACATCATCAGCAACAACAACAACAGCTACAGCAGCAACAGAAATTGTCACAACAACCACTCAGCGCATTTGACGTTGTTCTACATATTCATTTGCGTCTAAACAATTTTTTTTTTTCGCTTTCGCTTACAGCTACGTCTTTAACTTGGCTGTCTTTGCCGTTCTGCATCTTTTTCAATGTCTTATTTGTCATTTGCAACGCAATCAGGAATTATAACGAAAGGCAAATTTAATTGACATTGCCATGCGAATGCACTTATATACAAACATATCCATATAAGAATGTTTATGTACGTTAACTTGCATTTTAAGGTGGTCCTGTAGACATTTTCATGCAAACAAGAAAATGCAATATTGCTGATTATAAGCATTTTAATACAATTGTTATCTAGATTTGAAGAAAAATTTCCCAGATTTCAGATGAATTGAAGCACACATTACGTCTTGTTAAGTGCAGGGTTTTGAGTAGGAAAATATGTAATATAATTAAGTTCTTTTGAGTTCCACCCTAATACGCAAATATGCACTTCATTTTCGCATTTTACAGAAACTTAACATGAGGGCTAAAAGCTTGTTTATGTTTAATGCCTGCTAGTTGTTGCACATGTTGTTGTTGTTTTTGTTAGTGTTTGCTTGTTTTTCTTGTTGCTGGTTGTGTAATAATAACCAAGCTTTTTATTATCACTGTAGAAGTAGTTGCTGTCGTTATTGTTGTCCTTGTAACAATTTTCTTGAAGTATCGCCATGAATTCGGTTGTCGTTCGGCATTGTTATATTGTAATTGCGATATTTCTATTGTAGTTGCTGTTGTTGTTGTTGTTGCTGCTGCTGCTGTTGCATTGCTTCATTTAAAATTCAGTTTACGAGTTATCAAATTTTAGCTTTGCACACTCTATGCAATTTATTCACATACTTTTTTGCCGATTCATTTACAGCAACCCGCAACTATCGCTCACATTGTCATACAACATTTCTGTTATATATCTTTCTCTCGCTCTAGCGGAATATCCAACAGTTGCCTGCAATTTCAAATTCAGTTTTGTATCCTTTTGCGTATTTGCCGCGTACAAACATCATAAAAAGTTTTGTGCGCTCGTTTTAACGCGTTCTTAATTAATTTCAAGAAGAAAACTTCAATTTGATGTGCATCTTCTCCTTCTTCTCACCCACCTTCGCCAGTGTCTTGTCGTATTATTGCGTCGTCTTCATTTTCATGTTTCTTCACCTAGTTAAAGATGCAAATGATTTACAAGGTTAAAATGCTTCAAGCTGAAGAAGTGTGCGGATAAATTGTAGCAACAATTTGCAACAAAATTAAAATGTTTTAATTAGATGACATTGAGTGAGAGTGAAAAAACTTTTAAGGATTACACTTCCATTTGAAGGTTTGTTTGGGAATGAATTTGGAAAATAAAAAGCACAGCTCTTTTAATTAGAAAAAATGATTTGAGTAAAAGTTTTTTTTCGCTTGAAAACTTTTAATGAATGGAATACATTGTTAGCGATGATTTAAGAAAACGAAAAAAATTAGAATGCTGGAATTTGATGTTAAGATATTACTATCTTGCCACAGTTTGGCTATGCTTCGCATTCTCAATTACAATAAACAGCTCAACGAACATTAACTTGAGAATTACTTACAACAAAAAAAAAAAAAAAAAAGATGTAGGTTGTGTAGCAAAGAATTCACTGCCCATTAGAAATAAAGAAAACATTCCTTGAAATTAGCTTTATTCATCACACCCTCAAAAGTCATGCCAAACCCACATAATAGTATCTAGTCCGCATGCGTAACAAATACTTTCAGCTACAATAAAACAAAATCAAGTCGATGAGTTTAGAAGCCCTTGTGTCGACCATGTGTTATATATGAAGTTTTAAAAATCATCGATTCAAATTGCTTCAATTGCGCACTGTAGTTGTATAAATTAGCAACAAACTCACCTTAAAACTCTTCAAATGTCAAACATGAAAATCTAAGGAAACAGCTCAACACATAAGAAAAACAATACATTATGATAAATTTAACTATAGAAAACAAAAACTTATTATTCCAAACATTTCTGTAGACAAAAATTTAAGATTTGAAACTCTACAAATGTCACACATGAAAACCTAAGGAAACAGCTCTACACAGAAGAAAATCCATTAAAATGAATTTAACTATAGAAAATAAAACCTTAATGTTCTGTAGATTAAAAAGATTTGAAACTCTACAAATGTTTTCATTGAAAAATGTCACCATAATAGAAAAACTCATTAAGTCAAATACATAAGTTATTTATACTAGCAATCGTACTCTTAGCCTTTACAATAACAAATACCAAAAATACCAGAAACGATTTGAAACTCTATAAATGTTCAAAATAAAAACTTAAGATTTTTTTGTTAGTCTAGGCCTATTCTATGCAATACACTTTGTATATAGACAGCTTAAACAATTTCAAAGGATTGTAGACTTAAATAAAATGTTTCACTATTCGCTTTCTTGTACATCTTTAAAGTATTAGATCTTATGAGAAGATCTAATTTCGACAAAAGAAATATTAGGGCATTGTTTTTTTCGCCACAACTTTTCTGTCGCACTATATATTTATTTATGCTTTTCTCAATGGGTGCTCATACGATAAGTAAAAAACACATCAATAACGACAAAAGGAGTAAATACAGATAAAAGTTCAGAAAAAAAAAAAATATATTTTAAACAAAATTCTACTCATGTTCTCTCTTAAGCAGTGATTGTTGTCATGCTTTGATTTCCTTAAAACAAAAATAGAAAGAAAAAAAAAAAAAAAACAACCGTAAGGATAACAACAAACAACATAAAAAATCGAGTTGATAAAAATGTCAACACACAATTGATTTTGGGATGCTTGTGCCATTGTATCCTTTTTGTTCGTTTTTTTTTTACAGTTTATTGTGTTTTCGTGTGTGACGTTTGTAATGAAATTTTATTAGTGCACCTTTTATCGAACCCTGATTCGCACTCTTTCCCCCTCCTTCACTTTTCGATGTTTAATGAAGAAAATCCCATAGAACTAAAAATAAAAAGAACTTGAAAAAAAAATCAGAAAATCACTGACAGCATGTGCTAACGGAGACAGAAAAAAAATCCTTTTTTATTCTTTTATTTTAGTAGGCAATGATTTCCAACTACATGTATACCAACATAGGTATATGTATATGGCCAACAAGAGGATTGTGTGTGTTGACCGGCCATATGGTCGTCATCATTGATTGCGGCTGGGTTGGTCATTTAGTTGGTTTGTTTATTGGAAATATAAAAGTTATGTGTAAACGTGATAATGTTGCGTGATTTTGATAAATCACCAGATAAATATCAAAAGGTAGCATGTTTATTTTATATATAGACGTATCGATGTGTAAAGGATTTGTAAATTTTAAAAAGCATTTTTTTTTATTACAAGAAATTTCATTGATATGCAAAGATCAATGAAATTTTGAAATGAAAAATCAGAAAAATTTAAAAACTAGCATAAGCTACGTAAAACGTATGTTAAAATGAGTCACATCGCCACTTAAAAGCTAAAACTCATTTAGTGCATTATTTTGAAAATTGAGTTAATCATACCAAACTACATATTTTTGTATGCTGTTTCAATAGAATAACTCAAAAATGGTGTACTCAAAAGAAATTGTTACGATATTTGCCATAAAAAACTAAAGCTTATTTATCCACGCAAAAAGTATTTTGTTTTCGGAATTATGTTGCGTTAGCTACACATAGTTAACGAAACAATCTTATAAAATCCATTGATTGTGCTTCTAGACTAGGCTTCATCCTAAATACTGCAAAATTGAGGATATTTTGCGCTTTAATTATATCCAAAACTGTACGAAATATGCTTTCAATTTTTTGGAAGCAAATAATCACTGAAGTTTCTTGACGCTATTTTTGGAAGACCCAAAAATACGTTTTTCTATATTAGGCACTCGACTTTTCAAACTTTGAACCGTTATAGCTCCAATTAACGATTCAACTTCAAAAAATCTTTCAGCAGTTTTTTTCTACTCATCAATGTCAATCGAAAGTACTATACTTGAAACCATCCCAAAAATTATGTTGAAGAGTGTTGTTCTCTATTGTGTTTTCGCAGTGAAAATTTAAGACACAGCTATTTATATCAACTATATCATTTTGTAATAAAACATAGTCAGCACGCAATCTATAATATGTATCAAGAAAATCTTCAACTTCTTGACTACAAAAGTCAGGAGCAAAGCTGCCTTTATGCTTTATGTGACACATTTTAAGCTCTGCCTTAAACTTGTTGCTCATTTATCATGCTGAGTTATACACATACATTAAAGCTCTGATGTTGGTCTTTTGCATTATGCTTTGCAACTTTAAAATTTGTTTGCCAAAATAATTTGTTCATATAAAATACACATGTATTAGTTTGTCACAAAGTTGCAAGAAGCTCAGACATACTCAAACACACATGCAAACAGGAATATAAACTTAACACAAGCATGCAATATTAAGGCAACAAAATAACTGGGATTTATGTTTTTGCCGCCGCGTAAAGTTTAAATCACTCTATTTGTCTCTTTCTAAGTATTTGCTACTGTTACACTTATAACACAGAAAAGTTTCAATTTTTTCTTCAGATTCCTTCACTTTGTTTCCTTAGCAAACTTTAACTTAAGTTTGTGTTTTTCTTTTTCTTTCATATTGTGTCATTGCTTTTTTTGTTGTTGCTGTTCTACCATCTTTATACCTGTTAGCTGGAAATTATTGTCTGTCTCTCCAGCAGCAACAATACATTGTCACACAAAAATGGCACGAAGTCACGTGTTAATGTTCGTTTAATTTGTCTCGTTGCTTATTGTGTTCCCACCTGAGGAGATTTTATGTCTTTATATGTGAAATTGCAAAGATTTTTTTTTTTAGCTGGCTTTTTCCTTTGTTATATTGTGTTGTTTATTTTTTCTTTTAGTGATGTTTTTTCTTTTGGCTTCTTTTTTTTTATTTTTAATCTGCTGTCACTTCCATGTTTATTTCTATTTATAAATGATTATAAACTCCACCACACATCTAAGCAAAGAAAATTATTTAAGAATGTCTTCACTGAATTCAATGAATTCAATGGACCATGTGATAAACTTAAACATACTGTGCCAGAAATAATCTTTAACATTCCATAGCTCACCAATAAAATAGACGCTCTTAAACTTTTATATGCATATTATTAAGAAATTTTGTCGTAAAATTATCTATTTCGATTTTAACTAGTCTTCCGAATTGTGTTGTAATCAATACATTGAATAGATTCTCTTTCAACGTCTTAAGATTATTTCGCAACAACTTACCATTACTTAAGTACATTTACTTAATAGACAACACCTTAACTAAACTTTACTGATCTGAAACTTAAAGTCACCTGCTGGTAATAGTTGATAAACCTTCTTATCAAACACGCTGACGTTCTGTCCAAGACAGAGCAAGCCACCATTTTTTTGAATCTGCGGATAGAATGAGAGAATTCTCTCACTGTTAGTAAAGTTTTGGCTACACGTCAGAATAAATCGGGAACGAAATGATTTAAGAATGATATTCAGTGCAAATGACAGAAAAATCTGAAAATACAGCAGATGGGAATTAAAGGAAAATTCTTAGCGTCCAATCTACTTCGAGATAATTGACCTGTTTTCGAGACATAGAAAGAGTCTTTGATAACGTTAAAAAATTGCAAATATCCCCACAGTAATCTAATTTTTTGTTGCAAATATGTTTTTTTTTTGTGCAAAAACTACTAAACAAAAGTATTTTTAAAATCTTTTGCTTACCATTTCTTGAAAAGAGGTCGAAAAACGGTACACTTAAAAAAAAAAACCAAAACCGAACATAATAGTCATCCAGTCTCGAAATTTCCCTATCAAATATGTTTTTTGAGATATTCTAACCTAGAAATTCAAAAACACGATTTTTGAGGATATTTAGAGGACATAAGCTATGAATTGTTACTGTATAATTTGTCTGTAAAAAGTTATAACCACTTATGATCAAATATTTAGGAGTAACCTTAGACAAAAGTCTAACTTCGAATAGTTCTCAATCATACATAGCAAACAAAGCCTTAAGGATAACATACATACAAAACACGCCAAGTGTAGCAGGTTTAAATTTTTCGTCCCTGATTTCGTTCAAATTAGGCTATATAGTAGATCCGGTGTACAAAAACAATAATCCGGGAAGATTTGGTCCTAGTACCATTTGTTGTTAAAATACAGGGTGTTGAATTTCGCGTTTTTAGTAATTTTTATGAAAAGAGTGTTTTTTTTTTTTATATACTTATATAAGCATGTGGTCCTATTAATTTTTAAGTGTTCTTTTTACAAAAAAATATTACTTTTAAGAAAAAAATTTTTTTTCATCAAAATTATTTACACTAAAAAATACTTTTGATTTTTTTTTTTTCAAAAACTCCACTTAAATTTTTTTTAAAAGTACTTTATATTAAGCATAATTTATGAGCTTTAAAATGATATGTGACTCAAGATGGGATTCGGTCGCTAGACGCGTGCTTTTGTCATTTGAACGCCCGCTGCAAGCAAAACTCTTTGTTTACTCAAGAGGAAGACACCTTGCGTATTTTGCTTCATATGTATGCTTGCCAAAGAATTTATAGTTAAACATCGGGAATACGACATGGTCTTATAGAACAAGCATTGTGCCAATGATCACTAACGCTTTATTAGTATGTTGGCAAAACTTAGACCAAGTAAAATCTCATAGACAGGATCTTCTGAAAAGCCTTGGGCATCACAGGGGCACTAAAGACGTGCCCGAGAGTTGCTCTAGGAATGTTTACGATACTTACTCGTCTTCACTTCATGGTTAAAAAAAAAAACAGCCGGTGCGGCCATTAGACAACTTTGTTGACAACAACTTAAAAAAGGGAATCTAACAGAACATGACAAAATACTGAATGTGTTCTGGGATACAACATGTTTTGCATTATTCGATAAGAAAACAAAATCTACATAATTTAAAATGGTCATAAATGACCGCTCCGATTGGACGAGCAACGATATATATAAAAAAATTCACAGTTATAGTTCACTGATGGGTCCAAAATTAAATATGGCAGTGCAAGAGCTGTGGTCGTGGGGCTAAAATTCCAAAAAGCATTTGCAATGGGAAAAACAGCTTTAGTTTTTTAGGCGAAAATGCACTCTTTAGAGTTATGCAGCAGAGAATGTCTACATAGAGTCACTTTTGGCACCAACGCACATATTTATTCGGACAATCAAGCGACTCTTAAATCAATAGTGGGATTTTCAATAAACTGCGGAATGTAAAACAGCTTTAAAAAAAAAATTAATTTGGGAATGTGAAGAAAACAGCCTTATCGGCCTCTCGCAGGCCTAAGAGGGCAAAGCGTTTTAAAGTAGAAGTTATTTTAGGCCTCAGCAGAAAAGATATAAAAACAAACAGTACAATTATGTCACTGTAAGCATATTTTTCGCCTAAAGAAGATGGGTGTGGTAGACGACGATTTTTGTAGACTCTGTCAAAAGAACTTGGAAACAACATAGCATGTGCTATGTACTTGCTCCGCTGCTGTGACACAAATAACTTAGGTGTCGAGATTATAGATCCAATTAGCCTAGGCAATATTATGGATGTAGCACTTTCTTTTATCGAATTCATCAAGGTTTTGCTTACACAGAGCGAAGAAAAAACCACGCCCGTGAGGGTTTTAACTACGTTTTGTTGCTTATTTGGATTTAACAACGCTCCAAGCTCATATTTGAATGGTGCGTTGCTAAAACACTCACGAAACGTAGTTAAATCCAAACTAGCTCATTTCAAAATAAATATACTTTCAGTCAACTTCACAATAATGGTGTCCGTGGCTGAGTTGCTAACGTTCGCATCTATAACACGACAGGTTCCAGGTTCAAATCTCCCCAATATCGAACAGAAAAAATTTTATTTAATGCATAAAATTGAAAATAAAAAAAGAAAATAATGTCAATTTCATTAACGTTGACAGGAAAATATTAAAAATAAATTCAAAAATTTTTTATTTAGCAACGCGCGTTGTTAAATCCCTTACAAACGTAGTTGAAGCCCATTTAGCAACGCGCGTTGTTGAAACTGCCACCAACGAGCCACGCTCAAAATCTGGGTCTCCATGTGTTTAAAATAACCATGTTTCTGGCACTTTTGACAATGTTGTTTTATCTGTATAGAGCTTGCTAAAAAGATTTTAATTTATAAAGTAATTATTTTCTCGAATGAAACTATGTTTATGAACTAAAATTGATCGTTATTCCACTAAATATAGGCAGTTTTCCTGTCGAATGATAAGTTTTAGTAAATATTTTCCTTTCTGGATGGTCAAAATGAAATGGAAGGATTGCATTATTAGCAATTTTTGTGAATCCTCTGACTATTTTCTAAATATTATGATAAAAGTCTTTAAACTATGTTTTTTTTTATTGCTCATAATGTACACTTGTATAATTTGAAGAAATCTTGTAAATGAAACGTGAGAAATATTTATACCTGACAAACTGCCTAAAATGAATATTTAGACTGTAAACTATTGTAATTATCTCAATGAAAATTTTTATTTAACTTGATTTTCCGCCACGAAATTCCACATAAACTGAGATAAATTTTAATTATTTAATAAGCTCTCCGCATGATATCACCGAAAGCTGAAAATGATTATGTTGGCTTATCACAACAAAGCCAAAAAATCCCATAGCGCGTTTAAGGCAAAAATTTGTTCAAATTATGTATTACGAGAGAAAAAAAGGAAGAAAAAAATGTCAAAAACATCTTAAGCCATCAAGATTAATTAACTTGGTGAAAATAAAGCGCTGACACATTTTCGCTGTCGTTTTTTTTTTTTTTTCTGTTCTTTTTATGTCAGCCTCAGTTGAAAATTTGTGGCTTTTTAAAATGCGATTTTGTTAGCATCATTTTACGTGATTTATGATTCGTAAGACATTTAAAGGATGTTAAGCAGGATGTTAACATATTAGCAACAGAATCGTTTGTAATTAGGATTGTAAGTATTATGATAAAAGTGAAAGTGGGAAGGATATTGCGCGCGGCACAGTACAGGATAATATTAAAAAATTACGTTTTTTCACAATTTTTATGTTAAACGAACCCAAGCATTTTATTACACATCTACTCAGAGACTCACACTTGAAAGAACTTTTTTTTTTTTTTTGTTTTCAAGTTGTTTTCATTCTTCTTTCATCGTTTTATTTCATTTTGTCTCTGCTTTTCATGACAATGCCTTATCCTTAGGCGACACACACAAGCTTTGGTGACTTCCATTTGATTACAGTTGAAATGCTAGTGGTTGCACTGCAACGTCTTAATCGTCGTCCTGCGGCAGCATGCGAGAAGATAGCAAGTACCTATTCGTATTATGCCAGCGCACATACACTTACATTTGCTTTTGTTTTGTAGTATGAGAGTGTGATTTTTTTTTGTTTCGTAATTACATTTGTTGTCTAAATTTCATTGAAGCTGCTGCTAGCGACCAAGTTTAAATTGAATTTTTAACATAGACCTTTACAACAGAAGAAGCTTAAGTAGTGCATAGGTGAATTCTAGGTAAAAGTCTTAAAGAAGCAAATGCGGAACATAGATACTTGTGCAAAACAGAAAATGGAAATACTGTGAAAAAAAAAAACGACGAAATATGTTAATAAACAACAACATAAGTACATCTGTTAAAGAGGTCGCAAAATTTGATAAAAGTTGAAAAATGTACAATATGTACAATCGAAAAATGTTGGTAAAATCAAAAAATTTTTACATAGTTGCAAAATTTTCAAAAAGTGTAAGAACGCCGATAAATGTCGAAACAAGACTAAAATTTAATTTTTACTTTTTAAATATATGGCTTAAGCAAACCATAAAAAAAAATCATATGGCAACCCTGAAAGTTTTTGTACAATTTTCAAAATGGTTGCAGAACCAAGGCCATCATATTCTATGCCATCAATTAATAAAAAGAATTTAAAAATATCTGTTCATACAAGTAGAAAACATTTGTATGGAGTCCCATAAATCATAGAAAATAAAAAAAAGCCTTGGAAAATTCCATGGTGTGAAAATATTGTCTTACACTAGAAAAACAACAACAACATAAACAGTTAAAAATAAACATGAAAAATCGCTTAAGAATTTCTTTCGTCAGCTGCACTTAATTGAAGAAGAAAATGTTGAAATTAAAACAGAAAACACAAAAATGCAAAATAAAAACTTTTTTGACGCACGTTTCGCAATTACACGTTTCTGCAAAAGTTGCGCATTAAAATGCAACAACACCAGCGGAAGCAGCAGCAACAGTGGCAACAAGAGTGAAAATTTATAAATTTATAAGCGTTAAGAACTTGAGCGTTAGGTCCAATGAACGTACTTGCAGTAAGTAACAAACTCTCAAGCAAAGAAAGAGAAAGCAGATGTAACAGATAAAAAACTTTGGCGTGAAGACGTCAATGCAATCGCTTACTTAAGGATATTAAGACTTTCAGTGAAAGTTAAAATACGTTAAATATTAAATAATTGTAAAGTCTAACGTCAGCAGCAGCAAAAACAGAGACAACAAATTATATGTGTCGCAAAGTTGAAAGGTCAAAATAAAGACGAAAAGTAGCAAATTTATCAAAATCTAAATAAATACAAAACTGTCGCTACTTCAACTATGTATCTTCCTTTGAAAATTTAATAAAAATACTTTTACTTAAAATTGAATGAAACCAACAAAAAAAGTTGGAGTAACCAACACAACACAACCGCAAGTTGCCGGTAACACAATGGACACAATGCCGCATTTTGGTAAAAGTGTAATGCACCAAGAAGCAACAATTTTGCAAGTGAAAAACAGCAACTTACTTAACTAAACGAAACTGCATTATGCGAATAAATAGAATTTAAAATATTCCAAAGTACATCCAACAAACAAATAAACAAGGGGAGGGGGGGTGCAGGGAGAGTCAGGACATTTGCTTACATAAAAGTAACTTGGTGTAAATGAAATGGTTGGTTGTTGAAGAACTTTTACGAGTCGTCTGTCTGTCTGTGTGATAGCGCGACAACAAAGCAAAGTAAAACTTTTCAATTTGCTGGAAAATTTTAATTCAAATATGACTTAATTTTGTCTGGCAAAAACGGCCTCAAAACAAATTTTCTGGAAGACCTAGACAGACGACAATAAATGACACAAAGGACCGGGCGAAACAGCGCAGAAACAGCAATGAACGGAAAAGGATTTTTCATTTGTTTTGCAATTAAAATTATTTGCGCTCTTTGGTTTTTTCCTTTAAATTCTTGGAAAAGTTTTCTTAATTAAAGAATAAATAAATGTAAAGTTTTACGAGCTTTGCAGGTTTAATAATATAAATAGCGGGTTTTTTTCGAGGTATAGAATTTTTCTCAAATATAATGCACAAAAATTTATGAAATGGCGCATATTTTGGCTTTATTAGTTTGCAAATTTTGTGCCATTGAATACAATTTAGGACATGTCGCAACTCGGCCAAGTTTCAAGCCCTCAACAATTTTTTCCTTCTACATATTTAGTTTTACTCTACTAATTTAGCACTTGAACAAAAATCTAGAAGATCTCGACTACGCTTACGATATTTTCCTTCTATCGTCCAAACACTCAGATATGCAAAACAATATTGAAGACCTTGTCTGGGAATCGCAAATGGTCGGCCTGAGAATCAAAGCATCAAAGACAAAAACCATGAAACTGAACGCAAACAGAAAAGACATCACGTTTAAGGCTGGCAGTGATGATATTGTCGTAAGGTAAATATCAATTCAATGTTTTCAAAAAAAAAATACTGTAGAGTAGAACGGGGTAATGTCGTGCAGGGGGTAATGTCGTGCACTGACTGTTTTAGCTCAAAGAACTGAATGATTTACCAACTGTTCGTAAGGTAGGGACCTGCTGACCTACTGAGCTTATGCATATAATACTAGCAATTTTCACCAGTTCGTCTCTACAGAGTAACCTTTTTTTCAAAACGCACGCTTTCGGGACGATAAAAGTGTTTTTTCATCGGGTCAGAAAAATAATTTTCGTTGCGGGAAAATATACCAGGTAAGTGTTTTCTGAAACGAAATATCCTGTCAAAGAAAAGAAGTATTTGATTTCCAAAAAAATTTTGGGCTTCACCGAGTTATCGAAGTTGACCTTTAAAACGACCATTGGGGTAATGTCGTGCACATTCACTTACACAAACACAATTTTTCGCTACACAAATGTTGTTACACATGAATGTAACCAATGAAATTATCTTTCGATCGGATGCTTACTCGTTGCATTCGCTTGAGATGTACGGCTTTACGAGCATGTCAAAGTTGAGTGCACGACATTGCCCCGTTCTACTCTACACAACATATTATGTACTTCACACTTGTATAATAATGAATAAATACATGATAATGCTAAATCTCCTCTAATAGAACCGCTACCTATCATTTCTCACACATTTTGGTACCTTTACTATACTCGGAAAACAATGCACGACATAACCCCACAAATTTTGAGGAGGGTAATGTCGTGCACATTTTTTTTTCTTCACTTACACAAACACAATTTCTCGCTACACAAATGTTGTTACACATGGATGTAACCAACGAAATTATCTTTCGATTGGATGCTTACTCGTCGCATTCGCTTGAGATGTACGGCTTTACGAGCATGTCAAAGTTGAGTGCACGACATTGCCCCGTTCTACTCTACTGTAAGTTTGATCAAAAATTCTGAATTTACTAAAGTAGTATGGTAAAATTTATGCATTGTCCAGTACTTAATATTTGTCCAGATAAAAGACAGCACCCTTACTAGTTTTGTTTATCTCTTTGATTAATAAAGTTACCATTGCATCTTACTTTGTACCCTCTTAACAGACAATAAAAATGGCTTTATTTAATATTTGCTGATAAATTATAGCCGGCAAAAAAAGAAAAAAAAAAGAAGTCCTCCCAAGTGACTTAGAAATAAAAAAAAATACGATGATCCACCAACAGCAACAACAATTCCAGTTAAAGCACTCTAAAAACAAAAGCGTGCTACACAAAAAGGCTATAAATCGTAAAAAAAAGGATATTTTTACTTCATCTTCATTTTCATTAATTTCCTTCTTTTTTTTCAACTTGACGTCTGCTATTTGATTGTTACTGTCATTTTTGTTATTGCTTTTATGTTTTTGTTGCTTTTATATTGTCAGAGATCAAAGACAGCCTAACATACATATGAAATCCAAATTAGAGGCGCAAAGTACAGTACTAAAGTTCAAGCTCAAAGAAATACGACCGAAAAAAAAAATGTATATCAAATTGACCTTTTATGGTGAGCTATTAAATTTGCACAGTGGGACAGAAATACAATGTAACAAAAATTTTAAGTTAAATATATAAGCATTTACTATATTTACTTAACAGTACAAGTATTAATGATTGTAATATTCTCGTACGATGTTAATTAAATTCAAAATTAATTAGAAATACATGGCTATTCAAGTGTTCATAGAATGTCATTTGAATTAACAGAAACACTAGCGATTTCTCAGCAAACCAAGAAATTTGATGTCCGAGATATAACGCCGTACATAAACACGAAATTGCCATATGAGAACTTGTTTTTTTTTTTTTACCAAAACGTTAACATTCGGAAATCAAATTAGTCAAATGAAAGAAACTGCATATTTCAAAGAGATTACTGGGATTTCGCCACAAATATGGGATCAAAACTACTTATATTAAGTGTTTCTGTTTAGGAAATAACGTTCCTAGGTCCATAAAGTGAGCCATAAAGGTGTTACGAATTTCGATGTTTTTGGGTTGGGAATTTCGAGCTATTTTCGGGCTTTTTAACTAACAGATATTTCGAGCTGTCTGGAAAATTTTCCATTTTCCGCAAAAGTAGAAAAATTGTTTTGTACAGCTAACTTTAGACGAGTCCGTGGGACGAGATAACAACGCAGGAATTTTGAGCTTGTTGCAAGCTGAGCTTGAAAGAAGTGTTTTCCGGAAAACCTTAAATTTCCCCGGAAAATCCGAAAAAATTTTTAAGGGCTTGGTTTATTGTTTCAGGCAGACGAACCCATGAGAATATTTGGCGATCATATCATTTGACACAAGAATTTTGATCTAGTTTCGAGCTCATCAAAAACGAAAAATGTTTTCCGGAAAACCCCAAACTTTCCCGGAAAATCCTAAAAAAGCCATCTATGAAACTTTCGGACATAATCCTCAGAAAAAACGGACATAACCCTCATAAGGATATAACACCTTATTTTGTTATTGACAACAGCCTCAACTCAGGATTTAAAACACCCAAAAATCCAACACCGGCTTCGTGGCGGCCTTCGGCCAAGGATCAGTCATGCGAATATACATATATTTATTTTCCATTTCAATAGTAATTTTCTATCGGCGAATAGTTTCAATGTAAGTAAATATTATCGCTGATATTCATATCTTTCTAACGCCATTGAATGTGGATTCTTTGTGCGATTCATGGTTTGCTTCCAATTTCATCAAATGCACAACGGCTTTATTCAGACTTTTGCCTTCTATACTATATTTGATATATCTTGAAGTTGGAGGAATGAATTGATAAATTCTATATCTGTGGTTTGATCTATTTTGCCAGTTTTTTCGATTTTGATAAATGGATCAATTTTTAACAGAAGTTTGTCATCGATTTTAAATTGATCTTGTAAAAATATCTGAAGATGTACCAAGATGCTTTACGCACTTCCATGTTGAATTGAAAACTTTCTTTTGATTTCATTTCAGTTGACTGATAATAGTTTTTCATCGGCCTTCATTATCATAATTATCAATTAAGAGTCCAGTTTTGCTCTCAAGCAACTGTTTATTTTTCAACTCTTTCAATGAGTTTATCATGCGAGTGACGTGAAATTTCATTGTATATAGAGTCAATTGAGGAGTGGCCGTACCAAAGGGCCTAAGTACCATTTCGAGGCAAAAGTAATGTCATACTTTTAACGTGCCTAATATTCTGTTATTTGACTTTTATAATTTTTTTAACATAATGACATCAATTTCACACTATCAGGAAAATTTTAAGTGAAAACAGAAAACATTTTTATTAATTTTTAACAAAATGCCACCCGTTTCATATTATGACACTACTTTTGCCTCGAAATGGTACTTAGGCCCTTTGGTACGGCCACTCCTCAATTGGTTTCATTGTATTGAAATGAATCGTCTTGAAACGCAATCAGTTCCAAGTTTTTAAAATTTGTTACAATATCCAGATATCAAGCGCATTCAGCATTATCTTTGTTTGTTTCGAAATATAGTACCAATACTTTCCACGATACAAGCAGCTTTCGTATCAGTTCAAATATGTTTCGAAAATTTTGGAAATTTTGAGCGATTTCAAATTGTTGTCGGAAGCAGTATCTTTCATTTCCGAAGTGCGTAGAGCAAAATAATGAATATGTGGTTTGCGAAGAACTTTTCCATGTCAGCTCTTCATGACGTACGTTTTTACATAAACTAGAGACTGTGTTGTCAAACTAAACGTCATTCTTTTTAGAAAATGTTTATTTATGCAGAAATTCGTTTCGTATCGCGTATTGTGCTCAATAAAAACTTTGGCAGAATAATTATCTGCACTGAAGGCACCACTTTGTGCAATAAATGAGGTGAAATAGGGCTGAATCGATATTTTTTAATGTATATATCTGTTAATGAAAATGGTTAATTTGTAGAATTCTTGATTCACGAGAGTGGATTGTTTGATTCACAAAATGAAATCTTGATTCTAGATTTTCTGCTTGATCCAAGTTTATTTTAAACACTAATATGGACAACATGAATGGATATAATAATGAAAGTCTTATGAGAAGTACAAATTGTCAGAAAATATTTGCTAAAACTTTAATTGCCACGCCGCCACTGTTCACCGTGTGCCATGCCAAATTCAGTCGACAAGGATGCTCGAGAAAAATATAATAAACATTTATGGTGAAATAAAAAACAATTTAATTTATTGGTATTTAGTTTATTCCATGAGAAAATAAGGCGCACTTCTGCTACTAACAACAACAAGAAGGATACGAAACAAGACCGTGCGTTGCCTGTTCCCGAAATAAAATTGCGGAAAATAAAATGAAATGAATTGGAAGCAAAACAAATAATCGCTCTTAAAAGTGATTCGATGCTGCTAATGCGAATATGGACAAGGAAATGCCCAATGTGGCTATATATTTAAGGCAAAAGATACACACACAAGCCATAGAAGATTAGTTGTATTATGTGTAATACTTATTGAGTTTATTAGATGCACACACACACATGCACACATATGCATGACCAGAATGATCGTATATAGAAATTTATAACAACACCTACACTCAAATGAACACAAATACAAAGTGCTTCTTGTTTTTGGCGGTCTTAAGCAGCCATTAAATTCATTGCTATTTTTTATTTAGTCCTTTTTCTTGTTGTTGTTGGTGTTTGTTTCATGCTAAATGCGCCCTTTGGGAATTATTTGCTAAAAATTTTAGTTCAATAAAATAAAGCAAACAAAATGTTAACTAAATTAAGATGAACGAAGAAAAAAAAGTATGAAAATAATTATTAAACTTTTCCTTAGAAATATACAGGGTGTATTGCATAAAGTTACGAAGCTTCTGGGAGGTGATAGAGAAAGCCTAAACTAACAAAAACTTGGACCTGGAGGGAGGCTTAAATGTACCCCTGAGGAGTTATAGGGTTAAAACTGATTTTCTGACTTGTTTCAGAAAAATTTTTTTTTGGGTCACCTTAACGTTTTAGAGAAAGATTTCTATGGCGAAGTTTTAGCTAATTGTAAGAGCTTTCAGATAGTGTATATGGTTTATAGGGCATAAAAGGATTTCGCAAAGCTCTGGACCTTTAAAGAATCCATTAAAGCATTTTTGTGCACGCGCTTATGGTAAATGATATTAAATATTGATTTGCGCCGTGCACAGTGTTTTAATGAGATTCTTGTGTTGGAAATAATAACAGTTGAAAGAATGACGAATAAGCCATAAACTAGGAGTCTCTACCGCACTTCGTTGAAATGTTCTATTATTTACATTAATATGGCAGCAAAATCGTTTAGAGACATACTTTTTTTTCATGTGAATATTGTATAGGATTTTTAAATCTTGAAAAAGTCTCTCAACATTTATAATATAAAGTTTTTAACTTTGTGTGGAAAAAACTTTTGTGTTCAGAAATTGTTAAAAACCTTTATTTATGGGTTTATATCGTTAAAAAAAGGAATCCTTCAATTGTAGCAGAAATCTAAATAAAGTAATTACTCTTACAAGCACAATAACCACTTACTTACATACTCGTATAATTTTACTTTATCCTTAAAGTTAAACTATCCCCTTATCCCTCATTCATCTCATTTAGCATACAAAATTTAAAAAACGAAAAAAAAAAATCACAAAAAAAAAAACCAACAAGAGATAACAAGAGAAACCATCACATTGACAGCCGCAGAATAATTTTGTTCAAATGTCCTTATTATGCTAAATACAACAAAGGAAACTAAAGGCTCTGTCTGTCTTCATGTACGTACACACATACTTATATGTATAAATGTACAAATCTAAATGTGTGTGTGCATTGTGCATGTGTGTTATTTTGTTTTTGTCTGCATCTTCTTAAATTTCAAAGTTATTTCCCACAGCGTATGTAATTACGCTGTAAAATCTACCCAGTACGAAATCAATGAAAACAGTAAACATAACACTCTGGAAATGCTGAACAATTTCTAATGGGTGCATTTTTTGTAAGTGTAGCTGTCTGCAACTGACTTTGCTTAAAATGTAGATATATCCTTATTTTTCCACTGTTTAACGAGCATTTTTTCAGCGCTGTTGTGTGCACTCGTTCACTTTGTACTTTTGTTCGCCTATTGGAACCAGACAACTCACCTTTTCTTTGTTGTGTTTACATGGCGTTAGCAAACATTTTCTCGTTTTTCGCAATAATTTGTTTTATTTTTATTTTTTGGTTTATAATTTTCTTGAATTTTTCTTTATCCTGCAGCTTTTAATTTTCCATTTTTGTGTCCCCCTCTCCCCTCCCAATTGCTTTGGTTTTTGAAATTGTAGTCAAAGTAATTAATGAAATTACCGCATTATATCAACAGCAACAACAATGTGCTCATTACTATACTTGACAGCATGAAATGCACGTTCTTAAAGAACAACAACAATTGTTGTAGTATTAGGTGTGTGTACCTAAGAGAAAAAATTTCTAGAGCTTCTGATCCAAGCACTTCAGCGGAAGCGCTTATCCCCATAGAAATTTAGAAGTACTTTCACAATGATTTGTTATAAAGCTGCAGTAAGAACAACATTGGTTCGAACCTAGCCCGGATAATTTTTTTTTTACTTTTTTTATTTTTTTTTTTTGGCTTTATTTTTTTTTGGTTTTTATTTTTTATTAAAATATTTTTAATCAAAAACTTTTATTTCGCTTTTCTATTTTCCTTTCTCTTAATTTACTTTTGTTTCATTGAATTGAAATTGATTGCACAATGATTATATGTAAGGCTGTGGGAGCATTCGAGTGTTAAATTCTGTTTGGACACCATTTGCTGAATATAAAAATTTAATACCTCTTCATATCATCGGGCATTGGTGTAGCGGTCTAAAGAGTTGGTAAATGTAAGTCAAAATAATCTGTTTCTATCTCACGGACGGTCGTGGTTTCAAATCCTGGTGCGGCCAGTTTTGTTTTTTTTTTTTTAATTTTATTGAAAAAACGCATTACAAATAAGCGCTTCAAAAGGCCATTTTATAGTTAGGCTACGGTAAGCTTAAGCGCACCTACATCCTATCACATGCAATGTTAAAAAGAAAGGATAGTTCTTATGGAGCGGAAGCGCAAATTAGTGAAAAAGATGCACTTCAGTAGGGTTTTTCAAGCGCTTCTTTTCCCCTTGGGTAAGCTCGTGTATATGATTGTTTTTGTATGTCATGTACATTTGTGGCAATGCGCTCATTACGAGCATAGTTGCGATTCATTTGAATTGCTTGAATACTTGAGCGCATGTGAATTGGTTTTTTTGTATGTATGTATAATTGTTGGTAATTTTACAAGCACCCAATAGATGTATTAGGGTGGACCAACCGACTTCGGCTACCCCCATATGTGTTAGACCATTCAATTCTAAGAAAAAAAGGCCAAGAAACCATACCTCTGTGTTCAACTTTAGTACGGCTCATTTTCGATTGAAAATTTTACCATATATTTTTCATTTATGACGCTTTCCAGCTCAAAGTGTTAGATTTTTATAAAAATTTAAAGAACTGTTCTAAGTGCTCAGTATGGAGACCTCTCATTATTAGTTTTACGGAAAATTTTTTTTCTGCAAGTTATGGGCATGGAACTTCAGAGTGTCAAAGAAGTGTTTTTGTGAAAAAACGATGCATTTGTAGCTTTTTAAATGCTAAGTTTACTTAAAATTAAGGCATCTATGAAAAAATGTTATTTAACGTAAAATGCTTAAAATCTTTCAAAGAATGATGGTGAATTTGTTCAGAATTTTTAAAAATTTTTTTATTGTTTTTTTTTTTAACTTTTGGAAAATTACAAAATATCTCAAAAAACTATGAAAATATTCACAAAAATTTTTTTGGCAATTGTTAGCATTTTTTGCTACATAAACTTTTTTGTTAGATGCTTTACAATTGGTTTTCCGACCGCCTAATTGAAAAACGTAAAAAAATCGATTTGGGGATGCGAAGATTATTTATTCCCCCCAAAAAAATTATAATTTTTAAACGTCAAAATTTTTCTAAGAACATAGTCTTTATTTCTAAAGCACCGTTTTGTATCCATTTTGTAATGAAAAAATGTTATGTAGAGAAAACATGTTTTTTTAGCCAAAATGGGCCTTCAGAAGAAACAAAAGTGCTCCATTGGTTTTTCACGAAAAAAAAGAAGAAATGATGCAGTTATCGTTTCTAAAGGCCCTTCTTATTTCTGAGTTGGTTTCGGGATGAATCTAAATTTCAACCCTATACAATGTTTTCAAAGAAGATTTTCTACCACCTGAAACAATTTGTTGGAGGTAGAAATCCAAGGATCGGGAACGTCATGGCGAGAGATAAAAGCAATTGCAAAGGATCAAGGCAAATGGTTGGTCACACTCTCCGGAAACCACACAGCGAAGTTTGTCGCCAGGCTCTTGAGTGGAATCCACAAGGCAGTTGAGGACGTGGTAGACCCAAAACCAACTGGAAGAGGTTGCTGGAAAAGGAAATCCAAGAATCGGGAAAGTCGTGGCAAGAGATTAAAGTCATCGCAAGGGATCGTGACAAATGGAGAGATTTCATATTGGCCCTATGCTCCTCCTAGGAGTTAAAGGAGAATACATACATACAAGGCAAATGGAGACGTTTCGTTTTGGACCTGTTTTCCTGCCAGTAGTTCCAGTATTATACATCTTTGACCACTTTGCGTCTCTACTTGGGTGAGCAGGATAGTGTTATGAGTCATATCATGCTGTTGTTTGCCCGCTTCAGTGATGCAATTAAATTTTTTTTTTTTTTAATTAGGGTCGTTACGTCGACTATCCATCATATTTTCAGGCGTTTAAGTACAAAACCGGGTATAAAGGAAAACATAAAGATAAAGGACCAAATATTGTGAAGGCGTGGCATTGCCCAGTTTTTATCTCAAGGCTATCTCCTTACTAACACTAATACAGCTCATACCCTGCAGCAGATTTTAACTCATTTTGGGCATAGTTTAGTTTTTCCATAATACTTTCAAGAATAAAATCATTCTTTGTATGGGGGCTGAAATGTCATTTCTTTAAAGTATCATTGCTCAAATAGTAAGCGTTATATTGGAAATGTTAAAAGACGCATTTTGATAAGAAATAGTCTGGCTATTTGATGCCATAAAAAAAAAATTTTACTTTTTCCTCTAAGTATTTTCGCCGTATAAAAATTTCCGCAAAGTAATAAAAAATTTAGAGACATGCAATTATTGCCATAGAATAGAAATAAACTCTATTTTTTTTTTTTTTTTTGTTGTTCCAAATTGCATACTTTTGGCGTTCAAATGTATTTTTCTACTTAGTTACGTAAGTAGTACGAATCGAATTAGCACTTTAATTGAAGAAAAAGTATTAAGTAGTAAAACAATAACCGCACTGCTTACTTGCGCAAAAGTGTTGCGACTTGAACTACAAATGCAGGTTAAGCTTTAGCTTTCACCAAGATGCCCCAACCCATCCACTTATTCAACAAAAGCTTTTCAAGCACGTTTGTCAGCTGAATGTCTGCCTCCTTGCTTGCTTTCTTGCTAGCTATTTAGCATATTGCGTGCTCAAAACCTATTGAATGAAATTCGCGATGAAATTTCGAGCAGATTTTAACGGTCTGATATTTCAGCATTGTACGTAAGCCAGGGGAGTAAGTGCGTGTGGGAAGCATTACTTGAGTGTTGCCACTTGTTTGCATTGATAGTAGTACATAATCGTAGAATAAGCAGCAAACATAAGAAAATGCGACATACTTTTGTTATTGTAGATTGGTTTTTATATATTCAAATCACTTAAAAGTTTGCAACATACTGACTGACTGCTTGACTGACTGACTGAATGATTGCCATGGCATTATGTATTCTTTTTTTTTAAGATATGTATACGCGAGCATAGCTTTTTTATAAGGTTACAGTAAGGGCACGAACAGAGTGTGCGCTCTAGGCGAAGTTGTGTTCAAAGCGATGCGTAAAATTCATTGCCACGCTTTCTTGTCCGAATTTACCTTGATATTGCTCATAGCTTCTTCAAATTATTTCAAGCATTTGTGTTAAATTTGTTCGGATTAACTCAAAATATATATCATTTTGAAGATTTTGCTTGTAAACGACGTACTAGGCCTTCTCAAACGAATTCAAAATATTTTTGCTCATAGCTTACTTTTAGTGTTTCTAGTATGTACATGATACATTTTTATAAAAGCGCTCTAAATTGTGACTTTCGAAGTCTATTTTTATAGGTGGCAGGCGCATTCTTCAATCTCCCGAAATAGCTTTGGCGATATTGGCAGCGTACAGAATTTCATCAAATTATCTTGCTTGGCCTTTACGTAAAGATGATTTCTACATACTGACAGACAGTTCTTATACTTAGATGCTCACTTTATTTCAAGGTTAGGGTGGCGGCAATAATGAAACACATAAACTACAAGGGTCTACTATGGAAATTATTCAAGATTCATTTCAAGACTCTATGTACTCTTATTCGCCTTTCATGCCTATTCTGTGCGTTACAGATGGAAGGACAAAGAAGGAAACTTTGAAGGCACAGACTACTGTCATAATTTTTGCTCCACTCGTGTAGTAAAAAAAATAAATTAATTAACATTTAATTTCAAACATAAATAAGCATACGAATGAACTCTTTGAAAGTTTCCGTAAAGTAACATTTACAAATAAAATATAGTGAAATATTAAATTTATATTTACTCTAATTTACTAGAAATTGCCTACATTTTCCTGTACGTAGACTAAATAATACTTTCCACCAGAAAAATATATTACCATTTTTACTTTATATTTTGTAACTAATATATGCCCATTTGAATTTTATAATTCAAGTTAAAATATTTGTTTGAACAGACGTTTACTAAACATACAAATTTTATTCCTGTTCATCAAATAGGTCAGTGGTGTAGAGGCCAAATAAGTTAGTAATTGTAAGTAAAAATAATATTTATCTATCTATCACACTGGCGGACCGCGGTTCGAATCCTAGTGTGGTCAGTTCGTTTTTTCTTTTTTTTTTTTGTTTGAACAGTGAGATTAATACAAGCAAAATATATATCTAAAAATTTTTACTTTACAGTTCTAGTAAAAATATTTATGTTCAGACAGACATTTGCTTAATATAAAATATTTATACCAATACATAGGTCAGTAGTCTAACAAGTTAGCAATGGTATGTAATAATAATATGTTTCTATCCATCTCACTGACGGATCCCGGATCGAATCCTCATGTGGTCACCTTTTTATACCCTACACCCAGGGTATATTCACTCCTGAGTCGATATAGCCATCCGGCTGTGTGTCGAAATACATTTTTTGTGAAAACTGAGCAAGACAATTCAAAGGAATTCGGTTCGGAAGATTGAAAGCCTACCGCCCATACAAAACTAGACGAACTTGGACAAGAGGGCGTGGCACCTCCTATATAAGCAAAAGTTTCAAAACGCTATACTGAAAACCTTTTTTGAGATAATCCAACCGAGTTTCCTTCAGACACTAAGGACAATATATGCAAGCTCTGAGCAAAAACTGGGTGAACTCGGGCAAGATGGCATGACACATCCCATATAAGCAAAATTTTCAAAATATTGTAGTGTAGAGTATTTTTTGGCCAGGCCCTTACTAGTTTGTTTTATGTTTGCATTTTTTTTTTTTAATTTTACAGTAAGCACTTGAACATTTTCAAAAAAATTACTTTCGTATTGTTAAGTTATTTGAGAATTCTGAACTTACATACAAAAGGAGTAAGGTAAAATATATTTTATTGGGAAGTTGTCACTATACTGCATTGAAATTCAAGTAAAATTTACTAGAGATAAAGTATAACGATTTTTTTTTCCTTGTAGTGTGAGCATCTCTTATAGTAAACACTCGAACGTGCACTCTGTTCGGAGCCTAAGTCTTACGTAGAAAAGAAAAAGTGCCATTTTCATTTCGTATTTCTGCACAAAATTTAATGCCAAATAAATTGCAGCGTAAAAACGCGAAACGTGTGTTTTTTCTTCTGTTCAATATCCCCTGTCCTTTTTCGCAACGTTATATCCGCAATGTGACAGTGGAGTAAAGCGCTGGCACTAAAGTTACGCTATGGCATGCTTGGATTTATGTAAATTTTATCATGTTGTACAGTGAAAATAAGCTGGCAGTTTTAGCGTCTTGCTATTTAGTTTTTTTTTTCTTACACTCAATCTCGCGGTCCTTTTTGGTATTGAAAAAAAAAAAAAAAAAAAAAACCACTCGCTTTCGAGTTATCAGCTGACGATGGTTTTACTGCACAGTGCGGCAGTTACCATCAAGCGACCCATAACAACAGGCCCAATTTAATTCAGCGACAGCGTAAATATATGCGTGTTAATTTGCATAAATGTTTGTGTAAATACAGTGCTATATACATATGTATGTATGCGCCTGAATTTATGCAAAAGAAGTAGGTAAGGTTTAAAATTATTATGCCATTAAAATTATAATGAGAAAAGTTTAACAGAAGTTAAAGGGACAAAGTCGTATGTGGCACACGAAGGCTATTCAAAAAAATAAAAAATTCACTCTAAATCTTTTGGTAATAAAATAAGTTGTCGCTAAATGCAATTAGAAAGGGAAAGTAATGCGTTATTGAAATCGGTCTTTGGGGAAGACATCAATCTTTTTTGCTTAAGACAAATGCCTCGAAACTTAAAAAGCAAAGAAAAAGAAAAATTTAAACATAAATTTTTACTATATTTTCCGTTAGCAAATGAATAGCAAGTATAAATACCTTTCACTGAATATTTATGTATCAAAATTATGTTTCTGTTCCCTTTTGTTTATTTTTTTTTTTTTTTTTTTTTTTTTCATTTTAAATGTTATCTAAAGATATTTTCTGAATCACTTGGATATAATAAAAAACTGTTTTTGATTTTTCAACTTTTTCCGAAATTAAACAGTTAACGAAACCAATTCCCATTAAATGCACAGTCATCATGCTTCATAAGCGAACTAAATATTAGCCGTGTTTTTTTTGACGCGTATATACAATTGTGGATACCTTCAAATTGCGATAACTTATGAACGGTGAGTCGTACGATAAAAAGTCCAAGGGTCTTTTTCAAGGAGAACCACATGTTCTACAAATAATTTTTATCTTTTGCAAAAAAAAGATAATTATTTAGAAGTTATTTAAAAAAAAGTGATTTTTTGCCATTTATCGAAGCTAGCCAGTTTTTATAAAATACCTCCTTAAAAATAAATTTTTTTAAATATAAAATGAAAGAGAACGTGATTCTCCATAAAAAAGTTTTTTAGAGTTCTATTGTGTGACTTACTGTTCATAAGTTATCGCAATTTGAAGGTATCCACAATTGTATATACGCGTCAAAAAAAACACGGCTATTGGCAAGTAAATTTGGCAAAAACATGGCTGCCAACCTAATACTTTAGCAATTAGGGACAAAATTTGCATTTTTTTTTTTTTGTCGATTTTTACGAGATTTTTGCATTATTTTTCGTTTTGAACTTTTCCAAACTATTGATTTCGCGTACTTTGTGTTAAAATAGGTCACTGTTACGTGTTCAACAAAAACTCCTGCTGTTAAATTAAAAAGTTTTCACTGCAGCATACAATGGCAGGTGTCGCGCTGTGCAGCAGCAAAGCATTTACGTTTAAACTTTTATAATGTATGCTTTGGTTGCCAATATGGCGTATGTGCAACATTTTAAAATTGCGGAAAAACTGCTGTTTCATGCTTCAGAAAATCATTAGTTTTTAAAAATTCGACCAAAACGACGGTTAAGCTTTAAGAGTAAACTTTCAAATGAAATCAATTTGAAATGCTTTAAAACTGTAAAGCAATGAATTGCCCACCTTATATACATAACACATCGGTTGATTAGTACTTAGTCTAACACACAGATAGAACACAAAACCAACTTTCCAACTTTCAAAATTATGCTGTAAAATTTTGGTGATTATTCGACGGTTTTTTTCAAAAATTACAGCGGTTTCAGTGAAATAATTTTTGTTATTTTCAAAACAATGAAAAAGCTGTTATTACTATGAATAAGTGGCATGTTAAAGACTAAGTTCTTCTATGCAAACAATTTAAATCAATAAATAAAAAATAAACAAAAGAATTTCGTATGTTGATAAAATTTTGCTTTTTGATGTGAAAAAACTCCGTTGAAACAAAATTTTGGATTACTAAGTATGGTTCGGGCTTTGCACTAGGAAAATGTACCATTATTCACTGGTATGATGAATTTAAATGCGGTCATTGACCCAATAATAATGCTAAATGCTCTGTATGCCCAAAATTGGCAGATGTCCGGAAGACCTAAAAAACTGTTCAAAATAATTTCAGAAGACCTTAAATTAAAATTGTGAGAGAAAGCCTACACCTCAAAAATATCAGACGGTGGGATGTTTACAAATTGTACATGAAAATTTGACCATGCAAAAATTTCCTTCCAATTAGGTGCCGTGTTTACTGGTAATGCACCGTGTCACAAGTCGTTGAAAATGACTGGCGCCAAGCCATCAGGGGCACCGCAAACTACTTACTTAAAAAGCAATATTGTACACGGTTCAAAAAAATTCAACTTTTGGTCGCACAATTCAAAAAAACAAATACATTCTGAAAATACGGCTCCGAATCCGAATATTCTGGATCAGGTCGAATTTTTTTTAATCGGTTTTTGCAGTTTTCCATACATGTGTTCTGAAAACTTTTGCAAGATATTAAGAGGAATATTTTTGAGGAAAACTTTAACCCTCTACATCCCCCCACAAATAGTAATTTTTAACATATTTTTTAAAAAGGTTCAAAAATTACCCCTAAAACAGGGAAATAATGGACCAACATGTACCACAGAAATATTTGCTATAAAATTTCACCCATAGTTTTTGAACATTAAAAAATCGAAACTTTATCGCGAAAGTCATGTTAGTTAAATTTTTTTTCGGATTATTCTTAATGAAATTTTTTGTAGAATATTAAGTGTAATATTTTAACACATTAACCCATTTTTTCGGAAACAGTTCAAACAGACCCACAAAAACAGGAATGGGTTAATGTTTTTTAAAAAATGTTCCTAATGTAATTTTGCAATGCCATCGAGACAACAGGTTTTTTCCAAAATGTAGCTTAAAAGTTTAACAGCGGGGTGAAATTTGCGTTAATTTTGCATATTTTAGCTAAAAACACAATCTATCGCCGGTGATTACGAAGAAAATCTTCCAACCGAAAGTTGCGGCGAAAAAAATCTTTTTTGTAATATGCGAACAAGAAAATCACTTTTTATAAAATGCGGCGAAGAAAATCACTTTTTGAAAAAATAATTTTTTCAGAGAAATTTTTCCTATTCCTTTTTTCGAAAAAATTTGCATTAGTGATTTTTTACGCTGCATTTTTAAAAAAGTGATTTTCTTCGCCGCATTTTGTAAAAACTGATTTTCTTCGCCGCATTTTGTAAAAAGTGATTTTCTTGTCCGCATTCGCACAAAAAAGATATTTTTCGCCGCAGTTTGAAAAAAGGATTTTCTTGTCCGCATTTAAAGAAGAGATAGTCTTCGTAAGCACCGGCGATATGTCTTATGTTAAGTATCAGATACTCAAGGTAAAAGACTTGTGATGTATCAATTTAGCTTTAATGAGCAGTAACTTGCAGAGATATCATTTTGAAGTTAAAACAGATAAAAAATTGACTACGCTCCACTATCAGCCAGGAAAGGTTGAAAAATTTAATAATGAATGAACTGAGTATGCAGAAGGTTCTCCATAAAAATCTAGGGTATAGGTATTGAATTTTTACGTTTTTTCTGTTTGAATTTTTTAACCAGTATTGCTTCTGAGGGTCGGAGCGCCACGGCACCCCACCCTTTTCTATAGATTTGTCTTCCAGCTATTTTTACCTGTTTGCAAACCTAGAAAAATGGAAAAAAGATTTAACTCCAAAAAGAACCTATTTGCTGATAAAATGCCTGTTTTGAGACCAAATATAAATCGATCTGCAAGAAAGGCATCGAAATGAAAGAAAAACACTATAATGATATTGCTCTCAAACGAGCCAACGGTTATGCATAAAACCGATTTTGTTCAAAAATTTTGTCTTCTTTCATTAGACCAGGGACTTATCAACGCATGTGTAATGTTATCCTTTAAAAGAGGAGTATGGAACTACTTCTGTTGCTTGCAATTCTAAAGTAGATATAATCTGAAATAATAATGTTTCGTCTTATTAAATGAAGAAGTAGAATCAAAAAAGCAAAACATTTTCAGAAATCTTCTGGTCAGGGAAAATCCAAAGGGTATACAAGTATAAATAAATTTACCTATGTAGATATGAAATTTACTCGTATCACTGGTGTCACCATAATGACACTAAAAAATAAATATATAATTCCGAAATTATACATTATAGCAATATTGCTGTGTTGTGTTTCATTGTTGGCAAATGGAAAATGCGAAAAATCTTAATGAAAAATGTCGCACTAAACATTTCAACGTCGCTGTGTGTGCATTTTCTTGCGTATGTGTGTGTCAGTATGTATTAGGAAACGGAAGTGAAATTCATTACACACTTACACTTAACCGTGAGCGTGTGAAAAGTAGTGAGATAACAAGAAAAAAAGGGTACGTAGCATTAAAGGGAGTAAAAAAAAACAATTGCATAATGTAGCACACTGCAGGTGTTGGCAAAATGTTGAAGTGTGTGTATTTTGTTGCTACGTTATTTTCACTGCTACAACTGCAGTTGCAGCTGTCACTGGTATTGTTTGTTGTGTGGCAGTTTGTTTCGCCGGAAGTTCCTGGGAATTCATTTGATGTACGCAGTGTGCGCGCATTTTTCTAAAGTAGACACGTTTATTGGTGTTGACTATTAATTTCAGTTGCTGTTTTTTTGTTGATGTGCTGAGTGAAAAATCTTCACATTTCAACAAAAACAAAATCAGTACAAAAAGCCCATGAGAATTATCGCTGACAGTGATATGTGAAATATTCTTACGTCACAAGGGAAATTTGTGCCACATGATGTATGTTTTTTTTTTTTTTTTTTTTTGTATTATAGTTGATAGTACCTATTTTTCAATTTTTTTAAAAACTTTTCAGTACATTAGAAGCTTGGTTTGTTAATTCAAAACGACAAATGTGTTGGGAAAAATCTTTTTATTCACATTGAAACTTATACCAAAACCTAATGCTAAATATTGAGTCATTTAATCCTTTTCAGGAGGGAGTTTTATTAGATTTTCTTCAAGCGTTTTTAAAAAAATTATATTATCTCAGTTATGATAAGCAGTTGTTGGTCATAATAAATTATACTGTCTCCACCAATGAACATAAATATTTTCTCAAAAATAATATATTCTCGTATGTAAATTATATAGCACATTTCTCTAAGCTCCGTAAATGTTTAGCAATCTCTCTTACCAATTTAATTAATCACCAATTTGTTAAAGATTCTGTTGACTTACCTATAAAGAAAAAAGTTGCGGAATTAGAAAAGACATTGCATTTTGTTAATTACTAAATATTATGAATGTAAAATATAAACTTTTGAAATCAATAAAAATTATGGCGTTGGAAGAAACGTTTCTGTGAAATCACTTATCCAACTTCGAACACTGTTACTTCTTCTTTAGAGACTCGCATTAGCCGAATCCAATTATATCCGCATTTAAAAGAGAAAAAAGTGCATACGATTCAAACCATAAAGAATAACAAGAAAGCAGGCATCAATCGAAATACAACTTGTCCGTTTAAGACACAAACCCTGACATTAGCCAACCTCTGCACTTCAAAATCTCGGAGTCTCTCGACATCGACATTTTTTCTTAAACCAGACATTCCTCGAAGACATATTATCTAAGAATCTATATTAGGAAAAAAAAGTGAATACAATGTATCCGTTTCGAGCTATAGGAGAGTCTAAACTATAATGATTATATTTAATCACTGAATTTTAGTTATGCAAAGTAAACTAAAAGGTCTTTAGCTCAAAAATGTTTTTGCTCGAACTTCGTTCTTGCAAATATATCACGACCCATTTTCGTCGCTGATTTCCTTTTGCATTTTCATCTCTTGCCTGGTTTACAGAAGAATGTCTTAGTTTATGGTTCTCCAAATTTGAAAGCTGCAGGCACTGTTAATGAAGTCATTTTTTATAATATTTTAAATATTAAAATAGTGTCTGTGGATTCAGAATATCAGGAAGTATCCAGAAAATTCCAATTATGTTATGGACAATTTTCGCTATCATTATTTGACGGATTTCGTTTGCATTTATATGGACTAGAGTTTGTCTTGCGGCCGAAAATCGACCACTGCAATTTGACTTTAAAGGGACTATGGTACTATGATTACTAACACTTACTAAAAATTTTCTTTTTAAAAGCTTGGAACTGCTCATTATGAGACAAATAACTCTAATATCCTTTTAAACGTTTAATTTCTATCCTTAGCGTTAAGCCTTCCCTTAGTCGAAGTGACATTAAAATTAATGCAGCAGATTCGCCGTGAAACCGAGTATTCTACTTACGGGCGTGGCACCCCCTCTAAAAATGTTCAACTTTTAATTAGCCTTCCTTAGTGTTAAGCCTATCTCAGTACCGAATTCCATAAAAATCGGTGCAGCAGTTAGGCACTAATAGCGTATTATACCATCAGGAGCGTGATTCCGCCCGCTAAAAAACATAATGGCCATGTTATCGTTCCTTTGTGCTAACCCTATCTTCATACCAAATATCATAAAAATCGATGCAGTGGCTAAGATGTGAGAGCTTTATTTTCCATTTAAAGGCGTGGTACCGCCTACTGAAAATCATTTTGGTCACGTTATCGTCCTTTAGTTCTCACCCTATCTCCATGCCAAATTTTGTAAAAATCGATGAAGTGGTTTAGAAGTGAGAGGGTTTTTTCCATTAAGGGGTGTGGCACCGCCCACTTTGAAAAAGTAAATATAATCCTATGCACTTCTCCTTCTCACAATCCTGCCAATAACAAAAAATCAAGCAAATCGGTTGAAGTTTAGTGATAGAAACAGAGACCGAACCGATTTCTTTTGCCTATATATATATAGATGTAAGGTGGTCTTAAACATTGGTTTTTTTGAATTTTTGCGAATGCCTTTTAGGCTTTATAACTCTGCACATTGTTTCTAGAGACTTATTGATAATGTTTGCCGAGGCTTTGAATTCGTTATTGTCTACGTTGATGATATTTGTGTAGAAGAACATCTTTCACATCTCAATATTCTTTTTGAACTTTTCAAGAAACTTAACATACATTTAGACAAAAACTAATCTGGAAGAGATCGTTGGAGTAAAAAATTTACGTAACAAAAAAGTTGAGGAGAGAAACCAAAGTCATCACAAAAGATTTCATTCTACCAAAACTGTTCTCTTCGTTTCTTTTCCTCCTAATAATGCAATAAAAAAGGTACCATTAACACTGCACAAAATTTGCATATTTCATATTTTAAAGAAAAGTAAAACGTCTATCCTGTTAAGCACATTATCCGCAGCGTTGATATAATGTAGAATTCAAGTGCTTTCTATAATAAAATTAAAATTTTTTCTCTGCTCCATTGAAAACGCAGACATTTTATGCAAGTGACTGCCTCCGAAGTTTATATTGTATTTAAATTTAAATACATACATTTATGTCTGAGCTAAGTGTACGTGGGACATTTCACTGCAAACGAGCCACTTATGAAAAGATCAGACAGTTACACATTTATTCATTGAAAATTAAGAAATTCATTGCCTACTCACATCGAAAACTTTATGCTTTTCCACAATTTTTTAATGTCCTTCAACTGTTTATATGCTTCAAATTTTAAAGAATGTTGTGGTGTCATTTCACGGAGAATACTCTACATTAGGGGTGTTTTAGTGCACGAATTTTGGATTTTGATACTTGACACCCCTTAATTTTGTGAGGTTGGAAAAAAAAATGAGTTTACAAAAAAAATTTTGGGGGTGGGGTGAGGGTAAGGGTTGGCGCATCGAGGTCAAAGATGAGAGAAAGGGAGAATCAATTTACTTACAGTCCTACAAAAGGGGCCACCTCTAGAGGGTTCAAATGTATGACCGACCCACATTATTTTTTCTCCCCCAACATTTTTACCAAACATACCTAGCTCTTACCTCTAACCCCTAAGGGTGCTTCCATACAAAATTGAGATTTTAAGGAAATCGACCCCCACTACTCCCAGGGTGCCCCTAGAAGGGCCAAATCCATGACCGGCCCCTAATATTTTTTCCTCTTCAACATTTTTTCGCACCATACTTACCCTCTATCTCTAGCTCTTAAGGGGGCCCCCATACAAAGTTGACGTCATAGACATAAAAAATATGGAAAGGAGATCGGCTCCCATACAAAATTACGGTTTTTTTAAAAACTGCTCCCTCTGCTCTAACTGGACCATGGGTACCCCTAGAAGGTTCAAATGTATGACCGAACCCCATTATTTCTAGGAAAATTTATAAAAAAAAAAAATTGTATGGCAGCCCCTTTCAGGGTTGAAAATAGGGGGCAAGTATGTGGGAGACAAATATAGGTCATAAAAAAATAATGGGGGTTGGTCATACATTTGACCCTTCTAGAGGTACCCGTGGGCAAGTTAGGGCAGTGGGGGCATTTTATGTAAAAACAGTAACTTTGTATGGGAGCCCCCTTAAGGATTGGAAATAGGGGGTAGTTATGCTGACAAAAAACTTTGAAGGGGGGCTAATGGGGGTCGGTCATATATTTGATTCCTCTAGGAGTGACTTCTGGGCAGTTATGGGCTTATTTGACGATTTTCTTTCCATATTTTTCATGACTATAACATCTTTTTTGTATGGGAGTCCCCTAAAGAGTCAGAGATAGAGGGTAAGTACGTTGGGAAAAAATGTTGTGGAGGAAAAAATATTAGGGACCAGTCATACGTTTGACCCTTCTAGGGGCACCCAGTGAGTGGTGGGGGTCGATTTCCTAAAAATGTAAATTTTGTATGGGAGCCCCCTTATGGGTTAGGGAAAGGGGGTAAGTAAGCTGAGTAAAAATGTTTGAGGGGGAAAAACAATGTGGGTCGGTCATACATTTGACTCCTCTAGAGGGGACCCCTAAACATTTGTATTGCTGTATGTAAATTTTTTGACCTGCGCCAACCTTTACTCTCACCCCACCCCCAAAATTTTTTTTGCAAACTCATTTTTTTTTTTCAACCTCACAAAATTGAGGGGTGCCAAGTCTCAAAATGTTGTTACTAAGGAACTCCATACATTCTTTAAACACCTCTACTCCACATATATATATTTTTAAATCATTTGCCGCATATCCGATGAAAAGATTTTTTTTTCTGAATTTGTCGACAAAAAGTGGTCTATGTATGAGTTATTAGCCGTGTTTTTTTTGACGCGTATATACAATTGTGGATACCTTCAAATTGCGATAACTTTTGAACGCTGAGTCGTACGATAAAAAGTACAAGGGTCTTTTTCAAGGAGAACCACATGCTCTATAAAATAATTTTAATCTTTTGTAAAAAAAAAATAATTATTTAGAAGTTATTCAAAAAAAAGTGATTTTTTGCCATTTATCGGCGCTTACCAGTTTTTATAAAATACCTCCTTAAAAATAAATTTTTTTAAATATAAAATGAAAGAGAACGTGATTCTCCATAAAAAAGTTTCTTAGAGTTCTATTGTGTGACTTACTGTTCATGAGTTATCGCAATTTGAAGGTATCCACAATTGTATATACGCGTCAAAAAAAACACGGCTATTTTTATTTCCCGCTATCTTCCACTTACACTTAACCTAAATAACCAGCCGGAATTTGCAGCAGGAGATAGTTATTGCCACAACTACTACTTACTAAGTACTAAGTATTATCTGCCACTACCACTAGCTATACATAGGTAATATACATACATACATATGCACATGTAACTTGGTGTTGGTAGAAAAATGAAAAATGGAAAAATCTGTTTCACGTTCTCACGAATGTTGCTGCAGCACAAAGTGAGGCAGTTTAATATTGCCAGAATTTGTTGAAAGCCATGTCATCAAAATATTTTGACTTCAAGTTAATTCTATTACAATAAAACTTAAAACTACTTAGTTTGAGATAGTATTATTTTAAAAGTTTCACACAAAATAAAATGTTTCGGTCCAAATAATACGTGAAAACAATCTCCAAAATCCGCTTCAGAGTTACTTAATCATTGGGAAAAATTTTGCCTTACATTTTTGTAACTATTCGCAATTTTTACAGATAATATATGACTCTGGCAACGCTGCTAAAAAGTAAAAAAGCGCAATAATTTTTACCTAGTATTTTTTTTTTGGCACTTTAGGTGGCAAGGGAATACCGAAATGTCATTTACAGTAACAAAAGACACTTTGCGGCAAAGTTAACTCTTTTTTTTTTGGTTTTTTTTTTTTTCCTCTGTCCGCATCATCCCGTGTGACTTAAAAAATGCTTAACTTGAAACCTGTAGTCATTTTGATTTATGATTTTTAGTCCTTTTTAATGTGAAACGAATACGAAAAAATTCAACCAAAGCATGCAAAATATGAAAAGGATAATGTTGTTATGCGTCAAAAGTGATGGGAATTAAGAAATATATTATGCCATTTCAAAAATAAAGATGAGTTGCATTATTACACTGAGGTGGGTTTTTTTTTTTTTTTTTTTTTTTGATGGACTTTAGCTTTCTGTATTTATGTATTAATGCACTAAAAAAAATGAATATGTTAAGTTTCCTTTTAGAGAATTATTTCAAATTATGCAGCATAGCGTTGTTATTAAAACAATTTGTTTAATATATATCCATATTTATTTACTTAATTTTATTTAATTATTTAAATACAATACATTACAGTACTTGTGGAATTTTCCAAAATTTTTTCGAAAATTTTTTTTTCCACACGAAGACCCTGCAA
This sequence comes from Calliopum simillimum, assembly GCA_951812925.1. Classification (NCBI taxonomy): domain Eukaryota; kingdom Metazoa; phylum Arthropoda; class Insecta; order Diptera; family Lauxaniidae; genus Calliopum; species Calliopum simillimum. The sequence continues at coordinate 141,525,667 of OX638368.1, forward strand.
GACCACGGACTGTTCCCAAAACTAGTATGCAAACTACTTCATGGGAGAAACCAACTAGTCCAACTAGCAAAAAGCCAACTTTTCTTTTACAGCCTTGGCCAAAAGTATAAAGCACTCCAAATGACAATTAGGATAAGAGAAAAACTACTCACTAAACACGACTATGGTGACATATGTTTTGGTTACCGCCACGTAACCATCTTCAGACCAATTTATGTTTAATTTAATTTATTTTAAATGAAATGAAATAACAATTGAAAAATTGCACGTATTTTGTTTAAGGTTGGGTTTGAACCAGGAACATTTGAAGTCAAAATCTCACATATTGCATTTATCAACGGACTGCGTTCTGTGCCCTTATATATATGGTTTATAATATATGGTTAAAAAGTTTGTTTGGTATATTTCTGGTTCAAAATATTATGATCTTTAGACTAATTTAGTGTTTTTAACTTAAATACTATAGTGATGATATTTTGCAAATGAAATTGTTTGAATATCTAGCAAATTATGATTTTCTTACGTGCTGATTTTTGATTAAAAAAAAAGTTTTTACTCCAAAGAAAATATTTTGCAAAACAAAAGCGATAATCCACGTTATTTTTTTTTTTAAATTATTTATTTCAACATCATAATATATATTTTAATTACTATAAACAACTAGTATTTAATATTGATATACAATTTTACAAAGTCCCATAGTCGGGCGCTCAAGTATATTCATTATAACAATTTAGGTCTTTTTTCAGGGATTATATTGTACAAAATTCAAAATGTGTTCAGCACAAGTGTATAAATATTTTTTACAAAAAAAAAAATTTTCAAAAACTTTATATTAAATAACTTATAATCCAAGTTATAATAAAAGTCAAAAACCAAAACCCAACAGCTGGTCAGAACATTGCTCAAAATGCAAAAACTTAAAATAATGAGTAACCGAACTTTACAAAGTGTATAAAATTATCTTCTAATTAAAATTTGATATAGAAAACCGACATTTGATTGATATGGCTCTATGACCTTAAGCGCGAAACCCACAGAAATGGAACAAGAATGAGAAATTTTGGGTAGATGGGTGCATTCATTGGTTTCTTAAACATTTAAGCAACTATTTACACTTGAAATACACTTTAGAAATTCTTTTTCATTTCCACTAGCAAAGCAACAAAGAAAAGTTTTTGAATTTTTAAAATTGTTTTACTGCAGCAGTGAATAAGAAGAATAAGAGACGACGACGACTGACTGTGAAGCAAAAGCTGTTGAATATTGAATGCTGCTTGCTGCTAAGCCACTTTGTTTCGCATGACCCATGCAAAGTTTTATACCTCAAACCACAAGCAACTTTAACCAAGTTTTGCTCAAATTTTATCGAATTTAATCTGCGTTATAATTTTGTTCAATGACGAGACTTTGCTAAGCAACAGTATACTCCGTTTGTACGTTTTCGTCTCTCAACATCGCAACCCCTTTTGCCTTATGGCGATTTCGTAATGATTTTCTTCGAAAATTTTCTTCTTAAATGAATGTTTCTAGCAGACGCAAGAAATCCAATGAAGTAAGACAAAACCAGTAAGAGTGAAACCTTTGGCCTGACCAAACATTAAATACCTTACACTGCAGTATTTTTGAAATTTTGCTCATATGGGAGGTGCCACTCCCTCTTGTCCGATTTTATCCAGTTTTGCTGAGAGCTTGCATTTATAGTTGTTAGTATCTGAGTAAAATTTAGTTCGATTATCTCAAAAAACACTTTCAGTATAGCGTTTTGAAGCTTTTGCTTATATGGGAGGTACCACGCCTTCTTGACCGAATTCGTTCAGTTTTTTTTTTTTTTTCAGAGCTTGCGCTTACAATTCGTGGCATTTATTTATGAGTATGTCGGTTGCATTGTCGTAAAAAATACTTATAAAGTCACATTTTGAATATATTTTATGTATGGATGGTAGGCATGTCCGTTGACCAATTTCGCTCATTTTCAATCCCACGAGCTAAGTTTAACGTCGGAGACAGTCTTTCAAATTTCATTGAATTATCTTTCTCAGTTTTCACAGAAAGTGTATTTCCACGCACAGCTATCCACCCAGCCTCCCAGCCACCCAGCCACCCAGCCAGCCAGACAGACGGACATGGCTATATCGACTCAGGGGATGACGCAGATCAAGAATATATATACTTTTCTATATCTGCGTTACAAACGGAAGGGCAAAGTGAATATACCCTGGGTGTAGGGTATGAAAACCTTTGCAGCAAGCGGGTGTGAGTGAGCCTTTGCATATGTATAATACCAATGAATATTTTTTTTATTTTTCGTTAAGCAAATTTCAGGCTTTTAGCAACATGCTGAGGAACATAACACTAACAGCAGCTGCTGAAACAACATTCTGGTTTGTAATTAAAATTGGCTAAATTGGTACGGGAAAAATTTGCTTTGGTCTTGTGTTTTATTAATATATGGGGTATTCCACTTAAAGCACACAAGAAAAAAAAATTCATGTTTGCGATTTCATTGATACAAGGTGGTGCATAAGTAACTTTTTGATTTAATTATTGAATAATTTTTTTCTAAAAGTATTTTTTTTTTTTTTTTTTCAGAATTAACTTTGAAAAACTTGGGAAATTTATGGTGGAAAGACATAGCACAGAACAAAGAACCAAAGTTGTTCAGTTTTATTTTGAATATCGACATTCAGTTATTCAAACACAGAGATCATATAGAAGTTTTATTTGTCGATTGGTCCAGTCTGTGATTTTCCGCATGCTGGAAGGCCTCGTGCAGTTCGAAATGATGTGAACATTGTTGGAGTGCAAGCAAGAAAAACCTGATACTTTCTTCCACCAGGCGACATTCTGAGCAGTTGGTGATGTCGAAGCGGTCTTTGCAAAGAATTTTACGGCAGTAACACCTTTTCAATATTAGATAGAGCCACAGTTCATCCAACTATGGCTCTTCTGAGGAAAATTTTTGGTGATGGCCACCGCGTTCGCCCGATCTAACGGCTACAGATTTTTTTCTTTGGGGATACTTAAAAAGTTTGGTATATGCCAATAAGCCAAGAACCAAACACTAGTTTAAGGCTAATATCCAAATGAAGAACTGAGAGCTCCGTGACCTGAAAAGTAATGGAAAATGCTCTGGTAAAAGCACGCCAGCAAACAATGGGCACCGTTCGAGAGTTATTATTTTTAAAACACATTGTGAATATATTTTCAACCATGATCTAAATTTTAATAAAGTAAATCAGAAAGAAAAATGTTTTTCATCAAATAAATCATAAAATATGCACCACCCTGTATATGATTATGTTATACATATAATATATGTGTCTTCGATTCAGAAGTCTGGTTAAGAGGTCAAGAGGTCTTAAAGGTATCCGATTACTCAGTTTTCTTAACAAAATTAATAAAGCTGTCGAGTATATACTTCATTTAATGAGCTTTTAAAATACATTTTAACGTGGAATGCCCCATATGATGGTTTAGTTTAGAACCATTTTTTGTACAAACTTATATTAGAATATTTGTTGGAACTCTTCTTTAATAAATGTTTTTTATCAACCAAAACGGCAGCTTAAACTTTTGTCATTAATTAAATGCTGATAATAAATTTGTCAGATTGCAAAGAATCATATAAAACTAGTAGCTACTTAACTAATTAATAGCGAAAGAAAAGTGCACAAAAATAAAAAAAAAAACATCAACTATTCATGTTAAAAGCAACACTGACAATAAAAGTGAAAAAAGTAGTAATTTTGCACAACAAATGCACTTTGAATAAAAATATAAATAAAAAATTAATGAGAAATGCAAGTTTTTTGTAACTTTTGCTGATACAATGCAATTGCACAGTGAATAGAACAATAGAAAGAAAAAAAAAAGTAAATTGCCTGCAACTGCTGCTACATCTACTACTTTTTCTAGCGCCACAATTGTTAACTGACAATACTCCCAGTTTTTGCTACACTTAAAAAAAAATTGCTGCAGCTTAGTGAATATAAATTTATAAAAAATAAAAATGGCTGATTTTTGAAAATTGATTACACCGGGACACAAAAAAGAAAAACAAAAGTAGTCTATACATACATATATAGCTATTACTACAAAAAACCAAAATTTCCACTTGAAAAAAAAACATTAAAAACTTTACAAAAGTAAAAAAAATTTAATCAAATTTTCTATTTTTAAATGTTATGTTAAGACGTAGTTACACGGTAAGGTGAAAACAGAGTTTTTTTGTGCTTTTAGGTGAGGATATCTTAAAAATCGTACAAGATATAATACTTATGTGGCCGAATTCGCAATTAGCATAAAGTAAAGGGTTGCGCATAGCTTAGTTGTTGGTATCATTTTAAAAGCAAATTAAAGCTTAAAAATACAAAACTTTAAAACAAAACCAATAATGTTAAATAAAAAACAAATCACTTCTTGAAAGTTCAAATATCTCAAAAAGTAAACAAAACTTGAAGTTTAAAATGCTGCTGAACAGTACAGGCAAAGGTTAAAATATTTTCTTCTGAACTCAATTAAAAAATTTTATGTGACAAATGTACCGCCAAATTAAAAGAAAGCAAAAAAATTATATAAAGGTATGTTAATTGGAGTTTTTTGTACTAAAATGGCCGCTAAAGTAAAAAAAAGGAAAAAAATTAAAATTGGGGTGACCCAAGAAAATTTTTTTCTAAAATAAGTCGGAAAATCAGTTTAACCCTATAACTCTTCAGGGGTAAATTTTAGACCCCCTTCTCGTTATATTTTTTGTTAGTCTGGCTCTTCTGTATTACCTCGCAGAAGCTTCATAACCTTATGCGATATACCATATATACGTATATAATATTTTCTGCCTCCAGTGCACTTGTATTGTATTTTTTTATACCCTACACCCAGGGTATATTCACTTTGTCCTTCCGTTTGTAACACAGAGAAGGAGGCGTGGCAGATATAGAAAAGTAAATATATTCTTGATCAGATTCACCTCCTGAGTCGATATAGCCATGTCCGTCTGTCTGTCTGGCTGGCTGGCTGGGTGGCTGGGTGACTGGGTGGCTGGCTGTGTGTTGAAATACACTTTTTGGGAAAACTGAGCAAGATAATTCAATGAAATTTGGTGCATTGCCTTCGTCGCCAAAGTTAGCTCGAGGGATTGAAAATGAGCGAAATCGATCAACGGACACGCCTACCGCCCATACAAAAAATATATTCAAAATGCAATTTTAGGAGTATTTTTCACGACAGTGCAACCAAAATACGCATAATTACTATAAAATTGTAAGCGCAAGCTCTGAGAAAAAACTGAGCGAATTTGGACAAGAGGGCGTGGCACCTCCCATATAAGCAAATGCTTAAAAACGCTATACTTAAAACGTGTTTTGAGATATTTTAACCAAATTTTACTCAGACACTAAGAATCATAAATGAAAGCTCTCAACAAAATTTCGGTGAAATTGGACAAGGGGGAGTGGTACCTCCCACATAAGCAAAAGTTTCAAAATGCTATACTGAAACAGTTTTTTGAGATAATCCAACTAAACTTCACTCAAATACTAAATACTATAAATGCACGCTCTAAGCTAAAACTAGACGAACTCGGACAAGAGGGCGTGGCACCTCCTATATAAGCAAAAGCTTCAAAACGCTTTACTGAAAAAGTTTTTCACTCAGACACTAAAAACTATAAATACAAGCTCTGAACAAAAAATGGGTGAACTCGGACAAGAGGGCGTAGCACCTCCCATATGAGCAAAATTTGAAAAATACTGCAGTGTAAGGTATTTAATGTGGGTGCGCTGAGTTCGAATCTGCAATCGGTTTTTCTCTACCAGGTCAGAGTTTCGAAACACAATAATACATTTTTTTTTCAAGAAAAATCATTAATTTATTTGAAAATGTTTAACAATTCAATAGAGAATGACAGTTTTTGAACATAGTTTGTATATTGTTGGGTCCCTTTCAAGTATAAGTGTCCAGCAATAATGTCCTAGCATGCTTTTGTCCCAAAAAATACGTAATGAATAATGAAATTTTGTTTTTTTTATTTATTAATGAGAAGTATAACGAACATAAATAACCTTATATAAAGAGAACTAGACCTGATGGAGGATTTCTGGCGCTAGATTTGAATTCAGCGCACAAAAATTACTTAAGAAACATCTTCCTCTTCTCCAGTCGAAGTGTGCCAGACGGTTTAAATCTCCGCTTTTTTATCTGCTACGGATCCGTTACTGATCCGTTGGCGGGAGAGATTCCCAAAAAAAAAGCGAATCGTTACTGATCCGTTGGCGGGAGAGATTCCCAAAAAAAAAGCGAATCGTTTTTTTTTTTGGAATTTCTCCCGCAAACGGATCAGTAACGGATCCGTAACGGGTAAAAAAGCGAAGATATGAACCGTCTGGCACACTGGGGTGCTATCGTTCCACTAATCCAACACTAATTTGGACTCATATCCGTGCTTTTCAGTTGACAAGTTTGGTTCTTTGACCATAAGACTTGAATTAATTTCTGTTTTTGCTTTTAGTTTTTATTTTTAATATTATTCAAAAAAAAAAAAAACGTTTATCGACAAGGTATTTTTCAACCAGTGGTAAAAAATATTTTACAATAGCCACAAAATCAAACTAAGTATAAGGAACTTAGTACTTTTTTGATATCATTTATATTCATAGTTTAAAAATTATCAATTTTCACGTTTGATTAATCGAACAGGAGTTAGAAAAAGATTAAGTGATTTAATCTTGTTTAGGCTTTGATGATTACCTATATATATATTAAATAATTTGAAAATAGAAATTAAAGTAACGTTAAAAATGCTTTAAGAATCCGAAAACAAAAATTGAAAAAATTTATTTTTGACAAAATGGCGGGACTTAAAAAAAAAAATTGCATCGATTTTTCGCAAAAGAATCACTTGGACACTCTGAAGTTTCATGCCCATAACTTCGAAAAAAACAAAATTTTTCGCAAAACTATTAATGACAGGTCTCCATGCTGAACACTTAGAACAGCTCTGCGAATTTTAATAAAAATCTGAGAACCCAGCTGCAAATTTCGAAAAAACTGAGATGATCATGGCCATTAGTTTTTATCAAAATCGTGTCAGGTAGCTATTTCAACAACACGATATATCAAAATAAAGTTTCATATTTCAAAAATGGTTACAACATTTATAAGAATATTATCATAATTTGATATTATCAACATAAAGAATTTATCTCTCTCAGTGTTTTTATTTAAATTGTTTTACATTTCCTTTATAAAATTTTCAATGTTTAAATTTTTTTCATACCTTAAGTTCAGTTCGAGTGCGTTTTGCTACTTTTTGCGCTTGTATTAAAAAATACCACAAAAAAAAAAAATGCGAAAATAACAACAAAATTATAATAAAACTTATTATTTTTTTTTTTTTTTTATTTCGACCACTTTTTTTAAATTGTATTTGTCTTGCATTTTGTGCTATTTATACTTCGCTCTTTGGCCCTTTTTTTTTTTTGTTTCGCAATGTTTCGACTCAGATTTTCTGCCGCTGTTCGTTGTTTCCTTGGCAACTTCAATCTAATAACGTAGCGCAAAGTTTTAATATTTTTATTTAAATTTTTTTTCTTTTACTTCTTTAAAAAGAAAAAGATAGAAGAAAACTCCACTCAGAAATGCAGAAAAATTAAAATAAGTCGCTTTATTTTCTTAACATTTTTGTTACAATTTGTTTTTTGCAGCGGTTTTTGTGGGCAACTCTGCTATTGTTGTTGCTGTTGCTGTTACTTGGTCGTTTGCATTATTGTCACAAGGATAACAATTTCAATTTATTTACGCAAATAAAAGTTAAACGCGCTTCGTTGGTTTTAATTTTTTCAATTGAATATAAAATTTGTCATGTTGACAGCAAACAAAATACATACAGTCCGCAAAAGATGTTGAAAAACAAAAAAAAAAGTACAGTAAAAGTAAGAGTAGTTGGTACACCATATATAAAGGGTGTAATGCATGCTAGAAAGCATGAGGCCTGAGGCCTGAACTTACAAAATCTGGGGACCTGGGGGCGTCAAAAATGTACCACTGAGGAGTTGTAGTGAAAAAAACGGATTTTTTGACTTGTTTTAGAAAAAAAATTTTTTTCTTGGATCACCCTAATGTGTCAGAGAAAATACATCTAAAGATAATTTTCAGTTAATTGCATGAGCTTTCGGAAAGTGTATTTGGCTTATCAGGCTTAAAAGAATTTCAAAAAGTTCTGGGCCTTTAAAGTTGATATTTTCAATTTTGTTCCCTACATATTGAATTTGGCGTTCATTTTAGTATCGAAAAGGTCCTATTAATATGCCCTTTCACAATTTATTTTGGAATCCAAGTTAAATTTTCTTTAATTCGAAAGCACATTTGTCTTACCAAATTTTTCATTTGAGCTCAGAAAAAATCACTATTATGTAACAACACACACATTGCGCTGCATATGATGCGCGCATTGCACGCTCTGCCCTTTATCAACGGAGGTCTTCAAACGGATTGTTCTTAAAAAGAATTTTTTTGTGACCTCAAATCAAAAAATTTTTAAGACAATTGTGCTTCTGAATTAAATGAATTTTATGGAGGACTCCAAAAAGTTATTATAAAAGGGTATGTAAATAAGACCTTTTTCATACTAAAATGGCCGCCAAAGTCAAAAAAAGTAGGGAGTAAAATTGAAAATATCAAATTTAAAGTCGAGCACTCTGCGAAATCTTTTAAAGCCCTATAAAAAAATACACTTTTAAGAAGCTCATAGAATAAGCTTCAAGTTTTTCATCAAAGAGTTTTCAGCAAAAGGTAAGGGTGACCTTAGACAATTTTTTTTGAAAAATAATTCAGACCATCACTAATTTTGTAATTTTTTGATTGTTTTTAATGAAATGTAAATTAGATGTTCTTATTTTGCTTGATTTTTTTTTAACCTTTTCTAGAACTTCTCGATTCTTAGGTTTTTTCTTTTTCTGTGACACTTTTAAAATTTTTCGATAATCCATAATGCACTGCGATAATTTTATCACTACTAGAATCGCCCAAAATCGCCAAAAATGTGTTAAATAATTTTGATACTTTTTGGAGCAGTTGAAGTACTTTTTTTTCCTTTTTGGTACAAAATAGAAAAGCACATTAATCATCCCCGGTCCAATAACAAATGTAAAACGAAAAGAAAACAAAAAACTTGAAGTCAGTGCCAGTCAGCTTTTTGTCTTTCTCTTTATGCAGTAACTTCTTTTCAGCTCTATGTGGACGTGTATTTTGTCCGTTTTTATGACAAAATATTAAAATAATTTTAACTTTGTGCACGTTTACACACAAATACCTTTCTAATGGTGTATAATTCATAGTCGTGCTCCATTTCTAACGTAGTAAAAAGAGTGGGACAAATTTTTGTCGCACTTATTAATACATAGATTTTCTCTTCGCACTGAAACTGTGACAACTTTAAGCGACCATATGCCCAAAAAAAAGTTTTTACAAAAAAAAAAAAAAGTTTCTTCAAATTCGTTCTTGAAAAATTAATCAAAATTGATGAAAGCCGCCGCTTATAAGCTCATTTTTGATGGGGCGATGGCCCCCTTCGCGCTCACTTCATTGTAAACAAATATTTAGAGATGAGTTGGTGCATCATTCTTAACAGAAGATGATGCATATTGGCCATAAAAAGATCTGCGCATTGACCCTTTTTTAATAATATTTATATTTGCTCACACACTTCTACAAAATATATGCTTTCTTTCCATTAAACTATATTTTAATGCAAAACTTGGATCTGTTAAAGTTTTGGTAATTCTAGGAAACTTTTAGTACTTTTTTTGCTATTTGGTACAAAATAGAAAAGCACATTTGTCGTTCCTGGTGCGATGTCAGCGAAAGAAAAGCAAAGCAACAAAAAAAATCATGTGTCAGCGCTTTGGTTTTTCGTCTTTCTTTTAGTGCTTTAAACTTTTTTCAGACTTATGTGACCGTGTATTTTGTTGTTGTGAATATTAAAAAATTTGTATTTAATTTGGCATGGCTTAAATGCAAAATATTAAAATAATTTTAACTTTGTGCACATCTACACACAATAACTTTACTAATATTCTATAATTCAAAGTTGAAGTGCATTTCTAATATAGTAAAAAAAGATGGACAAATTTTTGTCTTGGGTATTAAAATATAGATATGCAGAAAACGATGCGAGTGTATGCATTTTATGAAAATCCTATAAAAAAACAAAAAAAAAACCGGCTAAACCCAAAATGGGGAAAAAAGCATAACCAATGTATCATACGATTGATTGAACGCTGGATTTGACAATTATCGAGATTTTATTCGTGTGCTTTGGTATATTTATTTACTCGTTTATGCAGTGCCATGAAACTCAATGAATAAATATGTAGTAGAATGAGGATTTTCATTTTTTTGGTGAGTAAATCTGGCACTGCCAGCTGTGAGTGTGCCGCCATATGTGTGATCAGAAACTCAGTTAAACGTGTGTTGTTTACCAATTCGTTTCAATTGAATGCAAATATTAGTTATTGGCACGAGTACCAACATAAATAGTAGTAGGTAGTAACAGTAGTACGTAGTAATAGCGGGGTTCATTTAGTAACCCCGAACAATATTGGTCAGCCGGGTGACAATTACTGTATGTGGTGTTGCTATTGTTGTTGCAATCATTTTGTCGTCGTTTTATTAACAAACAGATTTGCGTTGCCTCTTTTCTGGGGTAGGTAATGTTGTCGATTGAAGGGAGGATAAAGCGCACACATACATATGTTGACAATTGTTGCATAGCACCACAATGACAAAGTGCAAATGAAGTGGAAAAACTGATATTTTTTTTCTTTCATGAATTATATCATGGCACCCCTTTAGTACTGACAAGGGATTGTATGGGTTTTTCTTTTTTTTTAAAGGCACTTAGTATTCGTTCTTATATAATTTAGAAAGAGGGTTTTTTTTTATCACAAATCCTTTGTATTTTCGAATAGATACTCATGAATTGTCTTTTTTAATAAAATGCCTCAGCTTTATAAGTTGATATATTTTTGTATATCATGCCATAGGATGTTGAGATTTTTTATTTTTTCTTTTAATTTGTCACATTCGATTTCATCGTTTGCTTTGCTCCTTTTGTACTTTTAATAAAGCCCTTTCAGCTTGGCTTGTCAGCGCGTATTTTCTATTTGCATTTGTGATTAAGGCCAGGCAATGGTTTTACTTGATCTACTCGATAAATGCAGTCTGAATACAAAAGTAGAGCTTAAGAGCAACAGAGCGACATTAGATAAGCCTTTTAGCTTAGCAACGCCTGAATCGATAAGTATCTGATATTTTTAGTTAATGCCGTACGCTTACAAGTTTAATATGGATTTCATTGTATTTGGCTGGGGTTTCATCAGCATTATTGCAAATGCTTTTGTCAAAGTTAAGTTGAAGGTAAAAGTGCTTTAATGAAAAATTGTATACGTTATGTCGCCACTCCAATACTAAGTACAACTAGGTAACTCCCAAATTATCATTCTTGGAATATATGGCTCATGATGTTTTTCATGGTTTGGTGCATAATCCTGTTCAACCAGAGTCTTATAAAATGCCGACCTTTTCATAGCTCATTTTAAAGACAAAAAATGATGCATTCAATAAAAAGTAGCAAAATAATTTCTTGCGTCCAATAAAGTAGTAAAAATTTAAATACTGCATTTCTTCCAACTTTAAGACCAGCTTCATACCTTAAAAATTAATACTTTTAATTAATTTCTTAAGAAATTGTCTTTTTTGTACCAATATAGCAACAAGTTTAATTTTGGACTGAAGTCTTCTAAGAAGATAATGTTGGCCTAGTTATTCTCTACAAAAGTTGACGTAACGACATCTCTAAAAAAACCAATAGTTTTGAAGTTACGGGCAGTTAAAAAGATTTGCCTTTTTAGTATATTTTTCCAGTTTTGGTTAAAGACCGACCGAAATCTTGTTTTTGACCTTCGTTTTATGAATATGGGCAGGAAGCAGACAAAATCTCGTGTGCATCCTTGTGTACACGGAAAAACAATATTCGCTTGACGATGTGTTTTTATCGAATAAAAAAAAAATCTAGTAGTGGAGAGGACCCGGTATATAATTGCCGCCGGGCCCGGATTTTTTCTTAACGCCCCTGCTAAAGATGTTAGATTTTTTAATTTACCGAAACCTACCGAAAAAAGGAATAGAAAACTACCCCTCTGGGTCAGAAATCGTACTGATATTGCAAGAATCGCTGCAGTTTGCACTGGGCACTGGGCACTGGGCCATCGGCAAGCATGCCGAAAGGCTGGGTATCCCCTTTAATTCTTTCTGTCGGAGTTGCATGGATGGCAACGAGAAGGAATCTCTCGAGCACTTTATCTGCAACTGCCCTGCTCTAGCTAGAACCTGGCTTAAATCTCTAGGAAAACCCTTTTTCAAAAATTTGAGCGAACTCGCCGATATTGAGATTGGCCCCCTGCTCAACTACATCAATAGAACAAAATGGATATAAATATCCTTTACTGTTTCTTTTAAAGGATATCTAATCATCCAGACCCTGACAACCCCTCCTACCAGCCAGCCCGACCACTTATGTGGTATTAAAACGGCACTAACAGTGCTACTTAGGCTTAGCATCGTTTTACTAAGCCACCACTCTAATCTAATCTAATCTAACCCCTCTGGACAATATGAGATAGAGCTACAGTGTGGCTTAATTTTTACTCGACAGTTGTTATATCAAAAGATTATAAGAAAGTACGAGTCATCTAGCAAGTTCCATCTGACGTCGCCCGATGACAATGGTCGTTATTGTGAACAAATATTCCCGGGAAATTTTGATCAAACTGCAATATAGAAAGAATGGCAGTCTAAGAAAAATACCCCAGGAAAATTGATACACGATAACTCCCTTTATAATGTTTATTACACTACTTACATGATATAAGTGTAAATTTCGAAAATCAAAAATTTCAACGAATTAAAAAAATGAGCTCTAGATTTATTGCATAACAGACAAATATTTATGCCTCGAATAATGAAATGATGAGGTAACATTTTCATTGATGTTTTCTAACATATGTTCCTCGTACCGTAGCATTTTCTCTCCAATAAAAATGTGTTGTACAACTACTTAATTGCCATGTAACATTGTTAGGAGCTTAATGAGTTGTCGCAAATTGTTAAAATGACATTTTCCTAATTGCTTCAGTAGAAAAGAAGATAAAAAAATGGAAAAATTTATAGGTACCATGCAACAGCTCTCTGACCAAGCCAATTAGTTGATAACAAGATGAAACGGTTTTTTTTCTTTTCTAAATTTCAGACAAGTTTTCAAATGTCAAATTAATTAGTTGCCGTCTCTCTTTTGAAGAAAATTGTTTTGTTTTTATGATTCCTTTTTGAATTTCTATCCCACACACACACATCAACCAGCTAATAAACAGCAAGTTTATTTCAAAGCCATACAACATACACGTTTCCACACATTAACCCACTTTACTGTCTTAATAGGGTTAATATGGCCAAATTTACACTAACAACTTTTTTCCGAATTGTCAAGTATCGTCATTGTGCTTTCAGTAACTTCTTTTCCATTCAATTTAACCACATATTGAATGTATTCCTTCTTTATTAACTTGAGAGTTTATTACAAATAAAAACACTGGCATGTAGTAAATAAGTGAGTTGTAACGATTTTTTGAAGTGTAAAATTCCGTAGAGACTTTTAACATCCTAGCTTATTGTACACGTATGAGATCAAAGTGAAACAAGTCAGTCGTGGATATTTTTGTTTACTCGTCAGCCAGACTTTTCTTTTTGATTTTAAAAAATCTTGCGACGTTTATACTCGTAACACTGTTCGACAATTTCGAACTTTTTGTAAAACAGATGAGAAAATCCAAAAAATTCTTAAAATAGACGATAAAAAAAAACCCGTGTCACCCCACTATAAAGCTTTAAAACTACATTTTTTTAAAAAATCGTTGCCCTAAGATCATGACGAAACCATACAATGAACATTTTCCTAGAACTTATTAACCAATTATATCCTGTGTTTATGGATCTCTTCAACAACCTTTTTCCCCAAAAAAAGGGCTACAATAGGTTAAGTTGTTCTACAAAAATATTCTACGAATAATTTCACTAGGAATCACCTAAGACGAAAAATGCTTATAACTTAAGGAAAGCGCATCAGAGATGTAATAAATATGCGTAGTGAGAAGTTTTGACTGATTTGAACGATTTATTGGCTCTCGGGATCAAATTTCGACTTCAGCAACTAATTTCGAAATTTTATAGCTAATATTTATGTGGTATATATTGACTAAATATTTTCACATTTTAGGTGTCATTTTTAAACTTTTATAGGAAAAGGGTATGACTCGTATGTGGGGGATGTAGAGGGTTAAAGTTCTCAACAAAAATATTCCTTGTAAGATCCTGAATTAGTTTGCTGATTATATGATGCACCTCAGATGTAAGGATCATATAGGTACTTAATTACATCGATTTAGCACTAGAATGTATTATTTTAACATTTTTTTATGCACAGTGGAATTAAAAACTTCAAAAATTGATTAAAAAAAAATGTGGCGTGCTGGAGAAAAACCACGAGACACTCGTTTTTTTTTTAACGACTATTTTAAGAATTTTTTGGATTTTCTCATGAGTTTTTTTTTTTTTTGTGTCGAACCGTGTAATACTAAACAACAATATTTTAGAGGACTTTTTTTTCAAACGTTTTCAAATACTCGAAATCGAAATATTCAAGTAGTGTTTGCAAAAGTTCTCTGAACAAGAAAATTCAAGAATCAGAAAGGTATCAAAATTGTAACGAACCTTTTCTTCGTTAGCCGGGGTGTAGCCGTCGGCGTCCAGAGTTCACTACAAAATTTATATTCAATAAAACACAACTTTTCCGTAACGTTATAATCCACTTTAATTCCTTTAACCTATGCGGCGGCCACCAAGAGAAATAAGCATTAAATTAAAATCTTAACCTAATAAATATAATTTAATATAATCTAAATTCATTATCACAATTCCTACATACTAATTACCCTACACGCGGGCGAGGTTTTAAGGTGTCTCTGTCTGTCCGTCGTGGAGTGCATCACCGACCATGCCTCTCCGTCTCTGGTCCTGGGTCTCCGTCTGCCCGTCGTGGAGTGCATCACCGACCATGCCTTTCCGTCAGTTGTCCATAAAATTTATCTATTTGTTATTAATTTTAAGTCCCAGTCATGTCTTGAAGCGTCCTTGCTGTCAAAAAGTCTTAATGTTGCGGGATGATTAAAATAAACGCGGATCACGTCTTACCTGTGCGGCGACCACCAAGAGACCGGAAATACCTTCATTGCTTTTGTTAAATGGCGGCCGCCGCCCCCTTACGTGAGTTTCTAAAGTAACCTTCGTTGGGGTACGTTCAGAATTATCTGCTGGCGCGATATTTCGTTGCTTGTAAACGGTTGGTTTGTTGATTGTTTGGTCTGTTGTGCAACCGTTGTGCGTTTACTTGATTGGTTGGATGATTGTTTGGTTGGTCGATTGTTTGGTTGTTTGGCGAGCTGTTTGCGTAACCGTTTGGTAACCTTTTCCACCTAGTGTGTTCATTCGCGTGTTTGCTAGTTCCCGGGATTCCTTTCGATTTCTGTAAATCCTAGCTGCCCCAAAATTGGCCGACAGTTTGTTGCATCTAGCACGCGTAAGACGCGGTGTATGAGGCGATGAGTGCCCGCGATTTGCCTCATTACAAAATCAATGCGAAATATGGAGAAAATTAATTTTTGCATTATTCTCCATCTGCTATTCATTATCTCTTGAATATGACTTGTAACCCCTTCAAAAGTTCTATTTTTAAAAATATATCACACTGTGCAAAATGTTAGCTCAAAATTTAGTTTTTTAAGGCATATTCCCTAAATTTTTTATGAGGAAAAAATATATTTTAAAATAATTTAGAGAAAAAATTTTTTTCTTCAAAAAATCTATTTTTCATTCATTATTAGTCCTTCCTCTATAAATTGTCTCAGAGGTTGGGTTCAGTAAGGTTCCAACATATCTCAAATCCAAACTTATAGCTAACGAAAAATAATAAAAATTGTTTAAGATCAACAAACTAAAGATACATATTTTTAATTTTGAGATTATACATAAGACTCAGAATTTTTGGCGGATTTCAGAGTCACGAGGATTATGGGCGGCCCCCTTTCAACTGGCATCGACGATAATCACTTACCCACTGACGGACTATGATCTGTTCACCAACTTTATTTTCTCGTATCTGTTTGTACCTATAGGATTTCATGGTATGGTTCGATTTTTCGACATAACGGGAACTCGATTGGTATAAAAATTTTTGATGACGAATTTGGAATGGGGAAGCGCCAATTACTCTAGAAAATTTATAATTTTTGCAGTGCAGTTGGATATGGGTTAAGGATGATAAAAATTTTAAGTTTGAAGATTGTAACATAACTTAACAATATAGACATGATCTTCCAATTTCGCTAAAATTTGGTACATGGTCTCGTTTCATGACTTCTCTGATAGAAATGGCTTGTTGAGGGGTACAAAAGTTGGAAACATTGGTAAATTGAGACAAACTCTCCTCACATAATTATCAATAACTCGAACATTTCTGAACCGATTTCTATGTTTAATCCATTTTTAGAAAGGTAGTGAATAGGATATAAGCACAAAGCTTATTTTTCCGTAGTTCGTAGAAAGTAATAAATTTACTCCTAAGTATTTAAGTTTTAAATAACATTTAATCAGTCTACTAGGCGTGGAATGGCTGAACACGAGCATTTTGAGATTTGTAGTTCATAAAAGCATTTTTAAATGTTGAATGTTATCCTCTCCAATAATGCCATTGTACTGTTGTATGTAAATGATAGTCTTATATGATTTTGGAATGTTTTTTTTTTTTTTTTTCAAAGGTATTACTGTACTAAGTATGTGTGATTGTATTACGACTTTGTAAAACAAGAACATTCAATGCATTAGAAATAAAGCTAAACCTAAAACATGTAGTAAGTATGGTAGCATATGGCTTAGTACAATGACATTAAGTATATCTCTTATTTTGTCATTTCATAAATTGATGGAATGCCAAAATCACAAAAGAAAATTAAACGTATAAATGAAACCCTCTAGGTGACATCCTTTCGAAAAAGAAATACAATATTTGGGGAAATCAACATGCATGATAAAGAAGTTTTGTGACGGCCATAAGCTCTGAAGTTATATAAAACTTAGTCATTGAACTTTTCCAAACAATATGTTGAAAAACTTGCAATTATAGCTACTCCATACTTATTACAACTCTAGGTAACTTGAAATTTAAAAATTCGAATATTCTTTACCAGCGCTGAATTTTTCATATCCAAAAGCAGCTTAAAAATTATAATGCGCCAAGTTTTTAAACAATTGAGTTTAATATGAGAAAAAAAAAAAAATTAAGTCAACCCAAAATAAGTATGTCACCAAGGGGACCAACAACCGACCGACTGTCCAGCTGCTTTATTTTTTATATTCAGGCTACAATGCAAAAGAAATTCGGGAGAAAAATATTTAATGATATTTAAAAGTTATAAGGTTTCATGAAATAACAACAACAACAACAACAAAATCTGTTGATTAGAAGTTGAAAAGTTGCTGCAGCCACCAACATTACCACCACCCCAAAAGGATCAGCAGCTCATCATTTTTGCGTAAATTGCAAACAAAATTTCAAAAACAACAAAAAAATTATGCTCACATTTTTATCAAAAAAAAAAAAAAACAAAAAACAAAAAAAGGAAAAATGACAAAAGCTCATTGACTATGAAGTGCTGGTGTGGGTTTTTCACTCTGGGGAAACTTTTCACATTATTACAAAAACAACGTAGTCAATATTTTTTCAAACATCAGCGGCAGCAGTGTAACAAAGGATACGGTGTACGGTGAACATTAAGCCAACCACCACCAACGATAACGCTGCTACTGCTGTATTTCATTTGCATTGGAAACCCATAATTTTTATGCGTCTTTAAAAAAGTTGTAGTAACTTTGAGTACATTTTTTTGGCGACTTTTCATACTTGGGTTTTTTTTTTTTGAAGTCGTTGCTATTGAGAACAGTGCTGGTTTTTCTCTCATTTTGCATCAATTTTCATTAAAATTTATTTCTGGAAGCCAAATTGCTGTTGAGTTTTTTTTTTTTCCTTATTTTTTATTTTGTCAATTTCATAAAAACTTCATAATTTATATGACTTTATGTGGAATTTTTTCTTTCTAAAAAAAAAGTTTTTCTTTGTTTTTGTTGTTGGTTTTATAATAGAATATCCAATTTTTCTAAATGTCTTAAAATTACTTTTTATATACATTTTTTGGCTTTAAGCAAAAAGTTTTGTACATAAAGCTTTTAAAAAAAAAGTTTATATCTTAAGTTGAATGAATCCGTATGAAAATTATTCAGTGATTTCAGTATCTCTGGCGACTGCTAACAAAAACACTTAAGTCAAATCCATATTAAAGACTTATAATAATTACTTATAATTGACACAGTTAAAAGGCATCCACATTTCAAGATGTGCCAATGAACAAGGCTTTTTTTTGGTACTATTCGGAATACAATATCCAGTAAGTCATCAAAACTTTATTCAATGTTATATATTGAAATGACAAGTCACTTCTGTCATAAATAAGCATATAAAAACAGTTCAGTTTAACGGTTCAAATTTTAAAACAAAAAATTTTTCAATATTCAGTACCACGTTTCGCTTTTTATAATGGTTTGGGATGCAACAAATGTTCTCCGAAATGGACCAAATTTTACAAGATCGTTTCTTAATATAATTAAAGAGAACATTTTGGTGATCTGCAGTTCCAAAAAATTTTAAAATTTTGAACCACCCTAATGCTAACATTACTGGAACACATTTTGAGTGAACATTTGCTATTTATTCACAATAACAATGTAGGACCAGCGGAGGAAATTTTCTTAATAGTCCCATCTTTTGTCGAGTTGTTTTGTAAGTAGCTCAAATTGTAACAAAAATGGTCCAAATGTAATTTAAAAACGGTCGATTGTATTAAAAATGGTCCAAATGCAATGCATAAGCCGTCATTAGTACTAAAAGCGGTCCAATTGTGTATCGATTGTGTCAGTCTTATTACTTGCGCTGTGTGGAGTGGCCTGGGTTCAATTTAAATTACGATTTTTATTAAACACAATTCTTCTGAAGAGACCTGGGAGCAGAAGATGAAACACTTTTCGATATAGCCGAGGAATAAAATAGTAAAAATAAACCTAAATAAATAAAAAATATTTTACCCACACTGGAATTTGAACACGGAACACAATGTTCAAAATATGAAACAAACCTTTTAACCTTCTAAATACCTTTTTTTTTTTGAAATTAAGTTTGAGCTGATTGACCTTGGAACCAGTATTCTGACTAGTTGATCGAGTAAAAAAAGATTAGTTGGCAAAAGAGATCCATCAAAGCAACAACCCAAATGTGAAATTTTGTTAGTTTTTACGCACAACGACAACTATGATTAAACTTTTAAAAAGTATGGGAGTGACATGCCCACTAGTGATATTTTATTTAGTTTTAGTTTAGTTAAAACTAAGATTATCATATGAAAAATTACGATATTAGTTGTCTTATTGTCACGCATCGCAGTTTTTGTAGACGGTGGCACATATTTCAAGAAGCATGTACTAAATACTGGCATACCTTATTATTATATGATTAAAATTGTTTAAAAATTTGTTTTAAAAATCTTCGATGTTGTCCCAAAAATGTAAACATGTGTTTAAAGTGTTGAATCCACCATTCGTCAAACACTTTGGAGAGATGGGAATAACTTAATATTAGCAGAAAATGGCG
This sequence comes from Calliopum simillimum, assembly GCA_951812925.1. Classification (NCBI taxonomy): domain Eukaryota; kingdom Metazoa; phylum Arthropoda; class Insecta; order Diptera; family Lauxaniidae; genus Calliopum; species Calliopum simillimum. Next base: position 141,545,531 of record OX638368.1, read on the forward strand.
TAAGTAACATAGTATAAATCTATTTGCTGAGCTGATAAGAGGATATCTATACTTCAAATTTACTTAATACCTGCAATAGTACAAAAGAACCACACCTAAAGCCATCAAGAAAACCAATCTTAAATTCTTAAATTTATGCGCACATCCTCGAGACAACACCTGTGTGTGCTACGAACAAGCAACTGTCGAAATGTCAGTCAAATATTGTGACGTATATAACTTGTGTCTGTCAGATTTGCAGATTTGCTGCTGGTTGTGCTGATGCTCTTCAAGTGTCTGACTACTTTTTTTGCAGATATCTTTTATTTTGTTGTCAGTTACTACTTGGTACATAGTACTAATTTTTATCTTTTGCTTCAATTGTTATGTTTTGCTTGCGTTTTGCATGATTTTATCGATGTTTTGTTGTTGTTGTTGTTTTTCTAAACTCTTACCACTTATCTTAGACAACAACAATAAATTCACATGCAAATACTAATACTCTTGCATAGATATGTTAATCCAATTGTCATGTCCGGGTGGAGTAAAGTACCGAATTACAAAAAAAAAAACTACAAAACCATTCATCTTTTGGTATGTTGCGTTTGAATCAGACCTTGCTGCAGCAGCTACATTTCTCTACTTCTAACGTGGCCAACATAAAATTTATTTTTTGCACTACCTCAGTCTCTTAAGCTGACGAAAGTTAAGCTGGTATTCTACACACCCGGAAGTAGTCTGCAAGCAAAATGAAAAGTTCCGGCTCTGGAGCATCATGGCAAAGAAGAACATAAACATGCAGACAGACACATGAAGACAAAACGTTTTATCTCAGGTATGACAACTGAAAGCTGGACTTTTAGAAAAAAAAAAAAAAAAAAAAAAAACATGCAACCTGCTCTTTCAATGATTTTCATATTCTTTTTCATATTACTTTTTCACTATCATACCTTAAGAAGTCGTTTTTTGCTATGGACTTTTTAGAAAGTCAGCGATTCCGAATCAAGTAGGTAGACGCTATAAACTTTCAATAGTCGGTAGTTAAAACTTAAGCTGCATATAATTTGATTAAACGAAAACTTCACTAATAATAATTGTTAATAAAGTCAAACCATTTTGATAAAGTCGAAAAATGTTGATAAAACCAAACAATTTTGTTGAATTCGCAAATTGTTGGTAAGTCCAAAAATTATGATTAATTTAAAAAAATTTTAAAAAAATTGATAAATGTTTGCCAAGTCAATAGTATTTTGTTGAAATTGAAAACTGTTGATCAAGTCAAAACGAAAAAAAAATTAAAACGATCAGAGAATGTTGATAAAGACAATAAAATTAGATAAAGTTAGATAATGCTTAAGTATGTATATGTACGTTCCAAAAATGTTGCTGAATTTTTTAGCGAAATTTGATGTTTTATTGTGGAAAAATGTTACAATATATTTTATTCAAAGTATTGTCCGTTGGAAGCTACAACATTTCCCCATCTTTCAGGCAATTTATGAATTCCATCCCAAAAAAATTGCGCCGGCTTGGCGGCCAAAAATGAATCGAGCCAATTTTCGATATCTTGAACTTAAGTGAACCGTATTCCTGATAGGGCATTCTGCATCGATCGGAGCAAATGGTAGTCTGATGGTGCAAGGTCTGGGCTATAAGGCGGGTGAGGCAAAATTTGTATAAATTTCCCATCCGTTGTTTTCCAGGTAATATTTGACTGGGGCAGCAATATGTGGCCGAGCGTTATCGTGGTGGAAAATGATTGACTCGTGTCTGGTCGCATACGTTGGCCGCTCTGCCTGGATTTTCTGCTTCATTCGGATCAATTGCTGACGATAGAATTGAGCATTAATGGTTTGGCCACCTGGCAACAGCTCATAATGGATCACACCTAGCTGGTCCTGACCAGGACGTTCTTTGTCTTCGACATCAAAATAACCACTTTTAAACCACTCACGACAGCTTGATTCAGCTGGAGCATAGTCCCCATAAACTTCTACAAGAATGCGATGACTTTCGGCAGCTGTTTTCTTTGCAAAAAAATGACCCAACAAAACCTCCCGCAAATGCTGTCTTTTTCTCCAATTTTCGAAGTTATTCATCGTGAAAAATAATAATGATGCACACAAGATAAAATTGTTTTGTTGACTGATTTTGACAGCTGTCAAATGTACCTTCAAAATGACATATATATAAAGTTCGAGCTTTTACGATATTTGTTAGTACGGACATCCACCGTCAAATTCCGCTTGTACACCCAATAGTAAAAATGTTGGCACTATCAAAAATATTGATGAGTTAAAAATATTTTAAAATATCGCAAAATGTTGTTAAGTGTTAATTAAAGCAAAAAAGTTTTTTAATATCGAAAATGTTGATAGACTCAAAAAATGTTGTTCATTACCATATTCATAACAATTTAAAAGATATTGTCGAAAAACATTTAAACTGTCCCAAAATTTTATAAGGTCAAAAATTGTAAAGGGTCGAAAATAAGTCAAAAAATTCTGACAAGGCCAAAAAATGTTGATAAAACCAAACAATTTTATTGAATTCGTAAAATATTTATAAAACCAACAAATTTTGATTAGGTCGAAAAATTTTAAAAAATTGAAAAATGTTTCTTGAGTCAAAAAATGTTGACAAAGTCAATGAAGTCGAAAAATGTTGATAAAGTCTAAAGAAATTAAAATCAGAGAATTTTGATAAAAAAAAATTTAATAAAGTCATAAAATGTTAAGACTGTCCAAAATATGTTGATAAAGTCGACAAATGTTCATGAAGTCAAAAACTGCTGATAAATTCAAAAAATTTTGATAAAGACCAAAATGTTTACAAAGTCGAAAAATGTTGAGGTCGAAAATGTTGATTAAGTTAAAAAAATATTGATAAAGTCAAAAAGGTTGATAATGTCGAAATAGGTTGACATTGGTGAAAATAATGATATTGTTGAAAGGGTCAAAGTAAAATGAAAACATCAAAAAATTCCGATAAAGTCAGAAAATGTTTATGCTGTCGAAAAATTTGATAACAATCAAACAATTTTGATGTTGTCAGAAAATGTTGATAAAATCAAAAATATTGATGGAGTCGAAAAATGTTGGTTATGTGGATAAAGCACCTATGAAGTAGGAAAATGTTGAATATTGGTGAATTCGAAAAAAGTAACATAGTCAAAAATGTTAAAAATGCTAGAAAATGTCAAAAAATATTGAGAAGAGTCAAAAAATGTTGATAATGTCGAAAAAAAATTGAAGAAAAATACTTAGTAAATATAAAAAAAAAATTAAAGACTTTTATAATCGCTGGATAGTCAAAAAATATTACTCAGAAAGATGTTTAAGAAGACCTTAAGATAATACAAGCAAAACTTTGAATACAAATGTGTGGTCACAGCGGTATCTGCTACCTGCTAATACCAAAAATACACAGACAAACATACAAATTAAAAAAAAAAAAAAAATAATGATAACAGTACCAACTCAGGTCTGATTCATTTTGCATGATAAATGAGCTCGGAAACTTTGATACCTTCTCTCTCCTTTGGCTACCACTGCAGCAATGGTGGTTACACCAGCATCATCAAGAGCAGCTGCAGTAGTAGCGGTAACAAATCCGTTTCTGGCATTCACGTGACGATGATGTTGATGCGACAAAGAGACACACAGCCATAGACACAAATGTGTGTACAAGGAATAAACGAACGTAGCAACGCAGCCACTTCTGTGGTTAATTTACATGAGGTATAACAAGCACAATAACAAAAACAACAACAAAAATAACAACAATTGCAGTTTTGCAACAAAAACCTTAAGGGTTACCTATGTCATGAAAATAAAATGTTCATTTTCAATTATTTAAATGCAACTAACATTCTTGTGAATTGATAACTTGAAGCTTGGAGTTTTCAAGAAGATGTGCGGGTTCGTTCTATTTTACTGTGCTGGCTTGTTGCTCATTGTCGAGCGCTGTAAACATTTTAATGTTGATAGTATGCTGCTCCCGCGCTGAGGTAACATCTCAATGAGAATGATATAAGTATTTTTGATTGTTTTCGGTCTAAAGTGCAATTTCACTACAGTAGGGTTTTTGGTGTTAAACTTTCATTATATGTATAAGAAAACAAACAAACAAACAACAACAAATTTCTATTATAAAGTATTTCTTGAAAAGAAATACTGATGTAAATCTTAAAGAATATTGTTAAGAAGCAATAAGAAAGCTTATACTTGAAGACTTTTGGCCAGAGAAATAGTAAATTTCATCAGAATTATTATTTTGGTTTGACTGATACAAAGGGACTGTTATTAAGATCGAAATGTCTTTAATGCAAGATGTTGTTGTTTGTATGTATGTATGTATTCTCCTTTAACTCCTAGGAGGAGCATAGGGCCAATATGAAATCTCTCCATTTGTCACGATCCCTTGCGATGACTTTGATCTCTTGCCACGATTTTCCCGATTCTTGGATTTCCTAAAATTTTGAGAAACCATATTGGTTCCAGTTATAGGAGAATCATTCCTAACTATGCATGTTTCTTGCACCTCCAAATCCGATGTGCATGCTGCCGAGGCAGGTGGATTAACCACACTCTGGTGGGTACCACTTGGAGAGTTATTTCCCATCGTTTTCCGATCCATGCTTCATTAGTATAATCTTCTCGGCAACGCCCCACGCAGTAAGTTATAAGCTTAAAGCTGGATCCGGCAAGCGCTGCAAATATAGTGGCCAAATTCACTTTTAATTTCAGCCGTCCAATCTGGAACAGACGCTGACCTGGGAGCCGCCCACTCTGGATCAGACGCTTCAGGATTTCGACAAGATGCTTATTTTAAGGCGGCATCGACTCGCCTTGTCAGTGCCAGTTACGGGCATTGTGGGTTTTTCTTTCGAGGCGCAACGCTGTCCAACGCTACACCCTTCCACACCCTGGCTGGTCACCCGCTTTTAGTCGCCTTTTACGACAGGCATGCTTACCTCGGGCATATTCTGACCCCTTACCCGCAGGGGTGTTGTTTAATATTACCTTATGATATTTTGAGGTTTTCAAAAGGATTAAGCATTTCAAATTTTGATAAAAATTCCTTTGAAAGGGCTACTATGTTTGTGATAAAAGTTTTTCTCCAGAAAACTGGACCAGAAATATCGCTACGTCAATACTACAACTCAAGGTAACTCCTAAATTATCATTTTTCAGCTGAGTGGCCTATGGTATTTTTCATGATTTTGTACACAATCCTGTGTGACCAGAGTTCTCTAAAGTGACACCATTGCAAAGTTATAAGAAAAAAAAAACAAAACAAGGAAAGTCGAAATTCAGTGTTAGTTAAATTTTTTAAAAATATTAAAATTGAATTCTCTCAAAACTAGAAAATTGGAGTTACCTAGTTGTAGCATTGACGTGGCGATATAAGTCGGTCAGGTGGGAGGAACGCTAAGAGACTTGAGTTAATTTTTCAGGAAAAGCCAACCTAAGTTCAAAAAATGTATTTTTTTTTTGTTTGATTAGTACTCACCGCAGCCTATCGATGAATTTTCTAAAACATAATTATAACAAATTTTAGGAACGAATTAAAACACGGCTATAGTGACATTTGTTTCGTTTTTCGCCACAAAGACTCATCAGACGATTTTTGTTGTAATTATAGTTATTTATTTTACTAAATTATAATCGAAAAATTGCAAGTTGAAAAATTTTTTGAACCGAGGACGTCACGGTTGGTACAACTCTCAATCGCAGTGCCAGTCGCTACACCCCTCCACCATCTTTGGCCCTCTTACGAAGCCGACTTATTGCCAGTTTTGTTTGTCACAAAAAATGCCATAATTTGTTGTTTGTGTTATTTATTAATATTTGGTATGCAGTGAGTCAAAAATTCGAATTAATACTCAATTTTTAGCCGTTTCATCCTTGGAAAAGTAATATTTTTTTTATAAACTTTGAGTCAATGGAACATTAACTATGATAACACTTCATAAAAAAATTAAAATAAGGCGTTCTAATCACTTAAAAAGCAAAGAAATGATTTATTCATCTTTTTTATAAGGTCACAAAAGTATTTTGCTTTTTTGGAATATTTTACTTTGAGATTATTTATCAAGTAAAAGAGGCTTTTTTAATAATAACCATGGTAGCCATTATTTGAAGAGACATCATATAAACATTTTTGCGAGGACTCCATCCCTTTACGACATTTTCAGTCGGTGTTTTTTCCCATTTTTCTTGCAGTACTTGTTTGAGCACATTTTTGGATAAAATATGGTATTTTCTGACCATTCCACTAGATAAGGCCAAAAAATTTCTATTGGATTCGAAAAAGAATATCGCGGTGGTGTTTTAATCTCTTTAGTGTTGTACAGAAGTGTCCCAGGATGTGTATTTAGGGTCATTGTCTTTTGAAAATAAGAAGTCATCTTGTGGTAAACCCATTTTTTAACTACTGGGTGCAATTTTTTTTTGTGGAATTGGACTGATGTTCATGTCTATCCGTATTGCCACCGATAAGCTTAAGTTTCCTTATTCCATAAGCCGAGAACAGCCCACGACACACCATCATGTAAAATTATTGCTTTAAAGTTATAAAAGTTAATGGTTTTATTTGCTTTAAACCAGACCATGCTATTCCATTGAAATTAGACACCGTTTGGTCGGGGGCAAGTGTTCCCACCCTATCATTGCGTGTTCTCTCAAATAACTTTTAAGAATCTTTGCAAATATATGACAACTAGAACATTAATTTTCATCTGGCATTAAGTTAAATTTCCTATTTAAAACTATTTCAGTAAATGTAATTAATTCTTAAAAATTGGAAAATACTACTCATTACTTTCCAAACCAAAATTGATTTGCTACATCGTGCATAGCTTGAAGGCTTAATCCATATTTGATGTGCAATAAACCACTGCTAATCGTCTGCAGAATAAACTTCACTTCACAATAAAACAAAGAGCATTTTACCTTCATTTACTTCAAATCCATCGCATTGAAGTAATTGTTGGACTTCAAGGCTTTTTTTTTTCACAAAATAAAACTACCAGAGACTACAGACAAACTTTTGCGATAAATTTTTAAACTTCAATAACTGCGGAAACCTTTTCCAAAAGTCAACCTTTTTCTGTCAACTCTTAATTCCCAAGTAGAAAAAAAAGTAAACGCAGCATTTGAGAGATAAGTTTTAATGCCAAACCTTTTTGAATTTCAAAATAAATTATAAAAAAAAAACTAAAGAAAACTAAAAAACGAAAGAATTTAAAATATAAATTCCCATAAGAAATTTAGTTCAGAGTTCAATGTGCCGCCACTCTCGCTTAGTCAGGATACCACTCACACATGTAAATAAATCAGCTAAATGAAAACTACTTGAATTGTCGAAAAGTTTTTCAGAAAAGTAAAGTCAAAATATAAAAAAAAAAAAAAAGTACTTTATTTCTACCGCTATCGCTGCTTTTTTTGCATGCAAGGACTACTTTCCGCCTGCAAAAAAACGAAAAGGATGCGCGCTTACACTGACTTAAAGTTTTTACTCTGTGTTTGCTTTGTGAGTGGCTTTTTTACCCGTTTGCTCTTGCTTTTATATCAAAGTCTTTTATTTTTATATTTTCCTTTATTTTTTTTTTTTTTGTATCTCATTCAGTATGTATTTTTTTTTTTTTTTTTTTTTTTTTTTTCTTTCTTCTTTTGCTTATTGGTTGCGCGCAATATTGAAAATTCTTTAGCAAAAACTTATCAAGCGAAAAGTTTGTGGCTTTTTCCAACATTTCTTCAACGCTTGTGCTATCATCAGCCCACAACATCAACCTGCTAGCAGTGGCAGCAACAATAACACCGACAACAGCAACAACTAAGTGGTTAAAGTTGCGTTGTAATGGCAACTTGGCTTCGCAGATACCCCGATTACTGCGTTGCTTCAGCTGGCTGTAGCGCATTAACCTTCGAAAGATGCCACGAGTTCGCGCATTTGTTTGCTTATCGAGTGAATATAGTCATTGTTTTTTTTTTTTTTTTTTTACTAAGGATTTTCTTTATTTTTACTTAGGAATAGACAGAATTGCACAGTGTTTAATATCTACAAATAAATAATTGCAAAAATGTCTACAGTACAAATAAAAAAATAGACTTACCACGGACCGTTGATGCGAAATCTTTGTGGAATATTTGACAATTCTCAACGATGATAACTTTTGACAAAAAAAAGTCTGTCATAAATTATGTGTATACCTCTTTTTGAACAAAAAACCGAATAAGTTCACCAAATCTTATCATTTGACAGGTTTTCTGATAAAAAGAACAGGATTTTCCACATTAAAGTTTTTATTCAGTTTTTTGTTCCTCTTCTTTTAATAATTCCAATTGTGTTTTAAGTGTAAAATAGATTTTAAAGTCAATAAAACAGCACTATATCGATACGTCCAACGTAAAAGTTGGTAACTCGAAAATCGTAGTTGATCACTTTTGTATTGTTTTCGTTAATACAAGAAACCCAAAAAAAAATTTAATAAATACTTTTGAAATCTGTAGACAAAATAAAGGTTTTTCGACTATTAAATCGTTGTCACTATTCCAAATTGATTTACAGAGATATTATCAATTTCAACTAATAATTTGGATAAAATGAATACATAAGAGTTGTAACTCTAGTAACCACCTAATGATCTCTTTCAATTCCATACGAAAAGTTGGTAACTTAACTTGCCAACTAGCATTAAAAATATTTTACGGACATTTCAGTGGTATATAGGACTTACAACCACTGATTTTTAAAGAAAAATTAACTTATAACTTTGTAAGTTAAGTTACCAACGCAATATGTCATTTTTGTCCCGTGCATAAGTTATAAACTTAAGTTGCCAAGTTTTTGCATGGAGACCTTGTAACGAACTCCGGTTTTCCCCGGTTTTATAGCTGGGATATACTCAGCCTTTCCAAGATTCAAGGTCCGTTTCAAGATAGAAGAGAGTTAGTTTCGAGTTTTAATTAATTCGAGTATAAATTTACAGTTTAAGTTTTGTTACAATATTAGTTTTCTTACTTTCAGCTTTATACAATTCAATTTTATTCTTAACAATGTATAAAATAAACTAAGTAATAATTATTTAATTATTCAGTAGATTTAGCGTTATATAATTCAATTCAGTTCGTAAAAATAATAATAATCCAGGCTTGGTTCTTCTGGCGGAGTGATTCACGAAGTATCTGATTCCCAGGGGCGATCTGGGACAAGCGAGCGAGAGGTAGAAATTGGTTTTGATGTAAGTGTTTAAAGAATAGACGAGTTCGTTGAATAGTTTAGTTGCAGAATTATATTATGTGTTGTAGAATGTCCGAGTTGGGACACGATAATATTAGACTGTCGACCAACAAGTCTGAAGTCTAATAAAAGACTAAGGCGATCTGGGACAAGAGAAAGCAAGCGAAGTAGAATGTCCGAGTTGGGACACGAGAATATTAGACTGTCGACCAACAAGTCTGAGGTCTAATAAAAGACTAGGGCGATCTGGGACAAGAGAAAGCAAGCGAAGTAGAATGTCCGAGTTGGGACACGGGAGCATTAGATTGTCGACCAACAAGTCTGAGATCTACTATAAGACGAGAGCGATCTGGGACAATAGAACTCAAGTGAAGTAAAACGTCCGAGTTGGGACACGAGAGTATTAAACTTGTTGACCAATAAGTCTGAGGTTTAATAAAAGCCGAGGGCGATCTGGGACAAGAGAAATCAAGCAAAGCAAAACGTCCGAGTTGGGACACGAGAGTATTAAACTTGTCGACCAATAAGTCTGAGGTTTAATAAAAGCCGAGGGCGATCTGGGACAAGAGAAATCAATTTAAGTAAAACGTCCGAGCTTGGACACGAGAGTATTAAACTTGTCGACCAATAAGTCTGAGGTTTAGTAAAAGCCGAGGGCGATCTGGGACAAGAGAAATCAATTGAAGTAAAACGTCCGAGTTTGGACACGAGAGTATTAAACTGGTCGACCAACAAGTCTGAGGTTTAATAAAAGCCGAGGGCGATCTGAGACAAGAGAAATCAAGCGAAGCGTCCGAGTTGGACACACGAGCGAAATCAAGAGGAAGGAAAATTAGTTGATCGACGAAAATGTCTGAACAACTAACGAGAGTACAGCGTGTAGCTATCAGGAGCGGTTAGCCGATCGACGAAAATGTCTGAACGCTAACGAGAGTGCAAGGTAGGCTGTGAAGTCACTGCCAGAGCTCTTGCTTCTGTGGCTGCTCAAGCCAGAATGATTTTGTATGGCCATCAAAGTGCTATTTATACTCAAAAAAAATGTATTGCGGCTACCAACAATTTTATTTATGACACGTGTTGTGTGCATGATCTGCATTCCGCTGTTTTGTTGTTGCTTGTTGTTCTTCCAAAAATCTGCACATGGTTAGCGGTGGCTGCTGCAGCATTGTTGTTGGTTGTTTACGCAAATTTTGGTGCACGTGGCTAGCGTAGAAATGTAGCTGGCTTTCTTCTGATTTTTTTACATGTGATGCTGGCATGATCGCGTGATTGCTTCGCTTCAGCGCTGGTTGTTTCTATGAATATATTTTTTTATTATATGTAAATGTGAATATGGAAAAAATGTTTGGATTAATATTTTTTTGTGGAAAATATTGATCCTTACAACCTCAGTAAAATATACTTAGGTTGTAACTTAAAAAATTGCTCCCAGCCCTTCAAATTTCAAGCTAGAGGTACCAAAATTTGACACAAGATGGAATCTAGTGCGCTCATTTCGAAAATCATTGTCCCGTAATAAGTTGGTAACTTGAGTTACAAACTTTTATGTTGGATGAATCGATATCAATTTTATAATTGTTTTGGAACAGAAATACATGGTGTTAATTTCATAAGTACACATAAGAAAATTACTTTATATAAATAAACTTCAGAAATAATTTACATTATTTTGCTACCAACAAGCATGTTTAAGAAGACATGTTGGGCTGAGCGTACTATTCCTGATTTCGACAAATGCATCTGCAATGCATCACCTGTGTTAGATTCTGAAATCTTACGCGGACAAGTTTTCTAAGGTTTTTGTTTTTGGTTTTTATGTTAAACACTGAACAGTACGCTCAATTCAACTTGTCATCTGATACATGCATGTTGGCAATAAAATAAACGCAATATTAAGTTTCGCTTAGTCCATTGACAACGACCATTGTAGAAGCTGCACGAGGAAGACGAAGAATGAGCAATGCACATTAAGGTTATGGCTGATACAGTGGAGAGTAGACCATACCACCTTAGAGGCAAAACAAAAGCCACCGTAAGCTGTCGAATCCGAAGTATTTTTGCGAGGCCACTTCGAATTTTTTTTTTTTTTTTTTTTTTTTTGACAGAACGTATGGGTCGCGCAATAACATTTTTCGTCATATCTTTGGCATTTAAAGCCAGATCATAAATTTTGATTCATCAATGTTTATGTCTCCAAGAGACTTATTTTTCGCTTCACAGGCCATTGCTATCAGGTACTCAATTCTAGTACAGACCCTCTAGAACTCAGCTCCTACCATCCAAATGCACCACACTATTGTACGATAACTAAAGCTCGAAAAAATCCTTATACATTTTCTAAGAAAGTTTTTCGATTATTCCATCAGAACTGTTTTAAAAAAAAAAAATTTGCATTCTTTTTGCCTCTACATCTTACCAGAAACAAAAAGTCAACCGTAAGCTATCGAATGCGAAGCATTTTTACAAGGCAGTTCCGAAAAAAAAAAAAATTTTTTTCCCGTAGGGGTGCATTTACATTTTTCTTTATATCTTCGGAGTAACATTACGATCTTAAAGTCTGTTATCAATATTTATGTCTCAAAGCGACCTATTTTTTTTTTGCTTCGAAGGTCATTGACATCCAGTACCCCACTTTAGTACTTACCCACCAGATCTCAGTTCTCTCTTTGAGAGGTAAGCATTGATGTATCATTCTTCAAGATCGCACAAAAAAATTTACCAAATTGCCTTGCTTCGGATTCGATGGGGTGCAATGTACTGTTTTTTTTTTTTTTTTTTTTTTTTGGTACGGTCTAGCTGAAAGGGTTCTTGTTATTTTGCCAACTTTGTAAGAAACTAGCTGATTTAGCATAGCAGTCTTAGTCTTGGTCTTTTTCTTGCACATTGAGTCTTGGTCTTGGTTTTGATATTGAGTTTTGGTCTTGACCTTGGTCTTGAACAAATTTCTTAATATTATAAAGTTGATTTTGTGACCTTTTTAATTGTAAAATTTGTGGATGTTCGGGCTTTAAGGTCAATTTTAAATTAAAAACTTTGTTTTAAATTTAAAATTTTTAAATTTATTTACTTCCGATATTTCAATGGACACTGGCAATCATCCTCAAGGACTATAAAATATACTTTTTACATTGTAAGTAAAACTGTTTATAATTGTGTATTTAAGTTTTGTAATTAATGTGTTTCTTAATATTGTTGAGTATTCAAAATTTGCAAACCCTATTTCTTATCTCTTTCTATTTCTTTACCAAATTTCAAATTGAGATATGATTTTATGATTAAAAGGGGCGTAACACACCTATTAACTATAAATTCGCAAGAGTAAAAAGTAGTCTTGGTCTTGCTGATCATCGTGAGCAAGACCAAGACTAAGACCATAGCAGTCTTGGTCTAAGTCTTGCACTGATATCAGCGTCTTGTTCTTGACTTTGCAAAATTAACAAGACCAAGAACAAGAATCAAGATCAAGACTTATTATGCTCATCACTACTTAATACCCTAAAACAGTCACATCTAAAATATCAGTAAAAGTCCAAAAGTATCGAAAAACACCAGGAATATAGTCTTAAATATCGGTCAAATTCCAATAGTTTTGAGAATATTAACCCTTTCAGGACCGTAAGGAATTGGGAGCTTATGCAACCATGTTAGCAATTTATAATGGTCTATTGGGCGTCCAGAAAACATATTTTAAAATAAAAATTCAAAAAACTTTAACGGTTTTTCTGGAGTTTTCTAGGACATATGTGTCCCTATGGTCGTTAAGGGAGACTTTTTCCCCATACATTTTTATACGGGGAAAATATGCCCTTATTTCAAAGGGTGATAACTCGGAAAGTAAGGGTCCAATTGAAAAAATTTGAAGGTATGGTTTGATAAGTAAGATTAGGGCTATTTGGTGTCATCAAAAGCATTAAATTAAACCATCTCCTAGAACTACACCGCAAGATTGAAAACAGCGCTTTCTCAGCTTTAAGCACGGATATCTCAAAATCCTGAAGTATATGGGCAATTCTGGCCACGGATTCAAATTCAGTGTCAAAAAGTACGTTACAGTACATATGTCTACTAAAAGGTTCATTAAATTTTTTTTATTTTGATTGCCTGTGAAATTGGTAAAATTGTAGTACAAAAGTGAGTTGAAAAGTTACCCTTAACGACCGGTGTCCCATTTTGAATTTTATGATTTATCAATATACTAAACTTAAATAATGGTTCAATTAATGTATAAAACAAAAATTTACTAACCTGACAAAAGTTATTTCACACTATAAAACGCTTAAAAACACTTTAACACTTATAAATTCTGCAGTAAAGTAAAGCAATAGTTCACCACACAAACTGACACATTAGAATAATCATACAAAAATAAGGGTGCTTCTGATGGTGTTGGCAGATCTAATAGGAATGAAGGAAGCGTTTAGGGACTGATAAATGTCAAAATTACATATATCGGTTTCTTACTTATTTAAATATAAATTATTTTTGTCTTAGGACACATATGTCCCTATGGTCCTGAAAGGGTTGAAAAACATCGAAGAAATCTTTAAAATTCCAAATATGATATGGAAGCACTTAGTTGACATCTTTGCTAAAATCACTTTCTTAATATCAAATTCTTTACACTCTCTTCAAGAATTAAAAAAAGAAACAATAAACGATAGAGACAAAAAGACAACAACAATACATACTTCCAGAAGCAGCATAGCATTAATGACCCAAATGCAAACGAAAATTTTTATTCTATTATTGACTTTTTCAACAACTTCATACTAAAAAAAAAGAATAACTTCCTTTAAAAAATCAAAAAAAAAAAAGTATTGCAATATGCTCGTCAGCGCAAATAGAATGTTTGAAAAGAAAAATTACTAAAATTGGTTTGTTAGTTTTGCGCAACAGCGTTAAAAAGTATTTTCATATAACAAATTTTGTATAAATAGTACAGATTCGGGTTGGCTTACCTATCGGTAAGTTTTCTAAAAATAAAGGGTATCATAATGTGCTTTCCAGGCTTTTGCAGAAAAAACTTGCATATTTGACAAAACACTAAATTTATTTTTCGCCCAAAGCACTGTACACCAAAGACATACCACAAAACAAAAACAACATTAGGCTTTTGCGTGAATCGAGTTTTTGATAAAAAAAGAAAAAAGTGTTAGTGACGCAAAAATTTCATTTACGTGCACACAAACGCATTCACTTCATCATATAAATAACATACTGACTGTTCATCATCATCGTCAGGTATACCAGTAACATTTTTATCATTTGAATGTAGTTTTGGCACCCACTTCTCACACAAGCACACAGCCTAACTCATACGATAACAACTTTTGCTCGAATTTTTTAAGTCAATCATCATCATCATCAACATCAGCTACAGCGTTACAGCAACATCATTTTTGCTATTTACTCAAACGCACACATATGTAGTTACAAGCACACCACACACACACACGCACGCACGTGTGTATGTGCATGCAATGTTCGTTATATCTGCTTTATTGGAAAATTCGATTTCCGTTTTGAATACGTGTTGTGGTTTCGCTAAGTTTCTTCTTAGTATCTGGATGTGTCTTATGTGTCTCGTCATCATCTTTGTTGCTGCTGCCATTGCTACTTGTCGTATTGCTGGTGCTACGTTGGATGCTGCTGCTGATGTTGCTGCTGCTCTTGATGGCTGATGATGGCGCATATCCTGTCTTTCTATGTATATTTGTGCATGTGTATTTGTGTGTGTATGTATAGTTTAACGTCTAGATTTCTGCTTTCTTATACAGCAATTCGTTTATCTTATCCATTTTCCCATTTTCTTGTAATCTTGACTTCACTTCACTAGAAGTTTGTTGCGTATTATAGCAAAGTTCAATGCTGCCTTTCCATGGTGCCAACAAGTTGACTGCCTCTGCTGCCAATAAAGTGGGAGTAGGTATGCAAATCAATAGCATTTTTCCCAGTGACAGCGTATTAAGGTAAAAATTTTGGTGTTTTTATAGAATGCAGGAATTTTAGCAAGGACTATTTTGTATTTAAAGAGAATTTTTTTTTTTGTGGTTTTAATGATCTTCAGAATTATTTTGATCGAAACTAAAAATAAAATAAACCATAAATTGTTAAGCCAGCATCACTCCATTTTGTCCACCAATGAAGCATTTTACTATCTGTACAATGTGTCTCCTATATAATAGCCTGTAAAAGGAAAGAAGGAGTAAAACTGTCGGATAACTTCTAAGCCAGAGTGGCGCTTTGTTTTTGCTTATTTATCGCTTAGCTCACAATTGGCTTTTTATTTTATATACGTAAACAAAAAAATGGGTCAATTTGTATGGAACGAAATTTTACCTGTCTGGCACAGCAAAAATCTTAAAGTTTGGATAGTTTGGAGAAATTTTTCCGAAGAAAGCATATAATTTTAGTGCAATTCAGATTTAATCCCATAGGTTTTTATTAAGTCAAAGAAAATAAAGACTTATACTTCATGAACTATAGCACTTTAAATTCAAGATTCAAATCTGCACTTTTCTGCGTAGCCATATAACTTTAATTCGCTTATCTCCTAAACTACAAGATGTCTCTCCAAATTATCCAAACTTTACGATTTTACCGTGCCAGACTGGTAAATACATTCGTCCCACCCTAGTTTACACGTAGTATATATGCAGTTTTTATTGCTACTGCTAATTTGTTCTGTACTTTTTATGGCTATTCCACTTTTTTTTTTTTTTGAATTTAATTTTTTGATTTGACTTGACTAATGAAATCTCATTTATTTTTTTAGTAATTCTACTCTTTTTTATCTAACTACTGAAACTGCACGAAATGAATACTAATGAATAGTGTGACACTTTGTCCTTCGAACTTAAACAGTTCTTGTTATGGAAAATGAATGTTAAAGTACATGCTTAAAAAGGAAAATATTCTCTAAGCTTTAAAGTAAGCTTTTAAAAAGTTATAATATATATATTTTGATGCTCAGCTGTTTATACGTTTAAGATCTTAAGACTCGTCAATTAGCAAGAATTTAATTAGTTACTTAATAAAAAAAACATTTCCTACAAAATATAATAACTGCTTTTGTAACTTTTGATATCCAATGAATAAATATTTTTAGTGTTGCACTTTATAATTGTCAATTCTTCCAAGTGGTCGTCCCTGTTGCAATTTTAAAAGGGTGTTCATGAACTTCTTGATTAACACAACTATTTTGTACATGTATTGTATTGTTTATATTTTGAATATTGCATCCCGGATTCACCTGCTTTAAATGGTTGTACTAAAATTTAAAAGAACATGCATCAGTGATAGGCTTTGCATTACTAAACTTTCAATGACTGGGATACATAAAATAAACGAAATGCTCAGCAATTGATAACTTAAGCACATAGATCTAGAAAAAATGGAATTCCATTTTTCTAATCACATCGAAAAGTCATAATCTATTTTATTAAACTATATCTATCTTTAAACTTTTCCGATTGGACTCTTACTTTCCCTTTGAAGTAAACGAATCTCATCCCACATACAAAGGACTACATTATATATGTAGCAGAAAACCAATTTATGATTAAAAAACAAAATACTTCATTTTTTTCTTGAACTGTGCCATAAGTCTAAAAACAGCGCTTTCTGCAACTTCAATCAACGATATCTCAAAATTTTTGATTCAGCTTTAAATAAATCGTAAGGTTACATACATATAACTAGTAAAAGTACATAAACGTTTTTTTTTTTCTTTGTGTGCCTGTGTAATTATTTATCTTAAGTATCATTTTTGAATAACTTAAAAATACACATATAGGGCTTAAAATCACCAAGGTGTTAAATTTTAATATAGACTTTATGATGAAATATATCACAAGCAGTTATAGCAAGTAGCTTTTATTATCGCTTATCCTGTGTTTATACAAATCTTTAATGGAGCAAGCACAGAATCCATTACTTTTTTTGTAACATTACTTTTTTCAGAGCTTTCACTAAAAATAGTCATTTCGGAAAAGTTTTTGAAAAGTTCATAAGATATATCTACCATTTTATGGGTTTAACCTCATATCTTTAATGTCCCGAAACGATCTAGTCTTTCCGTTATGACACGACAGTTTACTAAGGTAGTGATATAGGGTGGTACACTGTTCAGTAGCTCGCCCTCGAGATATTTGAAATGCACAAAATGCAGATTAATTTTAAACAAAATATGTTTTCAATACGTAAAATTTTTCTTTTTTACATTTATAAAGCTATATCTTGATATTCCAATGGCTATATCTCCGTCAGTTTTGCGAATTTCGAAAAACGGAACTAAGAAGAATTGTTCAAAATAGTCCCAAAAATCTTACATTTTTCGGTGTTCTACCGATTACCACCCTGTATACTTTGAGTTTTATTCGGAATTTTTGAAATAAAGTGTTTTATGTAGATTCCAATTCACTTTCCTTGAAAGCTGACTTTTTTTCCACTTTTCTTCCGAAATTTGTCTATCGCCAAACTAAGGAACTTCATCCAGTTAACTCGCGATTTAAACTTTACACCTTAAATATGACGTTAAAACTTCTCAAACTAAACCAATAATTCATACTCTACTTATGCAGTGTTGTGTACGTAATAAAAACAACAACAACAAATAGAAATACAGTCAGCCACTTACCAATTTGTAACTTCTCAGCCAAGAGAAAAATCAAACTAAATATGGCAACAGCAAGGAAGCAGTCAAACGACGACGCCAACGCTGACGACGATGACGATAAACGACGTAGATGACGTGCATTTTGGAATGAAAATGATGATGATGATGACGATGAAGAAGCAACTTTTCGCTTTGGTTTGCGCGAGTTGAAGGATATAAATTGTTGCTGATGCTTTTGCAAGTTGCTGTTGCTGCTACAGCTATTCTTGTTCTTGCTGTTGCTATTTCGACTGGTTGTTGCAATGATTACGTTAAGAAAGCTGGAAGCAATTTTTGCCATATTGCAACGCAATAACTCAGTGGTGGTGGTGGAGGTGGTGTTGATGCTGGTGCTGTTAGTGTTGTAGTTGGTGGTTGCACTGTTCTTGTTGTTGTTGTCGCTGTTGCAGACTGCAAGTATTGCAGCAGCAGCTGAAGTGTTAGTGAAGGATGATAAAACTGTTGTATCAGTGTTGGTGGAGGTGCGCATTTCAATGTTTTCAGCTAAAGTAGGGTTAACAACAACAGTTGCTGCAGTGCTGCTTATGTTGCAACTCTTGCTCTTATTCAGCAGCAGCTGTTGTTTTTGTCGTTGTTGTAGCATTATTTGCTTTTCGATTGCTGCTGTTGCTGTTGTTGTTGCTCCTGCTTTCGATGTGGCTGATGTTGTTGATGATTTTAATGATTTGCTGTTGGTTTTTGCCGTTGCTGGCTTTGTTAATGGCATCTCTACAGTTGCTGCTGTTGTTGTTGTTGTTGTTTTCATTTCAATTTCCTGCTTAATTCTATTCAACGTTGATTCAACATAACTTTTCGTATTAAAAAAGCTCGTAAAGCTTTCAAGCATTGTACCCAGTTTTAAGCGATTGTAACTGCTGGCTTGATTTTTGTGATGCGTCATAGTTTTTGCATTTTCTTTCATAATTTTTCAATTTAATTTTTTGGATATATAAAAAATAAATTTATTTTTTTTTGGAAAAAAAAAAGTTTTAAAGCTTTTGGATCACCAAAACATGTGCTCGAGTGCTTGGAATGTTGACTATTTGTTGTTATTTCGATCCTTAAGATTTTGAGCTTGATTTAATGCTTGTTTGAAAAAAGCTTTTTCCGATTTTCTGCAAACGCTTTTTTTAATGATCAACAATTATCCTTTCAAAGCTATTGGTATCGTATAAGTTAAGCTTAACTCGTATCTTATATTTGTTTCTAAAGTGAGCTTTTTGATAAGTTTTCAATTCAGTAATTAACTTTAAGCTCGTTTAGTTTTAAATTTTTATGCACGCAGTTTCCAAGTACCCTCTACACGACTTCACGTAACATGCAAACTACGTAAGCAAATTTTTCATTTAATATGAAAGCTTTTTAACAAGTTTTTTTTCCTGCAGCACCAGTTTAGGTATCTGTTGTATTTGTTTTGTGCTCCGCTTACGAGGTATTTAAATTTTCTCTTTTATCTTTCGGCTTATCAGCGTGTCTATTTGTTTTCCACTGTTTTACACTGCAAATAGGGAGAAAAAAGAGAAAAGAAAACAAAGAATTAAATTACAACATAAATTTTAGTGTTTTTTTTTTTTTTTTTTTCTACTACAAAATTGCTATGCTGCTAAATAGTGGCGCAAGTATTTGCAAACTAAGCCCAGTTTTAGCCGTTAGCAAAACAAAAAATAACCCTTTCTATCCCAACCAAACCACTCTATGGCCGAGCATATTTATTTCCACAAATTGCTAACCATTTATTATGTTGCTGCTATATTGCTGTTGTTATATTTTTGTTTGTTCAACATGTTGTATTTGCATTTACTGGCTTGTTGTTGCTGTTTCACTGCAACTTTAAGTTTATTCATTTAGTGCATGTTTTGTGCAAATTTCATGTTACCCGCGGTTGTTGATTTTAATATCAGAAACATTGCAAACAGCAATACTTTTTCTGCTACTAAAAGTAGGAAAACAAAAAGGAATGACTTATAAAAAAAATAACAACAATATAACATATACAACAAAATAAACACGCATATTCCCACTGTGCATAGCATTAGATTTACACTCAACAATTTTTATGTGTTGAATTGGCTTAACCATGAAAACAACGTAAAATGCTCCAGAATGCCAGCAATTTTTAATTAAATTTGTTGTCCATTAAAGCAGTTTTTTGTCACTAATTGCTGTCAGCAGATTTTGATGCAAAATAATTGCAAGTTTTTATTTGTCTATTTTAGAGAAATGCTGCAAACTTAATTTAATTGCTGAGATATTTTCAAAACTTCTACAGCATTTTTGAGTCTGGCTAACTACCTTTGTACAAAGCCAATACAATACTTACCCCTCTAATAGGTTAGACAGACGATAGTTTATATACGAATTATAGAAGTCATAGCGCAAATCTTTTTATTGCATGATTTTAGGCATTTTTTAAAAACATATTTCATAGACATTGACCGAAAGAAAATTTCCCAATTCAGGGGCCAAAAAATTCTAATTAGCTTTTCTGATGGTTATCTCACTAATAATCTTGTTTTTGATGTTTTAGAATTTTTAGGCCCCTGAATTGTGTTCTAATTTTTTGTTTTTCCTTAGTTATGCACCACTTTGCTCTTGGAACTCACTGATATTATACTATTTTTGCAAATGCGTTGAGGTTGAGCTGTGGTGGGTTTCGAGGCGCGCAAAGCTAACCAGTCTCTCATTAAATTTTTATATGCATTTTGCCTTTTTTATCGTGATTTTGTTGGTGTTTTACATAAGCCCATTGAACACTAAGCTCAAACTAACAATGTCATATGATCCATGCTTGTTGGTAGCAAATAATAACAGAATTGTACAGCATTATCACCCAGATCTTAGAAAATGGGTTCGAACAGACCCTCAAAAACAGGATATAACGGGTTAATATGGCACGTAGAAATGTTCCCTGTGTGATTTTCTTATGACCTTGGCACAACAAGTTTTATCCAAAAAGTAGTTTTAGTGTTTTATAATGGTACGGAGTTTCGAAAATACTTTTCTTGTGCGTATTTAAGCTATAAAAACAAAATTTGTATAGTTTTAATTAACAGACAATATTTTTTTTTATACTTTGAGTCAAGGTAAAAAATATGAGATATCGTATGATTCAATCCGAGTATTTTTAAGGTTACAGTAAAATAAAAACCTTAGCCATTTCATGCAAAATCTTGGTTTGATTTGGTTTTTATTTTGTAACGAGCTCCACAATACTCGGAATGAATCGTACGATATCTCATATTTTACACGTTGAGTTAAGGTATGGGAAAAAAAGTGTCTGTTACTTAACATTGAACAAATATTTTTTTAGCTGAAATACGCACGAGAAAAGTATTTCTGAAATCTCATCCCACTGTAAAAATCTATGACTACATTTTGGATAAAACTTGTTGCCCCGATGTCATAAGAAAATCACACAAGGAACATTTTGACCTGATATATTAATCCATTATATCCTGTTTTTGAGGGTCTGTTTGACCCCATTTTCCATAAACTGGGTTATAAAGGGTTTTACAAAAATATTTAAGAAAAAATTTCACTATGGGTCATCGAGGCCAAGAAATGCTTAAAACTTAAGGATAATGCGTAAAAAAGTGAAATGAAAATGTAATGTGAAAAGGTTGGTTGTAGATTGTCAGAATCTTGGTATTTTGGAAAAAACCTTAAATTGTTGTACAGTGTTAGTAGACATTTAAAAACTCTAATAAGAGTCAACGATAGTATTTTGAAGAGGCGTTCATAATCAGCGTTAGATGTCTTCCGACTGCGAATTTAAAAAATTTACAGAAATCGATATTTGGAACTGTATACTATCTATACTGCAAAAAAAATAATTTTTTAGGTGTGAGCTTACTGTTCTGTGTTTTTGAGTAAAAGCAACAGCATTACAAAAACAAGGCAAAATGCATAGGTAAAAAAAAAAAATGCACAGAACCAATTGACACGAGATTTGTTGGTAGCTTATTAATTAGCCCAGGCAAATTAGCATAAAAATTGACGTTAAATAACAATAATTAGTACAAAGCTGAAAATCGGTACAGACCTTAGATACACCATTATAAGTAAACACTCAAAAGTCCCCATTGATCCCATGTGAGCTAAAAAAGTTATTCAAGGTCAAAGGTCACAAAAAATAGTTTTTTGGAAATATCTCGCCAGCCGTAGCCTCTCGAAAAAAATGTTCGTCCGCAATTTTATAGCAAATAAAATTTCCTATAAAAATGATCTGCAAATTAATTTCATACGATTTATAGCTTAGAAGATATTCATATTTAAATTGCGGCAAAAATTAGTAAACTGAGCGTGCCGAGTATGAGTGCGCATAGTGATGTGTTGAGCTTTAAATTTAATTAACTCATGATCGGTGAGTCGCACGTAAAAAGTGAAAATACCGTTTGAAGAAAATTGCTTGCTTTATAAAATGCATGTTTTTTTTCTTTTGTGTGACTAATGGTTTAGGAGATATTTTTTGACAATCCCAAAATTTAGAAAAAAACAGTTTTTGCAAAATATCTCGGAAACGATGTGCCCTAGGAAAATTTTTTTTCATCCATTTTGTAGTACATGCAATTTCCTGTGGCGGTCCCCGCGAACTCTTTTTTCGTCCGACTTACCGTTCAAGAGATATCGCGATTTGAAAATCATTCAAAAATCAACTTTAAAATTATTTTGCAATGCACACTTGTATGCCGCAAGGTCTTTGCTTTGCCGTAGCTACGTCGACTAAGCACATGATCGTTTTCAGGGCTGTCACATGGTATTTTTTTAAGTAATGCTTAAAGCATATGTTTAGCAAAATAAAAAACATAAATTTTAGTTTCAAAAAGTTTATATAAACTTTAAAAGTCCAACATTCACTTTTAGGGTTGCCACCTGGTCTTTTTTCGTATATTTGGCTTAATCCATAAACTTTAAAAGCAAAAAGAAATTTTAGTTTTAAAACGCTTAGATAAAGTTCATAAAAATCTATTATAAGTTTTTAGGGTTGCCACCTAGTCATTCTACAAAATTTTGATTACATCTCACTTCTTTTCGTCTTAATTCAACTTTTTTGCTTTCGATTTGCAGACCATTTTTATAGGAAATTTTATTAGCTATAAAATTGCGGACGAACATTTTTTTCTGGAGGCAACGGCTGACGAGATATTTCCAAAAATGCTAATTTGCCTAGACTATAACGTAAATCATTATCTGTTCAAAAGAACAAAAATAATAAAATAAATTTTTAGTTTTTTAACGCGAAAATTTTTGTGAGAATGCAAGTTATTTGCAAAAAACTTGTTTTTGTTTGCCGAAATGGGCCTTTCACAGAACAAAAAACAAAAGTAGATATCATTTTTAAGAGTCCCTCTTACTGTTGAGGTGATTTCGGAATGATTTGTTTAGCTTCATACAAATCAAACTATGTAGTTTACTGTATACATCTATATATAAATAGGCAAACGAAATCGGTTAGGTCCCTGTTTCCATACCTAAATCTCAACCGATTTGCTTTATTTTTTTTTTTTTGGAAAGGCTGCAAGGAGGAGCAGTGCATAGGACTATATATTTTTTTAAAGTGGGCGGTGCCACGCCTCTAAATGAAAAAAAACCCTCTCACAGCTAAACCGCTGCATCGATTTTAACGAAATTTGATACGGCGGTAGGGTTCGCATTAAGAAATGATACTATGACCATTATGTTTTCCAGTAGTCGATACCACGCCCCTAAATGAAAAAATGGTCTCACGGCTAAGCCGCTGCATAGATTTTAACGAAATTTGGTACGGAGGTAGAATTATCACTAAGGAACGATAATAAAGCCATTATGTTTTTCAGTGGGCGGTGCCACGCCCTTAAATGGAACAAACGCTATCACAGCTAAACCGCTGCATCGATTTTAACGAAATTCGGTGTGGAGATAGGGTTAACACTAAGGAACGATAATATGACCATTATATTTTTCAGTGGGGGGTGCCACGCCCCTTAATAAAAAAAATGGTCTCACGGCTAAACTGCTACATCGATTTTAACGAAATTTAGTACGGAGGTAGAGTTAGCACTAAGGAACGATAATATGACCAATATGTTTTTCAGTGGGCGGTGCCACGCCCTTAAATGGAAAAAACGCTCTCACAGCTAAACCGCTGCATCGATTTTAACGAAATTTGGTATGGAGATAGGGATAACACCAAGGACCGATAATATGACAATTATGTTTTTCAGTGGGCGGTGCTACGCCCCTAAATGGAAAAAACGCTCTCACAGCTAAACCGCAGCATCGGTTTCAACGTAATTCGGTATGGAGGTAGGATTGGCACTAAGGAACGATAACATGACCATTATATTTTCAGTGGACAGTGCCACGCCCCTAAATGGAAAAAACGCTCTCACGGCGAAAATACTGCATACGATTTTTATAAAATTTTGTATAGATATAGAGTTAGCACTATACAGCACGAAAGCATGATTGATTTTTATGAATTTTGGTATAGAAAGATATCAAAAACTGTTTGCTCTTTAGTAGGAGTTACACGCCTCTAAATGGAATGTACGATATTGCAACTTAGCTGCTGCACCGATGCAGATAACCTGAACCCTAAGGAAGAATATTAAAAGCTTTTTGTGTTTTATCGACCACGGAAGGGTATAAAAACTTTTTCCTTTGTTTTGTGGTCAAATCGAAATGGTCGAATTTCGGCCACAAGGCGAACTCTAGTACATATACATACTTAAAATCTTTTTGGTTAAAATCAAATTTTTCAAACAATACCAAATGATTTTCTAATGTCTAAATTGAGAGCCAATTTTACCAAGAATTTCGAGAGAAAGCTATTTATATGCTAAATATTAAATAACGTTTTGCGTTTAGTGTAGATGTTTATTTGAGATTTTTAATTTTTTATTATGTATGCATGAGTTTTTCTTATTTTTTTGTTCTATCTAACCATCCAAAAGATAAACATGCTCATTTTGTTTTGTTATAACTCTAGTTATTGTTGTTGCTGTTGATGCAACTGCGTTTATTTTTCCATTTATATGCTACATAGCATTTACATTTTTTTATTTGGAATTTTGTTCTCTTTATTTTTTTATTTATTATTTATTCATTTTCCTGTGACATGTTTTTTCTTTCACTGGAAATTTTGATCTCATGCGCTTTATCTCTGTGTGTGTTTATGCGCGCGATTTCACAGTTTTTGGGATGCTTGCCAGCATAAACTTGGAGTGTTCACTCACTTTTTGTGTTAAATATGCATTGTTTTATGATAAAAATTTTCGTTCTTTTTTTTTTTTTGCATGCAATATGCAGTGACACGAAAAGATGAAAAATATCGCTTATTCTTGATTGTGATGCAGTTTATTGTGAATGTGCAAACAATTTTTTTTTTTTTTCTAATAAATAAATATGCAATGAAAGAGTTGAGGATGAGAGCATCTATCCTTTTGCTTGAAAAAGTGTAAAAAATTCAATTTTTTCTTTTTTTGTTGCCAAAACGAAAAAATCAATTTAATTGATTGTCAACATAATGCCAAGTACATATTTGCAATTTCATTTTTCACTATTAATAGAAATTTTTTCACAAAATCAAAAAAGGTAAATAAACAATGCATGTACATATATGTTAAGTTCTTAGTATATTTCTTTTAAAAACGTGTGTATGACTGGTTTATAACAAAAAATAACTTCTATTTTAAGTAATGATAAATCTTCTCCCAGCTGACTCAGCTATTTAGAAGACCACTTTGCTTTAAAACAGTGGATTCCAACTGGTTAGGCACGCTGCCCTAGAGCGTTAAGACAATTCTGGAGAGTAAGCTGGCGCGATACATGTTAGATAAAGAGTGTGTCGAAAAAAACTTATACCCACTTTTTCAGCCATAACTTATCCTGTGTCCAACGAATAATTTTTTTTTTTTTTTTTTTTTTTGATTCACGTTAGCTTTTACAGATATATAAGATATTATATTTATTCAAATTATTCATTTTCAATTGTTAGTTCTTTCAAAATGGACAGCAAAATTAAAGTACGTAAAAAAAATAATTAAAACTTTTAAAAAAAATCCATTATGGACTTTCAAAAAAATAGCAACAGATCACAAGGTTCATAGTCACACTGTTTCAAAAGCCATTAAACAGTACAAAGAAGACTTAAACATTGCACGAAAACCATGATCAGGAAGAAAAAAAGGTCCAACACATATTGGTTAGGCAAAAGATGTCGAACAACTCTTTCGAAAAGCTCCGAACACTTCTGTCAGAAAAGCAGCTCGTGAAGTAAAATGCTCTGATTTTTTGTGTGCAGAACCAAAGCTAATGCTGGGCTGAAGTCGTATAAAGTTCCAGATCGCAGTGTGGTTAAGAATTTAGATGCAAAAAAACGAGCTTAAAAACTTAGGTCTAATTTTATAAAAAAATTTACGTGCTGTGTGATGGATGATGAAACCTACGTTGTGGCAGCCTTTGTACAACTTCCGGGTCAAGATTTTTATGTGGCTGATGGACGAGATAATATTCAGGAACAATACCGGAAAAAAAAGCAAACCAAATTTCCTAAGAAGTTTCTTGTGTGGCAAGCTATTTGCAGTTGTGGCAAAAGAAGCCAAGCATTTGTGACATAAGGAACAATAAATACAGAAATGTATATCAAAAAGTGTCTTCAAAAACGGATTTTGCTTTTCCTAAAACAGCACATATTTCTGGCCCAATTTAGCACCATGCCACTATGGAAAAAAGGCCCTTGAGTCGTATGCAAATAATAATGAAAATTTTGTACCACGGGAGGAAAACCCACCCAACTGTCCAGAACTCCGGCCTGTGGAGAGATATTGGGCGCTTGTGAAAAGGGAATTGAAGAACACAGGAAAGTTATCGCAGGACATGTCTGACTTCAAGCGCGTAAATAGACCGACTCTTCCAAAAGGGTAACGGAAACATCTATAAAATCGTTAATGACAGAATTCCCGGAAAAGGTGGATAGATTTATAAATTCCGATTAATATTCCAATATTTTAATGTTTGTGAATTTCTATGATATATAAATAAATTCGCATATTTTTCAAATTGAAAGGTTTAAGTTTTATTTAACTTTAAGTGTGTATAAATTTTTTTCGACACACCCTTTAAGTAACGATTAATCTCATCCCAGCTTACTCAGCTGTTTAGAAGGACACTATGCTAAAAACAGTGTATCCCAACTGGTAAGGCACGCCGCCCTAGAGCGTTAAGATAGTTCGGGAGAATAACATGGCGCGATACATGTTAGATAGTTTATGAGTTTCTTATTCTGATGATTTTGAAGTTTTGAAACCCAATTCTCTTCAGAATCGGAATTAAATAAAACTTATGGTGTTCCGCATTTGGAAAGATATAATCGGATTTGTATTTCAATAAACCAAATAGGCTGT
Source organism: Calliopum simillimum (assembly GCA_951812925.1). NCBI lineage: Eukaryota > Metazoa > Arthropoda > Insecta > Diptera > Lauxaniidae > Calliopum > Calliopum simillimum. The sequence continues at coordinate 141,572,798 of OX638368.1, forward strand.
CGGTTCCAATCTGTTTTACTGAAAAGTGATTTCGCCTTGATGCAGTGCAACAAATTGAGAGAAAAAAATTTTGATTTAAATCTCGAAAACATTTTTTTGTTAATTTGGAGTAGCTGATTCCAAATCTGACATATTCCGAACAATTTTGAAGTTCAAAAAACGTTTTTTTCAGATATATGGAGCATATCCACTCGTAAAAAATGACTGTCATAATTTTTACTCGACTCGAGTTGTAAGAAAATTAAAGTAATCAACACTAAATTTCAAATATAAATAAATATTGCTATGAACTGTTTGATGGTTCCGTAAAGTATTATTTACAAATAAATTATTGTGAAATATAAAGGTAATATTTACTCTAAATTGCATACATTTTTTTATACGTAGAGTAAATTATGCTTTGCGCCAGAAAAATATAAAATCGTTTTTACTTTATAATTGTAGCAAAAATATTTATGTATGCACAGACATTTGCTAAATATACAAATTTCATACCGTTTTCTCAAATACGTGAGTGGTGTGGTGGTCTAACAAGATTGTAATTGTAAGTAAAACCTAGTTAAGTTGTTACCTTTGGCCTGACCAAACATTAAATACCCTACACTGCAGTACTTTTAAAATTTTGCTTATATGGTGCCAAGTCCTCTTGTCCAAGTTCGTCTTGTTTTAGCTCAGAGCGTGCATTTATTGTATGTTCCTTAGTATTTGAGTGAAATTTAGTTGGATTATCTCAGCATAGCATTTTGAAACTTTTGCTTATATATACCGGTGGTTAAATCAAACTTTATAACATATTTAATTTTTCACACTCGGTAGACTTTTTTTAAGAAATACCCATATGGGAGGTGCCACGCCCTCTAGTACTATTTCACTCAGTTTTTGCTCAGAGCTTGCATATATAAGTAGTTCTTAGTACCGGAGTAAAATAAATATTTATATTTATATAAAAACAAATATTTAAGTTGCCTAAACACAATTTCACAGTTCACTTGTGTATCTCCAAAAAAACTTGAAGAACGAATAAAGTTTATTCAAGTTCTTTATTGAAACGTAATAAGAACGTGTTGCACTATAAAGCAATTTACAAGCAATTTCAACACAAATACTACACCATATTCGAAGGTAATTCATGTTATAAGAATCCATATGATCCTAATTTTTGAAAATTCCAAATAAAATGTTTACAAATTGTTAAGCACAAGAAGAACAGCAGAAATAAAATAAATACAATAAATGTACAAATATTTGTACAACGTACCCGTAAACCCACAAAATAAGTAATTTTGACCAAAAAACCGACAATTTGTTTTATTGATTTGTGTATCATTCATTGTAGAATTTATATTCATATATGAATGTACGAGTGAATACATACCTACAGATTCACAAGCAAATATGATTTAAAGGATAAAAGGATGGTAGGATTATTGAGCAATAAGGAAAAAACAAAAAAAAAAAAAAAAAATGGAAGAACAAAAATATCTAACTCATATGTACTACGTAGTTTGTTTTAAGGAAAAAAAATGTACAAAATCGTGCCTGTTGGTTTACTATTCACATGAAAGCGTCTACTCTGAACATTGTTTGACCATATATTGAACATGTGTATGCTTGTGTAAATGTAGAAAATATTTTTAAAAATATCCCAAGTTACAAAACGGCCAAAAAATTGTTTTGGTTTTTATTTCTTTATTTTATAGAGAAAAAAGTAAAAATCCAAGGATAGTACATATTTTGTGTTTTTTCAAATATATTTGTAAAAAATAGTGTAACATAAAAGCTATAGCAGTGACGATTGCATTAAAAAATTCAGTGCTAAACTTTTTTATACCCTACATATATATTCACTTTGTCCTTCCGTTTATTACGCGCAAAAGTAGGCGTGGAAGGTATAGGAAAGTATATATATTCTTGATCAGGGTCACCTCCCGAGTCAATAAAGAAATGTCCGTTTATATGTCTGTCTGTCTGTCTGACTATCCGTTGAATTGAATTTAATATATTTTGGGGGCTAGATATTTCGATGCATCCGTCGCCAAAATTAGCTCTACTTATTAAAAATGAGCAAAATCGGTCAACGGACACGCCTAGCGCCCATATAGAAAATATATTCAAAATTCAACTTTAGAAGTATTTTTCACGACAATGCAACCAAAATAAAAATAAATACTGAGGACGGTAAGCGCAAGCTCTGAGCAAAAACTAGGCGAACTCGGTCAAGAGGGCACCAACTATATAAGCAAAAGTTTCAAAATGCTGTACAGAAAGCGTTTTTCGAGATATTTCAACCAAATTTCACTCAGACAATAAGAACTAAGTATAAATGCAAGCTCTGAGCAAAAACTCGGACAAAAGAGCGTGGCATCTCCCCTTTAAGCAAAAGTGTTATACTGAAGATGTTATTTGAGATAATCCAACCATATGAAATGTAATGAAATGAAATGAAATGAAATGAAATGAAATGAAATGAAATGAAATGAAATGAAATGAAATGAAATGAAATGAAATGAAATGAAATGAAATGAAATGAAATGAAATGAAATGAAATGAAATGAAATGAAATGAAATGAAATGAAATGAAATGAAATGAAATGAAATGAAATGAAATGAAATGAAATGAAATGAAATGAAATGAAATGAAATGAAATGAAATGAAATGAAATGAAATGAAATGAAATGAAATGAAATGAAATGAAATGAAATGAAATGAAATGAAATGAAATGAAATGAAATGAAATGAAATGAAATGAAATGAAATGAAATGAAATGAAATGAAATGAAATGAAATGAAATGAAATGAAATGAAATGAAATGAAATGAAATGAAATGAAATGAAATGAAATGAAATGAAATGAAATGAAATGAAATGAAATGAAATGAAATGAAATGAAATGAAATGAAATGAAATGAAATGAAATGAAATGAAATGAAATGAAATGAAATGAAATGAAATGAAATGAAATGAAATGAAATGAAATGAAATGAAATGAAATGAAATGAAATGAAATGAAATGAAATGAAATGAAATGAAATGAAATGAAATGAAATGAAATGAAATGAAATGAAATGAAATGAAATGAAATGACGAAGCTTACCGTTACAAGATTTCGTATTGTTTTGGAAAAAATGGGAAATCTTTTAAGACATGAAACTACAATTATTAAATCAATTTGATTCCGAAAAAAAAAAATACGATTTTGTCTATCGCATTACAGCAGAACTAGAAAACTGATTGTTTTTTCCAAAATAATTGCGAAATTAACTATTAAAGCAACAAAAATTAACCCTAGATACTATACTAACTATCCTAGCCCAAAAAAGTTTTTTAACCAAAGGCAACACTGCCCAGCTGCACAACTTTGAAACAGTAACAACAACAGGAGCAACAACAAAAAACAAGTGAACCGAATAGAAGTGAAATTTGTGAAAAACGACAGCACACAAATTGTATGACATTGATGAGATATAACATACGAAGGAGGCTTGTTGGCACATAGAAAACACAGAAAGGATACAGACATGCAAAATGATAAATTGAAAAAATATGAAATTTTATGGGATGTTTAGGGACATCACAAGCATATAGTATATGAAATTTGAGAATATTGTTATAAGCAACCATGTAATAACGTATCAATCGGCAAAGAAATAACACATTGCAAGACATAAAGATAATGTAGGAAAAAAGCAAACAGACCGTTGGAGAAAACTGCTTAAAGGATGTTGAATTTGATTCATTTTTTTTTTTTTTTTTCTTTTTTCTCTCTGCTTTAATAAAAAGATATGGTTAAGTCTACTGTAACAAAAATATCATGCTTATGTGTATGTATAACACGAATTATGAGAACGAAATGAAATGAGCGTAAAACATATTAAATTGAGTAAAAAAAAGTTATTAAGCGCTATGGCAATGTACACAGTAAAATAAGTTTTGTTAAATAATTTTCATGGCCAAGACAAAAACAAAGAAATAAAATAATATTATGTGTCAATGAAATATTCTGCAATCAGAATAATGTTTAATATTAAAATATAAATCTATTTAATACAAAACATTTCTATAGATAAGCCTTTATGTGTTCAATCGAAAGAGCACAATATACTCACATACTCGTTGCACTTATTTAGATGTCCCCACTCGAACAAATATCTGCGTATGCTGGAATCGTGCCCTAAAGTATGCAATGAATATTTGAAAAGGTTACAATATTTTGCTGTGGCACAAGCAAACGATTGATGAATTGAATTTTCTTATGAAAAATAACACAAAAATTTATCGTAACTGGTAGTAAATTGTAGCAAATTGTAAGGGTTACTTGGAATTGTGATACAAACAGATGTACTATATACATCATGAAATGGTCTACTCTAGAATTTTTGATATTAGAGCTGAATGTGAAAAGAAAATATGCATGTAAAAGATAGGTACATTATACAAGTTCAATTGCCTCAAAGAAAATAAATAATATTTCAAAAGCTTTAAAGAGCCTTATAAAATATTTAATGTCTTTTTATATTTTGGAAAAGCAAATGATTTGCTGATATTAAAATATGTAAAAGATTTAAGTATTTCATTCAATCTTAGTTAATTGCGTACTTTTATGGTTTAAATGATGATAAAATTGAGATTATGGTCCTAAAATACCATGAATTTATTATAATCACAGTACGAAGTCCAATTCTCTAAGCTCATGAGTACTTGACAGTCATTCAGATTGATTTCAAAGAAAACAGTGACCTACCCTACAACAAGCTCGTAGTTCCTTTACTATCATACAAATTACTTACATTGTGGGTAAATTTTAAAGTTATCGAAATACCACAAATTATGTACAATGTATGTCTCTAAAGCAGAGGTGTGCACACAAGTAACGTAAGGGAGCTAAAATATTTAATCGGCTGATTAAAAGAGCTAGCTCACGAAATTTGCAAAATGTAAGTCCCCAAGCATGCTTCGAAAAAATTAAAACAAAAATTTCAAATTCGAGGGATGCAATGACAACAACAAATCAATGATAAAATAATAATTCCCGTTGCTCGACGATCGCAACGAAAAAAGCTTCAACTGACTTGACTTCAAGCTGCATGAAATTGTTGTTGCGGTCGCTCGCAATGAATTTTATTTTTTGAAGTTCGTAGAAAAGCAGTGCATGCAATTGTTGTTGCAAATTTTATTGTTGTTGTTTACTGATATTCATTTTTTGGTTTCCTTCAAAACTTGAATTGGACTGACACTTGGGAACAAGTAGCGTGTTAAATACGGCAGGATATTTGTACTTTTTGTTGTTGTTGGCTTGTGTTAAGAAAAACTTAAAATTTGAAAAAATCAAAAACTCAAGCCGTACGTTTATGACGTAAGGCTTCAAAATCAAGTTTATATGGGAGCAAGATGAAAAAATTTTTGCTCCAGGTGCACACCTCTGCTCTAAAGTATGCCTACGAAAAAAATATATTTCTCAAAAAACCGAAAACTGATATTTATAAACAAAATGCTTAATTTTACTCGATTTTGATAATCTCAACGCGACGAAATGAAATGATGCGAACACTTCAGAAGTTTGTCTGAAGTTAATCCTTAGCAAGATCATGCCATTAATTTAAGTTTAAAAACAATATACCCAAATTTTTTCACTGTGCTATTAAGTATTTACTTACTACGTGTATCAGTTTATCCGTATATCTTCTCTTCTTATACGAGTTAAAATTGTATGTACTTATGTACTTACTTATGTATGTTTGTTCGGAACGGGCAAAACTTTTTCTCGAAAACGGGTACAGCGATTTTAAAAAAACTTAGAACAGTTTTAGATACTAGCATACAATAAAGAATGAGCTAGGTTTGAACTTTGTAAATGCTCACCAGGGGGCGTGGCACCGCCCTAAGTTTTAAATTTGATTTGGTCATAACTCGCAAACCATACAAGGTATTGGATTGAAATTTGGTAGGCGGGTACTGCTTGATAATACCTTGTGACAGACAAAAAGTGGGCGGGATTGAAGAAGTGCCACGCCCACTTTTTAACGCTTGAAAATTTTGATTCAATATTACTCGAAAATGACTGCAACGATTTTAATGAAAATTTAGGAGATTTTACCTCAGCAAACAGGTATTAATATGTGACATGCCGTTATATTGGGAAAACTCGTTGAAGGGCGTGGCACCGCCCACAAAAATAAAATACGGTATAAAAAGAAAACTAATAAAGTAATCATTCTAAAATTAACTGTGGGGAGCATTCTTGCTATAAGGCATCTCTGATCTGAAAGCGGGCAAAATATCGCCGTTGCGCGTGGAACCTCCCATACAAGCAAAATACGTTAAATGCTATTTCTCGCAAATGTTACAAGGTATTTTAATGAAATTTGGTACGAAGGTACTGCTTAATAATATCTTGTAAAAAACGAAAAGTGGGCGGGATCGATTAAGTGCCACGCCCACTTTTTAACCCTTGAAAATTTTGATTCAATATTACTCGAAAACGACTCCGGCAAATTTGATGAAAATTTAGGATCTGTTACCTCTTTAAACAAGTATCAATGTGTCATATGCCATTATATTGGGAAAACTCGTTCAAGGGCGTGGCACCGCCCACAAAAATATATTGCGCTATAAAAAGAAAACTACTAAAGCAATCTTTCTGAATTTAACTGTAGGGAGTCTACTTGCTATTAGGCACCTACGACCTGAAAGTAGGCAAAATATCGAAAGTGCGCGTGGAACCTCCCATACAAGTAAAACACATTAAATGCTGTTTCTCGCAAATGATACAACATATTTTGATGAAATTTGGTATGCGAATCTGGATCAGAAGGATCTAAAGCATAATAAAAAGATGGCTTTGTTTAATAATTGCCACGCCCACTTTTTTATCAAAATAAAAATTTTTGTTAATAACTCAGGCACAAAAAAAAAATGGAATGAACTGTTTAATTCTTATATGCAGTCTTATGTACTTTTTGATGCTAAATCCGTCTTCATCAGCAGAACTGTCACTATACCTGCAGGATTTTGAAATATCCTTGCTTGAAGTTGAAGAAAACGCTGTGTTCAGTCTTACAGCGTAGCTACAAGAAAAGGCGAAATTCTTTTTTATTAATAGCATCGGATAGTTACACTCTTCCTTATCCAAATATTTTTTCAGAGTTTTCCAATAGGATTCTTATTTTCCGAGTTATGATCCTTTGAAGATAAGATATTTCAGCCGCCATACAAAAGACAAAATATTTTGGGTGCGTGGCATATCCCATTTATTTATTTTAGGGCATTCTATTTCGCCAAAAAAAAATTTGAGTTTTTGATATTTTTCTATACCATTCGATGCTTTCCGAGTTTTTTCTTATTATTATTCTCATCGGTTTATTTATCATTTTGAAAGCATGACCGTTAGAAGTGAAAAGATACAAGTTTCATAACAAAAAATAGCTATGAATAAAAACATCGACTAAAATAATAAGATTAGATTGTTGACCGAGCAGGGATCGGTCTCCAGGTACTCTTCTCTTCTTATACGAGATAAAATTGTATGTACTTATGTACTTATGTACCTATGTACTTATGTATGTTTGGAACGGGCAAAACTTTTTCTCGAAAACGGCTAAAGCGATTTTAATGAAACTTCAAATAGTGTTAGACATTAGCATACAATGAAGAATGAGCTAGGCTTGAACTTTGTAAATGCTCACCAGAGGGCGTGGCATCGCATTAAATTTTAAATTTGATATGGTCATACCTCGCAAACCATGCAAGGTATTTGGATGAAATTTGGGGAGCGGGTGCGGCTTAATAATACCTCGTAACAGACAAAATGTGGGCGGGATCGAAGAAGTGCCACGCCCACTTTTTAGCCTTTGAAAATTTTGATTTAATATTACTCAAAAACGACTCCAACAATTTTGATAAAAATTTAGGAGCTGTTACGTCTGCAAACAAACATTAATATGTGATATGCCGTTATATTGGAAAAACTCGGTGAAGGGCGTGACACCTCCCACAAAAATATAATACGTAATAAAAAGAAAACTAATAAAGTAATCATTCTTAAATTAACTGTGGGGAGCCTTCTTACTATAAAGCATCTCTGATCTGAAAGTGGGCAAAATATCGCCATTGCGCGTGGAACCTCCCATACAAGCAAAATACGTTAAATGCTATTTCTCGAAAATTTTACAAGGTATTTTAATGAAATTTGGTATGTAGGTACTCCTTAATAATACCTTGTAACAAACGAAAAGCGAGCGGGATCAAATAAGTGCCACGCCCACTTTTTAACCCTTGAAAATTTTGATTCAATATTACTCGAAAACGACTCCAACAATTTTGATGAAAATTTAGGAGCTATTACGTTTACAAACAAGTATTAATATGTGATATGCCGTTATATTGAGAAAACTCGTTGAAGGGCGGGGCACTAAAGCAATCTTTCTGAAATTAACTACAGTGAGTCTACTTGCTATTAGGCACCTACGACCTGAAAGTAGGCAAAATGTCGAAGGTGCGCTTGGAACCTCCCATACAAGTAAAACACAATAAATGCTATTTCTCGCAAATGATACCACATATTGTATTTTGATGAAATTTGGTATGCGGATCTGGATCAGAAGTATCTAAAGCATAACAAAAAGAAGGCTATGCTCCGCCCATTTTTTTATCAAAATAAAAATTTTGATTAATAACTCAGGCACAAAAAAAAAGGAATGAACTGTTCAATTCTTATATGCAGTCTTATGACGCTGAATCCGTCTTCATCAGTAGAACTGTCATTATACCTGCAGGATTTTGAAATATCCTTGCTTGAAGTTGAAGAAAACGCTGTGTTCAGTCTTACAGCGTAGCTACAAGAAAAGGTAAAATTCTTTTTTATTAATAGCATCGAATAGTTACACTCTTCCTTATCAAAATATTTTTTCGGATTTTTCTAATAAGTTTCTTATTTTCCGAGTTATAATCTTTTGAAGATAAGATATTTCAGCCGCCATACAAAAGACGAAAAATTTTGGGTGCGTGGCATATTCCATTTATTTATTTTAGGGCACTCTATTTCACCATAAAAAATTTTAGTTTTTGATATTTTTCTATACCACTCGTTGCTTTCCGAGCTTTTTCTTATTATTATTCTCATCGGCTTGCTTATCATTTTGAAAGCATGACCGTTGGAAGTGAAAGATACAAGTTTCATAACAAAAAATAGCTATGAATAAAAACATCGACTAAAATAATAAGATTAGATTCTTGACCGAGCAGGTATCGGTCTCCAGGTACTTTTATTTAATCTTGGTAATTATTTGAAATGCTCTCAAAGCTCCAATAAAAATCATCATAAAATGTATTGTTGCTAGTTAGACATGATTTAGTTTTGTGTGGAAATTTTTATTAATGGGATTTAGATACGCTATAACCCTGTATTTAATGAAAATTGATCAAATAATGCGTGAGTCAGAAAATGGGTTTCACTAAATGATATTAAGTGGCGTCTTATCGAGGTCCAAGTTCAAAAATAAGTGAGAATAATCGACAAACCCTGCCAAAGCTACCCTGGTATCAGTAAGACCAAACCATTATTTTTTCCTTTCAAATATTTTCTCTGAAGCTTTTGAATCAGTGATAACCAAACTCAATACTAACGCATTCCGTCAATATATACTAGATCATTCAAAGCTTTTATATTTTGCATAAGTTCCAAGCAAGTCACGCATATCTGCAGAACTGCTGACACAGTTGAACGCTTAGTTGTGAGTGAATACGTATACGGAAAGCTTTTAAGCACAAAAGCTCAAGTGCCCTCGAGCAAAGGCTTTAAACATCACCGATTTGAATGCACATCTCTGAACCAAATAGAGAAATCATGCACCAAATCATGTCAATTGACACAAAAATGGTAAGAAAAAACAAAACAGGACACAACTTTTCCTTAAAAAACTTTATCTATCTAATAAACTTGAAAAAGGTGACATTATATATCTAAATATGGTTTCGCGTCGCTAGGAACCCCAATTATAAATTTCTTTGTAATTTTTTAATTGTTTCCCACATCAAACTCACTCATTTGTAAATCAAATTAATTAACTTTTTGCACAAAGAATTATTTTTTTTTTTTTTCAGTTAAAAAAATTAAACGGCTACTAGCTTGCTTGTAGATCAAAGTGTACTAATAATTTAATACGTAGTTATTTAATTTTTTTGTTCAATTCGCTTGGCTGCTTTAACGTATAACTTTTCTTAATTACTCAACATTTTGCTTTAGATCCCAAATCGACCCATACTATCCCCATTGACTTTACTTCATGCGTGGTAATAATCGATGAGCTGAATTATCAATTACTTTCCATCCACTTCAAAAGAATCGAAAAGAAAGGAAAAAATAAGAGAAAATATATGTAGTACGAGTATTCCCCAAACGTTTGGCGTAATATTCAGTGAGTTTGGCCAAAATTAAAAAAAAAGAGAAAAAAAAATTAAAAATTATTTGAACTATTTTTTGCTTAAAGGGTTTTTCCTCTTCTAAGCTTGGTTTGCTATATTTATTTTTGGCTTGAATCCTTTCTATGCTGCTATCTTTCCATCGCTACTTTCGCTAATTCAATTGAGTTTTCTTCAATTCTGTTTTTTTTTTCCTTTTTTCTCTTGTACTTTACTCTTATAATTTGGTCCCTGTCGCTAGCCACGTAAGCTATCGGGTTGGCCGACAGGATTTCCGGTAAAATTACACAAATTGGTAATTCGAATCTGAAGTGCATGTTTGACGGCAGTAGTTATTGTTGCTGCTGCAACAACATGATATTGTTGTTGATGTTGCTACACACTGCTTTATTTGAAGTTGATAAGGTTGCCAGATGTGTAAGTATTTTAAGACTCGTTATAGAATAAAAATGAGAAAACGAAAACATGTTAAATACTTTTTTCTCAAATTGCCCTTATAGTTACCAAATATCACATTAAAAAAATAGTACTACACATCTTTTAAGACAAAATGAAAAAAACTCATGCTGGCAACCCTATTTCTGCCCCATAACTGGCACATTCTTGCACATGCTCAAGTGCGGAATTCCAACTCAAGAGCTGCAGCAACAATTAGCCCAGCCAGCCAACCTATCCACACACACAGACCGCTGTCACGAAGCCAACATATCGTTCACATCACGCCGAAATTGATCGTATGTCCGTCCGTCCGTCCGCGTGGCAGGGCGGCAGCGGTTGTTAACATTATCCTTGCCGCCATCAAGCATTGAGTTCTTTTCTTTTTCTTCTTCTGTTGATGTGTTCAGTGCCATTGGATAATTACTTTCAAGTTGTTGTTGTTGGTTTTGCTATTCTTGTTACTTTTGTTACTGCAGTTGTTCAAATTGAATGCCACAAGCAAGAATGGCAGGCAGTAGAAGCGGCGGCGGCGAAGGCGAAGGCAGCGAGTCAAAAAAACAGACATATGGATGGACAGCCAGCGAAGGACAAGCGGACATGCGAACAAAGTACAACCAATTAGACGAAAGGACAGTTGAAGTGACTTCGACTTGATAATGTCTCGTATGTGCTCTCGCTAACGCCATGTCCGGTTTCCGGTAGTTGAACTTTTTTTTTTTCGCTTTTCTTCTATCGTTATTTTGCTGTACTTCATCTAATTTAAAACTGACATTTGAAATTGGTTATTGCTATAGTTATTTTCAATGTTTTATAAAACCATGAAATTTTTATTATTATTTGTAATGCTGGCTACAATCTTGGAAAAAGTTTTAAAACCAAAAAAATTTTTATATATAATAAGCCTCTGAAATTTCCCTTCTTTTTATCATTTAAACACTCAAAATTTCCTACCATAAAATATTACCCAAGAAATAGTTTTAGCTTTTAACTTAAGTTTCTTCCTATAAGTTCTCAAAAGTCTAAATTAGTTTTAAGTAGAACATCCTCAAAATTTGCTGAAGAATTTTCATTGATTCAACAGAGTGCAAGACATCAGTCAGCAACAGCAGCTGTTATAAAAAGGTGCTGCGAATGGTAAATCAGTTCAGTCTCAATTTGATTGCAGTGCTTTTGTTGAGTTTCAAGTGAATATTGTAAACTCAGTAAAAGTAAATTTAAGAGCAGTGTATAGAAAATTTCAAAAGTATTCTTTTTTAAAGCTTTTTGCTTCTTTATCAATATGGACATAATTATCATTATACTACTATATCTACTGTTATATCTTTGTACATTTTCTGTGTACTACATAATTCTACTAAACTCCGCTTCTCACTCATCATCCACTAATTCCATTGAACTTAACATTTTTCAACATTCACCCAGTCTTATGTCAAGCAAACGCCCACTTTGCCTTTGTAGTGAGTTCATTAACTGAAATAATAATCCGTCCGCTTCGTTTGTGGCATCCATTATGGCTGCGTTTACAATTTTAGTTTTTCCTCAATTTTGCCTTTTCAATTTTTTGGTCTTTTGCTTTCCATTTTTTTTTTTTTTTTTTTTTCACCAAAACTGTATAACTGACCAGTAGTGTAAGGGGTCATAATCATATTGGACGACCAACATTAACCCACCCATTCAGACATTTTTATATGTTGGTAAATGGCGAAAAAATCGAAAATCCATTGTTTCGACGCTTGGTTGAATTCATTTTGTTGCATTTCATTCTTATTACTCATCGTACAATAAAAATAGAGTTCGTCTGAAATAATAAAAGGGGAGGAGTGGGTGCGGTGTAAGGCATTGCAGCAGCAGTAACTTTGTTGTAGTGCTTTGTTATTACTTTTGTAGAGTTCCTACTCCTCAACCAACATTTTGCTGTTTGGTTATAAAGTACACTGAAAAAATTTCAGCTGAAACTTTTGTTGTTCTTGAAGAATAAATATAGTTTGCTTCAGTTTTCAAATAAAATACGAGTTGTTTTTGAAGTGTGCTCTAACTGCCATTGTTCTTTAATTTTAGTTATTTTTTTTCCACGATTTCTTTTTTGTCTCTTTTTGCTGTCAATTCTTCTTCAACAGGATTTCTTTCGTGTATCGTAATCCAAGGAAGGAACGCATTACAGCTTCGTTGGTAGCACTAGCCAAGAGTCAGAGTCATGAAGTAAATGATTGTCCCTCTGCTGTGCTGTTCATACTTTTTTTTCCCTCCCCTTAAGTACTATGTTGGGTTCATTGTCTTTAATATCCTTTCGTTTGAGTGGACATTGAAACGACTTGAAAAAGCGAGTTAATGAACTTAATAAATTAATTCTAATTATGAAAGAGAACAAAGAAAAGCAATGATGTGTAGGACAATAAAAAAAGGGGCAAAATACAAACGAAATCCTTAAAGATGCTGTACTTCAGTTAAAGATGAAAGTACATACAGACAATTGGCATGTGGAGTTTCTGTCCAAGTCATGTAATTTTGAATCCGAGTACAGTAGATTTTTGGCGGTGTAAGTTAAATATAGCATTCGAAACTATATGAGAAAAACCGCTTGGCATAGTTATAACAGAAAAATGTTAACACGATGCTGACCAAAAATTTAGAACAAATGAAACTGTCATCCTGTTTATATACTCAGTTTTTATATTTGAGTTCAGTTAAACATAGAAACACCATAATTAGTAGCTTATGGTCAGAAAAGAAAATAATTTTGTATCTGCATAATAAAGGTCGACCGAACAAATATATTGCAGAGATGTTTGATCGATGTGCTTCCGCAATATATACTGTCATAAGACGCATGAGAGAATAAAATTTTCTCGAAAATTTGCCGCGTTCCGGTCGCCCAAAAGTATTTCCAATGCGAAAGGAGAAGAAAATCTTGAAAAAGAACCGTTAGAGCCCACATCTTTCAGCTCCAAAGATCAATAACGAGCCCAAGACAGCACTGCATTCAAATGTTTCTGATGGAACAGTGCGCCGAGTGCTTAGAAAGAATAATTTGCACGGTCGAGTGGCAAGAAAAAAACCACTGATTTCAAAAGTAAATGGTTCTAAGCGCCTTAATTTCCACACTACTTATAAAATGAAAACAATTGACTTCTGGGAGAGCGCAATATTCAGTGACGAAAGTTCATTTAATCTTTTTGGCTCAGACGGCCAACGTATGGTGTTGCGAAAGCCTGAAGAATACTTGCGACTAAGCAATATAAAAGCAACTGTGAAACACGGCGGAGGTTCCATTATTGTTAGTGCATGTCCTCCCATGATGTTGGAAATTTAAAATTTATAGATGGTATAATGGATAAGAAAGTGTATTTGTCAAGGAGAATTAAGAAACTAGCGCCACTAAAATGGGTTTAGATCCTCGATCATTTTTATTCCAACAAGATAACGATCCTCAACACAAGGCGATTTTAGGGATAAAGGCCAACTGTCATTGAAATTTAGCAGTAATCTGCGTACTTAGAAAAAGATGAACAAAATAGCGCCACTACAACGGCAAAAATTGAAAAAAAATTCTTTTAGGCCGAGCGGCACATATCCCCTTTTAAAAATGACAGATTCAAAGGGGGTTTGAGACAGATGATCTTTGTTGACAGTGTAAAATATTTAGTTTCTTATTTTTTTCTTGATATGTGAGACCTAATGGAGATAGACCCGGCTGAGAATCTGAAATACGTCAAGGTATCAAAATGGGATCAGGGGACAAGAATAGCGGCCAACAACAATTAAACTAGCTACAATAAGAAATAATGATACTTTTATAAGAATATATTGAATTATATTAAATTGTGTATGCATCCTTAAAACTATGTACCGTCACTGAAGACGGATCACAATGGACCAGCAAAATTGTGCAGGTGGAAGTCGGCTTAAATATGTGCAAGTGGAAGTTGACTTAATTATGTGCCGATGATGCCCTCATAACATAACCTAAACTTAATTAGACTATTTTTGCAGAACGACTTTAAAAGTTTAAATTTAATCAATAAATTTTTCGGTAAATTAAGCCTATTAGTTATCGAAATTTTAGCCCTTTCGAACCGGTTGGGACAATATATCCCATAATTTTTTTAATAAATTCTTTTGAATAATATAACTCTCTTATTAACGTCACTTAAATTGAATGAATTAATAAAATTGATGCAATTTTTAGTAACCACTGTTTTTTCTTATAACCACTCCAAGGACATTATATCTCAAAAATTCAAATCAAAAACATCTGCTGGGAGTATAGACCGGAAGCGCCTCTGGCGGTGAAAATTTGAATTTAGAGACGGTCAAACATTTTACTTATATTTAGTTTCTAAGATTAACCTATCACAAATATTGTGTACCCCACGGTTTTTTTCCGGGTCGAAAGGGTTTAGGTATGAAACTTTTCGGAGACAAATACTTTGTCTAGTCAATTATGATTATTAAACTAAAAGTAAGAAATCCTCAACACGACCTTTGTGGTTGGTAGAATTTTCACTTGAAATTAAATCACATACATAAGTAATACGTGTACGTTCTAATGACATCCCTCTAATTAAAAAAAGTGGTATATGGGTTTATTTTTTATTTCTTTATTTAACACAATTTGTGTTTGACTCAACATCCTTCACTTAACCGTTAATCCATAACTCTTACATCGTTGTTAATGTGAAATGGTTTTTCTTTCATTCCAATGTTATCAGCCTTAAAAATAATGATCAACAATTAACCATTTCGTTAGTAATTTGAAATTTTTGCAAGTAAATTTCTCAATTAATTTAATTAAAATTAAAAGAGATTGTAAATAAATGCTGCAAGCAAATATTTTGTTAAATTCATTTACGCAACACAACATCACTCCCCCTACCCCAACACTCCTTTCGACTAATGCGCTGCACACACACACAGTAACGAGCTGCGCTTTCCATTACACAACTGTGTGTATTCTAATTATTTTAAGTGATTACGCTCGTTAATTACGAAAAATTGTTTCCAATCAAGCGTATAATTTTCGCCGTTACTTGGCGCATAAAAAATTAAGCCGAAAATACGACTAGAAAGACAGAGACAGAGATAGAGAGGGAAAGCAAAGAAGAAACAAAAATCTTCGAAGCGAGCGCACATGCAAAGCATGAAACTTGTGTTGATTGCGCTGTGTTGTGTAACACGATGTCTACCACGATGTTTACCAATTTACCATGAAATTAAATTAAGCCCAAAATATCGACAGCAGCCACAGGCAACAGCGGCGGTTGTATAAAAAAAAGGACGTAAAAGAAAACAACTTCGAGAAACTGAGAATTACACCCATTTGATGCGGATGCCAGAAGAAATTGCAAAGAAATAGAATTTGAATGGTTGTGACGCAAAGGAGCGCACGCTTGAAGTTCAATAGCTTGCAATCAATTCGAAATTCAATGAAAATGAATTTTCACGTAATTTTAACAATTTTTCATTAAAAATACAACAACAGCAAAAACGTCATTACAATTCGCATCTACAATACGGGCAAGAATACATAGCAACAACAATTTAAAATCAAACTGTCTATCTAAGTATGTACCTATTTACCTAAGCTTTTAGTATGAGGTCGCCGTTCTTGTTACGCTTAAAACAACAATGGTTTCTTGGCTGTTATCTTAAATTAATTTTCATTAACCAGTGGAACGTTGAAAAAAAATTTCGAGTTTTACTTGAAGTGCTTACATTGAATTTGCTGCTTATCATCACTTTTGTTTCTGGAGGGATAAATCTTAAATTTCCGTGGTTTTATTTCGCATAAAAAGTATTTAATGCATTTTATATCACACATTATAAATATATCGAGTTTTCAATTTATTTATTTACATATAAACCGATATTTTGATATCCTTTTGTGAGGACACAAATCGGAGCCCACATTTGCGTCCACATCTTTATAATAACTAATTGTATTAAAAGTATTAATAATACTAAGAACTAATTAAGTTTCAAATATGCAATGAATTTCTAGCTAAATAAGTGTAGAATTAATTTAAAACTAAGGATTTTTTAGTAAGTAAATAGTTTAGGACAATTGCATCCAACGGGCTTGACAAACTATCGTGCAACTACTTGATAAACAGTTGTTCCGAAACAGGGAGTACCAACTGTCAAATCTTATCAATAACAGGAAACAGCTGATCGTTGATGAAAACGGAATGGTGGAATGTAAGTTCCGGTGATGGTATCGCTCTCTAGTAACCTAGCCGGCAACGAGGTAAGACCTTCCCCGAATATTTCAACCATTCTTGGACAAAACGAAGACTGTCAAGGGAAAGTGAAGAGTGACTGGAACCGTAGGCTTTGTTTTTTTTTTTTTCGGAAAAAAAATCCTGACCTGACGCGAGTGATGCCACGGGCTCTTGCAAGAATAACAAGACAGACGAGTTCAGGTTAGTAGAGGACAACGGGAGGCAGCGGTGTCGCGACTCTCTTGTATCCTGACATCTAGAAGGTGCACGGACCGGTGATGCGACGAACGCGACAAGTCCACAGGGAGGTTGTGCTGGCACTACTCTTGGATTGGTGGATTTTATTATCCATTCTATTCATCCATCTTCAGCCCATTTGTCACTCGTAGTGCTAAGTGTATATTTTAAAATATTTTTAAAAGTGCTTTTCAGGTTAAAAATAATTTAAAAAATAACACCAGTGAAAATTGTGAAAAGTCTTTCTTTCCGCGGCGGGGAATTAATGTTTGTATACAAACCCTGGGCACCAACAGCTATACCCCGGCTAGTGGCAAAAAGGTTCGTTCTACTTTGCACTGCAGTCAAACCAAACACTGCATTTGGTATACAACATAACAACAGATTACATAGTATTAGACTGTAATACTGGAACTTAAATTTTCACTTTGTGAAAACAGCAATTCTATAGCAAGAATAACAAGATTTAACTTTGTTTCTTCGCTGATACTTTGTCTGTGGTTTTGTTTAAGGCCAAAACCATATGAGGGATTTTTACCGGATTTTCAAGGGGTGGTAAAAATAGCCATATCGACCCAAACTGCTGCATGGCAATATTTTGGATATTTCTAAGCCGATTCCATACTCTAACCTATTTTGGAGAGGTATTGTATGTATATGAAAATGTATATATATATGTATATGAAAATAAAAAGTAAGCTAACTGTTATTTATAAAAAGTTATATTTTAGATACTTGTTTAGTACTAAAAACACCCCATGACCTAATTTTTTCAACTTAATATTTTTCGTGGAAAGAAGACAAAACTCCTTTTACATGAACCCGAGCATAAGATGGTATTTCGAGCGGCTAAACAGTTATAATTTGAAGTCTTCTACCAGCACCTTTCTGAAAGCTATTTGAATCTATTCGGCTCATACGATCAATTAAACACAACATTTATTTCATGAAAATCTTTAAATTGCCGCAACTCCACAGATAGCGTTGAGATAGATGTTTATGGATGTTGAATCTTAACCTCAACCATACCTCCCTGCCCACATGAGTCGGCAAACAACGCAACATTTGGTAGAATAGGCACGTAATGAGCGCTTCTTTGTCAGGACAAAGTTCAGAGCTAAGTAAATGACGCAGGTGTCAATGTTATGTAAACAAACAGTCGCACACACACATGCTTATGCAAACATCACTCACTCACATGTACACTGGCACGCACACATGTTTGTAACAAAATAAACATCAATACACAGGCGAACCAAAAATATACACCTTAAAATTTTGTCAAAATGCGAGAATGGTAGAAAAAAGAAAACGAAAGAAGGTAAACGAAGGAAGATAAAGAAAAAAAAAAATAAGAAAAATCATCATCATCTTGCGTTATTCGCTGTACAAACATCTCAATGATGAGTTGTTATGACAGCAGAACAAAACTAGAAACTCTGGTAGTTGGGGCGGCATTGGAGGAAAAAACTCTCGCTTGAAGCACTCCAGCTAAGCACATACATATCTCCTACTCAACGAACGGAAATGAAGAAAAGGTAAACATTTCACTCCACCACCATCGCCACCATCACCTCTATGACTTGCATGATGCCCCCTCATACTCGAGTTGAAATGAAAAGCAAACTTGATCCGTCAGCACCATATTTACTGGGATGTCAACAAAAAGAAAAGAAAGACAAAAAATCAAATTCACAAAAATGTGCCAAATTTTCAGAGCGACGGAAAGAGAAACAAAAATTTCGTGAAGAATTTAAGTCTGTTCCATACAGCGCAAGCATGTGTGGAATTTATAACGGTTTTGAGTTTTCTTTTTAATTTTTTTCTTTTTCTTCATTCTCTTTTTAAACTTTTTCTTAACAAAATTTTAATTTTTTTTTTCTCTAGCGTAGGCTTACATTATGGGCCAGGAAATGGCAAAAAATTACAACAGCAATGACAAGGATGATAACGACGACACAATGTTGATTAGGATGAGTTTTTTTGTATCATATCTAGGCATAGGGAAGCAATTTGTACATACAAACGTATATAAAACGGTTCAATGTACGTACGATTGAAGTAAATTTTCCATTTTAAATCTCTGTTGTTGACATTGAACAGCAATGTCAAATGAAGAAGAAAAAAATCCATGCAGTACATAATGTTGCCAACATAAAACGATATCCGTGCCACAAATTAGTACGTATGTACAGGGTCGATTTTTTTTTTTTTTTTTTTTTTGTTTTTGTAAAGTGAAATAAAATTAAAGAATTTAAATAGAAAATGGCGTTTTGCAGCTCTTGTTTTACTCTAAGTAGAATTCAACTAAAAACACAGGCACAGAAAAAAAAAATTTAAAAAACTTTTGTCAGACGCACTTTAAGTTAGAATCCCATATCAAAATTACTTGAATATTTGCAAGGTACAAATAGTTCATTCGATAGCCATAGTTTTTCTCATCACACTAAACCTTCAAACTTTTCTAGTCGGACTTTTACTTTCCAAGTTAGTAACCGCTAAACTTCCAAAATCCTTAAAAATCGAAAAAAAAAAAATTACCAATTATGATCCATTCAATTCTTATCAAACTTCAGTTTGATAGAAAAAGTGATATAAAATATACATAAGGTTGACTTAAAAGAAAGTTCAGAAAAGTAAAATACACAGACCGAAGAAAAAAGCATAACTTGCGACGCTAAATGAGTTTTTACCAAGTTTGTGAGTGTTTTAACTACGTTTCGTTGCTGATTTGGATTTTACAACGCTTTAAGATTATATTCATACAGTGCGTTTCTAAATCAGTAATGAACGAGGTTGAATCTAATTAAGCAACGCAGTTTGTCAAGCGTTTCAGGTTCAAACCTCCCCAATACCAAACAAAACTAGTAAGGGTGTAACCTTTGGCCTGGCCAAACATTAAGTACCCTACTCTGCGTTTTTTTTTTTAAATTTTGGTCATATGGGAGTTGCCACGCCCTCTTGTCCGAGTTCACCCGGTTTTCGTTCAGAGCTTGCATTTATATTTTTTAGTGTCTGAGTGAAATTTGGTTGTATTATCTCAAAAAACTCTTTCAGTATAGCATTTTGACACTTTTGCTTAGATGGGAGGTGCCACGCCCCCTAGTCCGATTTTACCCAATTTTTTCTGATAGCTCTGTTTTATAATTCATAGTGTCTGAGTCAAATTTGGTTCGAATATCTAAAAAAAACGCTTTCAGTATAGCGTTTTGAAGCTTTTGCTTGTATGGGAGGCGCCACGCCCTCTTGTCCGAGTTCGCTCAGTTTTTTTTTTCGAAGCTTGCACTTACAGTTTGTAGTATTTATGTGTATTTTGAATGCATTGTCGTGAGAAATACTGCTAAAATTGCATCGTGTCCGTTGACCGATTTTGTTTATTTTCAATCCCCCGAGCTAGTTTTGAATTATCTTGCTCAGTTTTCCCAAAAAGTGTATTTCAACACACAATCAGCCAGCCAGCCACCCAGCCAGCCAGCCAGACAGACGGACATGGCTATATCGACTCAGAAGGTGACGCTGATCAAGAATATATATACTTTTCTATACCTGCCACGCCTCCTTCTCTGCGTTACAAACGGAAGAACAAAGTGAATATACCCTGGGTGTAGAGTAAAAAAAATATATTTTTTTCGGTATTTTATTTAGCAACGCGCGTTGTTAAGTCATTTAGCAACACGCGTTATTAAAACTGCTACGAACAAGCCATGCTCAAAATTTGGGTCACAACGTTGTTAAAATAACCACGTTTCTGCCACTTTTGAAAATGTTGTTTTCTCTGTGTAGCAAAGTTTAAAGTACGATTACTCTGTAAGTACTAGTCCGATCTGGCAAATCTTTATTGCTAAACGTAGTTGAATCACTGAAAATCATGAACAATTTTTACTAGTTGACATTTCTTCATTATTCAACTATTTTAACATCACTTAGATTAGTGCAGAATCAAAAAAAAAAAATCGTTACATTTTACTTTATTTCTTCGAAAAGCACTACACGGCCCCGAAGGCTCACAGAATAACTTTTGTACATTATGGAGAAGGAATTTTGATGTAAAAGACGTACCTAAATCTGTTCGAACATGCACCAAAAAATTGGACGAAATTCTTGAAATATACGTAATCTAAGTGAAAAAAATCTTACTGGGCACATTTCAGTACGTGAATCTCTACTGAATGGAATGATCTGGAAGCATTTTGACATATATTGGTTACTGGTGACAATGGATAACGTATGACAACAATGTGCGAAAAAAATCATGGTCAAAATAAGGTGAACCTGCACAAACCATCGCAAAGCCGAAACTGGCTAGTTTTGCCTAATATTTTGTAGAATTGCAAGGGTGCTATGTACTACGAGCTATTTCCGCGTGGCGAAACGATTAATTTTGAACTGTGCTGTCAACAATTAATAAGACTGTATGAGCCGCTCAAGCAAAAACGTCAGGAAAAGGGCGTCGTCTTTCATCACGACAACGCTAGACCACATACTTCTTTGGTCACCCACCAAAAACTGATGGAGCTTGGCTCGATCGTTTTAATGCATCCACTGCACAGCCCAGACCTTGCACTTTTGGATTACCATTTATTTCACACGTTGCAGAATTATATTGATGGGATGAAACTGAAGTTCCTGGAGGATTGCTTAAAGTCAGAGTTTTTCGAGCAGAAACCCCAGACATTCTCTAAAAACGGTATTATGGTTTTGCCCGAAAGATCAATAACATGATACATGAAAAAAAAAATTGGTTTAACTTAGCTCACTTTTCTGAACTTTCTTTTTAGTCAACCTTATACATATGTGCATGAGAAAGATGGCAAAGTATTCTATGCATAAAGTTTTCATGGTTTAAGAAAATCGTTTTTCAATAAGCTCCTTGAGTTATTAAACTATAAAAAATCGAAAATTTTTACTTCTAATATGATTGGGAATTATGCATAAATCATGAGTGCAAATTTTCATTTTCGGTTCTGTTTACCTAAACTTTTTAGCCTTAACAAAAAACTGAGCTTAACCAGTTAACACATCTTCGGCTTAGTGAAAAAAGGCGCTAAGTCCATTTTGTGGCAAAAGTAATGTCATACACATTATGTGTATAAAAATCGGTTAGGGGATAAATGTAATTTTTTCAACTAAACATCATCAATTCCACATTTTCAGGAAAACTTTTTGTGTAAACAAAACCCAAATATTTTAATTTTTAACAAAATAAAAGCCAACTAACTTTATGACATTACTTTTGCCGAAACTAATATAATTCTTATTTAAAGTATTCAGAAATAAATCAACAACTGACTACGTGACTTGGTTAAGTTTTTATACATGCAAAATTATTGACAGTTCCTCACATGAGCTTCTATTGGTTTGAGTTTTAGCAAGCATCTTCAATATTAGCATTTATGTATTTATATGTACAAGTTATTGATTTCATGCTTTCGAAATAAGTTTTTGCTTTAAAAGAACTTTCACGTTTGTGGTTTATCGGTTTTTTGGATTTTCCTTGTAATTTTTGTTTACAACTTCAGACTTATATGAGGAAAATTTTTTGCAGACAAACTGTTGTGTAAAAGTTTTTCTCATATTTGGTTAGCCGAAATTTTTAATTACATATTGGCAAAAGGCTCATATATGACTGGCCAGCTTAGGTTCATTTTATTTAGGCTTTAAGATTAAAATTCCTCATAAACCAAATTTTATATTTCTGTAAAGAAATTTTTTGTCATCTCTGATACTTAGCCATTCAATCCAGAGTCGAGTTTTTGGGAACTAAAATGAACTGACTACGTACAGCCTCTTATTAATAAAAAAAAAACGCGGGGCTTCTTCAGAAATGTGAGTCCGCTTTAAATCTTCATTCGCCACACCAGTGGAGATTATAGCTCCATTTTTTTGAACATATTTTGAGAAACCCAATTTCGATCGAATATATTTTTACACTATTATAGAGAAAATTCTTAAACTTTCAACGAGTGTACCAATATCTAAGACCCGATTCAAATTGGCTGAGTTATAGCAACGAAAAGTTAATTTTTATAGTAGTTTTTTACACTTTTTCGTGTTTAAGCCAAATTAAACACGTTTTTTTTTGCCAGTAGCTTATACAAATATATATTTTTTTATATTTTAGTTCAATAGTGTATATTATTGTAAATATTTGGAGTTAAATTTTAGTAAAATCGGATCATTTTTTAAAAAGTTATTAAGGTTTTAGTGAAATAAGACCATTTCGATTTTCATAGAAAACACAAATTATTTTTAAATTTTTGTTGAAAAAATTCATTTAGAACCTGACCTGATAGAGAAAAACCAATTGCAGATTCGAATTCAGCGCACTCAAATTACTTAAGAAACATCATCCTCTTCTTCAGTCGAAATTTTTTTCGAAATTTGTCGACCAGTGTAATCTTTCAAGATTTCTAATATAATTTTTGATTGCAATGAAGAAAAATGTATGCTACTTATATGAAAATGTTGAATTTTTCAGCCTCAAGAGCACGACACAAATTTAAATTTAGTAATTAACTTGTATTGTAACATAACACACCGTCCGACATGACTTTGCATAACTAAAGATACCTTTATTTTCTGAAAATATGGCTAAAAATAAGTTAAACGTGTCCTCTTGATTTTCTTGATTCATGTCTTTAGTCGACCAACTAAAACTTATGCAGGATATTAAGAGGAATATTTTTATAGAAAACTCTCTACATCCCCCACAAATGGGTAATTGTTTACCTTTTCTTCTAAAGGTACAAAAATGACCCCTAAAACTGGAAAAATAGATCAGTCAATATATACCAAAGAAATATTTGCTATAAAATAAGTATTACTAAAAGTTGGCGGACACTAAAAAGTCGAAATTTCATCGCGAAAGCGGTGTTATATAGCATAAATGATATTACCACATCAATTCAATGGTACGAACAAGAAGACTAGCTACTCAATTAATGGTAACCACATATAAGTCTAAAGGTACAAGCTACTATTGAGTTTATAGGTCGTATCATTGGATAAATATTCTGGTACGAGAACATATTTTGATGTGCTTTTAAAGTAGTTTTGAAGTGCTCCTTTTCCTATTGGGGAGTTATGGGTAGAAAACTTTTCTAAATTTTGTGTTCAATTTCTTGATAAAGGTTTTGTCCGCGACATTAAATATTAATATGTACATCAGAACAAAATACTATTAATACTCGTATTTAGAAATTTTTATCAAAAAATTTTCTTTATTTCAAAGTAATCTCAAAATCGGTTTGGCTAATAAAATACTCCCAAACCATTATTCTATTGCACAAAAGCGTAAAACTTTGGCAATAAACTTAAACAAAGTCATAAAGAAACAAAAATAGAAAAATTATCAAAAACTTTTAACAATCAAAACGAAAAAAGAAAAAAATTCAACGATTCCAGCAAAATGTCAAACTTTCTCAATCACAGAAGAAGAAAAATACACAAAATACAAAACAAAAATGAAGATTTCCAATATTGTCATAAATTTTGACAATCAAATCTCGTAGTTTCAAAAGAAAGAAATAAAGGCGCATAATTCAAGCTCCATATGCGATGGCTGAGATGACAGTATTTGCTCGGTAGCCGCAAATCTCTGCATACAGTACAGTAAGGAGCTCAAGCATGTCCACACATATTTTTCCAAGTTTATAATATACATACATGGAGAGAACAGACGAGAATTGAGCAAAACTTTCATATGCAAATGTGCCATACAAAGAAAGAAAATCAAATCAAAAAAAAAAAATAAATAGAAAAAAGAAATACAAAAACAGAAAATGAAAAACACATCAAAGTAAAGAAACAGAAGTTGTGTCCTTTTTTTTTTCATTTTCATTTGATGTAAAAAGTAGGTATCTCAAGGATGCAGACATATCTAAATTTCAAAGATACTTATACTATATGTCCTGCTCTTATGCAAAAATCTACTTTTTTCTTTATTTCACAACGGGAGCAAATTGATGTTGTAAAGTAAAAGAAAATCAAAAGTAAAAATGAATGAATAAAACACAATATGTACTGTGACAATGCTGAAGATTGAAGATGTTATATACGTGCATACTGGGATATGGCACATTCACAGTGGATTTCATTTTCAATTTTAGTTTTCCGTCCATCCATCCAGCCATCCATATGTCCATTGTCCTCCAATTCAGCAGTGAAGATGAACGTATGCAAATTGAAAAATATTCGAAATAGTAAAAAATGAAAAACTGATTTTGTACTCGTTAGTTTTGTTACTCAAGTTTCATTAAATTTTTACTGATTTCTGTCATACTGTGGGTATTTTGGTGATTTCTTTCATTTTCGATTCTTTTGTATCAATTTTAATGAAAAAAGTTTGTTTTTCTTGTACTTTTCCACAAAAATGATAACAAGTAAAATTATATTTAAATTCAATTGTGATCTGATATGAGTGAAATATTGTATTTGATTTATTGTACTTACTACTCATATCTTATTTGAATTTGTCCATTTTAATGGTTGCAATTCACATTGGACATTCACATACATATGTTACATATGTATTAAATAAATTGTCATAACAAAGGATAAATTTAATAGTAAATCCTGTTTTAATGCACAAGCGCAACGTTAAGTGTGAGCTAAATGCGTTTTGTGTGAGAGTTTAGGAAGGAAGTTTGTGAAACTAAGTCTAATTTGGAAAAAGTAGGATGATGTCTATGTAAAATAGTCATTTGAGCTATTCGGCAATAAATAGAAGCTCAGGATTTAAGTCCAAAGTTATTTTAACGCTAATGTCTGGGACGTTCTTTGTCACGCGTATAACAGCTCTGCTCAAAAATAATATTAATGGATTTGAACGATCTTGTGCTTTAAATGTTCGTTATTCATTTCTTTTTATAAGATATTGTGACCTTTTTTTTTGGTGGCTTCAGATGGCGGTTTGAAACCAAAGGAAGATCGGGAGTTCCGATTAAATATTTTCTGAAAAAAAAAAGAAACCAAATCAGTGTCACAATTTTAACACCACTGTGAACTATATGATGGTTCCGTAAAGTAATATTTACAAATAAAGAAAAGTGAATTAAAAACGTAATATTCTGGCATGTCGTGAAATCCGATTGATTTCAATCGGATATAATTTGGGAGGCTTTTTGATGAAAACGGTGAGTCGAACGATAAAAAGTATCAGAATCTCTGTTATGGAGAATAACAGGTTCTACAAATAGTATTGATTTGTATTAACGAAAAAATAACCGTTTAGGAAATATTCTTAAAAAACCGCAAAAAATCGAAAAATTTGATTTTATCGAATATTTTCTAAACGGTAATTTGTACGTTAATGCAAATCAATACTTTTTGTAGAACCTGTTTTGCTCCACAAAAGAAATTCTTATACTTTTTATCGTATATGAAGCATGATATTACGAATAATTCGGCATCATGCCATTTTTGTAGTAACTAAGCGATATGTATTAATTTCCTGTTTTAATATTTTTAATTGTTATGGATTTTTTCGATTCTGCGAATATACATATATCATTGAATGTCAAAGGACTCTAAAAGGTTTAAAATGTGTTTCGAAGAATAAAAAATCCAATTAAAAACATTCGAAAAAAATATTCAAAAAATATAAAAACATCCAATAAAAATAAAATCCAGTGAAAAACATCCAACAAAAACATCCAAAAATAAAAACATCCTATAAAAAAAATATCCAAAAAAAATGTCCAACATTCAATTTCCTTCAAAATAATCTAACACAATTTATTACAATCGATGATTTTTTATTTGGATTATTAACTTTGGACATTTTTTTATTGGATATTTTTTTTATTGGATGTTTTTGTTGGATGTTTTTCATTGGATTTTATTTTTATTGGATATTTTTATTTTTTTTTTTTTTTTTTTTTTGATATTTTTATTTTTTTTTTTTTTTTTTTTTGGATATTTTTCATTGGATGTGTTATTTTTTGATATTTTTGACAGTAACCCCTTATGACCTTGGGACAACAAGTTTTCTTTAAAAAGTAGGTTGGGTAAAATTTCGAATAAGGGTCAAAGTACTCTAAAAACACGTTTCAAATCTCTGGAGGTTTTTAAAAACTTCAATATTGTTGTACTGTGAATTTTTTCGCTGAAAACTTGATTTTTAAGATTTGGGATAACTTTTTGTATTGCCAAAATTTTTTTAAATTTTTATTATATTGGGGTTGGTGCTTACATATATCACACCTGTCCCCACGTGTTTTAAATAAAAAGTGCTTGCACCCAAAATGTTTTTTTGGCGAAATATGCGGAATGCCTCTAGGATCAAACATATATAGCTCTTTTTTCAAAGTGAACGGCACTTTTTCAAACCAGGGCCAAAAACCCCATTTTTTAGCACTGAGCTCTATACTAAAACCAAAAAAAAAAAGTTGACTAAAACGGATACAAAAAAAGAGTATGCAGAAAGTAACCTTGTAGATTAAAAAACAGTAAACTGGAAAACCCTACAAAATATCGTTTACGAGATATTGCGTTTTTACTTAATTTTTAGTGTTTTTATTAAAAAATTTAATTTTTGCGTACGAAAAAAAATAATGATCAATATATAGAAACAAAAATAATCAATTCTAATGTTTTTTTTTTATGCTAAATCCGTATCTGGTCTTAAAATTGCTCTATCACTTCTGATTTTTGAGATATCCTAACCTGAAATTTTGGCATGTACGGTTTTTTCACCACTTTTGAAGTTATATAACAAGAGCACGTAATTGTTTATCATAAAACTCGATAAAGTTTTTAAAAGTACTATTCTTTTTCTTCAAAACTCACTTTGACTTATATCGATATCTTTATTTTTCTCCGAAATATCGTAACCTAAAAAAAGTTCATAAAATGCACGAAAGACGCCATTGGCAACATTGGTTGATTTAAATAAAAAGTTGT
The DNA here is from genome assembly GCA_951812925.1 of Calliopum simillimum. Taxonomy (NCBI): domain Eukaryota; kingdom Metazoa; phylum Arthropoda; class Insecta; order Diptera; family Lauxaniidae; genus Calliopum; species Calliopum simillimum. The sequence goes on from OX638368.1 coordinate 141,601,010, forward strand.
TAAAAATGATTAGGATGTTTAAGAATGTTTCTGTAAAAAGTAATTACTATCACTTGTAATTTACCATAATCATTTTAAAAACTTTTTATATAAATCAACCAATGTTGCCAATGGCGCCTTTCGTGCATTTTTTTAACTTTTTTAGGTTACGATATTTCGGAGAAAAATAAAGATATCGATATAAATCAAAGTGAGTTTTGAAGAAAAAGAATAGTACTTTTAAAAACTTAATCGAGTTTTATGATAAACAATTACGTGCTCTTGTTATATAACTTCAAAAGTGGTGAAAAAACCGTACATGCCAAAATTTCAGGTTAGGATATCCCAAAAATCAGAAGTGATAGAGCAATTTTAAGACCAGATGCGGATTTAGCATCAAAAAGTACATTAGAATTGACTATTTTTGTTTCTATATATTGATCATTATTTTTTTTGTACGCAAAAATTAAATTTTTTAATAGAAACACACAAAATTAAGTAAAAACGCAATATCTCGTAAACGATATTTTGTAGGGTTTTTCAGTTTACTGTTCTTTAATCTACAAGGTTACTTTCTGCATACTCTTTTTTTGTATCCGTTTTAGTCAACTTTTTTTTATGGTTTTAGTATAGAGCACAGTGCTAAAAAATGGGGTTTTTGGCCCTGGTTTAAAAAAGTGCCGTTCACTTTGAAAAAAGAGCTATATATGTTTGATCCTAGAGGCATTCCGCATATTTCCCCAAAAAAACATTTTGGGTGCAAGCACTTTTTATTTAAAACACGTAGGGACAGGTGTGATATATTTTGTACATATTTTTTATAAGAAATGTAAACTAAAATATTGATAATGAGATAAATTAGAGTTTTTTGTTGAATTTTCACATTAAAAATATTGTCACTTTTCGAACAGTGTATAGACTCATTTTCTTCTAATGAAAATTATTTGAAGTTTTGCCAAAAATATGCTTAATTTTCGACTGATGAATACCTAAATATTGAATACGATTTTATTTTTTTTTTTTATTTTTTTATTTGTTTAATTTAATGTTGGACTTCTATTGAAATTTCGATAATATTCATGTAAGTTTTTTGTTTTTATAATCAAGTTTCACGTCTGGCATGATATATGACCTCCTGATCACATATGCCAAGTTTTGAGTAATGTACGCTATGTCTAAATATTCTGCAATACTGAAAATTTTGCCATCAATCAGTCTATTTGTTTAGTCCAAGATTTTACAAGCTTTTACCCGAAAAGTTCTCTTTTATGTAAGTTTTATGCGTAAACGAGAGCTTTTGGGGTGAAAACTTGTAAAACGATCTTGAAGTAAATAAACACTCATAATATTGCCTAAATTATCCGTGTCGCAACTGTCTCTTTTCAAACAAAACATGATGAGAGAGAGAGCAAAATAGTGTGAACGAAAATGTCAACATTAACCAAACTCAAAAGCAACTAGTAAGGGTGTAAATTTTGGCCCGGCCAAAAAATAAATACCCTACACTGCAGTATTTTTAAAATTTTGCTTATATGGGAGGTGCCACTCCCTCTTTCCCGAGTACACCCAGTTTTTGTTCAGAGCTTGCATTTATAGTTTTTATTGTCAGAGTGAAATTTAGTTGGATTATCTCAAAAAACTCTTTCAGTATAGCATTTTGATTCTTTTGCTTACATGGGAGGTGCCACGCCCCCTTGTCTGATTTCACCCAGTTTTTGCTGAGAGCTTTCATTTATAATTCTTAGTGTCTGAGTCAAATTTGGTTCAAATATCTCAAAAAACGCTTTCAGTATAGCGTTTTGAAGCTTTTGCTTATATGGGAGGTGCCACGCCCTCTTGTCCGAGTACACCTAGTTTTTGTTCAGAGCTTGCATTTATAGTTTTTAGTGTCAGAGTGAAATTTAATTGGATTATCTCAAAAAACTTTTTCAGTATAGCATTTTGAAACTTTTGCTTATATGGGAGGTGCCACGCCCCCTTGTACGATTTCAACCAATTTTTGCTGAGAGCTTTTATTTATAATTCTAAGTGTCTAAGTCAAAGTTGGTTCGAATATCTCAAAAAACGCTTTCAGTATAGCGTTTTGAAGCTTTTGCTTATATGGGAGGTGCCACGCCCTCTTGTCCGAATTCGCTCAGTTTTTTTTTCAGAGCTTGCGCTTACAATTCGTAGTACTTATATGTATTGTGGTTGCATTGTCGTGAAAAATACTCCTAAAATTGCATTTTGAATATAATTTTTGTATGGGCGGTAGGCGTGTCCGTTGACCGATTTTGCTCATTTTCAATCCCCCGAGCTAACTTTGACGATGAAGGCAGTGTACCAAATTTCATTGAATTATCTTGCTCAGTTTTCCCAAAAAGTGTATTTCAACACACAGCCAGCCAGCCAGCCAGCCAGCCAGCCACCCAGCCAGCCAGCCAGCCAGACAGACGGACATGGCTAAATCGACTCAGGAGGTGACGCTGATCAAGAATATATATACTTTTCTATACCTGCCACGCCTCCTTCTCTGCGTTACAAACGGAAGGACAAAGTGAATATACCCTGGGTGTAGGGTATAAAAAGTGGCATCATTTTAGTGAAAAGAAGCGAAAATTACAAAAAAAATACATTTAAAAACAACCAAATTTTAAAATATGACTTTAGCTGTCATTTGCAGCTAAATTTAAATTCATTCAAGACACAGAAAACAAATTTTTAAACGAGCACCATGGTAAAAATATGAAAGGAACAAAACTTTTTTCTAAAAAAAAATTCGTAAAAAAGTATTTTCATACAAAAGAAATCGAGAGGAATAATGACATGGAGTATAGAAGCACAAGAAGCGTGGGGAAATAGCATGTGGCAAGGACTTCAAAGGACGAAAGTATATTTCAACAACAGAGTGGTGTTGAACATTTGCAACAACGTCGAGAACATGTTTTAAAAGTGTTGTTTGCTCACTTTTACCAGGAAGGGCAACAACAACACAAGTGATGAGAGCCAAAACGGGGTGTTGGTGCTGGATGCAGAAAAGAATGCAACAACTCTGCCATGTACAACAGCATGCATATTTTAAATGCTGGCAAAGCATTTTTCATGTTGGCCCAAGCCCATGGAAATAATAGGGAGTCTCTATTACGAAAATAAAAATAGAAGCTGCGTTTTCGTGGACACTTTATCAGGGCTTGTGCAAGCACATTCTGACAAACTAGTGGGAAAGCAACCAAAAATGTGCTTAACTTAACCCATATAAATATTGTCCACAAAGACACAGCTATAGTTGTGCAAGAGCAACCACTAACACTCTGCCATTCCCAATCTCAATTATGACCGAAAACTTTACAAGAGCTTCGATAGAAGTTCCATTTCTGAAATAAATTAATTTGATCCACCTTAAAACGCGCACAACTTGCTTGGGTGGCGCCGCGCCGCACTCACTGACACTATTTTAATGCGAGCGCGCTCTAGCACTCGCATCTCATGAGTGTGTGTATATGTGCACGAATATGTATGTTTGTATGCATGTGTTTATATGTTTTCATAAGTGTGGCGCGAACAATGACTTCGGAGGATTTTGTTACGCCACGTCAAATGTTGCGCTTTTATTGGTTTTCTCTCGCTTGCAGTAACACCAAAATACCAGCAGCCATTGCCAGTGTTGCAGTATGATGGGGGAAGAACAAAAAAAGTACGAGCGAAAAAACATGCACTTAATGGCGTGAAGTTAGCGACGTGGAAAAGAGTCAGTCATGGAGCATCTTAATAAATTGCTCGGGGACTTTGTGTACATAATATAAAATTGCATGCTATTCCAGGGCCATCAGCCTTGTCTCGCTAGTGCACATGTCCATGCTGTTGGAGGGGGATTAATGATATTTATGCAATTTTTCAAGATTAAAATGGCGCGCTCAATATTTTGAGTTGTCCGTACGTACTTACATACCCTTTCGTTTAACCAAATGTGTAATGCAAATTGTGATAAAAATTGATTTGATGCTTTTAAGAGATGATGGTTTTAATATGAACAGACATTTAAAGAATTTCTTCTTTTATTCCGCCTTCCATCTTGAAATGTAATATAAACGTATTCTATCAAAAGGTTTTTTAAGTTAAGTCAGAAGTTTATGCGACTAAAAACTTAATAAGGCATCCCCAAAATTACATCAGGCCCTAGTAAGGAAGCAACATGGTTAGCCTATATTAGGAATGCCTAACACTTGTCTTGACTAGTAGACTTAGGATATCACTAAATTAGGTTTGCCTTATGAACGCCTAATGTGGTGGTTATACGAACGAACAGTTGCCGTATTTCAGTAAATCTTGTAAAGCAGTGACGCTTTACTAATGAGGACATTTACAGTAACTCCCGAATTAATTTATGTAAATGTGCGAAAAAAATGTTATGTAAATATAAAAAAGTGTTTTTTTACTCAGTTTTTGAATCATCAACCAGACCGTTAGAGCCGAGTGCGGATGACTAATGATGTTCTCGCTTAGAAAACCTCAAATTTTTCTAATCTAGACATGTATTAGAAATTTCTAACTGAGAAAATATGGGGAATACCGTTAGGCTTCCAACCAAAACTAATTGATGACTAAGAATAATTATCTAGTCAGGTAGAAAGCATTAAAAAGTTTAAAAGTTAAAAATTTATCTTGACTTAATTATACACCCAAAATTGAACAATAAAAACAGTTAAAAAAATAACTTTTTGGAAAAAAAATTAAGGTTTTTTATTTTTAAATTTTATTAAAAATTTCAACGTAACTTTTACTTTCGGCAAAATATGATTTTGGGAGGAAATAATATTTTTTATGATAACACTAAACTATTTTTTTTTTTTTTTTTTTTTTTTGTTTAACTTTTAATTTTTGTGACTGTTCAAATCCGGGAGACCATTGTTTGGTTTTAAAAAAATTTAAGTGATATTTACCTTACCTTAAGGTTAAAAAAAAAGAACCATACAAGAACTATAAAAATCAAACAAAACTAGTAATGGGTGGGGGGACACTTTTCCCAAAATCGTTTTCCCAAAAAAATTATTTCCCAAAAGCATTTTTCCCAATTTTTTTCTTCCCAATACTTTTTTCCCACGCCTTTTTAACTTTTTAACTTTTAACTTTACCTTTCGTCTACGCATTATTAGAAACCAAAGAGCAACGCGCATATGAAAAAGTATTTCAGTTATCTTACAAGAAGCACGCCGACAAGAAATCGATATCAACCTTCCGTTAAAAGTTATGTCGGACTTCGAGTTAGCCATAATCAATGCTGTAAAAAACGTCATTGGCGAAAACAAGGTGCGATGCTGTTTTTGCATCTCTGTCAAAGCATGTACCGCCACATTCAGAATGAAGGCTTACAAAGAAGATACCGTTACCCTGAAGATCGTTCCATCAAATCTCTTGGGAAAACTTTTTAGTGGAAAAAAAAACATTGGGATAAAAATCTTTTGGGACAATCTTTTAAAAATCTTTTTAGTGGGAAAAAATATATTGGGAAGAAAAAAAATTGGGAAAAATGTTTTTGGAAAATGAATTTCTTGGGAAAACGCTTTCGGAAAAGTGTACCCCAACCCTAGTAAGGGTGTCACCTTTGGCCTGGCCAAACATTAAATACCCGTGAATGCAGTATTTTTGAAAATTTTGCTTGTACTGGAGGTGCCATGACCTCTTGTCCGAATTCACAGAGCTTTTGCTCAGACGTTGAACTAACTATTCTCAGTGTCTGAGTGAAATTTGGTTGAATTATCTCAAAAAGTATTTTCAGTACAGCACTTGAAGCTTTTGCTTCTTGCTCTTTGCTTTTGCTCTTGTCCGATTTTGTCTAGTTTTTTCTCAGTGCTTGCACTTACAGATCTTAATGTCTGAGTGAAATTTAGTTGGACCGTCTCGAAAAACCATTTTCGTATAGCATTTTAAAATTTTTTCTTCTATGCGAGGAGCCACGCCCACTTGTCCGATTTCTTCTGGTTTTTGCTCAGAACTTGCGCTTACCGTCCTAAGTATTTATGTGTATTATGGTTGCATTGTCTTGAAAAATACTCCTAAAGTTGCATTTTGAATATGGGTGGTAGGCGTGTTCGTTGATCGATTACGCTAATTTTCAATAAGTAGAGTTAACTTTGACAACGGAGGCAGTGTATCAAATTTCATCAAATTATATTGATTAGTTTTCCACAGACAGACAGCCAGCCAGACAGACAGAAGGACATAGCTATATCGACACAGGAGGTGACGCTGATCAGGAATATATATACTTTCCCATACCTGTCACGCCTTCTTCTCTGCATTACAAACAGAAGGGCAAAGTGAATATACCCTGGGTGTAGGGTATGAAAACGAGCTGACCGCACTTGGATTTGAACCGAGGTCTGTCCACGTGATAAACAGAAAAATATTATTTTTACGTACAATAACAAATTTGTTAGACTTTAACACCACTGACCTATGTGTATATTAAGCAAATATCTGTCCAAACACAAATATTTTTACTAAAATGGTTATATTATGTAAGGTAATTTATGTTTGAAATTCAAAAACCCGAGTGGAGTAAAAATTATGCTTATTTTCCTCCGTGTAGGAAAAATCATTGTGGTAAATTTTTGAAAAAACCCCTTTTTTTGTGTCAATAGATAGAAAAGTCCAAATACCTTGTATCGAAAATAACACTAAAGATGTACCCCAAACATTTTGGGTCAATTATCTACACCTAACGATTAAAATGAAACCCGGAAACCCATAAGTTTATGATGAAAGTTCAGGAATAATTTCGATTATCACTATGTTTCTGCATCTATCGGTCTAAAAAAATCAGATATAAAATTTGGAATCGGCAGGAACGACGAAAGACCATAAGACCCAAAGTTAAGGCAAAAAACGCATTTCAAGACCACTCTGTCGCCTGCCTGAAAATCGTATGTAAGTAAGTGTAAACAGACCCGTAAAGCTTTCATAGCATAGTTTTGTCGAAGTGTAGTATATATTTTGTTACCATAACTGGAAAAATCAATACGTCTCTATTATATATCAGGTCCACAAAAAAACCTGCAGATAATAATGGAGTAGAAAATAAAATCAATAGCGCCAAAAAATAATTCACACATGCGGGTAATGTAGAGAATTTGAGTTGTAAATGCGGCGCACAGTGGTTGGAAAATCGAAAAAGCTGGCCAAAATTCTGAAAGTCGGTAATAAGGGGTTTTTGATGATGCTGATTACGAATCCGAAATCCATTTTTAAAAAAACAAAATGGCGGATCCACAATAGTGCACAAATAATGCTTAACCAAATATATTCTCACGAAAGTCGGTAATTTTAGATTTGTGATGATCCTTATTACGAATCTGAAATCTATTTTCAAAAAAAGACAAAATGGCGGATCCTAAATGGTGGACTAAAAACTGCTAAGCTGCATTTATCACCACCAAAAACGGTACATTGGTGTTTCAGATGTTGCTTATAATGAATCTGAAACCTAGTTTACGAAATACAAAATGGCGGATCCACAATGACGAACCGTTTAGTGCAAAACTATATTAATCAATAAGAAGAGAGTTATTGGGGTTTTTGAGGTCGCTGATTGGAAATATGAAATTAATTTTTGTTACGCAAACTGGCACATCCAAAATTTTGGTCAAAATATGCTGAACAGCATCTTTATCTACGAAAGTTTTGTTTCTGGGATCAATTATTACGAAAATGAAATACTTTACAAAAGTCCTAATATCTTTTTCAGAGGCACCTCGGGGCAGCTAATTTTTTACAGGTTTGTAGAATAAGATGCATGTAGAAACTAGACGGATGGCCGTGGATGCTATAATATTTATCATATTAAAAACCACTTCAACAATTTTTTTGTGTAAATATTTTCACGAAACAGTTGCCTATTTACATAAACTGTGAACGAGATGAAACGTTTTTTAGGCACAGAGGTCTTTCTAACCACTGAAAAGATCAAAGTGGATAATATATATTAGAATATATTCTACCATTACCAACAATTAAAAGTGAAAAAACAACAACTTTATTTTTCGATTTTGACCAGTTTTTTTGATTTTCCGACCAGTGTGCGGCGGTAGCATACCGCCTTTGCGATATGCCGTTTGTCTTGGCTTGAAACTGTAAGGGTTAATGAGGCTTACTCTTCTGAATTTTTACGCATGATTATGAAATCATAAAATTATTATGAATTTAAATTCAATGATACAGACAATGCTGCTTGAAGATATGAAACCATTCCTTTGAAAATTTCTTATTTGCTTCAATTCTGTTTTAATTTTTTGTTTTTTATTAGATTTTGTATACGTACATCTCGGTTTGCCAGAAAATTACAAAATTTTCCAAAAAAGAAAAAAAAAACATATTGTGCATAAAACACAGCGCGCTGACATATCTACAAACGAATTTCGCTTTCGTGTTGTGAATTCTAATTACGTGTGTGTGTGTGTGTGAGCATTTGTGTGTGTGAATTTAGCGTTTTGCACCACAACGGAATAAATTATTTTCCCCACTCGAATTATGCGTATTTTCTTGGTGAATTTACGGTTTTAGAGCGGCAAAAAAGATTTTGCTTAGTTTGCATATATAACATGGAGTCTTTCGCATGTATGAGTGCGTCTCATAAATGAATTGAATTTTAATATAAAATTTTTGAAATTAAATTTAGCACACCAAACGTGCAAAGCAACTACATACATAAAAATATGTATGAGACCTAGGGAGCAATTAACATGATATTGTTGCTGAAGTTGACATGAGTCAAGCCAGCATTAAAACTATATATAAGGCTTTGGAAATATTAAGTCTTTAATAAATATGAGCAAAGGAAATTTAGTGGAAAATAGCTGGATACAATTTTAACTGCTTTAAGTACAATATACATTTGTACCTATGTTTAGTCTGTCACTGAAATAAGCAAAAATCTTGAGTTCAATTCCCAGTGAATTCAATGTGTTTTTTATTTTTTTCTTAACTCATTTTTCCTAAATGTATATATTGTTATGAACAAATTAAATAAAAACGCATTTATGTTGAGCTTAAATTTTAGTTTAATATATTCGTGCAATATTTCTGCATTAGTCGCTGTCAATTTTGACTAATTTACTCAATTTTTATTATGCACACATATTTTGACTATCGTCCAGCTTTACTTTTCACTTCAAATTGATTTATTTTTAATTAACATTGACGTGCGCAAAAATAATAAATAAATATTCAAATTTATTTCAGCATCCACATTTTAGTTGGTTGGCAACAAGGCTGCAAACACATGAAAACTGCGATGCAAATTAATTCCATTTTGGGCATTTTTGACTTTAGGGTGTATCTATTAGTTTATTTTTAAATGCAACAGCGAATATAGCAAATATTTTTGGAGTGATATTTCTTTAGCTGATCTAGAGAGAAAGAGGTGCAACGATAAACAAACTAACAACGCTCATTTCTGTGATCTAGTTAGTTTTATCTCTTATTTGATATTTTATGTTCTTTTCTCTTTGCATGATCCATTTATATTCATTTCATGTGTTTTTGTATATTTGTAAGTGTGACTGTTTTAAGATCAAGCACGACAGTAACTCGTAAGTGTGTAACTTTTGATCTGATCAAAAATTAATAACATTAATTTATTAATTACACTGCAGCATTTTGAAAATGTTGCTTATGTGAGAGGTACCGCTCCTTTTTGCCCCAATTCATTTAGTTTTTAATCAGTGCTTACGCTAACTATTCTAGGTAAAACTTATTGTATATAAAAGGTAACACACCATCTTGTCCGAATCAATGAAGTTTCTGACCGGAGCTTGCAATTTGCAATCATAAAGGCCCAACCAAAGAAGACGTGATGAAACGATAGCAACTGAACGAACTTTTGCACTCGTTACGTCTGTTCTGACATTTCACACAAAATGCTACTGCTAGAGTACTTAAAGCCGATTTCTTCGCAAGAAGGAGTTGTTTTGATTAATTTTTTTACCTTATACCACTCAGGAGAAATATTCGAACAAAACCTCATCAAAAGTTTTCAGTGGCAATATTTCGAAGTCGATTTAATATTAATAATTTAAACATACAAAGAAAAAAGGCGCTTAAGCTCGGTTTACTCGCAATAAGGAACTATTTCGATTTAATTTTCTTATTTTCCAACTCTGGACAAATTAACGAACAAAACCTAATCAAAAAACTTTCATTTCCAAGCCTTCGAGGTCACTATAATATTAGTAATTCAAACTTGAATCAAAAAAATGACTTAAACCCAGTTAAGATGCAAGAAGGTGGAGCCGGGATTTTAGTTTTCATAATTTCCAACTCAGGAAAGGTAAACGAACAAAACCTCTTCGAAAAATTTTCAGTGATTCCAAGTCGAGGTTGTCCCCATCTCTCCGGGAGGTAAGGTAAGGTAAGGTAAGGTAAGGTAAGGTAAGGTAAGGTAAGGTAAGGTAAGGTAAGGTAAGGTAAGGTAAGGTAAGGTAAGGTAAGGTAAGGTAAGGTAAGGTAAGGTAAGGTAAGGTAAGGTTAGGTAAGGTAAGGTAAGGTAAGGTAAGGTAAGGTAAGGTAAGGTAAGGTAAGGTAAGGTAAGGTAAGGTAAGGTAAGGTAAGGTAAGGTAAGGTAAGGTAAGGTAAGGTAAGGTAAGGTAAGGTAAGGTAAGGTAAGGTAAGGTAAGGTAAGGTAAGGTAAGGTAAGGTAAGGTAAGGTAAGGTAAGGTAAGGTAAGGTAAGGTAAGGTAAGGTAAGGTAAGGTAAGGTAAGGTAAGGTAAGGTAAGGTAAGGTAAGGTAAGGTAAGGTAAGGTAAGGTAAGGTAAGGTAAGGTAAGGTAAGGTAAGGTAAGGTAAGGTAAGGTAAGGTAAGGTAAGGTAAGGTAAGGTAAGGTAAGGTAAGGTAAGGTAAGGTAAGGTAAGGTTAGGTAAGGTAAGGTAAGGTAAGGTAAGGTAAGGTAAGGTAAGGTTAGAAAATTTTATTCGTCATATGTGCCACCTTAAAACATCGTAGAACGCCACACACTCTCGTGCACAAAATGACCAGAAACACTCACACTCTTAAACAGTTTTGCATGTTAGAAAACAATAAATTTTGCAGCGAACGCGTTTTAGATATGCAAAAACTTCAAAATATTTATCGTGCGCTATATTGACAATGCTGTTGTTGTTGTTGCTGTTACTTTGTTCATGTTGTCTCTTTCTAATTGTTTTCATGCAAAACAAGCAGGATACCGCAACGCCAGGCAAGAACGCAACAAAACGAAAAATTTTACAACAACAATAACAACAGCAAATGTAAGCAAATGGCCAAAGCGGAAAAACGATGACGACAAAATCAACATAAATGGCTGGGAAAACTTGTTCGCCAACACTAAATTACACTAATGGCGTTAGAAAGAGATGGAAATAACAAAGTATTGTGCGGAAATGTGGCAGAAATCACCATATGTGACCGTCCATTGGAAAAAGTACCTTATCTTCAGTCACAAAATTTAGCAGTACAGCTAAAAATAAAGGATAGGTAGTGTCAATTTTACCGGTTTTCTGTTTAAGGTGGAATTCAGTGCTTAGATATGTAATGAACATTTTACAACTGATTTGAGGTCGATCAATTTACAAATACCAATGAAAGCGGTCTTGCTTAACCTCTGTCTTGTAAAAATTGATAATTGACAAACTTTGAACTTCGATATCTACAAACTTGAGTTTTTAATTTTACGATTTCAAAATGCCATAACTCAGCCAATTTTTGAAGTTTTGCAGTGATTTTATTCAAAATTTAATGTGCTTTTAGAAAATGCAAAAAAACGGTTTTTTATTTTGGGAAGATAAGGAACTTTTTCCACTGGACGGTCTCATATAGTGAGGCAACGAAAAAGCGATTGGCAGAAAAGCAGATTTTTCAATTTTCATTTTTAGTTTTTTTAGAAATTTATTTGGAAAATGTCTACCCGTATCTCTCGAATGTAGTGCGCTTGTGGGTCTCGCTACTTTTGACCTCAATTTGTGGCTGCATCATCTTATTGCTGTTGTCAATATTTAAGTGGATGCCATTCTTTATATTCAACTATTTGCCCATTTAGGGCCCAATCGACAAATTTCGGCCAATGTCATCGGTGTCATCGATTTAAGATTTTATCACGCTGATTTGATTTGTATGTTGGGGAAGTTGCTATTCCTTAATTTTTAGTTTGTGTCTTGGATTAGATTTGATGATGGTAAAAAGTTGAGATAATGAATTTAAGATTTTTTCTTTAAATCAATAGTTAAAATATAGTGTTTAGTGCTCACAAGTAGGCAGCTGCCGTAATTTCAAATAAAGCTAAAATCATTTATTATATTTCTACTGAGCTTTATATTTGCTAATTAAATTTATCGGAACTATGATATGTATTGATAATAATTTTATGAAAAACAATTTTTATTTAATTAAATCTCTTTTTATCATAATTAAAATTTAATTAAATTAAAATCAGCGCACATTTATTAAGTTTCATATACAATATCGCATGTAGTTTTACTTTATAATGAATTACATATGAAAATCATTATAATTTATGGGATACTATTAAATAAGTTAGTACCCTGATGATACCTTCCATCGATTTCGCTGCAGGCTCTCTCAAGACTATGTTCTTTATTCGTTTTTTGGACAGCGTCACATTTCCTCTTCAAAAAATGTTAAAATAAACTCAAACATGATGGAGATAAGTCACAAAAAGAAATTTACGCCACGCCCCACAGTGCACTATTTCATACAATCTAGACTTGAATAATTCAAAATACATTTTTTAGTCTGCAGAACTATTAAAATATGTCCACTGACCTCACATAATGAGTGAAATTAATTTAACGGGGGTGTGGGGGTAGCTTCGATACGACAAAATTTAACAAAACGCTTTGAGGATTATCGTGAATAAATATTACCGGGGAATTTTTCCCAGACTACCGTGCATTCTCCATTGCAGTCTGAGGAAAATTCCCCGGGAATATTTATTCACGATAACCCCCTATATCTCTGCAAATCTTTGTTTACAGGAGTACACCAAACACTCTACAGAAATTGAAGGAAATTGAGCAATGGGGCGTTTTACCTTTCTTACAAAAAACAACTCAATCTCTATATCTCTGCACCTGTAGCAGTTATTAACACAAAACTTTGAATACAAAAGTATACTGCGTTCAGCAATTGCTTTATAAAAAATTGGGGGAAATTGAACAAGGGGGCGTTGCACTCTCCATACAAAAAAACACATCAATTGCACCTGCAGCAGTTACTATTATAAAACTTTGTACACAGAAGTATACTGCGTTCATAAAATGCCTAACCAAAATTTAAGGAATTTGAGCAAGGAGGCGTTACGCCCCCTATACAAGAAACCTTTCCATTGCTATATCTTTTCAGCTGTAGCAGTTATTATTACAAAACTTTGTATTGAGAACTCGTATTTTATTTACGGAATACTATACAAAAAGTGAGGGGATAAAACGTGGGGCTTATCACCCAACACAAAAATACTTAAAAAATATGTCTATGTCTTTTGATTTATGAAAATACTCACATGCGTATAGATTTTTGTATCCTTACACTTTCACATACCTGAAAAGAATAAAAAAAATAATGAAAATTAGTATTGTAGCAATAAGGAAACAAATTGAATAAATTTCCCACAATTGACAATTATTTCCTTTTAACACAAACTACATAAACGACAAAGAACGCAACATAAAGAAAACAACACAAGTGAAAATCGTATCACACACTGTGATACCTGCAATAGTAGCAGTCATTTATACCACATATAATATTGGAAAAAATCTCGCATTAAACCCAAAAGTAGTACGTGGAGGAAAAACTTGGAAAAAACCAACACGATCTACACACAACTCCATTCTACTCAAGTTTCGATATAATTCAGCTCAAAATGACATCAAATAATTGAAATGATCTCAAAGACCAGTGAGTGCATTTGTCATTGATAGGATGGCCTGATGATTCGGGGAAAATATAAAAGTGTGTGTGACAACACAACTAACAGATTTGCATGCGAAACACAAACATATATAATTTTATTATTGTGTCTCGATGCGAGTGACGTGACAAAAAGACAGACAAATATTACTTTTTTCCTCTGATTGGATTTTGATGTTGTTCGTGCAGTGCAAACAAACGTCCCCAATTGGAAATTGTTACACAAGCGAATTACTCTTAATATATTATTTTTAGGCATTTCTTTTCTTTTTTTTGGTGACTGCTCATGGAAAAACGGTCAAATGGACCCATTTTCATGGGTATCAAAAAGCAAAATTTATCCAAAATGTAGATTTATATTTTAACAGTAGGACCATATTGCGAAAATATTGTTTTTTTTTTTTTTTTTTTGGTATTTTAACTAAAAAACAATACATTTATTTTATACACTTTAAAAAAGGATGAAAAATTTGAGATATTGTAAAACTCAATTCAAGCATTTTTGAAATCGTAACAAAATAAAATCTATAGTATATCAAGACGTATGCATAAAACATCTTTGTGTAACCCAAAGATAACCTTCAAAAAATATGAAAATTTCGCATTTCAACATAAGTGGGGATGGATAGGTCATACTCTCCCGAAACAGCGCCGCAAAGTCTGCAGCCAGGCTCTTGAGTGTAACCCAAAAGAAAATAGATGATGTTTTAGACCAAGGATAACCAGCAAAAGATTGTCGGAGAAGGAAATCCAATAACCAGGAAATTCTCGGAAAGAGATTAAGTCATCGCAAAGGATCGTTATGAATGAAGTCATTTCATATTGGCCCTATGCTTCTCCTAGGCATTCCACGAGAATACATACATACCAGTGTAGTTCACAGCTATGCTTGAATATGGAAAAATTTTTTCCTATTTATCGATCTGTACATGCTTGCTAAAATAACTAGCTCCCTGGGAATTTTACTCAAACTGATATAGAGAAAGCACGGCAGTCTGAGAAAAATTTCCTTGCAAAAAATTCCTTAATACACACACAGATTCTTATAATCTTCCCTACAGGGACAATAATCTTTATGTAGTGTCATTGTATGTGAGTGAGAACTTTTTTCATACAGTTGACAAAACAATGGTGACTTGTGTGAAATACATCTGCAATAACACAACATGTGAAATTTGTTTTACAAAGCGAAATTTCCACAAAAAGAACATTAACTTCAAATGTACGATCGTGCAAAAGAGAAACCCGTATGTGCTCATTACAGCCAAAATGAACAACAAAAAATGGCATATCATCAGTGCAGTATATGTGTGTGTGTGTGTGTGTTGCAAGTAAATGCAAGTTACAAAAATAATAAAGTAAAATATAAAACAGAATGAAATAAAATTACGTGCTTTCTTAAATTACACAATACACACACAAATCCGAAAATTAAATTCTTTCGCTGTGCATAGGCTAATTAAAAAAAAACTCATGCAACTCAGCACAATTTTTGACTGGCTCATGATACATATTCATGTTCGGTACCTACCTACCGAATATTGTGAAAATAGCTTTTGTAGCTTGCGATATATAACGTGCTAAGATACTCAATAGTTTCAAAGAGCGCGTGGAACTTATTTGACTACGCCGACTTTTCGACCAGTGTACACGAAAGCTGTTTGATAAGTCCGAGGCTTTTGAATAAGATATATTTTTTCAGTCAAAAAGTGTTGCATTTTTAAACATAGTCTTCTTTAGCTCAATACATTTAGTCCTGCTTTTTTCCAATTTTTATTCTTTACAAATATGTACATAAAGGATTTTTCAAGGCCCTCAAAAAAGCCTTTTGTTTCAGTAATGACCTCTTAATTCGACCCAAACCTCTGACCACTCAGACATTTCTTTGGTTTGGCTAATTCTGGAGAATATGCTAATTAGGGTAAAAGTTCGTAGCTCAGAATAATATTCGGCGGTAATCGTTTTACATTTTTCAAGGTAAATGACACCACAAGCATTCCCACGTTCTTTGGTGCACGTTCTCCCGCTCAAGTTACCAACTTTTTACGGGACAGCGTTTTTCGAGTTGCCAACTTTTACGTTGGACGTATAGATATGGGTGATTCTTAGATAACTGTGCTTTTTCGAGTTGTAAAATTGGCAGATAATTTTTTTGGATTTTTGCAAGTTTCTTCATGCTATCTTGTGTAAACACACCCTTAAAACTCACCTTTTAAGTAAATCAACTACAAGTGTGAATTAACGGCTTTGAGGTCGAAATTAAGAAATTTTGCTGCCACGTTTGTGACTAAATTGCCACGTTTGTGACTAAATTGCCACGTTTGTGACATTTTAGCCACAGGATGGAAAAATTATGGTTTTGAAGCGTTTTGATGAGAGATATATTGCATATAATGACAAATTTACACTTCAAGACTAATTTTGCAACAGTGTCATATCTCCAGTGGTCCATTTTTTTTATACCCTACCGCCCTAAAGATCAACTATGGTTTCCTGTTCTCTGTTTTTATAGCCGTTTATGGTGGATTAGGATCTCCTAATTACGAATCTGATCTTGATTTTTTTCTATTACATCAGTATAATTAGTTATCCTTGCTCAAAAGTGAAAAAATCACAGTTTTGACATCTACTTAACAAAAACAGCAACAAGTAAAATTAATTTTTGTCAATGGATTCAGACAGCCAAATATATTAACAACAAGACATAATTCACCGTTTTTCAATTGGATTCCTAGTTTCCGAGTTATAAGCCTTTTAAAAAAGGATATCTCTCAATAACACACAAAGGATTTTCTGGACCGAAAAATTAACAAAAATGGTAAGTTTTATTATTTTTATCAAAAATATATTTTATCACGAAAATTTTAAGCCCTTGCAGACCAAAATCGGATGAAAAAATATGGCTCTATTGTAGATTTAGTGAATGCACAGATGAAATTTTGATTCTGTTAATTTGCAAAGCAGTAGTTTAGTAGGGTCATTCACTAAATCTAGCATAGAACTGTCATTTTTCATGCGATTACAGTCTGCAAGGTCTCGAAATTTTTGTAAATTAATATGCTATTGATAAAAATAATAAAACTTGATTTTTTGTAACTTTTCGGTCTCGAAAAATCCTTTGTGTGTTATCGAAAGATATCCTTACTTTAAACGCTTATAACTCGGAAGCTGGGAATCCAATTGAAAAATGGTAAATTATGTCTTGTTGACAATAAATTTGGCTGTTTGAATCCATTGACAAAAATTAATTTTACTTGTTGTTATTTTTGTTTTATTGCTTTAAGTAGATGTCAAAACAGTGATTTTTTCACTTTTGAGCAAGGATAACTCAGGATTGTGAAGGTGTAGAAAAATTTTTGTATTAAAAACATAATTAATAGCCTTCAACTAAACTTCTGTATACTCAATTTTATATGAAAATATGTTTTTTTGCAGACTGATAAAAAGTGCCACGTTTGTGACATTTTTGATGCGCTACGTTTGTGACATTTTTGTAGTTTATCGCTCATTACAAAGGACGCGTTCGAGTTCAAGATTTTTCCGAAAGAATTTGGGGTCATGTATGCAAATCCTACAAAAAAATTGTTTCATGCATAAAATAAAATGTACTACCTGCGAGTGCCGAGTGCCACGTTTGTGACCATAATTTAATTTGTTTATAAACTGCCCTAAAAAACGCAAACAGATTTCTTTTTGGACGCGCCTGGACAAACTGACCTTTGGGTGATGGATAGTGATCAGAATTAATGCATATGTATTGCAAAACTGGGGGACAGTTTTCAATTCGAAATTGTGCCCTCTAAAAATTATTTAAAACTGCAGATGAGCTCAGAATAATGTAACCTTAAGTATTTACTTAATATGTGTAGTAACTTGTTTTCTGTTCTATTTCCGTTTTTTTGTCGTTTTTCATCGTTTTGTTTATAAAAAGTAGGGGTAGGACATGCCACGTTTGTGACATTTGGGGTATATTTGCTAACTTTCACAGTAGACTAATAATTATTTGGTGGTAAGATTGATCCGCTCTATTAGAAAAACACAGTTTCTAACTTATAGCGTAATTTGTTGTGAAAAAAAAGCCTACCGTATAGGTGAAATCGCCAGAGGACACAAAAAGTACAGTTATCTGAGAATCACCCATATACTTGCTGTGCGACTCAGAAATGGTTCAGGGTTATAGAATTCTAACATACCGTCTTTTGTGTTTAGGATACAAATGGCCAATGTCACCACTGAAACCATTAATATATCCCGAAATAGCCTTCCAATTTGCTTGGTCTTTGAAATACTTTATAAAAAAACATTTAATGATTATGCCAAAAAATTCATAATAGGTGATGCACTAAATCATCTTTTTCTAGTTTTGAGTTATTTGGTATTACTGGTCCAAAGTATTATAGATTTAAGTTTTATAAGACCCATTTAGCCATATGTTTGTAAAAAGTTAAAGCAAAATCACGATTTCCATACAAAAAAACAAAATTTAGATTTTTTGAAAAACTGACTTAGTACTTTTAACATGTATAAGGACGATATTTCCCTTAAAACTGTAAAATTTCAAAAATCGATATTATTTATCTTCTTCCCAAATGAATTTCAAACAATTAGGCGAAAATTACCAGCGTTTTTTTTTTTTAATTTTATTACTTTCATTGCTTTTGTGCTGCTTCCTATTTTCATGCTTGAATAATTCTTTTAAAAAATTTTCCGCATTAACTCGCATATGTTTGTTGTTGCTGTATCGACTGTTATTTATTCGTGCCCTTATTTTCATTTGTGCACACGAATTTCCCAATGAAACACACAGCCAAAGCGCGCATTTGTGCTACTTTCATTTATTGTGTCTGTTTATGTGTGTGTGTGTGTGTGCATGTTTAAAATTATTTCAACTTGCATTTCCTGTCGAGCCCGTATTTGTGGATATTTGTAGAATCAACAACAAAAAATTGGGATATTATAAAAGAAAGAAAATTGACGCTGAATCTGTGTAACCATCGATCTTCTAATACACGATAGTACATATTATATACAATACATCAATTAAAAAATGTTATTCGCCTAATGAATTATTGTAACTAATATATGTATCCACTCAATAGTATATAAAAAAAAAACACCGAAATCTACTTATATGTATAAAAAAACACGATGGCAACACTGTTCTTGAGTT
Organism: Calliopum simillimum; assembly: GCA_951812925.1. Taxonomy (NCBI): domain Eukaryota; kingdom Metazoa; phylum Arthropoda; class Insecta; order Diptera; family Lauxaniidae; genus Calliopum; species Calliopum simillimum. The sequence goes on from OX638368.1 coordinate 141,620,095, forward strand.
TAACTATGCGTTTCAAGTTCCTGCTACTGCTGCTGCTGCTGGCATGAGAAACGGAAACGTGGCATACGAATACAAAGTGAAACGATTCGCTGCCATTACACAATGATTTGTGAAACGGAAACGGATGTGTATGAGTATGCAAAATGGCGCGCGCGACCGACCGAGTGACTGATATACGAGACTAAGTTTATAATTTGTAAATGCGGCAACATTATACGAATGTGCTGCAGTGTTGCTGTTGCCGTTTTGAACTTTGAGCTTCTACGAAACAAAGCATTTGGTATTGATTTTCTTACTATTTTTTTTAACTTTAAGGTTGAGTGCACATTTTTAAAGTCGAAATTATAAAAAAAGGAAGTAAATGAAATAAATCGGAAACAAAGAATATGTAAAGAAATTAAATTTTGTTTGTTTAACCTTACGAGTAATATGTTGTACTTATTTTTAAAGTAAGCATTTGTCTATACTTGTATTTAAATGCACAAAAAGAAAAATTTTAAATTTTTGCTGAAACAAATTTCATATCACCCTGTTTTTCTTATTTCTTTTTTAACCCATTTTCTGCCGCGTCAAATAAAAGTTCAAGTCTAGAATTTAAAGTATTCTTTTTAAAGCAACTATGACCCAAAAATCTCGAATCCGTTGTCCAAAATTTTTTACCTGTCATAGTTTTGCCAAGGGGGACTGTTCGAAAAGTCGAACAATGGCGACTTTGTACAATTCAGCTTATATATTGAATGTTCACATTAGACATGCACGATTTCTCCATTTCGATAGCCTACAACCCATTATTTTGTGAGGTTTGATCTAATAATGTCTAAGGCAAAAATGTGGTAGATTGAATGATGTTAGGTGACGACTTACTGAGGTCAAAATACAAGAAAATGTGGGGATGATCGACAAATAGCCTCATAGCTGCCCAGGTGTCGCTCTTAGGGGAATAAAATTTGAGATCAATAGCCATTATTTTATCCCTTTAATATTTTTCCATAACATTATTACTCTATCTCTTCAGCTCAGGAGGCACCCCTGCAAAAAAAAAATATTTTTATGAAATTTTTTCCCTCACTTTCAGGTATTCCAGAGTGCCACTGGTAGAGAAGAATGTAAGGGTAACCTGCATTTTGCCCCCTAACATTTTTCCCGAAAATACTTATCCCCTATGTTTACCTACAGATGTGATTTGGTATAAATTCTGTGTGAATCATTTAAGCGGCCTTTGAGATAATGTTATTAAATATAATTTTTGTTGAAGGCCACCCTAAATAAAACTTATAGATCCCTTGTAGCGCCTTTTAATTTAAAGACGATGTGGTGTAAGTTTCGTGTGACTCACTTAAGCGATCTTTGAGAAAATGCGAATTAAAAAATATTTTTGTGTGAGGGCCACCCTAAATACTTATATACTCCAATTAAAATTTTATTTTTTTTTTCCTAAACAACAACAACCAAAACAGAAGTTTTTAAAATTTTTCCAGTTTTGTCCCCATAAACGCACAGCAATAGAATTTTATATTTGTATAAACGAAATCGGTTCAGTCCCTGTTCTTACCCCTAAATCTTACCCGATTGGGTTGATTTTTTGTTGCCAATGTTGTGAGGAGCAGCGCATAAGCTTATTCTTCTTTTAAGTGGGTGGCACCATGCCCCTAAATGGAAAAAACGCTCTCTCGGCTAAACCGCTTCATAAATTTTTAAGAAATTTGATATGAAGATGGGGTTAGCATTAAGGAACAATAATATGACCATTATGTTTTTCAGTGGGCGATGTCATGGCCCTTAACCCTTTCAGGACCATAGGGACATATGTGTCCCAAGACAAAAATAAATTATATTTAAAAAAGTAAGAAACCGATATATGTAATTTTGACATTTATCAGTTCCTAAACGCTTCCTTCATTCCTATTAAATCTGGCAACACCATCAGAAGCAACGTTATTTTTGTGTGATCATTCCAATGTGACAGTTTGTGTAGTGAACTATTGCTATACTTTACAGCAGAATTTATAGGTTTTTAATTGTTTTTAATCATATTATAGTATGAAATAATTGTTGATATGTAAATAAATTGTTGTTTTATACATTAATTGAACCATTATTTAAGTTTAGTATATTGATAAATCATAAAATTCAAAATGGGACACCGGTGTCCCTATGGTCGTAAAGGGAGACTTTTCAACTCACTTTTGTACTACAATTTTACCAATTTCACAGGCAATCAAAATAAAAAACTTTAATGAACCTGTTAGTAGACATATGTACTGTAACGTACTTTTTGACACTTAATTCAAATCTGAGGCCAGAATTGCTCATATATTGGGTGTACAACTTAAAAACCGGAATTTTTTAGCGAAATTTGATGCTTTATTGTGGAAAAATGTTACAATATATTTTATTCAAAGTATTGTCCATTGGAAGCTACAACATTTCCCCATCTTTCAGGCAATTTATGAACTCCATCCCAAAAAAATTGCGCCGGCTTGGCGGCCAAAAATGAATCTATCCAATTTCGGATGCCTTGCTCCGATGTGAAGCGTATTCCGGTGAGGCCGTTTTGCATCGAGCGAAATAAATGAAAGTCAGACGGAGCAAGGTCCGGAATATAAGGCGGGTGAGCCAAAACTTCCCATCCACTATTTTCCAAATAGTTTTTCACGGGTCTTGCAACATGCGGCCGAGCGTTGTCTTGATGAAAAATTATTGCTTCGTGTCTGGTCGCATTTACCGGGCGTTTTTCGATGATGGCACGCTTCAAACGTATTAATTGTGTTCGGTACAGGTCACCTGTGATTGTCTGGCCCGATTTCAACAACTCATAATATAACGGCCCATTCTGATCCCACCAAATACACAGCATAACCTTGGCGCCATGGATATTTGGCTTCGAGGTTGATTTGGCTGGTTGGCCGGGTTTCACGTATGACTTTTTGCGCTTGAGATTGTCATAATGGATCCATTTTTCATCCCCAGTCACAATCCGATGCAAAAATGATTTGTTTTTATGCCGCTCAAGCAGCATTTCAGACATACAGAAGCGCCGTTCAACGTCTCTCGGATTCAACTCATAGGGAACCCAATTACCTTGCTTCTGAATGTATCCGGCGGCTTTCAAACGTTTCAAAATGGCTTGCTGAGTCGCTCCCAACGATTTGGCAAGCTCGTCTTGTGTTTGACACGAATCCTCATCGAGTAGCTTCTCTAATTCTTCGTCTTCATACTTTTTTGGCTGTCCTGGGCGTTTTTTGCTGTAGTTCCAGGAGATGGTTTATTTCAATTCTTTTGATGGCATCAAATAGATGTAATCTTACTTATCAAACCATACCTTTAAATTTTTTCAAATGGAACCTCACTTTCCGAGTTATCATCCTTTGAAATAAGGGCATATTTTCCCCATATAAAAATGTATGGGGAAAAAGTCTCGCTTAACGACCATATGGACACATATGTCACAGAAAATTCCAGAAAAACCGTTAAAATTTTTTGAATTTTTATTTTAAAATATGTTTTCTGGACGCCCAATAGACCATTATAAATAGCTAACATGGTTGCATAAGCTCCCAAATTCTTTCGGTCCTGAAAGGGTTAATGAAAAAAGTTCTCACGGCTAAACTACTGCATCGATTTTCATGTAATTCGGCATGAAGATAGACCTAACACTAAGAAACAAGAATATGACCTTAATGTTTTTAAGCGGGCGGTGCCACGCGTTCACGTCATTGATTTTTATGAATTTTGGTATGGGGATATAATGAACTGGACTGAAAGACATCCAAAGCTGTTTGCTCTTTATTTGGAGTGACACGTCTTTCAAGAGAAAGTACGCTATTGCGCCTAAGCTGCTGCACAAATTTTTATAAATGCATATAATCTGAACCTCAACGAGAAATATTAATAGCTTTTTGTGCTTTATCAACCAAGGAAGGGTATAAAAACTTTTTGCTCTATAGTTAAATAGAAATGGTTGAATTTCGGCTACAAGGCGATTTCTTTCTAGTTCATAATAAATCGCCAAAAGTCTAAAGCTTGCTAACGAAAATAAAAAAGTGTCACACATTTTCATTAAATTTCAACTCAACACCCTGTATAAGCACTGCCACTCAGCGCAATCTCATAAGCAGGATCAGATAAAGAACCTCTCGCGTAAATACCGGATATGAATAAAAAGGACCAGCAGAAACAACAACAACGCCAACAGCAACATCAGCAACAAAAAGTTAAAATTAATGTCTCGCTCATATCTGTCACTTACAAAGAGTTAAGCACTGCAGACAACAACAACAACAACAACAACTTGCACAAAAACAACTATAACGACAGCAACATGCTGAATATTAACAGGCACGCACTAACACAAACACATATGCGCCTTTGCTTGTGTATGTGTTAATGTAAAAAACACCAAGATGAATGTAGAAAATGCGTGTGCATTTTGTATGCGAGTTACCATTTTCCGGTGATTAAGTGGTGATAACACACTGCATATCTGTCTCTCAAGTCCAAACAGAGGCACACACACCAATACACTTCAACACCCACAATGTGCTTTAGTATGCGTAATATAATATTTGCAGTAGATAGTACATATATTATGTGATATGTAAAGATGAAATTAATCACGTAATAACAGAAAATTCACTTCAGCGATTTATAAGCGCAATATTTTACTCTCACACACACATGCACCCGTACACTTAATGTCCTTGCAGAAAATCCTTGTTATTATCTACTGCTACTGCTGCTGCTGTTTTGATTCTTTATTGCGGTTTTTTGCTATTGTTGCTTTTTGTCTTTTAACAAATGGTATAAGTCATAATTTTTATTAATGATATTTATGGTTCACAATTCGCATTAACATTCGTTTGCTTGTTCTAATGCTGTTCACGATCTCCCTCCATCCCACTTACAATATATTTCTGTTTTCTTTGCACATACATATATGTGCTTGTATTCAATTGTAAATATGTATTTATTTTTGAATTATGCGCATTTGCGTCATAGCGAGTGTGCTTGGTTGCATTTGAATAAATGTAGTGTGAAGTGGAGTCAATCGATTTAAGTACATGATTAAAAAGTTAAACAAAAGCTCAATGTTTCTATTTGAATTTGTTAAAGATCGGAGTTTTTCATCTGCATATTTAAATAACCACATTGAATTTTGCTATTTCCTGAAAAAAAAATATACCCAATAACTTAACAGTAGATAGGATACTGAAATTTTGAGGAGTTTGCCCCTTGAACTCAAAATATGTTTTTAAAAAGAGTTTTGCTTAGTCTTGCTTAGGATCGGCCCAATTTTATACTTTAAAAATTGTTTTTTGGTGCAATACAGCACCCACATATATACATACACAATGTTTTTGTTAGCTTATGCCCAACGGTATCCTACAGCACATAGAGAAATATTTTTTGCGCTAGGTCATTCTCAGCGGTGCCTCATGGCACCCAGAAAAAATGTATTTACATGCTAGTTGCACTTTGAATTTTACTCTTATTCAGGTCATACCGCAGCAAAATATATTTTACCTTTCTATCAACAATTGCTGTTCAATAAATTTCCAATTCAGAGAGGTTAAGACCAAGTCCAGAACCATGAACAAACCCAAGTCCGATCCCAAGACTCAAGACCAAAAGAGAATTTAAATGTATGAAAATTTTACGCTTTTTTACTTTAAATTTTGCGCAACATTGCCTTTCTTTTTTGCGGCGTAAAAAAGTTGACCCATAAGCAGTTAAGGTCAGCTTTGACGTAAGTTGCGTCGTCCATTAAAAATTAACTCGAAATTGTGTACAAAACGGTTGTAGAGCTTCCGTGATCTAGTTTTTGTTAACTGCGACTATCTTTTTCGAGTACATATCTTAGTAAAAAAATTTAAGTAATTAATGCTTATCATCAAACATACGTATTTACAGATAAAATGTAGTGAAATAACAAAGTATAATTTACTCTAAATTGTCCATATTTTTCTATGCGTAGAGTAAATTATGCTTTCCATCATTTTTACTTTATAATTCTAGTAAAAACAATTATGTCTGGACAAACATTGCTTAATATACAAATTTTAGAACTTTTCATCATATAGGTCAGTGGTGTAGAGCTCTAACAAGTTTGTAATTGTAAGTAAAAAATATTATATTTCTATCTATCAAACGGACGGACCTTGGTTCGAATCCTAGTGTAGTCAGGTCAGTTTATTTCTCTTTTTTTGTTTGTTTTTGTTTTTTGTTTGAACTTTACAAAAGGGTAAAAATTACTTAGATTTTTCAAGAAAAATTACTGTACCGTAAGGTTAAGCAAAATATCTAAATTGACTAAAATAGTACGGTAAATTTTTATTTTTTTTTGCTGTAATTATTTCGCCAAAAGGTGACATAACTTCGCCAAACTTGGTGCAGTAAGTTGACTGCAATATATTGGGCGTACAACTTAAAAACCGGAATTTTTTAGCGAAATTTGATGCTTTATTGTGGAAAAATGTTACAACATATTTTATTCAAAGTATTGTCCATTGGAAGCTACAACATTTCCCCATCTTTCAGGCAATTTATGAATTCCATCCCAAAAAAATTGTGCCGGCTTGGCGGCCAAAAATGAATCTATCCAATTTTCGATATATTGAACTTAAGTGAAGCGTATTCCTGATAAGGCAATCTGCATCGATCGGAACAAATGGTAGTCTGATGGTGCAAGGTCTGGGCTATAAAGCGGGTGAGGCAAAATTACCCATCCGTTGTTTTCCGTTGTTTTCCAGGTAATTTTTGACTGGGACAGCAATATGTGGCCGAGCGTTGTCATGATGAAAAATTATTGCTTCGTGTCTGGTCGCATTTTCCGGGCGTTTTTCGATGATGGCACGCTTCAAACGTATTAATTGTGTTCGATAGAGGTCACCCGTGAGCATTACAGAGCATTACCTTGGCACCATGGATATTTGCCTTTGGCTTGGAAGGTCCTGGTTGTCCGGGCTTTATATATGAATGTTTGCGGATCGTAAAGGATCCATTTTTCATCCCCAGTCACGATCCGATGCAAAAATGACTTTTGGCAGCAGTTTTCTTTGCAAAAAAATTACCCAACAGAACCTCCCGCAAATGCTGTCTTTTTCTCCAATTTTCGAAGTTATTCATCGTGAAAAATAATAATGATGCACACAAGATAAAATTGTTTTGTTGACTGATTTTGACAGCTGTCAAATGTACCTTCAAAATGACATATATATAAAGTTCAAGCTTTCGCGATATTTGTTAGTACGGACATCCACCGTCAAATTCCGGTTTTTAAGTTGTACACCCAATATCTTAAGCGTTTTAAACTACGAAAATGAATAAAAATAAATTTACGTTTGGGTTACCGCTAAATGAAGAGTTAAAGTTTGTCGATCACCTCAAATTGTATGAACCAAGAAATATCGAAAAAGCAGTTACAACTAAATACTTTAACCAAGTCTGAGAAACCTCACTTTTTAGTACGCTTATTACTTTAAATGAGAATCGTTCAAATTAAACTCCAATTATAAAAAGTCGTTTAATCTAAGCCGCTACTACTGAACTTGCATTGCTTTTACATTTAATGTTAAAATCCATTTACTTACATAGCAAAATAACAGGTTTTGAATTTATATTACAACAAGTAATTACAATTTTTAATTATGTCCTACAACAGTATTAAAAAAAAGGAATCAACTGCTGCTAATTGCAATTTAAGGACCAAACTAAGTAAAACGACAATAAAAAAATAACGATGGCATTCAAGGAAATTTGCCCGCACTTGACTCTGTTGTAAGTGAGGAAAGAAACGACGCGTCGTGTTTATTAAAAAGAAAAATATCATTATTATAACGATTATGATTATCATAAATTGCAGTGTGCAGCGCTTGCAATACACAAGCTGACAAACGGTGGTGGCAGCAACAGTAGCAACAAACACCCACAAGTCACCAGCGGCAATCGACAACCACACCCACCACCGCATGACAGCGTTGTAAATTTCAAGTTGGAGGTTGTTGTTTTCTTTTTTCTTCTTTTTTCACTTTACAACGCTTTTGCACGCTTAACTCGTTAAAGCGATTATTTTTCTATTGCATACATCAAGGCGTAAAAGCTGCAGTAGCAGCATTACTAAAGTAAAGCGAAAATAATTACCTGTGGCAGTTGTAGGAAAAGGTAAAGCTTCACGAATCCCAAGGCATGAAGAAAGTAGCAATGCCAACAAGAAGAATAAACGCACACATACAATTAACAACTTGACACGTCCACTTAAGAGTCGTAAGAGTACAACGTAGAAATTCCCGTAATAAAAACAACGATAATACTGGTAATTTTTAACTAAAATTAGTAAGGGTGGTATCTTTGGCCTGTCCAAAAACAAAATACCCTACACTGCATTTCAAGTATATTATTAGGAGAGTATAAGAACAAATTGCTTATATGGGAAGTACCACGAACTCGCCTCCGAGCATACCTTGATTTTGCGTAGAGCTTGCATTTACTGTTCTGAGTGTTTGAGTAAAATTCGGTTAGGTTTTCTTAAAAAAATTTTTCAGTATAGCATTTTGAAACTTTCGCTTGTATAGGAGGTGCCACGCCCTCTAATCCTACTTCGCCTACTTTAAGCTCAGAGCTAACAATCAATGTTCTTCGTGCTTGAGTGAAGTTTGGCTGGATTATTTCAAAAAACACTTTCATAATATAATATTGAAACATTTGCCTATATGGGAGGTGCCACGCCCTCTTGTCTGAGCTTACCTAGATCTTGCGTATAGCTTGCATTTATAGATCCAAATGTTTGAGTGTAATTTTGTTGGGTTATCTCAAAAAACGCTTTCCGTATAACATTTTGAAATTTTTGTTTATATGGGAGGTGCCACGCCCTCTAGTCCGAATTCGCCTAGTTTTTGTCCAGGGCTTATACTTACTTTCCCTAGTATTTATGTGTATTTTGCTTCTGGTATTGCAAATAATGCTCTTATTATTGCATTTTGAATATATTTTTTCTATGGGCGGTAGGCGTGTCCGTCGACCGATTTCGCTCATTTTCAATCCCCCGAGCTAACTTTTACGATGGAGGCAGATTATAAAATTTAATTGAATTACATTGCTTAGTTTTCCTAAAAAATGTATTTCCCTACACACCCACCCACCCAGCCAGCCAGCCACGCAGCCAGCCAGCCACCCAGCCAGCCAGCCAGCCACCCAGCCAGCCAGCCAGCCAGCCAGACAGGCGGACATGGCTATATCGACTCAGGAGGTGACGCTGATCAAAAATATAAATACTTTTCCATACCTGCCACGCCTCATTCACTGCGTTACAAACGCAAGGACAAAGTGAATATACCCTGGGTGTAGGGTATAAAAATAATGAAACAACAGTAACAATTGCAGTAACAATTGCAGTAACAACAAAAATAATCAGTGATAAATATAAATAGAGGGGGACTGTTTTAGATCAAATAAAAATTCATCTTCCTCAGTGTCAAAATGCACTCAACATTGTGACAAGCAGTTGCAGTACTAAACTGCAGAGGCTATCATGTCGAGACCTTTTGGATATTAACCCTCGACTTACGAAGTATACGTACAATAAAAGATTGAGTCAAAAACTGAAAACAAAAAAGGAAATTTTATCCAGAGGACGTTAGCCCAATGTAATATTTTTAAGGGGACATTAAGTATGAGTGAACCTCAATGCACGTAAATGAAGTGAAACTAATATTTGACAAGTGGGTGTGACATTTCATTGAGTGCACATATTTTTCGACCTGCGGACTGCAGTGTATAGCATTTATGTTGACACATACTTGATTACGCCCACTTTTCGACAAGTCTATGGCATTCACGTTTGGCACCTTCCTACCAATAAGGTGTGGCAATGAGCCTTACTTCTATAATACGGCGAAGTAGTACTGGACACTCGCAAACAACGTGCAGGAAAAAACTTATTATTAGCCTAAAATATAGAGAAGCCTCTCACGATGAAAACGCAATGTTTCCCAAAATCATGATCAAAATCCCAAAAATTTGTTGTTTATTGATACATATATCAAGTTTTATGGCCAAAGATTAATGTGCATAAAGTAAGCTATACGGGTGTGACGAATTTCGATTTTTTTGGTTCGGAATTTCGAGCTATTTTCAAGCTTTTCAACAGTAATTTCGAGCTGTCTGGGAAATTTTCCATTTTCCGGAAAAGCGGAAAAATTGTTCTGTATGGCTTACATTATTTTTTCAGCCAGACAAATATGCGGGAAGAGTTAGCGATGAAATCCTTTAACGCAGGAATTTCGAGCTAGTTTCGAGCTCATCAAATACAAAAAAAAAACATCTAAAATGGCTATTCTTGTTTCTATTGGTTCAAAATGCAATATCTCCTGAAGAAGAGCAAATTAAATTTTCAGAATGGAAATTTTTTAATCTGCATATATAAGAAAAACTTTCTAAGTACTCTGTTTTTTAACTTTTTTTGGTTCGAAAAAGCTTTTGCGTATCAAAAATACAAAATTTCGGAGGTTTTCATAATATAATAAGGGAGTTCCATTAAAAAGTATGGTAATTTGATTTTGAATAAAACGCAAGTGGTTCAGTTCGTTCGAATAGTCACACAATAGGATTATGTGTGAAAAATTATTTCGCTAATACGTTCACCGCGACTATTCCGTAGATATCTCACTCTTTCGACCATATTTTCGATGACATTTTGCTGTATGGCCTCCGGAATAGCCCGAATCAACGATGTAATATTGCTTTACAAGTCTGGAACTGCCTTCGGATCACTCACATCAACTTTATTCTTCATGTAATTCCACAGAAAAAAGTCTAACGACGTCAAATCACATGATCTGGGCGGCCAATTCACAACACCGCGACGAAAAATTACACGGTTCGGGAATTTGCGACGGAAAAAGTCCAAATTTATGCAATTGTGGGTAGTGCAGCGCCGTCCTGTTAAAACCACATACCGTCCAGACCCTGAGCTTCAACCTCCGGCACAAAGTAGTCCTCCAACATAGTGTGGTACCGCTCAGAGTTGACATTTTCGGTGTTTCCGTCCTTATCTTCGAAAAAAAAAACTGCCCGAAACATAAACCGCACCAAACAGTAACTTGCGGCGGATGCATTGACTACTGCACGATCACTTGTGGATTTTCCAAGCCCCAGATAAGGCACTTTTGCTTGTTTACATAGCCGACGAGGTGGAAATGATGAGCCTTATCTGAAAAGATGATTTTTTGATCTTGGATTTTTTGGAATTGACTTGGAATTTAAGATCCAAAATTGTTCTTTCATGTAGCGATCCGTAGCTAAAATCCTATACTGTCACGATGAAAATGATTAAAAAAAGCGGGCATAGGTCGATAACGCAGATTTTATTGGACCACCCTTAAATATATACATAACATATCATCCGTAAATGATCATATACGATTTTAGGAAATATAGCGTTTTCATCGTGAGAAAAATACTACATTCTCAGAAAATCTCCACATTTTAGGCTGATAATAAGTTTTTTTCTGCACGGTGTGAGCATAAGAGTTGTTTCACTGACTTAATAAAGCGTTCAAAATATGTCGGCCAATACGCAGTTTTGGAGCATACTCATGTTAGCAAACAGGAAAGTAGTTAATTTTAATTTAATTAAGGTTAATCTTTGCCTCGATAACCGCAAACTACCTCTGGAATTGGAAGAAGTTGAAAAACGGAAAGCTATCAGTCCATTTCAGCACCATTTCGTTTGCGCTAATACTAAAATGTTTAAGAACCTAGCACAGTTAAACAAAATGAAGCTTTTTAGATATCAGTGACTGCTGTCTGGATCTATTAAGTAATGAAGCACTGGCCCGGAGCTGTTGGATATACTGCCAGTTATTGGACGTTGGTGTATGAAGACAAAGTCACATCTAAAGCTTGAATAAGTTTGAATTACTGACAGCATAAGAGATATGGAGCATCAAAACTAAAGAAACTGTGCACCTCAATTCTTTAAGCAGATCCTTTAAGAAGGACTATGCATTTAAATTATGGACAAAAAAAGAAAAGAAAAATTTCCATACATATGTTCGTCACATGCTCTTCCGTAATTGAAGTCGTGCACAGGCATCAACTTGAACATCTCGCAATAAGTTCAACAAACGTTTGTTGCATGTGCATACGTACATATGTACGTATTAACATGGCCAACATCTAGGGGTTATAATTCAGCATAAACAACAACTACATTAAAAGCAACAACTTGATGAAATGACTTGATATGACTTGTTAGCAAAAAGTCCCCGAGGTCAACATCATTTGTTGCACTCTAATGAGATTGCAGCAAAAGCTTTAGGGCCAAATGTAGAAAGGAGTGACTCTGTTTTTGAATTTCGACATCAACAATAAGAAATGAGTAACATGGTACTTAGGGGTTTTGAACTAAAGATCCCCTAAAAGTGTACATAAATAAGGTAACACAACTTTAGTTGCAATGAACAATGCAACAGTTTTGATTTTTGCTAATGACTTTGAAATGTGTCAGAGGTCATAAGTTGAATTCATTGTAAGCGGGCAATAATGCATAGAAAAATAACTATTCATTGTTTAGTGTAATTTTGAAATTAAATATTATCTAGAGTGCTCTCTTATAGTCGGATTTTTATGGATATAAATATTATGAATAACTTTAAACTATGTATTGGTGATGATTTTTGCAGACAAATTTAAATTTCTTTATAATTACGAAAAAGTTACTATTTTGGAAATATTGGATAAAGTCGAATTTTTCCTAAACGGTTACCTTTTTTGTTAAAGCAAATCAATGTTATTTATAGAACCTATAATTCCCCATAAAAAAGATGCTGATACTTTTTATCGTGTGACTATTCATTTTCATCAAAAAGCCTCCTAAATTAAAAGTAATTGAAAACACACGTCAAAAGGCACACTTTTTTGGCCAAAATTCATAACGCCTATATTATCACGGATACCGAATGCAAATGTAGTTCTTATGTTGACTATAGACTAAAAGAACAATTCTGACTTGGACTACCGGGTCAAAAATGGCACGTAATAAATTCTCTAAATAAATAACACATATCAGCAAGGTTTTGTTTTTAAGCATTTCCGAAGTAACTCTATGCGTTGAATCCGAATCTGAGGTCAGACCCACCACTTTAGGATTTGAAGATATTTGAGGTCAAAATCATGAAAAATGGCTATTTTGGCTATTTTTGCGGTTCGATGCTAACTGCACAAAATTTTCATTATATTTTTTACTAAATGTATAAAGTAGTTCCGTTATGTTTCTTCAAAATGAGCTATTAAAAAATGTCTGACAATACTTCCTTTAAAAGTTATGGCCGATTTAAGATGACATGTCATGACATCTTGAAATCCCATAAAATGGGTAAAACGACACAACTTTGGATTTCATGATATCATCTTAAATCTGCAATAACTTTTGAAGAATTTTAAATTTTTCCACAGAAAACCAAATATATTTAAATGTTTTAAACTACATTGCATTATACATAACATCATTAACTTTATAAATTTTTATTTTAGAAAAAAACAAATTATTTTAATTTCTTTTTATTGATCGAAAAAAAGAGCTAAAATCACGACTTTTTTAAGTCTTCTCAGTAAAATACAAATGCATCAATTTTGACACATTGCTGAGGAACGGAAAATTATTTTACCCCAAAACAAAAAACATTTTTGCTTGTATTGGAGTATTTTCCGTTACACTGCATCAACAAAAACTCAATAGCAATACTTGTAAAAATTGAATTTTGCCAAAAAAGTGTGCCTTTTGACCTATGGCACAATGGTGCCTAATGAAGAAAACAATGTTTCTTGCAATATCAGTACTTCTTTTATCTTGTTGGGCAGATTGTTATGTATATTAAGTATTTAATATCTGCCTCAGATAGAAAGTGAGCGAAAATCAGGTAATTGACCAGATTCAGCAAAAAATGTAAGCATTTCAAAAAGATTTTGAGCTCGTATTCACTTATTCGTCACCATTTATGTCTCTATCGATGTGGCTGCAAAATAAATCAGAATACCATGCATCATTTGCCTATCAAATTGAGCACTATTTACTTCACAACGAAATTTGCTGTATCCCTGGTGCAGATATGAGTATTTACATAGTATTGACCTTTGAGAATTTTATTTTTTTTTTTTTATTTTTGTTCATTTATGTTTAAAGTTTTTTGTTAAGTTTTTTTTTTTGAACTTTTTGGAATAATAGTTTAAAAAAACTTTTAAGAAACTACTTTATAAAAACTTTTTGTGCTGCGATGCCTATGCATATCAGGCGAATTATAAAACAAGGGTAGAAGTGAGGTGAGTTCATTGTTATAAACAATCTTGGAGTAATAAAAAGCATAAAGAACTATCATTTGCAAATGATTTCAAACAACACATTCGAGTACTCAGCAAAATCTCAATTCAAGATCATCGCTCCATATGCCTCAATCTGAACGGAGGCTAAATAGTGTCATAAAAAAAATAGAAGTTCGCTCCGAACCACCAATATTGAAACTTATCTCAAATGATTTTTAATGAAAAAAAAAAATGTATTTTCGATCTCTATATAAGTACATAGCTGCTTAAATTGATTTAAAAAAACAGAATACTGCATAGTTTTAGGACTTGATTTCCGTTTTTTAGTTGTAATCGTCCGGAGGAAAAGGGACCTTATCTTCACTGACAAATTTGAGGAGTACAGCTAAAAATAAGAAGAGGTAAACTGTACCGGTTTTCAGTTTTAGGTAGAATTTAGTGCTTAAACATGTTCCGAACATTTTACAATTGATTTGAGGTCGATTATAAAACTAAAAATGCCAATAAAACAATCTTATAAAACCTCTACCTCTTTGGACAAAAAACTGACGAATTTTGAACTACGATATCTAAAAACTTGAGGTTTTCATCATACAATTTCTAAACGCCAAACCTCAGCCTATTTTTGGAATTTTACTGTGATCGAGGTTTAATTTTATTCAAAATAATAATTATTTTTAGAAAATGGAGCAAAACCGGTCTTTGGTTTTTTGAAGATAAGGTTCCTTTTCCTCCGGAAGGTCATAATTTCTGTTTTCATATTTTGCACTGAAGTTTTAGATTCGCAGAACATTGTTCTATTTCAGTAATTTGATGAAACTTTGCAGAGAAGAGTTTAAAAATTTTGAAAGGCTTTAATTTTGTGATGTGTCCTTGACATCATAGGGTGGTAGAAACGGCGATAATCTGTACAATTAGTCGAACAAAAATTCCAGATTAATTATGTCTTTAAATAAAATTTGGCCCACTTTTGCAACTACTTATATACTATACTTGATGATCAGACGTCGAATAACAGAGCTATAAGAAAATATCATACAGCTTTTTACTATTTAAAGATCGAAAAAACCATTTGAAATAAGCTTTCAGAATGGGTGGAAGATATGTAATATAACCAATTGTTCTCTCAGTGCCTAAGTGTGATCCCTTACTTCGGATTTCTGAGAAAAAAAAATAATCTATCGCATTGACATTTCTTAACTACGTCCAGAATAAGTTAAAATAATAACGCAGATGAAGAAAAAAACCCAAAAATCCATTGCAGTATTACAGAAAAAAAAGTAGTTTCCATACAATTCAGATGCTATTGCTCTCTGCTCCCTGAAACGAATGATTCGATTTAACTAACTATTTCGATTGCTCAGCAACGCTTTTTAAACTTCTAATAAAACATGAAAATGAGAAATATAAAAATCAAAGGAAACAACCTTCGTTTTAAAAACAAAACAACCAACTTTACATGGAACTCTTCATCGTATTTGCAGTCTCCTAGACCGCATTCCTTAGTGAAACTCAGAAGCATCGGTGGCGGCGGGTTTAATTGCGACAACAACAGCAACAGCAACAACTCTTAACAACTTGACTTAAAGCAAATAGAATTTCTTTTGAAGTGGAACGTTGTGCTGACAGAAGAAGCAACAGCAGCAACATTATCAACAAGAGATCCCCAAAGGCAAATGAGTCGTCAACAGGATTTGCATTAATGTTAACAGCAAAGAACTACCGCTACCGCTAGCGCAGTAAAGGATGTTTTATTTCACAGATTGTGCAAATTATTTGATCTTTATTAAGGAACGGGAAAATATATACAGATACATATGTACATACACATAGACAGTGAATGAGATAGAGATAGAAGAGAAATTCAAAATAAAAAGCAGCATGTGGGCATTTAAAGTTTTAAGAAATTAAAGAAATTCGCTGGAATTAAAGAAAAATATGCATGGAAGCATATATGTACATAATGAAAACAGCACTTTTCCGCATGCGTACTCAAAGCAACTTGTAGTTTATTGAAAGCATTGGGGTTATCCGCCTATCATTCAAAGCGTAATCATAGAAAATTTCAAATTAATTAAATTCATTTGAATAGTTGCCAACAAGATTTTCCTAATTAAAGCAGATTATGTTTGTGCGCATTAATAGTGGATGTTAATGCACGAAAAGGCTGAATGTGAGAGATTTTGGGGATAGCAAAAACAAAGACAACAGTGCATGATTTTCATAACAAATAAATATTGAATTTTTAAAGAACTAAATGGGATGAATAGCCTAGAGGATGCAGTAAGGCATCAGAGAAAAAAACTTTCTGTTTAAAGCTGAATTATATTTCTTGATATATTCTTAGACATTTTTATGTGTTTAGGCTTTGGTGAAGCTTTTACGTGGGCTAGAATTATTTTCAGACCAAAATATATTATTTGTATGGAAAGCATTTTGTTTAGCCACATAATTCGAAAAAAAAATTAAAAAAATTGTACACCGGAAATGTTAAGGTTTTGCATCCGAAAATTTCAAAGGCTTACTTGCTTAAATATCTGGAGCTATATTTATTTTAGAAACAGTAATAATTTCCAAATTTTAAACACATTTGACATAAATTCTGAAGGTACGAGTATTAGGTAGGATCAAAATTTAGATTCATCCAGAAATCGACTCAAAAGTTAGAATGACTTCTAAGAACGATATCGGAATATTTTTTTTTTTTTTAATGTTAGATTCTTTTATTTTTATTTAAATTAGAAACCATTAAAAATTGGTGCCATTTTGGAAAATAATTGTAATAATAATAAAAAATTTATCGATATATGACTACTTTATGAGGTAAAAAAAAACGGTTTTTACTCAAAACCAAGGCATATTACATAAAAAGTGTTTTAGGCAAAAAATGCTTAGACTCGTCTAAGAAATACATTTCAGTTTTTGCAGAATTTTTTGGAACTTTTCTTAATTTTTGAAAACTTATAAAATGTCCCCAAAAACTCTGAAAAGAACCATACGTATTCTTTGAACGATTCTAAGTATTTTTTTTAGCGCATGCACTTTTTTGTGAGGCGCCTTGGTTTTGAGTAAAAACAGTTTTTTTTTTTACCTCATAAAGTAGTCATATTTCGATAAATTTTTTACCTAAAAAATCTTTTATAAAAGAATTTGAAAGGAAATTTTATTTTCCTTTTATAGTCATCTATGTTTTTACCTACTTCTGACTCTAAAAAAGTTCAAGGCAAAAGAGTAAAAAAACACAAGGAATACGAAATTTTTGCTTTTTTTTTTTTTTGGTTTCAACATTTTTAACGTGAGCAAATATTTTTTGAAAAATTTTTTAAATAAACCATTTCCATGGGAAATTTAATTCTCCACAAAAAGTTTTCTATAAAAAATATTGAAAAGCTGCAAAGGGTACTGTTCACGTATACGTGGTATCTCTGATCGTTACCCAATCACTAGAGCTGATCGCTACCTAACCGCTACCTAATCGCTACCTACATGATTTTCACTCTGAATGGGGACTTTGACAAGTTCACGGGATCTATGCTTTTGATGGATGGAATATCGAAAAAATACTGGTTTCGTGTCTGCAGGTTGGCAGTTCCGAAATCTATATTTTTGTTGTATAAGTGACATGCTGCACGACATTCGCAGCGTAGGACAACTTTTTCTTTGCAACAAGTGCGTCAATGGTGGAGTGTGCGGCGGTGGATTTTATAAAAGTCCTGGAACAAACAACAGGTACATTTCCCCTCTCTTCGATTTCCATCTTCTAATTTAATAGAGCTCTGCGGTTTTTTCTTCTTAAATGACCCATTTATCGATTTCTGAAATAAAAAGCCGTTAACGTCTTAGTTCCTTTTAAAATGATATAATCAATAGACTATGATGAAATTCCTAATAATCGAGTTGTCCTTATGTTCAAAATAATATGTATTTTTATAATTTAGGATCCTTTTCCTGTGGAACATTGTATTTAAGTACTAGGAGTTTGTTCAACACGTTTTGATGGAGTTCTAAGACATTTCGTTTCAAGACAATTTATGTTCTTTTTTTTCGAGAAAAACGTAAAGAGCACTTTTGATTCTCCCGAAAGCCCATTTTGGTAAAAAAAAAGTTTTTGCTCATAACTGGTTTTTCTTCACAGAATGGATTTCTAAATTTGCTTGGAAAGTAAAGATTATACTCTTTCAAGTTTTTGGAAAAATTGACCCCCATTAAAACGGGATATAATGAGTTAAGATGTTCTAGAAAATTGTTCCTTGCTTGATTTCATGTTAATCCTTAGAAGATATTAACCCATTATATCCCGTTTTTATGGGTCTATTTGACCCCTTTATCCAAAAACTTGGCTATGATGGGTTAAAATATTCGAGAGAAAATACCGTCCGGACGGTGGCAGTACTGCATGGTAGCACTCGCGCACCAACGACTCATGATAAACACAACATTAAATAACTTCAAAACTCATAACTTCATAACCGTAAAACACACTACAATTTTGAGGGCTGGAAAATAATTGTAATAAAATTCTGAAAAATATCACACGTTTTTGTTGGACAATTCCAACCGAATACGATCTATACTACAAAAACGAATGCATAATTTTTTAACAACAACGTTTTTGCAAGAATACGACCTTTATTTTGCATGTAAATCTGGGTATATATTCTGAGAAGAAAAAGAAAGTTATGACTAATTACTCTTTTGTTTTTAGAAAACCTTTACTTATTTGTATAAGCTTTTTAAAGGTGTATTTGAATAACAAGGCTTAGAGGATTTTGGAATGTTTGGACCCTTAAAGTTGACATTTTAAATTTTTTTACTTGAATTTGGCGGTCAGTTTAGTGATAGAGAGGTCCTATTAATATAATTTGGCGTCAGAGAAAATACTCCTATGTGACAACACACGCGTTACTAAAATTATAATTCACAACTTCTTGAAATCAACTAAATCCGGCCAATATTCAAACTGAAAAGTCACATTAAAAAAAGTTTAGTTTGCTTTTTGTTCTGTTGCGGAAAACCACCCATACTTACTTACTACAAAGTTATGCTACACAAAAATAAAAAAAAAGATTTCATTAAGTGATGAATTTAATCAAAGCTTTTACTTAATACACCAAATGGTTGAAGAAAAAACTACACAAATGTTTCCGATGCATTTTTTAGTCAAAGTATAAAATCAAGGCAAAAAAATGCATCATGTAAATTAAAATGATTTAAATATATAGAAAAAAATGCTCTCTTTGATTTGGCTCAAAAGTATTATGTACCGTTTTGCTAAAGTTTTTTGCTTCTACGCTCCCTATCAATACCACAAAATGGACACACAAAGCCATGTAAAGTACGCAAGGTTTAAATATAAAATAAACGATTCAACAACATAGTTACGGTAAATGTAAAATTCCATTTCCCATCGACATTGTGAAGGAAGGTCGAAAAAAAAGCCACCCATCGTAACCAAAAAAACCAGCACTGAAATGCCACAGACAGCAAATCTCGGTGATGCAGCAACAGCAAACTCTTAATGCAAATTCGTCTGCCGGTCCAATGATTTTAACTGTTTAACCAAATGTAACCGATACGATCGTATAAGTACAACAGTTAAGCAGCTACAGTGTGAAAAATTACAAGTGCAAAAAATTCTTTGAACACCTAAGGCACGATATGTTGGCACATGAGAATTCGCACACCCTAAAGAAATCAGTGAGTGGCTGATACAGTGTAGGCCATGCAATGAAATTCCACACCACACATTGCTCCCTTACTGCAATGCTGTCAATATCTCTAAAAACCAAGATTTGAAGAAAAACACTCTTGAAGATTTCAATTTACAATTACTTCGTTGAAATAAATCAAAAGCGGTTATGCTGTTATACTCGTTTTCACATCATATTGATCTTGTTCCAAATTAAAAAACATTTCCATATCAGTTTAACCATTATAAAATACAAAACTAATTAAATCTTACACAACTTGATCTTTTTCGATTCAAATAAAATTTTTCCAAATCAGAGATAAATTTTTTCAATAAAATAAACTTTTTTCAAAATCAAATTAAACATTTTCCAAATCAATAAATCAATTTAAGTTTTCTAATTTTGACGCATTTTTAGTTAAATTGACATGTTAAACTATACGATTCCTACATCTGAGGTGTATCATGTCTTCAGTATACTTATGCAGGATATTACGAGGAATATTTTTGTAGAAAATTTTAATAGTCTCTTCTTAAAAAAAGTACAAAAATTAACCCTAAAACAGATTTACATTGAGGCAATATGTAGGGGAAGATTTTCACCTGCGGTTATGGTTCGGGTGTGGGCTCCCCCGTAACTTTTGACAGAAAACAAATACGGCTGTTCTGTCAAATGTTAAGTGAGTGTTATGAGAGCATGAAGTTTTTGTGCATATACCGGAGCAAACAGACGCATTTGCTTTGTGCTGAGAAAAAAATTATTTTTGAGTAGGGGAAAGTCAACACAAAAGTTTTTTTTAATCATTTTTCAAGTTCGATAAATCGAAGTGAAGTTATCCAAAAGCTGAGTGCAATCTACACTCACGGTCAAAAAAAGGCGATTTTAATTTTGTAAGATATTTTAAAATTGTTGTGTAAATCAATATTTACCCTGATTTAACTGCTCAAAGTTAAATATTATTAAGTTTAACACTATTAAGTTTAACATTATTAATTATATTTGGGTTTTTCTGGCACACTTTTTTGTTTTAAAATGGCCTAAACATTCTCAATAGAATTGAAGTTGGGGCTTTTGCCCGGACATTTGCTTTACTTAATTGCCAAAAGGTCATTATATTTATTTGCCAATACGAAAATAAATAGCCCGTTATTGTCAATAAATCGAAAAATAAAGCAAAACATAATGGTGAGTGAGACATGAGGCAATTTCCAACGATGACAAGGTGCCGAATCATCTTGAAATATGACTTTTGCTAAGTGCTCGCTTAGTCCATCGATGCTGTGTATAACGCCGATTTTAATGATGTCAATATAAACATCGGAGTTAATATAACCTTACAGGATAGGAATCTCTCCAACCCATTGCTTGTTATTGCCCCCAAGACCACCGCATATGGAGTGCTTTGTACACACTGAAAGCTATATTTTTAATTTTTTTTTTTGCGGCGTACCGTGCATCCCAGATCGGAACTGATGAGATTTGTTTTGCTCCCATCATAGAATATGACTTCAGCCCAATCGTTATACACCAAATTCTTTTTTTGGTGTAAAGAACCAGTTTAATGAGGAAGACCGCATTTTGTTTTGCCTCAAGCTGCGCTATGCAATTGAGGTGCTAATTTTAAATTTTGGTTATCCTTTACGTCCGCAGCAATGTTGGAACCAGTTTTAAGCCGATCGCGCAGGGCTATTTTTACTACTCCTCTGTGTTCCCTCTCAGATGTTTTTTTGGGCGGCCACTCCCAGTGCGACGCAATAAACTCTCTGTTTCCAAAAAACTTTTCAAAATTGTCATCAAATTTTACGCGATATATCCACATTCTTGAAATTTTGCTGCTTTTATGCAGTTATATCAATTTTTTGATTTTCGGTCAAAACCCTTTTTTTAAATATCGTTGTTTTTACGCCAATAGATGTGAAGTTAATGCATTATTTGACAAGAATTTTTTCTTATTAGTCATACAAAATCATAAAAAAGGGCGAAGAACCAACTATTTTAGCAAAAAATCCTCGTCGGCTTTTTTTTTGACGGTGAGTGTATATTTATGCAGCAAATTTATTATAAATATTTTGTAAATTCAAAACCGAATGCAACCAAAATATTCACTCCACAAAATTTGCTCATTGCTTTTCAAAGTGACTGTCAAAGTCGAGTATGGGCCCGGAATTGGTTCGGGTGTGGGCACCCCTCCTTTTTTTTATTTTAAGCGTGTGTTTTACTGAAGTATCGTCGTGGATGTGAAGGTTACTAATATAAATGGTATTCTTATGCCTTTTTACGCGTTTTCAGTAGAAAGGAAAGAACCATAAGGTCATTTAAAGATATCGCTGAAAAAAAAATTTGTTTTCATTAAGTGTGGGTGTTAAGGTGGAATACCACTTTGCAAAAAATCTCGGTATTGAGTTTCCAGACAAGTGGACCGAGGAGCAGATGGTGGGCATGGATTGGTACAAAAAATTCACACTTGGCAAAAGAGGAATGTCAACAAGCCGGCTTAGTCTGCAAAACAAATGATCTGGCATTGACGCCGAAGACAATCAAGTCTGCTTTCAGGGCAACAGGCATGATGCCGTTCGATCCAGACGTTTTCAATGACGCTGATCTTGTTGAAGCCGTTGAGCACAGTTTGTTGATTTTTTGTAAGTCAATGTTTCCAAAATAAATTAATTTTGCCTTCTTCTCCATTTAATTGCGTTTAAGTTCATATTTTCCCATTTTTAGCCGATTTCTAAGGGTGCCCACAACCGAACTAAAATTTTTTTTTTATCAAAAATTATCACCTCACTATTTTTTTGATATAATTTTTCCAACTGACGAAATCTATTTGCTTTTTTCACCATTAGTTAGCTAAGGTCTCTTTCCAGTGATACTTATATGTTTGCATAATATACATTTGATCAAAAATTATGAGTCGAAAGCAAAACGGTACCCACACCCGGTACTCGTCCCCTACTATAATACTTATATACGAGTAGGGAAAATCTTAGCCTCAATTACATCTAAAAGTTTGTACTCCGTATATTGAAAACTTATTCTGCGGATTATTTTACAGGATTCAAATTCCGAAAATAACGAAAACTATCAGGTTACATTTCGTGAAATTTTTTTTTCAGTGTAACAGTATCAAAAAAGGATAATGTAGCAAATAGTTGTAAGCAAAATTTTTATTTAGTAAAATTGATGTTGAGCACACAGTATACTCAACAAAAACCTGGAAGCTCCATTCAATAACATGAGAAATGAGGAAAAAATGCTCATTTCAATTTCAGCAACAACAACAACAACTCAAGTAAATACAACTTAAATTAAAAAGGACAAACATAAGTTGTTTGTTTATTTTTTAGCAATCCTATATACGTATGTATTTGTTGTATACACAACAGCAATAACAACACAAAAAAAGGAATACTTTATTCTAGTAAGCAGCGCCGCAATGGTATCCGCACAAAGCAGCATTAAGGATGACTATTTTTTTTCCTTTACTTTACGCTACTAAAAGTTGCCTTTTTAAGGGTTACGTAGAAAAAAAATGGGAACCGAAATAAAGAAAAAAGAAGGAAAAAATGTAATGCTTTGAAAAGCAATGAATTGAATGAAAATTGAAATGTGAAACGTAGAATCACTTCTTTTTTTTTTTTGTATATCATTTCATTTTGTTTAAATTAAAATTAAATTGCTATAGAGTTACGCATACAAATAAACACTGACACTTACACTCACAAACATTGAAGAGCTTACGAGAGGAGCAGCATTGAATAAAGCTTAAGCACAAAAGATGAATATAACGGTGGCTGACTGGTTGACGTTGTGCTACGCAGTAGGTAGCATTAAATTGATGATGTGAAATGAAATGGAATATGAAAGTCAAAAAAAAAGGATATTATTCTTTCATAGCATTGAATGACAATTTCAGAAAATAGCAATAGTGAAATGGATACTGCAGGGATTGCTAAGAGGAAAAGGATAACAATTTTAGAAACCGAATACGACGTCATTTTTAGCAATTGTTAAATTTTTTTTAAATACAGGTGAGGTATTTTTAGTAATATTTCTTATAATTGAATATTGCTATAAATCAGTTAAAAATTTCTATTTTAAACAATTATTTAGGTTTCAATATTTAAGTAAATTTATGAAGGTGACCTAGCAAGGCTTCGTAGAATTATTTGGCGCATTTTTATACCACTCACGTATCATGCATTTTATCAAGATACTCCTGCGTTTTTATGCTAAAACCTTCCGCTAGTGTTTAAGGTTTGAAACCCATTTTTTTTTTTTTTTTTTGTTTATCGAAATGTTTAAATTCAAAATTAACATTTGCCAAACCGTACACAAAAACTTTAACTTTTTAATGATGTTTGAAATAATAAATTCCGAAAAACCTGGATTTTGAACGCGTGTGTTGTAGGTAGCATACTAATTTTTGCAAGAGTTTCCAATATGGCGTGTTTATAAATGTAATAGAAATTTGTTAAATTTACAACTTTATAACTTAAAAAACGTTTTCTAATAGTTTTGAAGCCAAATAAACTTTTTTTTATAAAGAAAATTATGATTTTATTTCTGCCGGAATTAGGGGCATAATATTGTACTAGTAAACGTTATTCCGTGACCATCACATAATTAGGAAAATAAAGGAGTTTCAGTTTTCGAAAATATACTATTGATAGTTTACAAATAACCTTAAAATTTTTTTTGTCACGTAATAAGTAAACTTTTCTGAATGGAGTGATGTCATTACGGCATATGATTTTCTCTTTCAAAACTATAAATAATTGTGCACAATGTGAACAATTCTAAAACAAATTTGAGAGATGCTATGAGAAAAGAAAATATTATGTTAGCAGAAATAAAGATGAATTAATTTTAAAATATATAAAATGAAGATACAAGATATTTCAGAAGGTTGTTTAAAGAAAATAAATCAAATTTTAAGTTAGCATGTTAGAAGGTACATTAATCTAGCAGAGCGAAAATGGCAGAACTGAAAAAAAAATATGGCAGAATCATAGGCTAATTATAGGCTAATTTTGGGCCCAAACGCCGAATTTTAGGCTCTTCATTTTTTAAAAAAAAAAAAAATAGCTCTGCCAGCTTAAGTGTAAGCCAGCAGAGCTGTTTCGAGAAAACACATACGGGACGTATATTGAACTAAAGTAAGTAGTCAATAATTATAGGCTAATTATAGGCTATTTAAATGCCCAATTGCCAAATAAAAAGCTTTCCATTAAAAAAAAAAAAAAAAGATTCTGCTAGGTTAAGTTTAAGCTAGCAGAGCGATTTCGAAAAAAAACATTTTGTACTAAAGAAAGTATTCAATAATTATAGGCTAATTATAGGCTATTTAAATGGCACATCGCCAAAAGAAAAGCTTATCATTTAAAAAAAAATGGACCAAATCAATTTTCTTGAAATAAGGAACTTCGAATAACAACAATTCCACAGAAAAAAAAACAACAACAACAAAAAATTTACTACTACTACAACAACAGTAATTTTACATAAAAGTAGGGGTAAGTAGGCGGCCTGCGGCCGCTGCTCAGGATTTAAGCCCGTCAGACATACAACACCGGCTTCGCGGCGGCTTTCGGCCGCGGATCAGTCTTATGCAAGCGTAGTAGCTACTTATTATTTAAAAAAATTTTTATTAAAAATTGCGTTCGCAATTTGACTAGCAAAACTATTTGTTAGATATATTATAGACTGATCCGCGGCCCAAGGCCGCCGCGAAGCCAGTGTTGGATGTCTGACGGGCTTAAATCCTGAGCAGCGGCCGCAGGCCGCCCACTTACCCCTACTTTTATGTAAAATTACTGTTGTTGTAGTAGTAGTTAATTTGTTGTTGTTGTAGTAGTTTTGTTGTTGTTGTTGTTGTTTTCCTTCTCTGGAATTGTTGCTATTCGAAGTTCCTTATTTCAAGAAAATTGATTTGGTCCATTTTTCTTTAAATGAAAAGCTTTTCTTTTGGCGATAGGGCATTTAAATAGCCTATAATTAGCCTATAATTATTGACTTCTTACTTTAGTTCAATATACGTCCCGTATGTGTTTTCTCGAAACAGCTCTGCTGGCTTACACTTAAGCTGGCAGAGCTATTTTTTTTTTTTTAAAATGAAGAGCCTAAAATTCGGCGTTTGGGCCCAAAATTAGCCTATAATTAGCCTATAATTCTACCATATTTTTTTTTCAGTTCTGCCATTTTCGCTCTGCTAGCTTAATGTACCTCATTTTAGATCTATTTGGCCATCATATAGTATAAATCGTACTAAATTTTTAATAGCAATGGAGAGACATAATGTACGGATCTTAATCGGTGCTATTACTGGACATTGTGCCATGGAAGTCCATGCATCTCGTTTAGGTTTCTCAAACATTAGCCACCTTTGTAGAAGTTGTAAAGACCCTGATATGGAAGAAACAGTCTTTCATTTCTTTTGTGAAAGTCCAGCGCTTGCGCTTAGACGTAGAAATATTTTGGTCATTTCAATTTGGAATCGCTTGACTCACTATCTGAGGTGTGTCTTAAATCCAAATAAAAGTACATACATATGTACATCCAAGTGGTTCTCTTAGACTTTCTCTGCTAACGCTCTTAGTATAGGGTATACAATGGGCCCTGGGCCTAAGTTAATGTTGACAACATGTTCATCTCCCGGATCTAACCTAACTTAACTTAGGTGCACGCGCTTACGGAGTTAGGTTCAACACAAAATTATTATTATTATTATCGACTGCGGATAAATCTATTCTTATGAAAAATCATATAAGGAGTGAGATCGAAAAAATCTTAACACACGTTTTACCCAATAATTTTTTTTGGGTGTAAAATTGAAAAATTTCTGTGATCTAGTTATCTTAAAAAAATATGTCAGTTATTATTTTTAATGACAAACATGTTTATTTATTGTGAGTTTAATCAAAACGAGTGAAGAAAAAGAAGTACGTCTCAAAATTATTAAAAATTTTCAAAAAAGTCCAAAATTGTCTTACAAAAAATTGGCCAAAGAATTGAAGGTCTGCCGTCAAACTATTTCTAATGTTATTAAACAGTTTCAGGAGAATTTGACTATCGATAGGAAATCTGGTTCAGGAAGAAAACAAGGACCACATGATATCGGGAAAGCCAAGAAAATTGAAAGCATATTGAAAAAATCTCCAAACACATCTGCTAGAAAAGCTGCCCGGTTAGCCCAGTGCTCTGACTATTTGGTGCAAAAAATTAAAGCCAATGCAGGTTTGAAAACATACAAAGTCCAAACAGTTCCAGATAGGAATGCTGCAAAAAATTTAGACGCCAAAAGTAGGGCTCGGAAATTAAAATCGAATTTTATACAAAAATATTCATGTTGTATAATGGACGACGAAACGTATGTACCGGCAGATTTTATGCAGCTTCCGGGTCAAAAGTTTTATGTTGCTGATGCTCGAGGAAATGTCGAAGAACAACTTAGAATCCAAAAGCAGAAAAATTTCCTAAAAAATTCCTAGTATGGCAAGCTATATGCAGTTGCGGCCAAAGAAACAAGTCATTTGTTACAGTGGGCTCTATAAATACCGAAATATACATCAAAGAATGTTTGAAAAAAAGACTCCTTCCTTTTATAAGAGAGCACAATGTGTCCATATATTTTTGGCTTGATTTGGCATCATGTCACTACAGCAAGAAAGCTTTGGAATGGTACCAAAGTAATAACATAGTTTTTGTACCAAGAGAGGCCAATCCTCCAAATTATCCGGAAATAAGACCAGTAGAGAAATATTGGGATCTTGTGAAAAGAAACTTAAACAGCACAAAAAAGGTGTCCCAAAATATCGAAGATTTTAAAAGGAGATGGGCAAACTGTTCCAAAAAGGTGTCTGAAACAACTATCAAATCTCTAATGGAAGGCTTACCAAACAAGGTCCATGAGTTCATAAATAGTTGTTAGAAATATAAAAAATATATTTTTCTGTAATTTGTAAAATATTATCAATAAAACAAAAAAAAAAATAAAAAAAAAAAAAAATTATTGAATTTTACACATGTTAAGATTTTTTCGGTCTCACTCCTTATCCAATTTCAAAATGGTGTTGTAAGACACAAATTTGGGTATCAATTTATAAATAAAAAAATATTATGACCAAAAAGCGTTTTTTTTTTTTGGCAATAAGGGACCTTCAGAAGATTCGTAAGTCCTCCTCAGGTTTTCTCGAAACGAAAAAACAAATTATGCAGATATTGTTTTTAAAAGTCCTTCTTACTTTGAGTTGGTGTGGGGATTCATCTATATTGCAATTACATCTAGCACACATACCCCTATATTGGCAATTTTGTTTTCTTATTAAATAACTTTCCTGTCCAAAATCCTACCGTTTTTGATACTTAAACCTGCCAAAGTAGTTAAGTGGCGAATTTCGGTCAATATTTTACAAAATGAGATTTCTTCGGAAATTCAGCACGTTTTATATTGGATTCTATCAGCTGGAAATACGTGCAAAATTTGCTTTGCATGGTTTTTGAAGGGTAATATCTTGCTAGTTTGTCAGCCTTTTTGCTACCCATAATTATTCTATACCATGGCGCTGGTATTCTGAAGTTCTTGACAAATTTTGGTTTTATTGTAACAGAGTTAAGGTCTGACTGTCGATAAAGATAGCAACTTCTCCAAAACTGAGTTTCTTATTCTCTAAATACCAACAAATCTTGAAATAGCGCACGCTTCTACTCGAAAAATAAAAGCTATATTGTGCACTTAACAGGATTGCGTTAAATTAAGAACTCTCCAGTACCTATGTTATAGCAAATTTTTTTATGATTGCTTAAAATTATATTAAATACTTTTAAGCCAAATGTTTTACTAAAATTAATCAGAAAATATAATAAAGCGCTACAGTAGCTCTGTAGTAATTAGAACAAGTGTGTTAAGAAGTATGCAAGCATAATTTAACCTCAAGTCATTAGTAAGTCTTTGTAAATGAATTGAATAAAGTGTGTTTGCACTCACGTACACATGCAAAAAAAAAACAAGTACACACATATGCATCACTTATATACAAGCACACACAAAAACCGCAAAATTGCACTTTTCGCAAGCATTTTTCATTGGCTGGCATGCGAAATATACTGTTGATGTACTATGCAAGTTCTTTTTTGTATCAAAAAAAAAAATAAAAATTGCATACCTTTAGGTGCAACTATCTATATGCGTTTGTATGCGTATCTGTTGGCATGTTTCAGGAACGCGCGTGTGTGCTGCAAAAATATAAAAGAAAACATTTTAGCGAAAAAAGCTGCATAGCAGAGTCGAATCAACTTTATTACGTAGTCAGTCGTTCTGCAGTAGTTGCACTAAAGTGCTTTTAAAGTTTTTCTGGAAGATATATGTATGTATGTACATGCGCATTCTTATAAGCGAATAAAAGCAGGTGTGAGTCAAGCTTTCACTTGAAGTCGTGAATCACTTTTAGTTGCCAAAAAAAATAAAAAAAGAATCATTTCGTTTTAAAGTTTTTTACTTCTTTCGCCAAATGCAATGAACCGCGTACGCTTGGCAGAAAAAATTTTAAATTCAAATTTCAAAACCAAAGTTTTGCAGCTTACGCTGCTGCAGCAAAACGCTTCAATTTCATTTTGCATTTGATGCGCATATCAAGTGTTTAAATGTGTGTGTGTAGACAACTTTATTCACTCACTTGTAAAAGAATGTAGAAACGTATGGGTTTAAAATGCATTCACGTTGAATTTTATAATAAGGATCAGTAGCATTTTCAAGTTATTTGAAAATGTTTAAATATAATTGGTAAGTATTTATATGTGATATAACAAATTGGTTAAATTTAATTATGTGAAAACTTATTAATTGAATTCTAAATTCAGCAAACTAAATATAAAAGATAAGAAAATGTAGGCATGTTGTGAGCCATTTTTGAGTTTTTCAACTGTTTTACCGAATTTTTATAAGATTTAATTTTCGACATTTGTAGAGTTTCAGAAATGGTTTTTTATAAATAATACTGTTGTATCGCGTTATTGTTTATAGCTTGTAGATTTTGTTTTGAATTATAGCACAGCACCTTAATATGAACGCAACTTCGGATTTGAATGCGATTTTACGAAGAAATAAAATAAAAAAATCTTTGATCTTAAATCAATTTCATACAGATCGTTTCTAACCAAATGATAACTTTTACTTGACTGTACATGGGCCTTTAATTTAATTCGACTGGTTTTGTTGGGTTCAGTGTGACTTTTGTTTTTTAAATAACTTTTGTGGAGTTCCATATGTTTGGCACTTAGCAAGTTTTTCAACTTTTTTTTCACAAGATTTAATTTTCGACATTGTTAGGGTTTCAGAAATGAGTTTTTACAAATAATACCGTTGTGGCGCGTAATCGCAGGCGCAGCGCCTTAATACGGACGCAACTCCTGAGTTGAATGCGATTTTTTAAAGATGTAAAATAAAAAATCTTGTGTCGGAAATCACTTTCTTACAGATCATTTCTAACCAAAAGATAAATATATTAATTTCAACGTGACTTTGCATAGCATTTGATTAAATTAAATTGGTGTTTTTGAGTATAGTGCGATCTTCTTTATTTTGTAAGAATATTTGTAGAGTTTCCTTACATTTGATTTAACTCGTTCGAAGGATTATTTACGAATACATTTTTGAATCATATGCTTTTACTAAGTAAAGCCAAATTTCTCAGTATTGATTCTTAAAAATTTTATTTACGACATTTTTAGTGTTTCGCATTACTTTACAATATACATAGTAACTTTTCTGAAAAAGTACTGCAAATTTAAAACAAAAAAAAAAAAAAAACAAAAAAAAAAACAAAGAAAAAAACAAAAAAAAAAGATCTGACCTCACTTGGATTCGAACCGGGGTCCGTCCGTGTGATAGATAAAATATTATTCGTTTTTGCTTTACGATTACAATCTTGTTAAACCTCTTCACCGCACAGTGTAAGATTTTTCCAATCTAGGACGTCAAAATGAAAAAAAAATGTGCTTGAAAATCGATCATATATTGTAATTTGTTAGAAAAAAACCCAATTTTTACGAAAATAATCATAAAAGAGAATAAAAGAAATGTCATTGACATGAAAACAGCTATCAAACACGTACTATTGAACAGCATGCAGAAACAAATTTTCAAGCTTGCATGAAAAACAAAACTTTGAGCGATCAAATTGAATTTTTGCGCGTTTGGGTTTTTGGCAAAAAGTTTTTTGCATAAAAGGTCAGTACTTTCACAAAAAATTTTTTGCTATGCACAACCCTTACATTTGCACTTAAGTATTTTAATCAAATTATTTTATAATCAGCTAAAAGGTAAGACAAATTTCAAAAATCTTGAATCTTTCATAGACTATAACTTACAAGTTGGACGTGGTTAGGCTATGAAAAAGCATACAGGATGAGCATACATACTCATAGAATACATAGACTTAAAAAATAAAATCTTGCCCATTTTTTGCCCAAAGACTACTTTTTTTACAATGACTGAAGTGTTTTAATGAACAATTGCACTGAAATCATGGAAAAAAATTTATGTTATCTTTTTTAATCACTCCCATTTTTTGACAGTAGTATTCAGTTACGACTGAAATGGTAAGGTCTAATTTTCAAGTTGATATCTTCATTACAACCAATTTTTTTAAATTTTTTTACAAAAAAAGGCACATTTGTATGGGAGGTGCAAGTAGATTTTTTCCGATTTTTTTCATCTCTGAACAAAACCTCCGCATAAAGAATTAAAGCACATATAAAAAATTTCAACTCAATATCTTTGAAACTACTGCTATAATTGAATTTTGACGTCCTAAATTGGCAAAATCTCACACTGTGCACCGCTTACCTATATAATGAACAGGTATGAAATTCGTTTATTTAGCAAATGTCTGTACAAACCTTAATATTTTTACTGGAATTGTAAGGTCAAAATGGTTATATATTTTTACTTTAATTTTTTAACTATTCGAGTGGAGTAAAAATTATGACACTCATTTTACTCCGTGAGCGAGATAGTAAAAAATAAAATAGTTTTTACTAAAAAAAAAGGATATTTTTTTTGACTGAAAGCATAACTTACTCTATGTTTAGTAAAATGCAGGCATTTTGGATTAAACATTACTTTATTATTTCATTACATTTTATTTGTAAATACAACTTTACGGAACCATCAAATAGATAATACGTAAAATAGTTAATGTTTAATTTTTTTTATTGTACTACCCGAGTGGAGTAAAAATTATAATACTGATTATTCTCCGTATATCAGGTGTTGGAATTAGTTTTAAAGGTTTTCTAAGAGATGGCGTAACTATCAACAGATCGCATCGGGCACACCTGTGACTATATTCATTTCAAAGCACATTGTCTAAGCTTCATTTTTCAGTATGTATCATTCCACTGAAGTGTAAACAACATATATTTTTTCTCTGTGAACATGTCGACTTTCGTTCCAACAAAACGCAATTTGCGGGAAGGTTTACTTTTGTGCTTCCATTTGAAGAAAAAAGCGGTTGAAGCACAACGCACGCTTACTGAAGCTTACGGGGACTATGCTCCATCGATTTCTACTTCTAAGTACTGGTTCCGTCGGTTTAAAAGTGGTGATTTTGATACGAAAGGCAATGAGCGTCCGGGCCAGCCGAAAAAGTTTGAAGATTAGGAATTGGAGGATTTCCTCGATACAATGCTTATTCCAATTCTCATAACTCTATAAGTACGTCAAAAAATATTGTGCAGCTTACAACATATAACATCAGGGTCATAAACCCTCTATAATACCTCAGAATTTTCCACTATCTCTGTCTTGCCATAAGCCAAAAAATTGGCTTTTCACACCACTTTTAAATTCAAAAGCCATACATACGCCTCTGGACATAATTTGTTTTGATTTTTTTTTTTCAGACTAGAGCAGCCTTGGAACAAGTACATGGTGTATTTTTTCCCCACTCTTGCGGTTTTGGTTTCAAAGCGCAAACGGCCAGAAGCCTCGACTGCCACCAACATTGACGTCTCCAATTCAGCTTCACCACCATCGCCACCGACATAGCAGTCAACGTTACCATAACCTTTACGGTAAAATTCGTTGAGAACAAAACACAACAGCAGCAAGAGCAGAGGAAGTGAGAAAAAAAAGACATTCCACCCTGGGAATTGTTGCAATTATGTTAAAAGCAATTTGAAATTTTTGCCTTTTTCGCCAAAAGTATACGCTAACATTGCCAACATCAGACGTACCCCCTTCCCCCCACCCCAACACATACACGTCAGTGGATGGATTCGCGTACAAAGGTTTTGCGGGGAAAATTTCACACCTTCTTCCTGCCCTGCTTCTATCAAATACAAAAAGTTTGCTTACAATGGGGAAAAAGGCGTGTTGAAGATTTTGCTTGTTGAACCGTGGAGATTTTTTTTTTTTCGTTAGGATTTTCCAGTGGTAGAAAACTGCAGGTAAGCGCATTTTATCGTTGTTATTTTTTTTTTTTTTTTCCTGTCTTTCACGATTTGTCTGTCTGCTTGTCATTCGCAGTTTAAACCAGGATTTACAGGATTC
Organism: Calliopum simillimum; assembly: GCA_951812925.1. Taxonomy (NCBI): domain Eukaryota; kingdom Metazoa; phylum Arthropoda; class Insecta; order Diptera; family Lauxaniidae; genus Calliopum; species Calliopum simillimum. Next base: position 141,653,650 of record OX638368.1, read on the forward strand.
CTCAGTGTAACCTTTTTTTATGCTTTTAATTTGATTTAATGTGTGCCGCTCTAAGTGTTTCTTTGTCCGTGTGTGTTTGGGCATAGAGTTGTTGTGTTTGTGTTTGCGTGTATTTGTATGACAAGTGTGAAGTAAGCATTTAATGCGGTTAGACTTTTTTCGCACACACATAAAAAGCATCTAAATTAATTGAAAAATTCTAGAAAAGTTTTGAATTTATCTTAAATCTGTCAGCCAGTTGTAATTTAGTGAAGTCTTTTCAATTTGAAGTCACGACGCAAGATAAATTACGCACGCTCTGTGACTTAATACAAAGACTTTGAAAATACCGTTTGGAAATATTTCGTGATATTTTTTTATAAAAAAGTTTTGCCAGAGTAAAGTGAATGAGAAAACGCAAAAACTTCAAAGCCTAAAGGTATGCAAAGCATTTTGGAAATCACAAAGTATAAACTATAGCAAACTAAAAATCAATGCACCCTGTGAGTGTGATTGAAAAGAAACAGCGAGAATAACTGAGAATGTCATGTCAACAAGAAGATAAATTTAACATGTGGTTACAAGCAATGATCGGTAAAACCGCAGTGGTTCTTTTATCAAAAAGTTGTTGTAAAATCAAATTTTGAGGTTTGAAAAATTTAGCAGAATTTCTAAAACTGACGCTATTTTTTCTAGTGCTCACAGTTGATAGTTTTAGTTCTGTATATAAATGGGTTTTTTTTTTTCATATACATGGTGGGCAAAAAACAGTAGAACACCAAAAAATGTAAATTTCCTGGGAATATTCTAAACAATTTTTTCCTTGCAACTTTTCGAAATTCGTAAAACCAAAAATGCGGAAATTATTGAGGGAGTGACTTTGGTCGGCTACGACATACCACTGATTTTAAAATCAAATAACTCCTTTGGTTTTGCAAATTTCGCGAAATGGCAAAGGAAAAAGTTGTTTAGAAAAGTCCCAGGAATCTTCCAATTTCCGGTGTTCTGTTGATTTCTACACACCCTGCATGAGTTCAATATTTTCACGTGGTGGTACCGAGCCCCTAAAAAGCTAACTCATCATGTCTCCGAAAATACGTATTTGACGCATGTAGATGAGACTTGGCACAGGAATTAACGCGAGAATTTCTTTAACGTTTTCCTATAGCACTTTTTCCAAATTTTGACTTTATATACAGAAATTAATGCCAGAAAATTTCTGGCTTTAGCACCTTCATATTTTTGATTTTTTCCAAACTACATAATTTTTGAAAATAATGCCATCATTTTTGGAAAAAACGCTACAAATATGTTTTTGCTTTATTTCCAAAATAATACGGAAATAATGCCAAAATTATATTAGAAGATTTTTTTGTTGTATTTCCAAACAATTTCCTGGCGTCATTTCCGGGAGCCTTTGGTACATATCGTCGCCCCAGTTATCTTCTGCTCCATACGTTTACCTAATGATTTAGATTTTAAAGAAAAGCCTATTTTGATAAAGTTTTCGAAGAATGTTTGGGTGATTCTCCAAAAAAAGTACCACTCAATGTCGTGGGGCTCAAAACCATGTTTTAATTTGAAATTTGATATTTTAACTTTTTAATACAGATACTTAACCAGAGCTTCTATACGAATAGCTCAAAAAAATAGTTTTTAATATTTTACTATAAAATTATAGCGTAAAGCGTTAAAAAGTCATTCTCCATCCTGTCCCTAACCGCTTCTTAGTGCACTTAATTTGCACTTTTCGCATATTTTGTTATTTTCTAAAAAAACCTTATACGACATTGTTTTTATAAATCGAAAATTTTTTTTTTATTGTATATAGAATTGGCATATATAGAACTTGGTCCCACATTTTAGACTATCTCTGCTCAGTTTTTCTAATTCTTACTGGAAATATTTTTAAAAATTGAGTAAATGGAGAATTGAATGTAAAGAGACAGTTTTGGTTTTTCGATAGTGAGTGTTCGTGTGTCTTTTTTTTTAAAAAAATCAAAAAATTTTGTAAAGAACGCAAGTTTGTATCATTCTCGGCGTAAGTTTTTTTAATATTGCTAAGCATATTACTTTATCTTTATATTATTAAATCAATAAGCACCAGTTTCAACTTTTGTAAAAATAACTGCTATTTTCATTGTGATATTACTAATTTCGCAGCATTTTGTCATTCTCCGTTTTGTCATTCTCTGTTTTGTCATTTTCCGTATATATTTTTTGCCTTCCACCTGGTTGTTTTTGTTAGTTTTGCTTAAACAATTTATTTACAAAATAGAAATTAAAATTTAAGACTAAGACTAACATTTAAGTAAACTTTTTAAAAATCAAACTTACATTTTTAGGTTGCCAGCTGGTTATTTCCGAAAGTTTTTCTTCTATTTTTGAAAAATTTAATAAAGTGTTATAAGAACCTGATAATGTTTGTAAAATTTTTAAAAAGTTTATCTGTGCATTTCTGAAACCAAAAATATAAATTATGTAAAAAAAAGTAAGATTTCAAATTAATTTTCGAGAACAACCCTAAAAGTTTATTTCAGTGTTTTGAGACCAAAAATTTTACTTTAATTTTTTAAATATATTGTTAAAGCGAAACTTAAAAAAAAAACATATGGCAACTCTGAAAGTTTATGTTCATTTTTTAACAATGTTCCAGATGTTTAGGTCATCATATTCTACGCCTTCAAATAATAAAAAAATAAAAAAAATAGTAGCATGTTTTGGTACATTTTTCGGAGATTAACCCGTGTATACTTATAGCTTTTGAATACAGTATCAATTCCTTTGAGAAAACTATTACAAATTTGTAAATTTTTTTTAAATTTCTGGAAAATTTTTGACCAATCCTTACTTTTTGAATTACTAAACAAACGAAAGTAAAGTACAATACTAAAATGTTATCAAAAACAATATCACTTAGCGTTTACAGTCAAAAGCAACAAATTAAATAAATCGCCAACATTGATAAACCTGAAATAAATGCCCGTCCATTATGCAATTGGAAAGCCAAACAAATATCCAAAATAATACCCAACTTTTACTCTCCATTAGGGTGCATAGCGTAAGACAGCAGTGGCTTAAGAAATGCAAACCGCACACTCATACCTACCAATGACTACCGTCAAGTGAATTGAACCAAATGAATAGTCCTTGTAAGCGCTTACACCTTCAACGTCAACTTTTTTAGTAAAGAAAAAAAAAAACAACGAAAAAACACATAGACACTTTAGCTAACAGTAAACGCACCATTAAAAGCGGCCAACAACCCACAATTTTTTTTTTTTTGCCACACGGGAGCAACACAAGTGATGCTGGGGAGTTCAAATAAATTACTGGGTATTAAATTAAATTGCTTAGGTATCGCCAACTGACTTTACAGCCAGCGCACAATAGAGACAGGCAGTCTAGTAACAACCAAAAATACGAAATACAAAAAAAAAAAATAACAGGCGCATCACTTTGAGATAAAAATGAAAAAATTCCAAAGAGAAAATGAAAATCGGAACTAAGCGAATAAAATAAGGTAAGCATGAAAGAGATAAAGTTGAAGAAAAAAATGTATTCCCTCATTACTTGTCGCTTGGGAATTATCTACTGCCAATCCAGCAGCAGCAGCGTTATACGTACGTTCATTTACTTCTAAAAACCAGCATCACCGAAAGCAATGGATGCGCAAGGAGCTGCCTGATAACTCATCCCTCTCACATTAACTTGCCAAACTCAATGCTTCGGGTAATCAATCATCAATTACCGTGAAATCCATCAGGAATTATGCGATAAATTGATAAAAATTGCTAAAGCTACAATCTAAGCAACACAGCATTTGGCAGACTCTACCTGTGACTGACTGTCTGCCTGCCTGTTGCTTAAATCGCAAATGTGCAATTGGATATCATTAGGATTCATTGCGATTTTTTCAATTGTGCTTCATTATCAAATTCTCGGAAAAAATGTTGATGAACACCCTGAGATAATGATATACATACCTACATTATGCATGTATAAGATATACAAGTAAGTATGGAAATTTTTAAATGATTATTTTCTACTGAAAGATAAATATGAAAGCGATAAGACAGCCTTTTAATGCCAGTTAATGCTAATCGCACTCGCTAATATTGTCAAAAAAAGTTCTTTGAATCCAAAGTACTCATAAGTAGCATAATTTTCCACTAAAAATTCAAAAATATTTTTAGTGAACCACCACTAAAGAACTTCCGAGAATACTGACGAAAAAAATTTTAAAATATCTGTGGCAACAAACCATAGTAGCTTAAGTCGGTCTTTGATCAAAAGGCAAAACAGATTAAATTCGTTTCATAAGCATAGAACTCATGCTGCTTTGCAATGTTCTCAAAGATCGACTTAAGCTACTCTGGTTTGTTGCCACAGATATTGTTACAATCGTTAGATTATTCTACCACTTAAATATCCGCCAAGAAGATCTATACTTTCTTTTACATCTGTCATAAACTCCCTGAAGCTCTGTTTGAAAAATTTTCATAACATCTTTTATAATCTTTTGGCCTATGCATTTTTATCATCTATTTGCGGGCGTTGGGAACTAACACAAAATGAAAAAACGCCCAAAAACAAAACAGAAATAATGCCCAAATTATTTTCATATAAACTACAAGATTATGTTTTGAAATTGCAAAATTTAAGCTTCAAAGCCAATACACCCAAAAATACTTAGAAGCATAACACTGTGGAACAAAATTTGGTCGAAAAAAGTTAACTCGGATCTGACGCTGCGGGGTGAAAATATAGGTAAAAAAAAGACCATTTGGCCCATTTTGTTCAAGTTGGCTCTAGTTTTCGAGAAAAGGCCGTTTGAATTTTGGACCTTGAACTATGTGGTTTTTTCGATATATCTCTTAAGCAAATTAAGTTTTATTGCATCTGATGATGGGGTTTTGTTCGTCTTGTCTATATCTACAACTTTTACCAACAAATTGGTCCTTTATGCCTTTTATGACATTCGGCTAAATAGTAATCACCCGAGTGGTGGATTTATGCCTTTTAACCTATAGCTGAGATCCATACAAACACTTTGGTATAATATATGTGGCATATGGGTAAAAATTTCTCAAGTGAGCCATCTAAGAAATTAAACGTAAAAAACGCTTTAACAAAATGATGTTTTCTGACAACTAAGAAAGATTTTGCAAAAAATGTTTTTTTTAGAGATATTTAGCGTAGGTCGGGAAATAAAATGGTACTTTTTTTTTGGACCAAAATTTTTAATTTATTATTGAAAATCATTATTTCAAATAGGTACATAAAACTAAAGCAACTTCTCCGCCTCTGAGAAAACTAAAAAAAATATGTGGGCACTCTCCACTTGTCAAGAAACTATATCATAGAAAAAAACTTGGGGTAATCGATATTGGTTCAAAAGTTATTAACAATATAGTGATGTCGTGCAAGTCTTTTTTCAGCATTAGAGAAAAACAACGCATCCTACGAAAAAAGTGTATATGGCACAAAATGCTTAGAATTATCTAAGGAATATGTGTGAATTTTTTCAGAATTTTCTTAGACATTTTATAATCCAAAAAAAAAGTACCATTTTATTTCCCGACCTACGCTAAATATCTCTAAAAAAAACATTTTTGCAAAATCTTTCTTAGTTGTCAGAAAACATCATTTTGTTAAAGCGTTTTTTACGTTTAATTTCTTAGGTGGCTCACTTGAGAAATTCTTGCCCATATGCCACCTGTGTTATATCAAAGTGTTTGTATGGATCTCAGCTATAGGTTTAAAGGCAAAAATCTACCACTTGGGTGATTACTATTGAGCCGAATGTCATAAAAGGCAAAAAATCTCGCTCTTTTGGGAATTTTGTGCTCTAACTTGCCGGAAATGCATTTTAAAGGACCAATTTGTTGGTAAAAGTTGTAGATATAGACAAGACGAACAAAACCCCATCATCAGATGCAATAAAACTTAATTTGCTTAAGAGATATATCGAAAAAACCACATAGTTCATGGTCCAAAATTCAAACGGCCTTTTCTCGAAAACTAGAGCCAACTTGAACCAAATGGGCCAAATGCTGAACTCATTCATATATAACATCTATTTAATGGCTGTGATGAAATTGAAATTATCACTGTCTAGCGAGCATATTTTTCTTGGATAGTTAGACAAAAGTAGATCTATCCCAATAATCTCAAAACCAAACGGCAAGAAAAATATGAAAATATTGTATTATTCCTCAAAAAAAGCCAATATTTTCGTTTTTAATTTAAATGAAAAATTCATCGTTTCTGCGTTACTTTAAGAAACAAGTTCAAGCTTTAACGAAGTTCGTTATTAAGTCCTTCCTCAGAAAATAATGAGGACCAAAATTCACATGAAAATGGTCGCTGGAGAAGCTAATTCAAGTGTTGTAAAAGTTATGGAGAGGCATCAAAATCATCGCAAAGTAACGCATTGAATGAAGATGATTTATTTAAAATTAAAAAAAAAACTCCTGTGGCTAATAAGTTCCTGGTCTGACACACAGATGGTGCCACCTTTACAAAATTAATACGTTTTTTAGTAAATACTAACTTTCCTGACGTTTTTTTCAAAAGTTACAGTAGTTTCAGTGAAACAACTTTTGTTATTTTCAAAGGAAAAAAAAACCGTTGAAACTAAAGCTTGGCTTGATAAGTGTTATCCGGATTCTGCACCAGAAAAATTGACTATTAATTACTGTTAAACTGAATTTAAATACGGCCATACAAACACTTATAATGCTTAATGCTCGGTTTGCTCTAAGTCGACAGTTATTTCGAAAAGTATAAAAAAAGTCCACAAAATAGTTTTAGAAGACCTTAAAGTAAAACTGTGTGAGATAGCTGACAACCTAAGTGTATAAAAAGGTGAAAACGATGATTAAAATGAATAAACTAAGCTTTGAATTGATTTCGCAATCACTGTACTCTTCAGATCTAGTCTTTACAGATCTCAAAAAAATGTATTGGAAAAAAATATGACTCAAATAAAGAACTGACTGCCAAAACTTTTGCAAATTTCAAGATCATATACAAATCGTCTTACAAGAAAGGTATCGAAATGTTAGAGACGCATTAAAATGATTGTATCGCATTTGTCAAAAAATTTTTTATTTTTTTCTTTTATTAAACCCGGACATTATCTGCTGATTTGTACAAACAACTATAATATATATTGTGAAATGTATTAAAACTTTGATATTTATTATGAGTAAGTCTTTGAATTTTAGTGATACTGCAAAGAAATGGCGCCATCCTTAGAGGGTGTCAAAGGTAGACTTCATACAGAATTTTATAGAGTAGAACGGGGCAATGTCGTGCACTCAACTTTGACATGCTCGTAAAGCCGTACATCTCAACCGAATGCGACGAGTAAGCATCCGATCGAAAGATAATTTCATTGGTTACATCCATGTGTAACAACATTTGTGTAGCGAGAAATTGTGTTTGTGTAAGTGAAGAAAAAAAAAATGATCACGACATTACCCCCCTCAAAATTTGTGGGGTAATGTCGTGCATTGTTTTCCGAGCATAGTAAAGGTACCAAAATGTGTGAGAAATGATAGGTAGTGGTTCTATTAGAGGAGATTTAGCATTATCATGTATTTATTCATTATTATACAAGTGTGAAGTACATAATATGTTGTCTAGAGTAGAACGGGGCAATGTCGTGCAATCAACTTTGACATGCTCGTAAATCCGTACATCTCAAGCGAATGCAACGAGTAAGCATCCGATCGAAACATAATTTCATTGGTAACATTCATGTGAAACAACATTTGTGTAGCGAGGAATTGTGTTTGTGTAAGTGAATGTGCACGACATTACCCCAATGGTCGTTTTAAAGGTCAACTTCGATAGCTCGGTGAAGCCCAAAATTTTTTTCGAAAACTAAATACTTCTTTTCTTTGGCAGGATATTTTGTTTCAGAAAAGACTTACCTGGTACATTTTTCCGCAAGGAAAATTATTTTTCTGACCCGATGAAAAAACACTTTTATCGTCCCGAAAGCGTGCGTTTTGAAAAAAAGGTTACTCTGTAGAGGCGAACTGGTGAAAATTGCTAGTATTATATGCATAAGCTCAGTAGGTCAGCAGGTCCCTACCTTACGAACAGTTGGTAAATCATTCAATTCTTTGGGCTAAAACAGCCAGTGCACGACATTACCCCCTGCACGACATTACCCCGTTCTACTCTACTTATGAATGTACTTACAATGAAAGGAATAATTTCCTGAAATATCTGTTTTGTATAATAAACTCTTCTAGTCAAAAGTTTCCCATTTATTTAGGAAAGAATTCGGTCATGGTTACTATTTGTTCATGTCACTTGCAACTTTTACAGCAAAAATTTCAATTTGACAAAATTTACTTGTAACATTTTCCATTATTTAGTTACCTTTCGCTTTCATTTGGTGGCATTGAAACGTGAAATTTTAATTGATTTTTTGTTGCCCTATTTCAAGGACCTTTAGCTCTACATTTTTTCTTTTTTTTTTTCTTTGTTTTTGCTTAAATGAATTTCAGACGATTACTTGACTTTTGTCTGTTCTCACTTTTGCTATTTGCTTTTGAAGGACTTAGTTATCTAAATCGATACAATAATATTTTATGCATATTTTTGTACACATGTGTGCATTCTCTGTTTGTAATAATATTTGCATAACATATTTTTACTTTTTATTAAAGATTTGTCATTTTATTTGCATATAAAAATAAAATATTGAATATTTTCAGTTTTCTTTTCATACGAGCACTTTTAAGGTGGACCAATTTTAACATTATTTCTATCAATAGCAAATTGATATTACTTAACGTTCAATTATACTACTCACATTAAAATAAAACAAACTAGAATGTATACTAGACTGCTCATGAAATATGTACAATTTACAAATATGAAATAAGCAATGCGGGGATTGAAATAAGATATTTTAAGAATATCACAAAACGGTGAAAATGTCTTTGAGAAAATCCCTAAAAAAACTAAGAAGATCGCAAATAGGGGTCAAAGTCAAGATGCTGAAAAATACTTTAAAAGCCCCAATATCTGCTATTATATTTATTAGAGCGATACCGAGTTATGACAATTTTAAACATTTTGTTGCAACATTCCTTTGCATTCTAATCATACAATTTTTTCCACTTCAAAAGTTCCTTTGAATGCAATGGTTTTATTTTGCTCAATAATATTTGAGCGGTCTCTGCAGTCTTCATTTTTCACTCATAAGTTGGTCCGTCCATTCTCATAAAATAAATATCAAAAAAATAGAATTTCAAATATAAAGAAAGGCTCCGGTACTGGAAAAAAAACCTAGTTGGTTTGCAATTAAAGCTTCAAAAATTGCCTTTAAAAGGGAAAAACTGTCCGTCACTTCTAAACTATTGATTTTTTTCTGATGACTTCAAGCTTTTTGTGGAGAATAACTCTACAATTAATTTTTTCTCAGAAGTTTTTGGTCGACAAATAAAATTTATTGGTGTTTTGGTACAAAAATTGCAATTTTTTGAGATATTTTATGGGTTTTTTTTTTCTAGAAATGTGTGTGCAACATTTCTTATGGAAATTCCATGTTGTAAGAAATTAAGTGAAGATTTATTAAATAAAAAAAAAAAAAAAATACAAATTTGCACATATGGGCAATCTAATGTATAGGTACCTACACACATACGTATATATGCATGTGCTTCTAATGTCTCTATCAAAGCAATATCCTTGCCGTCAGTGTTGCACACTTTCGATTGCTTAAGTATGCGACATATTGAACACGCCAATCGTATGCAATTCTTTCCCTTTTTTTGTGTGCTATTTTTGAATAATATCATGAGAGTGCTCTGAGTTTGATATTTGCACTACACCAATAACAGCAATTTTAGTATTAATGCGCTTTTGACATAAAGTAAAAATATATATAGAGCAAGTATTGAGTAGGAAAATAAAAACGAAACTTGGAAGAATAACAAAATCATATAGAAAAAATGCCAATGTAAAGGAAATGAAATGTTTGGCAGCAATAACCTACTCGACGTCCTTATGATGGTGGCGCAATCAACGTTGCCTGCTTTGCTAAAATTTTTGTGCATCGTTTGCTTGTGAAATTGATAAAAAAAATAAAGCAAAAGAGGATGTATCGTATAGTTGTCCTTGCTCCTTCACATTATTGCACACGTGAGTTATTGATTAGAGAAGCCAGCAGCTGAAAGATCCTTGAAATTTCGGACCAACTTGCATGCAGGTACTGAATGCCGCCAGTGAACAGTTGAATGTTGGTTGACTCAAATAGAAAGATGGATAGATGGATGAATGAATGATTGAATGGTGGATGCATACATGAGATGTTGCAAACAATTTAAGCAAAAATCAAAAACAAAAAAATAAACTGAACAAAATTTACTTTTGCAATTTGATGAAGCATTAAAAATTCAATTTATCTGATTTTCCTTAGTTGATTGTTTCGTTTTATTTGCAAATCCTTCCTTTACATTCGTAAGCATATTATTCATTCAGCAAAGAAGATTGTTCTTGGGTTGATTTTTAGCCAACTATCGGCTTAATTCTATTCTTTTGTGATTTTACATAGAATGGTGCTTTCCTTGACAACACTAGTTTACAGCAAAAATGTGATCTGGTTGCCACTATAAAATTCTTATGTAAAATGACTCCCTTATTCAGAAAATAACTATATTTTTTTTTTCTACGGAGGCGTTTTCGAGAAATCCCCCTTTTCCTGTTTTTGAATGGGGGGAAAAATATGATCTCATATAATCACATATATCTCGTAAATCAGTAAGGCCAGCTTAACATGTAGCACAAAAAAAGAAAGGTAATACAATTTTATATTAACGCCTCATACTTTACTTCTCGATCAGTTTTTTAGTTTCTGTGTTATTAATAAACATTTCGAAAAATTTTGATTTTTCTTTTGAAAAATCGAAAAAAAAAGTTTTTCAATTGGGATATTTTCTTGAAAAAAAAATTCGATAAAAATAAAAAAACTTCATTGTGCAAAAGTCTAAAGAACTCCAGTAAAAACAAGATACTAATCAAGAAAATCGATGGATAAATAACGGAGTTATAATCGATTAAGTGAAAATACCAAAAGCCAAATTTTACTCTATTTTTGTAATTTTCCTCGGATAAGGGTACAATTTTGAAATTTTTTTTTTCTGAATCGACCGATTCATATTTTTTTTGATTAGGTGGACCATCATTAGTAAAAAAAAATTATTTTTATTTTTTTCGCTCGTGTAGTGTTGCCATATTAAAAAAAAAAACAATTATTTGAGGTGTCACTTAACTTCAACTGATCTGTAAAGAGAACGTCATATTCTACTCCTTATCTGAGGATCTCATTGAAAAGGCAAATAAATTGCCTTTTTAACATTGGGTCATTTGTGGATATCAGATGAAAATTAGCTAATCTATAGTAAACCAAATTTCAAATTTAAAGCAAATTTCGATGATTTTCAGAATCTCGAATAGAGCTGTCATTTTTCATCCGATCTTTGTCCGTATTAACTCAAAATTTTTGTAATAAAATATATTAATGACAAAAAAAAATAAAACTTGACTTTTTCTACTTTTTCGAACAAGAAAATGTTAACGGCATTAAAGAAAGATTCTGAAAATCATCGAAATTTGCTTTAAATTTGAAATTTGGTTTACTATAGATTAGCTAATTTTCATCTGATATCCACAAATGACCCAATGTTAAAAAGGCAATTTATTTGCCTTTTCAATGAGATCCTCAAATAAGGAGTAGAATATGACGTTCTCTTTACAGATCAGTTGAAGTTAAGTGACACCTCAAATAATTGTTTTTTTTCTAATATGGCAACACTACACGAGCGAAAAAAATAAAAATAATTTTTTTTTACTAATGATCGTCCACCTAATCAAAAAAAATATGAATCGGTCGATTCCGAAAAAAAAAATTTCAAAATTGTACCCATATGCGAGGAAAATTACAAAAATAGAGTAAAATTTGACTTTTGGTATTTTCACTTAATCGATTATAACTCCGTTATTTATCCATCGATTTTCTTGATTAGTATCTTGTTTTTACTGGAGTTCTTTAAACTTTTGCACAATGAAGTTTTTTTATTTTTATCGAATTTTTTTTCAAGAAAATATCCCAATTGAAAAACTTTTTTTTTCGATTTTTCAAAAGAAAAATCAAAATTTTTCGAAATGTTTATTAATAACACAGAAACTAAAAAACTGATCGAAAAGTAAGGTATGAGGCATGAATGTAAAATTGTATTACCTTTCTTCTGTTGTCCTACATGTTAAGCTGACTTTACTGGTTTACGAGATATATGTGATTATATGAGATCATATTTCGCCCCCCCCTTCAAAAACAGGAAAAAGGGAATTTCTCGAAAACGTATCCGTAGAAAAAAAAAATATAGTTATTTTCTGAATCAGGGAGTCATTTTACATTAGAATTTGATAGTGGCACTCAGATCACAGAAAAAAATAATTAATTTGTAAACTAGTGTAATTAGCAAATCATCACATATTTTTATAGTTATGAATAATTGGGTTCTGTGTGTCGAGCTTTATTGTTACTTGCTTTAAACACTTTTTACCAGCATTTCCCAAACATATTTCATGCAATCTGATTTGGTCACTCGTACGGTTTATAGTTTTATTACGAAAAATTACATATTTATAACTTGGTTGAACTTCGGCGAGTGACTTGAGTCCAAGCAACTTTTAAGTTTTTGAGTAACTAAGCTTTTGCGAGAGCGGTTATTAAAGTTATACACCTATATGATGTAACGGTGTAAAATTTGTAGTCCGAAAGAGCAAATCAACTTTTTTACGATTAACAATGCAATGCAAAATTGATATGATGACTAGACTGATTCAAAAATAAACTTTTTTTAAATTTCCACGACTACGCCGAAAAATCTGAAAGAGGATTTCATTTTTTTCGATAAGTACGTCAGATAGACCCATAAGGATGAGATATAATGGGTTAAGATTTTCTAGAAAATTGTTCCTTACGTGATTTCATGGTTATCTTGTAACAAAAAGTTTCATCCAAAATGAAGATTTAGAATTTTATAGTAGGGTGAAATTTGTAAAAAAAATTTTAATGTACTTTAGTCAAAAAAAAAAACAGTAAGTCGTGGATTTTAGCTTCTAGGTTTTTTTTTATATATACCTTCATTAAAGATCAAAAATTTGATATATCGTACTGCTCATTCCATCACCGCATCAAGCCGAGATTCCTAATAATTCGGCCTTGCGCCACCTCTAAATGACTTTCAAAAAAATTTAAAAAATCTTAGCTCTCTTTTTTGACACCCTCTTCTAATGTTAATATATTGATAAATTGATATACTTGGTGTATTGATATATTGATTTATTGATTTAATGATTTATTGATTTATTGATTTATTGATTTATTGATTTATTGATTTATTGATTTATTGATTTATTGATTTATTGATTTATTGATTTATTGATTTATTGATTTATTGATTTATTGATTTATTGATTTATTGATTTATTGATTTATTGATTTATTGATTTATCGATTTGTTGATTTATTGATTTATTGATGTATTGATTTATTGATTTATTCATTTATTGATTTATTGATTTATTGATTTATTGATTTATTGATTTGTTGATTTGATTTATTGATTTATTGATTTATAGATTTATTGATTTATTGATTTATTGATTTATTGATTTATTGATTTATTGATTTATTGATTTATTGATTTATTGATTTATTGATTTATTGATTTATTGATTTATTGATTTATTGATTTATTGATTTATTGATTTATCGATTTGTTGATTTATTGATTTATTGATGTATTGATTTATTGATTTATTCATTTATTGATTTATTGATTTATTGATTTATTGATTTATTGATTTGTTGATTTGATTTATTGATTTATAGATTTATTGATTTATTGATTTATTGATTTATTGATTTATTGATTTATTGATTTATTGATTTATTGATTTATTGATTTATTGATTTATTGATTTATTGATTTATTGATTTATTGATTTATTGATTTATTGATTTATTGATTTATTGATTTATTGATTTATTGATTTATTGATTTATTGATCTATTGATTTATTGATTTATTGATTTATTGATTTATTGATTTATTGATTTAATGATTTATTGATTTATTGATTTATTGATTTATTGATTTATTGATTTATTGATTTATTGATTTATTGATTTATTGATTTATTGATTTATTTATTTATTTATTTATTTATTTATTTATTTATTTATTTATTTATTTATTTATTTATTTATTTATTTATTTATTTATTTATTTATTTATTTATTTATTTATTTATTTATTTATTTATTTATTTATTGATTTATTGATTTATTGATTTATTGATTTATTGATTTATTGATTTATTGACTAATTGATTTGTTGATATACTGACTTATTTATTTACTATTTTACTGACTGATTGACATACTGATTTATTGGTTTATTGATATATTGATTAATTAAAATATTGACATATAGATATATTGATACATTGGTCCATTAACATATTGATAAATTGGTTTATTAGTTTTTAAGAATATCAGAGAGCTCTCTCTCTCAAATTCGATGCATTAACATTGATTGGGTAAAAATTAAAATTGGAAGATGAACGCAAAACAAAGGACGACGTTTATTTGTTAACAGTTGAGTGAACGATTGAATAGATGCTGCTACTAAACCAACACAACTGCATACATATACTTGTATTACAACGCCAACAACAACAACAACAAAATACAGCACTCAGCCATATTCAAGTATCAGACTGAGCGTACGCTACCCAAACAGTGAGAATGAAAGGACATAGTTACATCATTGAAACACACTTCAAGGATGCACTTGAAAACTTGTCGACGATGTTACTGATGTTGCAGCAAAAAACCAGTCAGTGTCAGTGGCAACTACACAGCTGGAACTGAAGCTTTAGCTGGAGGAGCAGCAACAGCTGCTATGTAGTAGTAAACGAGCGCGCAATGCTGCTAAAATAAACAACTATGTGCAATAGCAGCAACAACAAATGAAATGCAGTGAAGCGCAGCCAACACACATCCTTGTGCAAAGAAAGAAAATTGAATATTATTTGAAAAAATGAATGCAAAAAAAAATTGTTAATAAAAATTGCAAGAAAATGAGAATAAATACATATGTAAGTATGTATCAAAAATCGTAAATTGTAACAAAAGTAAACGAAGCATAGAAAGACTTTCAAACTGCAGAAAGTCAACCACAACATAAGGATGCAACACAACGCAGAATGACGCGTCACTATAAGGACACTCTTGTTATAACAAAATTTTATATAAAAATTTCAATTTCCTATATCACCGATTGCAGTGGCAATAAGAAAAATAAACAAAAAATCAACTCAAAATGTAAAAAAAGAAATAAATAAAAGAAATCTTCCAATAAAGTATGATTTTACCCAATCCAAAATAAAACCAAAAAAACACGAATCTTTGCTATTATATACGTTGGATAGAGTCGAAATATAGATTCACCCCGAAACCGACTCAAAAGTATGAAGGAATCTTGAAAACGGTATCTGCTTCATTTTTTATTTTTTTTTTTCGTTCCGAGAAAAACTAATCGAGCTTTTGATTCTACTAAAAAAAAACATGCTTTTTGCCAACTTTTTGTTTTTTTATTTTTTAGTAAGGGAATGTCGTATAGGTTGGGACGCCGTATAAGTTGGGACAGCCGTTTTTCTTGAATTTTCAATACTGGCGACACCTATGTTTCAACTGTCGAAGTAAAGTCTGTTTATAACCTAACGTTTCATGTGCAAAAGATCGAAGAACTACTGTTGATTACATCCATTCCAAACAAAGAGTAAATTATCATATCAAAAAGATCTTTTCGATAGTTTCTGCGTGTTCGTATTTTGCCGAACTTAAACCAATTATTTCGTGTAAGTGTGTTCAATGTGTCTTGTATTCAGTGTATTTCCATTGCGTGAAAGAGTTATTGAAATGTATTGTTGTGGCATATATTATTTTTGGGCTTTCACGAAATGGCAACTTTGTAAAGGTTGGGACACTCATGTCGTATAAGTTGGGACAGAACTTTTTTTTATTACAAAATGAATTCCCAATATTAGTTCCAAAAAAAAGACAATGATCTTAAAAAAATGTTGGCGTTAAAAAATTATAGATTTTTTTTAGGGATATAGATAACGTTTGGTTCCAAAAATCGATTTTTTTATGTTTTTCAATAATGCGGTCGGAAAACCGATTTTTTACGAAAAAAAGTACTAGGCAAAAAATACTTACCAGGAGTGTGTGTGAATTTTTTTAGAATTTTTAAAATTTTTTAATTTTTTGTATGGCTTAGCCTAATTTTGGAAACGAATATTATCTGCAATGCAAAAAAAAAATTAACTATGGGCCTTCAGTAGAATCATAAGCGATCCATTGATTTTTCTCGGAACAAAAAAAATAAGAGTCCTTCTAACTTTTGAGATGGTTTCGGGATGATTTTTTTTTTTTGCTTCATTAAAATTGCTACATAGCAATTTGTATGCGTTAGTCGGTGCAGCCATTCAAATGTTTTTATGCACATATATATTTCTGCTCTGCAACTATTTATGTAACTGATTCAAGGCAAAATAATGATGGTAGAATATTGTCAGTAAAGATCGTTGTTGTTGGCACTGGTCATAATATTATACAGCAAATTGTAGAAAATATTCAAGAAAAATTTAAGAAAAAAAAAAATCTATTTGAGTTTCTGTAAGTAGCTTCAAGACATCTAAGGCTTGACTTTTTCTATGGCAAGTTATTCCCTTAAGAACCACGATGTCTACTTAAGCTATTGGTACTATTGCCTTTTAAGTGACACTTTTATTTTCATTTCTCTATACAAAGCTGCATTTTCTTGCTGTAGTCTGCGGCAATAGTGGAATGATTTTTACCACATCGCAATACTTTGTGTTTCGTATCAATGGTACTTATGAATAGAAGAAGCAGTAGAAGAGCGAAGGGTCTGTGATAGTGAAAACCTTGCTGCAGAGCGCGACAGTTGCGTGAACATCGCAAGTTCATGAACAGCGCTTTACCAAACTTATGTATGATTTTCTGTAGAGGAGCATGCGGAAAAAATATGAAAACATACATACTCGTAATATACAGTAGGCGAAGTTTTATCAATCAAAACAGAATTTATCTTATTGCACCGTTCGACACGACTTTTCAAAAATGAAAAACACCAACCAATATATTCTGAAAATATGGCGAAAAATAAGTTTTACTTGTCCTCCCGATTTTCTGGATTAGGTCGAATTTTTTTAATCCTGTTTCTGAAGTTTTCTATATATGTGTTGAGTCGACACACTAAATTTTTTAACGATTCTTACATCTGAGGTATATCGTGTGTTCGGAAAACTAATGGAGGATGGCAAGGGAAATATTTTTGTAGCAAACTTTAACCCTTTACATTCCCAAAAAATGGGTAATTTTTGACCATTTAAGAAAAAGGCACAAAAATTACCCCTTAAACGGGGTAATAATGGATCAATATGTACGACAGAAATATTTGCTATAAAAATTTACTAATAGCTGCCGAATACTAAAAAGTCGAAAACTAACCGCGAAGGCCAAAAAATCGCCAATATCATTAAAGACCTCACATATTTCATGTTAATTAAAAATTTTCAAGGTACCGTAAGCAGGGGTGACTTTGACATCCGGGGACGACTTTAACCGACAAGAAAAAAAAGATTAAAATCGTAATATTATCACCCCACAGACTAGTTATCGATTTGTGTTGGGTCAATCAGTATCCTTGAGGTATTGGCTTTTAGCGTCTGTTTTCAATATTTGATTTGAGCGCGAACTTTCGGATATATGGTTGCATTTTCTAAAAGTTGTCTTATGCCGGATTTCTTAACACTCAGAAAATTACTACTTATTGACTAGAAGGAAAATTGTTTGCGTTAGATGGGTGATATAACTAGAACTATTATTAAATTTACTTCCCTAATCCATCGACTTTGGTGGATATATTTGCCTCTAAGTATTTTTAATGCATTTTATATGGGAGTTTGTTAGAAAACAATGTTTTTGGGGTGACTTTGGACCGGTCGAAAGTCACCCCCAAAAAACTTTGTATTGTAAGGCTGGCTTAAAAGAAACCCAAACTCGGGCCAAATTAACGACCAAAACACCAGGTATGGTGAACTTTAGTAAAAATAAAGTCTAGTCTTTTGCCAAAGTGAAATTATATTTTCCTTTTTATCTGTGTAAAACAATTGGCTGCCCAGAAAGGATATTTGCTATTATTTATTTAGCGAAATTTTGCAAAAAATTAAGCCACCGAAGCCTTTTAACAAATGAGGCACTTTTAAAGTTACCTTCTAAGAATTTCTTTCGTTCTTTAAATTTTTTCGATGAAGTATTTTTTGTTTTCTAATTCTCAATCGATTTGAAGCTAGTTTTGTGGATTTTTTAAGTTCTGCTTAGCTTTTAATATTAGTATTGTTATTTGATGTAACTTATGTACCAATAAGTAAAGCACCCCAAAGACTAAAACCACATTTATCAAAAATTTTAGTTTTTTTTTTTAATCTCGTCCTTGAAAACACCCCATTGCCTAGGCCGATTGCCTATATAAATATGCCAAAATGTAAAGTGAACTTAAGTTTCCAAAACCTGATACCCTGATTTTGGATCGTTAAAGGTATAGCATGTAAAATCAATAAATGAAATTTTTCGGTTAAAGTCGCCCCACCCTTGAGGTGACTTTAACCCACTTACAAAAATGTTATTTTAAAATATTTGCAATAACTTCGTATAAACTATATTACATGACATTAAAGCTGAAATCCCCACAAAAATTTAAGAGTAATAAAACCATTAATTTTATTAAAATTGTTGAAATTATAGGCTCCTAATTTTGGAAATTCTGTTTTTTTGTATCAAAGTCACCCCTGCTTACGGTATTATTCTTAAGTTTTTCAACATTTCTCGACTTGAGTGACCCCCAATGACCCGTTTTTTTTTTTTTTTTTTTTTTTGAAAAGGTGTCAAGCAGACCCACGAAAACAGGATATAATGGGTTAATGTGTTTTAAGAACAGTTCCTTATTTGATTTTGTTATGACCTTGGGAAAACAACTTTTATCCAAAGTCTTACAGTGGGGTTAAATTTCGAAAATTCGTTTCTTTTCCTATTTTAGCTAAGAAAACAATATAGGAATAGAATAGGTGAATGCACCCACCCCAAAAGATTCTTCTAAAATTTTAACATAAATCTATAGCTTTAAATGATAAATTTTAGTCCCGGAAAAGATTTCGGAAAAAAATTTGTTTTGCAATATTTATTGGTACTCAAAGTCATGAAAAATTTTCAACAATCATTATTTTCAAATGCTATAGCAGCTCCACCGATCGTGACCAAACTTTTTAATCCTCTAGATAATGAAATAGATCTGTATATTTGAGAAAAAAATTGAGATGCATTGAACACTTCCAAATCAGAATCCGTCGAGAAAACGGTGGAGACAAAATTGCTTGTAGCGATATCATTATTAAAGTGATGACAAAAAAGTGGGTGGAAGGGCATTAAGAACACCTCGTTGCCAGAGGGCAATGGAGGTTTGTCCTCTCCAAGATTTCTTTCAAACATACTACCCCCTATTTCAACCTCTTAAGGGGGATCTAATACAAAGGATTAATTTAGGCATAAAAAAAAATTCCCCATGGCCGGGGGGCGAAATAATTTTCACCGACCACCATTAATTTTTCAATACCAACATTTCTCCCAAACGTACTATTCCTCTTTTTCCACTCCCTGAGGAGGCTCTAATACAATGGCCGGGGGGCGAACAAAATTTTCACCGACCCCCATTAATTTTTCATCACCAACATTTCTCCTAAACATAAAACCCCTCTTTTTCCACCCCTTAAAAGGGCTTCCATTCAAAAGTTAGATACAAATGTCAATTTCGTATAGAAGCCCTTTACAGCTTTCTAATAATGTTGTCAGAGTGCAACTGTCTCCTTTACTATCTGAGATATTTTTAATTTTTTTTTACATGTAAACCTTCCCCGATCGACACTAACACACTTCAAAAATTATATAGAAATCGGTCGATCGCACTCACCTATATTCATGTCAAGATTTGCTTTATATGCACAGAAAAAAAACAGTTAGTCATTCATTTGTATTGTATGGAGCAAAGTGTCCACTTGACTTATTTGATGAAATATCAAATATCTCAAAAAATACTTTAGTCCTATTTTTGATATTAAGCACTAAGTTAGCCAATTTATCAACAAACTCTTTAGTTTAAATTTCGATAGTTCTTTTTTGGACCAATTAAGATTCAAACTAATTTGTTCGATATTCTCGAAATACACCAACCAACCCAAGAGGAAAAATTTCTAGCGCTTCTGATCCAAGCACTTCAAAAGTGCTTGCCCCCATAGAAATTTAGAAGCACTATCACAATGGTTTTTTGTAAGGCTGCAGTAAGTACAACGTGAGTTCGAACCCAGCCCGGGAGATTTTTTTTTTACTTTTTTTTTACTTTTTTTTGCTTTATTTTTTTTTTTAATCAAATATTTTTTATTCAACATCTTTTATTTCACTTTTCTATTTTCCTTTCTCTTATTAATTTACTTTTGTTTAACCGAATTGAAATTGATTACACAATGATTCCATATAAGGCTGCAGTAAGAACAACGTGAGTTCGAACCCCGCCCGGGTGATTTTTTTTTCCGTTTTTTTATTGGTTTTTGCTTTATTTTTTTTTTTTTTATTAAAATATTTTTTATTAAACCTTTTTTATTTCACTTTTCTATTTTAATTTCTCATTTTTATTTACTTTTGCTTACTTGAATTGAAACTGATTGCACAATGATTGTATATGTAATGCTGCAGGACAATATTTGCTTAATATACAAATTTAATACCTCTTCATATCATCGGGCGTTGGTGGAGCGGTCTAAAGGGTTGGTAAATGTAAGAAAAAAATATCTAGCACGCGGAGGGTCGTGGATTCAAATCCTGGCGCGGCCAGTTTTTTTTTTTTTTTTTTTTTTCTTTTTTTTAATTTTATTGAAAAAACGCTTACCGCAGCATCACAAATAAGCGCTTTAAAAACTCTTTTTTGGTAAGGCTGCGGTAAGCTTTTGCTCACTTACATCTTATGACATGCAATGTTAAAAAGAAAGTATTGTACTTACGGAACGGAAGCGCTTATTGGTGAAAAGGATGCACTTCAGAAGGGTTTTTGAAGCACTTCTTTTCCCCTTGGGAACATGCGTATGGGAAAAAAGAGAATTCGGGCGGCGATAGATCAACATTTTTTTTACTTTTCAAACATATATCTATATTGTTCAAAACTTTTCATAATTCTCAACATTTTTTGATGTATCCACTTAGTCCGCCATCGGGATAAAATACTACACTTTTTCTCTTTTAACTTTTGCTTTAATTTTTTTGTGATTTATTTAATACGAATGTAAGTAAATAGTACATAAGTGCCAACTCATTTCTTTCCAATAATAATCCAACAAATAAAAATGGTCTAAATTGAACTCAACAATCCGAAACCTTAAATTAACTCATGCTGCAATTTTGGTAGTGCGTATTTAATTATCCGTTAAATTATTAACAATGTTAACCAAAAGCTTCAAATGTACATAAGCACAAGCTTTATTGAATGAAATACCTACTCATACCATAAAATACAGCCACATATCCTTTGGGCTGGCATTTTCAAGCAAATTTTTGATTCGTCATTATTTATGTATGACTTTTCAAAAATCATTTCGATTAAATACTTGAATTTTCATCTGATCTCATCGTTTCATTTGTTTTTTTTTTTTTTAGAAAGTCATTTAACTTAGAACAAACAGGAAAAAAATGAACAAATTGTAGAAAAGAGCCAAAGAACAAAAGATCCTTACGTTGGATGACATTGCATATTGCTGTGCGCAGGAAAATATTTAATAAAATTGACAAAGAATGAATTAATAAAATATGCAGGAAGCATGAGAAATTGTTTTATTTTACTTCAATACAGCAGTAACAACAACAGCGACAACAAAACCCAGTAATAATAGCAAACACCTAAATCATAATTCATGGCATTCAGCTCTAAACAAATTCATAGTCATGCACCTACCAACAAATGCCATGAATTGAAAGAACTGTGTGCCAAATGTCCTTTGATTACACGTTTACTGCCAAAAATATATAAAATGACACACATACTTACATTGCACGCATACACTTTGAAATATTAGGGTGGACAGTTTTTATGAATTTTAATGCAAGAGAAAATACATTATGTGGAATAAATGCCTTTAGCTAGACATTGTCATGCTTTTCTGCCCAAAAATCATGAAAAACCGAAATATTAATTTTAGGTAATGACAGGTTTTTATATTCAAAAAACCGAATTTTCAACAGGAAAACTTTTTTTTTTGTTTATGCTAAAACCACCGTTTGACAGGTTTCCACATTCAAAAAAAAAAAAACAGATTTTCGACTGGAAAATTTTTAATTTATGTTGAACAAAAACTACAATTTGACAGGTTTTCATATTTAAAAAACAGGATTTTCGACATAAATGTTATTTATTTATGCCGACCAAAAACTATCAATTAACAGGATTTTTATGTTCAAAAAAACAGAATTTTCGACAAGACAGTTGTTTATTTACTCTGACCAAAAACTACCATTTGACAGGTTTTCATATTCAAAAAAACAGAATTTTCGACAGGAAAGTTGTTTATTATGTCATCCAAAAACTACCAATTAACAGGTTTTTTATATTCAGAAGAAACGAATTTTCAACAAGAAAGTTGTTTATTTATGTTGACCAAAAACTACCATTTGGCAGGTTTTCATATACAAAACAGGATTTTCGACAGGCAAGTATTAATTTATGCTGACCAGTAACTAACATTCGAAAGGTTCTAATATTCAAAAAAACAAAATTTTCGACCGAAAAGCGTTTTATTTATGCTAATCAGAAACTACAGTGTGAGATGTTTTCACATTCAAAAAATAAGGTTTTCGACAGGAAAAGTTTAAATTTATGCTGACCAAAAACTACCATTTGACAGGTTTTCATATTCAAAAAAACAAAATTTGAGATCGGCAATCTTTTTATATATGCTAATCGAAAACTTCCGCTTGACAGGTTTTCACATTCAAAAAACAGGATTTTCGACAGGAAAGTTGTATGTTTATGCTGACCAAAAACTACCATTGGACAGGTTTTCACATTCAAAAAACAAGATTTTCGACCGGAAAAGTTTAAATTTATGCTGACCAAAAACTACCATTTGACAGGTTTTCATATTCAAAAAAACAAAATTTGAGATCGGCAATCTTTTTATGCATACTAATCGAAAACTACCGTTTGACAGGTTTTCACATTCAAAAAACAGGATTTTCGACAGGAAAGTTGTATGTTTATGCTGACCAAAAACTACCATTGGACAGGTTTTAATGTTTCTACAATTTCAAAATGACACTCTAATCCACACGCTTACATCATTAGATAAATGTTTACCACCCATATGGCAAATCTTCACACAACACTGGGAATTCTTACGATCCTTTGCAAGGCAAAAAAAAAAAAAAATGAAAAATTTTGCTACTCGCCGCTGTTATGGTCGGCAACATTTATTTAATGTTATTTCAATCGATAGTGATGGCAATGTGGCACAAGAGTGGTGACCTAACAACAGCAATAAACCTTTTGCCAAAGCAGAGCAGAGCGTTTCCGATAAAACCCAACGGAAGTAGGATACCGAACAAACCAAATCGCAACAAAAACAAATAGCGATTCCATATGTCGCATGGGGGGATATCGAATCGAACAGAACAGGAAAAAAGGCCACCAAGGACATAACGAACAAAAAAAAAAAAAACTATAGAATTGCAAGTGATGCTCGGAAGCAGCATTGTAACGCGTGCGTCACACACAGTGCAACCATGACTGGCATCATGGTGAAGATAAACGATAGCATTCGCGTGCTTCGACAGCTAACGGTGATTGTGTACGCCGCGCATGGGATAAGAGACGCAACGAGGGTGCAACTCATGTTCGTTTCGTTCATATCCTGTGCTATCGATTCGTATGATGATAAATTGATGTGTTGTCAAAGGTGTACAGAGCGAGGGTGCAAGCAAATAATTTAATAATGCGGCATTTTATGGATTTATTAGTTCATCTCAGTTATTTCTTTCGTTGTTTTTTGCCAATATCTCAGAACTTTCAATCCACTCTCTCACTCGCACTCGCTCTCTCTCCCACTTTATTGAATGCGTTCCTTATTTGTCACATGTGCACCAGCATGATGGATGATGGATAAATGTGTGCGGGCGCTTAAGGAACGAAAAAAATGGGATCCTTTGTCAAATTTTGCATTGCAATAAATTCCTTTTTACCTTTGGTGTCTTCGTCATATTGAATGCTCACACTTACCTTGCCAGCAAAGCAAATTCCCTTTTTCATTTACACAGAGTGAGTTGTCAGTGAAAGCGCTTGTCACAGTATGAATATTTTACGCATAACTTGATTTCGTTTTCATGCTTTAGTTTAATACTCGTATTTAAAATTGCTTACATCAAATACACAGTAAAAAATTTGCTTTGAGAAAAGAAAATAACGTGAACGAAATTGTTTTGTAGTGTTATTTTTTTTAAATGTACCATTTTTCGACCTTCGAAACTTCGAAATAGCTAGAATAAGATGCCGTGAAGCGTTTCATTAGGCATTCATATGAAACTAATTTTTAATTGAAGATAGATGTGTGAGCAAAATCTATAAACTCGTTCAAGTTACTAATAAATAATAGAAAAATCAAAATTTTCAACTTATTTCTTTCTTTTTTTTTTTCAGTGAACGTCTGGTTTTTGCACATACTTAAAAATGTATTTTACCACAAATCGTACACAAAAGCCAACTAAAAAATAATGATAATGTCAATATTAGTCATTCGAATAATGTAAATGGCAGAATAATTCAAAAGGCGGCATTGGCGTCGGCGGCGACGACGGACAATATACACATAAATGCGCCAGCAATAACAACAATAGCAACAAAAAAAAAAATATTAATAAAAAAAGGAATAGAGATTATGTCGCGTGGGTGAACGTTGGGCGTTGGGACAAAAAACGCCTCAAATCAACTAAGCCGCATTTTCTGTTTCTTTCCGTATACAGACAAAAAGGCAGCAAATTTCTGTCGTTTGTTTGGCTTTTTATTATTTCACAAATCCGGATGTCAAATAAAATAAAAATTTGTCATTTTTTTCGTTCGTTATGGAGAAGACAACAGGCAGCAGAGATGGTAAAGTACAGGAACAACTCAACGACGAGGGTTCATTTCATAAGGATTATTCTTTTAATAGCAATTGTTGTTGCTCATGATGTTATGATGAAATGACAGAAAAAAAGGAAAAAGTATGAAACATATAGGCAGTTGCTGCTACATACACTGGCCAATAGCCAAAAAGGACACAATTTTTTTTTTTTTTTATGAATGAAGGCACTCGCAGTGATTATTAAAATATGAATTTCAAAAAAAAGTCCTTATTATCCCCATTTTTATAACGAATCAAATCAAAGCGGATGAAAATTATATAACACAATGAAAATTTTGACAATTACTGTTTACGCTACGCGGTTTTCAGATTTGGGTTTCAGAATTTTCTACAGTTTTTTTTTTTTTTTTTTTTTTTTTTGATTGGGCTCAAATGAAAAGCGTGAGTTTTTTTTACTTTTTTCTGTTGTCAAATGAATTTCGTGAATATTAAAATGATTGCAATCTGCGCTAAAATGGTTGGCTGACTTGGACTATTTCAATTATTAAATTGTTGGAAAGGATTTGTTTTTTGTTCATTATGAAAATACATTTTTCCTAATATTTAAATGAATTGTGTCCCATGTTTTGTTGACTATTTACAATGTTTACAATTGAATTTTAAAATCAAAATTTATTTGTTTTTCTCAACAAGTCAAATGACAAAAAAAGCAATCTTATGCAACTACACGGAAAGAAAAAATTTATTATTTTTGTAGCGAAAATCGCTCAAAAATTACTGATGATGAATGCATCTAATAATACATTAGTAATACTAAGGCAATGCGCAAGAGGTTCCTGCTGAGCAAAATTACTTCTCAGTAAATTACATCGAAAGTGAAAACTCTCTCTAAGGTTTCTAAGAGGCGAATAAAAATTTATCTTGAATAAAATATTGGGACATTGAATTTTACAATGAAAAATATCTCTAATGAACACAACGGAATACATTATGCGCCGACATTCAAGTGAATACATACTAAACAATGCACAGCGTGTTAAGTAAGAAGGTCTGCTGATTTGCCAATTCAACTTTGAGAAAAGATATCTGGTAAAAGCATTCTGGACCCTTTCTATTCTCTGAATGTGCGAGGTATAACTGGAATTCCAAATAACGCTGCAATATTCTAAAAATGGTCTTACCAAACTTTCATACAGTAGCTTGATTGTACAAGGGTTCCTAAAATCTTTGAAATTCCTCTTTAAAAATCCTAGCATAGAGTATGCCTTAGATATAACGTAGTCGATATGATCTTTAAAGGTAAGACGGCGATCAAAAATCACTCCCAAATCTTTTTTAAAATAAACTCTTTCAAGAGTGAGATCATTAATAATATAATCAAAAACGAGAGATGAATTTGTTCTATAAAACAACATAGATTGACATTTAGAAATATTAAGACAAAGATTATTAGAGAAACACCAGGAGGCAACTGCGTTTAAGTCAGATTGTAAAAGATTACAATCAAGCTCAGATTTAACGGAACGATAAAGTTTTAAATCATCGGCAAACAATAGACACTGCGAATATTTAATAACTCGGGGAAGATCATTTATGAAAAGCAAAAAT
This sequence comes from Calliopum simillimum, assembly GCA_951812925.1. Lineage (NCBI taxonomy): Eukaryota > Metazoa > Arthropoda > Insecta > Diptera > Lauxaniidae > Calliopum > Calliopum simillimum. The sequence continues at coordinate 141,680,572 of OX638368.1, forward strand.
AACAATGGGCCAAGATGGCTTCCCTGTGGGACACCGGATAACACATTAATGGGACGTGATAGTGATTCATTTATTTATACAAATTGAATACGATTGCACATATAAGACTCGAGCCAAATAAGGAATTCACCACGGAAGCCTAAACAGCCTAGTTTAAACACAAATGATGCAAGATTAACCTTGTCAAAGGCTTTAGCAAAGTCAGTGAAGATTACATCAGTTTGCAACCGATTTACAAAGGAAGTGACAATATAGTTTGAAAACAATACTAGATTAGTAACAGTTGATCATCCAGTATGGAATCCATGTTAGTGATCAGACAAAACATTGCCAAAACAAGGTGAAATTTTTTCGTAAACGATAGTAAAAATAATTAGACCGGAATACCATTTTTTTAAATTTTTTGTTTTATTTTAAGAATTTTTAAGTGTGTTACTTAATGTCATTTCTATATTGAAAATAAATTTTTAATTGAACTTTTTAGTCATTGCAAAGATCGATTTACATATAAATCTATCAATGCATTTTCTAACACATAATTATGACAAACTAAGGAACGGATTAAAAACACGGCTATAGTGACATATGTTTCGTCTTTCGCCACAAGGACTCATCAGACTATTTTTGTTATAATTATTATTACATTTATTTTACTAAATTAATTATAATTGAAAAATTGCAAGTTGAAAAACTTTTTGTGTTTTGGCCTGGGCGGGAGTTGAACCAGGGACATCCCGGTTGGTAGCACAAATAGTTAACCAATGCACCAACCTTGCCCGGCTGCGAAGCCGACTTTTGCCAGTTTTGTTTGTGTGTTAATACGTGATAATTACAACAAAAATAGTCTGATGAGTTTTTGTGGCGAAAGACGAAACATATGTCACTATAGCCTTGTTTTATATTGTTTAAAAAATATAAAAATATTCAATCGAATGTTTAATACATACATCTTATACATTATTAAATTTTGAAATTATAAAATTTTAAATTTTATCGTTCATTAAAATTTACAAGTGCTATTTACGTGAAAGAAAAATAATTTCTGCATATTTCTTTCACACAATATTTTGTTAGGAAATTTGTGTTGTAATTATTTCTTCCTTTTGATTCCTGCACCCACATAGGCTTCATATTAAAAACTCTTTGATTTTTCATGCTTGCAAATTAACTAAGTGAGTTAGAAAAAATGAACAAATTAAACATTTAATAGCTCAAAGGCATACAGACATTCCTAAACCCTCATATGCATGTATTTTAAGAAAGGATCTTTAAAGCACTTTCACGCCTTTGCACTTACAATGCTACACGTGTCATTTTTAACATTTTCTTTATTTTTGATAATTTCTGTTTATGCAATTTTGAATAAAATTATTTAATTTCTAAGATTGAATTCAGAAATTAAAATAAAAGAGCGTTCAAAGTAATTAGCATTAGTTCTTTATATTTTCTTCTTTTTTTTATTGCGTTAAGAATTATAAAAAGGCCCACATTTACAGTACTCTTAGGCTTTTTATTTGAGATTTAATTTTTTTTAATTTCTACTTACCGACAATTAAATTTTAATTAATTAATTTTGTAGAGAAATGTCTTACCTGAAAAGAAAAAAATTTATACAAATCTTGTTTAATTGATTGATTCTATTTGATTGAATTTTGTTTTATGATATTAAGCCATTTCACTTAAGAGATAATGGAAATGTGTCAGCAATATTTAAAATAATAAAAAAAAAAAAAACAAAGCTTTCATATTGACACCTCGAGCACATTCCCAAAGGAAAAAATTCTAGCGCTTCTTAAGGAAGCACTTTTAAAGCACGTGTTCCGAAAGACATTTTCAAGCAAGCGCTTAAGCAATGTGGGTATTCCACGAAACGTATAAGTGTCTTGAGGTGCCGTGACATAATCCCCACGGACATAATCCCCATTCTCGATATGGGGATTATGTCCGCAAGTTATTCGGACATAATCCCCAGGAAAAAACGGACATAGTCCCCATAACGATATTTTGTTATTGACAACAGAAGCAGCTCAGGATTTACAACTCCCAAAAATTCCACAGTAATTTTACATAAAGGTAGGGGTATGTGGGCGGCCTGCGGCCGCAGCTCAGGATTTAAAACTCTCAAAAATCCAACACCGGCTTCGCGGCGGCCTTTGGCCGCGGATCAGTCTATAACATCCAACACTATATAAATTTTTTAAATGGATTATTGCAAAAATTTTGTTCAATCTTAATTAAATTTTTCGGACATAACCCCCATTGTGATTATGTCCGAAAAATTTTCGGACATAATCCCCATTTACGAAATGGGGATTATGTCCGTTGGGATTATGTCCGGTAACCGTGTCTTGAAAGCCTTTCAGGTTGTAAAAGTGTCAAAAATTTTTATTAATTTTGGTAGTACTAGCTAATTTGAATATCAAATTCTATTGGAAGGGACATTTCAATATTTATTTTTTTTACAATACGAGATGAAAAGCTGATATTAAGAAGAAGATTAGTAATTAATAAATAAATTATTTAATCGTAATTTAATTTGACCGCAATTTAGTTGGGTTAATTTTAATAAAATTAAAAAAAAAAATCTTAAAAAAAACTATTCCAACTTAGATGCATTTCGAGGTGGCCGGCACTTTATTATCAGCATATACGACTAAAACTCCACTCCTATGCACGATTATACACTATAAGATGATGAGATATTTATTCTATCTCTAAGCCATGTGCAAGTCCCTTTTTTATGAAAGCTACGGTAAGCTTCAGAAAGCTTTTATTCTTGCGTATGCAACGTTGAAAAAAACGAACTAGCACAACGGAAGCAAGCACTTATTGCTAAAAAATATGCGGTTTTTTTTTTCCTTGGGTTTGCATATACATATACATACGCATTTGTGCGTATAAATATTTGCGTATTAAAATAATAATGAAGAATTTAATTTATGCCTGCTCATCCCCCACGTCGCTTCCCAAGGAAAGGGAAAAGTTATCTTCACAAACAATTGGCTCAACGGTAAGTGATGTGGTGTCATATAGTAATTAAAATTTTCCAAGTAAATTTTGCGGCAAATTTCCATTTTTCTTCAGAACTAATGCATTTTCGAAAAAGTAAACACTAATTTAAATCATTTCAGAGAAAAATCTATAAAAATAGCAATTCAATTGAAAAATTTAAGAGCTGAAACTTAATGCGAAATTTTATGGCTATCTAATATTTCCACGAAGTGTACCATATGTCCAAAAAATAATTTTTTCCACTTTAAAGAAAGAAGAACTCGAAATTATGATAAGCAGAGAAAAGGAAAAAAAGTTTTGAATTCTGCATTGGGAAATTTTTTTTAGTCAATGTCTATGAAATATGTATTTAAAAAATGCCTAAAATCATGCAATAAAGAGATTCACATTATTACGTCTAGAATCCAAATTTAAGCTGTCGTCTGTCTGGGGCATTACCCGATTATTAACTATGGCCACGGGATTGTTCATCGATTTGTATGAGTCTTGGTCTTGATTTTGTGCATTAACACAAGAGGAAAAATTTCTAGCGCTTCTGATCCAAGCACTTCAAAAGTGCTTGTCCCCAATGATTTTTTATATAGCTTCCAACAAATCACGTGTCAAGTGGTTTTGTTGTGTGAGCTTACCGTTCTATGTTTTTGAGTAAAAACAGCAAAAAAGCTTGCATCCGAAGGCACTTTGCAAGAACAGTATAATATCAACGACTTACAAACAGCGCACAGTGGCGACATCTGGCATTTCTCGTTGCAAAAATCATAACTTCTGAACCATTTAAGATATTTTAATTCTGTTTTCGGTTATGTATAGAACATTTTTGAAGCTATTAGAATCACAAATTTTATTTAGATTGGTGGGGGAAAGCTCAAAATTTTAAATGGAAACCCTCATTATACCCTACGCCCAGGGTATATACACCTTGTCCTTCCGTTTTTAACGCAGAGAAAGAGGCGTGGCAGATATAGAAAAGTATATATATTCTTGATCAGCGTCACCTCCTGAGTCGATATAGCCATGTCCGTCTGTCTGGCTGGCTGGCTGGCTGGGTGTGTGTGGAAATACATTTTTTGGGAAAACTGAGCAACATAATTCAATGAAATTTGGTGCACAGACTTCGTCGTAAAAATTAGCTCGGGGGATTGGAAATGAGCGAAATCGGTCAACGGACACGCCTACCGCCCATACAAAAAATACATTCAAAATGCAATACTAACAGCATTATTCGCAATAACAGAAGCAAAATACACATAAATACAAGGGAGAGTAAATATAAACTCTGAGCAAAAACTAGGTGAATTCGGACTAGAGGGCGTGGCACCTCCCATATAAACAAAAGTTTCAAAATGTTATACGGAAAGCGTTTTTGAGATAACCCAACCAAATTGCACTCAAACACTCGGATCTATAAATGTGTGCTATACGCAAGATCTAGGTAAACTCGGACAAGAGGGCGTAGCACCTCCCATATAAGCAAATGTTTCAAAATCATATAATGAAAGTGTTTTTTGAGATAATTCAACCAAATTTCACTCAAACACGAAGAACATTAATTGTAAACTCTGAGTTTAAAGTAGGCGAAGTAGGATTAGAGGGCGTGGCACCTCCCATATAAGCGAAAGTTTCAAAATGTTATACTGAAAGATTTTTTAAAGAAAACCTAACCGAATTTTACTCGAACACTCAGAACAGTAAATGCAAGCTCTACGCAAAATCAAGGTAAGCTCGGAGGTGAGGGCGTGGCACTTCCCATATAAGCAATTTGTTCTTATACTCTCCTTATAATATACTTGAAATGCAGTGTAGGGTATTTAGTTTTTGGTCAGGCCAAAGATACCACCCTTACTAGTTTTTTATTGCAGATTCGGATTCTACGTAAAAAAATACGAAAATTTTGTCAAAAAATGTTTTCTTATCCTGCCTAGATGGCGCTGTAATCGACAAAAACTAAATTAAAAACATAAAGTTTTGTACTTAAAGCTTCGTGAAATTAGCCTTTTATCCATAGAGAATTTCTCCGCCGCATTTTGTAAAATGTGATTTTCTTCGCCGCATTCGCACAAAAAAGATATTTTTCGCCGCAGTTTGAAAAAAAGGATTTTCTTGTCCGCATTTAAAGAAGAGATAGTTTTCGTAAGCACCGGCTATAAATGCTTGAAGTGAATGAAAAAATCACTTTTCTTTAACAATTTGCCAAAGTATTCAGCCTAAATATGAAAAAATTTTCTCTAAAACTCAATTTTTTCGCTAACTTCAAAATTTACTCAACTTTGAGAGGCTGTTAAAACCAAACCACTTGCCTGAATGGATTAAAATTTTCAAATCCTTTAGCTCCTTACATTTTTCTATCTAATGGCGATATCAGATTTGTAAAAGGGACCCACTCGAAATTGATTTTTGCAACGCCTTTTTGTGAAATGACGTCATGAGCCACATGTTTCATGATGAAAATCGTAATAACTCATGTAGACGCAAAAAGACGCAGCTACAATTTTTGAATTGTATTTAGAATTGTTGAGCCTATTCAGTTTTAGTAGTCCGTAAGATATCTTTTTCGAACATTTTGTTGAAACTCCATTCGAAGTTGAAAAAAAGGGTAAAAATAGTGTTTCAGAAAAGTCACCTCAGACATTAAAAAAAAAATCCTTTATTTTGAGTGTTACTTGGTAGTATAATGATCGTTTACAGCATTAATTGAAAAAAATTTACTTTTCTTTCTTAAGTTGCAGAATAATTAGAACCTCATCTGGAAAAAAAAAACAAAAAAAAAATTGAAAAACCCTGAAAAACCATTGACTTTGACCAGCTCTACAAAGCGAACCATATCTTCAAATGAATTAATATTTTATATTCTTAAGAACTGAGTATTTCTTAATCGAACTGCATCATTAGATTTGCGAATTTCCATCATACCAAAATTGATTTTTGCAACCACTTTTGAGAAATGTTGTCAGTGTGCAGCGGGGCAATGCATAACAGGGGAAAAAACAAAAATTAGAACTTTGCATATGCTGCATTAAATTTTTTGCTGTGATTCTAGTCTAATCTATGCAAAAAATTAATAAAGCATGCTTGGTCGAGTTCTTGGTTTGTAGGTGAATTCGACTGAAGATCCCATATGGTTATGGGTGAAACGTATCGGAAACCAACATACCAACAATTTTTTTTGTTTTTTTACCTAGGCATTTTGCCTTATTTTTGTAATGTTGGTGTTTTTACTCAAAAACATAGAACAGTAAGCTCACACCATAAAACCACTTGAAACGTGATTTGTTGGTAGCTATTAAATGTAAATCATTATCTGTTCAAAACAACAAAAAATTTTTTTATGAGGCTGCAGTGAGAACATCATGGGTTCGAACCTAGCCCGGGTAATTTTTTTTTAATTTTTTTTTTTTGCTTTATTTTTTCTTTATTAAAATATTCTTATTCAACATATTTTATTGCACTGTTCTATTTTCCTTTCTCTTTTTTATTTACATTTGCTTGCTTGAATTGAAAATGATGGCACAATGATTCTATGTAAGGCTGCAGGAGCATTCGTATGTCAAATTCTGTTTGGACAACGGTTGCTTAATATACAAAATTAATACCTCTTCATATCATCGGGCATTGGTGTAGCGGCCTAAAGAGTTGGTAAATGTAAGTAAAAATATCTAGCACACGGACGGTCGTGGATCAAATCCTGGCGCGGCCAGTTTTTTTTTTTTTTTTTTAATTTTATGGAAAAAACGCTTACCGCAGCATTACAAATAAGCGCTTCAAAAACCCTATTTTGGTAAGGCTGCGGTAAGCTTTTTCTCGCTGACATCCTATGCGCAAAGCCTATGCCCACGAGTATAAAGCTTACCATCTTTCTGCATACGTATTCACTCACTGTATCAGTATAGTAAGTAGTTGTGCAGATCTGCGTCACTTGCTTCAGTGAGCTTTTATACATTGACAAAATGTGCTAGTAATGAGTTTGGTTATCACTGCTCTCAAATAAAAAATTACTGAAAAAACTGCTAAAAGCGAAATTTCCGAAACTAATTTTTCAAGCAGTTGGGCTTGTAAGTAGTCAAATTCTGTATTGAGGAATGATTGTATGTATGTTCAAAAGCGGTGTGACGCTCCTGTTAACAATAAATGACCAAGACCGAATACTTGATCATGGTCTTGGAATCTTAGTATTGGTCTTTGTAAGATTTTTTGCTACCCTCTTCTTCCCAAAAAAAGTCTAACGTATTTAATGGATGACCCATTATTAAAAATTTGCAGATACTTATTGGATAAAAATTTTTATTTCTTATTAAAACAAATACTGTAGATAGTTTTTAATTTTAGTTTAACAATTAATTTAACTAAACTAAAAATCACAAAGTCATGACATGCAGGGTTGCACAATTTTCAAGAAGCCAGATAAAAAAAAAGACGAAACAAAAAATATGAAAAGAATGGCGCATTTTCAGGGATGTAACGATGCATATAATGTGACAGCTTGATAAATTGACTTAATATATTTATGCATAATGGATAAGTATAAGGATATTTCAAAAGTTAAACCTCGACTCGTTGAAACTCAACAAAAGTAAATATGAAAGCTCACACATACATACGTATCTCAAGAAGAAAGCAACTTGGTGTGCAAGTAAGTAAGTAAGTAAATCTAGCGTAAAAATAAAAGTAAACAACTGAAAGTAAATGAAAAAAAAGTCAAAGTTTCATGGAAATTGTTGCATTTTATTTTTCCATTCTGATTTGCAACAATGTAATGCAGCAACAGCAATAGCAACAAACAAGCAAGTAACTATTATTGCTGCGGTTTTTTCCTCAATGTTGCATGAAAAAGAAGAAGAATAAAAACAATATATGAATGTACTTACCATGCAAAAAAAAAAAAAATGCTCAAAACTGAAATGCATTTTTTTTATTTTGTTTTTCACAATTTTTTTCACTGTCGTTTTTGAAAAACGAGCGTTTTGTTTATAAACTACGAATTCAACTTGCGTAAAATACACACAACAGCCAGCAACACCACAGCAACAGCAAAAACATGCAGCAGCAATATTTTGCAAGTTTTCACATAAATTTCTGTTGCTAACAAATCTTTGCTTTCAAGCGCCACCAAGCAAAGAGCAAATATTGCATTTTAAGTGAATTTTTCCCAGTTTTTGGAATTTTTTTTTTCTCGTGGTTTTCGCTGGTTGCATTGCCGCATGAAATGCAATGAATTTGCATTTTCCAGTGATTTACAACGTTTTATATTTACAAGATTTTGGTTTTTTAGAGATGCGGGATTCTTCGTGTTTGAGTGTGTGTTTTACCACTATTTTTCTAATAATTTAGTGTTTGCAATTTCAGTTAACGATTTTTAATCTATTTATCTGTCACAGCTGTCACTATCTCGTTAAAATACGAAATACAAAAAGATTAAAAATAAATAACTCTTAGTTATCCGGTATAATAACTTTACAGATTGTATTACATGACGCTACGAAGCTTCTGGGAGGTGATAGAGGAGGTCTGGGCTAAAAAAAAATTGCATTTGGGGGAGTCTAAAATGTACACCTGAGGAGTTTTACGACTAAAATTGATTTTTGACTTGTTTAAAAGTAAAAAAAAAGAAAATTTCTTGGGTCACACTAGCGTTTTTGAGAAAACTTTTTTATAGGAAATTGCTAATCTCCTATATTTTGTATTGGAATTCCTGTTGCATTTTCTTCAATTCAGTTGTATATTTGTCATACCAATTTTTAAATAAGAAGTCAGAAAAAAATACTTTTCAAGACAATCTGTTTCAATAGAGCCGCGGGACGCAAGCGAGTATTGCGTGAGTTGTTACATAAAAGTATTTTTTCTGACCTCAAACAAAAAAATTGGCATCACAAATGTGTAACTGAATTAAAGGAAATTGAACGGAGTTTCCAATAAAAATGATAAAAGGGTATCTTTATGGTACCTTTTTCATACTAAGATGGTTGCCAAAATCAAAAATAGGAAAAAAAAAACTCAGAACTTTGCGAAATCCACTTTAACCCTATAAACCAAACGCACTTCTAGAAAGCTCATACAATTAGCTAAAAGTTTTCTGCAGAAATTTTTCTCCGAAACGTTAGGGTGATCCAAGAAATTTTTTTTTTTTTTTGTAAAACAAGTCAGAAAATCAGGGGTACATTTAAAACTTTTCCTCAAGTGCAATTTTTTGTTAGCCTAGGACTCTTCTATCAATTCACAGAAGCATCTTAGCCTTATGCAATTCTCCTATGTAAAAATTTTTTCCAAATTCAGGCTTCAAATTCTTGCTTGAGCAAAAGAATTTTTCGAACAGATAAATATTTTGTGTGACCACCTTAAAAACGCTAACAATTTCCGGAAATAAAAAATAAGCGCAACACATTAAATTTTATGCTCAGTAACTCATCATAAGCAAAAAAAAAAAAGTAAAATATTTTGATTACAAAAGCGTGTAAAATTACATATTTATTACAGTCGGTTTTTTGTTTTTGATTGGTTGGTTGGCTGTTTTCCTATACACCTCGTTATAAAACATAATAATGACACCGAATGCATTTTAATCTAACGGAATTAACTTCTTGGGTATACACAGAAAATGGGAAAAATTAAAATTTCATGGCATTAAAATTGAGTGCAGAAATACTACGAAACCAAAAATGAGAAAAGGTAAATGATTATATACAATAGGGTGGCAAAAAATAAAAATATGATGTAAAAAAGAATAAAGAACGCTAAAATCAAAGTACACTCGTTTCCACAAAAGTAATAAATTCGCTAAAAAGCATTATAAATAAAGTAATAATAACATTTTTATTACAAAAGAAAATACACACGAACACTGAAACCAGAAAAAAAAATAATAGAAAACAAAGAAAAAGTCCAAAGCATAAAAAAATAGAAAAAAGCTACAAAAGAAAAAAATATTTTTGATTTTCTAAAATATTGCACAGTGGAGTTAATTAAATAAGTACTTGGAATACTGAGAAAATTATAGTTAAATGCCCGGCCCATCATATTCACTCTTATCATCTAATTCGATTTCGATTCGAACAAAATCGAATCAAGATTTTACTTTAATGTATTTTAATTTCCAGAATCGAAGTCCAAATTTTTTTTTTCAAATTAGATGATAAGGTAGATTCGATTATGATTGATAAAATTTTCGATTTCGATTCTGGAAATCAAAATATATGATTAACAGCAAAATCTCAATTCGATTTAGTTCCAATCGAAATCAAATGAAATGATAAAAGGCTGTTTCCTCCACAGATTTAAAAGGTGATTTTAGGCAGTATCTGTATTTACCGCTAAGTCTGGGCGTTGATCCCATGATCTACCATACAATAATAAATCTATTTCTGCTGAGATATTACTTAAATCTGTGCATTACAGCAAGACTACTGATTTTGGCAATTTTCGACCTAGTGACACCCCTAAACTTTGACAATTGGCATCAAACACAAAGCAAAATGAAGATAAATATTAAGAAGAAAGTGTGTAACGATTGTTTTGGTATTGAGCTGAGGTAGGCGTCAGCGGTGTCCAGGGTCAGACTAAAAGACAATCCAAAACTATTAGTTTACAAAATATTTTTATTTAGTTTTCCTTTCCAATTACAAATTATTTATTTTTATTGTTATGTATTAGTTATAATCAGACTTGGGGGTTTTGCATTAGATTTTATTTTTCACTAAACTTAGTGCTAGTGAAAAAATATTCACTATCAAGGAATTTATTTAGTGTTAGTGCAAAATCCTTCACTATCAAAAAATTCATTAAGTGGTAATGAATAAGATTTTCATTATCACTAAATTTAGTTAAAAGTTTTAAATAATATTTCCACTAAATTTAGTGATAGTGAAAATTCATTCACTATCAAAAAATTGATTCAGTGGTAATGGCAAATTTTCCATTATCACTAAATCTAATGAAAGTGAAAATTTGTTCCATTGAATTTAATGAAACTTTAATGAAAATTTTCAATAAATGTTGCAATAAATTTAATGAAACATTTTCACTTTCATTAAATCTAATGAAACTTTAATGGAAATTTTCATTAATGTTTCATTAAATCCAATGAAACAAATTTTCATTATCACTAAATTTAATGAAACTTTAATGAAAATTTTCATTAATGTTTCATTAAATTCAATGAAGATATGTTCACTTTCAATAACTTCAGTGATTTTTTTATTGGAAATTTCAATTCAATTAAGACAAAATGTGCCGTGCTAGGTCAAAATATTTTGATATCTTTAAAATTTTTCCTTCGAGATCTTGTACGAAACGATTGCGTGAACATTAATCCTACTATTACTTAAAAAATCTTACGAAAGCTGTTTTAAGCTTTTAGTTGACAAAGCTTAGAAATTATTTGGGTCTGAAGAACTTCAAAAACTAAAAGTCGTGCTTGCATTTGACTTTAATGAATCTCCTTCAAACTGATACTATTCCCACTCATTCTAACCCTTTCAATAAATTTAATTTAATCAGTCTGTTCGTTTATTCGAAGATTTTCCAAGTTTATACCCGAAAAGCTCTCATTCATGTACGTTTTATGCTTAAACGAGAGCTTTTCGGCTAAAAACTTGCAAAACCTCGGAGTAAACGAACAGCTTGGATTTTAATGAAAAATTCTATTAAAAGTTTCATTAAAAGCTTCATTAAATTTAGTGGTAGTAAAATTTTGTTTCATTGAATTTAATGAAACTTTAATGAAAATTTTCTTTAGAAGTTTCATTAGAAGCCTGATTAAATTTAGTGATAGAAAAATTTTGTTTCATTGAATTTAATGAAACTTTAATGAAAATTTTCTTTAGAAGTTTCATTAGAAGCTTCATTAAATTTAGTGATAGAAAAATTTTGTTTCATTGAATTTAATGAAACTTTAATGAAAATTTCCACTAATGTTTCATTAAATTCAATGAAACAAATTTTCATTATCACTAAATTTAGTGTAATTTTTCTTGGATATTTTCATTAAATTTTAATGATAGTGAAAAACTTTCCACTATCATTTAATGAATTGTTAGATAGTGAAAAATTTTTCATTACCATCAAATGAATTTTTTCGTAGTGAAAAAATTTCCACTATCACTAAATTTAATGGAGAAAATTTTCACTATCTCTAATTAGATTTAGTGGTAGTGGAAAAAGTTTCACTATCAAAGTATTCATTAAATATTAGTGAAAAGCTCAATGAACTAAAAAATTTAGTGCATTACCCCCAAGTCTGGTTATAATTATATAAAATTAAGATTAGTTTAATCCGCTATGAGCGTGTGACTGGCTGAGAAAGCTCTTCTATACTATAATAATATTTTTCTATCTTTCACACGGACGGTTGGAATCGTAGTGCAGTCAGTTGGTTTTTTTTTTTTTTTAATAGAAAGAACGCTTAACGCCGCAGTACAAATCAGCGCTTCCGTGTGTCTGCAGTAAGCTTCAGATCGCATTCATTCTAGGCCATTTAACGTTAAACAGAAAGAATGGGTATTACAGAGCGGAAATTGAAAAAGAAGCACTTCGGCTTTTCAAGCTTATTTTCCCCTTGGGTATCTGCATATGTATATCTATGTCTGTAACTGCATCCAAAACAATTTAATAAACTGTCAGTCTGTAATGATTTCACAAAAAATTAGTTTCAGATTTAAGCCTCCAAATGAAAATTATAAAACACAAAACAATTTTATCCCACTGTTCCGCTAAAAAAGTTGATTTTTGCTTTAGCAAAGATTGGTAGCTGAAAATTTTTGGCTCATAAGTCTAAAGAACCATTTCCGCTTAATGATGGCGCGTCATAAATTATTCCGACAACGTCATTTTATTGTTTTACTCTCTATTGAGCAGCAACATCAACGGTAAATCTACGCATACAATAACAACAGCAATGAAAAAATTACCACCCACTTAAGTTCAGGATATAGGTCTATATATGCTTGTGTATATCTACAGATTGTATATATATACGAACTATGTAGAGAGGTTTTTATGATTTTTATGACTTTTCTTTTTGTTATACCACTTTTTTCTGCCATTTACCGGAGTTTTTCCCTTTGTTATGGGCGCTTTTCGTTTCGCAATTTTTCGCATTTTGTAATCTCATTTTTATAACAATCTATGAATGCCGCGCAATTTATTCCTATTGAAACGTGTAACTGCTTCGTTTGTAAAAATGGGCTTGTACCTTGAGTTGGAGAAAAGGCGCTCTACTGTAAAAGCAGCCTGAGCAAAACAAAAAAAAAAAAAACAGCCGTGAAAACTTTACCCACTGAATGGAGTGAAAATTTTGTTGCAACTCAGCGTTAATTTTTTTACTTTGTTTTCTTTGCTTCTCAGTTTGTTACTTTTTGTCCCAGATTTTCTTGGAGAGTGAAAATTTTATGTTTCGTGAAATTGTGTTGCTGATATTCGCTATGAAAATATAATTGCTAAACGAATTGTAATTACCTCATTAAAACGACGACGATGAAAATGACGACGACACAAAGGATTAACTACCACACAGGATCAGTGCAAGGATGTTGCACGAATGTACAACTGGCAAATGAGAAAAAAAAGATTACAACAAAATGTTGGCAAATAATTTTGTGCTTTCGTAAATTATTTGTAAATGCGATATCTTAATGTGAAATTATCAGGAATTTATTTTTAATGTGCCTTCAAAGGAAATAATTATCTTAAATTATATGTGGGTTTCATATTGTCTTCCTTTGTGGAATGATTACTTTGACGGCAGTACCATTTTACTTAGTAGACTTAAGTCTAAAACAATAATATGATTTTAGTTTCCAAATATAGAAATACATGAATGGGTTTTTTTGAAAATGGAATAAGTCCACAACGTGGCAAAAGTAATGTCATAACTTAAAATTGCGCTCTGTTTTCACAGAAAGTTTACTCAATGATGTAGAATTTATAGCGTAAAGTCAAAAAATTTTATCGGTCAAATAACTAATTTTCATCTCTATGACATTACTTTTGCCTCAATATGGTCTTATTCCACTTTCAAAAAAACCCATTCACATATAAAATTTTAAAACTCAAATTCAAATTTTTTAAAGAAAATTTAAATATTTATCATAAGTTAACAACCAAATAAGTAGTTGCGTTCTTTCAAAAGACATCAGGCATCCGAAAGAGTTATTTCAGTGCATTTTGTCTAAACGGTTGCTAATTTTTTTACCAATTTTGTTTAATTTTTAGCGAATTTTCTTATAGAGTGAGCGCTAGACGGACTTGAGTATGCAAAATATGAGTACCGAAAACTGAGCCGAGGTTCTCATAAGTCCGAGACTACATGTAACAAGAAAGTGAATGCTGTCAGGATCTGTTGTGGTCCATGTTTTTAAGCCCCTACCCCGGTCCAGCCTTAATATGGTTTTCCATTTTAATTTTTTATAGCAATTTATGCTAAATCGGAACCTTCTTATAACGAATATGATCTTGGTGTTTTTCTATCAAGTCAGAATCCTGAATTATCCCTGCACAAAATTTAAAAAATAACTGTTTTGAGGTCTATATAAAATTATAAAATTAATTCTCGTTAATGACTACGGATAGCCAAAATTACCCTTAATAAGCCGTACTTTAACTTTTTTTCAATTGGATCACTACATCCCAAATTATAAACCTTTAAAAAAAATGATATCTCAGAATAACATACAAAGGCTATTTCCTATTTCCGGACCGAAAAACTAAAAACTTAAAATGTTATTATTCTTACCAATAACGAAGTTTTAATTTGAACTTTTTGTATGGGGTAATGAACCAATCTAGCAAAACGGTTAGTACCACTGAATTCACCGTACCCGATTTCGGTAAAAATCCCGCCAGACCAAAAAAAAAGGTTCTAAAAACTAGTACAGTGATATTAAATGCAATTTAAAATTTTCAATGGAAAACGCGCCAAACTAAAGTTGAAGGAAGAGGTATGATTCCTTTGGCATTTATCCTTAGAATTGAATGAAATTTCACACAGGGGGGTAGCCAAGGTCGGTAAAATTTCATTATGGCCCACTCTACTACATGCGCATTTATTTTAAATTTGTTTTATGCAAATTGTTTTAGCCAAATTTAGGGTCTTTCAGAATTTAAAAAAAATATATTGATACGTCCAACGTAAAAGTTGGTAACTCGAAAATCGTAGTTTTTAGTAATGATAATTTTTTCTATTGTTTTCGTTAAAACAAGAAAACCAAAAACAAAAATTTAATAAATACTTTTGAAATCTGTAGTCCAAATAAAGGTTTTTTGAATATTAAATCGTTGTCACTATTTCAAACTGAATCACAGAGATATTAACAATTTCAACTTATAATTTGGATAAAATGAAAACATAAGAGTTGTAACTCTAGTTACCAACTAATGTTCTCTTTCAGTTCCATGAGAAAAGTTGGTAACTTAACTTGCCAACTAGCATTAAAAATATTTTACGGACATTACGTTGGTATGTAGGACTTACAACCATTGATTTTTAAAGATAAATTAACTTATAACTTTGTAAGTTAAGTTACCAACGCAATTTGCCATTTTTGTCCAGTGCAAAGTTATCAACTTAAATTGCCAAGATTTTGCATGGAGACCTCACAAAAATGTACTTGGGTTGTAACTTCAAAAATTGCTCCCAGCCCTTCAAATTTTAAGCTAGAGGTACCAAAATTTGACACAGA
Source organism: Calliopum simillimum (assembly GCA_951812925.1). NCBI lineage: Eukaryota > Metazoa > Arthropoda > Insecta > Diptera > Lauxaniidae > Calliopum > Calliopum simillimum. The sequence continues at coordinate 141,696,249 of OX638368.1, forward strand.
TGGAGTCTAATGCGCAGATTTCGAAAATCACTGTCCCGTAAAAAGTTGGTTACTTGAGTTACAAACTTTTACGTTGCCCGGAAAATGCTTAATTTCTTTAGAGCAGAAACAAAAACACGGGACTTACGGGCATTGTTCAAAAACCTAAAGACAGTACAAAATCCATATTTTACGATAGGGAAAATTCACAACACCGTGCTTCCTCGTTTACTTTAAATATTTATATGAATAAACCGTACCTACGTTAAAGTCAGTGATTTTATAAGATTTACATCCCTAAAGTTTTTTCATTTTTTCATTTCTGAATTTTTTTAAATTTTAGTTTTTCTACAGCATACTTTTATATGTCAAAGAGACTTTGAACTTTTGTAATTTTCATTTTCTTTTTGTACAGCCTAAAAGTATGCACTAAAATTTTTTCCACTTTACTTACGTTGTTATATTTACTAGAATCACCCAGTGGTCAAAATTCGACCACAAATGTACTTAATAATTTTGGTACTTTTTCGACACTTTTAGTACTTTGTTTTTTGCTATTGGCATGAAATAGAAAAGCTCATTTATCATCCCTGGTATAATTGAAGCGAAATATGTGGTATGTCAGTGCTATGCATTTTGTCTTTCTCTTTGTGCTTTATCCTTTTTTCAGCTCTGTGTAAACGTGTATTTTGTTGTTGTTAACATTGAAAAATTTGTATTGAATTTTACCTGGCTAAAGGTCAAAATATTAACATAATTTTAACTTTGTACACATCTACACACAAATACCTCTCTAATGGTGTATAATTTTAAGTCGTACTCCATTTCTAACATAGTAAAAAAAGATGGACAAGTTTTTTTCTTGCGTATTAATATATAGATTTGAAAATCTTTTTTTTTTTTTCTATTTAATTATTGCATTTAAAAAATAATTGCATTTTTGAAAACAACATGAAAAAATTTATCAGTATAGTAAATTTTATGGAAATCGGAATTAAACTGTGGAAATGCCATTCCGTCGTAATGAGTGGCAGCACTGTGTTTTGTCACTATTTTGACCAGAAATTCTAGTAAAATTTACAAGAAATAAAGAAGTACATACTATTTTTTTTTTTTTTTTCACTGTGCAGAGTGTCTATTTTTTTTTTTTTTTTTTTTTTCCTTTTGCAATTCAGTAATACAGATTATTCGTGAAATTCCGTAGTGTGCTTCTTTGTTCGTAATTGCATATTTTTAAATCATGAAAATTTATACAATTTATTTTTTGCCTGAATATGCTCTTTTAAGCAAATATGTATGTTATTTCTTGACTTTTGTGTCAATCAGTTTTATTGACTTTCTACATACTTCAGTCAACGAATGTAAAGTAGGGGCTTCTGTGCAACTTTCTCGCGCTCTCTTTCTATCTGTGTATGTGTAAACGTTCGACATATGGCTTCGTTTTAATTAAAAAGTTTTTCTTTATAATTCAACCTTCTTAAGTTATCTTTGCACTTGTACAACGTTTCACTTATACATGTATGCGGTGAGTGTTTCATTCTGAAGTAAACGGACATACACACACCCATACTTTTGTCTCTTTCATTTCAGGATGCCCCAGTACTGCTGATTGCATTGCTTTCATTTGTTTAACTGCACTTTATTCACTTACTGTCAATTTTTCGCAAAAACATTTACACTGCTGTCATACACGGATATCCTTAATAACGTAAGGCATATCCTTTTGAGCGCGCTATTGTGCCGTTAAGCTGGCTGACTGACTGACTCATTGACTATCTCTCTCTTTTTTTCTTATACTGTCACTATCATTTTACTCGTATGCAATGAATTGACTAACAGATGTTGTCACATGATTTCGTTGCATTGTGATTCCTGTTGTTGGATTTAAAAACAAAAAAAAAACATTTTTTTTTCTGTTAAGTTGGTCAACAAGTTCAACTCTGCTTGTAGTTGTTTCATAAACGTAACTGCATTTGTGTGTGTGTGTATGCGCGTATATCTCGTTGACCATCGTACATTTCATAGTCGTCATCGTATATCTGATGGCAAAAATGCAACAAATTTTAAATTAAATAAAGTCAAAGCACACACATTGGTTTTAGGGTGGTGCAAAAATTATTCGAATTGCATTAAAAGTTATGAATATGACGATTATGAATAGTTTCTGAAGTTTGCTATGAGCGTATTTTGATTTTAGTTGCGTAAAAAATGTTTAATTTTTTTTTTTTTTTTCGGAAGCACCCTTTTATACAATGGCAAACAACGAAAAATTTTACAAACTCCATTTATTTTGTTTTCTTTCACTGCTTTTTTTTCATTTGTTTTATTTTTCCTTTCGCATGCAAGAGCTTTTTACATTGCAGTTCATCACGTGGCATGCACATACGTCACTGTGACAGCTTGCTTGGCATGCAGCGGCGACAGTGTCGGTGGCAGCAGCGATAGCGATAGTGGCAGCGACAGTCAGTGACAGTCTGCCAAAAGAGTGAGAGCGCAATATACCGGATAGAGATACATATATACTCATACGTATGTGTTGCGCGGGGTAGCAATTTAAAAATGAAAATAAACCAAATTGGATTTTATTCCATTTGCGAATATTTGCATGTAAATTAAATTTACCATTTAATTGGTAAAAAATACGATCAGCAAAAATTTGTTGTGATTCTCATAAAGAGAATTAACTGACATACGAGGGTATCATGGTTGAGATAATCAGAGAATAGCAGTGTGTAATAATTGATAGGGTTAAAAGCAAAATGTGCAAAAGATTACGTAAAAACTTTAAAAAGTTTTAAGTTTAATTCAAGTTAAGTAAATGGCTCAGTCTTTTGAGTAGTGACAACTTTGTTTGCATAATCAATCGATGCAGTTGACTCAGATTCGTGCTAAATTGCTTGTTGTTCCTAAGAGCTTAATATCTTATAAAGAAAGTTAAAACTTAAGTTCTTGATTTATTTTAGTTAGAGTATTTGAATCTCTTTGAAATCATTCAAGGAACTTGCAGAGGCTCGATTGCCTTAGACCTTAGACATTCTAAGAATCCTTATTCTTACAACTCTTTCCATGTTATTAAAGTAATTAAACCCGTAGAAGTCGAAGGGAATTTTTTAAATCAAACAAAAACCAAGAAATAAATTTCCAACATACTTATATATATGTATATGAAATAGTCTAATATCAATTGTATAAATTTATTTGCAATCATTTTCATGTACAGTAATAAAAAAATAATAATAAAAAAAAACCATAACAATAGTATCGCATATACTTATATCAAATGGATTTACTAATAATCGCATTAAAATTTTTTGTAATGCTCAATTCAAGTTCTTCCCTGCGTAAATATTCACTTTGAGAAAAATATATTCGTCAATATAGAATCTGTATTGATGGGAATTTCTATATTAAAACATGCGCAAAAATAATAAAATAAAAATATTTTTGCTTGCTAAAAAAGCATGAAAATCATTTCATATTATAAAACATTTTAATCCTGCACGACATGTCATATAAGTAATATTTACTTACATACACGCAAAAATATAAAAAAAAGATAATTTTGAATTGATCATATTTTATACATAGCTTCGGCATTTTTTTGCTTTGTCGGTAACCGGTTAAAAAAGTTCCAAAATCTCCACAAAAAAACAAATGTATTTTTTGGACATTTCTAAGTATTTTTCGCCTTTTCGTAAGAATCCTTGCTTTTGATTGAAAAATCGCTTTTACGAATGCGTAATTGAAAAGCTTAAAAACACCGATTTTTGGAACCAAATACTATGTATACTGGAAACAAAATATGTAATTTTATAAGGTCAAAATTTTCGCATTAATGTAATCTTGTTTTGTGAAGCAAATTTAGTTATCCTATGTTATTATCTCTCTATCTCTCAAAATTAAATATACGTGAACTCTCAAAGTTTTGCTTTTTTCGAGATAGTTCACATTAGGTCTTTATTTTGGATACGCCATCTTGATTTTTTGTGAAAAAGCCAATCTTTAACACAAAGTTTTTAACCTTAAATTGATCTATGAAATTTTTTGAACAATGTCCGTGAGTTTTCGGTTTCATTAAAAACTTCGCAAAGGTTTTTTAAAGCAATTGCAGTACATTTTAACAAAATTTAATTTATTTAAGGGGACATTCGTTCATAATAAAATTTTTAAAAAGTGTTTTCTGTTTCAATTACAAAAGCGAATGTCCCCTTAATAAAAGAAAAAAAAACGTTAATTTTATTATTAGAACCAACTTTCATCATTAAAAAATTTTTGAAATTTTTGATTTATTCTTTGATGGTTATTGTCCAAATTTTTTTTGCTTACATATGTATACACTAATACACATATTTTGTTAAATAGATTTACATTTTTTTTTTTTTTTTGCCTTTGTATATTTGCATATCAGTTGCCAAAATAAAATATATGTATGGTCTGTTTTTTAAATAAATACAAAACATAAACATAAACAAATTTATGCCGTATATTTTATGTTCTGTAATCATTCGCTTTACGGTTTTAGCACACTATCATTTTATAGTAGATGTTTGTATGCGTATGTTTGTATTTTGGTTTGTATATATATTAAATTATTAGCATGTACACGTGCAAAAATGATGCAATTGTTGTTTGTATACATAAATACATATCAATTAAAAATTAACCTTTGGATGAACTCTTAATCGTAACTATATACAATAGTTACATAAAAAAAAATAAGGATATTTCTCTGGAGAATATCATGCGTAATGATATTGCCAAGGACCATCCAAATACTACTTATGTATATCGGAAATAAGTTAAATAAGTTGACTAAGTTAGGACTGGAGTTAATTTTTCGTAGGTGATTTTCAAATAGTCTTCTTTTGTTTTCTTGTATAAAATCGAATGCAGACTACATTTCAACTTTATATATATTAAACCCAAGGCAACTTTAAGTATAATTATGATTTTAAGCTCAAATTTTTTATGATGAAATTATTCTTATTATTTTTATATGAGTTGAATGAGCTATTCATATTTTCTTCGCCTTATAAATCTTATAAATCAAATATTTGTCTGCGTTTGATTAAATGATACTTAGTTTATTCTTGTCAACAATGGTTTAAGCGTAGTTTAAAATATTTTGTTATGTAAAGAGTTTTGCAACGTTGTTGCAGCTAATTATTTTTTTTAGTGCACAAAGCTTCCGAAGGGGAAAGCTTTTTTTTGTGGACTATGTGGAACTTTATAATCCTAGTTTTGAGTTTATGCTTTATGAAATGTATTAACATTTTTTCTAATGTTCTTTATTGTGGTTTTTTGTTATGAGAAGATTATATTCAACATGGCTTCAAATTATTATCCATAAATTTATATGCTAATTCTAATGGAGTTTCCAAATATTTTTATTTTTAAATTTGTATATGTGCAAATTTTCGTGCGACATGTTACTACTTGATTTTGAATATTTTTATTGACCAATTCTGAAAAAATTGGCTCTGTGGTAATAAGCTTTTTTATTTCGTAACTTTCGCATATTCGGCGTGTTCGATTAGCCAAACGCCCCAAAATTTTTGTCCGACAGCATTTTTTATACTTTTAACATATTTAAAACTTTTGATTCGAATCAAAACCAAGGTTGTGTTCATAAATTTTTTTTCTAAGCTGAAATCCATAACTTTGTGATAGCTTAAACGGTAAACGACCCACCACCTTACTTCCCAACTCTCAAAATTTCGTCCGACTCGACCTGAACATTAAATACACGAAGTCTCAGCAGTGTGTTTATGAATCTTTTTTTTTTGTACGCTGGCCCACGGACTATTATGCAATGTTGTGCTTATACCATATATAGGGTGGCCACGACCGGACAGTATATGATATTATCCATACATACATGTAATTTTTAAATTTTTTTAATTAAATAAAATTTGATACAACAAAAATGTACGCATTAAATTATGTTACATTTATGTTGAATACTATTCAACTAAATTTCTTAAGCTTAACAAGTTAATTCATCACGTTTCAATTTAATCTTTAAGTGAAATGACTGTCGCACGGTACGCACATAATTTATTTATTACAATTTAAATTCCTTATATGATTTAAAATTCACCATATAGCTACTTTCGTACATATATGTATGTATACATACATATGGATGTCGTACCTTAATAAAAGGTACATGAAATTAATCATTGCTCCACCAGCCTTACATTATGTACTCAATGGACCGACCTGTATGTGTACCAATAACCTCAATCAACTTGTGCCAACCTTTTGACCAGCAGCATAAGTTTTCCATTATTTTTATTCATTGTATTTCTGCAGAAAAGAAAGTATGTATTGACCTTGAGTTGGATATGGCTTTCTTTTTTTCAGTGTTTGTTTAGTTACTCGTTACAATACATACATTCTTAAGAAATTTTTTCTTCATAGGTATGAATGGAAAATTTTAAATACCAAAAAAAAATAAAAAACAAAAAATTGTGACAGTCACGAAAATAAAAAATAAAAAAATTAGAGCACAAAAATCTGCGGGTAACATGGGCCTAACAAAAAAAAAAAAAACCGAAAAACATAGGACATACTTCCACACTAGACGACATGTGGATGTGGTAGAGTATAAAGTTTTATAAACAAGTCAGTGAGTGGAAAAAAAAGGACTAAAATGGTAACAGACACTCAAACACATGCATACTTTTGCTAAACACGTACATTCATATATTGTGCATGGGAAAGTTTTCAATAGAATTTATACAGAAAATGCTGGTAAATATTATTTAACGCACACACTTACAAATTAGAGAGTAACTTGTGGTATTTGTAAAATTTAAAAATGTTGGGACTTGCAGTTTAATTTTTGATGATTGGCTTCAATGTACAGTACACGAAATATTTTCGTGGCAAAAATTAATAAAAGCCAAACTTTTCGAAATATATCAACGGAAACGTTGGTCCCAAATGAAACTTTTTTATAAAATCCATTTTTTTCCAAATAATTCATCAAAACAAATAGTCGAAAAGTTGACATATTGCTAGCGGAAGCTGCAAAAACTTACATATCTTGAAAATCGCAAAATATGTACAGCAACACGAAATTGATAAAACTTGAGTTGCCTTGTAGGCGAAAAAATACCATTTCGATTTGATTTTCAAATGACCACCCAGCTGTTAACTTACGCATACAAATTCTCATTACACTGTGCGACACATGAAAAGTGAACTAAAATCCGTTATAAGGCGTCGAAAGTATTCGCCGAAACATGTAATTCTGCCAGAGCGTTTTGCAAAATTGGCTCATATAAGGATTTTATGGTCATTTTTGTGATTTTAAGGCACTAGATAAATTTTTTTCGGTTAAGTTTGTTCTTCTATTCAATAGCTACAACATTGCTGAAGTCATCAAAACAATATTTTCGGCTCGTTACCGAGATATAGCCATATGAAAAAATAGAAAAATTATAATTATAATTATCCAGCCGAAAATTGCAACTTTTTGCCTCAAATTGGATTTTGAGCGATTTTTCGATTTTTTCATATGGCTATATCTCGGTAACGAACCAAAAATATTGTTTTGATGACTTCAGCAATGTTGTAGCTATTGAATAGAAGAAAATAAATGCCGAACAAACTTAATCGAAAAAAATTCATCTAGTGCCTAAAAATCGCAAAAATTACCATAAAATCCTTATATGAGCCAACTTTGCAAAACGCTCTGGCAGAATTACTTGTTTCGGCGAGTACTTTCGACTGACTTGAAAAATGTTGCACTGTGTTAGTAACCATGTCTGTGCATTTACTTTTTAGAGGCGTGGTGCCGCCAACTTTTTAGCCTTAGCCCCATCTCTATACTATATATCATAAAAATCGATCCAGTGGCGTAGCACTGCCTATTTTTAAACATTACACTGGTCTACAAATTTCGACTGGAGAAGAGGATGATGTTTCTTAAGTAATTTGGGTGCGCTGAATTCAAATCTGGCGCCTCTTTATATAACAAATAAAAAAACAAAATTTACAAAAAATTAATTACGTATTTTTTGGGAAAAAAGCATGCTGGGAGACTATTGCTCGACTCTTATACGTGAAACGGACCTTATGACATACAAACGATGTTCAAACACTGCCATTCCCTTTTGAATTGTTAAACATTTTCAAATAATTTAATAGTTCTTCTTGCAAAAAAATGTTTTATTGTGTTTCGAAAACCTGACGTGATAGAGAAAAACCGATTGCAGATTCAAATTCAGCGCACCAAATAACCCTAGGAACACTATTTGGTTGCTCCAGTCGAAAATCATGTATGTAGACCAGTGTTATTAGTATCATATTATCGCTCCTTAGTTGGGGAAGCACAACGTAGGCAAATGAGGAAGCCCAACGTCGGCAAATGAGGAAGCCCAATGTAGACAGATGAAGGGATGGCATCAAATGTCTTAAAGGTTATCTCTCTGATGCAATACCAAACACAGTTTCAAAATGGGAGGTATTCCCGATGAAGGGGAGATGTTTTAGTCGGTATTACGCTTAGGAGAGTCCAACACGACGGCAACGGTGACGATCGGGCCTAAGAGCGCAAATGCTTTTTCAACCCTCATCCGAAAAGTAAAAGTATTAACTCTATCTCCACACCGAATTACATAAAAATTTATGCAGCGTCTTAGCCGTGAAAAAGTGGCATCATCGCCCACTTTAAAAGAAAGTAAAATTTTGTGCACTGCTCTTTTTGACAACCTTTCCAAGAAAACAGAAATCAAGCGAATATTTTAAGATTAAGTGATAGAAGCAGGGGTTGAACCGCTTTCGTTTTCCTATTTATATAATGATAAACTCAAAATTTTTTATTTTACTCGCCTTTCATATTCGTAACAAGTTTGGTCAACATTTCAAAAGCTTGTGCGAAATTCGCTTTTAAGGAAAAGCCACCGAATTTTTTATTTTTTATTTAGGGTAAATTTTACCGGTTTTCAGTTTATTTATTTTTTCTTAGTTTATTGTTTGTTGTTTTAGTTAATTAAAACACCGTCCAACATGATTTTGCAAAAATGAAAAAAACTAATATATTATAAAAATTTGGCTAAAAATAAATTGTACGTTTCTTCCCGATTTTCTGGATCAAGTCGAATTTGTTTTTAATCGGTCCTTGAAATTTTCTATGCATGTGTTGAGTCGACACAAAATTTTACGATTCTTACATCTAAAGTACATCACGTGTTCCTAAAATTTATGCAGGAATATTTTTGTAGAAAACTTTAACCTTCTACACCTCCCACAAATGTGTAATTTTTGACCATTTCTCAAAACGATGTAAAATTTACTATTTAAACAGGGGAATAACGGATCAAATGTACCAAAGAAACATTTGCTTTCAAATTTCACTAATAGTTGCCGAACACTAAAAAGCCAAAACTTCACCACGAAGTTCAAAAAATCTTCAATATCAATAAAGACCTGACACATTTCATATTAATTAAATTTTTTTAAGGTATTATTCTTGAATTTTAAGCATTTCTTGACTTCGGTGGCCCCCAATGAAATTTTTCATAGAATATTTTGTAACATAAAAACTTCATATCCAGTTGAGCACCTTTATACTTAGCCGTTATGGGTTTTGGCCTGAAAAATGTGCTATTTGACCTATAGTGCAACGTTTCGTTTTTTTCTTTTTAACAAAAACAGATATATTTTCTTTAATCTTTCCTTTATTAAACTATTTCAACGAAAACTTAATTATTGCATGTGCGATAAATTAAATTTTGTCACGAAAATCCGTTAAATTATCCATAGTGCAATGGGTGTTGCCACGCCTGCTTATTAAATGCTGTTCGTTTTTAATCTGAATTTTGAAGTTTTCTTTATTTCTTCAAAAATAAATTTACCCTTAACATATGACTCACTCTAATTTATACACATGCACATACCACCAACCATATTACTCTCATGTACCATTAACCCATTTAAAAATTTTGGCCTAGCCAACAAATGCTTTTTATGCCATTATTTTTTTTTTTTTTTTTTTTTTTTGGTATTGTTGTTTTTGTTGCACTTGAGCTTTTTGCGCACATACGTTTTACAATTTTTTGGCTAACACTGGCAACATTGGCATAGAGGCAACAACCCACATATTAAGTGGATTATCCAAGTGTGTCCTTTGCTTGCTTTTAGTGAGCAGGATGTTTTTTTATTTTATTTTTTGTGTTTGTATTTATGTACGTAAGGATACATGGCCATGTGCGTTTGTTTAACTTGAGTTTATTTTACTGCCTTTTTTTGCGATGTTTTGGGATTATTTTGTGTGACTTTTTATAGAAATTTCTTAATTTGAGGAAAAATTTTCGTATGCGAAGCATGGAGTAAAAAAAGCGTTTATGAATTTAATTAACAATTGAATTTTAATTTTCAGTTTAGGGAAGAGAACTGTACTTATTTTTGAGCTAAGTACTTTTAGGCAGCTAAAAGTTTTCATATGGCTTTTTTACTTATTTTGCACTGCAAGTGAAAGTTATGTCTTTTTAATTAGAAATTTTACTTTTTTTTTAATTCTTTTTTAATCTTAAAGGATAAGTGAAACTTAAAATATATTTTTTTTTTTTTTCAAAATAATACTTTCTATGAATTTAAAGATATACATTTCAGTGCATTAATGCTTTGGAATTTCATATCTGAGCAGCATACAGTAGTTCACAGTAAGACTCTGTTAACAAATGTCCAATTTATGGACAACGTCGTATCGGTTAATCGTACACATATTTTTACCCAAAAATTTTAATTCTAATTCTTCAAGATAAAACCTTGGCATTTGACTTCAAAATTCCGTTAAGAACTTGTAAGCTGAAAGAGTGGGGGACCAGTCTAGAAGGTTCTGACCTGTAAAATTGCAGAATACAGTAACTTTGAAGTCAAATTCCAAGGTTTTACCTTGAAAAATTATAATTAGAGTTTTCGGGTACGACCCAGTGGATCCAGTTCATAACACTCAGGTCGGCCATGACCTGGACCCGGAGCTCTCCCCCAATGTTAATGCAAGATCAATAGAGTAGGTGCCGGGTCGTCTGCGTACTCCCCACATCAATTTTCTAGTCGAAGTTCTACGTCTAATCGGGAAAATTGAAATTTTACAGATAAGAACGCTGTATGCCGGCCCCTTACCCCTTAAACCGGCCCTGAGTGGGATCCAGAGCTCTTTTTCAATGTTCAAATAAGGCTCTAGGACAACTCGAGCCAGGGCTGGCTGGATCGATATATATCTACAGAAATTCTGTATCATAACAATTTTGACCTCTATATGACCATGAAATATCTACTCTGTGACGATCTGGGAATAAACGGACCCCGAATGCGGATTCAGGGCGTCAAAATACCTAGAAAATACATGGTCGGATCAAAATGGCAAGACCTTTTTTATTTTGTAAGCCTGTGCTATCAATTGTACCAAAAAAGGTACAAATGTAATGCAAAGTCGGTCATTTGCATCCAAAATGGTACAAACGTTATGCATAATCATCCAATTGTGTATCGATTGTTGCAGTGAAACTATAAAGTTAGTGACTACGTAGTGTTTGCAGTTCTGTTACTATGACGAAGAGCATTCGCTAGTGTATCGGTCTAATGACTTGTGGAGAAACCCGTGTTCGAGCCTTCACTCAGTAATATTCAATATCAATTTTAAAATTTTTAGTGATTAAGAGTGTCCGTAACCGAAAATGTAACATATGTCAACGTGCCGATGTACAATATAAAAATAAGAAAAAAAATAAAAACAATCTTCACTCGCAAAGGGATTCAAACTCGGAACACAAATCTCATAAATATATAACAAACTCTTAAGCACATCGTAGAACCGTCCAACGATTTCATGTGATATTTATACTTAAATCAAATTTTCTGAAATTGATTTTGGATTGATTGGCCTTTCTCTGGTCTCAATGCAATGCATAAGGAGACAATTGGCCTTTTTCTGGCCTGAGTGTAATGCATAAAGAGGCAATTGGTTACGTTCAAAGATAAGCAATGCAAAACGTAAATAGAACTATATATGTGATGAGACCAGAGTTTGGACTAGTCAGGCGCCATCATTGTGTAGTTTACAAACTAGTTTTAGAAAATTCAGTGATTAAATATACATATGTGCATAGTTTCTTCAAGAAGAGCACTTAAGCATTTCAGTAAAACACTTAGCATCTGACGATAAACTGGCTAATTAGCTCAGTTGGTTACAGCGTCCACTAATAACTCAAGAGCCTTGAGTTCAATCACGTGAACACAAGTTTTTTTTCTTCCTTTTTAAGCTGAATAATCGTTGCTCCTGCACTAACAAATCTGTCTTTCGTCGATATTCTTATTAAAGCTGAATTTATCTTCTCTTCTTATACGAGATAAAATTGTATGTACTTATGTACTTATGTACTTATGTACTTATGTATGTTTGTTCGGAACGGGCAAAACTTTTTCTCGAAAACGGGTACAGCGATTATAATAAAACTTGGAACAGTGTTAGATATTAGCATACAATGAAGAATGAGCTAGGTTTGAACTTTGTAAATGCTCACCAGGGGGCGTGGCACCGCCCTAAATTTTAAATTTGATTTGGTCATAACTCGCAAACTATACAAGGTATTTGAATGAAATTTGGTAGGCGGGTACTGTTTGACAGTACCTTGTGACAGACAAAAAGTGGGCGGGATTAAATAAGTGCCACGCCCACTTTTTAACGCATGAAAATTTTGACTCAATATTACTCGAAAACGACTCCAACGATTTTAATGAAAATTTTGGAGATTTTACCTCTTTAAACAATTATTAATATGTGATATGCCGTTATATTGAGAAAACTCGTTGAAGGGCGTGGCACAGCCCACAAAAATATAATACGGTATAAAAAGAAAACTAATAAAGTAATCATTCTAAAATTAACCGTGGGGAGTCTACTTGCTATTAGGCACCTACGACCTGAAAGTAGGCAACATATCGAAAGTGCGCGTGGAACCTCCCATACAAGTAAAACACATTAAATGCTGTTTTTCGCAAATGATACAACATATTTTGATGAAATTTGGTATGCTACTTGCTATAAGGCATCTCTGATCTGAAAGCGGGCAAAATATCGCCGGTGCGCGTGGAACCTCCCATACAAGCAAAATACGTTAAATGCTATTTCTCGCAAATGTTACAAGGTATTTTAATGAAATTTGGTATGAAGGTACTGCTTAATAATATCTTGTAACAAACGAAAAGTGGGCGGGATCGAGTAAGTGCCACGCCCACTTTTTAACCCTTGAAAATTTTGATTCAATATTACTCGAAAACGACTCCGACAATTTTGATGAAAATTTTGGATCTGTAACCTCTTCAAACAAGAATTAATGTGTCATATGCCATTATATTGCGAAAACTCGTTCAAGGGCGTGGCACCGCCCACAAAAATATATTGCGCTATAAAAAGAAAACTACTAAAGCAATCTTTCTGAATTTAACTGTAGGGAGTCTACTTGCTATTAGGCACCTACGACCTGAAAGTAGGCAACATATCGAAAGTGCGCGTGGAACCTCCCATACAAGTAAAACACATTAAATGCTGTTTTTCGCAAATGATACAACATATTTTGATGAAATTTGGTATGCGAATCTGGATCAGGAGTATCTAAAGCATAACAAAAAGATGGCTTTGTTTAATAATTGCCACGCCCACTTTTTTATAAAAATAAAAATTTTTGTTTATAACTCAGGCACAAAAAAAAAATGGAATGAACTGTTTAATTCTTATATGCAGTCTTATGTACTTTTTGACGCTAAATCCGTCTTCATCAGCAGAACTGTCATTATACCTGCAGGATTTTGAAATATCTTTGCTTTAAGTTGAAGAAAACGCTGTGTTCAGTCTTACAGCGTAGCTATAAGAAAAGGCGAAATTCTTTTTTATTAATAGCATCGGATAGTTACACTCTTCCTTATCCAAATATTCTTTCAGATTTTTCCAATAGGATTCTTGTTTTCCGAGTTATGATCCTTTGAAGATAAGATATTTCAGCCGCCAAACAAAAGACAAAATATTTTGGGTGCGTGGCATATCCCATTTATTTATTTTAGGGCATTCTATTTCGCCAAAAAAAATTTGAGTTTTTGATACTTTTCTACACCATTCGATACTTTCCGAATTTTTTGTTATTATTATTCTCATCGGTTAATTTATCATTTTGAAAACAGAACCATTAGAGGTGAAAAGGTACGAGTTTCATAACAAAAAACAGCTATGAATAAAAACATCGACTAAAATAATAAGATTAGATTGTTGACCGAGCAGGGATCGGTCTCCAGGTACTATTTACTTAAGTTCAAAAATTCAACGCAAATTCAAATTAACAGTGAACCACTGTAAATATATCAAAATGCGAAAACATTAAAGTGTAGCAAATGTCCTTGCAATGTTAATATTGAATTTATTTTAGCACTCATATATTCAAATGTACCCGCTTTCCGCGCCCTATCCAATAAACAGATTTAAAACTACTTTTGCTACACCCACTTGTTGTCCAACGACTTCTTTGCACAGTTATTAAAAGGCATTACATTAACAGGACACTCACTCGAGCTGTCTTTACTCTGCGATGGCATGAAAAATGTGCTACGCGGCATGTTGGCAACACTAAAATATATACATATTTATATATGGCTGGAATAAAATTAGAATTTATGATTATCTTCTACTTTAGTGCGATGAGTATTATATTTGTGCCTTAATGCCCAAGATAAGTGGAAAGTTTTTCCTCTAGCTAGGATACTCGTAAAGAAAAAAAGCAAGCAAGAAGACCCTACAAAAAAGAGTGCAAATGGAAAAAGCATAGCAAAGTGTTTTAACTTTGCCACAATTACGTCGAAATAAACACAGTGGTTGTGAAAATGGGGAAAACACCAAAAAAAAAAAAAAAAATAAATTTCACAATGAAATAAAAGCAACAGCGCAAATTTCATTTTAATAATACAATAAATTAACAGCTAAAGGATCGCTAAAGTTTCAGAGGAAAAAAGAAAATATTTTGCATCAAAAAATATTCTTTTTTTTTTGTATTTGTTGTATTTGTTTTAATGAGAAGTAAAATATGTTTCAAATAACATTAAAAGCTTAAGCTGCGCGATTTACAAGAAGTTTTAATGCTTTGGTTTTTTCTGGTTCTAGAGTTTTGGCGCTAGTGGACTATTTTATAATGTTTTTATATTATCATGTTTAAGCAAAATAATTTCAAGGATTAATTTATGGAATGCGAGTAAAAAGCATTTAATGATGCCAGACAGTTAACGGTAATGACTGGCTTAAGTTTTCCGCAAAAATCTATGAGAAAAATATTTGAAATAGAGATGTTTGTATTCTATTTTTAGTCTGGTAAACAAAGACCTGTTATGAAGTTTGTTTTAAGAGAAGTTAAATGAAAATGTTTGATAGAAGGGCGGCTGCGTCGATCAAAAAATATATCTTTAGAAAAATCTTTAAAAGTCTGAACTTTGGATTGAGATCCAATCGTAACCACAAACATTTACCATCACTTTAAATATACTTATCCAAGGCTCCGCCCTTACTTAGTGTGGAAGAGTTTTATGCAACATATGTTGGCGACAGTTGATGAGTCGAGAAAGACTTCAAAGCAGTTTTACTTATGTCAAAAAATGTTCTTAATGGTTCTTGAAGAAACTATATTATTAAGCACATACGCATATGTAGAATGTGATTTCTTCCTTCTTGTCGATTCTGGTTGTTGCATTGGTCTTTTTTTTTCGCTCTTGTACCGTAGTGTACAAATTGTATGCTCAATGGTTTGATGATGATATATGGTCACAGGGTGTTATTAACATTTGTTTTTGTACTGTTTATAGTTGGGTCACATTTAATTGGCAAAATTTTGAACCTTTTGCCTACTAACGAATAGGTGGCCAAAACCACTTACTATCTGTAAGTTACACATTGGTAACAAATCTCACATTTGGCCATGTCTGAATCAATAAAGGTCAAAAAACATAGTTCTGGGGCCCCCCGAGATAAAATGGATGGTTGTTGTCCTGACTGGGCACCACACAGATAATTGTGCCACGATTTGTAGGAGCAGGTTTATTCTTTTAACAAATATTTTATACTAGTTTCCACCAGAGATTTATGAAAAGATTTACGGCTGCATCGTAACTGAGAACTAAATCTCGCTGTATATCACAATGCAAATGTAAGATAAATATTAAGAAGAAAAGGAAGAAAAGGTAACTACAATTCTTCTGCTTATGATATTTATTGTCTAAAGTAAACTAAGTAGATAGATTTATAAATCATGTGTCCTGTAACTCCTTGGAGGAACACATAGTAAAATGAAACGTCTGTCTTGCCACGACTTTCCCGATGCTTGGATTTTCTTATCCAACTACCTTTTCCAGGTGGTTCTTGGTCTAACGCAAGGGTGTCAGCGTAGAACAAATGTGAGTTGGCCCGACCAACAACATCAATATTTCTGTACCACAACACAGAAATAATTTTTTTTTGTTTTTTTTTCACGCACGTCAAAATTTTTCGTTTTTGTTGCCTTTTTTTGCGTACACACAAATCGAACTCGAACCAACATGAAACAACAACAGAGACCACGTTACATCAAAAACAAAAACAACAAACAATATGAGTATTAATGCGTTGATGCTCAGTTGCGAAATGGAAGTCTTTTACGCACTAACGCCTGAACGTCCAATGTGAATATTTCCATCTTGAGAAATTGCATAAAAAAAGCAACAAAAAAGTGCTTTTGTGATTGTTGTAATTCGAATCTGAAGTTGTTGTAAAAGCGCTGACTGCGCTTGGCTTAGTGATTTGAAAACGCTGACACCCTTGGTCTAACGCATCCTCTACTGCCTTGTGGATTTCAGTCAAAGGCTGGCGACACACTTTGCTGTGTGGTTTCTGAAGAGTATGGCCAATTCATCTTCAATTGCGTAGCTTGATCTTGTTTTCTGTGGGCTTCTGATTGCATATTTGGTGTAGTTCGGCGTTCGAGATAGTCAACGTAGCATTGGGGTTTCACAAAAGAAAAGCTCTGGATCATAGTGAGTTTGTGGACCTTTGTTTGTTGGACAATCCAAGCAACTTAACCTAACGAAATTAAGAACATATACAGGCCTGTTCTGTAATCCGCGTGGTTTCAATTACTTCTCACTTTTTGATGAAAATGGTCAGTCACACGATAAAAAGTATTAGAACCTTTTTGGTGAAAATCACAGGTTCTACACATAATATTCATTCGTATTTACGAAAAAGTAGCTGTTTCGGAAATATTCGAAAAAGCCGTATTTTCCGAATTTTTGCGGTTTTTTAATAACACTTCCAAAAGGGTTACTTTTTTGTTAATCAATGTTATTTGAGGAGGTCTATAACAAAACGCAATAATTCCATTTTTGGATTTTTTCGATTTTTTGGATTTTACAATTGAATTCAATTCTACACATTAAAATCTATGTAACCATTGTTATAAAACACATCAGGCATCAATAATTTTACTGTTATTCAATACCAAAAATAATGGTTCAGACCAAAATGAATTATTTCCATATTTATGCAATAAACAACTTCGATATTTTAGTGTAAAGTCAATTATAAAAATTTATTTCATTGTTATCTTATCTCTACAATAAAAATAAATTTTTGTTATAGTAACTCTGCAAGACCTAAGAGGGTCCAGAACAAAATGCAATAAATCCACTTTTTAAGTTATTAAATTTTTTGACTGAATTCACTTCTATATTTTAAAATCTGTGTTAATATTGTCATATAACATAACAAGGGTCAATAATTTCATAGTTATTCAATACCAAAAGTAGGAATTACTATGTGTCGGACCAAAACGCAACATTTCCAAATTTGTAATCTAAATAACGTAAAAATTAATTGCCACATAAATTAATTTTGTCCTCACATTTCGTTATATTCCGTTATATCTCGTAAACTACACTCAATATTTTGATGACCTGCCAAAGGTGTTGAACGTAAATACCATCGACTTGTCGAAAAGTGGGCTTTATCAGTTAAGTGCCACGCCTACTTTTAAATAATTGACGATTTTAAGACATTGCACAGAAAGTGCTTCGAAGCAGATAATGCCACGCCCACTACTACCACTACCAAAAACACTTGAAACTGTATCACCAATTTTCGGCCACTAAAACAGATGCAAATAAAATACTTGGTATGAGGTTTTATGTCATTTATATTGTTGTTTATAAAACAAAAATAAAAAGTCCATACATCACTAATACAAAACTAAAACTTAAGTGCAATATAAAAATGTATCGGTATTGACTGTGCAAAACATTTGCAACTATTAATCTAAATTAAAAATTAATAACTAAAAAAATCAATATTTAATGGAATAACCCCTGTTTTTTCTAACAGCAGTGCACCTTTTTGGCATGGATGCGATAAAACTATTTTCAAATGAGTGCGGAATGTCCTGGTACCGTTTCTTAACTTCATTAAACAAGTCATCCTGTTTTCTAAATTTTTGATTGCATAATAAGCAATACATTTTCGTGACTTGACGATTTGATTGGGTTTAGATCTGGCGACTCCGCGGGGCATTGATAGACATCAATATTTTGCCGTTTTATCCAATCTTTTACTACTTTCCACGTGTGCTTAAGGTTGTTATTATGCAGGAATATCCATTATAGTGTCATTTTCCAAATTGCATATGGCTTTATAGTATTTTGTGGTATGTCGTTATAATCATTAGGCTTCATTATGTCTTCAACTATTTGAATTGGACCGATTCCTTGCGCAGAGATGCATCCCCACACCATGATTCTACAACCTCTATGATAGACAGTTCCTATTGTATATTTCGGGCTTAGCCCTTCTCTCCTTGGTCTTCTCATAAGCCTGTTACCACTCGATCCGCACAAATTAAACTTGGACTCGTCAGAAAAGATGGTAAAAGTCTTGTGAGAAGACCAAGGAGAGAATGGCTAAGCCCGAAATATACAATAGGAACTGTCTATCATAGAGGTTGTAGAATCATGGTGTGGAGATGCATCTCTGCGCAAGGAATCGGTCCAATTCAAAGAGTTAAAGACATAATAAAGCCTAATGATTATAAAGACATACCACAAAATACTATAAAGCCATATGCAACTTGGAAAATGACACTAAAATGGATATTCCTGCATAATAACAACCTTAAGCACACGTGGAAAGTAGTAAAAGATTGGATAAAACGGCAAAATACTGATGTTTATCAATGCCCCGCGGAGTCCCCAGATCTAAACCCAATCAAATCGTCAAGTCACGAAAATGCATTGCTTATTATGCAATCAAAAATTTAGAAAACAGGATGAGTTGTTTAATGAAGTTAAAAAAAGGTACCAGGACATTCCGCACTCATTTGAAAATAGTTTTATCGCATCCATGCCAAAAAGATGCACTGCTGTTATAAAAATCAAGGGTTATTCCATTAAATATTGATTTTTAGTTATCAATTTTTAATTTAGATTAATAGTTGCAAATGTTTTGCACAGCCAATACCGACACATTTTTATATTACACTTAAGTTTTAGTTTTGTATAAGTGATGTATGGACTTTTTATTTTTGTTTTATAAACAACAATATAAATGACATAAAACCTCATACCAAAAATTTTATTTGCATCTGTTTTAGTGGCCGAAAATTGGTGATTCAGTTTCAAGTGTTTCTGGTTGCAAATGTTATGCACAGCACTGTACCTTATATATCGCAAAAGAAACAATCTATATTGATGAAATTTAGAAAATAGGTGTCAAATGTAAATACCATACACAGGTCAAAAAGTGGGCGTAGGAAGAAGTGGGCCACGCCCACTTTTTTAATGATTAAAAATCTAAATATGTTATTTCTCGCAAGTTTCAAGTTATTTTGATGCAATTTCGATTGAAAAACATGTGTATTTAAATAAGCTACTTTTGATATAAATATGTGACGCGTTGTGACAAAAGAGACCTTATCTTGCCAAAGTGAAATTTTCAGTACAGTACAAAACAT
Organism: Calliopum simillimum; assembly: GCA_951812925.1. Taxonomy (NCBI): domain Eukaryota; kingdom Metazoa; phylum Arthropoda; class Insecta; order Diptera; family Lauxaniidae; genus Calliopum; species Calliopum simillimum. The sequence continues at coordinate 141,716,246 of OX638368.1, forward strand.
GAGTTTAGGTCAAATTCCATATTTTAGGTTTTTGACACATAAACATCTCAAGATGAAATCGAGCTGGTTGACATATTAATAGCTAAATACTTAGTATAAAAATTAGTTTTTACCGAACATTCACGAACTTTACACCAAAAATTTCCGAATTTTAAACTGAATTTTCTTTTTTGAAATACAGAATCAAACTACTATAACTTCATGAATTCATAAAATTTTTTCGCGATTTTTCTGCGTTCCCTTCAAAATTTTATACCTTATCCAATGGCACCAAGAGTTCAAATTTGACCTCTGGCAAGATAAGGTCCCTATTGTCACGACGCGTTACATATAAGTTTCACGTGTATATTTTTTATATTTCTTTTTTTTTTTTTTTCATTTTTATTTAAGCCTGATGAATCGATCAAAAATTTTAAAAACCTCTTCAGCAGTGAAAATATTTTACATGATAAAACTGTCGAAAAGGTAAACGAAACTGTCAATGACAATAAAAAAAAGTGCGAAAAATTTTCACAACAATAACTCTCATAGGGTAGGAGGTTGCATAAAATACAAGTATTCAATAATAATGCAAAATAAACATAAAAGAAAATATGGCAACGCTGCTCCTTTTATTGTTTTAACAAAATTGCAGTGAAAACGAAATTCAGCGCAGCGAATGCAGCGCACGTTTTCACAATAATGCGTTCGAGAATAATTTTCACACGACGTACACAAAAATAATAAACATTCAAATTGCATTTCGGAATACAATTCTGAAGAATTGACACTGTACAGGGGGGGAGGAAACGGAGCGAAGTGGAAATGTTGAAAAAAACGTAAAGCAAATAACTCTTTGTGTAAAAACGTGCACTTCTTTTGTGTGTCCCAATTTAAAATTTATTTTCACTTTTTATTAAAACAACATTTTGAGTGATACCAAAACAAAGCATCTATTTTTATCAAAGACCATTGTGCCAAAAAAAAAAAGTATTTATTAAGCTTTATATATGTTATATATAAATACAAATTTTATCGTGTTAAAAATATCACACAACACAAAACGGAAGCGTATACATTCACATCAAAATATTTATCCAGCTGCGCGACAATTTTGTTATGGCAACACTGGCAACAGTTGTTTATTAGTGCTTCCTACTATATATATCTCTACGTTTTTGTAGATTGAAATAGCACAGGTACATTCGCATGTAGGCTTCTACGTAGGTAGGTGTTACAAAAGTTTGTGGTTTAATTTCGTCAACGTTGAAATCGTGTTGGTAATTGGCAACACACTATACTCGTATGTATGTGTGCTGTAGTTTAAAGCACTCAATTGGCAACGCATGATAATGAGCTGCTGAAATGCGTCAAATGCGTGAAGGTAATTCACATAATTGTGGTAACATATTTTTCTTTGTGCCATCGTGACTCGCACGAAAATGTGTTTTTACTAAATTAAAAAAAAGTTTTTTTGTTTACCATTTTAAATTGAAGGCGTTTGTTTTTGGTACTGCACATTTTTGTTTTATTTCCCGCAATTTAATTTATACCACAATATGTCCGCCAAACATTTTTCGGAAATTTGATAAGACAGGATTTTTGAAATATATGGACACATATGAAAAAATATCAAGATAAAACTATTAACTTTTTTTAATTTTTTAATTGCCTTTTTCCAAAAACTTGTATGTAATGGGTTAAAGTATCAATTGAGCATCAACAGATTTAAAAAATAGGCATATAACGTCCGCAACGCGGGATTATCTACAAAGATAGTAGGTAAACATAACGTACACATGTTTTTTAGTATATATTTTTGGAAGGCATTGTATGCGATATTCATAATTAATTAGCCTTAAACTCCAGCATTTAAGACTAATTCAATCAAAATATTCACAAAAGAGGGGAAGCTTAGTGAGAAATCCTTGAAAAAGACACTTCAGCAACTTTAACCTTAAGATAGAAACACACAAAAGCCTATGGTTTACTAAATAATAATTGAAAAGACTTAAAACACTCTACACTCTGTTGAAGAGCCTACAACTGGGCAGGGATGAAAAACCCAGCTGTAAATAACGAAAGAGCAACATATGGTGCATAATATTTAGGTTCATGGTGAAATCATCCCAGTCTTTCTCTCGAATAATTTAAATAAATTTAATTTTATATAATATCCCCTTTTAGTCGGTTTGAACAAACAAATGTCTCTTATGTGCAATTAATTTTTATAAGAACAGGAAAAACTTGAACATTTTACCATATGATATTTTCCTAGCACACAAATTGAAACACTTGAAAAACAAAAACAACACTGGCATATACATAAATATTTATAAAACATATGAATTTTATACAGACTACCAAAACAACTGATGGCACATACTCTGTATGTTTGTATTAGCAATTCTATGCGCACTATCAAAAACACTACACACAGTTAAGTACATATGCATATGTGTGTTCTTTTATAACCTCAATAACGGACACCAAATGTTTGCAATTTTCATAACATTTGAATTTCAGGACTCAATAAAATATGAAAACCACGACAAACATACCTATGTATAGTAAAAGTACGCAAAGCTCATTGCTATGCCTATGTGGAAATGTGCTGCTGATGAGCAAGTTGTAGTTAGTACACGGAAAGGAAAGTTTTATAATTTTTGTATTATTTAACAAGAAATCAACTTTTTTTTTATTTATTTTTATTTTTTCTTAGCAATTAAATAAAAAAAAAAAAACAATCTATTAAAATTACAAAAAATAGTTTTTTTTTTTTGGGTTTAGCATTGGGGAAGATTTGAACCAGGCGAACTTGTCGAGTGATAGCCATCATCACCACTGGCATCATTGTAATAAAATTTGCCGAAATTCAATTTGTTTTAAAATGACTTCTACGAAATTATCAAACAAAAAACAAAATTTGCCATACTGTTTAATAAAGTTCAATAGAAAAACTGTAGTTCATAACTGAGTCGAAATATACCCAGCTTTTTTGAAATTTTTATATGATTTTCTATAGAAATTATCCGTAAATCTGTCGATTGCACGCATTTTGCAGCCCGATTCTGGTTATAAATAAATATATTTTTCTTTCCGTGTAGCTTAGCATATCATTGTAGAGACTTTTCTCTACTGGCTTCCTCTTCACAATTTAACTCCTACACTTTTATACTTGTGTGCGCGCCATCTGCTTGTAGTGTGAGTATTTGAAAAACGTGCTCTATGTAGTTGCAAAAATACATTCATTCGTATAAAAATAATTTTAGACCAACAAACTACAAAATTTAAATGATTTTCCATCCCATTCGAAAACGCCCAACCATTTGTCGTACACAAAAAAAAAAAAAAAGAAAAACATTTGGCAACTCAAAAAACAAATGGTAGGCAGCCAGGCAATGTCATTGGGTAAAGGACAATTTAGAGCTTATACAAAAAGATACAATAGAAGACAGTTGTACGCGCTAGCAGAATGTATTTTTCGTAAATCCCAAGCAAATTTTTATTCAATTTCAAAGACAGCAGCTTAAAATTCTTCATCAACTTGACGCAAGAACGAGCGTGGGGAACGGGAGAACACAAGGAACGCAGACTGTGACACACACAAAAAGGACACAGTTGTATAGCATGAAAATTCAACTGGTGCTGCCAATAGCTGTCATATACACACGCATGTTAGCGTGACATGATTTTCAAAGACGCAACACAAGTTGTGTGACAGTTTTTAAGAAACGTTTGACGGGGTATCCTTTTGATTAAAATTTATTCAAATGCAATACGGAAGTGTGAAACATCATGTTAGAAAATATGAGTGATATTTAATTAAATTTCGCTTCATTTCAGATTTAATTGAGATCCTAGAACAAAAAAAAAAGCATCAACTAAGGACTTATGTTTGCTAATGAACAGGTTATCAAGAAACCGAACGGATATTAAAATGGCAAAAATATATTGACAGCTGTCTAATACAAGCTCTGATTCTATGTAATAAATATGCAAAAACGTTTAACAAAATCTTTTATCTTCTGATGACAGCAATTAGGCAGCAGTGCAATCTTAAAATAAACAGTGTGTCGAAAAAAACTTATACACACTTTTTCAGCTATAACTTATGCTGTGTCCAACGAATAATTTTTTTTTTTTTGAATCAATCACGTTAGCCTTTAAAAATATATAAGATATTATATTTATTCAAATTATTCATTTTCAATTATAATTTCTTTCAAAATGGACAGCGAAATAAAAGTACGTGATCAACAGATCTCAAGGTTCATAGTCACACTGTTTCAAAAGCCATTAAACAGTATAAAGAAGACTTAAACATTGCACGAAAATCTGGATCAGGAAGAAAAAAAGGTCCAACAAATATTGGTAAGGCAAAAGTTGTCGAACAACTCTTTCAAAGAGCTCCGAACACTTCTGTCAGAAAAGCAGCTCGTGTAGTTAAATGCTTTAATACTTTTGTGTGCAGAGTCAAAGTTAATGCTGGGCTGAAGTCGTATAAAGTTCAGAAAGTTCCAGATTGCAATGCGGTAAAGAACTTAGAACCAAAAAAACGAGCTAAAAAATGTAGGTCTAATTTTATAAAAAAATTAACGTGCTGTGTGATAGATGATAAAACCTATGATCTGGCAGACTTTTCACAACTTCCGGGTCGAGAGTTTTAGGTGGTAGATAGATGAGGTAATATTCAGGAACAAGACCGGACAAAAAAGCAAACAAAATTTCCTAAGAAGTTTCTTGTGTGTCAAACCATTTGCAGTTGTGCCAAAAGAAGCCAAGCATTTGTGACATCAGGAACGATAAATACAGAAATGTGTGCCTAAATTTTTCTAGCCCAATTTATCATTATGCCACTATGGAAAAATGGCCCTTGTTGGATGCAAATAATAATCTAAATTTTGTGCCATGGGAGACACATCCACCTAACTGTCCAGAACTCCGGCCTGTGAAGAGATACTGGGCGCTCGTGAAAAGGGAATTGAAGAACACAGGAAAGTTATCCCAGGACATGTCTGCCTTCAAGCGTAAATGGAACAGCTCAAAAAGGTAACGGAAACAAATATAAAATCGTTAGTGACAGGATTTCCGAAAAAGGTGGATAGATTAATAAATTCCGATTAATATTCCAATATTTTAATGTTTAATGAATTTCTATATTATATTAATAAAATCACATATTTTTAAGAATTTTTAAATTGAACGGTTAATGTTATATTTAACTTTAAGCGTGCATTAGTTTTTTCGACACACTCTTTAATTTTTAATGAATTTTCGCTACAAAAATTATAAAACTTTTCTATCCGTGTAGGCAGCCGGGTGTCATTTCCAAGTGATATATTTGAGGTTGTATACTCGAAAATGGCATTTTTAAACAATTTCTTAATTTATCTACAAAACTCACAGAATGCAGCTACTTTTTCTTTAATTTCAACATTTAGTTGCAAAGTTATGGCAACATTAAATCCAAAATCTCCTATTTCGTTCTACTTATAGTAAGAAACTTATGCAAACCGTAAAATTAACATTGAAGACATGCAATTTAAAGCCATTTCAACATAAATCTAACAACAGTTGAGGCTCAAAATACAAACATTTTTTATTTGTTTTTAAAGTCCGCCACAAAGCCCTTTCATTTTTATATATACGCCCTAAAATTATCACCTTTTCGAATCCTTTCGTTAGCATTGTTGTCATTTTCATTGTCACTGGCATTGTCATCGTAGCCGTTGTCGTTTTTCCCCGTTAAAACGCTTCTAATTATTTCATTTTCAAGATTTACATTTTAAATATGGCTTTGTCGACATTTTCTCACAAATTATGCCATGCAAAATACGCACTCGTCATCATTACAAGTCGTTTGGTTGCTACACTCCATGCTGTTACTGCAAATACGGAGCATCCTTTTTCTTACATTCGTTTTCGTTCTTTTGCTCCTGCTTTCTCTGGTAGATTTAACCTAATTAAGAATGTTCAACAGGACGTCTTTCGAATACAAATGAATTTTCTGCCTATGTTGATAATTCTTTTTTTTTTTTCTGTTTTGCTTACAAATGACAGTGACGACAACAACAAAAATAGCAGTGGCAGTGATGAGGATAACAAAAATATTGCCCGCAACGTTGATAAGGATCACTTTACAGGAATATTTTCAGTGGCGTATGTAAAAAAATTTTAATATTTTGAATATTTTCAGGTATTCAACATTTAAGTAATGCATCGAAACAATTCACTTAACTAGGTGTACTCTTAAGTAGTTTGTGAATGAGTTCAATATACTTTTAACGGTTTACTCCCTCTTCTCTATGTTAAAACGTGCCATCTGCACTTTCGTTTGAAAACATAATAATTTTTCTTCAAAATTTTTACATTCGAAATACATATTAAGTATTTAAGTTAATTTTTTAACCATGCAAATACATCGTTTTATGTGTTCCAGTATCGCCAAATGGTCAAAATTCGACAACAAATACATTAAATCGTTTAAGTACCTTTTGGACACTTTTGGTACTTTTTGGACACTTTTGGTACTTTTTTGCTATACGATACTAAATAAGAAAGCTCATTTATCATCCCTGGTATAATGAAAACCGAAACGTAAACAAATCAAAAAACCTGGAGTCAATGTTTTGATTATGTCTTTCTCTTTGTGCTTCATCCTATTTTCGGCTCTGTGTGACCGCGTATATTGTTGCTGTTAATATTGAAAAATTTGTATTTAATTATCCCTGGCTTAAAGGCAACATATTGAAATAATTTTAGCTTTATGCCTATCTAAAAAAGTCGTACTCCATTTCAAACATATTAAAAAAAGGGTCAGAAGTTTCTGTCTTTTCTAATTAAACAACTTTCCTGTTAAAAACTCAGCTTTTTAATGTGAAATATGTATGTCAAACCTGTCGAATAATAAGTTTTCGGTCAAAAAAAGAGATAGATATTACATTAGTCATACTCGAATGGGACAGTCTTATAAAAGAAATTATTTCACCCTTTAAGTGTCGCCTCAACACGCCAATGCCAACAGCCGTCACAAAACATTATTTCTTAAAAATTTTGTTAACTTGGCATGAGTCAGTTTGAGCTGTTTATTTTTTTTTTTTTTTTGAGAAAATGTTTGTGCCTCAGTCACCATATTAATTTAAACAAATGTTGTCAATGTTTATGTTGTTGTTGTTGTTGTTGTTGTTGTTGTTGTTGTTGTCACTGTAGTTGTCGTTGTTGTAGCAACAGCCGTTGTTGGATAGCACACCGCTTGTTGAATATTTATATTGTCGCAGCATTTGTAATTTTATACAAATTTCTAAGGATTTAAAGGATATTTGACTCCGCACTTTGCCGTCATTGTGCGCAGATAAAATATGAAATGGAATTTTTGTAAAACGATAGTGGAAGGAATCTAAATTGATTTCAACTGTGACAACTTCTATTATTTTTGTTTTATTAAGATCAATTATTTTTAAGTCAAATTTAACTTTTAATGAACTTCTGTTCCTTATTTTAGTAATTACATTTCTTTTAAAATTTGTTTTTTAAATCAAGTTTTACTAGAAAAAGTTACTAACTTGAAAGTTATGTGTGAAAAACTTGGTGTATGAAATTCTAATAGTGAAGGATGAACTTACCAATGTCTAAAACCACCATTAAAAAATATTCACGAAATCTTACCTGAAATAATAAGAAGAAAAGAATTCTTTAGAAAATGTCAGTGATAGTCAGGGTTAAAATGCGAGTATAAACCCATTTTAAGCGCAATATTTTGTGTGCAAGTTTCTGGGAAGTGATAGATGCGGCCCAGACTAACAAAAAAATTGCACGTGGGGGGATCTAAAATGTACCCCTAAGAAGTTTAAGGTTTAAAACTGATTTTCTGATTTGTTTTAACCCTTTCGAACCGGTTGGGACAATATATCCCAAAAATTTTTTAATAAACACATAACTCGGTTATTGACGTCACTCAAATTGAAAGAATTAATGAAATTTATGCAATTTTTAGTAATCACAATTATTTCATATAACCACTCCAAGGACATGATATCCCAAAAATTCAAATCAAAAACATCTGTTGGGTGTATAGACCGGAAGCGCCTCTGGCGGTGCAAATTTGAATTTAGAGACGGTTTTTGTTTTGTAAGCAAAACCATTTTCAATGTATTTTTTTATATTTTGGAAAATAAAAACAAGGACATCATCACAAAGTTTTCTTATATTGAAGTAGCAAAATTTTTATAGTTTTGATTATAAAACCAAAAACTACCATGCGAATTCTCAAGTGCTATATCTTAAATTAAAGGTAAGGACATGAGCACCATTTCATAATAAAATGGTTGTTGGAGTGAATAATGAAAATATCTTCTGGATGCGCTATGAACCAATTCAGTTGTTCTAGTTGAGGAAGTAAATTTAAGGAAGCGTTTAAATTTACAACTTGGCTTGGACCTAGGACTCAAATTCAATTTATTGAATTTAGAGACAATGAAAATGGAAGAAAAAAAACCAAGTGTAAATTTTCAATTCGAAATACAAGCTTTATTAAACGTCTTACCAGTTCGGAGGTATATGAACAAGAGATTTTATTATAGAAAGTAAAGTAAAATGAAACTTATTTTATAGCAAAATATTAGTTAATTTCGTTAAAGATAATTATGGCGGATGGCGTGAAGCGCCATCTGGTTTACATGTAATGATTTTCAATACGAAAAAGGTATGTTACATTATAAGAATTTTTGGCGTAGACATGCCGCCCTCCTTGAAGTATATATATCTTCAATAATAAAAGTAGAACTAATTCATTTCCAATTCATTTTTAAATCAATTCAATTTAAGATTTATACTAATTAAAAAAAATAATATTAAAAAATGTATCTAAAAATAGAACTAATTCATTAATATACATAAAGTTGCTTAGATATATACTTAAAGGGATGTGTAGCATTATTTATGTAGTAAGAGAGTGCATTTAAAGGGATTTGATGATGTATTTCATATTATGCCATATTAAAGCGGAATGGATCCTGAAAGAATCCAACCGAAAATTGTAGCTTGTGCAACGGGGAAACCGCCGTTGCTCGGTATCATACCTGGTTTCATGACCTTGGAGTAAAGATCTAAGCCAAGAACCACACAAATAGCCGCAGATTTGTGGAACTGCGGATCTGCTAGGACCAGATTTTCAAATTGTTCCTTAATGTCATCGCTTAAGGATTTGGATGGAGTCAGCATACTTATACGATGATCAACGCGAAGAGTGGCTTCAATTTTAATCTTTGGATTGATTTTTGCACGTATCACCACTGGACAAATAGTTTCATCGCCGATGGAATTTGTTGCCAGATTCAAATCTTTCACAGTAGATTGTGATATACGACTCAATGCTGTGCATGGGTCCAGAATAGCTCTGACGTTATGACATTTTCCTCGAACTTCCAATCTCAATACAATTGTTGGCATCAAAGCTACAACACGATGCGAAAGTATTGCTGAATAAGACGGCTTTTTGGTCTCTAATGATGTCTGCTTCTGAATTGTGGAACGATTTACACGAAGACGATCACTCATATGAAGTAGAGTGTGATGGTCCTCTTTGCAGTAATGACAACCCTTTTTGCTAAAGCAGGATCCTTTCGAGTGTTTATGTGCCAGACAGTTAGCACAATATTTATGTAGCAGCACAGCTCGCATTCTTTCCTCAGTGTTCATGGCGAGAAACCTATTACATATACGAAGTGGATGATGGCGATGACAAAGGCGACATTGGAATCGTACGAACTTTGGCGATTTTAATTTACGGTGAGCTGAACGCTTAGTAGTTTCGCTTGGCATGATCTAAATTAAGAACGGATAAAGATTAAGGAATAACATAAAGTAGAAACAAAGTGAAAAAAAGAATTTTGTTTTTAGATTACAATGGCGGTAGTAATACTAATTTTACTACTGGCCGCTTAATTAGACCTCGTTGGGTTAATATGTCAGCAACTCTAACCCGATTATCACTGCCCGAATAAAGTTTAATCACCCTACCAAGCCTCCATTCATTTGGAGGTAGATCGTCATCTTTCACAACAACCATAGCATTTTCTTTTATACTGTCTTGGGGATGTTTCCATTTATGGCGTTTATGCAGCTCTTTTAAATATTCGTTTTTCCAACGAATGCAAAAATGTTGATACAAGGCCTTTAATCTCTGCCACCGATTTATAATAGAAATGGGTGAATCTGATATTTGAGGATCTATAGGTGCATAAATGGGGCCTTGGATAAGGAAGTGCCCTGGAGTTAAGGCTGCATTGTCAGCTGGATCGTCTGACATCGGAGACAAAGGACGTGAGTTTAGACAAGCTTCTATCCGATAAAGTAGTGTCGAAAACTCTTCGAAGGTATATTTAAAGGTACCTGCTACTTTACGAAAGTGTGCTTTAAAACTTTTTACGCCAGCTTCCCAAAGGCCCCCCATATGAGGGGCACCAGGGGGAATAAAGTGCCACTGAAGATTCTGATGACTAAAACCGGATAGTATAGAATTTCGTGAAGCTTCAAGGAAATTTTTTGCTAGTGACTTGGAAGCCCCAACAAAAGTGGTTCCATTATCTGAATATAAATGAATCGGACAACCTCTCCTTGCGACAAATCTGTGAAAAGCGGCAAGAAAAGCTGGAGTAGAAAGATCGGATGTAGCTTCTAAATGGATAGCCTTTGTCGAAAAACACACAAAGACACACACATACCCTTTCGTAAGTGCAAAGGATCGCCCAGTGAAGGTTTTAATTTCGAATGGACCTGCAAAATCAAGACCTGTATGTGCAAATGGTCGGGAAATTTCTATACGAGCAGGAGGCAGAGCACTCATAAGCTGAGTGCGAACAACTTTTTTGTGAATAACACAAACCTTACAATTGTGAATAGTGGATTTTATCAGATTTTTAACTTTCGGAATCCAAAATTGGAGTCGTATCAAACGCAAAATTAACTGATTTCCACCATGCAAAGAACAATGGTGAGTAAACTGGACTAAAAGACGAGAAAGTTGGCAGTTGTATGGAAGAATTATAGGATGCCTTTCATCGTAAGACATCATTGGAGATGAAACTAATCTTCCACAAACTCGTATATGACCTTTTTCGTCGAGGAATGGATTTAAATTAAGTATGCTGCTTTTGGAACCTATATGTTGCTTTTTAGAAAGATTGTTATATTCTTCTGGATAGTGAACCTTTTGGCATAAGGTTATAAGTCGATTTTTTACATCATTAATTTCATCAGTAGTAATTTCCTCGCTCTGTCTGGTAAAGGAAGACTTATGGTCGTGGTGTGTATGATGAAAAAACCTTACGATATACGCTATTACTCTTATAGCTCTTGGAAAATCTGAAAAACGCTCAAGAATGTCTTCAAAAATGTGAAAAAACTGGAAAAAGGATTTTATTGGTTTTTTCTCAATTTCTGTTTCGGATTCAAATTCTTGAAGAGGGCTTGGCCAATTTTCTTTACTCAGTTTTAGCCATGGTGGTCCTTGCCACCATAACTCATTTTGAATCAGGTTTTCAGGAAGTATACCGCGACTTGCCAGATCTGCAGGATTTGTTGGTGAATCGACGTGGAACCAATTTTGATTTCCAACACTCTGGACAATTTTAGACACACGATTTGCTACAAACGTGGTCCATTGACACGGTGGTTTCTTGAGCCATGCAAGAACAATTGTAGAGTCAGTCCACATGAATGTTATATGATTTTGGACATCAAATTGTGGCACCAATGCATCCATCATTTCTGCCAAAAGCACAGCCCCACACAACTCCAAACGTGGTAAAGAAATAGTCTTAACTGGTGCAACTTTTGTTTTTGCAGCCAGTAAGTGCGTTGAAATGCCGTTTGAATTCTCCACTCTAACGTATATGGCAGCAGCATAGGCCTTTTCCGATGCATCGCAGAATGCATGGAATTGAACAATGTCCTCAGCTGAATAGTTAAGCCATCGTGGAATCTTAATATGATTTAAATGAGTATAATTTGAAAGGAATAAAACCCACTTTTTGTCACAGTTTGAAGTAAGATTTTGATCCCATTCTATTTTTTCAAGCCAAATTTGTTGCATCAGCATCTTGGCTATAATTATGCATGGAGCTAACCAGCCAGCAGGATCAAAGAGCTTAGCAATCTGAGATAGGACTTCCCTTTTGGTATATTCGGATTTTAGTTCAAATGGTGAAGCTTGAAAGAAAAAGTGATCTGTAGTAGCATTCCAGCGGACACCTAACGTTTTGGTTGCACTGCAGTCTTCAAATTGAAGGAAATCTTCTTTAAGAAGATGTTCCTTTGGAAGCTCAGCCAAAATTTGACTTGAGTTCGACGTCCACTTTCTGAGAGAAAAACCGGCAGAGGATAGGGCAGAAATGAGTTCGTCTCTTGTCTGAATTGCAGTGGCAATACTATGCGCACCAGCAAGTACATCATCCACATACATGGAATTCTTGAGAACGTAACTGGCCAGAGGATGCGATGCTTTTACATCATCTGCTAGTTGAAGAATTGTCCTTATAGCCAGGTACGGAGCACAATTGACACCAAATGTCACCGTTTTGAGTTCGTAATCTTGGATTTTGTCTTCAGGAGATTGCCTAAACAGAATTCTTTGGAATTGTGTTTGAGTAGGGTCAATGAGAATTTGACGATACATTTTTTGAATATCTCCATTCAGAACATAACGATAAAAACGCCATTTTAGTAATAGAAGGGTCAAATCGGTTTGGAGAGTAGGACCTGTATGTAGCAAATCGTTAAGGCTTTTGCCATTAGAAGACCTACTAGAAGCGTTGAAAACTACGCGAACTTTTGTTGTTGTCCTTTCTGGTTTTATTATTGCGTGATGCGGCAAATAAAAATGCATAGGACAATTTTCGAATTTAGGAGGAGAAACTAATTGCATGTGATCAAGGTCAAGATACTCACGCACTACTTCATCGTACTGTGCCTTGAGCTCTGGATTTTTGCACAATCTAAATTCGTTTCGCACGAACTGTGCGTTGGCAATAGAACGCGATTGACCAAGATTAAGAGTGTTTGAAAACTCGTCTTTGAAAGGTAGCATAACAATGTATCGACCGTCTGTGCTGCGCTTAGTGGTTTCTTTATAATTTTCTTCGCAAAAAGGGTCTGATTGTGAAAAGAATTGTTTTTGTGGAAGATCCTCCACCTCCCAAAAACGAGAAATTTCTTTGTCTAAAGACACTCCGTTGAAAAATGAAACAATTGTGGAATGAGAAGCAAGAGATTTTTGTGGAACTGGACCTGTCAGTATCCATCCAAAAATGGTTTCCTGAGCAGTGAGTGTACCATAAACGTTTCTCTTGATGCCATCCAAAATAATATTAGAAAAGATATCTGCTCCAATGAGAATATCGATATTGGAACTACAGAAAAATTTCGGGTCAGCAAATGGAATTTTTGGAAGTTTTGCTAGCATTGATGGATCCAGAGAATGCGAAGGCAAGCTTCCTGTAAGGTGTGGAACTACTAAGGCTTTTGCTTCAATAGAAAAACTTTCATTCATTGGAGACGATAGGATTAGTGTACACATCTTATGAACCTGAGCAGAAACAGCATTATTCAAGCCTGAAATCTGAGCCGATGTTTCATTGTAAGGAAGCTTTAGTAGCCTAAATAATTTTTCGGAAATAAACGTGCCTTCTGAACCTGAATCTATCAGCGCACGAGCTTGATAAGAAACTCCAAGATGTCGTATAGAAACCATAGCTGTCCCCAATAAAACACTTTTGGCATTCGTCGTAAAGCATGATTGAATGTTTTCATTGAAATTTTGAGCGGACTGTATTTGTAGTGCATGCGAACGTTGAAGGCCAGAAGTGCTTGGACGAGAACTTAAATCAGGAACAGTTTGGTTTGTGGATGGAAGGATTGGATCTGAATGAGATGAATCACGGTGCAATAGTGTATGATGACGCCCTTTGCACGTAAAGCAATTGTGTTTGCTTTTGCAGTCTTTTATAGAATGAGAACCGGAGAAACAATTAAGGCAAAGTCCAAAAAGTTTAATCTTTGCAGCTCTTTCGTTAGGACTTAGAGCTAGAAAGCGACTACAAAGCCGAATAGTGTGCTTTTCGTTAATGCACATTTTACATGGTGGAGAAGATACATTAGTAGCGTATGAATTAACCTTTTTATTTTGATTTCGAGAGGTTGAAGAACTAACTTTGCTTTTAGAAATATTTGGAAAAACTGAACCTTTGATATCGAAAACGGTTTCAAGCGTTTGATACCGGCTAGTAAGAAAGCTGTCTAAGTTTTTCCAATTTGGAATCTCAGTTTTACTAGAAAGTGATTGCTCCCAAAGTGATAATGTTGCTTCAGGGAGCTTAGTTGAACATAAATAAATGAAAATTGAATCCCAATTGTCAATATTAACATTGTACAATTGGAGAGCAGAAATGCAGCTGTTTATTTCCCTTTGCAGTCGTTTAATGGCTGCACCAGATTCTGTTGGAACGGAGGACAAATTGAAAAGTATGCGCAGTTGACTATTAACGAGGACACGTTTATTCTCAAAACGGTCTTTCAGATTTTTCCACGCAATACAAAAACCATCGTTAGTCAAGGGACACTTTTTTACAATATCACGAGCTTCTCCTCGTGTCTTCTGGTTAAGATGAAACAGTTTCTCCACTGGACTTAACCTCGGATTGTTGACATAAATTGCCGTGAACATGTCACGGAAGGAAGGCCATGAAATATAATCACCGTTAAAAATTTCGGTGTCGCAGGGGGGTAGGTGAAAACTGTGACTAGGACCATCGTTGGCTCTTCGATCTGGTATTGAGGGTGGAGGTGATGTTGATGTAAGCTCCTGACAATAATCAGCCATTTTTGTAACGCACCCGACATATACACTATATGTATTGTTATATTTGGTTTTGATTTGCTCCAGCTCCTCGCTAACATCCAGGTTTTCATCATTTTTTTGAGCATTTGTTAATTCTTGTAAGCACTTCGTATAACTTGACTTGATGTTCATCCAAATAGATTTGATTTCCTCACGATGTACTTCGATAGAATGAACAGAATGAGCTGCTGCCGACACGCTATTAAATTCTTGCTCGAATTCAACAAGCGAGTCGGTCAACTGAATGTATGGCATCAGAGTTTCCATTGTAGTTTGAATGAATTAAGCAAAGATAATCACAAAGGACGGAAATTATGTCAACCAGGAAGATTTGATGGAATGAATTACTAATTGAAGTCCCGAACCGATAAGAATAAACGATCTTTTTTTTTTTTTTTTTTTTTTTTTTTTTTGAAAACTAGCAAAAATTTGGTTGAAATTATCACTCTATAAATAATTTGTAGAGTTTTGTAAAGCAAAGGCGAAAAGCAATTAGGCCTTTTCTTGATGGATACCAAATCGTATTATTCAGTATAAGAAGAAAATAAAATTTGATCTTCAAAATTTCATATGCAGGTAAAGCTCAGATAACCAATAATAACAAATTTCAAAAGTTTATATACATTCATAAGTTTTGAATTTGAAAAAATTAATGGATGTTGAAATAATATGATTTACTTATTTGAAATAATTGTGGATCAGATAATTAAGAGTATAAGATCCAACAATGGATTTTCATAAAGCAATACAAAATTTTTAAATTTTTAAATCGAAATTTTGTTTTACTTTAGTGCGTTGACAGAACTACTGCTAATTTTCTCAATGTATGTATCTTTCTATTAATTACATGCGTTGCGTTATATAAATGAAATATATATTTATAATTATAAATTATATTGATGTTTTGATTTATTTTTAATCAGAAAAGTTTCGCTCAAAAAAAAAAAAAAAAAATTTAAAATGTTTCGTTTGTTTGCTTTTTGTTTTTGGATTCAAATGTTGCAAACCAAAAATTATGGATTTCGAAAATTCGTTGCTGAAATGGATGAAAATGACACTTTGATGGATATGAAACAAAGTGAATATGGAACGACGAACAAAAAAATGTTGCTGAGTTCTGTGTGTTTCGTATCAAATTGAAAGAAAAATGTTGCGAAAAGAAATTAGAAAAAATTAAAATTGTCTCTTTGATGCACTTCTTTTAAAACAGCAACAATTGTAAGTGTTGAGAGCTGAGACTCTCACTAGTGCAATACAAACTCTACACTGAATTCACGTAGCAACAACTAGTCGGCTTAACGAGTGTAGACTTACTCTATGTCTCACTCAACACAATTTAAAACTTTGAAAGTCAAAGGGGCGAACTTATGTACATATATACATATAGCAAATTTTATGTACTGTTTTGGCGCCTTTTTCTCGACATGTATATATCATCAATATATAGAAATTTTTTCGCACAATTTTTTTTTTTTTTTTTTGATTTTAAGCAACACAATTAAGTGATTTCTTGTTTTAAATTTTTTTCTTTTGAAATTGACCCTATTTCAAGGATTTTGACTTTAATTTTTAAACACTATTATTTTTAATAATTTTTATTTTATAGAAATTCTTAATTTGCGAAACTTTTCCACTTTTATATTTTTATTTTTTGGGACATTAATAAAAACTCACGTATTAATGATGAAATATTTGTATTTTTTGTTGTGGAAATATTATTTTTATATGTCAAAAAATTACGTATTTTCACACGCGAACTGACCACAAAAAAAAGCACGGGGGCTATGGACGGAATGCACTCTCTAACTAAAATATGATTAATGCGTACACACCTGATAACTTGTTTTGTAGACTTTGGACAATGTATGTAATTTTTCTCGCTGAGCTTGGAAGACGTTGTGGAAAGAAACAAAACTGGATTTGAGTTAACTCCTCTTCTTTGTTGAAATTCTCTGAACTGATCCGGCTCGATATTGGACCATATGTTGGAGTGAATAATGAAAATATCTTCTGGATGCGCTATGAACCAATTCAGTTGTTCTAGTTGAGGAAGTAAATTTAAGGAAGCGTTTAAATTTACAACTTGGCTTGGACCTAGGACTCAAATTCAATTTATTGAATTTAGAGACAATGAAAATGGAAGAAAAAAAACCAAGTGTAAATTTTCAATTCGAAATACAAGCTTTATTAAACGTCTTACCAGTTCGGAGGTATATGAACAAGAGATTTTATTATAGAAAGTAAAGTAAAATGAAACTTATTTTATAGCAAAATATTAGTTAATTTCGTTAAAGATAATTATGGCGGATGGCGTGAAGCGCCATCTGGTTTACATGTAATGATTTTCAATACGAAAAAGGTATGTTACATTATAAGAATTTTTGGCGTAGACAATGGTTTTTCATAAAATCTCAAAATTTCATAAACCTAAAACGCGAACTTTAAAGTATGAGGAGCCATAAAATGAAAAAAATCACTGATACACAGAATAAATTATGTATCTTTTTATTTTCATAACCTATCAGAAAAACTTTATGAGACCCCAGGGACATTTTTTGTGTTACACTGTGTGATTTATAATTTTTAATTTTCAATCATTAGTTTTTAATTTTAAAACTTAAACTTTTTATTTTAAAATTTTAACTTTGAATTTTAACAAATCTAATGAATACAAAAGTAACATTCTTCATTGAAATGGTCAATCACACTAAATTCCAATTCCAACTGAGGACATAGAAACGCAAATGTATTGAATAGAAGCCTTACAATTGCAAAATGTTTAGACTCTGTTGAGAATTCTGTTCGTTAAAGGCTTTTGCCACAAAAATGCACTGATATAAACAGACGTATGATATTTCAACAGACAGGATGTCTGTCAGTTAGAGAGATATGCATTTAAAAGTGAATACTTCAAAACGAACACATTTACACAAAAACTAAAATACTAAGCGCCAAGAACTCATACAGATACAAAAGCAAGCATAAGATTCAGTTGCAGCTACTAATTTGTAAGTTTCAGGGCATATTGTTGTTGGAAGCTGCAACAGCCACAACATTTGAACCATCGGAATCATAACTATCTCCATAAGGCACAACATTATCATCATCAGCAACATCACTGACAGTAACAGTAAGAGTGGAAGCATCCATAACAGCACTGGTAGCGATACGCAATAACAACAGCACTATTAGCTGCAATGAGCGTGTGTAACAACTCCAACAACAAACATTATTGTCGGCACTTTCCACAACACGAATAATTACAAAAACACAAACACGTCGACAACTGATTGTCTGCTTCATCATCACCAACATCGTCATCATCGGCATTAGCAGTCAGAGCAAACATCAAGCTTGAGATGAAAGTGACTGTTTTTGTCAGTCAACTTCTGGTTGCAATTCAAAAAAAAAAAATACGTTAAATGCAAGCAACTATTTATTGCTACAATTGCAGCAACAACAACAGCAAAAGCTACAGAAAGTTGCTGTGTTGGTGGTGGTAGCTTGCGCCTTGAAATCATGACTTTATTATTTAACGAACGACTGAATGAATAAGTGAACTCATGTTTGCTGTCAACTTGAAAATGAACTCTCTTGACTTCCTCATCACGTTGACAACATACACTCTTCAAAAATCATCTCTTTGACAGTTTTATCTGTATCATGTGAATAGAAAGGATATTAAAAAATTTCTAATATTAAAGATTTACGGTTTTTGATTCAACTAAATGTTGCTTTCATTCTCGTCGTACTCACTTTATTCAACAAAAAAAAAAATAATAACCCTTCAGAAAACTTCCGGAAATTTTTAGATTTCCTTGTGGACCCACACATTGATTGCAAATAAAAACTTCTTTAAATACTAGATATTTGGCTTTTTACTTAAAAAAAGATATTTGCAAAGGTTCAAGTTTATTAAAAAAAAAAAAACATTACTTAAATGGGCCAGTTAAAGTCCGATAGAAATTTATGCGAATAACTAAGGATTCTCTTTACACTCTTCTGGAAGATCATTAAATATCAAACCCCTTCTCAATGAACTACCAACTATTCCAAGCGAGTTTTGTGTGCTGCAGTGTGGTTGACAACGCCTTGACGTCAGATCCTTCTCCTCCTTCTCTGCATTACAAATGGAAGGACAAAGTGAATATACCCAGGATGTCGGGTATAAAAAAGTAATATGCACAATACAAAATGTTGCCCGCGGTGGGAATAGAACCCGGGTTTTTTGTTTTTTTTTATGTGTTGCTGTCTTTCTCTTCCTCTCTTTTTTAAAAATACTACTCAAATATTAAAAAAAAAATATGTCTCTGCAAACATTTTTTGATATTTGATTGCTTACTGCAGTTTTACAAAAAATCATTGTGTAACCGCTTCTAAATTTCTATAGAAACATTTATAAGAACATTTAGAAGTTCTTTCATAAGAAGCGCTTGATATTTTTCCACTTGGATATGCACATGCGCAAACATAAAGTGCATGAAAAAGTCTATAAAATGCAGTCATCATTTCAACGAAAAATATTCGCAAAAAAACAGCAAAATGTTTGTTCACTCAATTCAGGATAATGCTTGTATGTGTAGGAAAAAATATTCCACTGTGTGAGCTACTGTTATTGGTAAAGGTGAAAAAACGATAGTGGCAAATAAATTGATACAGTGGGATGCGCAAAAATTTAAATCATATTAAATATAAAATTTTAGCAACTAAAATGCAGTGAAATGCAAAAAAAAAATGTATTGGCTGTTGAAGTTATTCCATCAATCATAAAAACACGAATGTCATTAGCCAAGTGAACTTTTTTCTCTTAGCACTTAAAATTATAGCAAATGTACTTTAAACTGGAATTTGTTGATTGTACAAAAAAAAAAAAAAAATACATAAGAGTTATTCACGATCTAGAGTAACGAGCTGAGTAACAGGGTAAAAGTGCACTCAGTTACTCTGAATTGTGAGCATACTCAATACTTTGCACGTATATTTGCTTTTTGTTTCTCAAAATAATTTTAGCTGACAACAAAAAAAAACTAGTAAGGGTGTTAATTTTGGCCTGGCCAAAAAATAAATACCCTACACTGCAGTATTTTGAAAATTTTGCTTATATGGGAGGTGCCACTCCCTCTTGTCCGAGTACACCCAGTTTTTGTTCAGAGCTTGCATTTATAGTTTTTAGAGTCAGAGTGAAATTTTGTTGGATTATCTCAAAAAACTCTTTCAGTATAGCATTTTGAATCTTTTGCTTATATGGGAGGTGCCACGCCCACTTATCTGATTTCACCCAATTTTTGCTGAGAGCTTTCATTTATAATTTTTAGTGTCTGAATCAAATTTGGTTCGAATATCTCAAAAAACGCTTTCAGTAAAGCGTTTTGAAGCTTTTGCTTATATGGGAGGTGCCACGCCCTCTTGTGCGAGTACACCCAGTTTTTGTTCAGAGCTTGCATTTATAGTTTTTAGTGTCAGAGTGAAATTTAGTTGGATTATCTCAAAAAGCTTTTTCAGTATATCATTTTGAAACTTTTGCTAATATGGGAGGTGCCACGCCCCCTTGTACGATTTCAATCAATTTTTGCTGAGAGCTTTAATTTATAATTTTTAGTGTCTGAGTCAAAGTTGGTTCGAATATCTCAAAAAACGCTTTCAGTATAGCGTTTTGAAGCTTTTGCTTATATGGGAGGTGCCACACCCTCTTGTCCGAATTCGCTCAGTTTTTTATCAGAGCTTGCGCTTACAATTCGTAGTACTTATATGTATTGTGGTTGCATTGTCGTGAAAAATACTTCTAAAATTGCATTTTGAATATAATTTTTGTATGGGCGGTAGGCGTGTCCGTTGACCGATTTTGCTCATTTTCAATCCCCCGAGCTAACTTTGACGACGGAGGCAGTGTACCAAATTTCATTGAATTATCTTGCTCAGTTTTCCCAAAAAGTGTATTTCAACACACAGCCAGCCACCCAGCCAGCCAGCCAGCCAGCCAGACAGACGGACATGGCTATATCGACTCAGGAGGTGACGCTGATCAAGAATATAACGAAAATTGCCTCTCAATCATAAACAAATTCAAACGTTTCTATAGAAATAGAAATAGTAAAAAAAAGGCAAAAGTGTAAGATTATTTTACACAAGAAAATAGCTTGACTAAAGGGGTAAAATAGTAACAGAGTAACTTACGTATATTTTGTTGTTGTGGTTGTGCACTGTTGCCCTGTTACTCTGTTACTCAGGACATTACTCTAGATCGTGAATACCTCTATAGATTTATAAAAAAACTAAAATATTTCGATGTTCGAGCAATTTGGTTGAATATTAAAAGAAAAAAAATATTAAAAGCTGCTTTTGCAAAGTTTTAGGTACAAAAGTTTGTATTTTGAATTTTATTTTTGTCAATTACAGCACAATATATGGCGAATAAAAAAAATTGTTCCAGACAAAAGTGTCGTATTATTGAACTTAGAGCCCGAATTCGCAAAAAATTTGGGGGTTCCCATATCAAATTTTGGAGTTGCCCCTCCCGCTGATGTTGATGGGGCTGTCAAGATTGTTGTCATTGAAGAGCTTTCTTGAAATAATTGGCAACATGTTTTTTTGTTTTTTGATTAAGCGTGCAGCTTCCAAAATATTTAACAGTTCTGTGGCTGTTGAAGACACCCTGTATGTCATACGATGATAGCACTAACAAAATTACTGAACCGAAAAAAAATATAGTAAGCTATCACATTGTACGACTTTTCTGCCAAATGAAATGAAAACGAATTAAAAGAAATCAAAGTACAAATCAAATTGAATCTGATGAAGCTAAAGTGTTTTACAATGATTTTTCGCTGATTTAATGCCAACATGACAGCAAAGAGTGCGCAATCAGCTGAACACAAAAAAAATTCAAAAAAGAATCCATAAATTTTCTAGTAACAATAAAATATCGATGGAAAACTGAATTTAAAGAAGAATTATGACCTACAGGAATCAATGCAATCATCATCAGTTTCACATCATGGAATTTCAGCAACAGCATCGGGCGCAATATGGAAATTTTAATGAATGCAACGCAATGAAACTCGTAAAAATCAATTAACTGTCTGATATTCGCTGAAAATTTATTCCATATATGAAGCTATTGCATGCCGTTGCTCTAAAATGCAAAAGTTCAAAAAAAATTTGAGCATTTAGGGTGCCTTTTTCGAACAAGTGCAACTATCTGTGTATGTATGTTTGTTCAACAAGGAATGGATATGTATGCATGTATTTGCAGAAACATTCAATTCGTTGAAAGTCATTGATGTTGTACATTACTGACAAATCCCTTACAGCAATTTCTTGATGTGCATATGGGGTATTGTTTGTCTGATTTACAATTGAGAAGTATATTTTTATAAAACACTTTTGGTCAAACAATAAAGTTATGATTTTAAAATTTTAAGTGCTGAAAAAACTTTTTTCTTCACTTATGTGTCTCAGAATCTATTAATTACATCAAAAAAATTTTCATAATGAAAACTGAAGATATCTGATTAAATTTATTAAATACTTATTTAAAAGTTTTTTAAATTCTTCAAATAAAACGATTTTTCGAACAAAACTTCATGACGTCCCATTTCTGGAACAATTACCTTTATGTTATATAAAGGTGATTCTACAAAATATGTACCATTCAATGTCTTGGGGCTCAAAAGCAAGTATAAGTTTAAAATTTGATATTTTAAATATTTAATACAAATAATTAACAAGAACTTCTGTTCGAATAGCTTAAAAAAAATTCTTAATAGTAACCATGAAATTATAACATAAACTGTTAAAAAGTCATTCTCCGTCCAGTCCCTAACCGCTTTTTAATGCACTTAATTTGCCCGTTTCGAGTTTTACATTGTTTTCAAAGAAAAACTTATATGAAAAATTTATTGTATGGGAGAAGGGGGAGGTTTCGACACCCTAACAAAAAAGTCCTTATATCTTCCAAATGCAATTGTGCATGTTATAGATAGACTATGCATGAATATGTGTGCTTCTTTTATAAATTACAAAAAAATCGATATATTTGCAATTTTCGGAAATGTGACCAATAAACCAAAGTTAAAATAAATGACGAATTCTCCCACTTTTGGGGAGGCTTCGTCAGTCATATAAATTCTTGATTCCCTTGATTTTTTGAAACCTTCAACGTTTTGAATGTAGATGGTAAAAGACGAATTGCTTCCGGTGATACAATGGGAGAACGAAAATCAGGGATATCGTCTTCAATCGGGGCCATGTCCAGCAAATCATTCGGACCAGGAAGGTCAGAGCCTTAAACGAACATAATTGAATCATATGTATAAATTTCAGTAGTCGAATCCTTCCATTTACACTTGACGAATCCTCGCTTATCCACATGTTTCCAAATTTCCAAAATTTCACAGTTATCTTTTATTTATTTTGCAAACCTTAAATGAAGTATTAACAGTAATAATATATTTAACATTTTGCCATTCTCCGCACAGTAATTCTCTACCCGGTTTTTTTTTTTTTGTTAGTAGGTATTGTTTAAACCATTTATTTAGAAAATAAAAATTTGAATTTAAACTTAAAGTACTTAAATAAACTTTTCAAAAATCCAATATAATTTTTAGGGTTGCCGCATGCATGGTTTTTTTCGAAAATATTATGGAATTCTTACATTTTTTTTAACTAAACGAGAATTTTGGTTTCAAAAATCGCTCAGATAAACTTTTTTTAAATTTTACAAAGCTTTAGGTGTTGCCACCGGTTATTTTTTTTTTTAGTTTTGTTTAAACCAAATTTTGGTTCAATAAATTTTTAACGATTAAAGCGTCGATCAATTTTTGAAGGTTTATACTATTATTTATTATAATAATGTTGAACCTAACAAAAAGTAAGATTTAAATGAATTTTCGAAAAAAAAAACATCTGGCAACCCTAAAACTTTATGCTGAATTTTTCTAATACCACATATTTTTGTTATAGTTATAATTGTTGTTGTTTATATAGTGCTTTTGATTACAAAAAAAAAAAAACTAAATTGTAAACTTCAACATTTAGTGTAAGTTTATACTCCCAGCAGGGAAAATTCAGAGTCATGACAAAGAATCGCGTTCGATTGAGACAAAGGCCCCATGCTTCACCTACTTGAGTGTAAGAGAATACAAAAAAACCAACGACAAAAATATAAAACTTCTTTGGCGATGTGAAGAAGAGATAATAAATAATTCTACCTTAACACTTAAAGTTAAAACAATCGTTTCCATATACAGAGTGTCTCAAAAAATCCCAGAACGGTCAAATATTTTATAAGCTGCATTTTAAATCAAAAAAGAAGGAAATACGTGCCCAATAATTTTAAGAGAAATATTCAACGATAATAATCTTGACCCCCATCACCACCCGCGGGAGGCTGAGGCAACTCCAAAATTTTACAATTCGTCTTAAACAATTTTTCTATTCTATATAGATGGCGCTGAAATTGAATAAGACAAAATTAAAAACACAAACTTTTGTATCTAAAATTTCGTGAAAAATGCTTTAATCATAAAACGAAACAACATGTGTCCAATATTTTTAAAAGACCCGCACGACAATACATTTGGTTTCTTTTTAAGCCCGATAGAACTTCAAATTGTTAAAAATAAGACAAATAATTAAATTAAATTAATTAAAATATTAATTCATAACATTAATATTTCAAAAACAAATTTTTTCGAACTTTGATCTTGAACAACTTTTTATGCGAATTCAATTTCGCAATGGACTTTTCACAATTTATTAACCATGCATAAATAAAGATTTTTTAAGTGAAAAAATTTCACTTGTATTTTTTTGCAGAAAATTACGGACTATATTTTGTTAAATTTCTAAAGGTAGTCGCCATTTTATGGCCGCGATTTTTAATTTCAAAATTTACTAAAAAATTCCCGTTGTTCAATTGAAAGATCTTGCATCGTACGACCCACTCCGAGCATTTTTGAGATCATTATAAAATAAAAACATCATCAACGAATATTTCGTATAAATCGATGTTGCGCGACCTTTAGATGATCTTCAAAATAACTGAAAAAATCTCAGTTCACTTTTATGACACACCCTCTTTCAGATTCTAGGGCGTAATCCTGAAAATTCTAAAAATGTTTTTTTCTTTTGAATGATTTTCACAAATTTAAATGATTTTAATTTGCTTATAAAGACAGTCATTTTAGAATATTCCATTAATTGACTGTAAAAGTTCGTATTAATGGAAGTTTTTTGTTTTGTCTTATATTCTCCAGTGTCACATTTTCGAACTGGGCATGTTTTCGCTTTGAATACATACTCACTCAAACAGCCAGTAAATAATTTACCCATATGCGCCTCACATATACATACAAAAAGCAAACTTTTTAAATTTGTTTGTATGTAAGTTTTTAAGTGTTTTTTGTTTCAAAAAATGGCGTAAAGAATTTTAATTTTTTCATAAAGTTAAATTTATCGTAAATAATTCCTTTTGAATTAAAATGAGTTCACTCACATACTGCGTAGAACGGTTACACGATTTTATAGAACACATATTAAACGAAAAAAAGAAATCTTTTTGTGGAGCCTTTTTTGTAAAAAAGCTAACAAGGAAAAATAAAACTTTACAACTTTTCAAAGGGTTCACTCATAAAGGAACTTAAATTTGCGTCAAGTGGTTACAAGTGACTGCCTAATTTAAGGAACTTTGATAATTGGCTGGAATAATGACAACATTTGAGTGGGTTTTACAAAAAAAGAATTTAAGCTTTAAAGTAATTTTTCCATTGAAAACCTAAGGAAACCAAAAAAATAAAAATCAAACTGAAGTCCTTGAGCACACCCACTGTTATGCTAGAGGAAATTGAAGCATATAAACAATGCCTTAAACGCTGGTTTATAAATTTCAATAAATATAATAACAGCAACAATAAGGATAATAAATCGAAAACAAAAGCAACAGGAACTCCAATGTTATACCATAGCAATAATAAATACAAAAATTCAACACTAAAAGGACGAAAGCCCTGGTGAAAAAAGGCGAAAACGAAAAAAACCAATTTGATTAATGGAAAAATTTTGCGGTTAATTAGTAGTAGAAACATTAAATAAATAAAACTAATTGTATAAGAAAAGCAACGAGCGAACGAGACCATAAGGGAGGACGACTGAGGACTGAGACTCAACGGCAAGACGGTCAACATAAAGGATCGCTGCTAAGTCAGCAACACACACACACATATTCACAGCTACACACAAAAAACTAAGAAATGAAATGAAAATAAAATGGGAATGAGACCATAGCTCTCGAAATGCAATGCAGAGTAATAACTCAACGCGCTGAAAAGTATGCTACGGAAAAAACGCGCATTACAACTACCATTACGACAAGGCGTCGAGAGGAGCAGCAGCTACATTGTATGTGAAGCAAAAATTATAGAGGATAAGACATAGCAACAACAACCGAACTACTCGAACTATACGGGGAAAAAAAAAAACATCGCTCGCAGCTATAAGCGTTAAAGCAAAGAGAAAAAATTTAAAAAAAAAAAACCGAAAAAGAAAAATTAAATAAAATAAAAAAGCACAAAAATTAAACGGAAAAGTTTAATAATTGCGGATGACGTCGTCGTTATTAATGAATTGTGCGGGGAAAATTAAATGAAAACAAAAGCAATGCCGTAGGAATGAGAGCACAAATCCAAAAGAGAGAAAGAAGAACGTGACTTAACGAATAAGCATGCCAAACGACGACGATGAAGGCGAATCTGTCAGAGAATGCAAGAAAATTATTTTAAGGACTTTTGTCAAATGCAAAAATTTCAATTCGAGAAATTGTTAAAGAAATGGAGCAAAATACATACATACATATATTTATTGAACTTTTTTCTATAAGTTAATTATTTCACAAAATATTTATGTACATATTCCCATATTTCTCTTGAAAAGTATTTAAGAAATGAGCTCAAATTTTTCAGCAACTTTTGAAAGAAAACTGTATTTTTTATCATTAATGCCATAAGCGGTTTTTGTACTAACAACTAACACGTGTCTGAAACACTTTTTTTTACTTTTTTTTCAACTTCGAATGGACTTTCAAAAAAAGTTCGAAAAAAGCATTTTTAGGACTAGCAAATCTTAATAGGCCCAACAATTATAAGTACACCCAGGGTATATTCACTGGCTGCCACGGGAGTAAGATAATTCGATGAAATTTGGTACACCACCTCCTTAGTTAAAGTGATCTCATAGAACTTAAAACGAGCAAAATCAGTCAACGGACACGCATACCACCCTTTTAAAAAATATGTTCAAAAAGCAATTTTATGAGCATAATTCACTATAACGCAATTAAAATGGACATAAAGTCTAAGGATGTTAAGTCCAAGCTTTAGGCAAAAACTGGGTGAAATCTTTAAAGGGGGCATGGTACCTGCCATCTAAGCAAAAGTTTGAAAATGCAAAGTGACATATTTTTATTTTTAGATAATCAAACCTAACTCTACGCATTTACTAAGGATATCAAACTCTAATCAGAAACTTTGTTCAGTCAGACAAAAGGGCGTGACATCGCCCATACACTAAAAATTTTCAAACTACTACTACTACTACTACTACTACTACTGTAATTTGAGTTATTTGAGGTAACGTACAAAAATTTCGCACAGGTACTATGAATAGTTAGTGGAAGCGCTGAGCAAAAACTAGACAAACTCTGACAAGAGGGTGTAGCCCCTCCCATACAAGCAACATTTTCAAAAATGTTGTTGTGCAAGCGTCTTTTTGAGGTAATGAAACCAAATTTCGCATGTAAACTTAGAATAGTCAACAAAAGCTCTGATCAAAAGCTAAGTTAAATTAGCGCCTTGTGGGCCTTTTTTATATTTTTCAGTCTACAGAAAAAAAAAATATATTGAGATAACTCGATTCGTTAAGAATTTCAAAAGTTTGCACAACTGTTATAAATCCTGAGTTAAGGCTGCAGGCCGCTTACTTACCCCTTATCTTATGTAAAATTACTGTGGTTAGCAAACTAGGTGTTGGATATATTGGGTGTTGGAATTAATTTTAAAGGTTTTTTTTTCGGTTTTTGAGCATTTATTTAGAAACAACGGTACAATGTATATTATTCAAAGTATTGTCCATCGTTAGCTACAGCATTTTCCCATCTTTCTGGCAGCATATGGATTCCGCGCCGGAAGAACGACTTGTCTTTTGAGGTAATACACGAATCGACCCATTTTTTGGTATCCTCGTAAGAAGTGAAGCGCTGCTCAGCCAAGCCATGTGTCATCGATCTGAATAGGTGGTAGTCGGAAGGGGCTATGTCTGGGCTATAAGGCGGGTGGGGTAGCACATCCCAATTCAGCGCCTCCAACGTTTCCTTGACGGTTCTTGCAACATGTGGCCGTGCGTTGTTGAAAAACCACTTTGTCGTGTCTTTTGGCATATTCCGGCCGTTTAACCTTTAATGCTCGGCTCAATTGCATCAATTGTTGTTGGTAGCGTTTCCCAGTGATGGTTTCGTTAAGTTTTAGCAGCTCATAGTACACGACACCCTTCTGATCCCACCAAATACACAGCATAAGCTTGGCACCATGAATATTCGGCTTGGCCGTCGATGTTGATGCATGGCCGGGTGGTCCCCACGATTTTTTTCGCTTAGAATTATCGTAATGGATCCACTTTTCATCGCCAGTGCTTCATCGTTGTGCTTCAACCGCTTTTTTCTTCAAATGGAAGCACAAAAGTAAACCTTCCCGCAAAATGCGTTTTGTTGGAACGAAAGTCGACATGTTCACAGAGAAAAAAATATATGTTGTTTACACTTCAGTGGAATGACACATACTGAAAAATGAAGCTTAGACAATGTGCTTTGCATTTATGAAATGGGGATTATGTCTTGGCACCGCCATAAAAAAAGGTTTTGTGCGATTTTCTAGGCAAGTTTGGGGTTTTCCGGAAAACACTTTTAATTTTTGATGAGTTCGAAACTAGCTCGAAATTCTTGTGTCAAATGATATGATCGCCAATTATTCTAATAGGCTCGTCTGGCTGAAAAAATGAAGCGAGCCCTTAAAAATGTTTCTGGGATTTTCCGGGGAAATTTAAGTTTTTCCGGAAAACACTTCAAGGTCAGCTCGAAACCAGCTCGAAATTTCTGCGTTAAAAGATTTCATCGCAAACTCTTTCCGCGGTTTCGTCTGGCTGAAAAAATAAACTAAGCTATTCAGAACAATTTTTCCGCATTTCCGGAAAATGAAAAAAATTACTGTTGAAAAGCTCGAAAATAGCGCGAAATTCCCAACCAAAAAACATCGAAATTCGTCACACCTGTATGGCTCACTTTATGCACCTAATTTATTTTGCTTCGGAATTCGACAGTTAAAATCAGTAAAACACTGTTCAATGATAAAAAAATATTTGAAATTGTGACGGATTAAATCGTGATTTCGAAATGATGGAAAAATTTTGTAAATGCTGTCTTATTATGCCAATAGCGTAGAACAATATTTGCATAGTCCGAACTCAGATAAAATCGATAGTCTCAAATAGGGGCATGACAAATTATTTAGGCCTATCATTGAATCAATCGTAGATATGAATTTCGTGAGATCTACGAAAATGCTATTATTGACTACAAGAAATTACGAACGTAACTTCGTAATTCGTCGGAAATTAAAAAAAAAAATTGAGTTTCGGATGGAGTAAGTGATCCCAATCGACGAATTTAGAATTCACTCGGAGCAATTCGAATTCAATGATAGCACTTTCGTAGATTTCACGAAATTTGTATCTACGATGGATTCAGTGATAGGCCTGATTATTAGTTTTTTAAGTTTTTTTTTTTTTAATAACCTAGCAGCAATGTATCAATGTGCTATTCTACTTGCTGAAATATTTTTCGTCAAATGAACATCATCTTAAATTTCAATTGAGCCATTCTATTAAAACAAAGCTGCTAATATTAGAAGATTAAAAATACCTTCACAAAATCTTTAATAAGTAAGCCCTACCTGCTTCTAATATTGCCTTCAATATGCATAGACAGTCTCTATACAAACATTCTCTGGAGCATTATTTCATTAACTTAGTTTGATAAAAACGGAAGCATTAAAAATATAATGCGTTTTATATGAGGCTTATTTAATTTACAGGGTGGCTGATTCGAACTGTTACCAACTTCAGATAGACTTATCTGACAGGTGGAACATGACAGCTGTCTAAAAATTGGCATGATGTTAGTTCATTCTATTGTCAACAAGTAACCAAAAGCATTTGCGCGTCCATTTATTGAAAATAAAAAATTTTCGAAATGGAATTCAAACGTAATAGTGTGATTGCTCTTTATTTGGCTGGAAATTCGTAACCAGCAATTGTTCGTGAGCTGAAACATTTAAAAGTGAATAAAAAGTTTGTGTATCGGACCATAACACGTTACAATGGTACCGGCAGCGTTGCCAAACGACATGGTGGTGGTCGGAAAATAACTGCAACATCACCAGAAATGGTTCGAAAGGTGAAGGCCAGAATTGAGCGAAATCCGAGACGCACTGGCAGACAAATGGCTGCCGAGCTGAAAATATCGCGTGAACGAATACAACACATATTGTCAAACAAGCTCGGACTAAAGGCCCTCAAGTTCCAAAAGGCGCATGATCTCACTCCTGCTCAAAAAAAAGTTAGGCTCGATAGAGCCAAGGAGTTGTTGCGCTTGCACGCCGTCGGAAATCTGTCACAAATTGTCTTCTCTGATGAGAAAAATTACTGTATCCAGCAATATGTAAACAAACAAAATGATCGGGTTTACTTGACAGAGAGGTCCTACGAAAATTTGAATGTTCGTTTGGCCACCAGGACGCAGGCACCACCGCATGTGATGGTTTGGGTTGCAGTGACTGCTGATGGGCGCTCACCACTCGTTTTTTTGGCCGCTGGCGTCAAAGTAAAACGCCCAGGTGTATCGTGAGTCAGTGTTGGAGGGTGCTTTACTACCGTGGGCACGCAAACATTTCGGTCGCAAGCCATGGACATTCCAACAAGACTCGGCACTGTCACACAAAGCTCGTGTGAATCAAGAATAGTTAGAAAAAAACGTTCCTAGCTTCATTTCTGCTCAACAATGGCTCTCAAATTCGTCTGATGCGAATCCGCTAGATTTCTCAATCTGGGGTATGTTGGACAGGAAGGTCTTGCCTAAAAAATACCAGAGCGTTGATGCGCTAAAAGTGGCTCTTCAACGAGAATGGCGCAAACTTCCACAAAATCAAATTCGTGCAGCATGCGACTCGTTAAGGCCAAAAGTGGCCATATCGAAAATCTCAAGTAGATTCTTAAAATTTGAACATTTCCCAACAATTATAGCGTTTGATCAATAAAATCTGTGCATGGAAACTAAAAATATAGTCTTTTGAATTGGTAACACTTCGAATCAGCCACCCTGTATATAAGTTTAATTCATTTTAGTGTTATATATTTCATTAGAAGGTATCCTTTGAATTTTTTTTTTTTTTTTTTTTTTTTTTTTTTTTTGATTCTTTTAGATGTTTATAATTCATACTAATAGCATAACAACCACACATAATATATAGCTTCTTTGTTATCATGTGATTTTTTTTTTTTGTTTCTTTTTGATGTGATATATGAGCTCCCACACAAAATATAAGTGTGTATAGCAAACCTAATGTTTTTAATAAAATCAAATCATATTTTATGTTAAAATTATTATTAAATATATCGTATGTGGTAACCAAAAGGGTTATATAAAACTACCCTTTTATGAAGCTCTCGTTTATGAAGCGTAAACGCAGCATTAGCATAAACACGTTAAACCAAACTTTAAGACCCATAACTCTTAATATACCAAATAATATCAGCACATTTCTTCAATGAAAATTTTGTCCATTTTTTACGTACGATTTAATGTGCCATAAAATACAAAAACAAAGTAAGGACGCTTAAATTTTAACATTTTTTTTTTTTTCTCTTTCATTTTGGTTAAAAAAAAAAAACCATATAAACAAACTATCGCACTCAAAATTCCAGCATTAATCAACTGGTTTATTTATATATTCTTGGCACACATACAGACCAATGGCGCAAAAATATTGACCCCTCCCCCCCCCCAACCAAATGAGTACCTACATTTATAGAAAGAAAAAAAAAGTGTAGAATTTTCGTTTATCTTTGCAATAAAAAGAATTTCAACTCTGGACTGCCGTGTCAACAGGCAATTAAAATAAAACAAAAACAATAAAAGCTACTCAGCCAACTAGAGCCGCATACTCATAAGATTCCAGACCCATAAATACATCCCTATAACGTGAATACTACGAATGGCAGGATATTTAAACAAAAAAGAAAAAAGTCGCGCGCGAATCGACTAAATTGCATGAAATCATCAAAACATTCCAAACGTAATGAAATTAGTAGTAGGCAGTTTGTAAGTAATAGTGTCGAGTTAAAAGCATACACAAAGTTATGGGGTATGTAATGCCAACGAAAAAAAAAAGAAAATCATTATAAGGACTCGCTGAAAGAATGCGGAGTAGTAAAAGTTGCAGGTGCCGCGCAACAAAAGAGCGTCTAAGGATGAAACAAACCAAAAAACTAAATTACTGTTATTTGCTGTATGTAGCGCTATTCTTAGCAAAAAGTACGCTGAACTTTACTAATTTACTACTATTTTTTGTTTTGTCGTCGGGTCTTGGACTTGAATGTTTTTAGCTTTGAAGACTTTTGTCCCTTGATAATTTTTGTTAAGGGTTGAATTACAATGCTGCTGTGTTGTCAGTAATAAAGTTGCGCTGTTAGCTGCTGACATTCATGTCTTTAGTTTAATTAATTTTTATTTTTGATATTTGTTTGGTTATCGGCGGTTTTAACCGTTTTTCGTGTGATCTAGCTTAAAAATTGCACACAACGTGAGAAGGGTTCAATAATAAACCAAGGGCTTTTCGATACGTTTTTGGTGAAAGTTTATAGTTGAAAGGGTCAGCTGATAATATGACATACATTCATGCGTTAAATATGCGGTGGCTGGACTTTTAATTGGCTATACGTTGGCTTGTCATTGACTTCTTGTATTTATTTTGACAGTTATGTATTGTTAAATTTCAGCCAAAAAGACGCTTTTTTATACCATTAAGCGCTTTTTCAGAAAATAGCTTAATTCATTTTTGTTAAAGGCATCGTTTAACCACAATATTCCTTACTTAACCATAATATTTAACTTTTCAATTGGATACAAACATTCTGGGTTATCTTACATTGATGTGAAGATATATCAGCTGCATACGAAGGACTAATTTTTTATTTTTTGAATGGGGCTGAGGTTCCTTTACATCAATAATTGATAAAGTTTAAATGTGAGTATTGTGAATATCTGATGCAGTTTGCCAAAAATTACGCTATTTACTGCTCTTTTTGATATAACTTTATATATGAATCTATAGAGCGAGTTTTGTACCTTAAAGCAAAGATAGCACAAACTAATTCGAATTTTTGACTCTATTCTAAAATTTTATACCCTACACCCCAGTTCTAAGCAGTAACTAGCCGAACACGGGCAAGGGGGCATGGTACTTCCCATATAAGCAAAAGATTTCAAATTTTATACTGAAATCGTTTTTTGAGACAATCGAACCAAATTTCATTCAGACAAGAGCAAAAACTAGGCAAACTAGTACAAGAGAGCGTGGCGACTCCCATGTAAGCAAAAGTTCAAAATGCTTTACCGAATGCGTTCTTGAATATCGATTAATTCACACAATTCCTCCCATATACTTAAAATTTCCAGACCGCTTTAGTGAAATTGTTTTTTGAGGTATTGCAAAAAAATGTCGCACAGATACTATACTATGATGGCAACGCATCCAATAAAATGTCATGGTGTTTTGACCAGACTATGTGTTTCCTAGGGACTTTGACGTCCTGAATCCGAATCCCGGATCCGTTTTTTTTCCAGAATATCTGAGAAAAAAGATTTAAAGGTCATATGGAGGTCAAAATGTGGTTCATGTGTCGTTTAGTGATAAATTCGCTAAAATTCTGAAACTAGTTTTTAATCATTGAGCTCTTAGGTCTTAAAAAGAAAATGTGAGCAAAGAGGATATCTCGGAACTAGTTTCGGAGATATAGCCTTCGGGAGATCAGAATATATATCTTCTATGAAAACCGCTATAAGTTCATATGACACCAATATTTTACAAATCCATTCAGGGGTTCTCAACTTATAGCGGTTTTCTTAGAAGATATATCCAGATCTTCCGATGGCTTTATCTCCGAAACTAGGTCCGAAATACCCTTTTTGATCACATATTCTTTTTAAGGACTAAAAACTCAATGATAAAAAATTAGTTTCAGAATTTTAGCGAATTTATCACTAAACGACACATGACCTCCATATGACCTTGAAATATTTTTTCTCAGACGTTCTGGAAAACGGACCCAGGATTCGGATTCAGGACGTCAAAGTCCCTAGGAAACACATAGTCTGGTCAAAACGCAATGACATTTTTTTTTTCTTTTTGTAAACCTGTGTAGTCTTTAGAAATTTTTAGACCAAGATCGAGACCAGTGTGCCATATAGCACTCGAAACAGTGCTTTCTACTTTTACATCACTGGTAGACTTTTTGGAAATTTGGTTTTTATACCCTACATAAGGCTGATTTTTTAAGGACAGACGCTTTTTGTATATTTTTATAGGCCGGAGCAGAAATGGGCACAGCTAGTTACTTTTGTAACTTGATACATTTTTGTTACTTGTTACTTTTGTATCAAGTATCAAAAATACTTTTAGTTACTTGTTACTTTTGTATCAAGTAACAACATTTTTTTTTTTGATACTGATACAAAAGTAACAAGTAACTAAAAATATTTTTGATACTTGATACAAAAGTAACAAAGTATCAGTAACAAAAAGTTACAATTTTGCCCATCTCTGGGCCGGAGTATACTCTGCTATCAAAATGCAAGCTAGACTGAGTTTAATAAGAATATCTCCTAAACTAAAAATCGTATGAAAAAACACTTCTTAGTCTTTTATGCAGGAAATTTTAAGAGCTACAAAACTGCCAGAAAAAGTTTTTCTCGAAAATTAATCGTAAGCAAGATATTTGCAAAAAATTGTTTTTTGTGACTTTTGACCGCGATTATCATGACACGGAAACACAAAATTATATTTAGTTTCTAACCAAGCCTTTAAAATGTTAAAATAAAGGTCTTGTTTTTCTTATTTAAGAGACCCTACGGAACAAAACCTAATCAATTGTAATATTTACATTTTCTAAATTAGGCTAAAAAAAATCAGCGTTCTGGACGTCTGTCGTCTCGAAATTATTTTTTGTTAGGAATAACTCTAATGCAATACATCAATGACAGACGCGATGCTATGGCATATGGTAGCATTTTTTTTTTTTTGCAATTTCCAAATTCGATAAAAAAAAAATCAGCTCGATATCAGGTAACACCTTACTTTTTCTTAATCACAAACATGAGAACTACTTACATACCATGTAAGTATCAGCGACGATGTTATCACATACCGAAATGGACTCCAGCTCCCTAACTATTACGCATATTCCCCACTTTTCTCCGCCCGTCTCTGTTCGCTGTCGTGCTGTATTGGCTTTTATTTACTTTTTATATAACACATTAAATGCGGGTTGCTTACCATCGGTATGGCTGTAAAGGGTTAAATTGCGATTAAGCCGCTTTTAATTGTTGACTTTCAGATGCGATTGAGCGGGTAAGCGTGAGCGCGTTTGACCATAAGTGATTTGCTTTCGGCTAACGTGGTTAATGAAGTAATTGCGTCATGTTCCATTGATTTATATGCGGGAAACTTTAAAGTGTTTAATGATAATGTTCACTTTGGTCAGAAAATATTCCATCAGATAGTCATATTAAATAATTGAGCGCGTTAAGTGCTTTTATAGTTGACATTAAAGAAGGAGAAAATATAGGCTTTTGTTAAATTTAAAGTGAAAATTAACGTGTTGAAAACAAAAACATGAAAACTGAAGACTGCAATTTTTATTGAAATATCAATTTAAAAAAACTCCATCTTCAATATTTGTATGAAAGAAGGGGCAAACAAAATTATTTTGTTAAACTAGTCAGTTTTCTGACAGTTCAAGTTCGCATGCTTAAATATTATATATTTAGATTCGAAATGGGTTTTTGATAAAATTCAGTATACAATACCTTTGAATTCAAGTAGTGTTAAAAATTTAATATCTAAATGTTAAGTGTTGTAAGCACGTATGCATATGTATGAATGTATTTCTCACAAAAACATTGCTGTAATACCTACACTCATATATTTGCATTTGACGCACACATACAAAACTACACTCGTACAACTAGTACATGTACACGTACGAACATGAGCATAAATCAAATAAATGTAAAACTTCTTCCGTTTTCACATCCTTTGCGTAACTACATTTCCTGTTCTATGAGCTCTACGTTTCGAACATCCGCTAACTTTGCCGTTTTGCTCATTTCCTTCCGGTGATCACAAGGACATAAGCTTAGAAGTACAAAACCAACCAACCCCCACTACGATGTCAGGAGTTAACTCCAGCGACAGCGATGACAACTCAACTATAACGACAACACACACTCACACACACACACGACAACAACATCTAATGTAAACTTTTTAAAGCAAACATTACAGAAACAACAACAATAACAACAAAGATGGTGCAAATAACACTACAACAACAATGGAGAGGAGGAGCAAAAATCATAACAAAAACAAAAGTTATGAGGAGTAAGAAAAATTAAACACAACAACAAACAAGCAACAAAGCTCACACGCACACACACAGACACATAGGTACGTATGCTAGTTCTTGATGGCATTTAATTATGTTTTTGAATAATACCGTTAAGAATCCTTCGAGCTTAAAACATCCAGCATCGTTGTCGTTCTCACAGCATTTAATTCCAACTTTGCAAGCTGCATTCATCTTTTTACATTTTGCTGCATTTTAGCAGTAGGAGCATTCATTCCTTGCCGGAAGATATTTGATAAATTATCATTAAAGGATTGCATATATGTATATATACATAAATTCATTAGGAGGTTCATACAAATATCGATATGGTTCATATGTGTATTGTTGTTTCGATTTTAGGTTATGTAAGATCAATTCGCTTGTAAGCTTTTCATTCTCACATATTTTTTTGTTGAAAAAAATTAATAAAGCTTTTCCACTCAAAGTTAAACTATTTTCACATCATATTGATCTCTTTTCATAAACTAACTTTTTCCAAATGAAATTAATTAACTTCTACAATGGTATTAATACATGTTTGACATTCTCCTGTCAAGTTTACTCAAACTTTCAAATTTTTTTAACTAATTATTCAAAATTTGCTAAAAATCAACTAAGTATACTGTTTAACTTTAGCTTATTCCGGAAGTCATGACCATCATATTCTATGTATTCCAATTAATAAAGAACAATATAAAAAATCATTCTTCGGTACACTTTTTGGAGAATCACACTGTTGTTTATTTGAACTGTAATATCTTATTAAAAATCATAACATTTCAAAAAGTTCGTCTTTTGATTACGATCTTCAAAATTATCCAGTAATTTCATTAAATGCTATACAAGGCACGTCTCAAGTGTCATTGGTGGTTGGAGCTTACTGTTCCATGTTTTTAGGTAAACCAACATTACAAAAACAAAGCAAAGTACATAGAAAAAACAAGAAAAAAATTTACTTATCGGAAGTTTGGTTTTACGTTATGTTTCATTCATAACCATATGAAATCATCAGACGAATTTGCCGACAACCGAAAAACTCGACAAGCACGCTTTATTTAGCCCTTTGCATAGATTAGACGAGAATCATAGCAAAAAATTAAATGCAGCACATGCATTCCGCAATTACGCCCAAAAACCTGAAAAAGTGTCAAAAAAGTGAGCTGAGATTTTTTTTGAAGCTAAAGCTAAGTTTTTTTGGAAATTTCACAAAAACATAAAACTTTAATTCTTCATCATTAAATCATGGAAAGAAGAATTGTCTAGAACTATTAAACCCATTATATCCTATTCTTATGGGTCTTTTTGACCACACTTTTCAAAAAAAAAAATGTTTATAATGTGTTAAATTGTTTCTACAAAATATTATACGAAAAATTCTATGAGACATCACTTAAAACGAGAAATGCTTAAAACTTGAGAATAATGATTAAACAAGTAATAAATATGACGTAATGAAAACATTTTTTTTTTTTTTTTTTTTGTTACACATTTATTGCATTTTATTACATTTTTTACGCAAATAACGAATACCCCTACTATTTGCGTAATTTTTTTCCTACTTGATAAAGTTTTTCTTATTGTGAAATTACATGTTTTGCCTTTTTTTTTTTTGTTTTGATTATTCTTTCCGTTGTTCCTTGCACAGCATGTATGCATTTATCAGCCTTTTATGTGTGCTAAAATGTGCATGTGAGTATCTGTGTAAAAGGATGCCGCGCGCTGCACCTCATGTGGCAAGTAATTTATTGTTTTGCTGTTGCACGCATATATATAGTTGCAACTGCATATATAGTACATGCTGACAAAAATACGATTTTTTACTAAAAAAGAGCGCAGCATAACCACAAACGAGCTTCAACAATTTTTGTCAAAATATTGCAAGGATATTCGCATTTATGTATGTACTCTATTTTTCTTTCTCTCTCATATTTACTTCCCTTAATAATTTATTTTACTAATTTTTCAATTCTGCATTGCAGAGAAATTATTATTTTTTTTTTTTTTTTGTGTGTGTGTTCTTGTGTGCAACACCAACCCCACATGTAATATGCAACAATGGAAAAATTGAAAATGATCTTGATGACATGGGTGTTTTATCTCAATTTGTATTATGTATTTTGTAGTGAACTGCATACATTTGTTTGTTTGTTTGTTTGTTTATTTAATATTTGAATTTAATGCTAACAAGATTATATCTTATGGAATAAGCACTAATGACATAAAGTTTAAAATCTTAGTAGGCAAAGGAACAAAATTATATTTGAAAGAGATAAGTTCTCACTATAAATTAAAATAAAAATACTAAAAAAAAAAAATAATAAATAAAATTAATTTAAAATAAAAAAAATTAAAATTAAAAAGCAGGACATATTATTACATTTAAGAGAAATAATTAAACAAAATTTTTTTAAAATGGTTAGCGTTACTAGTTTTTTGAATACTCTGAGGTAGTGAGTTCCAAACACGAATTGTAAAAATAAAAAAGTGACGTTCAGAAGTAAGGCAAGAGTGTCTTATTTGAATTAAATTTCTGCCCCTATTTGATCTAGCGAAAGCTATTTTGTTGAACAAATAAACTGGTTCTTTTGTATACATAATTTTATGCAGTAAAATTAGCGACCTAAATTTAAGTAAATTTTCAAAAGTCATGTTGTAAATTTTATATGTTTAGCTCGAAACATGATCAAATCGACGAATTTTGAAAACGTACCGTGCAATGTTGTTGAATAAAACGATCAACTTTTGTTTGTGAACATAATCACAATTAGCATATATTTCGCATCCATATAATAATCTTGGAATAAGATATGTCTTTGCTAACAACATGCGAATTTTGTGAGGAGTGAAGCACTGTGTACTCCACAAACAGCGCAGCATGCCATATACTTTTCCTATTGTAGCATTAACATGATTAGACCAGGTTAATGTTTGATTAAATATAATGCCGAGATTTTTAACATTTTGCACAATCTCAATTTGAGAGCTTCCTATAGAAATATTGATGTTGCTAGGAATTATAATTGGGTTTTTGTTTATAATTATGCATTTAGACACAAACCATTTCTAGACGCCCATTTGTTTACGTTTTCGAGATTCTTATTTAAGTTAAGAACACATTCATTAAGACGATTTATATCACATCCAGTATAGATTTGAACATCATCGGCGTACATTTTCACTTCACAACCAGTAATAACACCAGGCAGATCGTTAACGTATATGGAGAATAGTAAAGGTCCAAGGATTGAGCCTTGGGGCACCCCTCTTGAGATTGAAATAAAATCAGAAAATTTATTGCAAGCCGAAACTGCTTGCGACCTTCCACTTAAATATGAGTACAGCAGCCTAACCGCACTACTTGAAAAATTAAACAATTCAAAAAGCTTGCCGCACAGTTTTTTATGGTCCACTGTGTCAAAAGCTTTTGAATGGTCCAGAAGCACCAAAAACGAAACCTTATTGGAATCCAAGTTAGCTCTCAATCCCTCCGAAACATCCAGCAAAGCAGTTATACAACTGTGTTTAGGTCTAAAACCTGACTGTCTATTCGAAAGGAGAGAATTTTGAGTTAAATACTCTGTGATTTGTTCATGTAAAACCTTTTCAAAAACTTTAGACAAATATGGCAGAATTGCAATCGGACGAAAATCATTATCAGATTTTGGAATAGGTATGATTTTTGCTTTCTTCCAATTAGCTGGATATGATGAATTAGTCAAAATTGTGTTACATAAGAAAGTGAAATGTGGCAGTAACTTTGGCAGCAGCGCCTTGAGGAAGGTGGGATCCAATTTATCAATCCCAATCGCATTTGATTTGATTGATAAAAAACTCTTCAATACAATTTCTTCGCTTACACAAGAGAAGCTAAAGCCGTCACCATTGGTAGATAATACATCAAATGCTTCCGTCCCTCCAAAGTTCAAGTTTGTCAGTGATGTGCTTGATGTAACAAACTTTTTATTAAGCTCATTAACATCGCCAACATCTGTTAGCTGAGTATTGTTACTTACAACCCCAATTTTCCTAATAAGGTTCCAAGTTTGCTTTGAGCCAATGGCGTTGCTAAATTTATTTTCATAGTAAGCTAACTTAGAAGCACGTAGTTTTTTGACAATATCTTTTCTCAATTTTTTAAAAGTGAGATACATTTCAGGTAATTTGTATCTTTTCCAGCGATTGTACGCTCTATTGCGCTGTTCTATTAAATTTTGTATATCCTCGCTAAACCATGGTAGTGTTTTATTTTTTATCAATTTTGTTTTAATTGGAACATGCATATTGAACAAAAAATTTTAAACGAATACATATCCCAAATTTGAGCCAAATTCGAGAGAATGAAGCCAATTCCTGTTACTATGGACACGTTATGGCTGTATGTCAAATCTTAATAATCTTTTTTAGAAATTCTTAAAATGCAAAATATTTTCAGGACATATTTTTTTTTTTTCAAAATCCTCCTGAATTAAAAAATGTTAATATTTTCACTCATGCATACAAAAATATATCAAATCATTTTTGCTAAAATCCAGGAAAAGCAATCGTAAAATTTTAGCAATTTGCATAAAACTGACAATTGAATTTATAACACAAACCCCCAACTGGGTTTGTCTACTGCTAATACCTTTTTGTATTCAAACATGTGCAACCAACTAAAAAGACAAACATTGAGTTTAATAATTAGAAAAACAAACATGAAAATTTATAACTAAACATTTTTTTTTTTATTAAACCTCATGTCGAAAAATCCATTTTCAGAATGTGTGGAAAACTATACGTACGTGTGTATCTAACAAACATACATATGTATGAGTAAATTAAAATACGCATACCATCAAAGCAGAAAATAACTTCCACAGCTGATAGGTACATTAAAATTCAGCATATGAGCACAATCCACAAATAAAAAAAAAAATTGAGTTCGATAACTTTGACTATTGTGAGGATACGAGTGTTCTGATGGTAAATGAATACGATGATGATTATGAATGAGATGATGAATGATAAAAAGTAACCATAATGTTTGCAAGGATTAAATAAATTGTTATGCAAACTAAAATCACTTAAAGTTTGCACTTTTAGTTTAACAATTCAAAGTGAGAAACGAGACTACTCGAATTCCGCAGCACACAAGTTGCTAGAGATGGAATTTGAAAATATTATTATTGTACTATAGTTGCTTTTCGTGATTATACTAAGTATATAGCAAATATCACTCTGATAAACAATATGCCTAACAGTTAGGGAATTTTTTTAGTTCGCAAAAGGAGATTTGAGAATTTAGTGGTTTATATATCAAGAAAAACTCAAAAATTAGCTGTGATGTATGTGCGAACAATTTTCCAAAAGATCTCAGGTGGAAGTTTTTGCAATTCTTGAAGTACTTAGTTCAATAGAAAAAAAAAAGACCACTTGTACGTTTAATTACTTATGTCAGAGCTCGCATGCAGATAAACAAGGCAGAACCTCTTCAACATTATCGCTGAAACTATCCTAAACTATCCTACTTACTCTAGATAGAGCAAGACTGAAATCTTTAAGTAAGCACTGAATCTATGAACTCCGTGAAGTTGTAAACATTGAAATCAGAGCGCTGCTTTAATTTGAAAAATATTCGCTGGAATTCCATCTTTTGCCCAAACATATCAAATAACTCCACAAATTGTTTTCATTGTTAATAGTTCAATTAAACAAAAAAAAGTGCCTTCTGCTCAAACTTTTATCAATTTTCCAATTCAATACATATGGCTTAATGCAGCTTTCTATGTAGTTATCTTCGTAGTCTTCTGACAAGCCAAAACCAATTAAATTATTTTAACAAATCAATTAGCAGTAGCAGTATCCGCCGCACTTTTTATTTGCAGTTCACTGATTACAGTCAAAGTTCTTCATCATTATTATCATTTAAAGAGCGCGCCTTTCTTCAATGGAATGTCGAACATACCACCAAACAGAGACGCAAATCTCGGGCTGTACCAAACCAGCCGCAACGTGCTTCCATTAAAAACTTGTTGAAAACTTTTTGCCCAAATTTATTGAAATTATAATAAATGAAAATTCAAATCAAATATTTTAGTTAGGATGCACAAGGTTTTTAAGAAGTTGAGTTTGCCTAAAGTTTCCTCTTCAGCTGCCACTTTGACAGGATTAAACGATTCGTATCCTTGATGGAGTGAATGAGTGAGAGAGTAGCGGTTACTGCAAAATTTCTTCTATATCGTTAGCGCACTGTTACGCCCATTATTCTTCATATCCTTTAGTGAAAGTTCAGTTTTCTTTTCTTTACATTTTGGAACTTTTCAATTTTATTTTCTCATCGATTTATAACGAATATTTATGTACTTCTTGTAGTTTTGATTGTGTTTTTTAAGAATTTTGAAGAATGAGAAAGTTTTTTTAAGAATTGCACGTATTTGCACATTGCATAAGTTTAATACCGCTTGTTGGCAAATTCTAAAGCAGCGAAGTTATGCGTTGTATTGGGGTTTTTTTGAAAAGTTTTATTTTTTTTTTTTTTTTTTTGGAGGGGTTACTTAAGCCACAAATTGCAATTTGTCATATTTTTCGGTAAGTAAAATTTAGTTAGCAAGTTTTTATAAACTTTTTATTGAGTTATTTAAATTTTAATTATAGGTATGTTTGAAAATCATCAAAGTGGGAAACATGAT
The DNA here is from genome assembly GCA_951812925.1 of Calliopum simillimum. Classification (NCBI taxonomy): domain Eukaryota; kingdom Metazoa; phylum Arthropoda; class Insecta; order Diptera; family Lauxaniidae; genus Calliopum; species Calliopum simillimum. The sequence continues at coordinate 141,759,557 of OX638368.1, forward strand.
TTGGTAAACTTTTAGGTACAATGGAAAACATCGAATTTTCATATGCTGTTTGTTAAGGTTATAAGGTTATAAAGGCTTTTTTTAACTAAATATATACAATTGTTAACATTAATTTAATTTCTTTTTATTTTTTTTTTTAATTATGTAGAAAAAAGTTTTTCTGGAAATACTTCTATTTATAGCTAAATAAAGATCTGAATAAAAACTGAAACAAAGTACATAGTGGGATTATGATGGACAAAAAAATCCAACCTCTATAATGTATACTTTATTTCAGTAAAGTAAAGGAACAGAAATATTTTCCATAAGTGAAGGTAAGTTTTTATTAAGAATGCTTTTATACCCTGAGCGAAGAAAAAAAGCATAACTTGCGTTGCTAAATGAGTTTTTACCACGTTAGTGAGTGTTCTAACTACGTTTTGTTGCTGATTTGGATTTAACAACGCTGCAAGATCTTCATCACTCACGAACGTGGTTGAAACATATTTAGCAACGCTAGTTGCCAAGCATTGTTTAATCCAAATCAGCAACGAAACGTTTTCAAAACACCACGAAACGTAGTCAAAAAACTCACGAACGTGGTAAAAGCTAATTTCAAGTTAAATAGACTTTCAGTCAACCTCACAATAATGATGGCAGTGGCTGAGTTCATTAACGTCCGCATCTATCACACGACAGGTTCCACATTCAAATCTCCCCCAATACCAAACAAAAAAATATTTAAAGCAAAAGTTGAAAATTAAAATAGAAAATAAAAAAAAAATTAGAATTAAAAAAATAATATAAAAAAAAAACTTTTTTTTGTATTTTATTTAACAACGTACGTTGTTAAGTCACTCACAAACGTAGTTGAAACTCATTTAGCAACGCGCGTTGTTAAAACCGCTACGAACGAGACATGCTCAAAATTTGGGTCGCAACATTGTTAAAATAACCACGTTTCTGCCACTTTTGACAATGTTTTTTTACCTGCCTACACAAGACAACAAAAGCAAATTTTATTACACTACACGGCCACAGACTTCATCATAATTACAAGCAATTTATAGAAAGGAGGCGAAATTTAAAAATGTGAACATTAGACTGCTTCAAATTAATTTAATAGTTGAAAGGATAGAAAACAATAATTCTGGTGTAAGAAAAGCCTATAACATTACTATTTACTGGTGGCGGATTTTATTTATTTGTTTTTAGTATGTTTTGTAAGGTAAGGAGTACTTTTCTAAATACTTTTGTGTATATCTCGTGAAAGAGAAAACCTAGACGAATGTGGCTGATGCCATTGGAAAAAACATAAAATTTTTTATAAAAAAGTTTGCAATAGTTTTTTTCATAAAGATGTTATTTCATTAGTTTTTAAGTTTCAAAGCATAGGATCATTTTAAAAATTAAGAGAATACCACTTTTCTAAACCGCTTTGGGTATATCTCTTGAAGGAGAAAACTCAGAATAAGGCTAACAGCATTAGAAAGGACTTAAAATTTTTTAATAAAAAGTACATAATAATTTTTTTTGAGTAGACCCACTTCATTAGTTTTTAAAGTTTCAATGGTATTAGTTTCATTTGTCTAGATTTTCTCTTTCACGAGATATATGCAAAACAGTTTAGGAAAGTATTTTTTACCCAACAAGTAATACTAAAAACGAAAAAGAGAATGCGCCACCAGTAAATATTAATATTATGGACACTACTTCAACCAGAATTATTGTTTCATATACTAGAAACTATTAAAATTGTTTAGAGGCAATTCAATTCCATTTTCCTTTAACCTTGCGAATCCTTACTTTTTCTGCTACATGTTATTTGTACTTGAAATTTAAACCGCAAATCTGCTCCCAGCAAACATTAAGAAGAATCTTGATTTTTCTAACATTTTTGGTATCTTCCCATAAGACTCTTCCGAAAGAAGATTTAAATCAAACATCTTTGAAAACACGGCCATTATTCCTATACATAAAAGTGGCAAAAATTATGACATCAACAACTATCGGTCTATTCCATTATTGAGTGTTCGGGAAAAAATGTTTAATAAAGTTCTCAATACTAGGTTAGTATCATTTATTAATGAAACAGTTAAGTTTGATCAGCATCAGTTTGGATTTCAAAATAATCGCTCTAGGTAAAATACTAAGAAACATTAATGACAGCTTAGATGAGACAAAATATGTTGGAGCTGTATTTATTGCCATGAAGAAATCATGCGACACGATGCAGCATGATATTTTAATGGAATATCTCAATGATCTCAGCATAAGAGGTACTGTCAATGCATTAATAAGAAACTATTTGTCACAAAGGCCAGTTAAAACAAAAATTGATAATAATCTTAGTGACAGTGAAATGGTTGGAGTGTGGGTCAAACCTTGGACCAATCTTATATCTGTATGTTAATACAGAATATAAAAAATGCTGAACTTCTTGCTTCATACAACATATTTGCTGATAAAACTTGTTTAGTTTATGCTGCTGAAAATGAAGCTCAACTGGAAACATTGGTCAATCATGATCTCCAGCTGTTCTCAAGGCAATAAGCTAACTGTCAATGAAGATAAAGTATATGATATTTAGCAACAGAAATAAGTAATCAATTAACCCTAGTGTGCGTTTAAATAATGTGACTCTGTAGCAAGTGAAGTCAGTGAAACACCTCGGTGTGTTCCAGTCGTTGGTGCAGTTAGGAGATCTAAAATAAATTTTCGATGTAACATCATCATTTGTTCTTCATGTTCGCAAACGCTTTGTAATACTTCCAAGCAAATCATCACCGAAGATAAAAATGCGATCTCGCGGACTATTGATTTAATCACCTAAGTGATTAAAATGCGATCCTTCCGCGAACGAAAATGTTTGCTGGGTTTACTTATATAATGTGCATATTTATGTGTGAAAAGTAATGCAATCAAGGTGATTGCAACAGGTGAAATAGAAATTAATTGCATTTATTATTAATAGGTACAACCGAAAACAATGCTCTGAATTAAATTTAAATATCAACGGTATATAAAGGCACCCACATTATTATCTCAAACTAAGGGGGCTGTTTTATCGCAACCCAAAATTTGAATTGAATGCTATGCCGCACCACTCCCGACAATACTTGGGTCATTAAATAGTTGCCAATTAAATATGTACAATTTTGACGCACAATGACGGACGATGAACTTCATTTGCAATTCATCAGACAAAATTGAAACTTATTGTTGCGTAATTATTTAAAATTCATGGAAATTTTCAACTGCCTAAAGTACTTGGAAATAAATCAAAATGCCAAGGCGACATAACACTAAGCAAAAAAATACATTAAACATTTTCGAAATATATCGATCAAGAAGTTCGAATGTGCACCCGCTTCAATTGTTTGACTGTGAAACCACGTCTTCGAAATATTCTGAAGATTCAAATCCAATGTCATAATGGCTAAGCACATGCCACAAAAATTAGATGGCAAAAATGAAAATTAATAGATCACACAGTGCACAAATCATCAAATGAAGTCTGCGATTAAGAATTGGAGATGCACTCCTAAGGTAGCAGAAAAAACCGCTATGTGAGGATAACGCTGGAACAAGAAATACTTTATTCGAGCACACTTTTTGTAAATTAAGAAAGAACTGCTTTATTAAATATGAACAATAATTCACAAGTCATTATCAAATTAATTCAAAACATCTAAGAACTATGTCTGCTAGTGTAATGGAAACGTACAACCCAAAAACAAAAAAAAATAATATCAAAACGGAAGACAAACAAATTGTGCGTAACCGTAAGGAAAGTAGCTACGCAGCAGGCATGGAAGGAGTTTGACAAAACTGTAGCTGGGTTAAAGACAATAAGGCAATGTAGCAACGGAAATCTCAAGTACCATTGATTTATGTCAATTGCAATAGTGAATAAGATGATTGCCTTCAAAAAAGACAAAACAAAGAAGTTAATTTTTGTAAACGGAAATGATATGAAATTCAATTCAATTTAAATTGTAACGGAAATAATGGAGAGTATTTTTGTATCTTAGATGGCATGTAAAATAAAAACAAAAGAAGCTAAGAGTAACTGTTAAGTACCACCACTTGACTAGTGTACTTAAGTATTTCAAAAGGATTTTGTTTTTCCGCTTTTCGCTACTTGGTCTTAGTCTTTGAACCTTTCGCATTAACTGGAATGATTGAATTTCTTATTTTTGGATGGAGGAATAACCTTGTCTTTAAGTCATATTCAAGTTTCGCTTGACTTACACAATAACTTTATTATTTATCATTTGCCTGTCCATATACAAACATATATATTTGTGTATATGCAGTATAAGTCATGCAATTCAAAGACTCTTTATGACGCTTATAATGCTTCCATTCTTTGATTGTATGAATTTTTAGCTTATTTCTACGCTCGTTTGTTTCTTTTGGTCTTTAGTTGCATTTTGTTCAACATGAGTTCAGTTATCCTTAATTAGTAATGAGCAAATTTAGTCTTGGTCGTGATATTTTTTCGAGAACAAGGCCAACACCATAGCAGACTTGGTCTTGGTCAGGATGATCATCAAGACTTAGACTGCTTTTCAGTATTTGTAATTTATAGTTAACTGCTTTGGAAAAATAAGGTTAGGAAATTTTTAATTCTCAACAATCTATAGAAATTTTTTCAAGACCGGAACCAATACCTTATACCCAAGACCAAGTCTCAAAATCAAAACCAGGACCAATACCCAAGACTCAAAGTCCAAGAACAAGACTGCTATCCCTGATGGTTTGGCAATATTAGCTGGTTATTATTATAGAGTGCTTGACCTTGATCTTAACTATTGTCATTACTTTTCGGAAAGCAAAAGTTTTCCTTTTTCACGCCTTATTAAATTTGTTAAAAATGGAAGAATAACCAGAATATCTTCAGTGTAGAGTATAAAAATTTTAGGAAAAAAGTCTTACTAGTTCTTACAAAAAATCATTTCTTTGAAAGCCTCTTTTCGTTTAAATTCTTATGTGGCTCACTTGAGAAATTTTTAGCTTCCTGTTTATTTTTTTTTTTTTATTTATGAACTAATCAATAAAACCGCACTAAACATGTATTTCATAAGTGAAATCAGAAACACACAAACCATAGAATATTGTAAATATACATATGTCATGGTTTGTAAGGTATAATTTGCATTACACCTGTACATAAGATTATTGATTCATGCAAACATATTATTATTGTTGTGGTAATTGTAATTCTTTCTTCTCGTAATCATTTCTTTTTAATCTAATATATTATTAATGTATTTTCATTCGGCTCTATACATATGCATAAGAGTATGGATGATGTGAATATGTATTTAGTTTGAGTTAACATTAGGGAAGTTCACTTTTTTCATATTCAATACCTTCCCCATTGCCAATACATAGTACATACAAAATTTTAAATGTATATGACATATAATTCATTAATTACCATGGTATTTAGTTGAGCGTGGAATCCGACTATTGATTCAATTGACTACACCAATCCTAAATTATGACAAATCTTATGAGTATTCTAAAAATATATTTTAAGATAAAGGAATTCATAAAAACTTTTACTAACCTTTAACAAAGAAAATGTGGGGAGTTCTGAAAAGAAAATTTGGTAAGCAAAATAATTAATATGAAATTTTAACTCAATTATTTTATTACTAGGAAATGCTTTATGAATAAAATATTTCAGTGCAATACATATTTGGACGAGTAAATACATAGTTATTTTCCAGCAATGTCATACAATCGGAAAGAATATCACTTATCACTAACACACGTGTCGTTTGAATTCTCTTTAACCCAAATGTTTTCGCAGTCCTGTTTTTTTTTATGTGGAAGAACTCAGTGAAATCCAAGTACTTACTAAATTTCGGAAATAAAATAGTCGTCATATTGTTTTTGAATCAAATAAAAAATTTAAAAAATATTTCAAATTAAATTTCAAACAAACTAAAAAAAACAATATAAATAGAAAATGGCGACTTAAAAATTAATTTTTAAGAAATTGAAAATTTTTAATCAATACACTGTTCGACAATTTCGAACCTTTTTTAAAACACATTAGAAAATCCAAAAAATCTTAAAGTAGACGTTTAAAAAAAATACCCGTTTCTCGTAGTTTTTCTCCAGTACGTCACATTTTTTTTTTTAATCGATTTTTGAAATTTTTTTATCCACTGTACATGAAAAAACCAGAAATACCGCATTCTTGTGTTAAATCGATGAATTTAACTATATGATATTTACATCTGAGGTGTATCATGTGTTCAGCAAACTTATGCAAGATATTGCGGGAAATATTTTTGTATAAAATTTTAACCCAAAACAGGGAAATAGTGAATCAGTATGTACCACAGAAATATTTGCTATAAAATTTCACTACTAGTTTTTAAACGTGAAAAGGTTGAAATTTGAGCCCGAAACCAAAAAAACGTTAAAATCAATTAGGACTTTTCACATTGCATATTAATTGCATCCCTGACGCACTTACCTTAAGTTTTAAGAATTTTTCGTCTTTGGTAACTCTTAATGAAATTTTTTTGATGGATATTTTTGCAAATTTTTTTAGCCCATTGTGGCTCAGCTTTAGAAAAAGGGGTCAAGAAGGCCCATAAAAACAGGATATAATAGGTTAATGTGTTCTAAGAAAATGATCCTTGTGTGATTTCGTTATGATCTTGTGAGAACAAGTTTTGTACAAAATGTAGTTTTATAGTTTTACAGTGGGGTGAAATTAAGAAAACATGGATTGTTAAAACTGCTCACTGATTTTAACGTTTTTTTTTTTTTTTTTTTGCTTTCGGGATGAAATTTTGCATTTTTAGTGTTCAGCAACTAGTAGTGATATTGTATAGCAAATATTTCTGTAGTGCATACTTACTCAATATTCCCATGTTTTAGGTGTAACTTTTGTATCTTTTTAAGAAAAGGGCAAAAATTACCCACATGTGGGGGTTGTACAAGGTTAATATTTTCAACAAAAATACTCCCCGCAATATCCTGCATAAGTTTTCTCAACACATGATACACCTCAGATGTAAGGATCATATAGTTAAATTTATCGATTTAATACAAGAATGCGGTATTTGTTTTTTTTTTCATGTACAGTGGATAAAAAACTTCAAAAATTGATTAAAAAAAAAAAATGTGACGTGCTGGAGAAAAACCACAAGACATGGGTATTTTTTTTACCGTCTACTTTAAGAATTTTTTGGATTTTCTAATGTGTTTTTTTTTTTTTGTGTCGAACAGTGTTATTAATCAATTACACAGGCCCACAAAAAAAAGTACCCTGCGCGAAAGATCTACAACCACCACATGTGGGTAATTTTTACCCTTTTCTTAAAAAGGTATACAAATTACACCTAAAACTGGGGAATATTGAGTCAATATGTACCACTGAAATATTTGTTATAAAATTTCACCACTAGTTGCTGAACACTTAAAAGTCGAAATTTTATACCGAAACCCAAAAAATCGTTAAAATCAATATTACGAAGCAAGTGTTTAACTGTGTTAATTCACAAAGTTTTCCATTTTGTTTTTTAATTTTGTTATTTATAAAAATCGGCGAATGTACAGTTCAAGGCGGGTGATGTGGTATGGGAAGGCGGGTAATGTGGTATGGGAATATTTTTGTTATTCTTAACTTTGTTTTGTTGCTGTTTATTTTTAAATCCACAACTATGTACGATATGTATCTGAGGACTAATGTATATAATATTATGAACTTATTTCATATATTTTAAATCACATTACCCTCCTTATGTTAACCATATTACGCGCCCACTTTTCAGGTACAGATTTTTGACATATGTCAGATTATGCTCTATAATTTTTCTTTTACAATTGTATACATTTTATGAAGAAACATTTTGTAGCCAATACTTCACTGATTAGCATATTTTATAAAATATCACATTGCCCTACCATACATACCGCATTACCTGCCAACTTTTAAAACACAGCTCTTTTGACTTTTTCCATATTTTGCTCAATAACTTTTTTTAATGAAACTGCACACATTTTATTAAAATATGTTCTGTATCCAATGCTTCCCTGATCAGCATAAAAAAATTTGGCTGAAATTGGTCTAACGGTTCGCTTGCAAAATTTCTAAACCATATTATATATACCACAATAGCATCGTTTCCCCAAATATTGCCTTATAAATAAAAAATAATAAATTTTGCCTTTAAGAATTTTTTTTTTTTAAGTGTGTTACTTAATGACATTTTATATTGAAGATTGATTTTATTTAATTGAACTTTTAGTCATATATTTGCAAAGATCGATTTACATATAAATCTATCAATGCATTTTTTTTTTTTTTTAACACATAATTATGACAAATCAAGGAACGGATTAAAAACACGGCTATAGTGACATATGTTTTGTCTTTCGCCACAAAGACTCATCAGACTATTTTTGTTGTAGTTATAATTATATTTATTTTACTAAATTAATTATAATTGAAAAATTGCAAGTTTGAAAACTTTTTGTGTTTTTGGTCTGGGCGGGAGACGAACCAAGGATCTCCAGGTTGGTAGCAGAAGTCGTTACCACTGCACCAGCCTTGCCCGGCTGCGAAGCCGACTTTTTGCATTGATAGATTTATATGTAAATCGATCTTTATAAATTTTTCCGCAATTTCTGAGGAGCGGTCATGGCGTTGTCAGCCATCTTGTATCGCGTAAAACTCGTCTGGAATGGTTGTTGTATTTATATTACATATTTATATATCTCTTCATACATGTGTCAGTTTTTCAAGTTTTGAGAAATTTGAAGTACAAATAATAAAATTTAGTTTTTTTTATGGAAATCTGTGTTTTGCCTTTATTTTTATGATGAGAATAATCACTTTTTAACAAATATTTGGCAAAATGGATCTCTGGTCTGACACACAAAATCAATGGCGAAAACAGAATTTCGCTTGTTAAAAATACATTGCTTTTTGATAGGAAGAAACACCAATAAAACAAAAACTTGGCTTGATAAGTGTGGTCCGGACGAGGAAAATCGACCATTATCAAACTTAAGACTATAACACATAACTAAAAACTAGAGAAAACTGATTAAGTGTTTTTTACTTACATAGGGGCGTTATGTGAAATAGATAAAATCGTTTATCCCTTACATACAAATATAAAGTTGAAATAGGGGTAATAAAAATATGCTCACATAGAACAAAAACAAAAAAATGAAATGCATATGTGTGGGTCGACTCATATAAAAAAATACAATAAAAAGAAAATTGCTCTTAAAAAAAATGGCTGCATTTCCGCTGTTATTTTATAATTTATTTAAAACTATTACATTTTTATTGCATTTCATTTTGGAAAATATTTATTAAAAAATGCGTTGTAAAATGATTTATTAAATAACGAAGCATTTAGAAAAAAAAATGGAGTTTCAATTAAAATTACTAACAAAAAATTTTAAAAAAAATACTAATAAAAATGTATTATCTTTGGCCTGGCTAAAAATTAAATACCCTACACCGTATAGGAGATGCCACTCGATTCTGTTTGAATTCACCCAAAATATTGTAGCTTACAAAAGCTGTAAGAATTGTTTTTGTACGACTTATATTTTAGGAGATGTCCTCATTTAAAATGTGGTATAAACTAAGTGTGCATGTGGCATATGAGTGTTCATAATCATGTGTTGCTTTTTAATGAACGTTGAGTAAAATTACATGGTTATTGGGAACCTATGAATGTTCTTACGAATACTTCTTTCATCTGACCAACTGATCTTGAGATATCGCGATTTGAAAATCAAAATATTTTTAACCGTTAGCTAGATATTTGCAAAAATCTGATTTTTGAGACCTTTGACCATGAGCAATTTTTTTATCCCACATATGATTACAATCGGGACTTTTCATAATTTATTTGATGTATCTCAGGGTCTGTACCAATTTTAAGCTTTCCCCTAAGTGTTGCAATTTCAAATGCTAATTTGTCTGAACTAATACTTATATCGTAGAATAAATACATGCATGTATGCATACAAATCGTATACTTATGAATGTATTTGTGTAAATTCACATGAGTTAATCATGAGTGTGTGCATCTGTGTTTATTGAAATTGTTAAATTTATAGCTGCAAAACAAAATTTCCCACCGGACGCAATCATATGCAAAAGCATCTAATTATAAAATAAATATTTTAATAGCGTTTCCGGCGGGTGCCAACAAGCATTGTTGTTGGCAATTTGTTGTTGTTATATTATGCAAATGGGATGTGCAGCAACAGCAGTAGAAAGCGCAATCGTACCAGCAGCAATAGAACAGCCAACTGCGTATTTATCATTTTCGGCCATGTGTATTCGAAATCCCAAAACAAATTTTGATAATTAAAATTACTTTTGTGAAAAAATTTTTTTTTTTATTATTTTTTTAATTTAATTGAGTATAATGAATTTGAAAAAACTGAGCTGTAGGCATAAAAGCCTTAGGCTGCGGTCAGAGTATGCACTTTGAGTAACGGTGATTGGCTTGAAGTGAAGCTATTGGTTGTATGAGAAAAAAAAATCTAAAGTGTGCAGTTATGTACACGCCAAGTGTACACAAAAAAAAAAAAAAAATAACATAATATTAATGAATAATTCATTGAATATGAGCCGAGAACAGCATTCATGACTCTATGAATAATTTTTATTTTATTTTTCAAAAAATAAAAAAATTTATGAATTTCGTTCTTACATTTTATGAAATTATTCATATAGTCAATGCATGCTATTCTCGGCTCAAATTCAATGAATTTTTCATTAATATTGTGTTCCATTTTTTGTGTGTAGGTACCCGCTGAACATTTTTTTGTCTCCGATTTCGCTCAAATTTGGCAATATGGAAGTTTTAGTGTGCAAAATAAATAATCCGGGAGGATTTGGTCCTAGTACCATTTGTTGTTCAAATACAGGGTGTTGAATTTGGCGTCTTTTCTCATTTTCATAAAAAGGGTATTTTTCAAAAATTTATAGCTTACACCAAAGATTTTAGTTTGATATATGTAAGGTCCTATTTATTTTTAAGTGTTCTTTTTATAAAAAAAAAAAAATATCACTTTAAAAAAAATTCTTGTTCACCAAAATTTTTTAAATTTAAAAATACTTTTGAATTTTTTTTGTTTTAAAATTTGCACTTAAATTTTTTTAAAAGTACTTTAAGTTAAAGCATAATTTATAAGCTTTAAAATTATGTGTGACTCAAGATGGGATTCGCTCGCTACATGAGAGTTTTTGGCTTTGAACGCCCGCGTCTCGCATCTTGCGAAAAAAGTGTACCAGGCATTAAATGCTAAGAATCGTCCAAGAAATACGTGTGAAATTTTTGAGGGATTTTTTCAAAAATTATTAAAAAAAAAAAATTCCAAAAAATTCACAAAAATTTCTTGGACGATGCTAAGCATTTTATGCCTGGTACACTTTTTTCGTAAGATGCCTTCCTCTTGAGTAAAAAAAAGAGATTTACGTGCCGCGGGCGTTCAAAGCCAAAAACTTTCATGTAGCTACCAAATCCCAGTTGAAATTTTTATTAAAAAAAGTAGTAGAATTCTGTAAATGAACCTCAGCCTTAAGTTGGTCAGGTATAGCAAAATTTAATTGGTTTTAAAATCGTTATTGGTTTCTTTTTCGTTTTATGACCCCGAGCTGATCTAAATTTGAAAAAATATAAATGCAAAAACTATGTGAGAAATGTTAGAAATTTTTATAAACTACAAAATGGATTTGGGATTTCTTTGAGCGATATCTTCAAAAGAGTCAAAGAAGTGACTTTCCAACACCTTCGTCAGTATGCCAAAATTTACAAAAGAAATGAAAAATGGACTCTTTGACATCAGAATCTTTACAGCTTCTACATAGTTCTCCTACGTTGGTAAGCCTCAACCCTGAAAAAATTGCCCTGATCCTGAGTTAACTTTCCTCAAAAGTAACAAAAATCACTGTAAATCACATAAACCTATAAAGCAAAAATAGCAAATAACAAAATTAAGTTTTCTTAAAAAAAGGACCACTGCAGATCCTGGCAACGTCAACTTTTTTCTTACTTAGGGTCCAAACGTATAAAAATCTGAGTTCCGTTTTCAGTATTAAGTCAGTCCGGCGAATATCCTTCATGCAAAAATAGTTATTCCCAATGTACTTTTCAATGACGAATCCGAATTTATTTAGTCGCTAAATTTTTTTATCTCAACTAACTCCTTAACTAAAAGCTGAACTTCATGTCTTCAAGATGTTATGGCGATTAAAATTGATGTGTCCTATGAGAAAAAGTTATGTTCCTGATTCGATCTCGATCATTTTTAGCAAGTAAATAGGTGAATGCTTTCAATAACTTTTTGGGTATCAAATTTAATTCCTGAACTTCAACTAGTTATGCTGGTATACAATTTTTACTCGAAAATTGCTTAACGATTAAAAAAGATATATTGTAGGCAAAAAAATGTATTTAAACATTCGCCCAAATTGTGAACCAATCCTGAGTGAAGATATAAAAATGACAACTGGCTGTTTCTACAAGCAATTTTTAAACACAACAAAAAAGGGAGTAAATGTTAATACAAGGAGAAGAGAAAATAGTTCGTACTACTTTATTTCTAGAAAATTTTCTAGAATTTCAGGACTAACAACTCCCTAATAAAATAAATGTTATCTTACTCTTTTAGTAAATTTAGAATTTTCAAATAATCTTACAGCATAGTACTTTTTTTAAATTGAAGTGATATTTACCTTGCCATAAAGTTCAAACAAAAAAAAAAAAAACAAAAAACAAACCAAAAAAAAACGAAGTGGCCACCCTGGGATTCGAACCAGAGTCCGTCCGTGTGACGGACTTTTACTTACAATTATAAGCTTGTTAGACATCTACACCACTGATTTATGCATGTGATAAAGAGGCATAAAATTTATATATTAATCAAACGGCTGTCCAAATTTTTTTACAACTCGAGTGGAGTACAAATAATGGCACTCATTTTATTTTCTCCATGAGCGAGTTAGTGAAAAAAAAAGTTTTACTAGAATTATAAAGTAAAAATGGTTATAAATTTTTCTGGCTGAAAGCATAATTTACTCTACGTACAGGAAAATGTAAGCAATTTAGAGTAAATATTACTTTATTTGTAAATATAATTTTACAGAAGCATCAAATAGTTCATAAGTAAGGTAATTTATGTTTGAAATTTGGTGTTAATTACTTTAATTCTTTTGCCACCCGAGTGGAGTAAAAATTATGGCACTGATTTTTCTCCATGTTGTTGCTGCAAAATTGTTTTTCTGGGGGAATTTTTAATTTTTTAAGTTTTAATCAATTTTCTATCTTCGCCAAGTCTTGGCAGCAAAACTTTTGTCGAAAATATTTATTCAGCACCACAATTTTATAATAGCAAAATATTTGCATATAATGCGGCATATACTACACAATAAAATTTTTCAAACCATTCCATATAAATTCCCATGGGATTCTCTAATACTCGTTGTTGAATGCTGCAGTATTGATTTAATTTTTGCTGGCAACAAAAGTTCCTTAATCTCCACCCACCCACTGTGTCTGACACCGCAAGGCCAAAACCAAAGTCAAAATTAATAAATTTTACAGCGCGCCAAGCAAAACGAAAAAAAGAAGGAGTAAAAAAATTCAATTTAAGCAAAAATCACTCCCATAGTGAAGCCACAAACCATTACAACAACAACAATAACAATATAAACATTGCAACAAATTGATTACAATATGGTAGATATCCAAAAAAAACCAAACAATCAACAACAACAACGATAAAATTAAAATTTCATACAACATTGATTATTGCGACGGCACCGACACCACCAACGCCAAAAAAGTACGTAACAACAAAACCGCAGCAGCCGCAATCATCACTAAAAATTAATTTCAACTTTTTTTTCACTCCTTTTTTTTCTTTTCACTCCCTTTTATGTGTTTCATGCAACCATGTTTGTTGTTGGTGAAGGTGGTGGTGGCGGCGATGATAAACTGAACCCTGGCAGTCGCTTTAACACTCGATGACGACCTCTACGACCTCGAGCAACAATTTAACTTATTTTTGCAGCATCAACAGCAGCAACACGAAAAAAGTACCTTTTTCTATTACACCGCCACAAGTGTTGCAGCAGCAAACCGACAGTGAGCGCGCACAGCGAAAACACAAATTCACACAAAATGTTGGGGAGTCAAAAAAAACAAACACTTACACACAAATACAACGTTTAAAATTTTACACAGTACAACATAAAATTATGAGTAGCAAAAGCGGCAGCAGCAACTTTCGGCGGTCGGCGCAAGCAACATCTTCATTTATCATGAAAAAGGCTCAAAGCATACAGCACAGAAAACAAAAAAAAAAAAAAAAACACGCCAAAAAAGGATATGCAAACAAAATCCTACGTGAGTGTTGGATGTTAACACAACGACGTTGCCCGGTAAAGAGTTCATTTCGGAGTCTCTCTGAGGCTCAGCAAACGTTTTACTGTTGCTGCCGGCGTCGTTATATGAAATCATATGCAAAGTGTTGAAAATTATGGTCAGCCAGGTTTATTTTTTTAAATCAAAAGAATTAAAATGTTAAAATTCATTTTGCCACAAGGCTGTGAGGCAGTGAAAGAGTGACTTGCCACTGAAAGAAAATTTTATATTATTTATGTAATTGAATTCGAGAGAAGAAAACTTAAGTGTGACATTAACATAAACTTTAATTAACAATAAAATTTGGCCTTTAGTCGTCATATCGGCGATACTACAAAAACTTGTAATTCGATGAAAAAAGTATTTTTTCGCGGTCTCAAAAAGTTGAAATAGATTAAAGTTGTCATAATCAACATAAATGCTCGGGCATTCCGTCAGCGAATCGAATATCGAAGCAGATCAAGCGATCGAGCAGCTCGATTGCCCGAACGCTCGTATCTTGCAACATGTTTGTCGACTTCTTTATGTTGGCGAACATAAGATAAGAGAAACATTGTGTGAGAATATACATTGTTTAAGCCAAACACCTTGCAATAACTAAGTTTGAAAGGCACTGTAATATACTATTCTTTTTGGTATGTTTTACTGCCTTCGAGTAACGAATGGGTGCCAACCCATGAAATTGAAAATAAACATTAGCATACTAATTATAACTTTTTTTAATGTAAGCCATTTTTGATGCTCCAACTTCCTCTTTCGATTTTGGAACATCAAGCTGTAATCATCTAATCACCTACCAACGTAAGAAATTTAATATTGAATAATAAAATCTTAGAAAATTATTCCACGTCTTTGGATTTCTTGTTTCTTTTCTTTTTTGTCTGCTAAATTGGAGTCTCTTTCTACTCGACAAGTTTTCAGCTATACATTTGTTGGTCCATTCGAACCAGATCATTGGTACATCTTTTGTGTCTCCATATTAAGCAGAGAATCCAAGTGCGGATTCACCAAATTTTCTCTCGCTGAGCCTTCGCTACACACAGGAGAATAATTGCATACCTACTCAAAGAAAGAAGAAGTGGAATACAAGCAAAGTCTACATTTGGACGGACATTAGTTTAATAGCGGATTTCAAACAAAAAGGTGCGTGGTTTTTGATTTCGTCTCGTGTTTTTATTGAGCATCGCGGTAAATCGTAAAATAAAAAACTAAAGAGATATATAATTTTTACAAAAAGAAGGATTTGGAAGTGAAGTTTATTTAATTAGTGAGGAAAAAGTGATACTTAAAATAGTATATTAGAAAAAAGTACAAAAAAAAGTTCAAAAATAACGGGATTACAGTGCAAGGAGGTGACATTTGGAGTTAGGTGGTCAACATCAAAAAAGAAAACAACAAAAAGATAAAAATTTGGCGCCAAAAGAAGTAAGTCTTCGATTTTAATTCCAAATTTTATTTCTTTGTTGAAAAAAAACGGTTTCTTTTTTTTTTTTTCCCCACATACCAACGCGGTGTGTGTTTTGTTGTTGGCCAAAGTCAGTTTTAGTACACAGCAATAAATATTGCAAAACGTTGCTGGGAAAAAGCCGTACACTTTTCATTTCTATTGTAGGCGTAGACTTTTTCACCACACCAGAACTTCAAACTTGATCGTGTTCTCTGAGTGCAAATAAGTCTCCAAATTTAAAGCTTTGCACAAACCTCGTCTAAAAGGGAAAAAAAAAACTTAATTGTTACTCTTGAGTTTTCGCTCGCAGCTTTAAGTTTCGGTCTACTTTCTCATAACAGTTTGACACTTGTTATGTTACTCAGTAGCTGAATTGATTTTTTTCATTATATGCAACTAAGCTTTACTTTTGGTTTTACATTATACTTTGTGTGTTCTCTCAAAGTGTCAATTCTGGTTTTCTTTTCGGCGGCTTATGTACTTCGGCTAAAGTTCAACGACTATATAAATCACTTGTTGCAATTTCTTTTGCAACTTGTTTTTCGCATTTTAAATTGCATTATTATACATAAAAAATATTTTGTTTTGGTTCTTAGTTCGCTGTATGTTTTTTTTGCTCTTGAAAATCATATGCGCTTGTATGCAGAATATCTGATCTATGATTTTATCTATGTGATTGAACAAGACAGATTTGTATATACATGCTTTTAAAGGAATCTTATTTATTATATCCATACTTTTTTTCGATATTTTGGGTATTGTAAAAATCTACATATTTAGTAAAATAATATTTTTATAAATTGAAAAACAACAAGATTTTTTTTTGATTTCGTACCGTGGAAGATATCATTATCTTTGGATAAGGTTTGTATTTGGGGATAATTTTAATCTTACAATTTTTTATTTTTTTTTGTCTCCAATCATTTTCGAGTTGCTGTTGCTCTTATAAAATTTTTCTTTATACGTATTTTCGATTTGTTAGAATTTGCAATTGGCTTCGAATAAATTTTGTTTAATAGAATCCTGTCTGATCGTCATTCTTTTGAAGCTCTTTTGAGACATTTCGTGGTTTCATTTTTTGTGCAGCTATGAGTGAGTTCGACTCTTTTATTAAAAAATCTGATCAAATATTTGAATTCGATGAAGGTTTTTTGCAAATACCAGTAGCTGACCATAATCGTTTTACCCTAGAAGTTTATCGAGATGAGTTGAAAGGTTTATGGGACGAAATGAAGTCAGCCTATGAAGATTGTATTAATTCAATTACGCCAAAGAAGACCAAAAACGAAGGTGAAGCGGATGAGTTTGAAATAGCCAAAGGAAAATATACCTCTACCTTTAAGGTATATGTTTCGTGCTTATCCAGAATCAATGAAAAGTTGCAGTTTTATACAAATTCAGTAGCAGCTTCGAGTAGTTCGACCAGTCAAGCAGGTGAACACTTTACCAACCATCTTAAACTGCCACCTTGTGACACGGAGGTTTTTCAAGGTGATTATTTATCATGGCCAACATTTCGGGACATGTTCACGGCAGTCTACGTGAACAACTCAAGGCTTAGCAACGTCGAGCGACTTTATCACCTTATTCACAAGACAAGTGGAGAAGCAAAGGAGATCGTCAAAAAGTCTCCTTTGACTAATAGTGGATTCGACCTAGCATGGCACAATTTGAAAGAAGCTTATGAAAATAAAAGAATTCTAGTCAATAGCCAACTAAAATTACTTTTCGATCTTCCATCTGTAGTTTCAGAAGATAGTTTAGCTTTGAAAAACCTTCAGAGGGGTATTAATAATTGCCTTTCCGCCCTTCAATTGTATTCGATAGCTACTACCAATTGGGATCCAATCTTAATTTACCATTGCTGTCAGCGTCTTCCTGACACAACTCTTTGCCTGTGGGAGCAGAGTCTCTCCGATAAAACGGCAATCCCAGCATGGAGCTTATTAGACTCTTTTTTAACTGAAAGGTATAAGACTCTTGAGGCCATTGGTGATATCAAAGGAAACTCTTTAAAGGTAGTGACCAAAAAGCCAACTTCAGTTCAACCGCGGCAAAAGAAGCTGAATGTTTACCATGTAAATACTTCCAATAAGCCTTGTGCACTTTGTTCCAAGCAACTACATTCATTAAGGACCTGCCCTAAGTTCCTTAATCTTACGATAGCAGATAGGTTTTCCACAGTGAAAAAATTCGACTATTGCATAAATTGTTTAACTCGAAACCATTCAGTAAAAGATTGTCACAGCACTTATAATTGCTCAGTGTGTAAAAAACGACATCATACTCTTTTGCACAAAAATATTTCGACAGATAATTCTACATTAGTGCAGCATCCTAAGGATGATGTACCCTCGTGCTCCGGAGTACAATCTCCATCGTCAAAAAACGTATCTCAATCTTTTCATAACGCTATACAGTCCACTTTGCCTGTTGTACAAAGTCTGAATGTTCGTTCAAATGAGTGCAACAATGTTCTTTTAGGTACAGCTAGGGTGCTTATATGTCATCTTGGGGTTACATATTCTGCGCGTGCCCTTATAGATTCTGCATCCGAAGCGTCTTTTATTTCGGATCGCATTCGAAGACTTCTTAAACTCCCTGTATGCCATACCAAAGCCACCATTTCTGGTGTAAATCAAAAGGTTTCCGCAAATCCTTCACAACTTTGCTCTTTTGTCTTAGGATCTTGCTTGGACTCAAATATTCAAATTGAGGCTACAGCCCTGGTGCTTCCTCAAATAACAAATAACTTGCCTTCTACTTCTATCGATATACCGCTTGGGTATCAACTGCCTAACATTCAGTTAGCAGATGCAAACTTTTTGAAAAGTGACACCATCGACGTCTTAATTGGTGGAGATCTTTATCCATTTGTGCTTCTAGAAGGCGTTAAGCGAAACATTCTTGGATCTCTTATCGCTCAAGAAACCATATTTGGGTGGATATTCACTGGGTCAATATCCCCTAAACACGTTTCTTGTTTTACCACTAGTGTACAGTTTTCTAATAATAATTCCATTGACAAGCAGATTCAAAAATTTTGGGAACTTGAAGAGCTCCCTAAGGGAAAATTTGTGAATTCGGCGGATAAAATTTGTGAGGATATTTTTGTAAATACAACGAAAAGGGGCAATGATGGAAGATACATAGTTTCATTACCCTTTAAAACCTCATTTCCTATTGATCTTAAGCTCGGCTCATCACGCCACATTGCTAATAAACAGTTCCTACGGAATGAAGCATCACTTTTGAAGAATCCTTCTCTCAAAATTGCTTATGATAACGTTGTAAAAGAGTATCTTGACTTAGACCACATGGAAAAGGTAGAATCTCCAAAATTCGATCCTTTTCCCAACCATTGCTATTTACCACACCATTCTGTCATAAAACCTGACAGCCTCACAACGGCACTTCGTGTCGTTTTCAACGCTACTAGTGCCACATCAAATGGCAATAGCTTGAACGACGTACTTTACGTGGGTCCAGTTTTACAAGCTGACCTTATGCTATTAATCCTTCGGTGGAGAATGTTTCAGTTTGTTTTTAATAGTGACATCCAAAAGATGTATCGACAAATTCTTGTCGATCCGTCACATCGGCCTTATCAACGAATTTTGTTTAGAGAATCTCCTGCTCATGAAATTTCTGATTATCAATTAAAAACGGTCACATTTGGGGTAAACTGTGCTCCGTATTTAGCAATACGAACTTTATTGCAGCTGGCTCAAGATACACAGGAAACTTTTCCTTTAGCAGCTCACATACTAAGAAGATGCATGTATGTGGATGATGTCCTGGCTGGAGCCCATGATGTGACAACTGCAGTGAAAGCGAGGGATGAATTATCGCAGGCGCTCAGTTCAGCTGGATTTTTTCTTCGAAAATGGACAGCAAATGACAAAGGTATTCTAAAAGATATACCGAAAGATCATCTGCTTGATACGGATTTCTTGGATCTAGATGACTCTAGCCATGTCAAGGCTCTCGGTATTCGGTGGAATGCGCGGCATGATAATTTCTATTTTATTGCGGAGTTGATAAGCGATAAAGTTAGTTTCACAAAAAGGGAAGTGTTGTCTGCAATTGCAAAATTATTTGATCCAGCTGGATGGTTGGCTCCTATTATAGTAGTTGCAAAAATAATTATGCAACAGGTTTGGCTAGACCAAACCCAATGGGATGAAATTTTAAGTTCAGCAACACTCTCTAAATGGAAAAATTTCATTAAAAATTATGGTAGCATCAATGATATCAGAGTTCCTAGGTGGGTGCAATATACGAAGGATGCAATTGTACAAATACATGCTTTTTCTGATGCTTCGGAAAAAGCATACGCCGGGGCAGTTTATATTCGAATAGAATCTAATTTTAATACATTTTCTCATTTGTTAATGGCCAAGACAAAAGTGGCGCCAGTAAAATCTGTTTCACTGCCGCGGTTGGAGCTTTGCGGGGCAGTTTTATTAACTGAAATGCTCAATTCTCTTTTGGCAGAAATTGACATTGAGGTTGACGAAGTATTCTGCTGGACAGATTCTACGATCGTCCTTTCCTGGTTACAAAAACCACCTTGTTCTTGGACCTGTTTTGTGGCAAATCGGGTCTCAAAAATTCAAGAGTATAATCGAAATTGGTATCATGTTGATACAAAAGACAACCCTGCTGACTTAGGCAGCAGAGGATGCCTTCCTCAAGAACTTTGTCACAATGACTTATGGTGGCATGGTCCAAGTTTTCTCAAATTAGAAAGATGTCTTTGGCCGCTTTCTCAAAATTTCATTAAAGAAACTACCTTAGAAGCGAAAGCAATAAATACTCACGTATCCTACGTTAGCCAATATAATGACATATTGGACAGATTTTCTTCATTGTCTAGAGCTTTGCGCGTTGTAGCATACATTTATCGATTTTTTAATCGATGTCATAAAGGTAGTGCAAATAAGCAATGCACTTTTTCAAGTACATATATAACAGGCAGCGAAATTTCAAGCGTGAGATGCAAATTAATTTCACAAACTCAAAAATTCTACTTTTCAGAAGATTATAAGAATCTTCAAAATAAGTTGCCTCTATCAACAAAGAGCAGTTTGCTTAACCTTAACCCATACATAGATTCGAAAGGTCTTTTGCGAGTCAACGGTCGATTGACAAATTCGCCAATACTGTCTTTTAACGAAAAGCATCCCATACTATTGCCATATTCTTGTAGATATGCCCAATTGCTTACCCAATTTATGCATCAAGCTTCTTTGCATGGTGGAAACCAATTAGTTTTGCGACTAGTTCGGCAACAGTATTGGATACCAAAGGCCAAAAACTTAATAAAGTTGGTGGCAAATAAATGTAAAATATGTGTCGTTGCGAAGAAAAAGCTACAAACACAAATAATGGGTGCGCTTCCTTCTGAACGTACGGTTCTGTCTCGACCTTTTGAAACCACAGGTGTCGACTTTGCTGGTCCTATAGAAATTAAAAGTTACGTAGGCCGTGCATGTCGCTTAACCAAGGGTTATGTTTGCGTTTTCATTTGTTTTTCAACAAAAGCCATACATTTGGAGGCTACGACTGATTTATCGGCCACCACTTTTCTTGCAGCGTTTGCTAGGTTTGCTTCAAGAAGAGGATGCCCCTTGAAAATATTTTCTGATAATGGCACCAATTTTGTGGGTGCTTCAAAGCAGCTTAGAGATGATTTTCAAAAGTTTGTAAATGCATCGCAAGAAAAAGTATGTTCTGCATATAGCAACCAAGACATTGCTTGGAACTTTATTCCTGCTGGGGCGCCACATATGGGTGGCTTGTGGGAAGCAGGCGTTAAAAGCTTTAAGTCTCTTTTTCGAAAAGTTGCTATAAATCATAAATATACCTATGAGGAACTTTCAACACTTTTGTGTCGCATAGAAGCGTGTCTAAACTCAAGGCCGCTCAGTCCAATGTCCACAAATGTCGCAGATTACGCTGCACTGACGCCTGGACACTTTTTGATTGGTACTCCAATATTAGTGCCAGCTGAACCTAGTCCCGAAGAAAATCCTTTGAGCTTAATAAACCGATGGCAACGGCTTAAAGCATTTTCCCAACAACTGAGCCTTCGATGGAAAGAGGAATATTTAAAAGAACTCCACAAAAGGTATAAATGGAAGTATCCGCTTAGGGATTTAGAAGTTAATGACTTAGTTGTGGTGCGTCAAGAAAATTTACCTACTAGTGATTGGCGCTTAGGAAGAATTCTTAAAGTGTATCAAGGATGTGACAAAAGAGTCCGCGTTGCTGATATACAAACACAAAGGGGTGTGATAACACGCCCACTAGTGAAATTAATAGTACTTCCAAATTAGTTCTCTTTGTTTAAATTTTTTAACTTTCCTTACATTTCCTCCTCACATAGTTTCTTTGTGTATTCGTTTTTATTTCTCGCTTTTCGTATGTAGATAATATGGATTCATCTGCTTTTAAATCTACCAGTGGTCGCGGTCCATTCTCATGTAGAGTGTGCAAAAGGAAGCATCCCCTACGGTTTTGCCCTAAGTTTCTTTCGATGAACTGCGAAAAAAGACTTAGGACAATTTTAATCCATAAATATTGTGCTAGATGCCTAGCACATTCTCATGAGGCAAAGAACTGCAGAAGTCAGTCACTCTGCGTCTATTGTAACAAAAAACACAATAGCCTCACTCATGTAAATACACGATTGAAGGCGCCCTTGACCAAGGATGAAGCTCCGCAACAACACTCCATCTCAACAATCAATCAACCTATGTCACTTCTTCCCACGGCAGTGGTAAAGTTACGCGTGCGCAATTCACCGTTTATTGCTCGCGCTCTTTTAGATCCTTGCTGTGAGATAAGCAAAATAAGTGCTTCTTTTGTAAAAAACTTGGACATACCTACGACAAGGGTTGGTGAAAAAATTATGTGCGAAATAACTGTTCAGTCTTGTCATGATCCAACAGTGCGTTTAAATCTCTATGCGCGTGTCGAAAATGACTTCAACTTTAAAACGCCATCCAGACATGCAAACGGATCAATTAAAGAAAAGTTTTTTAATATGATGTTAGCCGATCCTAATTTTTTCACCTCTTCAGCAGTTGCAGTTATTATGGGAGCTGACATTTACCACAAAATCG
Source organism: Calliopum simillimum (assembly GCA_951812925.1). Lineage (NCBI taxonomy): Eukaryota > Metazoa > Arthropoda > Insecta > Diptera > Lauxaniidae > Calliopum > Calliopum simillimum. Next base: position 141,782,548 of record OX638368.1, read on the forward strand.
TCCGCTCGGAGATGATTGCAAAACCGGGCTTGCCACTAGCGCAAAATACCCTTTTTGGTTGGGTCCTTTCTGGCCCGTGTGTCCTTTAAGACATATTTAAAATGAGGGTCCTTTTTGACCCGTGTGTTCCTTTAACACAAATGAGGTACATACACCTACTCTAGAAACTTTTTTTTATAATAAATACCAAATGAATATAAAATTGAAATGCTCATTAAAAATACTTAAAAAAAAAAAAAAATCAATAACCACGCTTCTGTATTTAATAGTTTATATAGTATAGTATTATTTAAGCTATTCTTTATTGCAGTAGTATACTGCAAGGCGGCCGGCAATGTTTAAGCCAAACACCTTGCAATAACTAAGTTTGAAAGGCACTGTAATATACTATTCTTTTTGGTATGTTATACTGCCTTCGAGTAACGAATGGGTGCCAACCCATGAAATTGAAAATAAACATTAGCATACTAATTATAACTTTTTTTAATGTAAGCCATTTTTGATGCTCCAACTTCCTCTTTCGATTTTGGAACATCAAGCTGTAATCATCTAATCACCTACCAACGTAAGAAATTTAATATTGAATAATAAAATCTTAGAAAATTATTCCACGTCTTTGGATTTCTTGTTTCTTTTCTTTTTTGTCTGCTAAATTGGAGTCTCTTTCTACTCGACAAGTTTTCAGCTATACATACATCTTCACTTATATCTGAATTTTTTTAATTAAAAAAAGTAAATTTTGCCTTGAAGATCTTAGATAAACTTTTTTGAAATCTAACACACATTTTTATGGTTACCACCTGGTTATTTTCTAAAGTTTTGTTAAAATCATACTTTCTGTGACTAACCTCAAATTTTTGATTTCAGAAACTCTCAGATAAACTTTTTTAAACAGTACAAAAACTTTTAGGGTTGCCGCCTGGTAATTTTTTAAATTTTGCTTAGCTAATATACTTATTTAAAAAAAAAATATTAAATATACCTTAGTCTTAAAAAGCTTAGATAAACTTGTCAAAAACTCAACATATATTTTTAGGGTTGCCACCCGGTTGTTTTCTGAAATATTGCAACATCATACTGATTGTGACTAAATTCAAATTTTTAGTTCAAGAAACGCTCAGATAAACTTTCTAAAAATTGTGCAAAAACTTTTAGGGTTGCCTCCTATTTTTTTTTTTAATTTTGCTTGAACTATATATTTGAAAAAAAAAATAATAATAAATTGTAGTCTTAAAACGCTAAGATAAAGTTTTTAATAATCCAACATATATTTTTAGGATTGCCACCTGTTTTTTTCCAGAAATTTTGTAAAAATCATAATCTCAAGTTAACTTTTTAAATTGTACAAAATCTTTTAGGGCTGCCGCCTGGTTTTTTTTTTTTTGTTAATTTTGCTTGAACCATATAAAAAAGGAAAAGGAAATCCAAGAATCGGGAAAATCGTGGCAAGAGATCAAAGTCATCGCAAGGGATCGTGACAAATGGAGAGATTTCATATTGGCCCTATGCTCCTCCTAGGAGTTAAAGGAGAATACATACATACATACATACATACATATAATTAAAAAAAAAATTTTTGTCTTAAAATGCTGAGATAATTTTTTTCAAAATCCTACATATATTTTCAGGGTTGCCAACAGGTTGTTTCAGAAGTACTGTGAAAATCATATTAATTGTGACTAAATTCAAATTTTTAGACAAAGAAAGGCTCAGATAAACTTTTCAATAATTTTACATAAACTTTCATGGTTGCCACCTGGTTTTTCGTAAAATTTGCCTAAACCATATATTTAAAAAAAATAATGTAATTTTAAGCTTAATTTAAAGTAAAATCCAATACATTTTGAAAACACCTTGTCAACAATGTCCAAAAATATGAAAAAACTAGTAAAGGTGAAACCTTTGGCCTGGTCATACATTAAATACCCTACATTGCAATGTTTCGAAAATTTTGCTTATAAGGAGGGTGCCAACCCCTTTTGTTTGAGTTCACCCAATTTTTGCCTAGAGCTTACATTTATAGCCCTTGGTGTTTGGGTGAAATTTAGTTGGATTATCTCAAAAATCTCTGTCAGCATTTTGAAACTTTTGGCTGTATGGGAGGTTCCACGCCCACTTGCCCGATTTTGCCCTATTTTTGCTAGGAGCTTGTATTTTTTGTTCTTATTATCTGAGTAAAATTTGGTCGGATTACCTCAAAAAACACTTTCAGTATAGCATTTTGAAACATTTGCTTGTATGGAAAGTGCCCAACTCTCTTGTCTGAATTCGCCTAGTTTTTGCTCAGAGCTTGAGCTAACCTAGCGTTTATGTGTGCTTTGGTTGCATTGTCGTGAAAAATACTTTTCAGGTTGGATTTTGAATATATTTTTTGTATGGGCGGTAGGCGTGTTCGTTGACCAATTTCGCTCATTTTCAATCCCTCGAGTTAACTTTGAAGACGGAGGCATTGTACTAAATTTTATTGAATTATCATGCTCTGCCGATCAAGAATACATACACTTTTCCAAACCTGTCACCCCTCCTTCTCTGCGTTACAAACAGAAGGACAAAGTGAATATGCCCTGGGTGTAGGGTATACAATACTTCACATTTCAAGTCTCAGAACTTTGAGAAATCCTTTTAAACCATATAAGCCAAATATATTTTAAGAAAGCTCTAGTAAAAACATTTGCTTTAAAATACTAGGGTGATCCAAGAAAAAATTTGTTGTGAAAAAAGTCAAAAATCAGTTTTAACCCTATAACTCCTCATTATTAGACTATAGATTCCCCTGGTACAATTTGTTGTAAGCCCTAGGCTCTTCTATCACCTCCCAGAAACTTCGTTACCTAACGCCATATACACTGTTTATTTATTACAGTTTTGTTACAATACATTTTTGGCTTTATTCGTCATCACTAGAATCAACAAGAAAGTACAAAGGCGGTGAAAACCATCGAGAAGGTTCAGTTTTTATTGGACTACCGGACTATAAAGACTAACAGCCATATAAATAAATAAAGACGAATTATCTTCAGGACGCTTTTATTCAAAGAAATTGCTTGAATTTTTAATAGTAAGAGTAATTTTTACACATTATTTCGTTCTTACTTCTTAAATACTTGTTGAATTCGAGATTGTTGGTTTTTCTTCTCATTTACACAAATTATGTTTGACAAGGAAGTTTCAATAAAACTCTCAATGAATCTTTAGTGTCCGAATGAAAAAATTTCGAAATGTATTTTGCTAGAAAAAACCAAAGTCCTGCACCATGTAGTATCATTATTTTCAACTGCTTACATATGTATTTAACTCTTTCTGCCAGTGTCCAAAACATTTTGTACCATATGTATGTTTAAGTGTACGATTTCATTTATTCTACATAATTCTAACAAACATTGTTTATAATTCAATTATGTACATTAAAAAGGCATTTAAATGAATTTACAAATTTTATTAAAATCTCGGTCAAAAATTATTGCATTATTTATTTAGTGAATGAACGAACCACTAAGGGATCAACAGAAATCTCACAAAAGAGTGAAAGAGAGGGACCACCAAATCCAAAGGGTGTTTATTCGTTTATCTGAGTGTGTGCGGATGTGCGCTATCTAACATGGGTACGCTTAACAATACGATGTCGTACAACCCGCATTTGTAGTGGTCAACTTTAGTACTTTCGCTCGCAGTTACAAATTTATTTGAAAATTTTATTGCATATTTTGTGGCGTACAGGCAAGAGTAGTATCCGTATGTAGTAGCAGCAGCAGCAACAAACGATTGAATTGGATTTTAAACTTAATTATGCTCAAAATGTGCTAAACGGCCAAAGTATTTATGTATTTGTGTTTTCATGTGTGCATGTATGCGTTTTACCACCACCCATTTTGCTGCTGCCGGTTCTTGTTTGTTCAAAATTATTTGTAGTACATTGCTTTAATTGCAATTAAGGATATTTTGTGTGCATTTGAATTGGTTGTAATTGCTGCGGGTAAAATTATGAATTAATGATGTGGATAAAAAGAAAAAAACTTTTAATTCACAACAACAAAATGTATTACGAGCATTTATTTAATAAATTCCCAAATACTCGTATATCCTTTTTTGTGCGAATGTTAACAAATTGTTGGTGGCACAAGATTTATTTTTCAGCGAAATTTGTGAAATTAACAGCTGTGTTTTTTAGTTATTTATTGGGTAATGTTTTTTTTTTTTTTCAATGTAAGCCCGGCCGACATGATTATCATGAAAATCATTGAAAAGGCTTACAATATGATTTCCTGTGATCGCCACACTGATTTACACGTAACAGTAGAGGCTGTAGGAGTTTTGTATGGAACGGTAATCAATATTTTATAAGATAAGTTACGTATGGGGAAGATGTTGTTCCAATAGGTAAATGCTCACGATGGAAAACAAGCAATCAATTGTTTTTAATGAAACCTGGCAAGTTATTAAACCAAGCGGCAGGTATTTGCTCCGAAGATAACAAAAGACGCTCCAATCGGTGGGAACAGTTATGGCATTTCTTTTATTTCAAAAGGAATCATCTTCATCAACTTTTAACAATAAGGAAGGATGATCACGGGACAGTATGGCATACTGACTAAAAGTTCAATTAAAAATTGATTTTCATTAAATACAACTTAAAAATTCTTGAACATAAATTTTAGAATTTTAGCTTACTTTCTTAGTAATTCAGAATTTTCAAATAACCTTACAGTAAAAGAAATTTTTTTTGGAAAATTTAAGTGATTTCTACCTTACAGCAAAGTTAAAAAAAAAAACAAAAAAAATTTACCGCACTAGGATTCGAACCGTGTGACAAATAGGAAAATATTTTTACTTACAATTACAAACTTGATAAACCTCTATACTAAGGGTGCCAGCGTTGAACAAGAGTGAGCCAATTTTGGCGCGCCTACAACAACCACAATACTTCAATAATTTCAAAATTTCTCGCCACTATACTAATCCAAAAAAATTGTTTTCGTTTTTATTGAAATGGCCGTCAAACGTTTTTCTACCCCTTTCCTGTAGGTGGCGCTACGATTAAGGTTTTTTTTTTTTTGTATGGGGGTACAACGCCCTTGATTTAACACCCCATTTTCTGAATGGCTTTTAGCAGATACCTATTATTTACATTCATATTTCAAGTATTAAAACTGCAATAGGTACAAAATTATTGAATGTTCAGAATTTCTTTGTAAGGGGTTGCAACGCCACTTGCTTCAGTCCCTCTTATTTTTGTAGAGTCATTGATAAATATCATATACATCCATGCATCAAGTTTCGAAATGATACCTACCATAGGTGCGGAGATAAAGCGCTTTGAATGTTTTAATAGCATACCAATTTTGTATTATATATTGTATTGTATATTATCTCCCTTTTTTGCGATTTTAACCTGGCCGAAGGTTAGACACAGATATGGTGAAAATATCCATATATCTAGTGGCTTAGGCGAGATGCGATGACAAAAAAACAAATAGAAATACTAACTTTTTTGTCGACTTTTGTATGGGGGTACCACACCCCCTATCTAATCCCCTTCATATTAAATTTAAACCGTTCGGTGCACCAAGAAGTTTGCAAATTATTGAAATATTGTGGTTGTTGTATACGAGTCAAAGTGGTAAGCTGACTGCGCTTTGCTCAGTGGTTTTGTCATAGTGACCCTTACTGACCTATATATATGGCATTCCAATTTTTTATATAATTTATACAATTTTTTTCTATAAAGATATTCAAAACCAAAAACGTTTATCTTCTAAACCAAAATTGTAATTAACTATAATTTTTATACCAACAATGTTATGAACTATAAATTTTATCCCAAAATTGTATAAAAACTTTTTATGTAAAATTGGTTTATATAGCACAATATGAATTTTATACAAAATGTATTCAAAATGGTTAACAATAAAATAATTTAATTTGAACTTTCATATAAAATTTATACAAAAATAGTATAAAAGACTTTTGTAAGCTGATACAATTAAATTTAAACCAAAATAGAGTAAACTATATTAATACTTTATTTGTATAAATTTTATACGAACAAGTATAAACGGTTTGTATACCAAGTTGTAGCATAGATTTTATATCAACTTTGGTGTGGATTTATATTCATTCCAATTTGGTTTGAATTTTACAACCAAACTATTTGCTGGGTGGTGAAATGCCTATACCACTGGACTTTAAGGTCGAGGACGTTGGTACTAGTGAATTCTCCTATGCGCTGAAAGTCATCTGTAGTTAATACCATAAGCGATTCAGACATATTTTTTAAATTTCCCTACTATGAGTGATATCATAATATCATAATTCAAACTGTCAATTTATTGCAAAATGACACTGAAATCAGTGGATTTCCTTAGAAATCCAACTCTAGGGAAAAATTGTAAGAAATTCTTGCAATGTAAGGTCTAAAGATATACTTACATGCATACATATATGTTCGTTTGTAGTCCCATGAAAATCGAAATGGCGCAAAAGCAAGAAATTACATAGATATATACATCATATGAAAGCTATTAAAAGCGTGTTTACCTTGTAATCAATATCAATTACAATCAGTTAACACATACAAAGCAATAAACAAACAAACGAACGAGCGAACACTTCGGCATGCAAGTATGAGCTTGTGCACGTGTATGCTACTGTTTTTCACACAAATACATTTTGTATGTGTGTGAAAATCCTTTTGATATATGAGCATCATTAAGAAGTCAACATTTATGAATAAAAATAAAAAGAACAAAAAACACTACATTACCCACACATACATACTTAGATATATTTTTTCCAGAGTGGCATCACGGACACTCATACATATAAATAAAATACTTATGCACTGATGACGGGGAATCACATCTGCTTGACTTACAAAAAAAAAAAAAAATATCATTGTAACATGAATATCGTTAGGAAAATAAGATAATTTTACTACACTCACAGATTGGTGTAGTAGAGAATGAGAGAGTGGTGGCGAGCACAATAAGCGTATCTATATAAGTAGGACCATTACACTTGGCACTTATGTATTATTATGTTGTCATAGAAAACTGAATGAGAAAAGATGAAAATAACAAGAAAAACGTAAAATATACTTTAAATATGTGTAAGTCCTATATAAGGACACTCATGGAGAATTTAAGAAATTTACAACCATTTCAATCAACTAGGGTTGTAACACAGCTATGGTTTCGATTCTGAAATGTCAAAACTTTCGATTAATTTTGACCCCCGACTTCGGTTTCGCAAGTTTTCAATCGAAAATAATAACGTAAGTTTTTTAAAAATTTCCATGATACCGTTTGATTTTCTATGCCGTTGAATTGTTGTACAGAAAAGGAGAATGGCAACGAAAATTTTAGCAATATACATATCGTTTCTCCGACTTCGGTAAAGAGTTGTCAGCTCAGACCAGTAGTTACAGAGTTATCGCACTTACTTCAAACTTTGCTATTTCACTTTTGTGAACTTTCTTTTTAGTCAAGCTTATATTATATGCAGAACAGATATAATCTATGACACAGAGCGCCCTGAAAAGGTAAGTGGAGCCTTTTAATATTGTCACAACGGTTGCAAGGATGATGGGAATCAAAGGATATTTGTCCATAATGGCAATAAGCCCAGATGAGGAACACAATAACGAAAAAATAACACGCATCTTTGAAGAAAGGCAATAATAGCATATTTTGGGGAAAATCTCCAAATGCTTCATCTTCGAAGGCATACACATCCGATAAGTTACAAAACTACTGTGGCAATTAACTGGAAACTTTAAATAACTACAGTACAGCATAGGTGCAGTAGCAAAACTTTTCTTTCTCTCTCACTTCAATTAAAGATAATTCTATTAACAAAATGAAATTCAATTATACACTAGTATATTTCGGCTGTGATTATAAACTAAAACTGCAACAAGTTACTGGAAGACAATATTTATATAATTTAATCTGTGCAAAATATGTAAATAGCGACAATTCTTAATAAAACCAAATATCTATGTATGCTACATAATCGCCTATTTCATATGCAACCGCACACACTAGATACATATGATAGTAGTGTAAACATCAAGACACGCACACAAACGGCAACAGCAGCAGGATATTCATACTACTAAGCGTCTAAGTGACGCTAATAGATTCAAATCGACTGCTACGTTGACTCAATTTGCTGCGCATAAATTCAACATTTTGACTCAATATATATCTAGATAAATCCACACACTATGCATAAACGCGAACACTAATATTATACTCACACTACTAAAATTCATAATTTTAGATATTTACACCCATGCACGTACATATGTATGTATGTACATTAGGGAGTCCGTTATTTACCAAGTTCATTGTTTTCAAGAAGACACCCCTCAAAATGACAGGCTTAGTGGCCAGTTACAAGATAAAAAAAAAAGAAAAATTTCAATTAGCTTCCAGAATAGTGTGCCGCTTTTGAAATTAATTTTTTCCTACAAAAATGTATGGGGAATAGTCTCTACTCGGTGTTTTCCATCATATTAACCCTTTCAGACCCCCAGTATACGATCGTGTTATCTAACTTAAGCGCGTCATAAAAACTTTAAATTTTTAATTTTCGCCTAAAAACCTAAAAGCAGTGATTGTAGCAAGTCTTTTTCTTACAATATGCAAAGAAAACAAAACAAATATTGACAGTTTTGATCGTGAAATATGTTAGTTTTGTGAAGAGCTTCATAGTGCTCGTTACAATGTCGTTTGGTATGTATGAAAAAAAAATTTTCTTTATAGTTTTTTTGTGCGTTTTCGAATTTACAGTCTTAAATGTTTTTTGTTCCATTATTTGATATATTAACCGTTACAATGTGTGCTTTGCTTCTAGTTAAATTTTTCAAATTAAATTAAGATAACACAATCGTGTTACTTAGGTTTAACGTCACATTTTAATTTCAACACCCGTTTGTGTTATCTGTTTTAAAGGCCGAAAAAACTACAATTTGGAAGACCCTGCTGATCTCCAAGAAGTTCTAGATATTCTTGAAGATTCAGATATCGATTTTGGTGATGATGACGATGATAATGACGACACTTGGTTACCCAAAAGTTTTGCTTTGGTGGAATCAGATGATGGTACATTTAGTCCTTCTTGTTTTGACTCAATATAATTTTAACTAAACATTTATCGCAACAGAACTAAGTGATTCATCAAGTTTAATTGATCCAGTGCCGAGTCCCGTTTCAACATCGAACCCAACAACATCATCAACAAGTTTAATTCTACCAACATCAGTTGTCCCTGAATCAACACCTATTCAGTCTAAAAACAGAAATGAAATTTGGAAGGATCAAAATTTTCAAAATATTGAACTGCCAATTGTTTATGGTTGCGACAATATTGTAAAGGTTGGTACACCCATGGAATATTTTGCTAAATATTTTCCGGAAAATCATTTTAATGAAGCAGTTCATTATACTAAAATGTATTCTTTGTCAACATACGGGCAAGAAATTAATTTATTGCCCCATGATATAAAAAATTTCTATGGATGCTGTGTTATAATGGCTTGCTTGGGTTATCCAAGAGTACGGATGTATTGGGCTGAAGGATTCAGAAATGAAACTATATCAAATTACATGTCAAGGGACAAATTTATGAGACATCGTATATTGATTCATTTTATTGACACAAGCAAACCAAGCACAACAAATAAATTGTGGAGGGTCCAACCCGTTTTAGACAAGGTTCGAAGTCGCTGCAACCAACTTGCAACTGAGATTACTAGTTACTCCATTGATGAGCAGATGATCCCGTTTACTGGCAGGAGCCCTGCACGGCAAGTCATTAGGACAATCATTAGGATCAATCATTATTCGATTGACCAAGTTTTTACCGCAACAAAGTCATCTGTACTTTGACAGATTCTTCACCACTGTTCCACTCTTGGAAAAGTTGTTAGAAATGGGGTTTATAGCCACTGGTACAATAATGGCCAACCGTTTAGGGAAAAGACTTCATTTTCCTAAGGACAAAGAAATGAGCCGTTTTGATATGCACCAATTTGTAAACAACGGGGTCGTAGCTGTAAAATGGTGCGATACAAAATGTGTCACTGTTGTTTCCTCTAAATGCGGTAACGGTGAATCGCTGGGTCAAAAGTTTGAAAAAACATGTTCCAGTGCCAATACCAGCTGTGTTTCACGACTACAATGCTTATATGGGTGGTGTTGATATCGCCGACCAAATGATGGAGTACTATCGCACCAAAATTAAAACATAGAAATGGCCAGTGAAAGTATCTTTTCACTTCCTTGACCTAAGTATCTACAACGCATGGATGGAATATAAAAGAGATGCCTCAAAAGCTGGCATACCTAAAAAGGAAGTTAAAGATTTCTTGAAATTTAAACTTGAAATCGGTCAAGTTTTGTGCAGCTATAAAGGCTCAATTCCACAAGAACCACCGCATGTTAAAATGGATGAGAGTAATTATGGATCCAAATACCGCCCACATGATGCTCCAGACGATATACGCTTTTACAGGTATACATATGCAAAATCGTACTTTTCATTTAGTATCATTATTAACATTAAAATTTTTTGCAGATACGATCATTGGCCTGAATTTGTGGATACTAACCCTAGAAAGTGCAGAAACAAAAATTGTACCAGCAAGACAAGAGCTCGATGCGAAAAGTGCAAAGTAAACATTTGCATCATAAAAGATAAGGATTGTTTCAAGGCATATCACACACAATAAAAACTCAAAGTTTTTTTCTTATTTTTCATATTGAAAAGATGTAAATCTTAATTATTATTACTTTTTTATTAAAAGCAAAGAAAGTGCTTGTATTTTTTTTTAAGTTTGTGTTATTTTACATGTAAGACTAACTAATTTAAGAATAAAATTTTATTAATGAATAAAAGATTTAATTTCAAAACCAGTAAAAAAAATTTGTTTTCTTACACGCAAAGACCTAAGTTATACAAACGTGTTAGGTCCTTTTCTCAGGATTCTTTCGAAAAATATTTTTTTTAATATTTTTCCCGTAAATCTGAGACCAAAATAAGCAAGTGTTGAAAATTTCATGCAAATCGGCAAAAAAAAATTTTTCAGGTCTGAAAGGGTTAAAGCTTTATTAAATTATAGAAAATTTCTAAAAATTAGGTTGTTTTAAGTAGTTCATACGTAATACAATTCAGTCAAATTCAAAGTCATAGTTGGTTCTTGTTTTATGATCCTGAACAGTGGGCTCCAAAGAGTCTAAATTTGAAAAAATTAAAAAAAAAGCCTGAGTATGCAGAAAGTTGGGTGCATGTTTTCAGAGTAAAAAAATGCAAACCGAAAAGTTCTGGCTAATCTCCTTCAGGAGATATTAAATTTTAACCAATGTTTTTTTTTAACGGAAAACAGATGCAAAGCTAGTCATTTTGGATGTATTTTTTGATGCTGAATCTAAATCCAATTGCAGAATTATATTATGACTTTGAATTTAACGGAATTTTTTCATGCACACTTAAAACAACCTCGTTTCTAAACTTTTTCTATGTATAATTTTATCAGACTTTAACATGACGGAAAACACCGAGTGCATACATTTTTGTCTGAAAAAAGTAATTTCAAAAGCGGCACGCTATTCTAGAAGCTAATTGAAATTTTTCTTTTCTTATCGATTACTGGCCATTAATCCCGTCATTTCGAGGGGTCCTTTAATAAAAACAATAAACTTGGTAAATAACGGACACTCTAATCTACATGCTTATGTATGTATTTGGTTTATTGATTTTTAAAAATCAAGAAAAAAGGGCGCTTTATTGAATTCAAATTTTCTCGCTTTCTTTTTTTTCTGCCCATTTTCTTTTGGAAGTACATTACCTATAAAATAGCAGAATGCGTACCTATGTATGCCTGACATGTGCACATGGCTATGTACGTTTATGTGTTTTTTTTTTTTTGCCTTAATGTAGGCGCAACATTCGCACATAATTTCGCGTTGCTTCCATGACTTTTACTACGATTTTCATGCGAAATCATCATAAATTTTCTTGTTATTTTACTCGAATCTGTATTTGTTGTACGCTGATGTGTGTGTGTAAGTACATAATTTATACATAAGTAGTAGTGTTTACTAGTACATGCATAAAATTATGTGTACTATATATGTATATTATCTATTCATGCATTAAATATTAATGTAGGTATGGAAATTATCATTATATTTGTGTGCATGTATGAGTTTGTAGGGTATGTGTACACGTTGTTGGCCTTACGACTTCCCAACAAACAAAAACTTTTGGAAAATAACTTATTGTAGCAAATATTTCGTTTGGAAATTGACTTGCAAAATGTTTGGAAATTCTTCAATTTAAATTCTTCAATAACACAGTTCTGCGTTTTTGAAAAAATTAAAAAAATATGAAATGAGAGTAGGTGATTTTTATAGATTTTTGAACACTAAGTCCGAATATGACCTCCGGATTGCTCCATCACGTCAGAGATCCGAGTTATCCTTGATTTAAGGTGCAAGAAACGCTATTTTCAGACATATGGCTTGCATGCTGAAAGTAATCCAGTTCACTTCTGACAGCGGCATTGAATAGTTCTGAGCTTCCTCTTTGAAGCGTTATTTTATCTTTTTCAATTGTATCATTAGTTTCCGAGATAACATCGATTGAAGTAAAGGTATCGCTAATCCCTGTAAAGGACAATATTCAATTTATATACCTTTATTTCAATGGATGATATTTCGAAAACTAATGATCCAATTGGAAAAGTTAAAAGAACGCTTTAAAGAGGAAGCTCAGGACTATTCAATGCCGCTGTCAAAGTGAACTGGATTCCTCTCAAAATGTACACCATATGTCTGAAAATAACATTTCTTGCACTTTAGATCAAGGATTACTCGGATCTCAGACGTGATGGAGCAAATCGGAGACCATATTCGGATTTAGCAAGCAAAATTCTATAAAAATCACCTACTCTGATCTCATACTTTTTTTCATCGCAGGACTGTGTAATCTAAGTTGGATCCTTCATAGCAAGTTTGTATAAATGTTTTCATACAATATTTTTAAATTGCTTTTATAATCTCTTAACAAACACTTTTTTAATTTTTTTTTAAATTTTATTAAACAACATTTTCGAAACAATTTTATATTTAATTAAAAATAAAAAAATGTTATGTTTACTGAAATTGTGAAAGCTATCCAAAGCATGAAAAACAACAAGGCCGCCGGTATAGATCAAATAACAGCTGAACTGCTAAAGGCATGCCCCGTAACATCAGCTAAAATTCTCCATCCTCTGCTCAACAAAATCTGGAGTGAAGAGCGTTTGCCAGAAGATTGGCTACATGGCATGTTAGTCAAATTACCGAAAAAAGGTGACCTAAGCGAGTGCCGAAACTATAGAGGCATCACCTTGCTCTCAGTTCCATCAAAAGTACTGACGAAAGTGCTTCTGAGCAGGGTAAGCGAAAAACTTGATTCAGCCATTCGAAAGCAGCAAGCAGGATTCCGGCGAAACAGATCATGCGTGGATCAAATCAACACGCTCAGAATAATTGTCGAACAATCATGCGAGTGGCGTGCTGCACTTCAACTTGTCTTCGTTGACTATAGCACTGCCTTTGACAGTGTCTCCCGAGAAAACATCTGGGCGTCACTGCAACGAAGAGGTATTGCCGCAAAGGCCATAAACTTAGTACGTGCACAATATGAAGGCTTTAAATGCAGTGTGTTACACAACGGGTTGTTGTCACCGACATTCACCACTAATTCAGGCGTACGGCAGGGGTGTTTACTATCACCATCACTCTTCCTTATCGTTCTTGATGATATCCTAGATAAAGCTCTTAATAAGGCCAAAAGGGGTATTCAATGGAACTTTACCGAACATCTGGAAGATCTCGACTACGCTGACGACATCTGCCTCTTATCGTCCAAACATTCAGATATGCAAAGCAAAATTGAAGACCTTGTCTTGGAATCACAAAAGGCCGGCCTAAAAATCAACGTATCCAAGACTAAAAGCATGAAGCTAAACGCAAGCAATGACATGACGTTTAAAGCTGGCAGTGATGACATCGGAAACGTCGATAGCTTCACGTATCTAGGCAGCATTATCTCCATGGATGGTGGAGCAAAAGAGGATATCAACTCAAGAATAGCAAAAGCAAAAGGCGCGTTTGCTCAACTGAACAAAATATGGTCTTCATCCGTTATATCGACCAAAACGAGAGTGCGCATTTTTGATTCGAATGTGAAATCGGTTTTGTTATATGGGTGCGAAACATGGCTTGTTACTGAACAACTAACAAACAAGCTGCAAGTATTCGTCAACAAATGCTTAAGGCGTATATTAAAGGTTTGGTGGCCTCGCACTATATCAAATGCCGAGCTACATCAAAAATGCAAACAGAAGGCTATAGCAAACGAGATCAAGCTGCGCAAATGGGGATGGATTGGTCACACTCTCCGGAAACCACACAGCGAAGTTTGTCGCCAGGCCCTTGAGTGGAATCCACAAGGCAGTAGAGGACGTGGTAGACCCAAAACCAACTGGAAAAGGTCGTTGGAAAAGGAAATCCAAGAATCGGGAAAATCGTGGCAAGAGATCAAAGTCATCGCAAGGGATCGTGACAAATGGAGAGATTTCATATTGGCCCTATGCTCCTCCTAGGAGTTAAAGGAGAATACATACATACATACATGTTTACTGAAAATCGAGCCTATAACCTCTAAGTTATGAGTCAACAATCTTATCAACTGATCTTACGTGCCAGTTATGGTTGTAAATGCCTTGTGTTTAACTTAGCTCAATAAGCCATTTCGTATGTTTGAAAAACGATTACGAAAACATTTATAAATAAACATTTTCTAATTGTTTATTTCAACATTACAAATCAATTGTGAAAATTCGAAAAATAAACATTTTCCAAACGTTTGAAAATTGGTTTTGAAAACATTTGGAAATTAATTTTTTTCAAGCGTTAAATTGTAAAGATTATAAAATTGTTTTTTGTGGAAACAACTTTCTAATTTTTTTTTTTTTAAAAATCTGAGAATGAAAGTCGAATCATCCCCACACATCTCATACCGAAAAGTTCCCTAGCAGCTTCGTACTTATGTACACAAAAACACAAACTTTTTCCATTTAATTTTTTAAAAATTTTTATACCTGAGAACAAAACTAGGATCATATCCTATTACTCCACTTCAAATGGTCGCAAAGGCAGCTTTGTATGTACGGTAAAAATTCAGCTTATAGATCAGGTAGGTACTTTTAATTTATTACTTCGTAATTTTGATATCTGAAGACGAAAGTCGAGTAACTCACACTGAATTTTCTATGCACAAATTGTCTCTTCTATTAGATAAAGTAGCCTTTTCAATTAAGATATGTTTTCATAAACGTTGTTTTTATAAATATTGGTCGATATTCTCAGTTCATTTAGAAATGAGGAGTGATTTTTCAAAAGGGCGTAAAACCACTTCCAACCTCGAACAAATCTAAGAATGTCATCGTCATTACCATGCTAAAATGCATCCTCTAGTTTAAAATTCATCACAAAAAATGAATTTTTCCAAGGTAAAATAGTGATCAAAAGTCACTTTTCAGAACAAAAAGGGTTATTTCCATAAAATTTCATAGAAATTTTTAGAGTTTGATACAAAAAGAAGTATTTCGAATAGTGGTCAAAAAAACTTTTAATATTTTTTATATGCCTCAGGCTATATAGGTGCTTACATACCATGCCTATAGACATCAAAATAAACTTCCTAATAAGAGTGATTTCGAAACAAAACGGCTTATTTCCAAACGTTTCAGAACAAATGGGCTTATTTCCAAATGTTTTTTACTTTTTGCTATTATTCCAAATATGTTACAACAAAAGTGTTAAAGGGATTAAAATCTTTGGTCAACTCACTATAACACTGGAGACATAAAAAAAAATAGTTATTGTAAACAACCCCTCAAAGTTTTTTCTCATACTGAAAATTTGTTTAACATGGTTTTACGCCCTTTTGAAAAATCACTCCTCAAATCTTTTTGCCTTTTGTATATAATACCTCGTTGTCAACTGCTGCACATACGCTATTATGATTATTAAAATACAATTTGTTAGCTTGTATCTATAATTTCTAATTTGAATACGACATTCAATTTGATTTCGATTTTAAATTTTCTAAATGCAGATTCAGTGTTGCCTTCATAATCTATTATATTTTTAATGCTAATTGTAAATTATTCAGTTGGAAATTTTCATATTAATCAGATGTTTGACACGTGATGAAAATAATCGGGTAATTTATTTCAATATTAAAAACAACCGAACATGGCGCATATACATAGCCTGAAGATAATAAATTAGGAATTTGGAATTATAATGCATTGTAAATAAATATGTATGTAAATTTGTAAATTATTTGAAACATGCATTGTAGTTATATCTAAGTATACCTCCACTTTTCCAAAAAAAAAAAACCGGAATTAAAATATTAGGGTATAGCTAAAAAACAGATGCATCAAAAACCGTATCCAAAATGGGTGGAGAAATAATTTTTATCAAAGTCAACTTTCCAACCATAATAATTAAGCGGATGATACGAAATTCTGTTTTTTAAATCTTCGTTAATGAATTTCCCAAAATGGTGGAGAAATAAAATGAAACTTCTTCGATACGCAGCATGTTTTTTTAGTTAGAATACTATATCACCTTATCCATAGGTTGCAAGAAATTACTTCTCCCTTTTGCCAGGTGATTTTCCAAGTTACAAAATTGTGGCCGAAAATTTGTCTATAGAATCGATCTCTTTTCGAATAAATCAGATCTGTTGAGTTCAAAAACTAAAATTTTTCTTAAAAATCTTTTTTTATATAATATATCTACATATAGATATGTACAAAACAGCATCATAATAAAATAATCCGCCAATGCGATTATATGCAACAAAATATTTGGTTACGTTAAAGGCCTCGAAGATAAGCCTGCTTTATCGAAATATTTAAATATTCAAAAATTAATACTAACAGAGTATGCACACACAAATAAATAAAATAAGAAAAAAATAGAAATTCCAATGCACTTTATGTCCGCTAATAAATACACATACACAATGAAATTCCTGCAAAATGTTTTATTATTAATCAAAAGAAATTTTGCAAAACATGAAAAATTGTTAGCAAATACGTTTTTTTTTTAATGCCAAACACTATTCGCACAACACACTGGTATGTGGAATAAAAAATTTTTAATAAAATTGCCCGCTCACTAGACTGGTCGAATATTTTGTTTTTTATTACAATAAAAATATAAAAAAAAAAAAAACCTTGAACAAATATTTCTTGCATTCCTTTAGTGAAGCTGATTTTTATTGTTTTGGCCAATATATATACATACATATATTTGTGAACCCAATGAACCCAAGAGGAAAAATTTCTAGCGCTTCTGATCCAAGCACTTCAAAAGTGTTTGTCCCCATAGAAATTTAGAAGCACCTTCACAATGATTTTTTGTAAGGCTGCAGTAAGAACAACCTAGCCCGGGTGATTTTTTTTTTTTTTACTTTTTTTATTTTTTTTGGCTTTTTTTATTATAGTAAAATATTTTATATTCAACATCTTTTATTTCACTTTTCTATTTTCCTTTCTCTTATTAATTTACCTTTGTTTAATTGAATTGAAATTGATTACACAATGATTCCATGTAAAGCTGCAGTATGAACAACGTGAGTTCGAACCCAGCTCAGGTGTTTTTTTTTTTTTTTTTTTTTATTAAAGTATTTTTTATTCAACTTTTTTATTTCACTGTCTATTTTTCTTTCTCATATTTATTTACTTTTATTTAACTGAATTCAAACTGATTGTACAAGGATTCTATGTAAGACTGAGGAGCATTTGAATGTCAAATTCTGTTTGGACAACATTTGCTTAATATACAAATTTAATACCTCTTCATATTATCGGGCATTGGTGTAGCGGTCTAAAGAGTTGGTAAATGTAAGTAAAAATAATCTGTTTCTATCTATAGCACGCACTGTCGTGGATTCAAATCTTGGTGCGGCCATTTTTTTTTTTTTTTTTTGTTTTTTTTAAATTTTATTGAAAAAACGCTTACCGCAGCATTACAAATAAGCGCTTCAAAAGGCCTTTTACAGTAAGGCTGCGGTAAGCTTAAGCGCGCTTACATCCTATGACATGCAATGTTAAAAAAACAAACAACAGTTCTTACTGAGCCGAAGCACTTATTGGTGAAAAAGATGCACTTCAGAAGCACTTCATTTCCCCTTGGAAATATTTGTAACGAAGTTTCAAAGTCAGTATTACAAACCCAAGGAGAAAAGAGGTGCTCAAAAACCCTTCTGAAGTCAATCTTTTTCACCAATAAGCGCACCGCTGAAGTGCCAAAAATGCTTTGATACTTTGAAGGGGACAAATTTTATAAGATTAATATTGAAATACAAATTCCCTGCAGGACCACGGAATATTCTAAAACTAGTTTGTAAACTAGAAATATGGGGCGACCGACTAGTCCAAATTCTTTTCTCATCACATATTTAGTTTCATTTACGTATTGTATTGTATGTCATTAGACGAAACCAATTGTCTCCTTAGTATCACATTGAGACCAGCAAAAGGTCAATTGTCTCATTATGCAACACTCGTACAGTAAAAAAACAATTTTTTTTTTTTTTTTCATTTAAAAATTTCAAAGAATTAATTTTAATATAAAAATTTTACACAAAAACGTCAAAAGATTTCAAAGACGAATGTGCTAAAGAGTTTATGTTCCGGGTTCGAATCTCAGTGCGGATGAAATTTTTTTTTTATTATACTAGGTATACAAATATGAAACCGGTAATGACATCTAGCGGTCGATAGCCGTATATGTATGAGCTTCCGAACCGTACCAAATGTCTTAATTGTTCATTCTGTCATCTATCAACAATACTCAGTTCACAATTTGTCAAGTTTTATACAACAACGCATTTTTTCCGCTCGTAAAGATGTCGAATTTTGTGCCTGAAAACTCTCATTTGCGGGAAGCATTGATTTTCTGTTTCCATTTAAAGAAAAACGCTTTTGAATCGCATCGGATCATCACTGGCGATGAAAAATGGATTTATTTCAACAATCTCAAACGAAAAAAATTATATTTGAGCCCCGGCCAACGACCCAAATCAACGCCAAGACCAAATCGCTTCGACCGAAAGACAATGCTGTGTATTTTCTGGGATCAGCGTGGTGTTATTTGGTATGAGCTACTAAAACCAGGTGAAACAGTTACTGGTGCACGCTACCATCAACAATTGATCGCTTTGAACCGTGCTTTACGTCAGAAGAGGCCCGAATTTCAACTTCGCCATGACAAAATTGTATTCCAAGATGACAACGCATCGCCACATCGAGCAGCGGTCAATAAAAACTTGGTAGAATCGTACAACTAGGAGCCCCTGCCCCACACGCCGTACTCACCGGACCTGGCGCCGTCCGATTACTATTTGTTTTCATCGATGGGACACGCACTCAACGATTCACACTTCAATTCTTACAAGGAAGTACAAAAATGGCTCGATGAATGGATAGCCTCAAAAAACGAAAAATTTTTTTGGCGAGGAATTCATAAATTGCCTGAAAGATGGGAAAGATGTGTAGCTAGCGAGGGGAAGTACTTTAAATTTGGAACCATCTTCGCAAAATAAACGTGTTTTTTTTTAAATAAAAATTACCGGTTTCATATTTGTACACTTAGTATTTTATTTATTTTTTATTTTAAATTTATTATTTAATTTTTTAAATTAATTTTTATTTTTTAATTACGTTGGACATAAGTTTCATTTACCGTTTCGAAAACTCTTCTGACAAATTCTGTACAAATTAATGGAAATATAAAAATTGAAATTGAAAATCATTGGGTCATTGGATCATTGGAAAACCAAGGGTCTTTACGCAACGTAAGTCATTAGACCGATACACTATCGTTTGCTCTTCTTCACAATCGACGAGCTGCCGAACAGTACGTAGTCAGTAATGGTATAATTTCACAGAAGCAATCTATACACAATTGGACCACTTTTGGTACTAATGACTGATTATGCATTACATTTGGACCATTTTTGATACAAATGACCGACACTAAAAATACAAAATAACAAGACCAAATATCGGACTGTTGAGACGATTGTCTCCGCCGATCGGACCGGGTTATGACTTAATTGAAAAATTCAAAAATTCTTCGTTTATATGCATTTTGATCAAAACTCGTAAATGAAAAAGTAGATGCTAAAAACTATTTCATATAATGCCTGTATACCCTTATTTTTACTCTATCCGTTACTCGATATCCTTTTATCCTTTTTTGTATTTTTTGTGCATAATTTAGTTTGTTTGTTGTTTTCATCAACAACAATATTTTTTTGTTGTTTTTTACTTAAGCTAGCTGCTAGCTTTTAGATTTTTGCTTTTTTTATTCTTCATTTTTTTCCAGCATTTATCCTTTTACGCTTTTTTTTTCTTTTTTCTCTTCTTTTTTATGCTCTTTGTGGTTTGTTGTATTTTGCTTAACTTCATTTTTGCAAGCAATTGAATTTTACAACAACAATTTACTCTTGCCCATTATATTGCAGCGTATTGACTTGGCTTCAATATAATATGACGCTGCTGCTGCTGCAGTGGAAAGAAGGTAAGAGGGACCAACTACTGTACTGACACAAGGAGTGCAAAAGTCCTTTAGCAGTCAAGCTGATGATGGCTTGGAGCTGGACTAACGTTATTTTTTCTCGATTTTGCTTTTCGCTATTTTTTTTTTTCCTTTATTTTTTTTTTTTTGTTATATTTGCGGTTTAAAAACAATAATCGTTTTCAACTATAAAAAGTAATTGTTGGCAGCAGTCAATTGCTGTTGCTATTGCTTTGCACTGTGAAAATTAAAGAAGCAAACAACAAATAGAGCAGCAGCAGTAGAAGCAAAAACAACAGCAACAACACAAAAAAGAGCGTTTCATAAAACTTCCCGTAACATTTGATTTGATTCGATTTTTTCCAACGTAGCAGGGATTATTCTGACCAAAGGCGAATGCTAAGTGCTTCAAGTGTTTGTTGTTATAGTTATCGTTGTTGCTGTTGTTGTGCTTGAGATTTTATTTTTGTTTTTTCTCTGATTTTCTCCATTTTTTATGCTTTAATTGATTTTCAGTCAGGTCTTTGACTGGTTTGTAGTACCGCTGCTTTGTGCTATTAAATATTGAACACAAACTGTACAAAATATTTTACATAAAAAGCACTTAATTCTTTACTCCAAAAAAATGTATGAAATAATTGTTAAGTAAAGGAAAGAAGGGTGAGAAAAATTTCTTTATCAAAAAGTAATATCCAAATTTGAGTTTACCTTTAGGTCTCAATAGAAAATAAATCACCGGTAGCTTTTTATCATATTCATTTAAATCCAATACTAAAAACTAAAAACTAAAATGATATAAAATTAATATATTCAATTCATGGTTAATATTTCGTAACTGAAAAACATTACATTTATATTTAAGCACTATATTTAACATTTGGTTGAGCAATGCACAAATCCGATAGCGGCTGTATGGAGTTTCCAAAAATATTTTTTCATACTTTTATTATTCCCAGGCAAAAAAATATTTGTGGTGGTCCCTTTTCACTGGTGCCTCTTTCCATCTCAAATTTTTTGAAATTTGCAGTTGTGTTCTCAGATTTTTATAGAAAAATTTTATTTTCTAAGTTATGGGCATGGAACCTCAGAGTGTAAAAATAGCGATTTTGCTAAAAATCAATGCAATTTTTTTCTAAGTCCCGCCATTTTGTCAAAAAATAATTTTTTAAATTTCTGTTTCCGGTTTCTTGTAGTATTTTGAATGTTATTTTGATTTCCATTTTTAAATTTGAAAATTTTTAAAATTTATTAAACGGTGGACATGTTTTGAAAAATCTTAAAAGTTGATTTTCTCAGAATAAATTTCACGCATTTACCATTTAGCGCAAACCAAATCTTTTGAAAACGTTTGTTTTTCATCCACCTTTCTTAAAAAAAAAAATTTAATAAAAAAAATATTATTTTGATCGAACTTCGATTTGGATCGAGCAAACTGCGTTCGTTGCACAGTCTTAATAATACTATAAAACCATGAGATTATTGTGGAATTTCTGTAATAGATTTGAGTTTTTATCAGCTTATTGTAAGCTAACAAAGATAACCCCAATATCGGTTCCCATAACTTCTGAATTTTTTCTGATTTATATTCAGAAAAAAGCATATGAATAAAATTAGAATGAAATATTTAAAAAAAACACTGAAAAATTCATCGAAACGCTGACAACTGCAATAAAAATTATCAAATAACAAACTGATAAAACCCGAGAATGATGTTGTCAATTGAATAATAATGATGCCAGAAATCTTTCAATTGTTCATTAAAAAATAAAATAATAATTATTGGCAACAGAAACAAAAAAGGAATATCCATAATTAAGGTATAAAATAGAGAATATTACAGACAGACAAAAACTCTTAATAAAAGGACCGACCGACAGCTGTAACCGACTGTTAGACAGATATCTACAGGGTTAACAAAGAACACAGACCAAATAAGCGACTCGGACTCATTAATGTCAGACATAAATTCCAAGCAATTAAGCGCACAAGTACAAACGCAAATATTGATGATGCCAAGCCATTCAAACAGACAGTCAAACAACAACAAAAATAAACCAGCAGGAGTAGCCATATCTTCCAAGGCAGCAACAGAGTCATAATTCAACAGAGACAAATGTGCAGGGTTAAATAGCAGCCGCCAATGGCTATAGCGTTAGAGTTTAAAAATGATGATAGGTGGGAGTGGTGGGCTCAAAATTTATGATGCGATGAAGTATGAAATATGAAAACGGAAATTAAGTATGAAATAAAATAAAACAAAGAGAAAAAACCGAAAGAGAGAGAGAGAAAGCAAGCGATATACCCACGCGCTGCTTAAATTCATTTTTAATGAACTACACGTAGTAGAACATCGATTTGCAGTTGACGGCAGGATCAAGAGCTTAAGTTGTTTATTTCTACATTATTTTTTCTGCAAATAATGGCAACGCTAGCAGCAAAGTGAAATCGCAACAGCAACAGGAAGCTAATCATTGTGATTAAGGAGGTTTTTTTTCTTTTTCTTTTTCAAAGGAGGGCCTTGTTTTTTAATTTTTTCGTACGCTTTAATATTAGCTATTTTTCAAATTTCTAAATTTTCTTTTCCTTTTTTTTCAAATTCCCTTTCTCTAGTCTTTTTAATGACATATAGATGCCGCTTAAATCAAACAGCTGGTAACTTTAAAGTGTGAGCTCGCACAAATGACACAGCTGTACACTGCTACCAAAAATACGACACCCAACAGCGCTTCTTGATTGTATCATTGTATACATTAGGACAGCCCAAAAGAAAAAGACCCCCAGAGGAGTTTGCGCGGGAAAGTAGCAGCAAAAAAATTATGTCAAGTGCTGTTGAAAAAAAAAATGATAAACAAGCACAATTTTCTACCAAACAGTGGGAAAAAAGAAAGAAAAAATATTGTTGAAACACTCTTTTTTTCTGTTTTAGCTATTTTTTTGAAATTTTACGAAATTGGTTTTTTTTTTTTTTTTAAAATGAGGGCCATGAAAAGTGCTTTAGCCTCAACTATGTATTTACAAATGTGCGTTACTTACGCTGTTCTACCACTTTGTATTCTACAGGATGTAATCGATTAGGTTATAAAACTTCTGGTAATAGAGGAGGCATACGCTACCAAAAAAATGCGCCTGAGGAGGATCTAAAATACACCACTGAGAAGATTTACGAAAAAAAAAATTTTTTTTGGGTTACCCCAACGTTTGCCAAAAACTTTTAGCTATTTACATGAGCTTTCAAAAAGTGTATTTGGTTTATAGGATTTAAAAGGATTTCGTAAAGTTTTGGACCTTAAAAATTGATATTTTAAATTTTTTCCCCAATTTTCTGAATTTGGTGGCCATTTTAGTATGAAAAAGTTCCTATTAATATGCTCTTTTGTAATTTTTTTTTTAAGCTTTCGTTAAGTATTCTTTAATTTGGTAGCAAATACGTCATACCAGTTTTTGTAATTTGAGGTCGGAAAAAAATACTTTTATGTAACATCACACAAGTTAAATGAATTTTTCTTGAAAAGTATCAAATTATAAAACTGGTATGACAAATGCGGTATCAAATTAAACGAAATTTAAAAAGAATTACAAAGAGAATATAAAAAGGTACGTTTTTAGGACTTTCTTATACTAAAATGACCGCTTAAGTCAAAAAGCAGGAAAAGAAATTAACGTCAAATATCCAGAAGCTTGCGAAATCCTTTCAAATTCTACAAACTAAATAAATTTTTTAGAACCTGACACAATTAGCTAAAAGTTTTTGATTAAAAGTTTTCTCTTAAACGTTAGAGTGACCCATAAAAACTTTTTTGTTGTAAAATAAGTCACAAGATCAGTTTTTGCCCTATGTCTCCTCAAGGGTACATTTCGCAATTTTTCGTTAGCCTATGCATCCTCTTTCACTTCCCAGAAGCTACGTACCCTTATCGATTACACCTTATATATGTAGTCTATGTAGTCAACCTTTTAAGTTCAATATAGAAAATAGAAATTTTCTCTTAGATTCCAATAATTTTGACACATACTGAGATGACTCTATTCAGTTTTTGTTTCTGTTATAGTTTTTGCTTAAAACGTGTGTATTTTTTTATGACTTTTTCAAAGCATTTGCAAGTAATCGAATTTTACAACATGTTCGTTATTAATTTTTCGACTTTTTTAACAATTTTTAAAATTGTTTTTAAAGTCCATGCAAAATTTTTCAAGCTCAAAGTTTTTCGAAGGTTCAACATATTTCGGCTAAATCAGCATTATTCAAGCTTATCAACATTTCTCAGTCCTATACAACGTTTTTTCCAAATTAACAAAATTTAAATTTTTATTGAAGATTTTTTCCCGTTTCGCGACATATAAAAGTTTTTTGCAAGATTTTTACATTCCTTACCTGAATTTTAAACTCATATTTAAATGATAGAAAACACAGTGCACATACACAAGACCAAAAGTGATAAAGAGAAAAGAAAAATGAGAAATAGATAAATAAAAGAAGAGACTTAAAAATTGCCGCGTTGCAATGGCAAACAACACTCAAGGGGGTGATTAAATAATAATAAATTTTACTTTTTAAAAAGTAAAGTGATGATATTATTGCTTGGTTTACCCTCACACATTTGGGGTTCATTTTCGCTATCTCTCTTGCACGTGTTTTAAAATATTTTCTTTCGATTTCTTGCAGTTTCTCCTCAATTATGTGAATTCATTCATGTTTTGCGAACACGCCAAAAAATATGCTACAGTTTTTTTCTTTGTACTTTATTTTCCTTAAGAGAAGCGCAAAAGTGTGAACATTAGTTTTATTCGCTACGTTAACGCAACTAAGATGACTTAGGCACACGAAAAAATTTGGAGCAAAATTCAACTTTTTTTTATGCTCGTATCTCACTGCGTTGGCGTTAACGCATAGGTGTTTGGGTGTATGCGCCTATACGTATGTGTTTAAGTGTATTTGTGAGCACACCCCATTTAACAATTTTTGGCACTTAATGTTTAACGTATGTCAAATAAACTTCCAGGTTTTTTGTTTTGTTGAACTTTATGGTTTTTGGTTGTGTTATTGCCATTATTGTTGTTGTTATAGTCGATGGTTTTTGGCTCCAAATTTTTGGCGGTTTCTTACGCTGCCTTCTGCTATCACACCACGTTCTGATGTGTGTGTATTTGTTCGAGTGTGTGTGTGTGTGTGTGTGTGTGTGTGTGTGTGTGTGTGTGTGTGTGTGTGTGTGTGTGTGTGTGTGTGTGTGTGTGTGTGTGTGTGTGTGTGTGTGTGTGTGTGTGTGTGTGTGTGAAAAATGCATGCTCTCTCGGACGTTTTCTTTGGTTTTTCTCAATTGAATTTGATTTGTGGCACTTAAATTTATGATCATGCTGGGAGTCGTCCATTGTTAGTGGTTTTTTGTGTATGTTGCATTAGTTTTGCTGCATGGTAATATATCAGGGTGGATCTGCTTGTTCAGAATTTCAGAAAGAAAGCAGTTTCATTCCGAAAATTATTAGTCAAAATATTATGAGAGAAAAACGAGTTTCGAGAATATGCATACAATAAACGCAAAAAGTAGCAACAGCAACACTTTAAATAAATTTATCCAATAATTGAATTTGCAAATGTCAAAAGGGCGGAAGTCCATTGAAGGCAAAAGTAATGTCATAAGGGCAAAAGTAATGTCATACACATTATGTGCCATAACAATAAGTCATTTGAGCGATATTATTTTCAAAGCTCAATGTTATCGGTTTCACACCATTCAGTAAGCTTTCTGTGAAAACTGAGATTCATTTTGTTAATTTCTAACAAAATGCCATCTATTTAATATTACTAGAGTTCGCCTTGTGGCCGAAATTCGCCCATTTCGATTTGACCATAAAATAAAGGAAAAAGTTTTTATACCCTTCCTTGGTCGATAAAACACAAAAAACTTTTAATATTCTTCCTTAGGGCTCGGGTTATCTGCATCGGTGCAGTAGCTAAGTTGCAATATCGTACTTTTCATTTAGAGGCGTGTAACTCCTACTAAAGAGCAAACAGTTTTTGATATCTATCTATACCAAAATTCATAAAAATCAATCATATTATCGTGCTATATAGTGCTAACTCTATATCTATACCAAATTTCATTAAAATCGTATGCAGTATTTTCGCCGTGAGAGCGTTTTTTCCATTTAGGGGCGTGGCACTGCCCAGTGAAAATATAATGGTCATTTTATTGTTCCTTAGTCCCAAATTTCGTTGAAATCGATGCAGCGGTTTAGCTGTGAGAGCGTTTTTTCCATTTAAGGGCGTGGCACCGCCCACTGAAAAACATAATGGTCATATTATTGTTCCTTAGTGCTAACCCTATCACCATACAAAATTTCGTTAAAATCGATGCAGCGGTTTAGCCGTGACAGCGTTTTTTCCATTTAGGGGCGTGGCACCGCCCACTGAAAAACACAATGGTCATATTATCGTTCCTTAGTGTTAACCCTATCTCCACACCAAATTTCGTTAAAATCGATGCAGCGGTTTAGCCGTGAGATCGTTTTTTCCATTTAGGGGCGTGGCACCTCCCACTTTAAAAACAAATATAGTCCTATGCACTGCTCCTCCTCACAACCTTTCCAACAGAAAAAAAATCAAGCAAATCGGTTGAGATTTAGGTATAGAAACAGGGACTGAACCGATTTCGTTTGCCTATTTATATATAGATGACATTACTTTTGCCCATTATTGACTTCCACCCTTTTAGCATTTCTCGATTCAATTAATTCACGTGCGCATAGGCAACTACAAATACATTTTTGTCACATATGGGCATATCCGAAAACAATCTTCCCTTTTAAGAAAATTTTTTTCTTTTGATATCCTATAGCCAAATGAGGTGGAATATATTCCTCGACATGTGAGATGAATTCCCCATAAGCGTACAAGGAAATTTCGACATAACGGGGTGTCAGGAGGTCGTTTTGCCTGAAAATTTCGGAAAAATCGAGATTTTCCATAGTATACGGGAGAGCACACATTTCAGAAGTAGTAGATATGTTACGGGGCACCTTTCGAAATATTCTGGAGTAAAATTCAGAAAAATCGTATGTGGGTCATGGCGACAGAATGTGTTAAAAAGTCTTAATCGCTCATTACGGCCACATACATATGAGTAATAAGTCCTAAAATTCAGAAAAAATTCAAGCAAATTCCTTGATGAAAAATGAATCGACTTTGTTTATGATGGATGTGTTTTCAATTTAAGAGCTTAGCTGATCTATAAATCTGAATTTTACTCCAGAATATTTTGAAAGGTGCCCCGTAACATATCTACTACTTCTGAAATGTGTGCTCTCCCGTATACTATGGAAAATCTCGATTTTTCCAAATTTTCAGGCAAAATGACCTCCTGACACCCCGTTATGTCGAAATTTCCGAAAGCTTTTATATTTTGCATAAGCTTTAAGCATATGACGCAGATCTGCACAACTAATGACATAAGTAGTTGAACGCGTGTCTGTGAGTAAATAAGTATACGTAAAGCTTTTAAGCACAAATGCGTTAAGTGCCCGCGGGCATAGGCTTTGGACATCACTGTACCATTGCCATAATTTTTTGCTAGATAAATAGATTGTTTCATGTAAAATGGCTAAAAAATTAAAGGATTTTTCGCCAATAGTCAACAATTTTCCGATTTTTTTATTTTTCGGACTTTTATTTTACAAGTGTGCCACCCTATTAAGAGTTTTTCCATTTGTTTGCATTTAAATCTAAATTTTTGTTCACACGTATGTGCTTTTATATATTCACTAAAAGTTTCTTGGAAATGTCCATATTTTAACCCTTCGTTGCATAGCATTGCACATATGCAATGTTAACTTTTCGCAGATCTGGCAACTATCCTAATATTCAATTTACAGTTATCTCTGCATCAGTTGAATATTCAATATGTAAACTGGATTCTTCGGCTGGCCGCGTAAGCCGAAGCACGGGTTTTCGTTATAAGTGATCAACATATATATTTTACAATGAAAAGTTAAAAGTTAAAATAGACTCTTTAAAAAAAAAAAAAAAAAAAACTATGTTATTTTGTTTAGGAACTTTTTAATGTTATATAGATTAATATTATCAGTCTTTTAGTGTAGTGTTTTTAGTTTTAATTGACGCGTTTTTTTCTTTTATGTTAAAAAAAAAAAAAATGAGTGATACCAACTGAGTTGGTAGCGAATTTGTGACATTTGTATTTTTATTTGGAGAGCAATACCGAATGATTTAAAAAAAAGACTTTTTAAGGACGTGATAAACTGCTTTGCAAATTTGCAAGCGTGATAAAAGAACATTTTGTGAAGTGTACTTGAGCGTCATATTGTACTTGGAAACATCACGTGTTTTTTGGTTTTTAACCTTAAAAATGTCGTCATTTTGTTTAATACATATGTCTTGTAAATGAACAGTTATATCGGTCGATTATTTGTTACGCAAAATTTCAGTTAATTTTTTTGCACTAAAAAAATAAAATGGTCAATTTTACCGTTCGTTGGTAATTAAAAAAAAAAAGAACTTTTAAAATCGCGCGAGAAAATAGAAAAAACACCAGTCTTCCGTTCAGGATTTGGTATCGGCCTTCCGGATACGTACTGGTGGTACACGCGAAGGACTATAAAAAGGACCTAGAGTCTATGATAGTCCTTTATTGATACTTATGCTGTTCGTAATGTTCAGCATACAATAAGAAGAAGAAGAAGAATATGTAAACTGTCAGTTTCTAACCGAATTTCACGAAGATCGGTAAAAATAAGTGCGCACAAATCCCGAAAGCAATTAGTGTTTTGTAAAAGTGAAAAAATTGCATTATTTTCGTGTTATATTGTGGAATATTGTGGACATTTACTAAAATGTAAGCATTTTTTAGAAAGTTCATATGATTTTCTTCGAAAATAACCAGAAACTATCAAATACAAATTATTACCTTATGCGTTGTGATATATAATTGCATATGTGCAAACTCATGCGTTTGCGTCGTTATGAAGTGACACTGCATATATGTTACTATATGTCATATGTGCAATTCCATGCATTTAATCATAATGTTTTTTCAGGGCGCTTACTGATAAAGACATTGCACATATAATTGAAAATTGGGAAGATAGTGAGGACGAATTTTTTAACGATGATTGCGATGATGGTGATATGGAAATCAATATATGCCGCCGTGAATATACAGAGGAGGAGCCAAATGTAGGGGAAGGAACAAGTGCTGTGGTAACGAAAGCAGAAGAGATAGCCATTAGGCAGCCAATTGATGATATTAAATCTTTGAAAGAAAAATATAGCAGGACTATTTGGAAGCAAAAAGAATTTGCTGTGGAACTAAATACTGATTTTAAAGGCACCGAAGAGCTTTCCGAAGAATTTTTGCACTTCAGTGGACCTTGCTCTTATTTTAAATACTTTTTTTCAGACGAACTTATAACATCTATTGTTTATCAATCAAATTTATATTCTTGCCAGAAAGATCCAGAAAAAGGAGAAAAAATTGATAATCTAGAATTTGAAAAATTCTTGGGCATATGCATTGTCATGTCCGTGGTTCAAATTCCAAACAATCGCCGATATTGGACACCAATTGTAGGAAACAAGCTCATACAGGACACTATGTCTCTTAATAGATTCGAAAAAATCAAATCTTTGTTACATTTCAATAACAACGATGACATGAAATCAACTCACGATCCAAATTTTGACAGGCTTTTTAAGATTCGCCCCGTTGTAAACCATTTAATTGAAAAATTTAAATCCGTTCCATTTGAAAGTTGCCTATCTGTAGACGAACAGCTATGCTCAACGAAATGTAAGTCGTATCTAAAGCAATATCTTCCAATGAAACCGCATAAATGGGGATTTAAGCTGTACGTACTTGCGGGAATATCTGGATTTAATTACAACTTCGAAATATATACTGGCCAAGAGAACAATCCTATTCATAGACTTCCTGATGAAGTGGATTTGGGTTCTTGCGCTAATATTGTCATAAGGCTTCTACGAAATGTTCCATCTCAAATGAATTACAAAGTGTTCTTTGATAATTTTTACACATCACTCCCATTAATGATGACGCTAGCCAAACGCGGAATTTATTCTCTAGGAACAATCCGCCGGAATAGAATTCCTAATCTTAAACTTCCTGAGGACAAAGTTTTGATGAAGAAAGCACGTGGTGAGTCATGTGAGTATGTTGCTTCGATTGATAGTTTAGATATATCTGTTGTTTTATGGAGAGACAACAAAATTGTTAACCTGATGTCCAACTATTGTGGCAAACAACCGGAACAATCAGTGGAAAGGTTCGACAAAAAATTTGGGAAAAAAGTAACTGTCAATTGTCCCAACATTGTTTTGGAGTATAATAAGTTTATGGGTGGCGTTGACCAATTGGACTCATTCATAGGGCGGAACAAGATCAAAATACGCTCTAAAAAGTGGTATATGCGTCTGTTCTATCACTTAGTAGATACAGCGATGGTTAATGCTTGGCTTTTATATAAGCGCGTTGAAGCCCAAAAAGGCAACAAAATCACGGAAACGCTGGCGGATTTCCGTTTGAAAGTGGGCGAAGCACTATGTAAAATGGGTAAAACATCAACTCCACGCGGCAGACCTTCGGAACTATCAAAGCATCTTGCCATGAAACGAAAGCACCAAAGAAGTTTGCCAATTCCTCAAAACGAGATCCGCTTAGATCACATCGATCACTGGCCGATATGGGTAGAGAATCGTGTCACATGTAAATTGCCAGGCTGTGATGGATACACTTTTGTTAAATGCGAAAAATGTGACACAAGCTTATGCTTCAATAAAGCCAGAAACTGCTTCAAAAAATTCCATATGGAATAATAAGTGTATTTAAGTTTCCATTTAATAATAGGTACTATTTTATGAGATAAACGAAAGTTTTATGAAAAAATGTTTATATTACATTTAAGTTTATTAATTCTAAACTGGATTTCTATAATTTAAGACTGAATTTTGTATTTTTTTTTTTGATTTAAATCTAATAAAAATTAATTAGACACGAAAAAATTTGAAACCAAAAAAGTGTAGCATTTTCATAAATTTCCTGCATGAAATTGCATATTTGCAATGTTACGTAATTCCTGTCGCAACCGCAAGAGGGCAGCCAAAATTATTTTTTACAATCTTAACTAAACAAGCATCAAGAATAATAACGAAAAAAATTTTTATGCTTACGGAAAATAAATCATGCAACGAAGGGTTAAACTTAACTGCCAAAAAGTGGTTTTTCTTCTTTCGTATTGTGTTATCAATTGCGTGGTATACATGTACCTATGTATGTTCATTAGGGTGGACGTTATATGCAAGTGCATGAAAGTCAATCCACTCCTTATAGCAAGCAAAAATTTTCCTGAGTTTTCAGATTATTATGCTTTAAGCCATGTTGAGACCAGACCAAAAAGTAATGTCATAATATTAAGAAATAAGTGAGCCACAGATTTTTAAGCGCACAAAGCCAACCAAAAACTGTTTTTAAGGGTATCTTGCGGGTTTATTACAATATTCAAGTATAGGCATGTTAAGTACTCGACCAGACCTACAATATCTGCTAAGTCTCATGCAAAGTGTAAAATCACTGTGTTAGTGACATTGGAAAAATAAAACCATATAACGGCCACCCAAATGTCCATACACATATGTGTATAAGTATGTTTGAATATGTGTAGAGTACTATTTGTATAAATGTTGATGCTCTTGCCTGCCGTAAGTGGTAAATTAAATTCAAATCTGTCCAAAATTTTTGTAAATCAATTCCATTTTTTTAACATTTTTTTTTTTTTTTTCCTTTTCCGATTTGGCTCTGCTTGTATGCCACATGGTACAGAGCAAACGAGCTCGGGGTAATAAATTATTTGCTTCATCGCTGATATGCAGAAGCAACATAAATTATTAGTTTTACTTCAAGTAGGTCAAATTGTGCTTTGAGAGTGTGGCTGTTTGATGACAAGAAGTGCTTGCAAGCATGCAGAGTTGAAACATTTTAATTGAAATTATTATTGAAAAAATTATTGAAGAAGTTTACAGATTACCTATATATTTCTGCATATATTATAGTATTTGTACATATAAACCCTACTAGAATACTTTCATTATAAGCAATAAATATAAAAATCAAATTGGTTAAACTTATATTTTTCAAACTCTGAAAATTTCTAGATGTTAAAACCATTTTAATTTATGCTTTCTGAGCCTTTTTTTATGAATTTTTAAAAGCTTTTTTTAACAAATTTAAAATAGTCACATAATTGTCAAATAAGTTAAGGATTCACATTTTTTATGCTCTACATCCAAAAAAGGAGGCAAGTATGGAAAAGTATAAATATTCTTGATCTGCGTCACATCCTGAGTCGATATAGCCATGTCGTTCTGGCTGTCCATGGAATTATTTTTCACAAAAAAACTAAGCAATAAAACTTGATGAAATTCTTTGTTATAAAAGTTAACTCGTAATATTGAAAATGAGCGGAATCGGTCAACGGACACGCTCACTGCATTAACAAAAAACATTTAAAGTGAAATGGTACTAGCATTACTAACGATAACGCAACCAAAATAGACGTAAATATTTACTAGGAATAATAAGCGCAAGCATCGATAAAAACCTTTGTGAATTCGGACAAGAAGGCGTGGTACCTTCCATATAAGTAAAAGTATCAAAATGCTATACTGAAAGCGTTTTTTGAGATAATTCAACCAAATTTGACTCAGACGCCAAAAACAGCAAATATTTACAAGCTCTGAGCAACAACTTGATTGATTTGGAAAGGAAGGCATGGTACCTCCCATACGTTGAAAACTTCAAAAAAAAAGTTTCACACAAATACTTTAAATAGCGCAAGGTCTGAGCAAAAACTAAGTGAATTCAGAAAAGCAAGCGTGTCACCTACCATACAAGCAAAATTTAAGAAATGCTGCAATGTAGGGTATTTAATTTTTGGCCTAGCCAAATAAAACACCCTAACTAGTTAACACTTAACTTTTCCAAACTCATTTTTCTGCGCTAATACTTTACGATTTTCACCATACGAAGTAACTTTCGGGTACATAAATTCCATCAAATGTGCAACAAAGTTTAAAGAAATTTTACACTCTTTGTAGTAAGACATCCAAAAAAGAAACCTTTGATACCAGGTATTTAAAAGTCGAATTGACATAAATTTTTTTTTTTTTAAATACGATTCTGAACCAGCTTAATGGACATAAAAGCTTTAATGATTCATGAAAAGAAAATGTTTGTGAAATTTAAATAAAAATTCTCTTGTCACGTTGGCATCACTTTACCCACTTAAGCGCTTCGCGGCATGCTCTATTTTATCGTTTCTACGATACCCAATCATTCTCTGTAACATCGAAGTCAGAGTGCGTCGTCATGCGTTTCATTTTGTTGCGCGCACGTAAAATGCTTCTTTTTTTGCAGCTAAAGCTGGCATGAAAATATTGACGCTTCAAGTTAAACCCAATATAGCGCACGTAGCATCGTTATGTTCGGCTACCTTTCATTCTACAGAGCCCCTCTTAGCCTACTTTTATGGCTAACAAATGTTTTCTCTATTTTGCATTCAAAGGATTTATTGCTTTTTAAGTCGACTTTCGACCAAAAGCTTTGCAGGTCGTTGCAACATGATTTTCAGTTACGGCACTTTAAAGTTTTTACAACAAACAGTCAAATGATGAGTTTTTTGCACTTTTGTCGTTAGAACGACAAAATTCTAATGCTAAAAAAAAATGCTATAATATCTGAGATGGTTAGATGATTTTATAAAAAGTATTGCGTAAAGTGCTTTAGTACTAATTTGTTAGAATATAGTACACATGTACCTAAGCACGCTATTAATTTTATTGCTAAGATCAGGATAAAAGCGATAAAAAATTTATTTTCACAGTATTTATTCGAATACTTTGCAGGATTCTTTTTTATTGAAAGTGGAGAGTTTGAATTTTATTAGAAATAACTCTATTCTGAGTCAAAAACTAACAATTTCATCTTTTTCTTTTGACTTAATTTTTAGCAGTATTTCTGGAATCTTTTTTTCCAATTATAAAAATCGATGAATACACGACATATTCAAGTAGATATAAGGCTTTCAATGTGTAGATTTCTACTTATTCAAACATTTTTCCTTATATTGCGGTTTGATACGATAGATAGTCGTGATTTCAAAATTGTGACGAATTCATCCAAAAATAAAATATTTCGATCGTTTTCACTTTTTCTTCGATTTTTAACACAAAAAAAAAAAAAAAAAAAACCTTGAAAAACATATCACTGGCACAATGATTTGATCAAATTCTTTACGACTGGCAAATACATGATGACTACAGTAAAATACATAAGAAAATCCAAAAAATTCTTAAAGTAGACATTAAAAAAAAATATCCGTGTCTCGTCGTTTTACTCCAGCACATCAAATTTATTTTTTTTTTTTTGATCGACAACCCCCAAATGTAAGTCATTTTTACCCTTTTCTTAAAAGGTACAAAAATTACACCTAAGCCCGGGGAATATTGAGTCAGTATGTACTACAGAAATATTTGCTATAAAATTTCACTACCACCACCAATAAGTCGAAATTTTATCTTGAAACCCAAAAAAATCGTTATTCATTTTTATCCATTTTCTAATGAAAAAAGTTATGACCAAAAAGCATGTTTTTATAGCCAAAATAGGCCGTCAGTAGAATCAAAAGTGATCCATTGGCTTTTCTCAGAATGAAAGAAAAATGATGCAGATGTCGCTCTAACTTTTGTAATATTTACTCTAAATTGGCTATACAGCCATTCCATGCCAAGCGTAACAAAATCTGCCACAACCCTTCCGATTTCGCTGAAATTTGGTACATGGTTTCGTTTCATGCCTAAACTTCGTCTGTTCAATGAAATTTGGTATGCTGCCACCGTCGTAAAAGCTAGTTCGGGGGATTGAAAATGAGCGAAATCGGTCAACGGACACGCCTATCGCCCATACAAAAATATATTCAAAATGCAATAAGAAGACCATTATTTGCAATGACAGAAGCAAAATACACATAAATACTAGGGATAGTAAGTACAACCTCTGAGCAAAAACTAGGCAAATTCGGACAAGAGGGCGAGGCACCTCCCATATAAATAAAGGTTTCAAAATGTTATACTGAAAGCGTGTTTTGAGATCACCCAACTAAATTACACTCAAACACTCAGATGAATAAATGCAAGCTCTGAGAAAAAAGAAATTTATATGTTATATGAAGGGGAGAATGGGGAGTTTTGCAACAGAGGGAGTTGTGCAACACGTCGATAAATGTCAAATGACAGTAGTTGTCATGTGACCAACTACCGTCAATTGTTTGTCTCACTACCATCTAACTTTTCCACAAGCACTCATCGCGTCAACACACATTCTTCGCGTCGCTCTTCATTGTGCGTTGAAAAATTTGTCGGAAAGTTTCATTGGCCTCTTGTGTTTGCGGTGTTTTCAATCACTTGTTGAAACTGATCATAAGGGTCAATATATACAAAACATTCCTTTGTGAATTCCTTTCCAACGCATGAAAGTAATGACACATAAACATTCGATGTATCGATGACGCGGTGGCCATTTTGATTATGTAGAAAGTGGGGAATTGCGCAACAAAACGCCACATTTGACAGTTTTCAACCCGAGTTTTTTTTTTTTCATGCATATATCGCATTATTTGTCAATAATTCCTATGTTTCATGCAATTTGATAGACTTTCTTCAACAAATTTAGTATTTTTCTTGATTTTATACGTGGTTTTTCGTGATTTTTTATTTTAATAAAGAATATTCATCAAAATAAAGCTGTGTTGCACAACTCCCCAAAAACGCGTCTTTTGCGCTAACAAGCATAACTTTTAGATTTTTTTAAATTTCAATCGAACCTTTTAGCCAGAAGTTGTGTTTTGAGGCATACTAGAGATTCTATATACCGAGGTGCTAAAAAAAATGAATTTTATAGTTTTTTTTTTTCCTGAAACCAAACCTGTCGCACAGCTCCCCATACTGTCCTACATATTATTTTGGATGATATATGTGACCTGGTCTATGAAAAGGGTGTTTACGTGTCAAAAAAAATTTTTTTTCCGATTCGCATAAATTGTTAAAGTTAAAGTTGTTTTCCAACTGTTTTCACGAAATTTTTTTTTGCACGTAAGCCCCCTTTTCATAGACCAGGTCTGGCTTTTCAAAACTATTAGTATATTAGTAAAGTAAGTAAGTACTATATTTTTCAAGTGACGCCTCTCTTTCATCGAAAGCGCTCCAATGTTATGCTTTTTATTTACAACAGTATAAATAAATATATTCAATGCGTTACGTTTTTGTCTATGTATGCGCAAGGATTTTCGATAGTGCAACATAAAAAGGGCATACCGTTCAAATAGAACGTTTTTTGTCCGTGTACTATGGTTTGGTATTTTTTCTATGTAGTTATGCTAATCTTTTTTTCACCATAAAGCCACAATGTTATTTTTTTGCGCTTTCTGTTTTTTACAACGTTCGTTTACAATTTACGCAAGAAATATGTTGTTGCTGCTGATCCCCGCCGATTATCAATTTTGTGCCTACAAGTTTTGCATGCGTCATCTATACAGTTTACATAGTTGTCACAGTGTCACTCTTACGTTTACATACACACACACACTAACAACAATGTGGGTGGGGTGTGCTTGTGTGCGAGACTGTGTTTTGCACACACAAACACTTTTGACAACAATGTTGCACTTTAATGGTCATATGTCTGTTATGCGCATTAGTCTTGTTACTGTTGCTGTTGCTACTTCGGCTTTTGCTGCTGTTCGTCAAGGAGTTTGTGTTCAACAACTCATGTCAATCGACGTTCAAAGTCTATTGACATATCGTTATGTGCGCATCATTGTGGAGTGGCCGCCACGAGCTTATTACGAGTACGTTTGTTTTTTTAACTCCTTTATTATTTATTGAATTTTAAATAGAACTGTTTTAAGTCTTATTGAATTGAGAAATATTGTAAAAATATTAAAAAAGTGAAATATGTTGAGAAAGTCGAAAAATGTTGAAAAGGTTGATAAATTCCAGATATGTTGCAAAACTTCAAATACATACTTATATTGCAAAAATCGAAAAATGTTGAGATCTCAAATAATGTTGGAAAATTAAAAAAAAATTTTGGGAAAAGTCATAAGATGTTGAGAATAATGAGTCGAATAATAAACTCAAAAAATGTTGAAAGAACTGTAACAATTCGGCAAATATTCAAAATACGTGGAACAGCCATCTCTCTTAGAATTTTGTCCGATGTTCTTTTGAGCCAGTCTAAAATTTGGGAAAAGTCGGTAAATGCCGAAACAGTCAAAAAAATGTTATGAATTTCAGATATATTGCGAAATTTCAAAAGTGTTGCAAATTTTGAATACCAAAATCGAAAAATTTTGATAAGCGAATAATGGAGGAAAAACTCGAAAAATTAAGGAAAAGCCGAAATATGTACATATCGTTCATTTACTTCAGGAACGGCAATGAAATCTAGAAATGTTGGACAACTATCTCTTTCAGAATTTCGACCGATACCAATCTGAAACGTAGGAAAAATCGATAATATGTTGAAAAAGTCGAAAAAAGCTTATGAATTCCAGATATATTGCGAAAGTTCAAAAATGTTGTAAATTTTGAATATGTAAATGTAAAAATATTGACATCTGTATGGTCAAAAATGTTGGAAAAACTCGAAAAATGTAGGAACTGTCAAAAAATACTAATAAATTCGAATATTATAGACGAATGTTAGAAATATGCTGCGAAAATTAACAAATTCTAAAAATTTTACGAATGTTAAAGAAATGGAAATGTTGAAAAAGTCAAATATTTTAAAAGTTGTCGATAAAATCGAAAAAATTAGGAAAACCAGAAAAATTTTACAAGTCGACTAATCATAAATTTCAGAAATGTTGCAAAATTTTAAAGCGTCGAGATTTTTAAGAATCAAAAGAAGTCGACAAATTCCTGATACCTATGTGGCAAATTTCGAAAAATTATGAAAAAGTCGAAAAAAAATTTTGATAATCTCGAAAACTTCTGATACGAGTAATTCTTTTAACCGATTTTTCTGCTTCTTAACTTTGTTCATAAAGCCGGACATAAGGCCACAAGCTGAGATCTTTCACGCGGAATAATAATTGACGAATTTTAACGAGTGGAAGTGAACAGTAGATAGTATCAACCCCCATTTAAAAAAAATTCAGTTTACACCCCCCATTTTGAAAGCTTTTTACGATCCAGTCACCAAATGTCGCTACAAACTATAACGCTTATTGTGCAAATGCGGATAGGGCCCAATAAGAAGTCAGTCCATACGCGCAAGGCATAAACGAATGTAAATAACTCTCTTGAAGGTTAGCCTTTTACCTTAGAAGCTAAGGGGTATGCGAAGGAGAAATAACGAAGTACTTATGTGTCTTGCTTAACTGTCAAAAGTCATAAAATTCATCTTTACAAAAATTCCCCAACTTGTTGAAATTCAACAAATTACAGTGAATCTATAAATTCAGTGCAAAATATTCAAAAAGGAAATTTAACTTAAGTCCTAAAACTATGCACTATTCTTTTTTATATCTTTTGAGAACTTTACTTACATATTGTTGGGTTAAAAATACAACAAGACATCTACATAAACTGATGTTATGAGTTAAATATACAGAAACATGAACAAAAAACGGCTCTATGCCCAGATTAGTTGGTATTTTGAAATGTAGTCCCCACCCAATTTTATATAGAGAATAAAAAACAGAAAACTGCAAAATTCCATACAAAAAACGAATTTCAAAAAACTTAAATCGCTTTTTTCTCAAACCATGAAAAATGTAGATGTCTAGTTGTAGTTTTAACCCGACGATATATGAACATTCATTAACTACTATAAAATCTTAAAGATTTTGGAGATTTCTCAAATTTTTCTGAAAAACTATTCTTCCCATCAAATGAAACTTAAAGGTCATTTATGGTAAAGGTCCAATTTATATTTAAATACCACAATACTTAAGTAATTTAAATTTCAACCCATTAAATGTCGAAAAAAAAAGTTTTTAATATAAAAAAATTTTAAAATAAAATGTTTTATACAAAAACCAACGAACGCACTTCAATAAAATCACTGACCGCAACAAATGCGAACCAACAAATCGAGCCAATTAGTTACCCACAAAATTCAATGACATTCGTTGTTCAAGGGAAGTCAACTTTTTTGCTCTCTGCACATTTAAAGGTAGTTGCAAGAGTTGAGTTGGCAAAAAAAAAACCCATTAAGTGCTAACCTCTTTGAGTGGGTGTTGAAAAGGGAATTGAAAATAGTAGGAGCAAAACAAAGAGTAAAAAGTTCAAAGTCTGAATGTCAAAAGTGACATTTATTCATTGAAGGATTTGCATTCATGCATTCAATGCTGTGGATCTTAAAGAGCAGTAACCTTTGTAAATAGTTTGAGAGTATTTTGTCCGGAATGAATTGAATATCGACATTGTGGTTTTATTAGATAGTTTTTCAGAGACACTCTGTGCATCAAAGGATTTATTGCAAAAAAAACTAATCAAAATGTTCTTGCTATATACCTTTTTATGATTTTGTTCTTAATATTTAACTTGTATGTTATATGGCATATTTGTCTCAGCTGTATGACAAATTTTAAGTCTTGATGGATTGCTTAAAATCTCACATGCGAAAAATTGAAAAGAATCTTACTCTTACTCTCAAACAGAAGTTGGCATCATTCTCAAATCGATGTAGAGTACTCGCATTTTGAATTCAATACAACAAGCGTTCAATCAACAATGGCAACAGCAACAACAACACCACGAACAACCGCAAAATTGTCAACGCAACAACAATCATTCAACGTGATTTTTAGTTCATTGCTTGTCATCATCAGCAACAGCCAACATCCACCGACAGTAGCAGCAGTAAGGGTCAAAGTAAAGTAGCAGCACGTGTGCGAAATGCGGCTAATAATGAAAAGTCAAAAAGGTGGCTGCTGGGGTTGATGTTGGCGCGACTTAATTCGCCTACTCGCGCTGCATGAAATTCATTTCGACCATAAAAAATCGCAGGCAACAAAGCGTTAAGCTGTGCAATTGAATGGAAATATCTGACATTTCAAATTAATGAACATGGCCATTGTGTATTGCTTTCGCGTAGG
Organism: Calliopum simillimum; assembly: GCA_951812925.1. Classification (NCBI taxonomy): domain Eukaryota; kingdom Metazoa; phylum Arthropoda; class Insecta; order Diptera; family Lauxaniidae; genus Calliopum; species Calliopum simillimum. The sequence goes on from OX638368.1 coordinate 141,823,383, forward strand.
CAGTCACATGCTACATGTGTACCTAGGGCTGGATTGTGGAGATAAAAACAAAGACAAAAAAACTTAAATTGGAAAATGACATAAGTAATAGTCACAAAAGGATCTTATAATTAAAAGTTAATTCTTTGGAAAAGTCGCGAACATGTGTCAAAGCTTTTATTATCAAAGGCACAGGTACAAGGCGTAGGTACATATTAGCAATTTATTGAAGCAGCATTGATATTTAAATTTTAGTGGTAGATTTTATGCTTTATATTTTACACACCTTTTAGCAATTTATCAGCAAATGATTCCACAAACTTTAATTTTTTAAATTTATCCTCATGAATAGGTATTCAGAATAATTGAGGCGCTGCTAACAATAACGTCCTTAGTCGACTTAGGGCGTTTTTGTGGCAAACGCTTTTTTGAAAAATTTGTGTCCCCAAATATATGGGCATATCCGAAAAAAGGTCAAGCAAGAGAAAAATTATAAAGTTGCCGTAAAGCGCATTTTGCCACAAGGTGAGTGGTATTGCCCACTAAATAACTAAAGGTTTTTAATATGCTTTCTAAGGGCTCAATCCCCATTCCGAGTTTCCAAAAAATTGGTCCACCTGTTTGGCCGCGGAAATGCATTTCGCCTTTGGGGGCGTAGCACCGGCAGCTACATAACAAAAAGTCTTTAATAACATTGCATTCGAAATTTCATAAAACTCGATGCAGGGGTTGAGCTGCAACAGCGTATTTTTACCGTGAGATGCGGTGCCAAGAAAAAATTTTTCTTTTGTGTGCACTGCACTTCTTTACAACCTTTTCCACAAATAAATCAAGCGAATATAATGTGTTTAAGTTAGTTGGAAAGAGGCTGCATTAATTTTCGATAGCCTATGTATTTGTATATTAGGGTGGGCCAAATTGTATGGAGGAAATTTTATCGACCTCGGCTACCCCCCTATGTGAAAGTTCATGCAATTCTATGAATATTTGCCCACAGAAATATATCCCTGCGTTCAACTTTAGTTCGGCGCATTTTTGATCGAAAATTGTACCTCTCATCAATATTTTTTTTTGTTTTCATACTTAATTTTAAAAATTTTTATAAAGACAAAATTAATGTCATTATATGATTTGGCTGGTATTCTGTCAGTTATCAAAAAGTTAACTTGATAGAGTGGAATTGGTGCTATATATTTAAAAAAATGATATGGGTCAAATAGCCGATTATTATGACCGACTTTCAAAATAAACGATTCATATTTCTGGATGAATTTTTTCAAACAAAATACCAACCTAGGCTGAAAGTTCATTCAATTCTATGAATATTTGTTCAAGGAACCATACCTCTACGTTCAAGTTTAGTTCTATGAATATTTGCCCAAGGAACCATACATCTACGTTCGTGTTTAGTTAGGCGCATTTTCGATTGAAAATTTTACATTAATTTTCAATTGAAAATGCGCCGAACTAAAATTGAACGTAGAGGTATGGTACCTTGGGCAAATATTCATAGAATTGAATGAACTTTCAGCCTAGCTTGGTATTTTGTTTGAAAAAATTCATCCAAAAATATGAATCGTTTATTTTGAAAGTCGGTCATAATAATCGGCTATTTGACCCATATCACTTTTTTAAATATATAGCATCAATTCCACACCATCAAGTGAACTTTTTATGTAAACAGAAAGAAATTTAATTGATTACTGACAGAATACCAGCCAAATCATATAATGACATAACTTTTGTCTTTATAAAAATTTGTAAAATTTAGTATGAAAATAAAAAGAAATATTGATGAAAGGTACAATTTTCGATCAAAAATGCGCCGAACTAAAGTTGAACGCAGAGGTATAGTTCCTTGGGCAAATATTCATAGAATTGAATGAACTTTCACATATGGGGTAGCCGAGATGAGTTTTCAAATCGGCCCACCCTAATGTATAAATAAATAAAAAATTGTAACGTTCGCAACACACAAAAGTTAAATTTTTGTACGAACGAAGGAATCTTTGATTCCCCCAAAAGCAGTTTCGATATGCTGAAATATTCTTCTTTCTTTGGAGGATTTCGCTTTTTTCGTTTATACTGGAAACTTCGCAAAAAATTTTTAAAATGTACATTGATCTCCACAACGACTTCTGTTTTTTGTAACAAGCGAACAGCACTTTATGCACGATCATATTGTAACTGATACAAGCTAGGAAATATTTTTAAATGCCTTCTGAAAGTACTTTAGGATTTAAAAATATGCGTACAAATGTAACGTTTGCAACGCAGGATTAGCCCATATGTGTACTTGATTTCAACTTCAAATTCCGATCAAAAAATCTGGTAGAGCAATATGGATATATAAGAGCTGCGTGCAAGAAGGGCGTAGTGCGACTTGGGGCGTTATTGCATAAATCAGTTCGCGGTAGGAAAAATGGTTTTTACTCAAAACCAAGGTGCCTATCGAAAAAAGTGTCAGTAGCAAAAAATGCTTAAAGCCGCTTCAGACTATCTGAGAAGTCATACAGAAACTCTTATGAATTGTCAAATATGGCAACTCTGATAGTGTGAATGTAAATTTATTCCACAAATGATTTATCAGAAGAAAACTCATATGAGTTATTTTGGCATTAGATTTGAATCTATTTGAAAAGAGAAGTCAAATGAGTTTTAAAATTTTTTAATGTTGTTTAATAAATAAAAAATGAAAACAATTTCAACAAAATAAATGAAAAACAATAAAAATTTGACAGTCAGAGCAAAAATCATAGAGAAAAACATAAGGAAACACATATGACTTTTCAGATAGTCTGAAGTGCCTTTTAGAATTCTCCAAAGAATACGTGTGATTTTTGTCAGAATTTTTTGGAACATTTAAAATAAGTAAAAAAAAAAATTTTAAAATTCACACGCAATCTTTGGACAATGCTAAGCATTTTTGAGTTATACACTTTTTTCGTCAGGCACCTTGGTCTTGAGTAAAAATTAAAATTATTTATCAGGTGCAAATGAATGCATGCATCTTATAAAATTAAAATTTTAAAGAAATAAAGAAAAACTCACATTTCTAAATGGTTAAGGTTAAAGTATTTTTCATTCCCCTCATTTAAAAATCCATTAAAATCGAAGCAGTTTCGCCGGTTTCCCAAACAAAATGCTAACGTTACTCCAGTGATAGTCAAATGGATTTAGGCAATAACGCCCTATAATTTAAATTTTCCTTCTTTGATAATTCTGCCAATATGCATTAGTATTATGTGTTAGAGGCAATCATTTACTCATCTTGTTAGTGTTAATTGAATAAATTTGTTTTCCAAGGTTTAAATGATGGTTTTCTCTTTATACAGCATTTAGAAACTTTAAATTGAATTGTCTTGAAATGCCATTCTTCGACTTAGGGCGTTATTGCCCGCAACGACTCAATTGATATGTACAGCAAAGATTCGATGAAAGAAAATCCGCTTAATCTGGATGAAAAAGTACTGTTCTAGAGTATGTTTAATTTAATTTTAATATTTTTTTGGAAACAAGAAAATTTTATGAAATTCTGGTCAACGGGCACGCATACCGCCCTTACCTAAAAATATATGAGGTATTTCATATGCAACCTCATTTGGCATTTGCATCTATGATTTTTTTTCTTATTGTACTAACTAAGACTAGTATCTATAAATTTTTAAAAATTTTTTTTATCAATAAGTTCTTAAAAACTGAAAAGCGGCATAAGCTACACTAATTAATCTAGTATATATAAATAGGCAAAAGAAATCGGTCCATTCCCTGTTTCTATGTCTATGTTTGTGAGGAGGAGCAGTGCATAGGATTGTTTTTAAGTGGGTGGTTCCACGTCCCTAAAAAAAAAAACTTTCTCACGAAGATAGGATTAGCAATTAAGAACGATATGTTTTAAATAGGCGGTGCCACGCCCCCAAAATGGAAAAAACGCTCTCACGCCTAAGTCACTGTTTCGATTTTTATTGAATTTGGTACGGTGATGGGGTTATCACGATAATACTAATGGTCACATTAGCATTTTCAAGTGGGCGGTGCCACGCCCCTAAATGAAAAAATGCTTTCACGGCTAGGCTGCTGCATCGAATTTTTAAAATTTAGTATAGAAATAGGGTTAACGCTAAGGGACGATAATAAGAACTTTATGTTTTAAGTTGGCTTTGCCACACCCCTTAAAAAAAATTTCACAAACATGGTGACTGATGATAACTCATTTGCTTAAGTTGACAGTTGGGTGGACTTTTTAAAGTCAAATCAAAATGGTCGAATTTCGGTCACAAGGCAAACTCTAACATAAATATAGACTTGTAAGCAATTCTGATTAACAATTTTCATAAACAATTGATTTTTTTTTTTTTTAATTGAACTTTTAGTCATATATTTGCAAAGATCGACTTACATATAAATCTATCAATGCATTTTCTAACACATAATTATGACAAATCAAACAATATTTAACCATTTACCAAACAGTGCTTGGAATTATGATTCTAAGCAAATTTCGAGAACTCCTTAAGCAAAACTTAGAACCAATTTTTAAAAACAAAAATTTAAGTTGAATAATTGCGGTTATGCCTCCATGGGAGCGTCTCATGAACTCCATGGTACAGCAGTGCATCTGCTTCCAACTATGGATGCATCTACTCACTGTACTCTCGACACATGCAATGGCGACTTCAGTTCATGCATTAATAGGATACTGTCTGATCGCCAGCAATAATCTATCACGAAAACCAAGTAGACAAAAGTAATTGGTAGCGAATTCATAAATTTACATTTCCAGCAAATATTCACGTCAACAGCGCCCTCTTTGGTTGATTACCACAGTTAAGGCCCAAAAAAATGTGTGAAAAATCTCTGTAAGCTCTAACTCATTTTGTTGCCAAAACCACAGTAAACTCTGTTGAAATCGATTTTCATTTGTCTGTCTTATTTTAAGCTCCTTAACTGACCTCTGTGTGTTCCAGAGTGTTATTCATTTAGTTCGGTTTATTTACTACTCTCACTAACATGGCCAATGACTGCTAAGCTTAACTAAACACAATTTTACTGCCATTTGGCACCTCGTACCGGAAGCGTTGCAGTGCTAACACTTCTATGCCAACAAGCACACTCACAAATGGATACGCACCAGCATGTGTGAATCCATCGTGTGCGTAATGCTTACATGATGCTCATTTATTATGGATTAAGAAGCGATTTTCGACAAAAAAAACTTTATGAAAAAGTCTCTCTGCCTATCTGTCTGTCTATTTATGTACGTGTGTTTATGCGTTTGTAAATATTTTCAAGCCTGAAATTGCTCGAGTTTGTCGACGCTTTAACATCCGTATTTAGTGTGAAATGCTTATTTGTTGTTTTTGTCTATTTCAGCTATTGTATATGGCAGTTGGCGTGTCCTGCGTAAAAACACAAATTCCTTTGCATTACGTTGCAATCACAATGTTATAAATGTTGTTGGGTAAAACTACATATTACACACATATGCATCCTACATACTATGTACGTGAGTCACGAAAACATCAAACTCAGGCAATAACAGACATTTGATCTGCCCAGCAAGAAACTGGCAAAAAAATTTAAAGTCGACTTCATATTCGTCTTCTTCATTTCCGTATCATCTTGTATTAGCATTGGGTCAAAATAAATCGTCTGTATCGAAGCCGATCTAAGTGGAATCAGAGCCATCGCAGAAGGGCTTTCACAGTTCTTGGATCCAAATTCGATTTTTCTATGATTTTCAACTACGCGTTTGGAAAAACGATTTTTTTACTCGAAAGCAAGGGATCTTACGAAAAAATTACATATGACAGAACATGCTTAGAATTAACCAATAAATACGAGAGAATTTTTTGAAACATTTTATTATTTTAATTAATAAAGTTTTTTAATTTTCATTTTTTCTTTTTGAACTTTTTGGAATAAAAGTTTAAGAATTTTTTGTCAAAAAGAAATCCAAACAACATTCCTTTTGGGTCTGTTGACACAATAACCTCACGTTGTTGGCACACATCTGCACCTTGGGATGATATTGGATCTATGGCTTGCTCTATTTTTGACTAGACACTCTTTCAATCTCTCTGTCATACTTACGGCATTATGGTTAACTTTATATCAGTCACCCAGCCTCTCCCCCCACACACAATGTAAGGGATGCATGCATACTGCAAAGCCCAAACGTTAGCTCATGTAACACCTCAAGTTAAGCCAAAAGGTGCCGTTATCCTAAGCATGGTCAAGTCAAACGTGTCCCATTTTGGCAACAAAACAAAAGCATCGTCCAATGTAGTGAATGTATTTGTATGTGTTGGCGTATGTTCGTTCACGTGTATGTGTGTGCCTGATTTTATCGGATTAAGTTCACGTATTTGTTTTTGCTATTTGTGCAGCATGAGTGAGTGACATATTTGCGTTTCCGGTTAACATGTTGTCACATATCCAACGCGGGTAACAACGAACCAACCAGCCAGTCACCCAGCCAGCATAACAAAATAATGCCAATGCAACAATAAATGAAAATGTGTACACACGTTCAAACACACATAAATATACACACTATTACACTTTCACTTATACACTAACACAAGTGCATGCATGTTGAAGTGTTAATCGATTAAATTAAAGCAATTGAAAATGGCGCGACCACGTGTTAGTTTTACTCTGACGTTTGACATGTCACTTGTGGTTAATTGTATAGCGCACCCAGCACCCACTTCCACACACATTGCCGCTATCATTCTATTGTGAAAATATCTATCTATCTGTTTATCTATAAGGATACATCATTTACGTGGTATTGCTCATGTGTGCGTGTCTGTGTCCCTTAACACTTTAGTGCCCTTTCCCTGCTTCCAACTACTGCTGTTGCTGCTCTTTGTTGCGTTTAATAGCAAAATGCTTATCTCGTGTTTTGCTAACCGAGACATGAACTGAACACACCCATCTCTAACTACACATGTGAGCATGTATGTGTACACTGAACAATGCACGTGTGATAGAAAACGAAACAAACAAAAAAGTGAATACGATCACATCAGTACTTAAGTGATTATAAGAATATAGAAATGTCGTCGAAAATTAACCTGCTCTGTACAATTATTGCCATGATAGATTTGATTTGTATAAAGCTGAGGAAATGTTGAAATAACTTTCCCCCGCCCCACCCCCGTTGCGGAATGAGAGAGAGTCAAGATTCATATCATTGAATAGATCTCTGAAAATTATTGGACACATGATTTTTTATTTTTTGATTTAACGTCGAATGTCTGAAATATTTTACCGTTCCGGGATTTTCCTAACAATTAGGACTGTTCCGTAATCCGTGTGGTTTCAATTACGTTTCATTGAGGAGGGTGGTTCATGAAAATGGTGGCTCGCACGATAAAAAGTATAAGAATCTTTTTTGCGGAAAATCGCAAGCTCTACAAATAATATTGATTTACATTAGGAAATATTCTTAAAAAAAGGCAAAAAGTCGAAAAATTCGTCTTCTCAAATATTTCCGAAACGGTTACTTTTTCGTAAATATAAATCATTATTATTTGTAGAACCTGTAATTCTCTACAAAAAAGATTCTAACACTTCTTATTATCTGACTCACCGTTTTCATCAAAAAGCCTCCTAAGTGAAAAGTGATTGAAACCACGCAGATTACAGAACAGGCCTGAATATGTATATAATTTACAGAAAATCGAACTACAATAAAATATTGCTTTTCACCCTGAAATGCAATATAAATGAAATTAAGGGTTCTAATAACTATCCATAACCGAAAACAGGTTTAAAACGAGAAATGCCAGATGTCGCGATTGTTCGCAGTCTGTTGTCAGATTCTTATAGTTAGGACCTCAAGTTACTAGAAAGTCGGTGATGCCAGGATCTAAGTTGGTTCATACTTTTATCTCCTACCACCAATATGTATAGACCTACCATGGATTTCCGTCCTCGTTTTTTATTGCGCTTACAATGAAATGGGATCGAATCTGAACTTGGCTTTTTTCTATCAGGGTAGGTTCATGAGTTATTCTTGCTTAAAAGTGCAAAAATCGCTTTTGATGCCTACTTGAGATCACATAAGACCTATTCCACGAGAGAACGAACCAAATTGTTGCTCCAAACCAGTTTTTACGACCTGATTGGCATTTAACAAATACGTCCCAACTTTTGTGCTGTTGAATTTTAAGAAATAACTGGTTCAGAAAAGTGCTTCGGTTCCTGTGAACCAATGATGACAAATTTTTTTTTTTGTTTTTAAATATTCAGAACTTAATCAAGTTTTAAAGGGAGTAAAGCTTATTTTATTATTTTCTACAAAAGCAATTTTAAAAATACTGAAAAAGTCAAAATATTTTTAACTGAAAGAGATTAAAAGAGTTTTTTTCTTTTAAATTTTAATATGTTTTACATGATCTGTGGGATTCCTGTATTAAACAGAACGGCAACATTAAAAGTAATGCATATCTGGCAGACTTCGTCGATTGAAAAAAGAATAAGAAACAGAATATAGAAATCGTCGAGTTGTCAAGTTGCGTTGCTTCACTTTAGAAGTCAATTTTGTTTGTAAATTAAATATTCAATGTAAATTCTTAAATTTTTAGTAATAAGTTCACTAAAATAATAAAACTTGAATTAAATAGTAAAAGAACCCACATGACATATAGGACTAACTTTAAGATACGTTGAGAATTCGCCGAAATTTGGCTCGTTCTCTCGTAGAATAGGTCATATGATATTGCTTTAAGATGCAGTACCCCAATAATGCTTTCTTTATTAAATTATAGTTTTTTCTGCCACTTCTGCAAAGCTTTTCATAACGTCAGCACAAACTGTATTTCTTTTGCTTTTAAACTTCATGTCCTTGTTTGCTTTAACAGACCCCCCGCCCCCTCCACTTCACAAAACCACTGCAACAGTCAGTTACTCACGTTTGCTAGACCCTAATGCTTAAACACATGTTTAACACGTTTTTCTATTTGCACATCAATATGTAAAAGAATTGACAAGAATAACAACAACCACAAAATTGGCGTGGATACAATATCTACTCATTCAGTTGTCGTCTACCCAGTAAGAAAATGAAGAAAATGTAAATTAAAACACTGTTATAAGGTACAGTAAAATAAGACTTTCATGAATCGCTTTATTTTGTTATCTTAAAACTAAAGAAAAGTTACACGTCGAGATCACAGCCGCATTAAAAGTTATTCGGGGTCAAAACTCGGGCAAACCAGTGTTTTACAAATATCTCGCTAACGGTTACTTCTAAAAAATATAATTGTCCTTAATTTTGTGGTTCAAAAAACATCCTATAGAAAGTACCGAAAGTTGAATTCGTGCAACTTATAGTTTAGGAAATAAATCATAGACAATAATTTTTCCGTAAAAGTTTCCGATTTTTTGACTCATGTGAAATTGGCTCTGTGGTTTTCGAAAACCTAAAATTTTTTTAGAGTTCTGGGCCCGTTGGGAATAGTTCTAGAGTTCTTTCACAAAATTCGAAATAGTTCTGCGAAATCGGACCAAAAATCGGAGGTGTACCGTTTTTTGCTCAGCGCCAAGTTTTTCACGTAGAGGAGTTCTCATAACATTTTCGAGCTCACAAGAAAGATTTCAGGAGTTCTTTATATTTTTTTTTTTTTTTTTTAAAAAATTTTCTGAAAAAATTTTCTTACAAAAAATGTTAAGTAAAATTTTTGAGATATCGCGACCTTAGAACAACAGGGTTCTAACTGACATTTTTTGTGAAATTAAGTTATATATTGCTTCGTACTACATAGACCACGCTCTTTCGATTACCGCTTTTCAAATTTTTCTATCTCGTATGGTTTCTGAGATTATTAATGAAATTGAGATGCACAACGTTCTATCTACACATATTCAAATTAAAATTAATTTCACAAAGTTCTAACTGCCAAATAGAACTTTGTGCTTCTGTAAAAGAGCAGGCAAATTAGATAAAATCGTTTAATTTTGTTAAACAAGCCCCAATTTCGAGCCGACATGGCTCATTTTGTTACTAATTGAACTTAGAAAAAACCAGCACTTAAGATTTATGCAGTTTTTAAAAAAAGGTCAAAAAACAGTTTTGGAAAATTGAAGAAATCAAATCAAAAATAGTCATTTTTAATAAACTTGCCAACGCTGAATTTAATTCTAGCATTAGAGTCGCTATAAATTATATGGTTTTCGAGATACCTTACCCCAAATGTTCAAAAATTATCAAAAACACGATTTTTGAGGTTATGTAGAAGACGTCCAAAATTGTTTAACTCTTTTCTATTGAATGCAACATTTTTTTTTCTTTGTCTTCAAAATGAGCTATAAACTGGCCTTGTGTGATTTTTCCTTAAAAAGTTATACTCGCTTTAAATGATGCATAAAGGTATGACAATTTTTCAAAAACCCTTTTTCGACCTTTTTTTCAAAAACTGCATAAATCTTAAAAGTTGGTTTTTTGTAAGTCCATTTACTAACAAAATAAGCCATGTCGGCTCAAAATCGGGGCTTGGTTAACAAAATTACATGATTTTAACTAATTTGCCTACTCTCTTACAGAAACACAAAGTTCTATCTGGCAGTTAGAACCTTGTTTTTCAATTTCAAGTATCTTATCGTTTAGCAACAAAGTTCTATCGATTTTTTTAAACTTAAATTCCTTATTAATTAGACAACGTAATTTTATTATTTTAGTATCAATGAAATCCTCGCGACAATTAAATGCTTGTAATATAAATAACATTGTGATTAAAATCAATTCATAAAAGTTATGCGACACGAAATATTCAAACATAGATTTCTCAAAAGTGATGTGAGTGTAGATAGAACCCTGTTGTTCTAAGGTCGCGATATATTTGTACTTTTCATTTTAATCGAAAATCAAAAAAATTTTCGGCTTTTTCCTTAGTATCCGAAAATGAAAATTATATCTGTTTGGAGTTCTAAGTAGGTTGTGGTCGAAGAGTTCTAAGCAAAATATTAAGTAAAATTTTTGCAAAATATTTGTATGTAGAGTAGAACGGGGCAATGTCGTTCACTCAACTTTGACATGCTCGTAAAGCCGTACATCTCAAGCGAATGCGACGAGTAAGCATCCGATCGAAAGATAATTTCGTTGGTTACATCCATGTGTAACAACATTTGTGTAGCGAGATATTGTGTTTGTGTAAGTGAAGAAAAAAAAAATGTGCATGACATTACCCCCCTCAAAATTTATGGGGTAATGTCGTGCATTGTTTTCCGAGTGTAATAAAGGTACCAAAATGTGTGAGAAATGATAGGTAGAGGTTCTATTAGTGGAGATTTAGCATTATCATGTATTTATTCATTATTATACAAGTGTGAAGTACATAATATGTTGTGTAGAGTAGAACGGAGCAATGTCGTGCACTCAACTTTGACATGCTCGTAAAGCCGTACATCTCAAGCGAATGCAACGAGTAAGCATCCGATCGAAAGATAATTTCATTGGTTACATCCATGTGTAACAACATTTGTGCAGCGAGAAATTGTGTTTGTGTAAGTGAATGTGCACGACATTACCCCAATGGTCGTTTTAAAGGTCAACTTCGATAACTCGGTGAAGCTCAAAATTTTTTTCGAAAACCAAATACTTCATTTCTTTGGCAGAAATTTTTTGATTAGAACTCCTCTACGATATAATTTTCATTTTCGGATACTTAGAAAAACCCGAAAATTTTTTTTATTTTCAATTAAAACGAAAAGTACGAATATCTCGGAAAAAAGTCCATAAAATTTCTTTAGAACTCTTTGAGCACTATCTACATCTGTATCCAAAACTTTTTTTTGGTAGAAATTATTTTATAATAATTTTTTAATAAAAATTTTTTTTCTGAAAAATTTCTTCGCAAAAAAAAAAAAAAAAAAATAAATAACTCTTTCTTGTGAGCTCAAAAATGTTATCAGAACTCCTTTACGTAAATATTATACATAGAGCTGAACTAAACCCGTTACACCACCGATTTTTGGTCTAATTTCACAGAAAGAACTTCAGAACTATTTCCAAAACATTAAAAAAAAATTCGATTTTCGAAAATCATGGAGCCAACTTCACATAAGTATTTTTTGACTTGTTTTGCTAAACAAATTTGCTTGAGTGAACCTAACGTTTTTAGAGAAAACTTTTTGTGGGAAATTTTTATCAAATTTGGCGAGCTTTCAAACAATGTATTTGGTTTATAAAACTTAAAAGGATTTGATAAAGTTCTGGACTATTGAAGTTGGTATTTTTTTTTTTTTTTTTTCAATTTTATGGAATTTGGCGGCAATTTAAGTATGAAAAAGGTCCTATTAAAAAAACAAAAAATTTTTGTAAAACAAGTCAAAAAGTCAGTTTTAACCCTATAACTCCTCAGGGATACATTTTAGACCAATGCAATGTTTTGTTAGTCTAGACCTCTTCCATCACCTCCCAAAAGATTTGGACCGTTTTTGATTACACCCTAAGTATATAGTGCTTTAAAGAAATGTATGCAAAAGATTTTGTTTTAAGTGTCAAACGAAACTAGTTCAAATTTCAGCTAACTTTGATTTTATTAGTGCACAATGAATATTTAAAGTAGCTTAAATTCAAAAGTGTGTAATCCTTATACTCAAAAACAACCTCTTCTTCTCACAGGGTTAGTTCGAACACCAACTTGCTATAATCATGTTAAATTGACAATATTGCTGTGAATTAATGAAATGCGGCACTTTTCTGCATGCACGCCATTACAGCAAAACTAAAAAGTTAGCAGACACACCATAACTCAATTCTTGCAGCAAATAAGTTCTGATAAAGGCTTAAGGGAAATAAATTATTGGAAATAAGGATTATTTCCACATTAGAACTAAACCTCAAAAAATATATGTTACGATTTTATACTTATATTCATATATGGACCAGTAAATTTAGATTTTAAGTCTTGCAATAATTCATAAAACCTACTTATAACAATGAATAGAGAATTTTGCCTGGAAAATCATATCAAAATGGGTTTTCCAAATTTTTCCTTGAAAAATTCTGTAAATCAGGGTTTTCCCCATGAAGCACGAGGTAAAAAATTTTGATGTGTCTGATTTTAGTAATATTTGTTTATGTGATACCAATATTCATATGTCTTCGACCCAGATATTTTTAAAATATAAAGTCCGATTAACGAGCTAGACGACTTTAAAAATTTGACTAATCAGCAGGAATGCATTACCTCGAATCAATTTTTAAAACCTCTAACTCCTTAACCAGACTTTATATTTTAACATTATTTTGTATCTGGGTCGAGGACATAATCAATTATTATCCGGAAAAGTTAGGAGAACCCATTTTGATATGTTGTTCAAGGCAAAATTTTCTTTCGATTAGTGTAGGTTTTATGAAGCTTGGAATAAGTGCAAGACTCACATATAAAGCCAGTATCTAGTTTGACTGGTCTAATAGACAAAATATTTTAAAAATAACATCATCATTTGGCCAAGCCAAACATAAAATACCCTACACTGCAGTATTTTCAAAATTTTGCTTACATTGGAGGTGCCGCGCCCTCTTGTTGGAACTCACCCAGTTTTGCTGAGAGCTCGTATAGCGTTTTGAAGTTTTTGCTTATATGAGAGGTGCCACGCCCTATTGTTCGATTTCACCCAGTTTTTGTTGAGAGCTTGCATATATAGTTCTTAGTGTCTGAGTAAAATTTTGTTTGATTATCTCAAAAAACGCTTTCAATATAGCCTTTTGAAGCTCTTTCTTATATTTGATGTACCACGTCCTTTTGTCCGAATTCACCCAATTTTCTTTTCAGAGCTTGCGCTTATAATTCATAGTATTTATGTGTATTTTGGTTGCATTGTCGTGAAAAATACTCCTAAAGTTGCATTAATTTATATTTTTTTTTGTAGGGGCTGTAGGTGTGTCCTTTGACCGATTTCGCTCATTTTTAATCCCACGAGTTGACTTTTCATTGAATTATCTTGCTCAATTGTTCCAGAAATGTATTTCCACGCACAGCCAGCGAGCCAGCCAATCAGACGGACATGGCTACATCGACTTATGAGGTGAGGCTGATCAATAATATATCTACTTTTCTATATCTGCCACGCCTCCTTCTCTGCGTTACAAACAGAAGAACAATGTGAATATACCCTGGGTGTAGGGTATAAAAAAATTTCGCTCTGTTTTCACGAAAAGTTTACATGACGATGGAAAATTATCTGTCTACAACAGTTTTGTATAATATGGCGTATGAGTGATATTTAATTAGAAAAATATTCTACTAAAAACTTTGTCATTGAAATCAAGTTCTCGAAAGTTTGTCCAGCGTCTAACAGCCAAAAAAATAATTTCAATATATTTTATAAAAAAATAATCTCTTATTTAAATCCACGGAATTTCAAAGAATAAACTGCAAAAACCATTAGCATTTAAAATTTCACCACAATAAATTAGATGCAGCAGCAAATCCTTAAAATTTAAACAGATGATTCAGTAAACCACACTTAATCGGTATGACAGACAACATTGGCTTCATTAAATACGGAAAAAAAGACAACAAAGTGCACTCACTCAGTGAAGGCAAAGGATTGCCGACTATCGACTAAAACTGGCACTTAAAAGAACGAAGCTACGAGCAACGTTCAAATGAATGAATGGACAAGCGACAGGACAAAACTGACAAGCTGTGCACACAGCAAAACTTTCACAATGCAACAAAAGCAAGGCAGCAGCAGCAGCAACAGCATCAGGACCATCAACAAATTTTAAACTTCCTGGCAAATAAATTCCATAATAAATGCAGAATTTAACACGATGGCATTAAAAGTAGAGCACATGAACAGCACCAAACCAAGCAAATGTTGAAGCTGCATAGGAACTCTGCTGAGAGCTGAAATACCAAAAAAAGGCAAAATAAACACATCAAAAAATAAAAATAAAAAAAAAAACAATTTTGTTTAAAACCAAAAGCCCCAAAATTGTGAAGGCAGGTAAGCACGAGTAGTAGTGGGTAAAAACAAAACTATCGATAACAAAAGCTTAAATTTATAGGGCAGAAATGTACGACAAACAAACAGGGTATGTATTGACAGTAAATTGGAGAATACACCGCGAAAAACATAAAATAACATTTAATGCAATTAAAAGATTTCACAAATTTAAATAAAAATACGAATTGCTCGCGCTTTGCATGGAGTGAAAAATGACATACGACATTTAATTTCCATGAATCATTTTAAAGTGGTCATATCTTTTTAAGGAAGTATCATATAAGACCAATTCATAGCTTATTTTGAAGATAAAAAATAGTATCTCAATAATCGTGTTTTTGAATTTTTAAGCTGGAATATAGGATTTCCCTCCAAGTTAGACATTTTAAACAACAAATTGATTTTTATTTTTTTTTTTTTAATTGAATTCAAACTCTATCCAAATCAAAAGAAACGTTTCAAAATCAAAATTAACTTTTTTCAGGCAAGATAAACCTTTTCGAAATCAAATTAACCTTCCTTTTTTTTCAAATGAATTTAAATTTTTTCCAAATCGAGTTTATCTTTGCAAAAAAAACACGCTTAAATGAAATATCTCTGCACCTACAACAGCTGTCGTTATGGAACTTGGTACATAAGTATATGGATTTATATTGTTTCAGGTGCAGAGATAAATGTGTTTTCTTGGAAAGCTTAATATGATTTGGAAATAGTTCATTTTGATTAAGAAAAAGTTTAAATTGAATTTAAAAAATATCATCTTGGTGTGAAAAAGGCTTAGATTGGTATGGAAATCCTTATCTCAAAACCATAAGGATTGGAAGAAAAAAAAATTTTTTTTTTTTTTTGAAATGTATCATTTTTCGACTCCATTCGCTTTCATTCGGAACAGATTTCGAAACTATGAAATAGCCGGAATAAGATATGTTGAACCGTTTTATTAGGTATTTACATAAACATTTTTTTTTTTTTTTTTTGTACAGCAAAATCAATCGATCTGCACTAAAACTCATAAAGTTATGATGACAAAGCATTGTGTTAGGAATCATGATCTGGAAACCTTAATAAATTTGATTTTCAATTAACAACTTATCAATTAAAAGTCAAGTTTCTGTAAAGTACGGCAAAACTTATCGAATCTGTGTTCAAAACTGATATAATTAAGATGAAAAGCCATTGATTTAGGAGTCAAGAAATGAAAAAGATGACATTGTTGGTTTGCGCTTACGTTTCAATGTGATTTAGTAAAAAACACCAATATAATTACTTAAACAAAGCAAAATGCATAAGAGAAAAAAAAATAATTGGAAATCTGGTTTTCGTAACGTTTCATTGATCACCACAATCGAATCATCAGACGAATTTACCGACGTCCAAAAGAATTCGACAAGCATTCTATATTTAGCCTTTTGCGTACATTTGTTAGGAATCATAGCAAGAAAGTAAATACAGCATATGCAAAATATAGTTGTAACTCGTTGATATTATACTTTCATTTATTTTATTCGAATGTTTATCACCGTCCTTTGTGAGATTTTGTAATTTTTAGTAGTTTTTTAGAACAGATAATGGTTCTCATAATTTCGAGAGCCTGCATCGTATGTGGACTACAAATCTGCCCTTGTACATTTTAATTGTAGCTAGCGTAGCATGTCTCAAAACCAGAGTGTGTTACCAACTAAAAATAATTTGGCAATTTTTCACCGCAGACGGCGCTAGTGAGCCCTATGATCTGTAAATATGTCGATCTTGTGCAGAGAATTTTATCCGCGTCAATAACCTAATGGTTAAAGCACCGCGTTTGCTTTCATTAGAAAACCGGAGTCACGGAGACATTATTTAATCAACATTTACTAAAAGGAACTTGCCTTAATATAGTGCTGCAAAACATAAACTTTATTATCCAAAACAAAGGTGTCAGCGTTGAACAAAATTCAGCTAATTTTGGCTCGCCTACAACAACCACAACAATAAGTTGCAAATTTCTTGGAACTAGAACAAACTTTTTATTTTTTTTTTTTATTTTTGGTTTTTTGTTTTTATTGAAATATTACGTTTTTTTGTAGAAGATTCAAAAAACAAAACTAAAAATATTTTTTCCAGATTGTTGTAGTTTCGAGAAATTTGCAAAATATTGAAATAATGTAGATGTTTTAGACGAGCCAAAATTCTGCGCCAACTGCGCTTGGCTCAGTGATTTTAAAACGCAGGCACCCTTGATCCAAAGCAATATTTTCTCTAAAAATATTGAATTTCATATTATGTATCTCCTTCATTTGAATTTTTCTCTGTGTACAACTAGCGCTTTACTCTTGGCATAACTACAGTAGGTCCAAGCCAAAGTCGTACACCAAACAAACTATTTTTCAATGCCCCAAAACTAAGTACGCAAAAATAATTTAAGAAATTTGAAGTACATTTTTAAATAGCCTATTTAATCCTTCAATTTTAACAAAAATCCAAACTTAAAATTTTCCGTTATTTATGAAAATAAATAAAAAGTTACAGAAGTTCAGTACCTTTTCAGTTATATTTTTGAAGAAATATTGTGCTGGCGAACTTTTGCGTCCCGATAATTCAACAAGATTTTAATAGCAATTATATCTGGACCCTACGCCACTGCTACGTATACATTGGGGCAGATGTATTGAATCCAAGATCTCATATTATAAGAAATATGTTTGAAATCGTTATCTTATTAAAAGATCCTATTACTACATTAACCAAGTTTATCCTTATATCACAATAAATTTAGTCTCTAAATGTTCAAATACATCTTATGATCCTTACTACTATCAACAAAATGGAGTATTCCAGGCCCAGCTGCTGCAAAAGAGCCCCAAACCATTAGTGAACCACCTTAATGTTATACATTTGGTCTAACGTTTTTCTTTAATAAAGAAGAAGCATCAAGAGGCTCGGTTGCTGTTTGCTAAAACTCACTGCTATAAAGATTTTTTCCTTTGGAAAAATGTCCTCTTCCTGAATGAAAGTAAGATTAATACTTTTGGATCAGACGGCAGACCATACATATGGAGAAAACCAACTGAAGCACCTTGTTTGAAAAGCCTTAAACCATATGTAAAACATGACGGTGGTTTGGGGCTCTTTTTCAGGAGCTGGGCCTGGAATACTCCATTTTGTTGATAGTAGTAAGGATCATAAGATGTATTTGAACATTTAGAGACTAAATTTATTGCAATATAAGGATAAACTTGGTTAATGTAGTAATAGGTTCTTTAAATAAGATAACGATTTCAAACATATTTCTTATAATATGAGATCTTGGATTCAATACAACTGTCCCAATGTATACGTAGCAGTGGCGTAGGGTCCAGATATAATTGCTATTAAAATCTTGTTGAATTATCGGGACGCAAAAGTTCGCCAGCACAATATTTCTTCAAAAATTTAACTGAAAAGGGCATTCATGGAAAATGGGAAAAAATTTATCCGAACTATTGTGAAAAACTAATTCAAAGGACGCCAAAAGGACAAACCATGACAAATAAAAACAAAATAATGTACACTAATTACTAAACTCATGTAAAAATTATAAATTTGTTAAGGTGTACGACTTTGGCTTTGGTACTGAATAAGCTTGATTTCTGTAACTTTTTATTTATTTTCATAAATAACGGAAAATTTTAAGTTTGGTTTTTTATTAAAATTGAAGGATTAAATAGGCTATTTAAAAATGTACTTCAAATTTCTTAAATTATTTTTGCGTACTTAGTTTTGGGGCATTGAAAAATAGTTTGTTTGGTGTACGACTTTGGCTTGGACCTACTGTATATAGATTTGTATGTGTGGCAAGTCCTTGTCCTTGCTTGTAAGCTGCATTAATGTGAAGAAAATTTGTGCAAAAACAGCATTGGCATAAAGAACGACAGTGGTGGTGGTGGAGTGCTGCAAAGTTGCGCTCGTAACGTAATGGATGTATGAGAAAGCAAAGAACTGTACAACAGTCACTAGTCGATGTCGATAAATTTCGCCAAGAGTGCCGAAAAAAAAGAAAAGATTTTCCATTGAGTTGGGCACAGAGTGTCAATACATTTGGGACGTGTGTCAGCCCTCGTGGGCTAGGTCGGCAACAGTGTATGGATGGATATCAAAGCATAGTTTAGGTATTTTGGCAAAAAAATAACACCAACACAAGAATTAGAAGTTTTCCTTTTTGAGCAGATTTTCTATAAAAATGTACTCGTATGAAAAAAGTAGTTTAAAGTTGGCAAAAAAAAAATGATGGGCAGCAAAGGATTTCTTCTCGTAAAACCAAAGAGTGTTTAGATCTTCTTTTTTTTTTTTTTTTTGTTTTTGCTACTGCAAAATTAATCGTGTTAAATTTTTAGCTTAATGAAGTTTTTGCTTTTATTCATGATTTATAACGTTTTGAATATGGTTGGATATAGGTAGTAAATGATTGCCTCAAAGATATTTGACTTTTATTTTTGAGAATTTTTGTTTGCAATTTAGTTGTCAATAAATTGTGTTTTAGAAAAACCCACAAAATTTTTTTTTCTTTAAATTGATTTTAAAAAATCGACTTAATAACGACGATAAAAGAAAGTAACAGCGCAATAGTGGATCCTTTGTTCCATTAACAATTTATATGAAAAGCCGATTTAATTTGCCAATTTGTACACTTTTTGGCAATAGCCAATTTACGTTGAATTGTTTGTTTTTGTACTTGTGCACTGATGCTGGCAACGCATGTGAGAGATTAAATGCTTCTCATACACATGACTAAATGTGCTTGTAACATTGTCATTCTAAAGGCATCTGCAGGTATGTGTGTGTTTGGTCTTGTGCTACTTCATTTTGGCACATCTGGTATACCACTACCATTACTAACGACTGACTATGTGTATGTGTGTGTTCATGTGTGCCTTCTTCAATTTAATAAAGCAATTGCTGGTCGTCGCAAATTGCTTTGGCATCTTAATTTGCTGTTGGCTGTTTCATTCTTTTTTTTATCTGTTGAGGTATTTAGAGCCTATTTACGTTAAGCACTGTTGTTGTTTTCTTTGTTTTTGTTGTTGTATTTCCGTATCTTTTAATGGCCACCACCACATGCAGCATCTAATTAATGTGTCTAAATAGTTGGGAAAATTTATGTTTTAATAAGAATACATCTTTTAGCTGCAACTAAGTAAGTTTGTGGGCATATTACACGGTACAGTGGATAACAAGAATAAACCAAAGAGATTTAGTTGAATGTTGAATGTCTAAAATAATCAATTGTCTGCAAAATATATTTTCAAGTTTGTTAGATAGAACTTAAAGAGCAATTGGGTAAAAGAGAACAACTGAAATATGTTCCATGGTATATTGTAAAATTTTTCACAAAACATTTAGCATCTGGCGAAATTTTACGCGGGATAGAATTTTTTTGGGGCAAAAATTAAAATTTTTGTAAAGAAAAATGTTTTATTTTATAGCCCGGAAAAAAAATTACAATAAAAATACGTCAAAAGTTAAGATTTCGGAAGATTACTCGCTGGCAGTAATAATTTAGGTACATTAAGCTAGCAGAGCGAAAATGGCAGAACTGAAAAAAAAAATATGGCAGAATTATAGGCTAATTATAGGCTAATTTTGGGCCCAAACGCCGAATTTTAGGCTCTTCATTTTTAAAAAAAAAAAAATAGCTCTGCCAGCTTAAGTGTAAGCCAGCAGAGCTGTTTCGAGAAAACACATACGGGACGTATATTGAACTAAAGTAAGAAGTCAATAATTATAGGCTAATTATAGGCTATTTAAATGCCCAATCGCCAAATAAAAAGCTTTCCATTACAAAAAAAAAAAAAAAAGATTCTGCTAGGTTAAGTTTAAGCTAGCAGAGCGATTTCGAAAAAAAGAACATTTTGTACTAAAGAAAGTATTCAATAATTATAGGCCAATTATTGGCTATTTAAATGCCCCATTGCCAAAAGAAAAGCTTTTCATTGAAAAAAAATGGACCAAATCAATTTTCTTGAAATAAGGAACTTCGAATAACAACAATTCCAGAGAAAAAAAAACAACAACAGCAACAACAAAACTACTACAACAACAACAAATTTACTACTACTACAACAACAGTAATTTTACATAAAAGTAGGGGTAAGTGGGCGGCCTGTGGCCGCTGCTCAGGAGTTAAACCCGTCAGACATCCAACACCGGCTTCGCGGCGGCCTTAGCAGGCCGCCCACTTACCCCTACTTTTATGTAAAATTACTGTTGTTGTAGTAGTAGTAAATTTTTTGTTGTTGTAGTAGTTTTGTTGTTGTTGTTGTTTTTTTTTTTTTTTCTGTGGAATTGTTGTTATTCGAAGTTCCTTATTTCAAGAAAATTGATTTGGTCCATTTTTTTTTTAAATGAAAAGCTTTTCTTTTGGCGATGGGGCATTTAAATAGCCAATAATTGGCCTATAATTATTGACTACTTACTTTAGTTCAATATCCGTCCCGTATGTGTTTTCTCGAAACAGCTCTGCTGGCTTACACTTAAGCTGGCAGAGCTATTTTTTTTTTTTTTTTTTAAATGAAGAGCCTAAAATTCGGCGTTTGGGCCCAAAATTAGCCTATAATTAGCCTATAATTCTGCTATATTTTTTTTTTTTTTTCAGTTCTGCCATTTTCGCTCTGCTAGCTTAATGTACCTTAATAATTTTCAAATTTCAAACATACCACTCATTTAACATGGACCCTGAAAGTATGTTATTTATATTAAATTTGTCATACCATCCATATCACATAGAGCCTGAAAATATGTTATTTTATTTTTTCCACCACTTCCCTTGACTTTAAATGTCAGCAAAATTCAACATCATACGCGTTTTGCTTTGCCTTAAATCCGAAAAATAAAGCAGCATACTTTCAGGGTACACGATAAAAGCATGGCGTGTTTAAAATTTTTACTGCGACAGCAATATCCGAGTAACAAACAATTCCGATTCATATTATGCAGAAATTAAACATTTTTGACGTACTATTTTTGTGAATATTTCTTTCCCTTTAAAGTTTTCAGCAGAGTCAAAATATTTTGTTAAAGATCATAATATAATTATAATATATATATTATATATATTATAATATAATTATATATATTATAATATGCCATGGAAAAAATTTCAGTTGTTACCAGAAATCATATTTTGAATGGTTGTTGTTTTCCCACCTTAATTAATTTTTTGCGCCTTTCTAAAATCAGCCAAGATGGTATTTTTTCTATGACTTCAACAGGTGATGTCTAATGTTTAAAAATTAAACATAGTTTTAAAGATTTATATGTAAAAGTTAAATATATTTTTTAAGAATCTAATTTTATAAAGAAAAAATTACATTTAGAGGGATACGAACTAGAGAAACTAGGTATTAATAGTCGAATATGGCCAGAGAGGTCCAAAAGATGTGAGAAAAAAGAGAAAAAAAATAAGGGCTTAATTAAACCCTTTGTAACAATATACCATATTACTTTTAAGCATTTGACATTTCAAACAGTATGCAAATAAATAAAAAAAGAAGTTGCATCGTTTTAGGGGGACGATTTTTGTTCTTGATACATCAAGTTTTTCATATTTTGTACTGAGGTTTTAGATTCGCTACAACTTCTTAAATTTTTACAATTTGAGGAAACTTTGTAGAGATAAGTTTTATGATTTTTTATAGACTTTAATTCTATGAAGTGTTCTTGACATCTTAGGGTGGTAGAAACTGAGATAATGAGTACAACTAGTCGAAAAAACCATTTGAGATAAATTACTTCTATGAATGAAATATAGCCCACATTGAGACATTAACAAAGATAAACTATAGTTGATGAGCGGACGTCAAGTGGCGGAGCTATACGAAAAAATGTATTTAGGAGCTTATTTAGAGATTGAAAAGAAATTTTTTTTTCCCTTAAAAATCAAAACCGATAAGCTTTTAAACTGGGGGGCTTACGGCGAACTTTTTTTTTGTATGGGGATTGATACTCACTATCTAATGCTCAGTATGGATCAGAAAAACTGAGAGAATTAGGGTGAGAGGGAGTTGCATCTTTCATACACCTAAAAGCTTTAGGTAGCTTTACTGAGGGCTTAATTTGAGACAGTGCAACACAATTCCACACGAAGTATGGCATTAGTTTGTGCATGCCTTGTGGAAAAATTATCTCTAAGACAACTCAAAACTCTGCACACTTATATGGCTTCATACTCTGCACACTTATATGGCTTCATACGTAATTTTGAGTAGGCGTGCTTCTATGACAATGAACTTTCGCATGTTTAATTGGCTATACAAAGAAACCTTGATAACTGAGATCTTGTAGGGATCAAAATTTTTGTCTTAATCAAAAAGGTCGAATAAATGTTTTGATTGCAATTTTCAAGGGCTGGCCATAAAATCTCTACAGCATTATTAAAAAGATTCCAATTTACACAGTTTGAAATTAACTCAAATAAGTTTTTAAAAAGACCATTCACTTAAGTCTATGATTCCATGAAATTTTATGAAAAAAAGCATTCTACAGCCCACCTATCCCGATGAAATGTGCATATACAAAATCAAAATAACAAAATATACAGAAATGTATAAATATTATTTCCCACTTATAGAGGCTATTTCTAAACGATCCCAGTTATAGTAGGAAAAGCTCATGTTATTTATAGAAGCAAAAATGTACAAAATCTTCAAAATCATATCCCAGACATAGAGGTTTAATGATCCTAGTAATAGAGGTGATGCAAAAATGCTGGAAACTTGAAGTCAGTCTTACTATTAGAAGTTTCCCACTTATCCAGATACCGCTTAACCAGGTTTCACTCTAGATAGTTAAGAAATATTTCTAAAATTGGCGCGACAGATCAACGGAAAATTAATGACTTGAATGATACGCATTTAATATGACGGATTTTTTTTTTTGACTTTGTTGAAAGAACAGATGTTCACCTTTCATTTTATTGTAGTTAGAAGACAAAGCCAACATAGTGATTTTCCAAGGAAAATTGTTACTTGATTTGAGTTTCTCACCACTTTTTCCAGCCGTCATGTATTGTTTTTTGCACCCACATTTTAATGGTATTGAGTGTAACAATATTTAGTTCATAAGCCGGGATAAGAAAAGTTGCTCAATGCAAGACTCAATTTTACAAAAGTGTGTAGGCCAATCCAAAGATGCTGATGTGATTAAAACTTAATCTCTTATACTTTTACTGCAATTTTGTATGATTCAATCAATTTATGTTTTAATAATATTAGAGTTACTATATGCAAGAGTACTTATATGTTATATAACAAAACGATTTTTTAATAGAAAAAGTTTAGCATAATCCTCAAAAACCAAAACACTACCATTTAAATCCTACTGCAAATTTTACTTTGACTTTTTGTGATGGAATAAACAATTTTACACAATAAAAAAATATAAAACAAATTTTGAAAAAGAAAAGTTTAAATTTAACACACAAAAAGTCAGAAAGTATTATTATTAAAATTCTTAATCCGCTTACAGCATTTTACACGCCTTATAGTATGCAACATATCTTTTTGTGTTATATGTATATTGCATAAATCATATTGTAATCTTAAAAGGCACAACAATAGCATTACTTTTTTAACAAAAACAAGCACCCACACACTGAATACAAAAATTGTTTTTGTGTTGATTTTAATAAACGTCGATGCAGTTTATTGTACTCGTACAAGAGCGCAACCCACGTCGCATACTCAGGATACTGCCTCCTATTACATCAATTTTTTTTTTTTTTTTTTTTTTTTGAAGGAAGGAAGGAAACACACTTCAATAATAAAAGAATTTCGTTAAGAAGTAGTAGAAAAGAAGGCACAAAAACTTAACCAAAATGCAATCAACGTTCACAGGCAATCCCCCACTTCTACTGTCCATCTTTTACTCTAAGAGCCAACTATAACGACGCCGGAAAAAACAACAACAAACAAATAATCTGCACAGCGGTCGAGCCATTCAAAAACATATTAACTTTTCCTATAGAGCGCTACTTTCAGTCTTCATTCAGTCCTCGTCCTCCTCCTCTTCTTTATGGCACTCAAATACGCCTCTTTATTTCTGGTTTCATTCATTTATTCTTCCTCTTCTCTTTGCTATGTCTTGTTCATTCTTTAGCTGCACTTAAACCTCATGCCTAGTCCTTCATTGTCCTGTGAATGTTAATCCTTAAATCTTTTTCATTGCCAACTAAAAGCAGATTTTAATACAACGCTCGCTTCACTTTCTTTACTTTAGCTTTTCTTATTCTTTTTTTTTTTTTTTTTTGAATTGATTTGCTTTTCTTGCTTTTTACGGCCTTTGTGTATTGGCAATTGTGTGTTTGTGTGTGTGCGTGTAATATTGCTGCTAATGGCTGCTTCAATATATTAAACGTGCACACATGCCAACTGCACTGGTAGGAAATTCTGGAGCTGATACATAGAATTGTTTAAAAATTAACTTCTTCTAATGACTCCAGTTAGTACTTAAGTAGGAATACAGCTCGTTATAAGCAGAATGAACTCTATAAGGAGAAGAAGAAGATTTCAGGTTTTTAGCCTATTGCTCTCAAAATATATCAACGGAACTCTATTTTTCAAAGGGCAAAATGTTTCAACATGTTTTAAATAAAAAGTTATGCAGTTATAAAAATGAAGAAACTATTACACTGCTTGGATGTGGGCAAATACGGACATTCAAATAGCACAACAATTTTTTTACATTTTCTAAGCCAATATAACTTTTTTAGGAGTCAAGTTTTTATACAAAAATTAGAGTGGATAAAGTATAATACGAATGGTAGCTTTAAGTTTCGAGAATATACTAACCTTTGTGTTTTCCGAAGCAAATTTTTATGACATTTGGAAAGTTTGACATTTTTTAGGGTATGTTTCTTCGCCCACCATGCGCTCAAACCATTTGTCGAAGCACCTCAACCATTCCGAAGATCATATAGAGCTATGAGTTGGGTGTCCGCGTTTGGACTCTTTTGACCACTCATACACTCCGGTTTGGATGGTGCTTCGTAGCCAAAACTCTGTTTTGGTCGATCCATACATCTTTGTTAATATAAACATATTCGAAAATTGTAAAAAATGATCTCAATAAAATTTTCACGAAATATTTAAATTTTTTCAATGAATAAGTGAATAAAACACAACGTTACACTGCGAACTTTAAGTTGAGGTCTGAAGGGACTTGCCCGGTAAAATGTCAAACTATTCAACTTTCATAAAAATTTGCATCGAAATAGACTAAGGATACTATATTCTCCAAACTTAACAAGCTCCCTACGTACTTGTTGGACATTAAAATAGCACAACTGTTTTAATTTTCTAAGCCAATATCACTTTGTAGAAGTGGATAAGCTATAATGCTCGCAAGAGATGAACAAACATGGTCAATCGAATAGCTCAAAAGTTCTCAATTTCTTAATGTTTACCAGACAATGAACGATTTAAAGAAATTCCAAAAACCAAACCTGGACAAACAAATAGAACATGGACAGTAAAAAATCTAAGAACAACATTAGATGGCCAGTTCTAAAGCCTGTAAAATGTTTTCACTTATGCTCCTGTTTTTTGGGGTTTCAAAGTCAAAACACCAAAAAGATTTCAAACTAATGTGGGACAAACAAAAAAAATGATAAAACACGTACTAAGCATAAAGTTTGATTTGATTGTAGTGCATTTTCCAGTTCGATTTCTTGAACATTTCAATGTTCATCAAATTTCCCTAATGGGCTATTCTACGTACATTTTCACAGTTACTGCCGCTCTTGTAATTTCACACGGCTTTTCGCAATCATTTTTAGCGTCCGGCGTACAGAATACAAAACAATTTTTATCGCTAGATTTTGGATTAAGCGTTTCAGCTTTTTCTTCTTCTTTTTCTATACTGATTTTTATTTGCTTGTTTCATCTGCTAAAATACTATTGTTGTTGTTGTTTTAGTAGTTAGCAATTTTTCTGTTGCCTGCTATTGTTGCTGATGTTGTAACATACTTTCATCAACACCATCTCTCGGTCGTACTTTTATTACGCAGGCTTAAGAGAGATACTGGTGATGTTGCTGTTGCTGAAACGTGCAATACGCCACAAATTACAACAACAAAAGCAACAAGAACAACAACAACAAAAACAAATTACAAGCAATACAATATATTGTATCATGTAGTTAGATGGTTTGTTTATTTGTATGTATATCTACGTGTTTGTGTTTGTCTTCTATGTGTTATCTAGTAGTCAGCATCTTGTGAAATTTTCATTTTTTTCCTTTGCAGCAGTAATTCTTGAGATTTTCATTTGTTGACCAAATCAACCAGGCAACAACACTGGGCATTTTTCCATACTATTGCATGCATACATAGCTATCGCTTGTAATTGCACGTACGTACATGTGTGTGCTTTTATGCTTACATATTAATAGGGTGTAGTGTGTTATCAAATTATTAGGAATTGTGTATGGAATTTTTATCAAAATGCATAATTTTTTTCTTTATAATTGATTGAATCATAAAGCACTTTCAATATAACGAAAAAAAATTTGGAAAAAAGATTCATATTCTCAAAATTATCATCAAATGACTTCAATGATATGGCAACACAATTATTCACTTGCAATATCTATTGCTTATAGAGAGTTCTGCATTTGGTGCATTTATTTTTTCTTTTCTGTTAACTCAAAAAATAAACGAATCGCACTCAACATATTTTCCTAAAAAAAAATAACTATAATACTGTTGCGTAAGTACAAAATATATAAACCTTAAAGTATGCAAAGAATTAATGGTACCAGCTTAAGCAAATATTTTGCCAGAAATTATAACAAGTTTACTTTCAGTCTACCCTGTGCCGCTTAGCTTAAATAAATACACAAACCAAGCATGTGGTCAAACAGCAACACTTTCGCTGCGTGAAGCCAACTACTAGAATCATGAGGAAAATTCTACTGTTATGCATATGGTCATAATTGGATATGTGACGTGTCAACGCAAAAGGACCTTATCTTGCCATATGTACCTACATTTTTTCGTAGAGCACAAAACATGAACTCAGCTCAAGATTTCATATTTTGGGTTTTTGGCACTAAACGCTACCTACAAATACATCCTAATATGAACTGGAACTGGTTGGAATTGACATATTAATCGCGAAATAAAAATACATGTAAAACTGGTTGAAGGTTGGAATCTGAGTTATGAGTAGTTCTTATTATGCCCTACACCCAGGGTATATTCACTTTGTTCTTCTGTTTGAACGCAGAGAAGGAGGCGTTGTGGGTTTGGAAAAGTATATACATTAGGCCAGTTAAAATTTTTTTGCGGCAAAGAGTATAGCCCATAAAAAAACCTATGGAAAATTCTAAAAAACTATCCAAGAAATCGTGGGTCTAAACTCAATATCGAGCCGCCGAAGCAAAATAAGTAATTCGACGACATTGCTTCCGTTGTAAAAGTTAGCTCGTCCTATTGCAAATGGCCACACCTACCGCCCATATAAAAACTATATTCAAAATGCAACCTTTGGATTATTTCTCACTACAATGCAACCCAAAATACATATGTGTACAAGGGACAATACACGCAAGCTCTAAGCAAAAACTAGGCGAACTCAGATAAAAGGGTGTGGCACCTCCCATAAAAGCACAAGTTTCAAAATGCTATGCTGAAAGCATTTCTGAAATAATTCAACGAAATTTCACTCAGATACAAAGAACTGTAAATGCAAACTCTGAGCAAAAACTAGGCGAACTCGAACAAGAGGGCGTGCACCTCCCACATAAATTCAAAATGCTTACTGAAAGCGTTTTTTGAGATAAATCAGTAAAATTTCACTCAGATACAAAAAACTATAAATGCTAACTCTGAGCAAAAGCTAGACGAAATCGGAAAAAAGGTTGTGGCACCTCCCATATAAGCAAAAGCTTCAAAATGTTATACTGAAAATGGTTTTTTGAGACAATCCAACTAAATTTAGCTCAGATACTAAGAACAGTAAACTCTAGATCTGAGCAAAATCTTTGAGAATTCGGACAAGAGGTCGGGGCACCTCTCGTACAAGCCAAATTTTCAAATTACTGCAATATAGGGTATTTAATATTTGACCAGGCCTAAGGTAACACCTTTACAACTTAGTTTGAATTTGGTGTTATTTAGACAATTATTCAATGAAATATTGTTATAACATACATAACTCCTCACTTTTTAAGAGCTAGGCACTTAAAGTACTTCTACTTTTTTCTTAATATCTTGACCATGTACTGTGTTTAAAGTTGTGTATTTGTCACTATTGTAATTTAGTATCTATGAATTAACTTTTAATTTCATGCAATTGTGAAGGTTTCCTCGCTTTCGGTCCTTGTGTTTGTGTTTGTCGCTTTCTAACTTTTATTGTTAACTGTTATTTTGCAACGGTTCCGGTTTTGTTCTGACTCCTTTAACTCTTAAGCTTTTGTTGTTCTCTATCAACAGCATTTTTTATTATTTTTTTTTTTTTTTTTTAAGTTTCTAATTTATTAGTCTAAGTCAAGAATTTAGTTGAGACTTTGTTTTGTTCAGTTGAGTCAAATTCTGTACATTTGTATCCAATTTTCATACTTTTCACTAAGCGCAGCCCAACAAAGAAGATCTTTCTTAGAACTTTGTACATTCATAAGTGCAACGATAGTTTCTTAACGGAATCAGTATTTTTCTTATTGTGTATTATGTCCTTTAGCTCCTTGACAGACTTCCTTTTATTTAAATACTTTTCAGAGCTATGTATGGAAAAGTTATTTGGAGTAATAATAATACTTAAAAATAAAACACAAATTGTCACAAAACTTTTTCTTCATTCTAAAATTTTCGTATCGAATAACAATTCCATGCTAAACACAACACAATATCTCAATTGGCAAAAAATACAGTTTTTGTAAAAAATATCCCTTCTAAACATGATCCTCGTCAACAATTTGCCATTTTGTGTTTACGTATCAATTTATGTTTGTTTAGTTTTGCAATTGTATTTGTGTATTGTTCACTATCTATGCTCCTATATTTTTTTGCTATTGATGTTTTTTGCTATTGATCCTGACTCTTGGCGATTCTTTTATGTTTGTTATCGCATGTTTTATGTTTGTTTCTTCTCAGTTGTTGCAATTCAACAGCTTTTTTGTCAGCTTAAGCGCCAGTTTTATTTCTTTCATTTCTATACAACACAAACTATTCATTACGCCTTATCCATTGCGAATAGGACAGGAAAAATAAGAGTGAAAATGAAGGCTAAACAATGCACGGCATGGGCCAAATTGTCAAGATATTCATAGGAAAATAGAAAACAAATCCTGATGGCTAAACTTTGGCTTCATTTTTGTTTTTGTCTTTGTTTTTTTTTTTGTTTTTTATGGTAAGTGCTGTTTGTATTCCACTTTATATTTCCTTATATATTTTTCTACTAATTTTTAGCTATTAAGCATTAGGGGCTAGTTTATTTATAACTGATATCATGATATAAAATTTTTACATTACAGTCATTTCAAAATTTTTATATTTTGTGACATTAAATGCAGTACATTGCAATGAAGCATAATTTTTGTGAACTCTACTGTAGCTTTTAAAAAAAAGTCAGCCTTATGTCATGCAATGAATTCCAATGCATTCTGTTGAAAAACTTCTCACCATTAAGTTTTGAAATATTTTGTGCTTCTATAATGAATTGTGCTTAGACTTTAAGTGTTGTTGTACTAATTTGGAAAATCTTTACGACCACTTATCTAATCCCATTAATTTCGATGTTGCAAATTCTCATAAAAATTTATTCAAAAAAGTGTTTAAATATAATAACTTAAATTTCAATGACAACGAGAGGTTCCACACCCACAACACATGCAGCTGCAATTAGTAGCGTACTTCTCGTTACTCGCAAATTTTTCACCGAGCTGAAATGTATGGTCCGAAAAAAAAAAAAAAAACCAAATTTCAATTTTTCACTGTACATTAGGCCGGCCGTGTCAATTTGTTCGGGAGGCAAAAAATTGACAAAGAGTATAGCAACAAAAAAATCTAAGAAAAATTCTAAAAAACTTTGCCCAAGAAACCATGGGTCTAAAATCAATATCGAGCCGCCGTAAATTGTGTTGAAGTTTTGATGTACTACTTGTTTCATATAAAATTATTTAAAGTATTTGAATTTTTTGTTCTTTTTTATTGAATTTTAAACTACTACATCAAAACTTCAACACAATTTAAGGCGGCTCGATATTGATTTTTGTCCCATGGTTTCTTGGGAAAAGTTTTTAGAATTTTTCGTAGATTGTTTTGTTGCTATACTCTTTGCCGCAAAAAAATTTGACCCGGCTTACTGTACACTGATTTCATTTTGACACTGATGGTTTTATCAGTCAAAAAAAACCTGATACTAAGAAATACTTCAGTGCGCTGTATTTTACACAAAAAAAAAATTTTCGGGTCAGTCTACAACGTGTGTGTAGAAAAACTACAGTAAAATTTATGATATGGTACACTTTCAAGTTACAAAGCATTGGTAATTCAGGATTGTAGTAACTTCCATACATTTTTGTTTCGTTGCACTTTGTCAACGTTCTGCACCGATATCTTAGACGTTTCTCGATACATTTGGACTTTGATCGATATTTTGGAAACTTTTGGAATTTAACCGATATTTTAGATGTTTTTCGATACGTTTGGACTTTTACCGATATTTTGGATGTTTTTCGATACTTTTTGGCGCTTTTCAACATTTTGGATGTTTTTTGATACTTTTGGACTTTTATCGATGTTTTAGATGTTTCTCGATACTTTTGCATTTTTACCAATACTTTGGATGTTTTCGATACTTTTGCACTTTTACCAATACTTTGGATGTTTTCGATACTTTTGGGCTCTTTTCGATATTTAGGATGTTTTTCGATACTTTTTGGACTTTTAACTAATATTTTGGATGTCTTTCGATACTTTTGAGCTCTTTTCGATATATTTTTTAACGACATTTTGAAAGTTTTTTCGATACCTACTTTTGGACTTTGAACGATATTTTGGAACCTTTTGGAATTTACCGATATTTTGGATGTTTTTCGATACTTTTGGGCACTTTTCAACATTTTGGATGTTTTTCGATACTTTTAGACTTTTAGCGACATTTTAGATGTTTTTCGATACGTTTGGACTTTTACCGATATTTTGGATGTTTTTCGATACTGTTGAGCACTTTTCAACATTTTGGATGTTTTTTGATACTTTTCGACTTTTATCGATATTTTGGATGTTTTTCGATACTTTTGGACTTCTACCAATATTTTGGATATTTTTCGATACTTTTGAGCTTTTTTCGATATTTTCAATGTTTTTCGATACTTTTAGACTTTTAGCGATATTTTAGATGTTTTTCGATACTTTTGGACTCTTACCAATATTTGGGATGTTTTTCAATATTTTTCGGCACAAGCGCTACATCAATTTTTATGTTAATCGGTTAGGAGATACACTGAGCCTGCTGCATCCAAAAAAGGTTACTACGATTAATGAATACTCAATGTTATGGCTTTCTTTTTTACCAAACGGTACTCGTAAAAAGTGTGTCTATCTTTAAGTAAAAGCTCAAAATTTGGCCATCGGCTATACTAGTTTTAATTATTCCACAAGATAAGAGAACTAATTTTTAAGCAGCTGTGACTCTTACAATAATTGTTAAACGTTAATAGTTTTAACAATATTTTAAGGACAAAATTTCTCTTCTCTTGCAATTGTTTAGTTTGAAGGATAAAGTTCGGTAATCATTTTCATAATCAGTTGCATAAAGCAATGCAAATTTAATTAATTTTGGAGATTAAGATTCATTGAGTTCATATTTAATATGTTATTATAACTTGGCTTGACGTATAACATTAATGGAAATTTTCATAAGGAATTAGGTACAAAAGTAGAATAGGTACTTCTCAGCATTTGGTGGAATTGCTCGGCGTTTGTTTTTTTTTTTTTTTTTTTCTTTATTTGTATTGTAATGTTTAATACATACATATATTGTCTTTGTTATCGCATTTTACTTTTTTTCATGTATATCATTTCGTTCATTTTTCTCCTTTTTATACGTTTATTATTATATTTTTCTGCTTTTTTATTTTGCTGTATTTTCGCTGTCCTTTATTCTTTTGTATCATCAAATTGTGCGCCAATTATTTGGAGATTTAATGTTTGTAATATTCTGCACATTTTCGCCCCATTTCGAAGTATTTTTATACCTACCTACATATTTATTTGTCTTTTGTATAGAGATTTTTTTTTTTTTTTTTTTTTTTTTGATGTCATCTGCCATAATATTGTTGTTACCAAGATAAATACAAACATAGTTATGTATATATGTTTATCAGGGTTGTGCTAAAAATTAAAATTCCTTTTGACTGTTATTTTCCAAAAAATGAGTTCGATTTTGGAGGTTTGTTCGATTCGGCGCAAGTTGAAAACATATAAACTTTTAAAGAAGTAAAGAAATACAAAAATATTCGTTTTTCAAACCACCCTAACGTAAACACACACACATATATATATATATAGCTACAATTGTACAGTTATTTGAATTTGAGTATCTTGCGGTAGGCTTTTGTCGCAATGTTTTTTCGCTTCCTTTGCAGCTTGTACTAATTTTAGATAAGCGCTTTTTCCAATGCATTGTAATGAGCCGCAATTGTAAAGGTATTTGTAACAGTGTGCATACATATACATATATGTCTCATTGTTAGTCAGTGTATGTGTTTGCAACCTATGTCAATTTTATTATTTTGTCTTAATTGAGATTAATTTGACTT
Organism: Calliopum simillimum; assembly: GCA_951812925.1. NCBI lineage: Eukaryota > Metazoa > Arthropoda > Insecta > Diptera > Lauxaniidae > Calliopum > Calliopum simillimum. The sequence continues at coordinate 141,857,106 of OX638368.1, forward strand.
ACCATAAAAATTCGCCAAGTTCGCACTTTGTTTTATTCGAATTGAGGGGAAAATATTTGCTGAAAAAAAAAGCAAAAGAAAAAACATTTTCCTTATCAGAATGCTTTTATACAAAAGTTGTTTATTTTTATGTATTTGTGTTTCGTGCATATTGATGTATCAAAGTAAAGCTTATTAGGAAGAAATTTCTGCAAATTTGTTTTGCAGTGAAAAGCAACAAATGTCTTATTTTTTATATTTCTTCTCATTTTATGTCATTTAAATGGAAATAGCAGATTTGTGATATTATTTACTGCTCGGATTTTGATATTGAGAAAGTTTAATGGTTAATTGAATTAATGATTTTATTTGCGTTCAACTAAAATTATAAAAATCTTTGTATTGCCAACTAAACGCTAGTATCGATCATTTGAACTAATTTTTCTTCCCTTAGTTTGAGCATTATACTTCTATACACACATACATATATATGGGTACTTGAACTAAAATTTTTTAGATACAAATTAAATAAAAGCTTTGAGTTTTTATATTATTACTAGCTGTCTTATTCGCCGTTGTTCGAGTATTGCTTAACTATTCACTGGGGGTCATTCGCAAAAAAAAAAAAAAAAAACTAATTTCTATTACTTATTACACTTAAACGAATAATAAAATTGGGTTTTTTAAGCATTTCTTGCACTAAAAAAGCTAACAAGAAAACTACTTTTCTAAAATAATGTGTCACAAACCGATGTACCAATATATTAATTTTACTTAAATGATTCCAAACAATCGTCACGTCTAAAATATCAGTAAAAGTCTAAAGGATCGAAAAACATTTACAATATCGGTAGATGTCTTAATATAGTATATCGAATAATATTGCAATACATCGGAAAATCGATAAAAGTCCATAAGAATCGAAAAATATCGATAAAATTCAAAAGTATCGAAAAAGAATGAAATACATTGAAGAAATCGTTAAAAGTCAAAAAATATCAGAAAACCAAAAATGTCACAGAACAACATCGAAAATCATCTAAAATATAGATAGAAGTCCAAAAGTATCGAAAACATCTAAAATATCGGTAATAGTTCAGAAGTATCGAAAAACATCTAGGTTAGGTTAGATCCGGGAGATGGCCATGTTGTCATCATTAACTTAGGCCTCGAAGAACATCTTAAATATAGATAAAAGTCCAAAATTATCGACAAATATTGAAATACTATCTGATCGTCTTAACGAGATATTCACCCTAATCATGCAATTAGATTTCGATTCGAACTTAATCGAATCGAGATTTTGCTATCATATATTTTGATATCCAGGATTGAAACCGAAAATTTTTGCAATCAAAATCGAATTAGATGATATGGATGATCCGATTTTGATTGCAAGAATTTTCAATTTCGATTCTGGAGGCTAATATATATGATAGTAATACCTCAATTCGATTAAGTTCGTATCGAAATTGAATTAAGTAGATGATAAGGGTGATTGTTTTTTTTTTAGAAATGTTTTGGAACTTTTTATTCAAAAAGGGAATTTTTTCGCACATTTATAAGAGAAGGACATTGTTTTTTTTTAGAAATGTTTTGGAACTTTTTATTAAAAAAAGGAAATTTTTACGCACGTTTATAAGAGTAGGACCTTCCGACAGATAAACTGAAAATTATCACCACTGACATATGTCATAAATAGGTATACAATTTTTCAACACAATTTGATAATCGAATACTTACTACAGACTTACAAAAATCATTGTGTATTTAATTTCAATTCAATTAAACAAAAAGATCTGTGGAATAAATGGTTAAAAAATTTCAGACTCAAATATGGATCCCGAAAAACAGAGCTACACTGTAGAAACAAAACAAAACTCTTCCGTCCTTGTAGATTTTAATTGTAGCTAGTGCAGCATCTCTCAAAGCCAGAGTGTTTTCCCAACTAAAAACAATTTGGCAATTTTTCACAACAGACGGCGCACAGTGGCGACATCTGGCATTTCTCGTTGCAAAAATCATAACTTCATTTAGATAGCATTACAGGGTGAAAAGTAATGTTTTGTTGAAGTCCGATTTTCTGTAAATTACATACATATCGTTAGGAAAATCCCGGAACGGTCAAATATTTCAGAAATTGGATGTTGAATCGAAAAACAAAAAAACACATGTCCAATAATTTTTAAAGATCTATTCAACGATATGAATCTTGACCCCGTCTCACCCTCCGACGGGGGTGGGGCGGGGGAAAAATCAAAATTTTATATGGAAACCCCCAATTTTTATTGCAGATTTCGTCCGAAAAATTTTTTCATATCCATCCTAGATGGCGCTGTAATCGACAAAAACAAAATTAAAAATATAAAGTTTTGTACTTAAAACTTCGTGAAATTTGCTTTTTCATCCATAGGTTTCGCTCTTACACAAAGGGTTGTAAGTAAAACCATACAGTTTTTAGAGCACAAGCTTAGAGATAAACACCAATTAGTTGTGTAGTAAGCCGAGCTGTACAAAAAGCGAAGTTTTCTTTAAACTCAACTCAAAGCTTAAAAACTGCGCTAAAAGCAATGTCTTCAAAAAAAATCATGAAAAATAAAAGCTATTAAAAAAACTTAGATTTTTGTTAATCAGTTTAATGAGACAAGACCATTAATGCTCTAAATTAAAGAAAAAATCGCTTTTTTTAAACCATTTGCCAAAGTATTCAACCTAAATATGGAGCATTTTTCTCAAAAATTAAATTTTTTCGCTAACTTTAAAATTTACTAACCTTTGAGCGGCTGTAAAAACCAAACCACTTGTCCGAATGAGTTCAAATTTCCAAATCCTTTAGCTCTTAATATTTTTCTATCTGATAGCAATATCAGATTTGTGAAAGGAACCCACTCGAAATTGATTTTTGCAACGCCTTTTCGAAAAATTACGTCATGAGCCACAGGTTTTCTGATGAAAATCATTATAACTCATAGAGCTGCAAGTTGACGCAGCTGAATTTTATATTGAATTCAGAATTGTTTAGTCTGTTTAGTTTAAGTAGTCTGTAAGATATCTTTTGCGAACATTTTATTGAAACTTCATTCGAAGTTGAAAAAAAGGGTAAAAATAGTATTTCAGAAAAGTACAGAAACCTCAGACATTAAAAAAAATCATTTATTTTTAGTGTTACTTGATTACGCTTATAGCGTAAATAGAAAAAAATTAACTTTTCTTTCATAAGTTGCAGAAAAATTAGAACCAAATCTTGAAAAAAAAAAAAAACCATCGAATTTGACCAGCTCTACAAAGCGAACGATTTTTTCAAATGAATTAAAATTTTACATCCCTAAGCACTGATTATTTGTTTATCGAACTGCATCATTAGATTTGCAAATTTCCACCACACGAAAACAATTTTTTTGATTTTTTTCAAACCTTAAAGCGGATTTGGGTGTATTATGGGATAAAAATAACCCATGAATTTTTTCAGATTTTTTATTGGTCATTTAGAGGTCGCGATATCAACTTTTTAAAAAAATGTTTCCAAACTGTAAAAATAAATTGTTTAATACCAGTTTTATTGTTTTTAAATAACTCTAACTAACTAAATCACTCACTTTTGAGTCGCTTGGACCCGTAGAATACGAAAAAAGTCATGAAGATGAAAAAATTAGCAACGCCCTACTGGATAGACCCGTGTATTCAACATAATGTCACTGATTTTTTGATATTTTTGTCAATTAATTGCCTAATTTTGGTAAAAAATCGTTTTTATTAATTGTGAAAAAGAAACGTCAAAACATACTTAAGAACATATGAAAAGGTAAGTAAATTAAATGAGTCATATTCTAAAACAGACAGGGTAATTTGCCTGGCACAGTGATGTCTTAAGCTTAAAATTACGATAACTCATGAACGGTGAGTCACACGTTTAAAGTAAAAATATTTCTTTATAGGGAATTACTTGCACTACAATCTACATATACTTTTTTTTAAAAGACTTATAGTTTAGCAGATATTTTTATAACAAACCAGAAATTTCGAAACAAACCGTTTTTTCAAAAAATATCCAAAACAGTTAGTCCTAGAAAAAAACATTTTCTCGCATTTTATAGAACGTTTAATTCCCTCTAAAGATCTCTCCGAACTGTTTTTTCGTCCGACTTACCGTTCATGAGATATCGCGTCTTGAAATCATTCAAAATTGAACATTGTACAGTAAAATGCATATTACAATGTTCAATTTTGAATGATTTCAAGACGCGATATCTCATGAACGGTAAGTCGGACAAAAAAACAGTTCGGAGAGATCTTTAGAGGGAATTAAACGTTCTATAAAATGCGAGAAAATGTTTTTTTCTAGGACTAACTGTTTTGGATATTTTTTGAAAAAACGGTTTGTTTCGAAATTTCTGGTTTGTTATAAAAATATCTGCTAAACTATAAGTCTTTTAAAAAAAGGTATATGTAGATTGTAGTGCAAGTAATTCCCTATAAAGAAATATTTTTACTTTAAACGTGTGACTCACCGTTCATGAGTTATCGTAATTTTAAGCTTAAGACATCACTGTGCCAGGCAAATTACCCTGTCTGTTTTAGAATATGACTCATTTAATTTACTTACCTTTTCATATGTTCTTAAGTATGTTTTGACGTTTCTTTTTCACAATTAATAAAAACGATTTTTTACCAAAATTAGGCAATTAATTGACAAAAATATCAAAAAATCAGTGACATTATGTTGAATACACGGGTCTATCCAGTAGGGCGTTGCTAATTTTTTCATCTTCATGACTTTTTTCGTATTCTACGGGTCCAAGCGACTCAAAAGTGAGTGATTTAGTTAGTTAGAGTTATTTAAAAACAATAAAACTGGTATTAAACAATTTATTTTTACAGTTTGGAAACATTTTTTTAAAAAGTTGATATCGCGACCTCTAAATGACCAATAAAAAATCTGAAAAAACTCATGGGTTATTTTTATCCCATAATACACCCAAATCCGCTTTAAGGTTTGGAAAAAATCAAAAAAGTTGTTTTCGTGAAACGCCTTAATGTTTATATATGAAAATACATAAATGTAATCGATGTTTGCGTCTGTTGTTGAAAAATTTAAAAATGACTGTTTAATTAGTTCAATATAAATTTATCTTAACTCAGAATACTCGAACTGTGTTTGCTATCCTGGACTCTTCTGTGATGGAAACACAGCACAACTAACTTAACATCCTTTTTATAAAATGTTCAAAATATGTTTAAGCACTGAGTTGAAACTTAGCACTCCTATCTCTTGCTCGTCTGTTAAATTTTATTTGCGAAGGTATTTAGGTTTCCTGTAGATGATCACACATTTCAATTGTTTGGATTGCACAGCAAACGAATTACTTATATATTCAGTTCCATTTTTGTAGTCTGATTTTGACAGGAATCCTGGAAAGTAGGTGGTATTAGAACATTGGCCATTTAATATTCACAATTTGTCGAAGAAAATTTTTGGTGACTTGCCACGGTGTGCCTTAACCCGTTCTAAATCGGACGTCGTAGCACATCAAATTTTTTTCCAGATTCTGTTTAGTTATCATTCAAATGATGTATAAAAAAATTTTCACTCGTGACTCCTCGACTAAATTTTGAGATAATCGCTTTTCCAATTGGGGCATTTTCCCATACAAAAAGAAAAAAAAAAATTTTTTTAACTACAATAAACAAAAATTAAAATAATCACAATCGATGTATTTTGCAATGCTAAACGCGAATTCAACCTCAGAATTGCTCTATCATGTATAGTTTATGAGATATTGTAACCTAAAGACAAAAAAAAATCGTTTTTTGCCATTTTTTTAAGCTGTATAACTATGTAACATATCCTTTATTCATCAAATGTGGCTTAGATACTTGAAAGCCTAAATCTTTTCCTTTAACACATTATTTAAATTATATTTATATCTTCATGATTCTAAGAGATATCGTAGACCGAAATATTGACAAAACGGGTTTTTTGCACTTTTGTGTCTTTTTAGGTTAGGATATCTTTGGGAAAAAAAAAAGATATCAACATAATTTAAATTAAGTTTTAAAGGCAAAGGTTAGGACTTTCAAGTTGCTTAACAGATTTAACGAAATTAAAAATTCTTTCACATTTAAACATGTTCAACGAACCGACCATTTCAAAATTCAGCCGTATGCCATACACGTAACGACAACACTCGGCGTGTCAAACGGCTGAATTTAGAAGTAGTCGGTTCGTTGAACATGTTTAAATGTAAAAGAAATTTTAATTTCGTTAAATCTGGTAAACAACTTGAAAGTCCTAATCTTTGCCTTCAGAACTTAATTTAAATTATGTTGATATCTTTTTTTTCCTCAAAGATATCCTAACCTAAAAAGACACAAATGTGCAAAAAACCCGTTAAGTCAATATTTCGGTCTAAGATATCTCTTAGAAACATGAAGATATAAATATAATTTAAATAATGTGTTAAAGGAAAAGATTGGGGCTTTCAAGTATTTAAGCCACATTTGACGAATAAAGGATATGTTACATAGTTATATAGCTTAAAAAAATGGCAAAAAAATACTTTTTTTGGTCTTTAGGTTACAATAACTCATAAACTATACACGATAGAGCAATTATGAGGTTGGATTCGCATTTAGCATCGCAAAACACATCGATTGTGATTATTTTAATTTTTGTTTATTGTAGTTAAAAAAAATTTTTTTTTCTTTTTGTATGGGAAAATGCCCCAATTGGAAAAGCGATTATCTCAAAATTTAGTCGAGGAGTCACGAGTGAAAATTTTTTTATACATCATTTGAACGATAAGTAAACAGAATCTGGAAAAAAATTTTATGTGTTACGACGCGACGTCCGATTTAGAACGGGTTAAGGCACACCGTGTTGCAAGCTGTGTAATAATCCCACAAAGGACATTTTTCTTTTGTTAAGCCTATCTTGAAAGTACTGTTGAGACTTGTTTGACGAATTGACAAGCTCTTCGTTTTATTTATATTGATTTTCAGGTCTGCCTTTTTTTGAAATAGAGCTAGAGGTCTGCTGGGTGCATGCTGGCATACAACCTGCATAACTCAAAAAGATAAGATTCAATCCAAAGCGTAAGCACGAGATGCACATTTTGTTCTAAAAGCGCGGAACAAAGTCTAATATTTAACAATGACATTACTTCACTTGCTTGGAATAAAATTAAGATATTTATGTCAAATTTAACACAAGCGACGTCCGACATACATACATAGGAGTTAATAAAAATCTCTGATTAAGTATCTCACCTTAAGGTGCCAACTATTTGAGGTACTTAAATGTAAAAGGATTTTAAGCAAGCCTGCATAAATGCGTCTAGTAACTTAACAAGCTCCTCTCTAATAATAAAACTTTATTCACCTTAACATTTTCTCTCATTTCAATAAATCAGATGAAGTTGACCAAATTTTGGTGTTATTTAATCAAATCGTTTTAAAAATTCAAATGAATCATCAAAAGAATTGTCTATACATTCACACATAAATCATTCATAACTTGATAGCTCTATTCAGTTCAGTTCCTCAGACATTAGCTACAGGTGTGCAGTCAAAACTCATAATTGCTTAAAAATCATAAAAAATAGATACTGATAAATTGGTTCCCGCCTCAAAAATAAATAGAAAAAAAAATCTCTGTTAAATGCCCTTAAAATTACACCAACACAAATCAAAATCACAGAAAGTTACAAAAAGTAATTTTTTTTTTTTTTTTTATTTATTTCAGTAAACGACACTCAAAATGTCGTCGTATTACCGTCACAGCGTGGCTGCCAAGTATTTACACAAAAATCTGCCGAGCATAGAACCCACTATAGTCTCGCCACCCTTTTACCCGAAGCTAAGCCACTGCTTAAATGTTTTCTTTTGTGATTTTTTTATTCTCAAATGTATTTTTCTTGTTTTGTTTATTTAAAAAATGCTTTTCTTAAGTAAACCATTTGAAAAAGCTACAACAATAACAAAAAACCGAATAAAAAAACATGACCCTCAAGCCTACATGAACATTTCCTAACATCCTTCCCATTTACCATCCTACGCAGCAGTGCTCCTCCTCCTCCCACAACAAACGAATCAACAATTTTAACCGCACGGAAGCGAAAGCATACAAGAATCAAACAAAAAAGAAAACAAAATAAAAACTTTGCATAACCATAGGCGCAGAAAACACGGGTAATAAGTGCGGCCATTAGTGAGGCCGCCAAGAAAGTGTAGCATAGCAAAGCCAAGGCATAACAAAAGCAGTAGAGGAAGAACAAAAACCAAAATAGCAGGAAGTAGCAAAAGGCAACAGCAGGAAAACGAAAAACACCTTTAGCTATTTTTTAAACGTCCTGCACCTCCACCTACGCCTCGCTGCCACTACAACGTCCAACACGCTGTACGATTTTTTTTTTTTCCTCCCCGCAACGCTCTATGTTTTCTTTAGCAATTGAACCCCCAGCACTTGCACTTGCTCATATGCTTCATGCTAACGCTTGATATGCCATTGTTTTGCTTAAGCGTTGCCATTTTTTGCCACATTCACTTGGCACTTTCGCCAGCAGCAGCAGGAGATTGAGTTGGTACGTCACTTGGCTGGCTTTTGTTTTGGTTACTCTCTACTTTAAATAGTGGCTTCTTTTTGAATTGTGGCACACTTGCAATGGAGTTGGGAAGGGGGTGGGGCGCCATATCCCATTGACTCACTTAAATAAAATGCGTTAAATGATTTTATATCTGTTTTGCTTGTGTTGTTGTGCTTCAGGAGCTACATTGTTATTGTTAACTCATGCATGAATATATTTGTCAAGGATTTTTTTTACTTTTTTTTTTTTTTTTTTCAAGGGATAACAAAAATCTGGTCTTATAAGATTAGACCATTGTGGTTCGTAACCGTTCATGATAATATTCTTTTAATTTAATATGATTACACACTTCAACACAAAATATGGGATGGCTTATAATGTAAAATTTTCGATAGCAACTGAAAAGTAGAAAAATACTGTTAAAACATTTTTCGAAGTTGGGTCTTTCTTTGAGCGGCGCTATAACGCTTGAACATTTGAAAAATCGTGTGTTGTGGAAATACCTTATTTTTAGGTTAACAATGTGTGCAGAGGTATGTTTAATTATGTTGTATTTGGAGTCATTTCTCTAACTTGGAACATTCTGAAAACTCTTAGTAAGCAGCCTTCAGTATACCATTTCGTAGGAACTGTTTGTCAAGTATTTTGCTCTGGTGATTTAAGTAAACGTCTTTGCGGACTTTTTTGTTTTGCTTTAAATGTCTCCTTCCGGGCATGGTTTTCGGATCATACTTATAGAACCGAGCTTCATCACTTGTTATGATTTATGAAGTTGCTTCTTATTTGGATCTCAATAAAGCAGATCATTATCAAATATTTTCGACGCAGTCACGGCATTTAACTGCAAATCTTCAGCAATCATGCCTCGTGTCAATCGTGGATCTTCGTCAACTTTAGCTTTGACCTTGCCCTAATTTCGCTTATCGGTCGAAGATATTAGCCAACCTTACCGTAACTCGTTCTCTAAAAAACTGTACAGTCTGGTATCAATTTGTACTTTGTACTGGCTTGAATTAACGCGGAAAGATGTACGGAATCGCATATTTATTACAGTTTCGACTTTTCATCAGATATTTTACGTTTTTTCATCGCCATTGTGATATTTCTGAAATTTATCTTTGAATTTTTTTAAAGGAAAATAAACTAGAACCAGTTCAGCGATCTTTTTTAGAACCCGTATAGTATTATATGAAAGATTATTGCTATACTATAGCGTTTAAAAAAAAAAAAAAACTAAACCTTCTGAAGGCTTATGAAGCTTAAGATAGCATTTTTTCAACTTCAAGCATTGATATTTTGAAACCCTGAAGGTTAATGATTACTTTTGACCTTGGATTCGGACTTAACGCTAAGTACAGTCTAAAGTAAATATTACTTTTAGTACTGCCTATATTATCGGACGTCATAATCGGAAATCATAAGGGTGTAAATGAAAATGCAAAATCTGTCATCAAACTGGGAGTATAACCTTCATGATAGAAATGCAGTTATCTAAAGACATCGTAGAAACTTTCTCTGAAATGAGAACTAAGTACATTGTAGAAATTTTGGAGAGAACTGCAGACCTGAAGTCAACGTGTTTCATAGAGATGAGATAACAGATACAGGAAGTAAAAAAAAAAATTTTGAAAGGTGGTCAGAATGCCCTATACACGGAGAAAAAAAATAGTTTCTACTACTCAAAATAGTGACCATAATTTAAATTTTCCTTACTATTTTCGTACACTCAGAATTTTCGAATATCCTTACGGTATAGTATTTTTTTTTTTTTAAATTTAAGTGTAAAAATCAAACAAAAAAAGAACTGACAGCACTAGGATTCCAACCGAGGTTCGTTTGTGTGATAGGTAGAAACATATTATTTTTTTTTACAATTTTTAGTTTGTTAGGTTACCGACCTAGCGGACTAAACTCGATAATCTGTCCATAAAACAGTTAATACTAAGTCAAATGGGTTGAATTTTTTAGAGCTTCTTCTTTATTTATTGAACTATTAATATTAATTTAAGAGCTGGAATCGATCATGCAAACTCGATTTTTTCGAATTTTTGATTTTGGGAGAAAATACAATTGTTGTATAATATTTTTAATTTAATCAGTGGATACTGATTTCATTAATTTCACAAATCTTACAAATCCATGCTCATGATTTTAAAAAAAATGTTGTTCCAATTTTAAGAATTCCACTATACTTAGCTTTTAAATGCATTATCTTATAATATAAATGCAAAATCGACCATTTTAAGTTACACAAATAGCTTTTGTCAGACAAAAACCATACTAATACTTGAAAAAATTGGCTAAGTATAGTAGAATCCTTAAAATTGAAAGCGTTTTTAAAGTTCTTGGTTCAGAAGAGCTAGATATATTTCCCCTTGGGCAGTAACAAATTTGTTAGACACCAACACCACTGACTTGTATGATGAAGAGGTATAAAATTTGTATATAAAGCAAATGACTGTCCAAACATAAATATTTTTACTAGAATTATAAAGTAAAAATAGTAATATATTTTGCTGATATTTACTTAACTGTCAAATTAAAAAAAAAAACAAAAAAATCGAATAAAACCAAAAACAAAACAAACTAGCATTCGAACCGGGGTCCATCCGCGTGATAGATCGAAACTTACTTACAATTACAAACCTGTTAGACCTATTCACCATTGACCTATATGATGAAGAGATATAAAATTTGTAAATTAACAAAATGTCTGTCCAAATATAAGTAAATATTTTCACTAGAATGTTATAAATGGTAAGAAATTTTTTTTTTCTTTTTTTTTTTAATACTTGAATTCATTTATTGAATCTTTAAAAATCTTAATCCTAAATAACATTATTATATATAATTAATCTTATATACAATTTAGTGTTCAATGTGTCTCCAGAGTTAATAGGGACATGTACATCCTAGGAGTTCGGTAAACGCGCAGAAGAACGCAGTTGTTGTACGTTCAGTCTTCTCACAAACATGCTGCCCACCTAGCAGGATGTTTGAATGAAAAGAACTCCATACAAATTTGCGCCAGTAGTTCCGGCTGCATGTGTAGCAGGAACAAGAGAAAAGTACGCGCCAGATACCGGCTGCATACAAAATTTAGAATTCAGTCAGCTTAACATAGCTAATTGCTAACGATATTCATGGCAGAACGATCCTTTCTTTTCAGTCTGGAGAAATTTTCTAAATTTTTTAACCTCCGTGCCAATGGATTAGGATGATACAGCAATCTTGCAACGTAACTTTGCTTGTATTTGTTGATTTCGTCTTTGACCAAGGGGATGCAAAGGTCCCGATGTTTTCGTTCCGTATATACCATGGAGCACCTGTCATGATTCTTAGAACTTTTGACTGAGTCCGTTGTAATAGTTCAATGTTCGAGGAGCTGGCGTTACCCCATAACTGTATACCATATAACCAAATTGGCTTAATGATGGATTTATATAAAAGGATTTTATATTCAAGTTTCAGATGGGACCGACTATTTATGAGCCAATGTAGACTGGAGGCTTTTAGTTTAACATGCGTTTTTTTGGCTTCAATATGCTTTCGGCACGTTAGCCGTCTGTCTAAATAAATACCTAGGTATGTGACGTTTTTAGATTGAGGGATTGAAGTGTTATTTAATGTGATAGCAGGGCAATTACCTCGCCTAAGAGTAAAAGTAACATGCTTGCATTTTTGTTCATTTACTTTTGTGGGCAATTTTTCTGACTGAAAGCATAATTTACTCAACTTTTAGAAAAATGTATACAATTTGTGGTAAATATTACTTCATTATTTCACTAAGTTTTATTTGTAAATAATACTTTACGGAACCATAAAATATTTCATACTATACTTATGTTTATTTATTTTTGAATTAATTACAAAACGAGGCACAAGTGCATAACGTGCTGAATTATTTCCCGTTCAACGCCTTCTTGCAAAATGCAATCGATACAATGCAGCCAAGGACACCGCATACTGGTTTCCTTAGACATAAATATACGCATTCCTCTGTGTGTGTATGTGTGCCGTACTCAACGCATACTGAAAATCAGACATATGCACACGCACACACACTCAAGCAATTATTGGCAGGAAATAAAAGCCACCATATGGTTTAAATAAGACATGTGGTAATTATCTGTAAAATTTATGATAACGGCAGAATCATTGCAAATCATGCGGAAAATTTTACAAGCGACAGTGGAGCAAATGAATTTGATATTAATTAAATGGTTTCTTTTTTCTACACGCAAATGAAATTGTTAACTTGATTCGCTTCAAATTGCCAGCACTCATTAAATTTAATTGGCTCACTATAAGTGATAATCATCATTTTAGACACGTTATACGTTAGCGAAGCGTTCGAAATGACATGCGCACAATGTCAAACATAAAGTATAGAATAAGTCCCTTTTTCTAAACGGTCATTTTATTATTTGTTATAGTTATACAAAAATTTTAAACTCGAGACTTTTGTTTTCGAGCTATACCAATTTTTCAAATGATTTCTGTGCAGAAGCGTTCGATTTAAGAATGTGGAATAAATCATTTTCAAACCTTATTAAATTATTTAACATAGAGATCAATTAATTGTGTGGTATCATTTAGTCAACATCATTATCATCATCTATTCATCAGTTAAATTAAGTGGTCTCATTTCTGACAGAGTAAATTTTTTTTTATAAAGTCATTTCATTTATTGTTGTCGTACTATGTTATTTATTGTTTGTCAACGTTTTAAAATGTTTTTGTGTTAACAAATTTATACCACAAAATGCCAATGGCAACATCGACAACAGAGCACTGCACCGCGGTAGCAACAACAACAATAACAGCAGGATAACCATATGATGCATAAATAATAATAACAACATTTATCTCCTGTAACCGCAATACGCAATTGTCACGTGACAATGAACAATTTACAATTTAATATTTTAAATTTCATTTTCATTTCGGAACTCTGTAAAATTAATACTTTTTGAAGAATTTTAAATGAAATTCCAATTCTCATTGTCAGTGTAAATATTTTGAATACATACATATATACAATATAATTTGAGAGTATGTGTATGTGTTACAATAAGAGCAACCACATGCAACAACAATAATAATAAGAGCAAAATAGCTACTCTTGCAATGAATGAACGCATTTGATGAAATGTTTATAATGCCATTCAGTTTATCTATCAACGTATCTTTCTCCATGTCAGTTCAAAGTTATTTAATTCGATATTTGTGCTTAAATAGATGTGTGTGTGTGCTTGTACCAAAGTGTTTGTAACCCTATTAGAAAAAAAAAGTACGCGTGCAACTCAGTACACGTGAAGGAAGTAAAACTTATAATAGAAAAGTAGTTGTGGTGAATAGCTTAATGTTCTTCGTTTTGACTATGGAGCCTTCGGGTGACATTCGGTGTCCCAGAAAATGAATCAATTACGGCTTGTTGATAGTCCGTCATAGATGTTATCCCTCTTAAACATTTAGATGATCTTCATTTTGACTATGAAGCTTTCGGGTGACTTTCGAGAACCTTCGGGTGTCTCATGAAATCAATCAAATAAAGCTTGTTGATAGTGCGCAATAGATGTTTTCCCTCTTGAACATTTAGATGATCTTCATTTTGACTATGAAGCCTTCGGATGGCTTTCGAAAACATTCGGGTGTCCCATGATTTCCCTCTAGTATACCTAGATATTCTTCGTTTTGACTATGAAGCTCTCGAATGATCTTTGGGAACCTTCGGCTATCTCATTAAAGGAATCACTGCTATCTCTCTTGTGTACATCTAGATATTTTTCGTTTTGACTATTAAACCTTCGGGTGTCCCACTTTCGGATCAGTGTATGGTATTCAAGTTCTACACCTTCCTACAAAATTTCATCAAGGATTTTGCAAGGATGCAACAAAAAGTGTCTCATAAAAAGGTGTCTATGAAAAAGCATCTAGAAGTTGCACGGCCTTGAAATTTTATACCAACGCGGCCAATGAAGTTTTACTTCAAAATTAGCTTTCATGTTTCGAATTGTTTTAAAAAATTCTATGAAAATCTAAATAAATCAAGTGATATCGAAAAATTACTACATAATTGAAGCGCATCATTATATTCGGATAATATACATAAAAGAAATCAGAGAGCATCGAAATATAACAAACGAGTTGCAACTACCCAAAAAGTATCAGCTCATATGATAAAAATAGTGAAATGTATTGAATAGTGTGAAAAAAACAATTTTTTCTAATAGTATAAATACTAGCTTGTATAACAGCAGAGATATAGCATTTTTTGAATTTTTTCATATGGGGGTGCAACCTCCGTCCCTCTTTGCGGCATCTCACCCCCTTACAAACCTTCTACAGACCATAACAAACAATTTAAAAAAAAACTAGTAAGGGTGCAAAAATTTGGCCTGGCCAAGCATTAAATACCCTACACTGCAGTATTTTTAAAATTTTGCTCATATGGTAGGTGCTACGCCCTCTTGTCCGAGTTCACCCAGTTTTTGTTCAGAGCTTGCATTTATAGATTTTAGTGTCTGAGTGAAAAACGTTTTCAGCATAGTGTTTTGACGTTTTTGCATATATAGGAGGTGCCACGCCCTCTAGTCCGAGTTCCTCTAGTTTTAGCTTAGAGCGTGCATTTATAGTCTGTAGTATTTGAGTGAAGTTTGGTTGGATTATCTCAAAAAACTCTTTCAGTATAGCATTTTGAAGCTTTTGCTCATATGGGAGGTGCCACGCCCTCTTGTCCGATTTCACCCAATTTTTGTTGAGAGCTTTCATTTATGATTCTTAGTGTCTAAGTCAAATTTGGTTAGAATATCTCATAAAACGCTTTCAGTATAGCGTTTTGAAGCTTTTGCTTATATGGGAGGTGCCCCGCCCTCTTGTCCAAATTCGCTCAGTTTTTTCTCAAAGCTTGCTCTTACAATTCTTAGTATTTATGCGTATTTTGGTTGCATTGTCGTGAAAAATACTCCTAAAATTGCATTTTGAATATATTTTTTGTATGGGTGGTAGGCGTGTCCGTTGACCGATTTCGCTCATTTTCAATCCCCCGAGCTAACTTTGATGACAGAGGCAGTGTACCAAATTTCATTGAAATATCTTGCTCAGTTTTCCCAAAAAGTGTATTTCAACACACAGCCAGCCAGCCAGCCAGCCAGCCAGCCAGCCAGCCAGCCAGCCACCCAGCCAGCCAGCCAGCTAGCCAGACAGACGGACATGGCTATATCGACTCAGGAGGTGACGCTGATCAAGAATATATATACTTTTCTATATCTGCCACGCCTCCTTCTCTGCGTTACAAACGGAAGGACAAAGTGAATATACCCTGGGTGTAGGGTATAAAAATATGTAAACTGGCCGTGTAGTTTCCGCGTCCATGAGTTACACACGAACACTATTTAATTTTTATATATAGAAGATATGATATGAAACCATAAATATAACACTCGCACATAAAGTTTAAAAAATGGAATGAATTCCAACTCAAAATTCCTCAAATATCTGCTTATAGCGCAGTTCAGGAAATAGTATAATAGTTTCGGATAGCAATTAACTTTCGTATCAAACTAAGCGTTCAAACTTTTCCAATTGGACCCTAACTTTCCAAGATATCAATTTGAAGTAAGCGCATGTCGACCTCCATACAAGGGACTGCATTATATTTGTAGCGGCAAACCGATTTATGGTTAAGGGACATTTAAAAATTGTATGCCTTTACTTCAAAGGTAGAGAACTCATAAAGTAAGAGTCCAATCGGAAAAAAGTTAAGCTATATTTTGGTTAGGAAGATTATGGCTAATCGATGCCAGTAAAAAAATTGAATTGCACCGTTTTCTGGAACTACACCACACAGTGGCAGATCATGTCTATAAATAATCATCAAATGAAAGTACTATTAGTTCAAAAAATATTTACGCCAATAGTCATATAATACTTAGAGAAATTTCTTTGGGTAGTTCGGAAGACAATTTCTTAAAATGAGGGTAGCAGATAAGGATCATATTCCACCTTTCAATCCCCCATGCGAACAGCCCTTTTATTAAATTGGACATAGAATATTGAAGCATTGTACGAAATCTTAACATTTTTATCACATAGTTTCAGAAATACAATAAATTTTATTTTTATAGGGTGTGGCACCGCCCACTTTTCCCATTGAAAATTATTTCTCCTTTGCATATGTACCAAATTTTATCTATCAACGTCAAATGTTTTAAGTAAATAATGAATCGGCTATGAGGGGGGCGTAGAACCACTCTATTTTCTAGTAAAAATTATTCGCTCTAACATTTTATACATATGTACCCAATTATAGCTTTTCGCGTCAAATATTTTCAGAGATATGATGAATTTATTTTTTGAGGAAAAGAATGGCATCGTCCAATTTTTCAGTAAACATTATTTTTTCGGAGATATGATAAGTTAATTTTTTGAGGGCGTGTCGCTGCCCACTTTTTTAGCCAATTACTTACTTTGCCTTACTTTCTTAAAAATCGGTTTGTTAGTTTCCGAGTCAGTAAGAAACAAATAAACAAAGTTGATTTTGGTTTTTTCTCATAACATGAAAACTATACGAGAAAGCTTACAATTTGTAACATTTTTGAAATCAGCGTTGTTAAATTAATGGAAATTAATACCCATTTTTGGAAAAATTGGGACCACGCCTTAGCTTCGTATGGGAGGTAGGGGTGTCCGTCCAAAAGTTGGGAAAGCCGTGGCAAGAGATTAAAGTCATCGCAAAGCATCGTGACGAATGGACACGTTTGATTTTGGCATTATGCTCTTCCCAGGAGGAAAATACATACATTAGGGTGAGCCGATTCACAAGCTAACCTCGGCTACCTCCTCGTGTGAAAGTTCATTCAATTCCAAGGATAAATTCCAAAGAAACCATATCTCTTCGTTTAAAATTCTTGTAGAGACAAAAGTAATGCCATAATATGAATTGGCTGCTATTCTGTCAAAAATGAATAATGGTATGATTCCTTTGCCATTTATCCTTAACTCACTCACATAGAGGTAAAGCCGAGGTCGGCAAAATTTCGTCCATACAATTTGGCCCACCCTAATAGACATGTATAGAAACTTTTATCGAAAATCAAAAGAAAAATTTTTAAATAGGGCTCATCCTAATTGAATTTTAAATTTGATTTTTGCTTCTGTTAAAGCACTTCAATTGAAATTTCAGCCTTATTAATTTTTTCTCCCCCACAAATTCCCATATGTAACTAATTTCCTACAGGGTAGCTTATTAGTTCTCTAGATGTTGCTGTGTACATAATGTAATCTAAAATTCAATTGTTAAACCATTTGTTGTCCACACTGCATTGCAAATTTGCTATCAAAATTACTACAACAAGAGCAGCAAAAACAACAAAAACAACAACAACAAAAATAATAATAATATGTTATGGCCATAGGAGAGACACATAACAATATCTACGAGCAACTTGTTAGATGTAACTGAGTGTAAGTAAAATTGAAATTGTAAAGCGATGAAGAAGAAAGAGGGGGACGGGGGTGGAGGGAAATGAAAGATTGTTAAACATTTCATGTTAATAACATCACGTGTGCAATTCCAGCAATCATTTCGTAATAATATTGTTATTTATTATTGTTGTTGTTGCAAGTGATAGTGTTGTTAAATTATAAACCAATCCTTTTGGTAGCAAAAAATGGAACAAACGTACAATTTGATTTACTCTAATTGCCAATGTTATTCATTCATTCATTCATTCACTCATTCATTCAATTATTTAGTTAAGATCTTTATACGAATTGCATATTTTTACACTTCTCTTTTGTCCATGACGTGTGCATAGAAATTAATAATAAACCATGTAATCTCATAGGATATTAAATGTTGCTAAGGAGTTGAGGATATGCAGAGAAAACAATTTGGTTTTATATAGCGAAAATTTGGTATCTATGTATATCTATACTATTTATATAAAATTGCTTATATTAAAACTCTATGTAACGCTGGAGCGCAAAATATACCGAACCGATATTAATAATATTTTACGATATTTTTCGTTACGCTTGGACTTTTACCGATTTCACCGTAGTATTTCAAAATCTTTCGATGCATTTGGACTTTTACCGATATTTTGGATTGTTTTCGATGTTTTTGGACTTTTACCTTCATTCTAGATGTTTTTCGATACTTTTAGACTTTTATCGATTTCTTCGATGTATTCCGATACTTTTGGAACTTTACCGATATTTTAGATGTTTTTCGACAGTTGGACTTTTACCGACTTCTTGAAGGTATTGTGATATTTTTCAATACTCTTGGAATTTTAACAATATTTTTCGATATTTTCGATACTTTTGGAATTTCACCGATTTCTCCGTTGTATTTCAATATTTTTTGATACATTTGGACGCTTACCGATATTTTTGAAGTGATTATTTTAAGGACAAATATAAAATATATTTGTGGCACAATATTCTAAATAAACAGTTTTCCTCATTAGCTCTTTTTCTTGCTTTTTGCTTAAAAACGCATTTTTATTACTCATTTCAGTGGAGAAATTAAACAAAAACCGAGCAACGCCGGGTAAAACAACTAGTCATCAATAAATGGTAGGTCTTATTTATATAGGCAAACTATATTATATATTTATAGTTACTAAAGTTCGCCATGTGGCCGAAATTTGACCATTTCGATTTGACTATAAAGCAAAAAGTTTTTATAACCGTTCTTGGTCGACAAAACACGAAAAGCTTTTAATATTCTTCCTTAGGGTTCTAGTTATCTGTATTCATAAAAATCGGCGCAGCAGCTTAGTCACAATAGCCTGCTTGTCATTTGTTCATTTCGTAAAAATCAATGCCGTGGTTAAGCCGTGAAAGCGTTTTCTCCATTTAGGGGCATGGCACCGCCCACTAAAAAATATAATGGTCATATTATCGTTCCTTATTGCTAACCCTATCTCCATACCAAATTTCATAGAAATCAATGAGGTAGTTTAGCCATGAGAACGTTTTTTCCATTTAAGGGCGTACCACCGCCCACTTTTTAAAAATATCTAATCTTATGCACTGCTCCTACTCACTACCATTCCAACAAAAAAACTAGTAAGGGTGTAAAATTTGGCCTGGCCAAACATTTAATACCCTACACTGCAGTATTTTTAAAATTTTGCTCATATGGGAGGTGCTACGCTCTCTTGTCCGAGTTCACCCAGTTTTTGTCCAGAGTTTGGATTTATAGTTATTAGTGTCTGAGTGAAAAACGTTTTCAGTATAGCGTTTTGAAGCTTTTGCTTATATAGGGAGTGCCACGCCCTATTGTCCGAGTTCGTCTAGTTTTAGCTTAAGGCGTGCATTTATAGTTTTTAGTATTTGAGTAAAGTTTGGTTGGACTATCTCAAAAAACTCTTTCACTATAGCATTTTGAAACTTTTGCTTATATGGGAGGTGCCACGCCCCCTTGTCAGATTTTACCCAATTTTTGTTGAGAGCTTTCATTTATGATCCTTAGTATCTGAGTCGAATTTGGTTTGAATATCTCAAAAAATGCTTTCAGTATAGCGTTTTGAAGCTTTTGCTTATATGGGAAGTGCCACGCCCCCTGGTCAGATTTTACCCAATTTTTGTTGAGAGCTTTCATTTATGATCCTTAGTATCTGAGTCGAATTTGGTTTGAATATCTCAAAAAATGCTTTCAGTATAGCGTTTTGAAGCTTTTGCTTATATGGGAGGTGCCACGCCCTTTTGTCCGAGTTCGCTCAGTTTTTTCTCAGAGCTTGCGCTTACAATTTCTAGTATTTATGTGTATTTTGGTTGCATTGTCGTGAAAAATACTCCTAAAATTGCATTTTGAATATATTTTTTGTATGGGCGGTAGGCGTGTCCGTTAACCGATTTTGCTCATTTTCAATCCCCCGAGCTATCTTTGATGACGGAGGCAGTGTACCAAATTTCATTGAATTATCTTGCTTAGTTTTCCCAAAAAGTGTATTTCCACACACATCACCCAGCCAGCCACCCAGCCAGCCAGCCAGCCAGCCAGCCAGACAGACGGACATGGCTATATCGACTCAGGAGGTGACGCTGATCAAGAATATATATACTTTTCTATACCTGCCACGCCTCCTTCTCTGCGTTACAAACGGAAGGACAAAGTGAATATACCCTGGGTGTAGGGTATAAAAACCAAGCAAATTTCGTTTGCCTATTTATATATAGATTTAAAATGCTTTATGTTAGGGCAATAGATAGGTTCGAAATCCCCACACCACATCAAAAGGACTCTTAAAAACGATATCGGCATCATTGTGAAGAAAAAGTATGAGTAAAAGAATTTTTTTTTTTTTTTAGTCAAAATGGGCCTTCAGGAGAATCAAAAGTGCTCCCCAGGTTTTCCTTAGAATGAAACAAAAATAATGCAGATATCGTTTTCAAGCGTCTTTCTAACTTTTGAATTGGTGTGGGGATGACTTTTTTTGCTTCATACAAATCGAACCATTTATTAATCACGGAAGATTTTTTTTTCTTATTTTTTCGTGAAACAAATATATTTCTTTCAATCATTGGTTCAAATTTCCGATGAAATCAGATGTGTAAGTTTATTGGAATAGTATTGAAATGCCTATAGAAAAATGTTAAACGGTTCTTTTAATACCTGGGATTTTTTATTTACATATTAGTTTGTTATTAGCAATGTTGCAAATCATTTATACGTATGTGCAATATATAAATTTGAAAAATTTCGGAATATCTATCTCAAATTTTTTTCTTTCTAATTACACTAGTTTACAGCCAAAATTCCCAGCGAATGCCGTTACTCATTTTATATGGAAAATGGGCTGCTGATTCCGAAAATCGAATTTTTTTTTTTTTATTTCGTGTCGTTTTCGAGATATCGGTCATTTTCGGTTTTTGGACCAAAAAAAAAAGATAGTTCCATTAAAATACAAATTTCTCAAGAACCAATGTTTGTATTTAAACAAATAATATGTCATATTGAAGGTTATTAAATTACCTACAATTGATATCCACATTACTTTTTGGTTGGTTCGTTAGTTTCGATGAAATAAACTGATTTCTAAAAAAAAAATTTTTTTTTTTCGAAAAAATTAAGAAAAAATCAAATTCAACTTCAAATTTATACAAGAAGACTTAATTTTTTTATAATATTTTTTTTTTTTGTATCATAGACTATATATTTGTGAAGAAAATAAGATATCATTTAAGAAAATCGATGGAAAAATGCAAAAGTTGTATACAATTCATTGATAAGTTACCAAAATGCGTTTTTCCCTATTTTTCCGTTTTTTTGTAATAAACTGTTCGAAAATTTGAAACTTTTTGTAAAAGAAATTAGAAAATCCAAAAAATTCTTAAAGAAGGCATTAAAAAGAAATACCCGTGCCTCGCCGTTTTTCCCTAACACGTCAGATTTTTTTTTAATCGATTTTTGAAGTTTTTTAATCCATTGTACATGAAAAAACAGAAATAACGCATTCTTGTGTTAAATCGATGAATTTAACTATATGATCCTTACATCTGAGGTGTATTATGTGTTCAGTAAACTTATGCAGGATACTGCGAGGAATATTTTTGTAGAAAATTTTAACCCTCTAAAACCCTCACATGTGGGTCATTTTGACCCCCACATGAAGGTTATTTTGACCAACATGTGGGGGTTTGAGAGGGTTAAAATTGTCTACAAAAATATTCCGCGTAGTATCCTGCATAAGTTTGCTGAAGACATGATACACCTCAGATGTAAGGATCATATAGTTAAATTCATCGATTTAACACAAGAATGCGTTATTTCTGTTTTTTCATGTACAGTGGATTAAAAAACTTCAAAAATCGATTAAAAAAAAATCTGACGTGCTAGAGAAAAACGGCGAGGCACGGGTATTTCCTTTTAATGCCTTCTTTAAGAATTTTTTGGATTTTCTAATTTCTTTTACAAAAAGTTTCAAATTTTCGAACAGTTTATTACAAAAAAACGGAAAAATAGGGAAAAACGCATTTTGGTAACTTATCAATGAATTGTATACAACTTTTGCATTTTTCCATCGATTTTCTTAAATAGTATTTTATTTGCCTAACAAATTTATAGACTATGATATAAAAATACAAAATGATTTTTAAAATTTTTTTTTCTTGTAAAAATCTGCAGTTGATTTAGACATTTTTGTAATTTTTTCGGAAAAATATACTCTTTTTTTCAGAAATCAATTTATTTCAGCGAAACTAACAAACCAGTCAAAAAGTGACTTGAGTATCATTTGTAGGTAATTTAATTACCTTTAATATGACATATTACTTGTTTGAATACAAACATTGGTTCTTGAGATATTTGTATTTAAGTGGAACTATCTTTTTTTTTTGGTCCAAAAACCGAAAATGACCGATATCTCGAAAACGACACGAAATAAAAAAAAAAAATGCAATTTTCGGAATCAGCAGCCCATTTTCCATATAAAATGAGTAACGGCATTCGCTGGGAAAAAAAATTTTAATCATTTGTAAACTAGTGTTATTATACGAGATGTATAAAAAAAAAATGATAACGCAAATTTAGCATCAAATCATTTCGACTAAATTAATTTCTTTGTCGAAAGCAAAATCTTTTCTTAGTGTAATACTAAACCATGTAATCTCATATAAGTAGTACAAAATATTGTTATCATTCTCAACTATATGAAGGTGTGGTTATTATTTTTTGCAACACCATTGCCACAGAACAGAACTTGTAATTTCTATACTCAAAAATAAATAGTGTGGGATGTTTTCAAAAGGTGTCATGTTTGGTTTACTATATTTTATTAATTCATTTATTACTAATACGTATTATAATAAGTAAATCAATGTTGAGCTTTTGATGTTGAAAAAGTAAATCCTGCCTTGAAATTATGTAACAGACAAAGAAAAGTTTAAAGATAAATATCAATTATTACAACCACATTTACATCTAAGACTGAGCGCTTTCAGCAAAAATGCACTTGAAGCAATGTTTCAAATAGAGTTCAGAGTGGGAGCTAAAGATGCGCTTCAAACCATACTCATTGCATCGTATTATTACGAATACTAAATATTTATACTTATGTATGTTATATGTTTTTCCACTTTCAATTCATCAGCATGTTAATCTCACATTTTTAGCAACGCAAAGGTCACACTCTGCAAGTTTTACGCTTTCTTTATACAAATCTTTTCGCACTGTTTTACAAGCACTGTTTCGCTTTAAAGTTTAAACATATTTTTTCCCAAAGCGTCCATTCTGTACGCAGCCTAATTCATAACCAGTAACGTGTGCATTTCGTCGTTGTTTACCCGAAAAAACCTCATTATTAAATGCAGCTAAGTCCATAATTAAAAGCGGATATAGCTCGGCGTGTAAATTAGAGCGCAAAATTAATGCATGTAAATGCAAATCATTGCAACGTTTGTTGTTGAACAAATTAGAGGAGGAATTGATGCAACGACTGTATTTAGAGTGAGAGCAATATTTTTTTTTTTCAAAATTTCACGCTCCTATGAACTTGGGTTAATTTTTTTGATGGTTTATTTTTTCAAAATGTTTCACATGATTTGATATTTATTTTTATTTCATAATTTTGTTAAAATTTTATTTTTATTTTTTTACTTTAACTTATATTTTAAATTTAATTATGTCACATCATTAATGCGCATTTATCACATAATTAACTCTGTAATTATTTACTTAAATAATTTATGTAGTTAAATATTTTATTTACAAGATAGAAATTGCAAAATGGCAATGAAAGTTTACTGATCTAAAAATCTCATTATTTTTTATAACATTCGAAAAATCCACATTTATTTCACTGCAGTGATACACAACTAAAATGACATACTGATGGTGTTATGTAGGTGATGTAAGTGCTGTGTACAGGGTGTAATCGATAAAGTTTCAAAGCTTCTGTGAGGTGATAGAGGAGGCCTGGACAAACAAAAAATTGCACCTAGGGGGGTCTTAAATGTACCCCTGAAGAGTTATAGGACTAAAACTGATTTTCTGCCTTGTTTTACAAAAAAAAAAGTCTTGGGCCACTCTAACGTTTCAGAGAAAATCTTTTTTTAAGAAACTTTTAGCTAATTTTATTAGCTTCCCAAAAATATTTTTGGTTTAAAGGGTTTAAAAGCACTTAGCAAAGTTCTGGACTTTTAAATTTGATATTTTAAATTTTTTTACCCTATTTTTAGACTATGACCGGCATTTTAGGGGTGTAACCTTTGGCCATACAATAAGTACACTACATTGTAGTATTTTGAAAATTTTGCTTATATGGGAGGTGACACGCCCTTTTGTCCGAGTTCGTCTAGTTTTTGCTCAGAGCATACATTTATAGTTCTTAGTGTCCGAGTGAAATTTGGTTGGATTATCTCAAAAAACTCTTTCAGTGTAGCGTTTTGAAACTTTTGCTTACATGGGAGGTCTCACACCCTCTTGTCCGATTTAGCTTATAGTTCTTAGTGTCTGAGTAAAATTTAGTTCGATTATCTTAAAAATCGCGAAGCTTTTGCTTTTATGAGCAAAATTTAATTCGTTTACATTAAAAAACGCTTTCGGTATAGCGTTTTGAAGCTTTTGCTTATATGGGAGGTGCCATGCCCTCTTGTTCGAATTCAACCAGTTTTTGCTCAGAGCTTGCGCTTACATTTCGTAGTATTTATGAATATTTTGGTTGAATTGTTGTGAAAAATACTCCTAAAGTTGCATTTTAAATATAATTTTTGTATGGGCGGTAGGTGTGGCCGTTGACCGATTTCACTCATTTTCAATCCCATGAGTTAAGTTTGACGACGGAGGCAGTGCACCAAATTTCATTCAATGTATTTTCACGCACACCCAGCCACCCAGCCAGCCAGACAGACAGACATGGCTATATAGACTCAGGAGGTGACGCTGATCAAGAATATATATACTTTTCTGTATGTGCCACGCTTCCTTCTCTGCGGTACAAACGGTAGGACAAAGTGTATATACCCTGGGTGTAGGTTATAAAAAGGTCCTATAACATATGCCTTTTTTTAGTTTTAATGTTAATCGGATCTTTTTCATACTTAAATGGCCAAAAAAGTCTAAGGATTGGAAAAAAATTTAAAATATCAAATTTAAAGGTCTAAGATGAAATTCTTTTACTTAGACCCCATAAGCCAAATACATTTTTAGAAAGCTTATAAAATTAGCTTAAAGTTTCCAATAAAAAACTTTTCTTTAAAACTTTAGGGTGACACATAAATTTGTTTTTATTTAAAACAAGTCAGAAAATCAGTTTAAGCCCTATAACTCTTCAGGGGTACATCCAAGACCCCCAGGTACAATTTTGTTCTAGTTTATGGATCCTCTATCACCTTGAACTCGTTCTGCATAGTTTTCAATTTTCATACATTATAATGTATCCCTTCCGCATTTAGGAGTTATTTCTTCTGAATTTATTTATCTATTTATTCAGACCAAAATTAATAAGAGCCTGGAGTTCCGTTATTAGTGTGTTGATTGATATGCACTGTGAACATTAAATAAATGTGCGGAATGATTTTACAAAAACATTTAAAATTATTGAAAATTAATTTAAAATAACAAGCACAAAAAAAAATATGGTTAAAATTGTTCCAGGTCATACCCTTTGAGGCATATCAACATTTTTCGTAATTTAAATTTTGTTTTTTTTTCCTTTCAGCTTTTTATTTTATTTCTTGTTTAGACACTTTTCATTTCCGCTCTACATTAATAATTTCTAAAACAAATTTTGTAATTAAAAATGCGTAAAAATTGCGTATAAAAGATGGCACTTTAACGTATGCCAGGAAACGAAAGAAAAGCAAACAAAAAACATCCCCCACTTTAATGAGGCAATAAATTTTTTGCTGATTATGACGCTGGCCCCCGTCAACCGCAAGGTTTTCAAACAAAAGGAAAATACCCCACAAAAAATAAACACCAAAAGACATTAAAAATTGTTACCAACTCAAAAGAGCGAACGAGCAAACAGCAAAGTGAACAATGCAAAAGAAGCAAATAAACGGCCACCAATACCGGAAATAAAGCATAACTAAACGGAAGTCGTACCAAAAAAAAAATGAGAAAATAAATGACATTTTTGCATTGCGTGTGTATGGTGAATATTGAAAATTAATTCAACAAAAAACCGCAGCGATCCGAAAGTAAGAAAGAAGCCACAATAAAGAACGCTAATGACCGGCGACAAAAATGCAAACTCATTGCCATAAAATGTGAACAGGAAAGAAAGCAAATAATGAAGGTAGCAAAAGAAAAAGGTGTAACAAACCCATTTTATTTGTAAATAAGGAAATAATCAAATTTTGGAAGAAGAAAGTAAATGAAAAATCAATATTTTTTTATATATTTTGTATAAGAAGCACTGGGTTAGCGAAGAAACGTGGTGTCTTACTGGACCCTAGCCTAAATGTTGGCAAAAATACTTTCACTTTTTCCTCCGACTGCCATTAAGGTCAAACACTTTGCAAAAATCAAATATAAACTCAAATATAAATACCCACCATCATGCGCTTTTGGATACAGAATATACTGCGGATATTTATGCTCTAAATATACCATTAAGGAAATGCGATTCTTATTGAAACAAAATATGAATATCACTCCAATCATACCATAAAGGTTAGGAACATCTATATATATTTTAAAAGTCTAGCTCACACTGTGCAGGAAGCAACTTATTACACGGTCCAACACAGTTTCGACCACATGAGAAATGCGAAAAAATTCTTAATATAGACATTAAAAAAATACCCGAGTAGTTTTTCTCCAGCATTTCAGTTTTTTTTTATCGATTTTTGAAGTTTTAACTATATTATCCTTGCATCTGAGGAGTATCATGTTTTCTGCAAATTTATGCAGGATATAACGAATAATATTTTCATGCAAAATTTTAACGCTTTACATTCCCAAGTATGGGTCATTTTTGCCCTTTTCTTAAAAATTTTTAAAAATTATACATAAAACAGCGGAATATTGAGTCAGTCTGTCCCACAGAAATATTTGTTATGAAATTTCACTTCTAGTTGCCAAATGGTAGAAAACAAATACGATCAACGATAAGTAATAACTAAAACGCGTTTGAATTAGTTGTTGCTATTTTTTTATTAGTTTTTTATAAACAAATGCTCATTTGACCCGGTTCTCCACACGATAATTTAAAATTTCTTCCAGAAACGGAAGCCTTGAAGTCCGAAGATAAAGAATCCATTAAAACATTTTTGTGCCCGCCCTTATGGTGAATGATATTAAATATTGTTTCACCTCTAGTGAATTACTACTCATTTTGAGCATTTTTGAGATGTATGTATGGGGTTAAAGTTTTCTACGAAAATATTCCTTGTTATATTCTGCATAAAATGTAGGATCATATTGTTAAAAATATCGATTTAACGCAAGAATGCGTTATTTTTGTTATGTTTTTGTACAGTTGATTTAAAAACTTTAAAAATAAATTTAAAAAAAGTCTAATGTGCTGAAGTAAAACGACGAGACACAGGTATTTTTTAACGTCTAAATACTTTAAGAATTTTTTTGATTTTCTCATGTGTACTACAAAAAATAGTCAGACAGTGTTATCAGAATTTTTCTACAGCAAGTCACGATGTAAACGCTATGTTTCTCAAAATCGTGGCTGAAGATTTTCAGAAAATTTACCCATATATTGTCACTCTTAGACCAGATTAACGAAATTGCAAATTTTTCAGTTTTGCGCTAATGTGGTTTTCTTGTACAAAATGCTTCAATAAATTTATGCCAGAATTATGAAAGCTATATCTGAAGTGGTTTAACAGCAAATGCAGAGCTTATAACACGAAAAAGCAAAATTTACATACAATTTTAATATAAAATAGCAATTTCTCAAATTAAATAATTTTCACATTCATGAATATGGTCTAAGAGTGACGATATATGATGAAAATCCTATAAATTTGATATTTTTTGATGAGACCACGGGTGTTCAAAACATTTTTTTGCCCTCAAGTTGCATCACTCGGAAAGTTTTTATATTTTCTTGTTCAGAATACTTTCCTTATAATATAAAAAAAAAAATTAAGAAAATCCGTCGGGCGCTTTTTTTAAATCGAATTTTCCGTTTTTGGCAAAGTTGAGTTAAGTCAAAAATAACATGCGAAAACTAAAATCAATAAAAAGGAACACGAATAGTCATTTCTAACTCATTTTTGAATGCTGAATTCAAATCCGTTAACAAAATCGATCTATAGCTACAGAATTTTGAGATATCCTAACCCAAAAATTACCAAAATATAAGATTTTTCGTGATTTTTTCCCACTTTTGAGGTTATGTAACAAGACAGTGTAATACTTTGCCTCTATGTAGCCTTCAACGTAGTCGAAAATCTTGTTTTTGTTTTTTTTTAAATTTTAAGGTTAGGATAACTCCAAGAAAAAAAAAGATGTTGATATAATTTAAAAAGAGTTTTGTACGCAAAGATATGTGCTTTTGAATAACATAACAGGTTTTATGACAAAGTATTGTCTTCCCAACAGAAAATTTCGATGCGCATCCCCAAGATGCAATAGCGATGCGCGTCCTTCTCGCATCTAAAGAGCTGATTTGTATGTGCATATTTTCTGCTCTATAGGTAGCGAGAGCGAAGCGCATCCAAAGAGCATTTCTGAATGCGAGAGCGATGCGCATCCAAAGAGCATTTCTGGTAGCGAGAACGAAGCGCTTTCGGTAACGAATTTACGCACAAAACAAAATAAGTCAATAAGTCGGCTCGTAAGAGGGCAAGGATGGTGTAGTGGTCTAGCGACTGGCACTGCGATTGAGAGTTGTAGCAGCCGTGAGGTCCTCGGTTCAACTCCGGCCCAGACCTATCACAAAAGTTTTTCAACTTGCAATTTTTCAATTATAATTAATTTAGTTAAATAAAAATAATTATAATTACATCAAAAAAAATAATAGTCTGATGAGTCTTTGTGGCGAAAGACGTAAAATTTCAATTTAAAACTAATTTTTTAAATATTTTTATTGTCATCCAAAAGGCATTCAAAGAGCATTTCTGAATGCGAGAGCGATGCGCTTTGAAAGAGCATTACTGAATGCGAGAGCGATGCGCATCCAAACAGCCTTTCTGGATGCGAGAGCGATGCGCATCCAAAGAGCATTTCTGGTAGCGAGAACGAAGCGTTTCCATCCAATGACGTGCCGATGTTAATTTCAGCGCTTTTGGATACTAGAGAGATGCGCTTCACTGCTGCCTTAGAGCGTTTCAGAAGCGCTATTGATGCGCTCCATTCCCCATTGGGTTGTTACATAGCCTCAAAAGTGGGAAACAAAATTTTATATTTGTACAATAACGATAGAACGATTTTGTTAACGGATCTGAATTCAGCATCCAAAAGTTAGTTCAAAATGACTATTCGAGTTCCTTTTTATTGATTTCAGTTTTCGCGTGTTATTTTTGACTTAACTTAACTTTGCCAAAAACGGAAATTTCGATTTAAAAAAAAAGCGCCCGACGGATTTTCTTAATTTTTTTTTAAATCATAAGGAAAGTACCCTGAACAAGAAAATATAAACACTTTTCGAGTGATGCAACTTGAGGGTTACAAAATGTTTTGAACACCCGTGTGACACAGTTTTCCTGCACCATTTAGCAACGCGAGTTATGAGTTATTTCTTTGGTCTATGTACTTAGAACTTAATAGGTTTAGCACAACAGGACTTTAATTAAGTGAAGTGACTTGAATAAGTAGTAGATTGCTAGCATAAATCTGCTGTATATACATATTGAATATTTAGTACTTTGCATCTTTACAAAATGAATAAAAATATTTTAAATTTAAAACCAATTTTGCATCCCAAAAAAAGTTACCAATTTTAAATCTGTTAATTTATTCGTATGTTGCACGTAGAGTAGAACGGGGCAATGTCGTGCACTCGACTTTGACATGCTCGTAAAGCCGTACATCTCAAGCGAATGCGACGAGTAAGCATCCGATCGAAAGATAATTTCGTTGGTTACATCCATGTGTAACAACATTTGTGTAGCGAGAAATTGTGTTTGTGTAAGTGAAGAAAAAAAAAATGTCCACGACATTATCCCCCTCAAAATTTGTGGGGTAATGTCGTGCATTGTTTTCCGAGTATAGTAAAGGTACCAAAATGTGTGAGAAATGATAGGTAGTGGTTCTATTAGTGGAGATTTAGCACTATCATGTATTTATTCATTAGTATACAAGTGTGAAGCACATAATATGTTGTGTAGAGTAGAACGGGGCAATGTCGTGCACTCAACTTTGACATGCTCGTAAAGCGTTTCATCTCAAGCGAATGCAACGAGTAAGCATCCGATCGAAAGATAATTTCATTGGTTACATCCATGTGTAACAACATTTGTGTAGCGAGAAATTGTGTTTGTGTAAGTGAATGTGCACGACATTACCCCAATGGTCGTTTTAAAGGTCAACTTCGATAACTCGGTGAAGCCCAAAATTTTTTTCGAAAACCAAATACTTCTTTTCTTTGGCAGGATATTTCGTTTCAGAAAACACTTACCTGGTATATTTTCCCGGAAGGAAAATTATTTTTCTGACCCGATAAAAAAACACTTTTATCGTCCCGAAAGCGTGCGTTTTGAAAAAAAGGTTACTCTGTAGAGACGAACTGGAGAAAATTGCTAGTATTATATGCATAAGCTCAGTAGGTCAGCAGGTCCCTACCTTACGAACAGTTGGTAAATCATTCAATTCTTTGGGCTAAAACAGCCAGTGAACGACATTACCCCCTGCACGACATTACCCCGTTCTACTCTACATAATTTTTTTTTTTAATATTTTTTCAATCAAAAATTAAGGTAATAAACAATCATTATTTATTGTTTTACTTTTAACAACAACAAAAAGAATATTATTTAACTGCAAAAAAATAAATAACAAAAACACAAAAAATAATAATATATAAATAAATAATTAATTAAAAAAGAAACAAACGACACATTTTACAACAATAAGTTTTGTGCTCATAGTTCATTAAATTTTGCTTTTTAATAATTATTTTTAATTTAATTACATACTACAAACGAGTAACGAAAAATTATAAATACAGAGTATACAAAAAAAAAACACACGGTAAAAAAAAGAATGTGTAAAAAAACCATTCATGCGAAAAATATTTATTTTATATAGTGTTTTTTTTTATACATACATATACATCAATACGTTGAGTTTTTCGGATTAAAAATGGATTAAATTATACTTCAGCAAAAAATGTCATGTAATATTTTATGTGTAAAAAACCAAGTTGAAAAAAACAACACAAATTTAATTGTTTGAAAAAAAGAGTTCACAAAATATTGCCCTACCGTTTGATACTTTAGAACTTAAAAATTAATTTAAAATAATTCCTTAAAAAATACAAACATGAAATTCATTACAATACTTTAAGGTCAATAATATTTTCCCATTTGGCTAGCGGCGGAAAAGTGCGTTATTGATTTTTTCAAATAAATTTAATTTAAAACTTTTTTTTAATTGAATTGGTCATTTCATAAACCTCTTCAATCGTACAATTAGAATTTACCAACAAGCACTGTTTTATTAACAAATAAACGAGTTTTGAGAAACTTTTTTGGAGATGTCGTAGACCATAATATTAATATCTATTTAAATATGTATCTTCAAAAAATGGCAAAAAATGTTTTTTTTTTTTTTGCTTTTTGGTTCAAAGGTTCAGATATCTCAAAAAGCATACGCGAAAATTACTATTTTTATTTTTATTTGTTGTACCTACTTTGGACTTGGAAACTAACTAACCGTTTTTAAAGAAGTTGTTACATTATGTTAGTACAAAAAAAGGCTAAGTTATATGCTCAAAAAGTGGGCGGTGCCACGGCTTCCAAAAAATCAACTAATCATATCTCCGAAATCCTTTGACGCAGATAAATGAGATTTGGTAAATATATCAAAATCATCAGGACAAATAATGTTCACCGGAAAAATGGGCGGAGCCTAGCCCTCAAAAAAATAAATTCATTATTTGTCTGACAATAATTGCCGCACTTAGATATGATTGGGTACATATGCTAAGACAATTAGAACAAATAGTTCTCACTAGAAAAGTGAACGGTGCCACGTCCTTCTAAATGCTGATTCTTCATATCTCAGAAACTGCTTGACGTAGAGAGACAAAATTTGGTACATATGCAAAAGGCATTTAAAAAAATTATTTTCAATGAAAAAATGGGCAGTGCCACGCCCTAGAAAATAAATTTTGTCATATTACTAACGCTACCTGGCGCAAATTATAAAATTTGGTAAAATGCTTCGCTATGGTATGTTAGTAAAGAGAGGGCAATTTCCAAGGGGCTGAAAAGGGCGGAGTATACACTTTGCCTACTACCCTCTCGTTAGAAAAAGCATCCTCCGAATTTAAGTAGACTGTTAGCTTAAAGTTGATGAATCTGTTGTAAAACGTTGAAGAATATAATGAAACAAAAATAGTTTGTTTTCTCAAAAACAGGAAAAAATTCATAGAAAAAAAAGTTCTAAAAAAAGCCGGTAGGGACTTTGCATTTCAATTTAACATATTGGGCCACATATTATATGGGAAAATAATGAAAATCAGAAAATGTATGTCAAAGTTTTCAAAATTTATCGATTTTGGCTTTTTGAACTTAAATTTTAGAAAAATCACCATAATTCACGTATTATATATAAAAACTCAAACAAATGTTTTTTTAAAAGCTAAATGCTTGTACTTTTTGCCAAAAGGCTATTTTGAGATATCTCGATGCAAACGAATTAAAAATAGCGTTCCAACAAAGTTAATTTATTTCGCCCCGTCAAAAACTACAATATGAAAAAGTTCTTAAAAAAAAGTTCTGTAAAAAGGCAGCAGAGACTTTGCATTTCAATTAAGCATACTTTTCTACATATTATGTATATTGAAAAATAATGAAAATCAAAAAAAGCATTTTTTTTTTAATGTCAAAGTTGCAATTTTTCCATTTTTTTTTTTTTAATATATGAAAAATCACTTTGATTCACATAAAATCTGCAGAAAAGAAATTGGTTATTTTTAACAAACTAGAAACAATATATTTTCTAAAAGGCACTTCAGACTATCTGAGAAGTCATATGCGTGTCTTTATGTTTTTCTGTCTGATTTTTTCTCTGACTGTCACATTTTTATTGTTTTTTTTTTTTTTAATTTTTTATTTATCAAACAACATTAAAAAATTTGAAAACTCATATGACTTCTCTTTTCAAATAGATTCAAATCTAATGCCAAAATAACTCATATGAGTTTTCTTCTGATAAATCATTTGTGTAATAAATTTACATTCACCCTATCAGAGTTGCCATATTTGACAACTCATAAGAGTTTCTGTATGACTTCTCAGATAGTCTGAAGCGGCCTTAACGATATGCTATATAAGTGCATCCGGCTTAAAAAAAATTAATTAATTATAACTATCCTACTCATCAGCTGTTTATTTGTCAAAATTCAACCTGTTGGCATTGCCATATTAGATATAAAAGCTGTCTGTACTGCCTTACCATCAGTGTTACCGTTTCACTATTTGAATTTTAAATCCCGGAATTCATGCTAAATACCACTTGCTAAATTAAAACAAATAAAAATAAAAATTTAACAACAATAAGCTAAAAACTTAAAAGAAAAACAATAAATACATAGGAAAAATAATATAATCGCCATAATTAAAAATATTTAAAAAAAAAAAAAAAAAAATAAAAATAAAAACCTTTAACAATCTCTTGATAAGAATGCCTGATACTAAGAACATGACAACTCGCAGCAAAACTTCAAAGTCGAACCCAAGTGGTGCTTAATTTCCCTCCCCTCGACTAAATGGTGTACCATCTAACACTAAATTGAAGCCAAATGGTGTTAATTTTCCCCCACCTCGGCTTGGTGCATCTTCAAACACACTTCCAAGACGAAGCCAAGCATATTCTCCGGCAATACCCTCCTCACCAAAGATCAACGACGAGTCTCCACAGCTTCTTGAATATCTAAAAGGCCTTAAGGAAAATATGGACTACCTTGTTCACAAAGTTGATGATTCCAAACAGTGCATTATTGATGAGCTGCAGCGTCGCGTTGATATTCTGACCAGTGAGCTGAATAACTGCCAACTTCGGGTAACGGAACTGGAGAAATTAGTGCCCCAGTACGAAGCACTACAGGTACGAGTTTCCAGACTAGAGGGAATTGTTCCCAAACACGAAGAGGCTTTAAACAAACACACAATAAGCCTTGAAAATCACGCTGTTGCTTCCGACATTAGAATTGATGGAGTCCCGTTAGTACAAAATGAAAATTTGACAGAAATTTTTAACAATATTTGCAATTCAATTGATTTTTCACCGCCGACAATTAAAAACATTTTTAGAAGCACGAATCGAAATAATAACCCACGCATGGATACTAAAGCAACTATTATTGTCAAGTTGAGCACTCCATCTGAAAAGAATTCTTTGATGTACTCTTCATCTAAATTTCGTCGCGACAATGACTGCACTCTCTCTCTACGTCACGCTGGCCTTGATTCAGACGCACCGATATACATCAATGAAAATCTAACAAAATCAAATCACAACATACTAAAGGCAGCGCTTGTTCTAAAAAAGGCAAATTTAATTTATGCAGCTTATACTCACCGTGGTCGTGTTTATATTAAAAAAACAAATACTGATGAACCACTATGCATCAACACTGCTGAATTGCTGACTTAATTTTCAAACTTATTTCGAGTTCAAAATAATTAGGGCCATAATCTCTATTTTAACATACACATATTTTTTATTACGTATATATGTTATTATTTTTATTTTAGTTGTTTTGCTTAAATTTTCTTACGTTTCAATGATCTTAATGTTTTGTTCTAACTACTTTTTCTCTTTATTTTGTTTTTACCATATTTATTTCTTGAATCGATTTTCATGCTATGTACGTGTCGTTTCTATTACATGCAAACAATTCCAATGCAATTAAATAGTAGAGATAATTCCAGAGACAATGTTCGAAACATGGTTCATATATTATGTAAAAGAGTAGCTGGGCTTAGAGTTTGCCACTTAAACGCACAGAGTCTTAAAAACAAATTAGATGAATTCGGTTTCATTTTTGAGACCTCTGATGTTGACATTGTTTGTGTATCGGAAACCTGGTTCAACACTAACGATGCAGATAGTTTTTTAAGTATAAACGGATACACTTTGTACCGTGCAGATCGTTCAAGTCGGTACCGTGCTGATCGCTTAAGCCATGGAGGAGGCGTTGCCATTTATGTAAAGCAATGTTACAAGACAAATATTGTAACCTGTAGTGAGACTATAAGCGAGACTCAGTACTTGTTTATTGAATTAGTGCATAATAATCAAAAAATTCTCATTGGAACAGTATACCGAAGGCATAGGAGTACTAATTATGAATTACTCATGCAGAGTCTCTCTAATATTACTCTTCCCTTCTCTGACA
The DNA here is from genome assembly GCA_951812925.1 of Calliopum simillimum. Taxonomy (NCBI): domain Eukaryota; kingdom Metazoa; phylum Arthropoda; class Insecta; order Diptera; family Lauxaniidae; genus Calliopum; species Calliopum simillimum. The sequence goes on from OX638368.1 coordinate 141,893,155, forward strand.
TTATTGTAGCTGGAGATTTTAACTCTGATCTGCTTCAAGAAAGTCACCTGATTGAAAATATGGAAAGCCTGGGGTTGTATCCGGTAAATATCGCGATGCCCACTCACTTTTCCGGTAGTTCAGGAACATTGCTAGACGTTTTTTTTGTAAGTGATAAATCCAAATGTCTCTTTTTTGATCAATTGTCAGCTCCATGTTTTTCAAAACATGATCTGTTGTTTCTTACATATAGTTTCACTGTGATAAATACTCCTTCTGTGATAGAATATCGTGATTTTCGTAATATTGACCTTAACAGTTTGTCTTTAGATTGTAGGAATATTCACTGGACGCACATTTATAATATGACTTCGATGTAAAAACTTCCAAAGAGCATTTTTCCTGTTTAAAGTCCAAGTTTGAGCCCACTGTGTAACTAAAGCAAAACAAAATTTTAAGATTTTATAGTTTTTTTCCGTCACTAAGTATTATGTGACGATTGGCGTGAAAATTTTTTAAATCCATAGCACTTTCAAATTTTACCTATTTATGGCCACAATCTCCCATTGTGCGGCATGGCACTTCCCATACAAGCAAAAGTTTCCAAATGCTATGCTGAAAGAGTTTTACAAGATAATACAACTAAATTTCACTCAAATACTAAGGACTATAAATGCACGCTCTGAGCTAAAACAAGACGAACTCGCACTAGAGGGCGGAGCACCCCCCCATATAAGCAAAATCTTCAAAACGCTATACTGAAAACTTTTTTGAGATAGTCCGACCAAATTTCACTCAGACACTAAAAATTAAAAATGCAAGCTCTGAGCAAAACTGAGTGAACTTGGACAAGAAGGCGCGGCACCATACAAGCAAAATTTTCAAAATACTGCAGTGTAAGGTAACACCCTTACTACATAGTTGATTTTTTTGGCGCGATTTTATTTTTAATAATAATCCTGTCCTTTAGGAGCAGTGTGAGTAGAAGCATTTCTTTAAGAAATACAGCGTTTTCTGTCAAAAACTGTCAGCTATTTTGAAAAAATGCCTTTTATTTTGTGATCACTATCTATTCTACTTATATACTTCATATTTTAGACAATAGGAAAACTTTGATTTCAGACTCAAAATCGGACTTTGCCCACCGAACTTATACCCAAGCCGAAATATACCTTTTATATTTTATGACCCATATAAAGCATAGATTTCAAACAATTTTGTTCAAAAACAATGAACATAAAAATTTAAGCCCACACACATGAAGGCTTCTTAAAATAATGCGAATTTCATTTAAACGCTGCCTTATTTTACCATAATTTTACCAAATTGTAATTAAACGATGCCGTAAAAAGTTAATTTTGACTAAAAGGCTTTGGCTTAAAAGAACAAGCAAAAATGTGTTTGTAAACAAAAAGATTGAACAAAAGGTTTCAGCAGTAAAAAGACAAAAACAGTACAGCAGCACCAGCAATGGAAATTACTGTTGTAGCTACACTTACCAGCCAGCCAGTTAGCCATCATCATCAATGACATGCAGTAAAACATGCATTAATTGAACTATAAGCATATGAGGTTTTTGTTGAGGTTTTTGTTGTTGTTGTTGTTGTTTTTGGTATTATTGTCACTATTATAATGTTTTTTGTTGCTCTTATTTATGCATTTAATGAAAATCATCAATTAAATTGTAGTTTTGCCTTGTATATACATATGTATGTATGAATTTAAGTATATTTCTATATATTTTTGTAAGTGTATAATTATGTGTTTTATACATATATAATACGCCATGCATGGTGGTAGTATTTATTTATAAATTTCTGTCCCTGTTGGCGCAAAATTACATCATAAATACATATGTAAATAACAAATACAATAAATATTTTGTACTCACTTTGGTTAATGAGTATGTACCTACTTAAGTATATATAATTACATACATACATACATGTATGTAAATATTGGCTCACATTAGCCCGGTAGAAAAAATTAAAAGTTTAAATTTCTTTTAAAAAGAAATAATTTTGTGATGTAAGCGCAAAATAACGCAGTAACAATAACATAGACCACGGTTGCCACAACAACATTTTTTGTGGGACCACACACTGCGTTGGCTAATGGACAAAAATCAAAATTTTTTGTGACTCGAAACCTAATAATATTGATATCAATCGACAGGTAATTGTATCAATAAAATAAAAACAAAATATTTAGGAGAAAAACCCAGTTTTGGCTACGCTGTGACACTTCAAAGTTGAGATAATTTTCAAAAAAAAATCATGTTTTATTCAATTCGTTTTGTGTTCTCTTAAACAAATAATTATCAAAAATTTGTCTTTTGATTAAACTAAGCGAAATAAAGTTTTTTATTATAAATAATATTTGAGTAAATAAATAAAACTAAAAAATTTTGGAAAATATATAATTTGACATATATTGTAGTGATTTTAATACATGATATTATCTAATGAAAAACTTCAAAAATTGACAAATTTCGATGACAAAAAAATAACAAATCTTATAAAAATAAGTGCCTTTTTTTTAATCTACTAGTACGGATTCTTTATAATCAAGAACTGCAAATAACTTTTCCTACTTCGTCCTACAAATATTTTTTTCTTTTTTTTAAAAAATGCTTAAAAGGAAAAATTTTCATGAAATATAAAATTTATGTTGAAATTTTTTTTTTGTTTTTATTAACACAAATGGTCTCAAAAGTACTAAAAACATTATTTCTACTACGTATATTTCAGTTGTTAACATTAAACATTACTTTTTCATCATCGTTACATATGGAGCTTAAGAAAATCGTCCTAAATACCTAGTTTTTAGCATAACTATAAAGTTCACAACAAATCTGAGATCATTTTTGAGCTCAGGGACCCCAAATTACTTATAATACCAAATTTTATCGATATCTAACCACTCCTTCTATTTTTGACCATTTCTTGTATGGGCTCAACGCACTGTGGACCATGTTAAAAAAGGACGTTATTTATTATTGATCCAATTGCTTAATTTCGCGTTGAGTTATTCTTTTTAATACATTCGATGTACTTACCAATATCTGTGTGTATATATAATTTAAAATATATATTTTTTTTTTTTTTGTTTAAATTAATTGAATTAAACACAGTTAGGTATATAGTAATCAATACACATTGAAGCGACTACAAATTTGACTAAAAATAAAATAGGAGAGAAAACAACATTGCATACCTATTGGCGCTCAAACCTTAGTTAATTGCAGTGCGGTTTGGTTTTGCGGAAAGCCATTTAAGCGATATTTAGTTAACGCGAATGATATTGTTGATAATGTAAATATTTTACAAACTCATCATTTTCTTGTTGCATATTTAATGGTATAACGCTTTTAGCTATTATGTATAAAATTTTAATTAGCAATAAAATTTAAAAATATTTCAAACGGATTGATTCTTGCCCAAAAATTTCTCAAGAATTTAAATGTAAAAAACGCTTTAAAAAAAAATGATTTTTTGTAGCAAGTAGAAATATTTTTATTATTTAGCTTAACCCAAGAAATAAAATGGTATTTTTTTTTACCAAAATTTTTCAGTTATTACTGAAAATTCCTATATCAAATAAATAAATAAAAATTTTAGCAACTTTACCGCCTCTGAAAAAAATTATAAAAAATATATGAGTACTCTCCACATGCCTAGGAACTATATTTTAGAATAAAATTGCTGTAACCAAAATTGATTTAAAAGTTATTAATCGTGATGCCGTACATGTCTTTTTTCAGCAGTAGAGAAAAACAAGCCATCTTACGAAAAAAGTGTGTATGGCAGAAAATGCTTAAAATTGTTCAGAGAATACTTGTAAATTTTTTTTGAACTTTCTGAGACATTTTATAAGTAGTTCATCAGAAATTGGTTCAAAAAATAAAAAAATTAATACGTTCCAAAAAAACTCACACGTATTCCTAAGACGATTCTAAGCATTTTATGCGTTATGCACTTTTAGTATAAGATGTTTTTCTCAACTATTGTAAAAAGACTTGAACGACATCACTATATCGATACCTTAGAGCGCTATAGTCCTATCTCCACTTTTTGCGATTTTGAGATTTTTGCAGTTATGGCAACATTATGGGCTTCTTTACCGTGTGGAAAACTGTGTGATGTCAAAATACCACTAAAACACCAAAATATTCGAAAATTTAAAAAAATCCTATCTCCAAACTGTAATTTTTTCAAGAGCGCTACTGTCCTATCTCCACTGAATATTCAAATAAGTCACATTTAAAAAAAAAATTCTTTGTTTTTTCGCGTTTTCTAAGCGTTTCATGACTTTTTGCGACGTTTTAGTGAACAAATTTGGTTACACCCAAGGCTCCACTCTTGTTTGTCGGAACCAAAAATTCAAAAAAAAAAAAAATAATAAAAAAAATTCGTTTTTTCGTGTTTTCTACGCGTTTTATGACTTTTTACGACATTTTAGTGGAAAAAATTCAAAAAATTTACTATATATGTCGTTTTTTTTGAATAGTAGTGGAATTCTATGTAGGGCCAAAAGTAATGTCATACTGTAAATTGGCTGGGATTTCGTTAGAAATTAATAAAATTGGTTAAAAACAATAAATTATGTTAAAATATACTACAGGTAAAAATATTGCATATATCGTTATACCAAAATTGCAGCCAATCCGAAATAACCACTGTTTGAAATCTTCTTTTTGCATTTCCCAACAATTGGAAAAATGTAGATAGGACTATAGCGCTCTAAGGTATCGATATGTATTGTTAATAGCTTTTGACCCAATATCGCTTATCCCAATTTTTTTATGATATAGTTGTTAGACATATGGAGAGTGTCCACATATCTATATATGAAGCAAAACACGCCAAGTGTACCAGCTGAAAATTTTTTTGTCTCCGATTCCGCACAAATCTGGCAATATGGTATTTCCGGTGTGCAAGAACAATAATCCGGGAGGATCTGGTTCTAGTACCATTTGTTGTTAAAATGCAAGGTGTTAAAATTGGCGTTTTTAGTCATTTTCATGAAAAGGGTGTTTCTTAAAAAATTTATAGCTTACACCAAAGTTTGTAAATTTATATATGTAAGTAACTGATCCAATTTATTTATAAGTGCTCTTTTTATAAAAAAAATATAACATGGTGAAAAAAATTTTTTTCACCAAAACTTTTTAAGCTTAAAAATACTTTTGCATTTTTTTTAAAAAAAATCCTCTAAAATTTGTTTTAAAAGTTCTTGTAATAAAAGCATAATTTATAAGCTTTAAGTTGATGTATGATTCAAGGTGGGATTCGATCGCTAGATGAGAGTTTTTGGCTTTTGAACGCCCACGGCATGCAAAACTCTTTGTTTCCTCAAGAGGAAGGCATCTTACGAAAAAATGTACTGGGCATAAAATGCTTAGAATCGTCCAAGAAAGACGTGTGAAATTTTTCGAAATTTTTTGGAAAGTTATAAAAAATTTTTTTTTTTTTTTTTCTTTTTTTCTTTTTTTCTTTTAATAATTAATTTTTGAAAAAATTTAAAAAAAAAATTTTTGCAAATTAAAATCCATTAAAAGTTGCAACAAAAAATTTATTTTTTTTTTAAGCCTTTTTTACGTTTAAATTCTTAGGTGACTCTTTTGAATAATTTTTGGCCACTTTTAAGATTTAAATAAATTTAATCCAAATGATGGAATACCTAAAACTTGATGCGAGAACATTTGTTGAAAAAAATAACAGACAAGAGTTTAATGAAGGGAGCATGGCATCGTTACCAATAAGAATGTCATTTTAGCAAACTTGATAGTCTTCATTGGATCAAAAGCGACAAATTTCGGACTATCAATAGCACGAAAAGCTAGAAACATAGCTTAAAGGTTTGAAAGAACTTGTGTTTTAAGCTTTTTAAAGCTAAGGTTCATTTACATTGAAAAAAAAAAAAGAATTCTTAAGTAATTTTGCGTTATACGAAGTGGCACCTAACACTTTCGAAAAAAAGAAAATTAAAATCTAAGCAAAGTAAGAAACAACAATCCCCCAAATTACTCGTAATGTTAAATGCTATGACTTTTACACTTCAAAATTCGCTTTCAACTCAAACTTTAGTTCAAAAAGCAGCTTTTAATCCCAGAAAGACAGCTGCCCTGTAATAAATCTGCGAAAAAAACAACAATTCAAATTAATCATAATTTTAAAACTTTTTTTTTTTTAGAAAAGTTGCGCAAAAGTAACAACTTAATTTTTTAACAACTTACAAAGTCACACCCGCACTTTTGATTTTTGGTTGTCTCGCACACAGCGACCAAGCGATGCCAAAATCATGACAGTGAAAAAGGCACAAAAGCAACAATTTGCCCCAACACAGCTACATATACAACGGCCTTTGAAAAAGTGGTGCAAAAAAAAAATTAAGGGCACCGGAAATCTGTACAAAAAAGAATCGGAAGTTCGACGCGTCGTCCGTCGACTGTCCACTGAAGGCCAGGCAGCAGCAGCAGTAGCAGCAACAACAACAACGGCAACAAATAAGAGAAAGTGTTGCCTTAACAAAAAACAATAATAAAAAATATAAAAGAGCGCAACAATTTTTTGCGCTTCAACACCTTTTGTTCAGAATGGACGGTCGGTTGAACGGTGAATGAAATATAAATGAAAAAGGACTTGTCGTTATTCGCCACCATAGCTATGGATGTATATAATAAATAATATTCTTTAAGTTTCTTTTTTTTATAAATTTATTTTTCCCTTTCTTTTTGCAATCTTTTTTCATTCATTCTTGCCAATATATTTTCGCTTTGTTTCTTTGCAATAATTTTTATTAACCATTATTGCTTTCCATTCACAATAGAATATTGCAAAAAATGGAAAACATATAAACTCCGCTCGTTTTTGTTAGAGCTTCATTTAATATCCTTCTGACTTATATGTATTAAGGACGCTTTGGCTGTGTGATTAAAAAAAAAAAGCTTTAATAAAATATGAATTATTGTTATTACTGATTTTTTATAGAGATGAACAAAATTATGTATACGTAACGCTTATGAATTTTTCTTTTTAAAAAAAGGGTTTGCATTTGGCAGAAGTATATCACGAAATTAACTTTGGTGTACTCTAAATAAAACTATGTGCAATTTTACTTGTTCGCAGATCAAAAAAATTGCTCGCTGGAAAGAGATTTTTCAAAATAATGCCTACTTTGCGGTCAAATATATGTATATCATTCTATAACACCTTTTAAGTTGTCAAAATGTTAAAAAATCGCTTAATATAAAACTATGTTATTAGGATGGGCCGATTTGTGTGGAAGGAAATTCAGCTGGTTCGGCTCAATGAAAATCGAAAAGTTTGGATAATTTTAAGAAACTTTGCAGAAGAAAGTATATATTTTCTTTGCATTCTACCCTCAGATATTTACAAAGCAAAATAATTCCAAGTGAATTTTTTTACCTGAATAATCTTTACTAATGCATGAAAAATAAAATGTGAAAAGTCCATTGCAAAATTGTTTTTGCATAGCTCTAAAAAATTTTCTATAGAATGCTGCCTGAGTAGTATTCTTACAACTTATGGTTCACAAATTATAGCACTTTGAAAATCAACTTTCATCAACTTTACATTTGTGCACACGATATATCTTTAAATAATGTATCTCCGTAACTAAGTACAAGCTGCACGAAAATATTTCTTACAACTTTTAATAGTTAGTTTTTTGAGCTATAAAATTGTTCCCCAAAATTTTTCTGTAGATATAACCGTTAGCGAGATATTTTCTCAAAAATCTGATTTTTGTAACCGTTTGCGAGTTATTTTTTAAAAACTGATTTTTGCAACCTTTGACCTTGAATTATTTCTCAGAAATTTAATAAGTATCCTAGTCTTAAAAAAATGCATAAAGACAAATCTTCTTTCTAAATATCAGGGGGTAAACTACAATGAAAATATATACTTTCTTGAGCGAAGAGATCTAAATTATCCAAATTTTACGATTTTCATTCAGCCGTACCAGCAAAACATTCGGCCATATTAAAAAAAAAAATCTTCGACCACGCCCCAACTTTGTAAGGGAGGTATGCCTGTCCGTGTGTAGATTTTATTCAAAATTACACATTTTTATAGTTTTTACCCTATAAGAGATATATTCAAGATCATAGCTCTATTATAACTACTAGAATCACCCAGTGGTCAAAATTCGGCCACCAATAAATTCAATAATTTTGATACATTTTGGACACTTTAAGTAGTGTTTTTGCTATTTGGTACAAAATAGAAAACTTCATATATCATCCCTGGTACAATTCAAGCGAAACGTACTCAAAACAAAAAACATGAAGTCAGTGCTTTGCTTTTTAATTTTCTCTTTCTTGGTGCTGCATCCTATTTTCAGTTAACCGCGTGTTTTGTTATTGTTAATATTGAAAAATTTGTTTTTATATTTACCTGGCTTAGAGGCAAATTTTAAAAAAATATTTAACGTTGTGCACATCTACATAAAAATACCTTTCTAATGGTGTATAATTCAAAGTCAAACTCCTTTTCTCACAAAGTAAAAAACGGTGGACAAATTTTTGTCTTGCTTATTAACACATAGATTTATGACCACTGTTTCCATACAAACGGAACCACTGTGCATCGATGTTTATGAGTAAAATTTCACATATTTTTGAGAAAATTTCACACCATACTGAGTAATACTTTTACACAATTTCATTTAGATTGTGAAAAGTCCATTTTTCTACTAAAAAACTCGTCATTCCCAGCCACATTCACATTCCGTTCGCCGCATTTAAATCACAAATGATGCAAATTGTAATTGTTACACTTAATTTAATTTCTTCCAGCGTTTATTATTTTTATTTTTAATTTTATTTGTAAAATGCATGATTTGTGGTTCATTGGCTTACAATTAATTATGCTGCGCAAAGAAAAAAAAGCGCGCTCGCTTCATTTGAGGTCCTTCAATGGGAATTAAGGCCATGACTGTAGTAAGTTGATCTGCTGGCACAGTCATGTCCGGAGAATGTACTTCACTATATCATAGCGCGCAATGGTGTAATAAAATTTTGTGTTTTTTTTTTTCAAACTTAAATACGAAATTTAATTTTTAATTACCTTAAAAAATGTACGTAAACAACAATTAAAAAGAGCAACAAAAAATAATGGTAGCAACGACAACAATCCTGTTCACGCCAATTATATGAATAACAACAATATGGACAAATGTACATAAATACATACATATATATAATAATGAAATTGTTGTGTCTGTATAGTTTTCATGCAGCACTCGTTGACATATACACACGCAAATAAGCGAAAATAATGAATAAATATAAATATGTCTTGAGGTGTACCTTATTTCTTTCCTTTTTTTTTTTTTTTTTGCAATTTATAAAACACCCTTTATGATCAGATTTTTGAAATTTTAACCCTTTACTCAAAGTTTTCTCAGAAATACAAAAGAACGGCACTTTGTTCATCAAAATTGTTTCAGACGATTAACACTTCCTCTACGCATATGAATGCTTTTTGTATGTAGGAGGGTCTAACAAAAGTTCGCTGAGTTGGTACTAATTAATATCTTTTAGAAATTCAAAGATGTAGGACGATTGGCCTTTGTCTTACAATACTTCAATTTAAATTTCGGTTAGATCGATTACAATGAAGACGAGAAAACGTAAAATAACTGAAGGAAAGTTCGAAAGAAATTCCGAAACCAACACAGTCAGAAATTCGTCATTTGATTCTTAACAGCTTTCGGCGTCAATTAGAGGCAGTAAAAAGTTTCCATGAATACCAAACTGCATATGAAACGAATGTATCATCAGTTGAACTGTTTCAAAGTGGTTTTAAAGATTACAGACTGGACGTTTTTCTGAAGAAACGGATTCACGAGGAAGTCAATAATAATCTTCGACGGATCACAGAAATCTGGCTCTGATCAAAGCTAATGTTGACAAAGATCCATGATTGAAGTTAAATGCCATGAATAAACCACAAATATCGGATAATTATCTGCTGTTCACGAAGAAATCTGCTCGATAGGTTCCACGAACACTATTTAAATTAGTAGTTTTGGCATCCACGACGATATTTCAGTAAAACACACGCTTTAAATAAAAAAAGAGGGGTGCCCACACCCGAACCAATCCGGTGACCACACTCGACTTTGACAGCTACTATGAAAAGCAAAAAGCGCATTGTTCTGTGTGAACATTTTATTTGCATTCGGTTTTGAATCACAAAATATAATCAGCCCAATTCTAAACAAAAATTTCTTGGGAGTTATTTCTCTTTTCCCTTTTCTCATATTCTGAATAAAAAAAATTGGGGAAATTTCTCCCTTTTCACTTTTCTCATATTCTAAACGAACTTCGAAAATTTGAAAAACATTTTTGCGTAAATAGTAGGCATCACGAACTTGAAAAAAGGGGAAAATGTAATTCTATTTTTGAGAATTTTTTCGGCAATAATTTGTGAGGGAATAATGTGAAAAATGTTAATATTGAAGTATTTTAGTTTTCTTTAAAGTGAATTCGTAATTTCCTGATATTCAAAAGAAAAGAATCATGACGAGAACCGGGGTCGGATGCATCATTGAAAAAAATCTTGAGTTCATTATCACACAGTTCGAAATATGTACGAGTATAAATCTAATGATTACAAAATTACAACACAATAGTTCAATGCAATAAGTTTCCTTTCCTGTTGTAATAAGACTATTTCATACAAATTATATGGAAATAAAACGTCCTTGTGCAACTAATCAAAATAGCTATTTTATGCGATATAAAAACAGGCTAATGGAACAGACAAAAAAACCATTCGTCTTTTCTGATGTGCTAACTATATTTATCAACCTTGCACTTCTGAAAATATTTTACAAAAGCTGGATATGGCCAGAGAAAAGTGTCTTTCCTTATTCATTTTCATTTTATCTTAAGATCAATACATCAGGCCTATTGGTAGTTAAAATACCTTTAATCTGAAGCCATTATTTTTCAAATCCGTCTTTTATACCTTTTTGTTATTGCAAAAGAACCATTATTAAGCTATAGATTTATAAACATAATAATGAAGACTGGTTATGAATCGCCGCGTCAATAAACGTACAATTCGTGACGTAAAATCATGTTTTTTTTATGCAAAATGGATGCGAAACACATGATTTTACGTCACAATTGGATGCGCCGATTTGACCCCTGATTTACATATGTAATTGGATGAGAAGAATGCCAACTTTTTTTAGCCTACACTTTTCGAATAAATGTATGCCGAAAAATCACAATTAGAAAGATTCTTGATGAGCAGCTGAAATCTTGAAATCTTTTCAAGCTCAGCGTGCAAAACGCTGCAATTCCTGCGGGTTCATAAAGACTTGGAAATTTCTCCTTATTAGCATTGGTTGCTCTTGCTACTGCTCCTCTTCACCAATGGGGCCCCATTATCTTTACTGAATGTGATGCTATACATTTAATTTCTGTGAAATTTTTAACAACACTTGTTTTTATTGAAAAACAAATATTTTTTATATTTAAACTTCATTCAAAAGTGTCAAATTTACGCAAAATACTTTTTCGAAAATTCGAAATTCTCTTTCCCTTTTTTTTAGGGAAAAAGTTTTTTTTTGGGAATTCAGAATTGGAGTATTTCTTTTTTGAGAAAAACAAAATAAGTGAGAAAGAAATTTCTCGAGAATATTTAGAATTGGGCTGAATAATTTACTTCATAAATATAGATTATATTCAGTCTTTCGATTGATTCACTTCGATTTATTGCACTCGGAAAATGATTAAAAAAACTTTTGTATTAACTTTCATTTATTCAAAAACTATTTTCTTCTCAGCACAAAGCAAATGCGTCTCTCTGCACCGGTAAATGCATAAAAACTTCGTGCTGTCCTAACACGCGCTTAACTTTTGTCAGAACAGTCGCATTTGATTTCTGTCAAAAGTTACGAGGGGTGCGCACACCCAAACTAAGCCCGCAGGCGGCACTCTTCCCCTGCATATTTTTTATTTATTGTAAAACTAATTTCCTAACTGAAGTGACATTTATAAAGTGACATAACCAGATCGTAAAATGACTTTTAGTTGAAAAACGGTTATTAAAATTAAAAATATGCTATTTATCGTACACCCTACTACTTACACAAAAAACAAAAAATTTATATACGAGTAGATTCTCTGCGCTACATTTTTAATAATGCACGAAGAAATAATAAAAAATTCCATTCATGCTTATTGCAGATCAGATTTTTGGATTAAATTGCATTTAACCGAAGTGTTTTTTTCAATAAGCGACACAATAACATAAATAAAATATTAAAAATATTCAAGTTATTCGCTTATGTGAAAAAATAAAACACAAAACTCACCAATTTAATGACTAAAAGTAACAAAACCAAAATGATATACTCGTATATGCGGCATCGCTGCGTTTTATTGTGTGCGTGGTGCGTTGATTGAAAACTTTATAAATTTCTTTATTATAATTTTATATACACACACACACATACATATATTTATGTATATACATTTTATATGAGTTTTAAAAGTTTTTGACCATTAAAAATTCATTTTTTCGACATGATTTTAAGTGCGGTTATTAAACTTTATGAAATATTTCATTTATTTTGTTCCTCATGCGAAGTAAAAAAAATGTATGTATGTGAGGGTATGTGTGTTAAGTCTGTTGTTGAAACTTTGTCTTTGTGTGCGCAGTTTATTAATGGAAATATTGATGAATTCAACTTAAATAAAATTTTAGCAGACGTATAACTTTTTAAGAAATATAGGAACTAAGTTTTGCCAAAGCAATTTCATTTGTGTTATAAATTTCGTACATTCTTAATATTTAATGGTGTATTGAGTCACTTCACTATTCCTTTATTACGTAGCGAGTCTGTGAGCTGTGGACTCTGAGAGGAAATGTAAATCACATTAGTCATATTTTAATTACAACAGAATTTGACACAAAGCAATTAAATATTTATTTGAGTCAAACATTTTATATTTCATCCAATATTTGGTTATTTTCATTCCATTAGAATATTTTTTGAGTATAACTATATGCAAATGCTAGTTGCCCGGAAGTGACTATGTTCGCCCGTTCCCGATGCCCTTTACGTACTATATACAGTGAGCGTCGAAATAAAGTAAACACTTTGCTTTCATATTTTCAAAAATCTAATTGCAACAAAGCAATCCACTTTAAATAAAATGTAATAATGCATAACTCAGTAGTCACTTATGGAGAGTTGAACTATATATAAAGATAAAACAAACCCAAAACACAAACAGAAATAATTCACCAAAATTAAAAAATTACGCGTCAAAAAAAAGTAAACAAATATTAATATAATTACAAAAACTAGCTTTATATTACAGATTAATTTTTTATTTGTTTTCCTTAAGTCTTAAATACCACACTCAGTCTTCTAAGAATATAACCGACCATATTTTTCGTAATATTAGTTGAGATTTCGCTCTATTATTCTCTAAACAACTGCTTTAGATTCTTCTTGATAGAAATAGTCCTTTCTCTGATTTTCGTGTCAACATTTGTCTACAAATGTTCACTAGGGTTACCAAGGGTCTTAGGAGTGTGGTATTGTAACCATTCCTTGTTAATTTTGAACTTTTGCTTTATATTGTTATCCTGTTGGAAGATACTGTTACTTGATGCTCCGAATAGAGCTACAAGTGCATCATGTACACCAATTAGTGTCATAACCATCTGGAGAGAACTCTATAAAAACGGCTAACATGAAAGATCAAATGAATGACTTCGTAGGAATTCCCACTTGTCTGTCTCCCGTATTCACCAAAACAAGAAAGAAAAAAAATCAAAAATTACAATAATATGGGTAACGAAACTTAAAACCTTAATAAAAATGCAAAATGAAAAGTCCAAACAACTTTTTGAGATTTTATGGTATGTACTATACATATTTGGGTTTTTTCAAAGAAAATGCAATTTTGCCAAGACTAAATGAGGAGTGATCAAAAATTTATGATAATCGGTTATTTCCAGATAAGCACAGTGATTTAGAGAAAATATTTTGGGATTCTGCACCTCCAATTTCAAGTTGCATGCTGGTACAATGAGTTTAAGCTGGGCAGAAAATCCACTGGAAGCAAACATCGCGAAGGACGCGCTTCCACGTCCCTCACCGAAAATAACGTGAAAAATATAAAATATATTATATCAGCAGATCGAATAGTGAGCAACCAGCAAACAGCTGAGGTCACAGGTATCTCATATGACAGCGTTTGAAAAATCCTTGTGAGCCAATTGCATATGAAAAGGTACCGAGAATGTTACCTAACAAGCAAAATAAATAGCTCACAAGGCCGCAGTTGAGATGGCTGTCATTCAAGAAACAAGAATCGAGCATTCTCCCTATTTCCCAGATCTAGCTCCCAACGACTTCTACTTCTTTCCACAAGAAATACCTCAGAGGGAAAAAAATTTAAGACGATAGTGAAGTGATGCCCGCTGTTGAGGCGTTTTGGGAGAGTCAAGATAAAGACTTTTTTCGAATCCTAGTTCATTTCTTTTTTAACTAAATAAGGAAGGTAAAATTTATTTTATTGGGGAATTGAAACTATGTTGTCTTGAATTTCTAGTAAAGTTTACTAGAAATAGAGTAGTACGAAATATTATTTTTCGCCGTGTGGCCACAAATCACAAAAGATCCGAAAAAGTATACGAAATTAGGTCATAGCCACTAAAACCTTCAGTATTTTGCCAAACAATTGATACAAAATTGTAGTCAAGACTTAACTGACCAAGTCTTTCGAGCATGCCAATAGCACTCGGGTACTCCTTAATATTGTTTTGTGCCCACAAAAAATGTATTTTCGAAATTTCACCATACTGAAAAATTCTAAAACTTCATTTTGGATAAAACTTGTTGTCCCAAGGTCATCATAAATTCACCCAAGAAGCATTCTATGCAACACCTTAACCCATTATGTTCTGTTTTATGGGGTTTTTTTACCCCTTTTAAAAAAAAACTGGGTCGTAGTTGGTCAAAACATTCAACAAAAATATTCTACGGAAAATCCCTGAATCACGTGAGTCAGGTGAATCAGGAGCAAACCTTATGAAAACAATAAATAGTTAGTGTTTCTGTATTTGAAACTAACATATCAAGTTTGATGTCCAAAATTACTTTGTCTTGAAATACAACCTCAAAAATAACAATAAACCATATTCTTTGCGCATTAAGGGTAAGATATTTCAAAATGATAGCATGTTAATCACACGGATACGTCTTTTTACAAAGTAATTACAAATTTTGGAAAGCAGAGGTCCCTGAGTATTCCGCATAAATAAGTCACTACAATTGAATAAGTAATTCAAAACACGTATAACTCAGCAAAAAAATGATTTTGTTGCAGGGCAGTTGAAGGCTAATTCTAAAGAAACTTTCTTTGTAGAATCCAAATCCGAGGTCAAAATTGGCCCATCAGCTCTAAATGTTGAAATATTTGAGGTTAAAAGCACGAACACGAACTTTTTTGAAGTTCGAAGCTGACAGCGCAAGTTTTTTTAATTTTTTTACTAAATTCGTCACGTATTTCTACTCTTTCTCTTCAAAATGAGTTAGTGTCGTACGATGATTTCTTCAAAAGTTATGGTGATAAATTAAGTAAAAAAAAAAAAAAGATTTTTGAACTCAGCATCTAACCTCAAAAATAACCGTGTTAGGGTTTTTAACCTCAAATATCTCAAAATCTAGAGTTATTGGAAAATTCTGACCATGCAATAATCACAAACCCATTATTTGTTGTGCAGTGTGATTATTTAAAAATTAAAAAATCAAATACTCAGGTCAAATAAATTATTAACGAATATGTTTTTATTTGCAGAAAAAAATATGCATGTTTTTTTTAATGAAACACTAGTTCTGAGAATTGCAACAAAAAAAAATTTATTTGATTTTAGTAGAAAGTCCAACTCAGCATATAATTAATTTTCCAAATTTTTAAATGCGGTCATTTTATTTTCAAAAAATCAATTTTATATGCTGACACGAAATTGACGCAAAATTACCAAATTCAAAAATTCCTTTAATATTCACAACCATGTTTGTGACTACGTACTAGACTGCTTCATAATTTTTTTTTTGCTTCCGATTTGCTTTCCAACAAATTTTTTTGTTAAAACGATAGAAACTCAAAATTCTGGTGCAAGAGACCACAATATTAATATACGTATTTACTGGTGGCGCATTGTGTTTCTTAGTTTTTAGTTTGAAAGAGTACTCTTTTAAACACTTTTGTACATATCTCGTGAAAGTAAAAACGCAGACAGACAAAAATGCTTTCATTGAAAAGAACGTGCAATTTTTCATAAAAAAGTTTATAATAATTTTTTTCGTAAAGATGTTACTTCGGTAGTTTTTTAGCTTTCAAAGTTAAAAATCCTTTTGAAACTAAATATTTCGCTTTAAAGCTAAACATAGTGTTTAGAAGAGTACTCAATCAAACTTTAAACAAAGAAATAGCACCACCAGTAAATATTAATATTATGGGCTCTTCTTGCACCAGAACCTTTAGTTTCTATCGTTTTAACAAAAAAACTTGTTGGAAAGCAAATCGGAAGGAAAAAAAAAAATTATGAAGCAGTCTACTACGTACTGAATGACCTAGTTATGCCAAACAGCATAAAATAATTTAAGTCACTAATAGAAAATTTGAGCATTTCCCTGCCAACAAACGACAAAATGAATTTAAGAAGAACAACAGTGGTAGAATGCTTTGAAAAGCAAATACACTGAGAAAACGATTTATTTAAATACAACTTATTTATAAAGAGCAATAAAATATTTATTTGGAACGAAACAATTTACAAACTGACTTAGGGCCGTTTTCTCAATGTCTGTTTAAGCATTAGTCAGAACTTAAACCGACAGTTTTCAATAGAAAAGTCTCGGTTAAAGTTCTGATAAGTTCTTAAGCAGACATTGAGAAAACGGCTCAAAGTTTTAGTAAAAAAAATAACACGCATTTAGTATTGTAGCTGTTTGGCACATTCCTTTCGTTGTTCGAATCATTCCATTGCCACATCAGAAAACACTTTCCTTTTGTTCAGCGCTGGCAACTCATCGTATCATTCAGTCGAGAATCGGGTTTCTTCTTTTTGGCTATGGAAAACGAATGTGTATCTTTGAATTTCTTTGCGATAAAACATCATTTTATGCCTTTGATTGGAAGCCACAATCTGAACAGAACATTATTTCATACACTCGTTTGGAAAAAATATGTAATGAAAATACAAATACGAGCACAATCTGTTACCAAAATAAGCCCGAAATCAAACGAAAACATTGTGTACATCGTTTTTGAGCTTTTTAATCAATCCGAAAAAGAATAGTTCGTTTTTCCACTATTTTTTGGAACATCCAACGATTACTCTACTTTTGAAGGTGGTCGTTTTATTTTCTGCTGGGATATTAAAGATTATAACAATCAAAACACAAAAGATTTGATTTTTATTTGTATTGTCTCATTCGCATGGAAATCAACTCTTGTACAACCTACATTTTTTAATCTATTGTAATACATTATAACATATAAAAATATCTGAGTAAAATGCCCAAATAAGCTTGATTCAAATATATATTAAATTGTTTAAAACTATTCCTTCATCATTATTTTTCAGGAGTATATTTCAAAGTCTTTTAAAATACGTTACTATCATATGAAATGGAAAAAGCGGTAACATCATTTTGAACTTTATCAAAGGCGTAGAAAAAACCTCTGAAAACTCCAAATATTTTAAATTTTAAAGCCAGTTCTGCCTAAAATAAAATCGATACTAAGCAATACTAGCCATAACTGGCTTTGAAATATTTGAAAAAATTCGAAATGACATTATGGTCTTTTGTATTTTATGTGACAATATATATAAACACTCCAAACAAATGGTAAAAGCTTGATAACCCAAATAAATTTTTTGGTCTTTTAGTCAAAAATGGAAACACTTCTTTTATTATTGACAATATATTGCTTATACTATAACATTAAAACAAGGGTGTCAGCGTAGAACAAAAGTGAGCCAATTTTGGCTCGCCTTCAAAAACAAGAATATTTCAATAATTTTTTAAATTTCTGAGAACTACAACACACACGAAAAATGTATGTTTTTTTTTTTAAAGAATTTATGAAAAATTGTTTTTGTTGTTTCGCATAAAAAAAAAACAAACATTTTCGTGTGTGTTGTAGTTCTCAGAAATTTAAAAAATTATTGAAATACAAAAAAACAACAAAAAATAGGTTTTGTGATTGTAATAGTTCGAGGAATTTGAAGTTGTTGTAAAAGCGAAAATTTTGCGTTGACTGCGCTTGGCTCAGTGATTTGAAAACGCTGACACCCTTGCATTAAAACATAGTTTTTGAGATATCAAAACCAGCTCGGCTTTGGAAAACATGATTTTAACTACATTTGTCACTCCAAACATAAGGGTGACGGTTAATATCTTAAACAGATTTTATGGTTCGATGTACGTCTATATTATTTTGATGGGCAATATCTCTTCAGATATTTATGCTGATTTCAAATTCAAAAAAAGTTTTCAAATCCACTTGTCAGATGTGTTCGAACAAACGAAAAATACTCTCATTTTCGAGAGGTTACAACTTTTTTTACAGTTGTTACATTTTTATGTCCTTGGTATCAAATGAAACGTTTCTAAAAAAATTTTGTGATTCATATCTTTCTTTTAAGCCCTTGTTTTCAATATTTTTGTCTCTAAAAAAAGTGGGCAATAATTTATTACTGAAAAATCACTAAATGCCATTTAAAAAAAAAAATTTTAACTAGCGTAAATTTCTGAAGAGGTGTTTGCCATCAAATTCCAATCGAAAAAACTTATTTGCCTAAAATCAATCGGACGTCTTTCGCCAGTAATGGAAAAGTATGTTTCTTCTGTTCTACACACAATTTATAAGTCAGACATTTTGAAATGGAAGCCACAGTTCTTGAGAAAATCTAACTTTATTTTTTAAAAAGTTATCTTACTTACTTTTTTTTTACTTCAAACACAAGATAAAATCGTTTGGTCAAAAATGAATAGGTATTTTCTCTGTCTACAGTTACTTGGCCAAAACCAGCTTAAACAAATGGTCTTCTCTGTGTACTTAAGCAAAAACACATACAACTGCTTAAAAACATCAAAAAGGATATTCTTGGGCAAACTTTCTAACAATGCAAGCATTTTATTAAAACGTGAAAAGCAGCAAAAGCAGAAAAGAAGCAGAAGAAATATGGGTGGGAGTTAAGAACAACGTATTACCTCTAAGCATAACTAAAGGTCCCAAAGGATGCATTTGCGCTTAAGTGCGCACAAGGATATTCAGCGTGTACGACGTTGTCGCGTACAAAGAAAAATCTAAGAAATGTAGGGGCAAAGAAAAGTATAGCGTCAAAAGGATGAAGCATTGGCTTAATATAAAGGAAGCTAACTAAGTAAGCAACTGCCAAGAGCAAAGAAAGGATTTAACAGCGTGACGATGACAATGACAATACATACTTATACATACAACACAAAATAACAAAACATTACTCAAAGGACAAGCGAGCTTTGAACAACAACAAGAACAACAAAGCAATACGTAGCGTAGCTGCTGTAAAAGTTGAAGTTAAAAAGAAGGCACCTTAATTTGTAGCGACTTACCTAATACTTTCGTGGAAATTCTGCTATGTCTTATGTCTGCTCTTGAAGAATTTTAAGTTTTGCTGAGAATAAAGTTTTGTCACAAACAACACTTTAAATACTTTATATTTCCTTCACTAGGATGTTTTTCCTTTTCTTTGCTTAATTTTTAACACTGTGCTTTTTCTGATGGATGGTATTTTTGTATGTTTAAGGTAGGGTATACCTTTAAGCACAATTTTACTTATGTATAAGTATTTTTTTTTTTTTAATTTAACAGGATATTTGCTCACTTATTTCTCAAACGTTAAGTGTGAACTTGTTTTGAATAAGTTCGGTTCTTTCCGGCTAATGATTTAACATGGAAGTAGGACTAAAGTTGAGAAAATGCGATAATTATTTTCTTATGTTATTTTTCAACAAATTTCTTTTAAAAATTTTATTATATTTTTTTTTTTTTTTTGTCAAGTGTAATTTTTGTTAAAATTATTTTTTTGTATTTATAATTTCACTGCTAAGCACGTTATTTGGTAATGGTTATTAATTTTTTTTTTTTTTTTTTTTTTTTTTTTGTTATTTTTTCTATTTAATTTTCTCGTATTCTTAAATTCACTTTGAAAGAACGTAAATATAATTTCCGAAATTTTCCATAAATTTTTTCAAATGCTTTTTTATATTTACTTGTATAAGTAATCTCCAGAGAAATCTTATTCAATTTTTATTTTTTCCAACACACACGAACGTTAATCAATTTTCACTACACGATTAGACTGACCGACAATTAGCAATCGTCGAAAAAAAAAAATCGAAATCGCGCACATACACACGACACGAAATAAAATAAATCGTTGCGATTTTCATGCGGAAACTGTCGCTATCAATCGAAAGACTCCGACGTGAATGAGCAATGAAATCCTTGTGCAAAGTGTTCGTGCGAAAGAATTTCAACGATTTTGTATGTCATGCAAAAAGGAAAAAACCGAAAAGGTAAAAAACAAAACAACAAACAACCAAAAGTAGAGAGTACACACACAAAAAACGATTGAGCGAGCAAACCAACGAACAAACGAACGCAACAACGAGTGAGCAAAGGAAGCGCGAGCAACAAAACTAAACGAAATAACGGTTATCGAACTTGCAAAACTCGATTGTTGTTATAACTGTATTTTTTTTTTTTTATTCCTGCACTCAGTTGTAATCAAATCTTCTCTCCTTATATGTATATCTCTTGAGAGCTCTCTCTCTTCTCTATATAACTTTCACGTCGAAAAAAAATTATAAGTTCCCAACAATATCTTTGTTATTAAACAATTTTATATCCTTGTTTCGTATGTATGTGTGTCTGACCAAATTTGTTGAATTCTTTAGAACGCAACTTGTACGAACATTTTCATTTGTAGTGCTAGGTATAGTGTGGACGTCGTATGCTTTGATTTTTATCACGAGGAAGCGCGCCTCAGCATATGCAACCGTTTTTGTGCACGTTTGCACGTTGACTAAAATTCAAGTTACGCATTGATTCAACAGTTGCAATGCCTTGATATAAGAAAAATGTCAAAGAGAGAGAGCACGACAAATTTTCGTTAAAAATACTACCCCACACAATAATTGGTTGTTCGTGTTTTCGTCAAGTTAACTTTTACCCCACATTTATGGTGTTTACTTCTTGGGGAATTTGGGAAATTTTCCACATTTTTCTTACAAGAGAAAATTTACATAGTTCAGTGAGAAATTTACATTTTGGAGCAATACGTTGAGTCTCTTAATACACCAGCGCCTTTTTTACCGATAGCGGTAAAATTTTGAACTTTAGGATATGCAGCTATAAGTTCTGTTATTTTAAATTTTTTGTGAAAATTTGTATTTAATCAGGCATGTTCTGAAATCCGACTCACTTCGGAATCGGAATGAAAGCAATCTTCAAAAGCTCTGCATTGCGACAAATAGGATGGAATCGGATTTGTATTTCAACAAATAAAATTTACTTATGGTTCCTATTCAATTTACCGAAACATAAATCTGATTTGGTGTTAATTATCGAAATGCGGAGCTCTTAAAGATTGCTTTCATTCCGATTCCGAAGTGAATCGGATTTCGGAACATTCCAGATTATAATGTTTTTATTCGGTTTCGCCATACTAGTCCAGAGAGCATGAATTTTCATCGAGAGTTTTTGGCACCATTTTTCAAATATTTAA
The DNA here is from genome assembly GCA_951812925.1 of Calliopum simillimum. Classification (NCBI taxonomy): domain Eukaryota; kingdom Metazoa; phylum Arthropoda; class Insecta; order Diptera; family Lauxaniidae; genus Calliopum; species Calliopum simillimum. Next base: position 141,914,979 of record OX638368.1, read on the forward strand.
AATTTAAAAAGTCCCAGTTATATGAATCACATCGCTTTCCAACAAAATTATTTGATCTTGAAATTTTTCACGGGAAGTTTTGTTATTAGTCTCCGCAACCAACGAAATTCAAAATTTTATGTTTCTACTGAGTCATTTTTTTTTTTTTTTTTTTTTTTGTTGGAAAGGAAAATACGCTCTCACGTGTAAGCCGCGACATCAATTTTAATGAATTTCGGAAATTAGATGGAATACACCTTAAAGAAAAATATAAAAAACTTGTTTTTGTAGGCGTTTCCACGCCCTTAAATGGAAAATACGGTGCCACGGCTAAGTCGCTTTATCGATTTTTACGACAGTCGGAAATGAAGTGCTCTTAGCAGAAAAGAAAGATATTAAATACATATATCTATCTATTGAAATCATTTTGGTTTTAAGTGGACGCTGGCACGCGCCTAACTGGAAAATACTCTGTAAATGGTAAGCTAATACACTTAGTTCTATAAAATTTGATTCTGAGACAGGTTTACCGACAATGAGGGATAATAAAAGTTTAATGTTTTATGTAGGCGGTGTCATGCCTCTGATTGAAAAACATGTTATCATGACTGAACTGCATGAAATTGTTCAAATTACTTTAAGCCACTCTATATAGTTTGTATTGTCTTACTGATATCTTATTCTTTATATTATTCCTTAATTAATTAAACACAATTAACAGTATTTCAACTTAAACCAAAAATTTTTTAAACTAGTAAGAGTGTAAGCTTTGGCCTGGTCAAACATCAAAAATCCTACACTGCAGTATTTTTAAAATTTAGCATATATGGGAGGTGCTACGCCCTTTTGTGCAAGTTCACCCAGTTTTTGCTCAGAGCTTGCATTTATATGTATATATGTGTTCTCCTTTAACTCATAGGAAGAGCATAGATCCAATATGAAAATTCTCCTTTTTTGCGATTCCTTGCGATGACTTTGATCTCTTGCCACGACTTTCCCAATTCTTGGATTTCGTTTTCCAGCGACCTTTTCCAGTTGGTTTTGGGTCCTCTATTGCCTTGTGGATTCCACTCAATAGCCTGGTGACAGACTTCGCTATGTGGTTTCCGAAGAGAGCCCTCTGATTGCATTTTTGATGTATCTCGGCATTTGAGATGGTGCGAGGCCACCAAACCTAAAGTATACGTCTTAAGCCTTTGTTGACGAATACTTGCAGCTTGTTCGCAAATTATTCTATAACAAGCCTCGTTTCGCGCCCTTATAACAAAACCGATTTCACATTCGAATCAAAAATGCGCACATTCGTTTTTTGTGGACCTAACGGAAGAAGACCATATTTTGTTCAGAGCAAACACGTCTTTTGCTTTTGCTATTCTTGAGTTGATATACCCTTTTGCTCCACCATCCATGGAGATAATGCTGCCTGAATACGTGAAGCTGTCGAAGTTGTCGATGTCATCACCACTAGCTTTAAGCGTGATGTCATTTCTCTTTGCGTTCAGCTTCATGCTTTTAGTCTTGGCGGCGTTGATTTTTAGGCCTTTTGCGATTCCAAGACAAGACCTTCAATCTTGCTTTGCATATGTGAGTGCTTGGATGATAGAAGGCAAATGTCATCAGTGTAGTCGAAATCTTCTAGTTGTTCTGTAAAATTCCATTAGATATCCCTTTCTGCCTTATTAAGAGCTTTTTATCTAAGATATCGTCAAGAACGTTTAGAAAGAGAGGTGGTGATAGTAAACACCCCTGCCGTACGCCTGAATTTGTGGTGAATGTAGGTGACAACAACCCGTTGTGTAACATACTGCATGCTTGCATTTAATTGTATTATCTCAAAAAGCTTTTTCAGTATAGCGTTTTAAATCTTTTGCTTATACGGAAGATGCCACGCTCTCTTGTCCGAGTTTGTCTAGTTTTAAATCAGAGCGTGCATTTTTAGTTGTTAGTGTCTGAGTAAAATTTGGTTCAATTATCTCAAAAAACGTTTTCAGTATAGCGTTTTGAAGATTTCGCTTATATTGGAGGTGCCACGCCATTTTATCAGAATTCGCCCAGTTTTTTTCTAGAGCTTGCGGTGACAATTTGTAAAATTTTTGTGTATTTCGGTTGCATTGTTGTGAAACATACTCCTAAATTTGCATTTTGAAAATATTTTTTGTATGGGCTATTTTCAATCACACGAGCTAACTTTGACGACTGAGGTAGAGTACTAAATTTCATTTAATTATCTTGTAAATTTCTTTCTGGATGATAACCCTAGAAATATCTTCTTACTTTTCTTCTATTTCATGTGGTTGTTTTGGTTCTGTGTACTATTTACATTTCAATATCATTCGCCTTGTGAACTGTGTCGAAAATATGTGGCAATATCATTGGTCGATCTCTTTCTTTTATAATTGTTTATTGACCAGACATTATTTTTAACATTTTTTTACGCTTCCTTTTAATAGCCATGTACACACGCTACCTACCAGGACTCTATGATGGGTCATGGATTATTTGTATTTGCTGAGGCGGTGCGGGGGCAACACATCAGTGTATTTGGTGCTTGGTGTGAATGTATTGATATTTCATTTTTTGAATTTGTGACGGTGATTGTTTTTATTGTTTTTTTATTTAAATTTTCTTGTTTATTGCCTTGTTATGCTTTTGGGTCCTTTGCCGTTAAGCGAGGCTTTAATTTGATTTCAGTACAACGGCATGGAGGAGTGGTGGTGGTGTTGGTCTTTTTGGTGTGGCATTTGTTGCAATTGAAAACTTTTCATTTTATTATTATTTCTCATTTTTTTATTTTTTTGTGGTTTTTAATGTGATTTTACGTCTTCTTCTTGCTGTTTTTATACATTTTTCTTTTATTGACTTGTTTACACTGTGGCGCAAATGTTTGCGGGTCAACAATTCTAATTTGCATAGAATAATACGTTGACGATGATGACTATTGTCAGCAGTCAGTTTGGCGTTAGTTGTTTTATCATTTGATTATATGCAAATTGTTTTTTTTTTTATTTAATTTGTTTGTTTATGATTTTAAATAAATTAAATTTTTGCCATTTTCTTTGCCGCACATGATTTTATTATAGTTGTTATGCTTAATAAAAATAAATGAATTATATTTGTGTTTCACTATTATGTAAAAATTTATGATTCCATTGTTTTGCGAAAAACATTTTAAATTTAGCATGAAAATTTAACTTAAAAGATAATACAGGGCGACAAAAAAATGATTTCTTCGGTACTAGTTTGTAGAGCAAATGACTGTTTACATCTCAAATTTTTCGTAATTTGCAGTTGAGTTCTCAGATTTTTATTAAAATCTACTGAGCTGTTTTAAGTGCTCTGTATAGAGATCTCTTTTTATTAGTTTTTTTTTTTTTTTTTTTTGGAAGTTATGGGCATTGAACTTCAGAGCGTCAATATAGTGTGTTTGCGAAAAATCGTTCTGCCATTTTGTCAAAAATAAATTTTATACTAATTTTACGAACTTTTAGTCATTATTTGTAAGAATCTAAAATTGTATGCATTGTTCATTGTTCATGACAATTAGGATTAGAGAAAAAACCACTAAGCATGGCTATGGTGATATATATTTCGGTTACCGCCACGTAACCATCATCAGATTAATTTATGTTTTATTAAATTTATTTTAAAATAAATGAAATAACAATTGAAAAATTTTTTTAACTTTTTTGTCTGAGGCCGGGGTTGAACTATGAACCTTCGAAGTCAATCTCTCTACATAGCGCATTTATCAATGGACTGCGCTATGTACGCTCAGAAAAATTGGTAGCTTACATGCTTATATTGATGTAGTGAGATTTTTGTTCTCTTTCCAGTTTGTCATGACTCCTATTTTTGTCGTTGATTTTCATGATTTTCTAAGTTGGAAAATGCATAGAATTTTAGGTTCTTGCAAATAATGACTAAAAGTTCGTAAAATTAGTATAATTTTCATATAGTCAACATAAACCATTTTAAAAAATAAATTTTTTTAATTTTTGTTTTCCGATTCTTGTTGCATTTTAAATGTTATATTGGTATTCATTTTTTAATTTTGAAAGTTTACGAAATGGCGGCCATTTATTGAAAAATCTTAAAAATTGATTTTCTCAAAATGATAATTTTTTTTTACAGAAAGGTGGATGAAAAACAAACGTTTTCCAAAATATTTGGTTTGCACCAAATGCTTGTGAGAGCCGCGGGATTTTTTTTTTTTTCTAAAAAAACACGTGACAATTTTCTTAATTTTTTTTTTTTTTTTTTTTTTTTTTTTTCTTAAAATTTTTTTTACGGAAATCTTTTGAAAAACGAATGTTTCCAAAAGATCTCAAAAAAAACAAAAAGGTTTAAGGAAAAAAAATTTGTTTTTCTCAAATCTGGCAATTTTTTTTTTTAAAATGATTAATGGACTAAGAGCCAGCGCTTGGCTGACCCTCCTTATAGTATCAAAGCTGAATTTTTTTGTGGGTGTTCTTCGAGAAAAAAAACTTTTTTACAAATATCTTGCTAACCGTTATATCTACAAAAAAAATAAGTTCCACAATTTTGTAGCTCAGCAAATTTTATATCGAAAAAATGGTGCAAATTGTTTTCGTACGAACTATAGGATATATGGTCCAGTGATAACAACATATAAGATCCATAATTTTTTTTTTTTTAGTCATTTTATTTTGTAGTTTCAAAGTATGCACAAACACTCGAGACCGATTTCACTGTCGTACAAAAAGTTATTCCGGGCCAAAGGTCGAGAAAATTAGTATCTTGCTAACGCTTATTTCTACAATACAAAAAAATGGTTTTCCACAATCTTGTAGCTCAGAAAATTTCATATCGAAAAATGGTGCTAATTATTTTCTTACGACTCACATTTTAGGAGATATCCTATTTTAATGTATTTTCAGCATACAAATGTTCACAGTAATATAAATGTTGATTTTGAAATTAATATAACTATGCCTACGTCATAGTATCATGGCTGAATTTTTTTGTGGGTGTTTTTTTTTTCAATAGTGGGTTCTAATCTTCGTTTTAATCAAACCGTGAGAGTGGTGCCTTTGCGAGATATCGGGTGCGAGAGGTCGAGAAAATCAAATCAAATTTCAAATCAATATAAATCAACATTCATATGAATGTGAACACTTGTATGCTGAAAATACCTTAAAATAGGATATCTCCTAAACTGTGGGTCGTTAGAATATTATTTGCTCCATTTTTCGATATGAAATTTTCTGAGCTACAAGATTGTGGAGAACCATTTTTTTGTAGAAATAAGCGTTAGCAAGATACTAATTTTCTCGACCTTTTTGCCGGAATATCTTTTTGTACGACAGTGAAATCGGTCTCAAATTTTTGTACATACTTTGAAACTACAAAATAAATCGACTAAAAGAAAAAAAATTATGGATTTTATATGTTGGATCGGAAATTCCAATTTCACTGGACCATATCTCCTAAACTATAGTTCGTACGAAAACAATTTGCAGCATTTTTTCGATATAAAATTTGCTGACCTACAAAATTGTGGAACTAAATTTTTTTGTAGAGCACTGGCTCTCCGTCTATAAGTCTTATAACAAATTTCCAATGTGATAACTTTGTTAGTAACGTGAGAAGACCAAAACATGTTGTTCCAAATCAGGCAACCTGCACGCTAACGCTGTAATTGAATTATGGTATATTTGATTTGTTTCAATGATACAAGTGGTCTAGTATATAGAACTCAGTAAATTACCCTAACTTTTTGACTATATTAAATATAACAACAATATATAAAATCTGAGGCCTTCTTGATAACATCTACCTTTTTTTGTTAAAAATTCAGCAATAGTGTTCTTGAGGTTCAGGATTATTACAAAAAAATTAAAGAATGGGGGGAGTTTCTAAAGGCTTTTGTGATGATTTTTTCATTAGAAAAAAAGTTCGATCAGAACCCATCTTCGAGAAACCTCTTTTCTGGTTACGGTATTTTATCCATATTCGATGGGCTTTACGATACTGAGTTCAAATTCAACGTCAGAGTTGCTTTATCGCATATGGTTTTTATTAAAATTATGTCGACATCTTCTTTTTTTTTCTCTCGGAGAAAAAGATGAAAAAGTGTAAAAAATACGTTTTTTCAATATTTCGGTCTACAATATCTCCTAGAAAAATGAAGATATTGAAATAACTTGGCCAAAGTTTTAAAGAAAAAGATTAAAACTTTATCAAATCTTACAAATGAACGATATATTATATGTAGAGTAGAACGGGGCAATGTCGTGCACTCAACTTTGACATGCTCGTAAAGCCGTAAATCTCAAGCGAATGCGACGAGTAAGCATCCGATCGAAATATAATTTCGTTGGTTACATCCATGTGTAACAACATTTGTGTAGCAAGAAATTGTGTATGTGTAAGTGACGAAAAAAAAAATGTGCACGACATTACCCCCCTCAAAATTTGTTGGGTAATGTCGTGCATTGTTTTCCGAGAATAGTAAAGGTACCAAAATGTGTGAGAAATGATAGGTAGTGGTTCTATTAGAGGAGATTTAGCATTATCATGTATTTATTCATTATTATACAAGTGCGAAGTACATAATGTGTTGTGTAGAGTAGAACGGGGCAATGTCGTGCACTCAACTTTGACATGCTCGTAAAGCCGTACATCTCAAGCGAATGCAACGAGTAAGCATCCGATCGAAAGATAATTTCATTGGTTACATCCATGTGTAACAACATTTGTGTAGCAAGAAAATGTGTCTGTGCAAGTGAATGTGCACGACATTACCCCAATGGTCGTTTTAAAGGTCAACTTCGATAACTCGGTGAAGCCCAAAATTTTTTTCGAAAACCAAATACTTCTTTTCTTTGGCAGGATATTTCGTTTCAGAAAACACTTACCTGGTATATTTTCCCGCAAGGAAAATTATTTCTGACCCGATAAAAAAACACTTTTATCGTCCCGAAAGCGTGCGTTTTGAAAAAAGGTTACTCTGTAGAGACGAACTGGAGAAAATTGCTAGTATTATATTCATAAGCTCAGTAGGTCAGCAGGTCCCTACCTTACGAACAGTTGGTAAATCATTCAATTCTTTGGGCTAAAACAGCCAGTGCACGACATTACCCCCTGCACGACATTACCCCGTTCTACTCTATATGTAGCTTCAAAAAAAGGCAAGAAACAGTTTTTTGCCTAGGCAATTTTTTTTTTTTTTTTGCATTTTTAAAAATTCTTATTTTTATATGGAGAAAATTGCGCAACTAGAAAGAGGTTTTCTCGAAGGGGGCATCTGATTGGATTTTCTGACTAATAGAAAAAACCTTTAGAATCACCTTCCATTTCCAGTTATTGTCTGGATTTTTTTGTAATATTCCTTTCCTTCAAGAACACTGTGCTCACAGCTCAATGATAGGCTAACCCTTAAAATGTATAGAACATAAGTTTTTAGAATAATATATTCTGCTTTTGTGACCTTCTAGAAAATTATTGACAAATTATGCTTCTCAAAAACAGCAACATGATATCGCTGGGTTAAAACTACAACTTGACATCTACAGTTTTCATGCTTTAGGAATACAGCGTTTTGAGTTTTTTTTTTTAAATTAGTTTTTTGTATGGGATTTTGAAGTTTTCTGCTTTTTACACTTTATACTAATTTGGATGGGAACTACATTTCAGAAAACTTACTACACTGAGGCAAAGAGCCGTTTCTTCTTCATGTTTCTGTATACTTAACTCAAAACATCAAAATATGTAGATCTCTAGATGTAGTTGATAAAATGTAGTGATAAAATTCGCGTAAACTCCAAACTTACAAGATTCTGATAAAATTATTACGGTAAAATGTTCAGAACATGTCGAAGCACTGAATTCCTTCTTTAATTAAAAAGCGGTAAAATTGACCTTATCACTTATTTTGATTTATACTGTGATGTTTTATCACTGAAGTGTCTTTTTCCTGTGGACAGTCACAGTGAAAAATCCAATCAGAATTTTGAGGTTTTTCTCACCAAAAACATTTTATTCAGTTTGTTGTTTTAATTTTTAGCGCTTTAGCTATTTTCTCACTTGGTTAAGAAAAGGAAGGGACAATAGCAATGGGGAAAAGTAACTATCTCGTTTGCTGAAGCAACAATGCTATTTTTGGTTCTAGCATACATGGTTAGTCTACAAGGCTATTTCTAAACACTGGCGCATTTTGCCTTTGCTGAAAATTATTTTCATATCAAAAATTTTGTCTTGTCACTGCAACATACCGAAAAGCAACACCTTATGACATTTTGTCATCATTCTGTCTACTAACAAGAATAAAATCTAATAAGAAATAACGGAAAAGGTTGTTAATTTAATTTCAAAATGCAATTTTATGTGAAGGCAAGATTCAGGAACTAGTCTTAGATGCCTGGTTATTGTGTGTGTGCTATGTCTGAGCACCACAGCATGTAATCAGCCAACAGCAGCAGCAGCAGCCACCGAAGCAGATTAACATTATTTCGACAGTGTCATGGTTGCATCCTTTGGGCAAATTGTTGCTCATGTGCTAATTTCTGTTGCTGAAATCAGGTAATGTTAAGGCGTTGATATAAACAGGAGGGCAGAATTAAGTAATCGAGGCCCATTTTGCAATTTAACAACATGCAACACACATACTTACATTTATATTTAAAGCTGTGTACGTAAGATGTATTTCGTTTAATGCATAATTTCAGGTCTAATAATTTGAATATTGACTAATAAAATATTGTCTTTTCCCCAGACTGCAATTAAATACAATTCAATATATGCGCACTCATCTTCACTCTTGCGGTTCCGTCTAGAGTATGCATAATCCATTTATTATGTTTTATGTCTTTAATTTATATGAACTAAAGGCGCATTCGTAAAATCTCTACCTTTTTTGGTTTACAAAGATTAAAGTGAATAAACACGCGGATCAGCGTATAATGGTGACGCATACCATATTATAGTGTTGTGGTTTTGATTATGATACCCAGATTAATCTCTGGATTATGTGCGAGGTTATCATTACTTTGTACGTTTTATAACGTACCACAGCGGGCATCAGCTCTTGATTTTCAATGTACCTCATACTGGAGTGATAGTTATTTGATCAGAATGCTGAATGCTTGTACTAAAATACACGAAAGATAGTCATTTATACCTCATCCTGTAATTTCAGTATGTTTTATTCCAGTAGATGTTGAATTCCAGCGTACTTTTATGCCAACCAATATGGAGTGAAATTTGACTGCTTATAACACGAAAACCATACAATTTCTGAAAAAGATTTTTTCGAAAGGAATGTGTATCTTAGTAAATTAGAATTCTTAAACGATGAATTTTTTTTTTTTTTAACTTGGACTGAATATTCGAACAAGTTTTTTTTTATTCCGTTAACGGCAGTGCAACAAAACAAAAAGTTTATAATACAGGAAGGTCAATCTTTGCGTAATCGATTAAGGTTTGGGTTGACATCTCTGATTTTTATGAAAATTGGTGAAAAGTTAGTATTTGACATACGTATAACTGTGGTAAAATGATTTTTCGAAATTCCGAAAAAATCTAAGATGGCGGCCATTTGAAGGCCAATCCAACTTTTAGATACTCACATATTTGAAAATTCATAGCTCCTCGGATTTTGATCCGATTTTAATTGAATTTTCAGAGGTAGTGCAAAATGATATGAGCTTTTGAAAAAAAATTACACTGAAAAAAAATTTTATTTTAAGTGAAAAAGAAGCTTTTTTTCTTTTTTAATTTAGGGCTTACTCCACCCTTTTGATTTTTTTGAAATATTTTTATTTAAAAGTAAATTTTATTAAAATTATTTACCGACCTTCAAAATTGTGATACCTATGAGTCGTTGGTGCATGTGCGCTACCATATAGAGTTACCACCGTGCGGACGGTTTTTTTTTCGGTGGCCCCTTGTAAAAATTTTTTAGAATATTTTAACCCATTATAACAAAGTTTTCGGAAAAGGGGTCTAAAAGACCCTTAAAAACAAGACATAATAGGTTAAGATTTTCAAAAAATTGTTGGGTGCTTGATTTTACGTTAAGTTATGTGAACATCTTTAACCATTATACCGCGTTTTTAAGTGTGTTTTTAACCCCTTTTTCCAAAAACTTGGTTATAATGGGTTAAAAAATTCTTCAAAAATATTCTATAAAAAAATTTGCTATGGGCCACCGAAAAAAAAAAAATACCGTCCAGACGGTGGCAACCCTATATAGTAGGAAGCGTTCGTGAACCAACGACTCATGATGAACACTACATTAAACAACTTCAAAAATTCATATCGTGAATACCACGATTTTGAAGCTCAGCAAATAATAAATTATAATACAATAAAATTTACTTTTAAATAAAAATAGTTTAAAAAAAGTAAAAAGGGTGCACCAAGTCCCAAATTGGCTTTAAAAAAGAAAAAAAAAAGCTGTTTTCCCACTTAAAATAAAATTTTTTTTTTTCAGTGTATTTTTTTTTTTTTTTTTTTTTTTCAAAAGTTGATATTTATCTGCACTAATTTTGAAGTTTCATTACAATTGTATTAAAATTCAAGGAGCTATGAGTTTTCAAACATGTGATTATCTAAAAGTTGGATCGGAATTCTTATGGCCGCCATCTTGAATTTTTTCGGAATTTCGAAAAATCATTTTACCACAGTTATACGTATGTCAAATACTAACTTTTCATCAACCCAAATCTTAATCGATTACGCAAAGAAACACAGATCTGTAAAGGCATTTTTGGGAGTGTTGTTGCTTGTCTTTTATATAGTGAAGCAATGGAATGGGATGATGTGAAAGGAAAGCGTGAATTCCAATTTACAAGCAGACTTTTTGATGCAATAAAAATATAAAAGATAGGTCTATCGCTCAAGACTATGTGTTATTCAAAAGAATGCTCGAGAGGCGAAGAGTAGTTAGTGGCATTTCGTGGAAATGTCCTTTAAGACAATATACATATTCCTTTTGAGATGGTCAGCAGATATAATGTGATTTTTTCACCATTCATTTTTTAGTATGAAAAGTAATTCAGAGTTCGGTCTTGAACATAGAGTAACACTAAGTAGTTGCTTATTTCTTCACTGTTCACTCACTGTGTTATGACCCAAATTCTCAAATTTAAGGGGCGCGTGTGCTGCCGGAAGTTTATGTTGAATTTCCAATCTATTTCGCTAGGTTTTTGATTGGCTCCAAGAAAATCTTTTCTGCACTCAGCTTTAATTGATTTCGAAAAAGTGTTTTTTTGTTTCTTTTCGCATTAAGTAGACAAATACAATACAAAAACAAATACCTATATTTTTCAGGTTAAACAGAGTAAAATTCAATTTCCATGCACAGCAGTCAAATGACTTTCACTTAACAAGAAAATATTTCCACACAAACAAGAACAAAGCTTAATGTACAGCCTTAGAATGAATACACACTTCCTTTAGTAATCCTTTGTTTTAAAGGAACCACAAGATGTCGTATTGTTGCACCAATTGAAATGAACTTCAATTTAGGGCACAGCATGTTCATATCCTCAAATAGCTATATCCTCTTATTTTCTTGCTTTTGATTTCCATAATATTCTTTGCCTAGCGCTGTTGATGTTGTGCTTAAAAACCTTATTCGCTTTCTTTCGTTTTACAATTAAACAAATGTTTTATTCTTTTAATATTATTATTTTATTATTTATACATGTGTTGGTGGTACAAGAACATGAATACGTAATATGGCAAAAGTTGCCTTTCATTTTATCATTTGTTGATTGAGTTCTTTTTTATTGTTTTCTTATCCTTGGTCTTTCTTATGTCAAAAGTGTTGCAATAGAAAAATTTATTTAAAAAAAATATATTTTCCGTCAATTACTTTATTCTTTGATCCATATTTTAAGTGACAATTTGGATACAAGTACGTGAAGAACTATCGTACTAGAGGATCGAAAGAATATATCGTCCCTATTCGAGTAAATAGCACTAAGTCAGTTTTTCATGTTTTGAGATATTTGATGTTCAAAAAATTAAATTTTTTTTTTTTGTATAGAAAGATTTCACAGATATGTTGTTCTTTTACTTTTATGATAAAAATAACCACTTTATTACAGGGATATGGTTTAATGGGTCTCATCAGACTTAAGACTATAATATTTTGTACCAGAAATACAAACTAACTCAAAACTAGAAAAAACTAGCTTAGTGTTTTTCACTTGAATAGAGGCGATATAGTGCTTGAATCGTTACAGAAAATTTTAAAAATTGTTTAAATACACCATAATACATCATATTTTAGCATATGGTTCAAAAAAACGAAGGTTTTTCAGGCAAAATGGATAACAACATTGGATTCTGCGGTCAAAAGTATATAATAGAACGAATTAAAATGGTAAATATTCTTTCAAATCGTTAATTGTTAAAATTTACATTACAATTAACCAGAAACCGGCTACTAAAATATTTTTCTTAAAAGAAATAAGCGACCGCTAAATCTTCACCTCATCAAAGACAAAAACGGAAATCACTTAACATCCACAGACAACCATCTAAGGAGATGGAAGGAGTATTTTTGTGACACACTGAGTCCCATATCTACCACATCACCAACTACAACTGCCGCAGTGATCGCAGCAGTAGTCGAATACAAACACCACCGCCTACAATCGATGAAATAGTGAAAGCTATCCAAAGCATGGAAAACAACAAGGCCACAGCTGAACTGCTAAAAACATGTCACATTACATCAGCTAAGATTCTTCTTCCTCTGATTTCCAGAATCTGGAGCGAAGAGCGTTTGCCAGAAGATTGGCTACATGGCATGTTAGTCAAATTACCGAAAAAAGGTGACCTAAGCGAGTGCTGAAATTATAGAGGAATATTTCTGCCCTCAGTACCATCCAAAGTACTGGGAAAAGTGCTTCTAAGCAGCGTAAGCAAAAAACTTGATTCGGCCTCACCCTCAGAATAATTGTCGAACAGTCATGCGAGACTAAAACGCAAAAAGAAATGACATCACGTTTGCAGCTGGCAGTGATGACATCGAAAACGTCGATAGCTTCACGTATTTAGGCAGCATTATCTCCATGGATGGTGGAGCTAAAGAGGATATCAACTCAAGAATAGCAAAAGCAAAAGACGCGTTTGTTTAACTGAACAAAATATGGTCTTCTTCCGTTATATCCACAAAAACGAAAGTGCGCATTTTTCATTCGAATGTGAAATCGTTTTTGTTATATAGGTGCAAAACGTGGCTTGTTATTGAACAACTAACGAACATGCTGCAAGTATTCGTCGATACGATATTGCAACTTAGCTGCTGCACCGATGCAGATAACCCGAACCCTAAGGAAGAAAATTAAAAGCTTTTTGTGTTTTATCGACCAAGAAAGGGTGTAAAAACTTTTTCCTTTATTTTATGGTTAAATTGAAATGGTCGAATTTCGGCCACAAGGTGAACTCTAGTACATACAAATCTTCATATTGAGGTCAGAATTTATTTCAAAGATACCAAAGGAACATTTCAGCTGAGAGCACCAAACATTCGGAACACATTCGGTATTTTTTTTTCCACCACTCCATCTACATAAGCATTTGATGATCTTCATTGTCAAACCGTGACCACTCATTGTTGATGACTTTTGGCCCACTTTACTTGTTTTAAAGCTGTAGGGTGACATTCATTTGCTACTCGTATGAAAGCAAATTTATGTATTGTATTTTCTCTGATGATGTTGGTGCAGCTTTTTCTTTTTTTTCTATTTGTCGTCGATGTTTTTATCGCTGACGAAGTGTTGATGATGACACAGTGCATTTCTGTGATAATGGTATTATTATGGTTGTATTCGTTTGTTTTTCTTTTAGTTGTTGATTATTGTACAGCGGAAATATGCGCTCTTTGTTAACTTCCGCTGCTGCAATTCACTTGTTTTTCTTCTTTTTTTTTCTTGTTATTGCGCAGAGCAGTAAATTCTTTACATTTTTAGTTATTAAAAAATTCCAGCGGCTTTCATAGCATCCTTCTTCATCCAAGTTATGTAGTTGAATTGAATGCGAATTAAAAATTCTTAAGAAAATCTGCTCTTTTGTCTAAATTTTATTATATTTAATGATATTACAGTTTTTTAATATGAAATGTGAAGCGAATCATCAACCTTTAAAATGTCTTATAGATTACAAGAAAAAGTTTTTAAAGTCTAGAAGAAAAGATAGGATCAACAAAAACATCTCAAACAGACTTACAAGAATTAGTAAAGTTATAAATATTTGCAGTAAACAACTAATGAACAATTACTATGCAAATAGGTTAGAGCAGTGCAATGGTGATTTAAGGAAAACTTGGGCATTTCTAAATGAACAATTAGGCAGAAAAAAAGCAAGTTCATCAGGTTTATTGGATGAAAATAATGTCTTTGTATCAACTGATATGGATAAAGCGGAAAAATTCAATAGCTTTTTCCATAATGGTGTACTAAATGCGCGAATTAATATAGCACAAGAAAATAAGGATGATTACAATCTATTTCATACAGTAGTTCCCATTCCTGATAGTTTTTGCTTTACTCCATGCAATACAAATAGAATAAAAAATGTTTTAAATAATATAAAAACTCATAAAAGTCCAGGTTTTCGAAAAATAACCTTACAAATGCTTTTCACAAAGAAAACATTAGTTTATGAAATTATTGCAAGCATTTTCAATGGTATGATTAATGAATCAAAATTTCCTGATATTTTGAATATACATGAAATAATTCCGATTCTAAGCGATTGCCGAAATTATAGAAGAATAACTTTGCTCTCAGTACCATCAAAAGAACTGACAAAAGTGCTTCTGAACAGGGTAAGCGAATAACTTGATTCGGCCATCCGAATGCAACAAGCAGGATTCCGGCCAAACCAATCGTGCGTGGATCAAATCAATACCCTCAGAATAATTGTCGAACAATCATGCGAGTGGTGTGCTGCACTTCAACTTGTCTTCGTAGACTACAGCACTGCCTTCGACAATGTCTCACCAGAAAACATTTGGATTTCACTGCAGTGTGTTACATAACGGGTTGTTGTCACCGACATTTACCACTAATTCAGGCTTACAGCAGGGGTGTTCACTATCACCATCTCTCTTCCTAATTGTTCTTGACAATATCCTAGATAAAGTTCTTAATAAGGCCAAAATGGGTATCCAATGGAACTTTACCGAACATCAAGAAGATCTCGATTACACTGACGACATTTGCCTCTTATCGTCCAAACGCTCAGATATGCAGAGCAAAATTGAAGACCTTGTCTGGGAATCACAAAAGGCTGGCCTGAAAATCAACGTATTCAAGACTAAAAGCATGAAGCTAAACGCAAACAGGAATGACAACACGTTTAGAGCTGGCAGCGATGACATCAAAAAGCTTCACGTATTTAGGCAGCATTATCTCAGTGGATGGTGGAACAAAAGAGGATATCAACTCAAGAATAGCAAAAGCAAAAGGCGCGTTTGCTCAACTGAACAAAATATGGTTTTCTTCCGTTATATCCACCAAAACGAAAGTGCGCATTTATGATTCAAATGTGAAAAGTTGATCTTTGAACAACTCAATGAATACCTGGAAAGTAATAATATATTATTTGATCGGCAATATGGATTTAGGAAGGGTACAGGTACTGAGGAAGCGGTGGTAAATGTTAGTTGATTACATTTCTAGTGAATTAGATGATGGGTGCAAAGGAATTGCAGGTGTGTTGTTTGATTTCTCAAAAGCCTTTGATCTGGTTGATCATTATACCCTACACTCAGGGTATATTCACTTTGTCCTTCCGTTTGTAACGCAGATAAGGAGGCGTGGCAGATATAGAAAAGTATATATATTCTTGATCAGCATCACCTCTTGAGTTGATATAGCCATGTCCGTCTGTCTGGCTGGCTGGCTGGCTGGGTGGCTGGCTGGCTGGGTAACGGCTGTGTGTGGAAATACATTTCTTGGGAAAATTGAGCAAGATAATTCAATGAAATTTGATACACTGTCTCCATCGTTAAAGTTGGCTCGGGGGATTGAAAATGAGCAATATCGGTCGACGGACACGCCTACCACCCATATAAAAAATATATTCAAAATGCAACTTTGGGAGTAGTTTTTACGCCAATGCAACCAAAATGCACATAAATACTACGAATCAAAAGCACAAGCTCTGAGAAAAAAATGGGTGAATTCGGACGAAAGGGCGTGGCACCTCCCATACAAGCAAAAGTTTCAAAACGTTTTACTAAAAGCGTTTTTGAGATAATCGAACCAAATTTGACTCAGACACTCAAAATTATAAATGAAAGCTTTGAAAGAAAATTGAGTGAAGTCAGACAAGGGGGCGTGGCACCTCCCATATAAGCAAAAGTTGCAAAGCGCTACACTGAAAACGTTTTTTGAGATAATCCAATCAAGTTTCCCTCAGACACTAAGAAATATAAATGCAAGCTCTGAGCAAAAACTGGGTGAACTCAGACAAGAGGGCGTGGCACCTCCCATATAAGCAAAATTTTAAAAACATTGCAGTGTAGGGTATTTATTTTTTGGCCAGGCCAAAAGTTTACCCTTACTAGTTTTATATTGATATCAAAATTAAGAGCACTTGGATATTCTTTATCAGTTGTTAGGTTATTGAAAGATAACATAGCGAATAGAAGGCAATTTGTTCAGTTTGGTAAATTAAAGAGTTTCATGTTACCTGTAGTATGTGGAGTCCCTCAAGGCAGTGTTCTTGGAGCCTTATTATTCAAAGTTTATATTAATAATCTAAAGGATATCGAAAACTTTTTATGCTTGCGGATGACGTATGCTTTTTTAATAGATAGAACCCAAATGTTCTTAGAACCCAAATTGAGTACGATGCTGCGATTATTACAGAGTTTGCAAGAATCAATATATTAATCTTAAATAAAGATAAAACAAAACTAGCAAGATTCAAACTTTTTAATTATAGAAATGCAGATATTATGAGGGTTCACATTGATGGTAGCTTGATTGAGGAGTAAGATAATGTCAAATGTTTAGGCATTACCTTCAGCAATAACATGTTGTGGGGCTGTCACATAAATACAAAATATCTTTAGGCATTGGTATATTGTATAAGTTTAAAAATAAACTGAATACTGGTACATTCCTACTTAACATATTTACCCATTGTTTATGGCGGTAGAAGTAACTCTCTACTTAAATCCGTACAAGTTCTCCAAAATTGAGCTCTCAAAATTATTTTTAATCTTCCATTGAGACATAGTACGATAATTTTGTTTGTAGATTACTCAAAAAATGTACTTCCCTTACAAGGCCTTTATAAACAACAACTTTTGTTATATGCATTTAAAACGATGCATAGACTGGGTGCACAGACTTTGCATTTCAGACACAATACCATATATTGCATACACATCGGACTACAAGACAAGCCACGCACTTGCTTATAGTAAGATGTCGTTTAGAATTAAAGAAGCAACGTGTCGCCTTTGCTGGACCAACTGAGTTTAATCAATTACCAGATACTCTGAAAAATATTCACGCCATATCAAGTTTCAAAAATAAATTAAAAACATATTTGCTGGAAGACATCGAAATACTCTTTTAATTTAAGTAAATAATTTTTTATTTTGTTGTTATTTTGTAGTTTAATGCTCATGTGAATTAAATAAAAAATAGCAAAAAAGTGAAGTGTGAAGTGTGAGGTGTAAAGTGTGAAGTGTAAAAGTGTGAAGTTTGAAGTGTGAAGCGTGATATATGGAGCATGAAGCGTGAATTGTGGATTGTGATGTGTGAATTATGAAGTGTGAAATGGGAAGTGTTAACTAAGAAGTTTGAAGTGTGAACTGAAAAAAAATTTTTGAAATGTGAGGTGTGAAGAGTAAAATGTGAAGGGGAAAGATAATAGGTATGATTTTAGGGCTGTCAAGAAAATACTTTAGTAGAAACCTAAAACTAGCTTGATTTCGTATGCAAGGGTCTAAGATCATTATAACTATGCGAATTCTTTGAGGCAACACTTCAGTTAAGGGAATCTTCATCATGATATTATGCTTTCTCAGAATGGCAGAAATATTATTGCATTCTCTACAAACATCCTTTAATTTTTCACATGAGAACGTTGTCACAAAAAATTAAGCAATGCAGCTCCTCTACGATCGCTACTTATGTAAAAGAGCAACAGCACTTTTAGGAGATCTTTATTTAACCAGTTGTTTCTTCGACAAATAGTTTTATTTCGCAAAGGAAACTCAGAATCAGACCCTTTATTTAAGCTACACATAATTATACTTTATTAAAAAGTAAAAGCGCGGAATAAAACAAACTACAGATATTTTAAAAATACTGGGTTCTTTACTCGTCGATAAGAATTTAGAAGTGAGAAGCTTACAACGATCAAACTTAACAAAGACTAAAGTACGTTCAGCTTTGGCGCAAACACCAAGTGCAAAGCGTTCTAATCGGC
The DNA here is from genome assembly GCA_951812925.1 of Calliopum simillimum. Taxonomy (NCBI): domain Eukaryota; kingdom Metazoa; phylum Arthropoda; class Insecta; order Diptera; family Lauxaniidae; genus Calliopum; species Calliopum simillimum. Next base: position 141,933,387 of record OX638368.1, read on the forward strand.
CCTTTGTTGGGCATCAGAATATGTTTAAAAGATCTTTAAGACGGTGATAAAGAAAGCATAGTTATGAATAGACATTGAATATTTTCCGACTAAGATTAAGCTGCACTTGAGCACGCAATAAATTTTGAAAATAATAAATAATAATTTTCCACATATTTTACAGGAAATCCGTAAGTCTTAAACTTAAATTTAAACACAAACAATTAATTACAATTGTGGTGGTACAACAGCACTGTTGGCAAATTCCGAAAGAAAATTTATTTATCTGAGCTACCGCATGTAATGCCTCATGGCCATTAGTAATTTTTATATCGTCACATAACTAAACTGTAAATTGTAAAATTCCTTTCTGCCATAATAAAGCGAAATCTGCGTGTCTACTTAAAATATTTCAAAGCATTTTAATGTCAACCTTCAGCATGTGTCCCTCTTCAGACAAAACCACCAGGCCTACCAACCGCCGCCGTCATTCTACGCAAAAAGGGTTTGGTGCTCATGAACATGTCATGTAATGCATTTACCTTCATCTAAGTGACATAAAGTTGCGCTACGCTACGTTATGCTGCGCTACGCTTTAAACATGTTACCACAATTATTATGCATAATTTGTATTTCAAGTAGTGTACCTATTGCTCACTCATACGCCTCTCCGCCTTCGCCTTGTGCCTTGTAAATTTTGTACACTTTTGCCAGAAACGATTTTCAAATCTTCAACAAGCGCGTCCTTGCGTTAAGTTTATTCCAAAAGTTTTAACACTCGGATTCGAAGAGGCAAATTTTATTATTGCCGTTCAACTTACGATAATGAAGCGTGTAAATATGACTAGTTTCTATGTACACATACGCATGTGTGCGTGTGTGTTGTAATTTTCGGTAGTATGTATTTGTAATGAATATAGAAGAGAAAACTTTTAAACAAATTCAAACTAATGAGAGGAGTATTTTATTGAAATTGCACCTACTTGTAGTTTAAAGTATGGCTTAATTGTATGCATACGTATGTATGTGTGAATGTGTGTGTTAATGTATTTTTGCATTTGTGGTTATGTGAGTTGAATTAGCATCGGAAATTAGATTTAACTTCGTTTGTTAATTATTATTACTTTGCTTTGCGGATTTGAATTTAAATTGAGTTAGATGACACTCATACGCCCTGTTGCCCATGCTTTTGTACAGTTGGAAAAGTTATGGTTGGCAAAAGTGAACGCTATATGTCTGAAAAAAGCGTATTCTGCACTTTAAAGCAAGGATATCTTGGATCACAGACCTAATAGAAAAAAACGTTTGCCAGATTTGGAATCAGCAACCCTAAATTAGTCAAAAAAAAGTTATCGAGATCGAATTTAGAATTTTCCCCCTCAATTTGTTACACTGTGTCATAGATCAATGATTAATTTAGACATGAAAACTTATTCATATGCTTATGTATGTGAGTGTACAGACATAAATGCTCAAACTTTTGCAAGCTTAATGACAGGCAGGCATTTGTGCGACTACGCACTTGCCACCTTCAACTAACTATACGTTGATATGATATAACATAAACTAGTGCAATACATTTAACAACACATATTGTAATCTGTGGAACAATAATTTCAGCCGAATAACACCTTGCAGCATTCTGTTGGAAAATGATAATAACGCGAATTGAAATTTCATGTTCTGCAAATGTTGTAAACAAATCGCACTACCATTGTGTGCGTGAAACGTATTTTCGGCGGCATTGTTAATTGTTACTCGTAATTTTGATTACAAACACATTTACCAAATGCATATAAACATGTGTTCATATATACATACATATATACAACTAAGTAAGCTGCTATTATAAACTCAAGTGATTGGTTTTAAATTCCAATTTTGTATTGAATTCAAATAATCATTATTTTATGGTCATTTTAATTATACAAATTGAAGCACCCATCGACCAAATAAGAAAATTATTTATTTCATAAAAAAAAAAAATAATCAAACGCTTAATATAAGTTACTTCTTGTTGGCGAAATATGGTAGGGGTAAGTGGGTTAAAGTGGGAAGTGGGGTAAAGTGGGAAATGCCCCTTTTCGGGCAAACTAGCAAAGTATAGCTGTCATGCGCTTCTGACATGTACTTGCAATGACCGTAAGCAAATTTTTATGGTATAGCGATGCGTGCATACGTATTTTTGTGATCTCTGGAATCATGTAAAGTTTTTAAGTGATTTTGAAATTTCATTTTGAAATTTTTAAGCATCGATATTTTACTGTTTCTTAATTTTGATAACGCAAAAGGATTCCGTGTAATTCATAGAGTGAAAGAATGAAGCTCACATTTTTTGCAAAATGTGGTATCGGAGTAAAGTGGGAAATTTTTTATGGGGTAAAGTGGGAAATGTTATTTCACGATTGCTAGTCCTCACTTGTCAACGTATTATACTATTTCATGATCCAAATAAGTGTTGTAAATTTATATTGTAAGTAAACACTCCGGAAAAGCTAAGCGAGTTGCAAAAAGCAGCTGAGTAACGTTTAGCAAATAAACGGAAGAAAGAGGGAAACGAATCACAAAAAATAGAGCACCAGAAGCAAAAAAGCACCACCAGCAAAGAAAGCGTCAAAGAAGAAACAAAAAAGTTCTTGCTCAGATGAAGATCGTGATTTTTGCACCATTTGCATGGAACTCATGCCTAAAATCATGACCTGACTTAATACCATCAAATGCAACAAAAAGGATTGTCAACGTCAATTTCACTTGAAATGCGTTAATCTCACTGCAAGCTTCTTTTATTACTATGTAATACTGTGACTCGGACTTTGATGTTTCATCAGAGAACGACGAATGAGCTAATATTTCACAAATTTTTTGAAACACATTTTTTCATATATTTTTTTCCAGCAAAATCATTATTTCTTTTCATATTTACTCCTATGGGTGTGTTCCTTAAACCTTTTTTGACTTACAATAAAGATATTAGAACTTTTTTCCAACATTTGTATTAGTTTTTATGAGTTTTGAAAGTTTCCCACTTTACCCCACGATTTTTAATTTTTGCAATTTTGAGCATCCTCTATCAAAGCGTCGTACTCAACAGAAAATCCATATTTTCGGTTCGTTTCTTCGGCAAAAATATGGCTTATTTAATTTTTTTTATTATAGGAAGTTGAACATGAAAAAATAAGAAGTTTTGTTAATTTTATGGAGCTTAAAAAAAAATTTCCCACTTTACCCCACTTTCCCCTATATACCAAGTACATTCATAGCTTTAATTACGGTTTAGAGGCCTAACATGACGTATGAGCAACCTTCATAAAAAAATCTTTGCTGCTGATAACTTGTAGGCGTTGCCCTTGCCATAAATGAAACATTCCTCATCAAAAAACAAACCATCAATGTCGAAAAGTAACAAAAACATCGAAATAAATTAAATCAAAAGTGGAACGAAATAATGATTTGTAAGAAAACATTAAAGTAAGTCGAAAAACATTGCGATTAACGAAATTTTAGAAAACCATCTACACAGAAAAGGGAAAAACGAAAACGGAAAAAAAAGATACCCAGTGTGCCAAACGGTTCATATCTCCGCTTTTTTATGCGTTACGGATCCGTTACTGATGTCAAGTTAGGTTAGTTTTCAAACATTTCACTTTGGGTCAATCTTTGTCAAGATTTGAGTTGACATCTTCAATTTTTATGAAAATTTGTTAAAAGTTAGCATTTTCCATGCATTTAACTGTGGTAAAATGATTTTCCGAAATAGGAAGTTGGAATGTTTTTGGATTTTCACATATTTGAAAATTCATAGCTCCACAGTTTTTTATCCGATTTTGATAAACTTTCCAGGGTTAGTTAAAAAAAATAAGAGCTTTTGAAAAAAAGTACACTGAAAAAAAATTTTAATTGAAAGTGTGAAAAAAGTTTTTTCTTTTTAAAAGTCAATTTGGGGCTTAAAGCACCCTTTTCATTTTATTTTAAATATTTTTATGCAAACGTAAAATTGTGGTATCTCTTATAGTTTTCAAGTTATGAGTTTTTGGAGATGTTTAATAGGGTAGCCACCATCCGAACGAAATTTTATTGTCGGTGGCCCCTAGTAAAATTTTTCGTAGAATATTTTAACCCATTATAACCAAGTTTTTCAAAAAGGGGCAAAAAGATTCTTAAAAACGGGATAAAATGGGTTAAAATGTTCGAAAAAATTTTTCCTTTCTTGATTTTGCGTTAACTTGCATCATTGTCTTAACCCATTATATTGCGTGCTATGAGCCTTTTTGACCCCTTTCCCAAAAATTTGGTTATAATGGGTTGAAATTTTCTACAAAAAATATTCTATGAAAAATTTCACTAGGGGCCTTCGATAAAAAAAATACCGTTCGGACGGTGGCTACCCTATAGCGCACGTGCACCAACGACTCATGATAAACACAATATTGAACATATCCAAAAACTCATAGCTTGAAAACTATAAAAGATACCACGATTCTGAAGATCGCTAAATAATTATAAAAAAATTTACTTTTAAATAAAAATAAAATAAATGGGAAGCTTCAAGCCTCAAATTGGCTTTAAAAATTAAAAAAGCTTTGTTTTCACCTAAAAAACAATTTTTTTTTGTGTAATTTTTTTTCAAAAGCTAATTTTTTATACATTTCCCCTAACCAACATTGTTCGTCAAAAAAGTGAGAAACGAACAAGCATTGCCACATAGAACGTCCAAAATCTTAATGAAACAGGCAAGATACATCAAGGCAACAGATGGAATAGCGTTAGCGAATACGTACAGATATCTAACGAGATAAATTTATTTGCAAGAATTTTCAAATGTTCTGGTTTTATTTGAATTAAATCATTTCCACCCATGATAAATTTTTTGAAGAAACAAGCGCTTTATCGAACAAAATGCTTAAAATAAATAAGAAGACAGAAAAGAGACACCAATTGTAGCATATAATTTTCAATAACAAAAATTTCGAAGTAAATCAAATCAAGGCTGCCTTCAAATCATCTCAATGCACAAAATCCTTTAACTACATTAGTCAGTGCAAACATAAGGAATACGTATGAAATTCAATGATATAAAGTAAAACTCAAGGAAATCAAAATTTGAGCGTTAACTGCAACAAATCTACTATTTCGCACATGAACACAAAAACAAAAAGTTGAATTCTGAAATACTTATATGCAACACACAAAAACATACACATGCAAGTATGTATGTAGGAGTTTAAGCAGCACCAAAGGATTCAATCAACAGCAGGAACTTACAATAAGAAGCTCGTTGTAAAGTAAGAAAAATCAAAAGAAAAGTGTAAAAATCAAAAACATAAAAATTGCTGTAGAAAATAAAGACATTGCGGCACAGACAAGAAGCTACAACTGCTGTTGCTGCTGCAGTTAAATTTAACAAGCGGCAAAGGTAGCGCAACAATGAAAATCTTACACTGTAAAAAAAAAACTGCATAAAGAGATATTTCACTTGCAAATAAGATACTCGTACTTCAATTAAAAAATAAATTTGATGACTTATATACCTACCCAGTGTACCAAACAGACCCGTAACGAATCAGTAACGAGTTCATATTCTCTTATTTTTTATCCGTTACGGAATCCTTTACGAATCCGTTACTGATTCGTTTGCGGGGGAAATTCCCAAAAAAAGCGAATCGTTTATGGATCCTTTTCGAACCCGTAACGTGATGTACAAATTCAAAACGGTTCGCTTTTAATAATGTTAATGCTGCTTATAAAAAAACAAAATATGTTGAAGCGCTTATTTTTAATCAAAAAAAAAAAAACAAAAAAAAAATACTAAGCAATAAAATAAAAACATCAAAAATGTTTTTTTATCATCATTAACATTAATTAAAGCAAATCCGTTTTGAGTTCGTATTTGAAGTATTTACGGATTCAAAACGGATTTACCCAGGTGGATTTTTGTCCTTTATTTTTCTTCCTTTTTTTTTCTTTTTATTTTTGTTTTAATTGTTAATAAGCACATCAAAACGGTTTTTTTTTTTTTTTAAATATCCAGCATTAACATTTTTAAAAGCGAATCCGTTTTGAAATCGTTTTTGCATACGTTTCGGATTCGAAACGAGTCCGCAATGCGGAATTACCCGGGTTCGAATCCTACTTTTATCCCTTTATGAACTCGTAACGGGTTCGAAACGGATCCTCATCCGTTTTTGTGTACATTGGGTATATACCTTTTCAAAATTTTTTTAAAAACACACACTGTCAAACAAAAGAAAAATATTCGATAACTTTTAAGAGTTTCTCATAAAAAATTATAAATATTACACTAGACAACAGCCAAAATGTAACATTTTGCAAACTATATTTTCCAAACTAATTTGAGGTCGATGGGTCCGAAAATCGAATTAATTTTTTTTTCTAAGGGGCCGTTCTCGAGATATTCGAAAATTTAGATTTTTGAGGTTATACCTTCATTTTTTAGAATTTAATTCGAGAAACAAAATTTTAATTGAAATTATTTTACACCATTTTTTAATTTTTAAAATTTTTATAAAAAGTTTATTTCATCTAAATTTTGAATTATTTTTAATCCCACCAAAAAAGTTATAAATTTTCGCTCAATATTTACGAAGAAATCGCAATTTGAAAAAAGACGAACATAAAAATTCACATGCTTATAACTTTGAAAAAATTTAAAATGTTTTAAAAAAAAAAGTAGAAGGTAATAATTCTGATCAAAAACTCTTCAAAAACCACCAAAAAATGTTTTAGTGAGCAAGTTAGTTTTTACTGTGTCTGTTTCAAAAAATTTAAGTCATTACAAATAGACTGCACTACGATTTGTTCAAAATCAATTACAAAAGGTTTTCTTTATATGAAATACAAATTTTATAAAGAAGCGTTTGAAGGTACTGCTGCCTGATGTACTAAAGAGTTTGACATACATAAGTATACCTCCGAGCATTTTGATCCGAGTTCGAATCACACTGCGGGTGAAACTATTTTTATTAATTTTTTATCGGCTATATTGATTTATTTTCGGTCACTAAGATTCTTTGTTTAATTAATTGAAATTTTTAACTGGATCTCTCCACGCTGCATAAGTTATTAGACCGATGCATTATCGTTTGATCTATCTCACTACCAAAAACTAATTAATCAGTAGCGTTATAATAACACAATCAATGCAAAATTGGGCCACTTTTGGTACATATGATTGACTTTGCATTAAATTTAGACTATTTTTGTTACATTTGCTAATTTTAGTGAATTTTTTTTCTAATTTTGGGCTTTGTGTATTTTGGACTACTAAACCAAACATGAGACTATTGAGACAATTGCTTTCGTCGGCTTATGTAAAAATTATTGAATGGATATATTTTTTTCCATGTAATATGTTCGAACTATCACGCGATATAGATATGTATATAGCATATCTGAGTTACTACTTATATTGCAACCAGTCAGCGAACATGTAGACAAATAGCGCGCTAAAGTTAAAAACTGCCAATGGCACAGCCGGTGGGATAATTTCTTAAAAGTGGTTTTGCTTGTTGCTTTTGCTCTTTAGCATCTCTTACCAATCACTCATACCACTTAAACTTTCACACCACCATCTTCAACACCATTGGCTTTTTGTGCTTTTTCCCAATATACACTACGTACTTGGGTATCTTTTGAAAATTCCATAGCAATGATAAAAACACCATAATGCCAATAAAATCCCTGCACTACACCTGTAGAAGTGAGTTTATATACATACATACAAATATAAGTATGTGCGTGTGTTTGCGTGTGTGCATGTCTGTGCCATTGATTGTGCACTTACATATGTGCAAATTGTAGACATTCAGAATTTTACAACTTGTTTCTGCCACTTCCGTTTACGTGTGCGCGTCTATTTAAGCGAAAAGGAAATAAGATATCAAATAAACCAAATTATTATCATCTATAATAGAGAACATTCTACTTTTATCCATACTTTTTTACTACCTACCTAAAGTTTTCTTTCTTTAACGCAGTGTCCTTTGATGCAGGCGCACCAGCGAGCACCAAACTTATATCGTTTCAATAAAGTGCACTTGATGACATTGTGCATTGTTGTAGGTATGTGTGGGAAATTATGTCGTATTGCTGGAATAAAGCATTAATTTCATTTATAATTTTAAAGGATATTTTGCTTTAAAATATTTACAGTTTTGACTTTATGGCTAAAAAAGAACAAACTAATAGCTTCTTCAAAATAACTAGTATGCAGTTAAATAAGTAAAATATTAAGATTCTAAACTACAGATAGTACGATTTATCATTAAAAGTAAAGACAGATTTTTTTTGGAGGTACTCAAAACGTACGAATGTGCCTCATAATTATCTGAATAAAACGGTTTTACGTAAAAGTCACTGATTTTCACCCCGAAAGTATGCAATTTTTCCCAAATATTTATGGAATTTTTTTTTTTTTTTGCAGCAAACTTTCATATCGTTGGCTTAAAGAGAAAAGGTGCTATTTCCATTTAAATGCAAAAGTAATGTCATGTACATAATAATCGGTTATTTAACAAAACATGGTTTTTTCTATTCTACATTCTCAGGTAAACTTTTCTTGAGAACAAAACCCAATTTTATTAATTTTTAACAAAATGCCAGCCAATTAATTTTATGACATTACTTTTACCAAAAATTGAACTTAGTGCCTTTTCTGTTTAAGCCGACGATATCAAAATGTTCATGTTGTTATATATTCAGGTATAAGTTTTTCATATTCGACGCATTTGATACATTTTTCAAAACAATATGGAAAAATATATCAGTATGGAAAAATTTTATAAAAATCGAACTAAAACTGTGGAATGCCATTCCGTTATTGCGGTGAAAGTATTTTTAGCGGAACTAGTTCTGAAATAACTTCACATGTTATGTGACTTGCACATTTTTAATCTACCAAGAATTTTCTCTTCTTATACGAGCTAAAATTGTATGTTTGTTTTTTTTTTTTTTGTTTTTTTTTTTTTTTGTTTTTTTTTTGTTTGTAGGTACTTATTGCTGTGCCAATATTTTTTCTCGAAAACGGCTACAGCTATATTAATGAAACTTGGAATAATGTTAGATACTAGCATACAATGAAGAATAAGCTAGGTTTGAACTTTGTAAATGCTCACCAGAGTGCGTGGCGCTGCCCTAAATTTTAAATTTGATTTAGTCATAACTCGCAAATGATACAAGATATTTGGATCAAATTTGGCGGCTTGATAATAACTTATACCAATCAAAAAGTGGACGGAATCGAAGAAGTGCCATGCCCACGTTTTAGCTCTTGAAAATTTTGATTCAATATTATTCGAAAACGACTCCAACAATTTTAATGAAAATTTAGGAGATTTTACCTCTCCAAACAGGAATTAATATGCAATACACTGTTATATTGGGAAAACTCGTTGAAGGGCGTACCACCGCCCACATAAATATGAAACGGTATTAAATGAAAATTAATAAAGCAAACATTCTGAAATTAACTGTGAAGAGCCTATTTGCTATAGAACATCTTTGATCTGAAGGTGGGCGAAATATCGCCGTTGCGCGTGGAACCTCCCATACAAGCAAAATACGTTAAATTGTAGCTAGCGTAGCATGTCTCAAAACCAGAGTGTGTTACCAACTAACAATTTGGCAATTTTTCACAACAGACGGCGCTAGTGAGCCTTATGAGTTATGCATAATGGCGATCCTGCTCAGAGAGTTTACTCGTGGCCTATAGCACAATCGCTTAAGCACCGCGTTCTCTTTCATTAGAAAACCGGAGTCACGGGTTCGAGTACGGTTTCTGGCAAGATTTAACTAAAACTGATCTGATGAGGCTATATACATGTTTATATATGAAAATATATAAATATGTATGTGGAAGTAGCCGAAACATATGTAATCAATTTCCATGTTAACACTTGCTTTCGTCTGTTGTTGAAAAATTGCAAAAATGACTGTTTAATTAGTTCAATATAAAATTATCACGTTAAATGCTATTTCTCGCAAGTGTTACAGGATGTTTTAATGAAATTAGGTACGTAGGCACTGCTTATTAATGTCTTGCAATAACCGAAAAGTGGGCGGTATTGAAGAAGTACCACGCCACCTTTTTAACCATTGAAAACTTTGATTCAATATTACTCGAAAACTACTCCAACTATTTTAATGAAAATTTAATAGATTGTACCCCTGAAAACAAGTTTAAATATGCAATATGCCGTCATAAAAATTTTGTGGAAAGGCGTGGGACTACCCACAAAAATTTAATACGCTATAAACAGAAAACTACAAAAGCAATCTTTCTGAACTTAACTGTAGGGAGTCTACCTACAAACTGAAAGTAGGCAAAATTCACCGGTGCGCGTGGAACCTCCCAAACAAGTAAAACACATTAAATACTATTTCTCGCAAATGGTACGACATATTTTAATGAAATTTGGTGTGCGGATCTGGATCATGAGCATCTAAAGCATAACGAAAAGTAGGCTTTGTTCAATAATTGTCACGCCCACCATTTATCAAAATAAAAATTTTGGTTAATAATTCAGGCTAATACTACAAAAAAAAAGGAATGAAATTTTTAAAGCAGTCTTATGCACTTTTTGACGCTGAATCCGCCTTCATCAGCAGAACTGTCATTATACCTGCAGGATTTTTAAATATCCTTGCTTGAAATTGAAGAAAACGCTAGGTTCAGTCTTACAGCGTAGCTACAAGAAAAGGTGAAATTCTTTTTGATTAATAGCATCGAATAGCCACACTTTTCTTTATCAAAATATCCTTCGAGATTTTTCCTATAGGACTCTTATTTTCCGAGTTATGATCGTTTGAAAATAAAATATTTCAGCCCCCATACAAAAGACGAAATATTTTGGGTGCGTGGCATATTCCATTTATTTATTTTAGGGCATTCTATTTCACCAAAGAAATTATGAGTTTTTGATATTTTTCTATACCATTCGATACTTTCCGAGTTTTTTCTTATTAGTATTCTCATCGGTTATTTTATCAATTTGAAAGCATGACCCTAAGAGGTGAAAAGGTACGAATTTCATAACAAAAAATAGCTATTATATTACTTATATTTTAAAGCTTCACGTTAAACTTAATTTCATCCAAGCCAAAACCAAATTGGTAAATAGCAAGTTAAATAGTTGATTTATATTAAAGTTGGACTAAACTAAAAAGACAAGAGTTGAGTATAAAGGTCAAAAATATATAAACTCTAAGATAGTCAAACTTTAACGGGTAAGCTGCAAATCTTTTCACTGAATTGCGATAAGCGACCTCTAAATTAGCTTCAAAAAAATTTATAAAAATCTCAGCTCGCTTTTTCTACATCCTCTTTCAGATTTTTAGGCTTAGTCGTCGAATTTCCAAAAATGTTTTTTTTTTGCAACAGTCTACTGTGTATCTTATTATTTTACGTTCCTGTAAAAATGTATCGGGTTGAAAATATTTACTAAGAAAAATTTGTTTAGAATCAGCTTCACAAACTTTTCACAAGTGATTTTTGTTATTCTGATTACTAGCATTAGAAGTGCGCCTGCCAAAAATCCATTTTCAACGTCCACCCTAATGAATATATGCAGAACAATATAAAATGAAAAAACTATCTTAAAATAATAATGACATGTTTCTTTACAATCTAATTTATGCATATTTCTAGCTCATACTCGTAAGTGTTCGTAGGTGTAAAGTTCATTGGCATCAATTGGTGCTTTAAGACTTTCGGCTGAGCTACCGCCAAAGAAAACAATTTAACCCTTAGTTAATTACTGTGACCCAAATTAGCACTAACGAAGGCTTGTTATCTACTGTGGAGGTTGCTGGTGCAAAGTGTTTTAGAAACATACACACACATACATAAAAATTTGTATGCAGTCGTATACATACATAGACGAGTATGTATCTATGTATACTAACTCACAACGTCGTAATGCTCATCTAAAAGCACCTATCGGCTTAAGGTGAATTTTCCGCAGACTTGCACTTGAGAAATTTCTTCTTTATTTTTAGTCTCGGTCGCAGGAATTTTAATCATTTTGCATTAGTTAAATTCATATCAAGATAAGGGAAAAAAATATTTTAGACATGCAATCAATGGAAGAATGTTGAAAGATGTTGGAGTGAAAAATTTAAGATTTAATAACTGGTGAGTCAAAAATAATTTCATAGTATTTATAAATGTGGCCATAATGTGCATTAACTCAGGATGTGGTCATTTCATCGGCAGGTGTAATTTTTTCAACTTACTTTCATTAGTTTTACGCTTTCATTTCTAACAAAATGCCCGCTAATTAATTCACATTATGATAATTTTGCTTCACCTGTTTTATCATTGAGATACTTGTATATGTTTCTGTGTACTCTTTTGCACTTTTTTATACTCTTCGCCCGGGGTATATTTACTTTGTCCTTCCGTTTGTAACGCACAGAAGGAGACTTAGCTGGTATGGAAAAGTATGTATGTAGGTATATAATCTAGATCGGCGTCATCCGTCTGGCTGGATAGCTGTAGAAATCATATTAATATTTATGAGAAGCAAGATAGTTCGATGATATTTAAACACTGCACTATAGGTCAAAAGGCACACTTTTTTGGCCAAAACTCATAACGTCCATACGATCACGGATACCGACTGCAAATGTAGTTCTTATGTTGACGCTAGACTAAAAGAACAATTCCAAAAAAAATCTGAACCCGTCAAAAATGGCACGTAATAAATTCTCTAAATAAATAACACATACCAGCAAGGTTTTGTTTTTAAGCATTTCCGAAGTAACTCCATGCGTTAAATCCGAACCCGAGGTCAGAATTGACCTACCACTAAAGGATTTGGAGATATTTGAGGTCAAAATCTTGAAAAATGGCTATTTTTGCGGTTCGATGCAAACTGTACAAAATTTTCATTATTTTTTTTACCAAATGTATAACGTAGTTCTGTTATGTTTCTTGAAAATGAGCTCATAAAAAATGTCATGCAATACTTCCTTTAAAAGTTATGGCTTCGAATGTAAAAGTCGTGCTCAGTAATGAATTATGCAAAAAAAAAAAAAATTTGTGCAGTCTACAACTAACCTCAAAAGTAACAAAAGTACTTATTTTTCTTATATTGGCCTCAAATATCTCTATTTTTAAAAAAACCGAATACAAAAACTAGTAAGGGTGTAAATTTTGGCCTGGCCAAAAAATAAATACCCTACACTGCAGTATTTTGAAAAGTTTGCTTATATGGGAGGTGCCACGCCCTCTTGTCCGAGTACACCCAGTTTTTGTTCAGAGCTTGCATTTATAGTTTTTAGTGTCAGAGTGAAATTTAGTTGGATTATCTCAAAAAACTCTTTCAGTATAGCATTTTGAATCTTTTGCTTATATGGGAGGTGCCACGCCCCCTTGTCTGATTTCACCCAATTTTTCCTGAGAGCTTTCATTTATAATTCTTAGTGTCTGAGTCAAATTTGGTTCGAATATCTCAAAAAACGCTTTCAGTATAGCGTTTTGAAGCTTTTGCTTATATGGGAGGTGCCACGCCCTCTTGTCCGAATTCGCTCAAATTTTTATCAGAGCTTGCGCTTATAATTCGTAGTACTTATATGTATTGTGGTTGCATTGTCGTGAAAAATACTCCAAAAATTGCATTTTGAATATAATTTTTGTATGGGCGGTAGGCGTGTCGGTTGACCGATTTTGCTCATTTTCAATCCCCCAAGCTAACTTTGACGACGGAGGCAGCGTACCAAATTTCATTGAATTATCTTGCTCAGTTTTTCCAAAAAGTGTATTTCAACACACAGCCAGCCACCCAGCCAGCCAGCCAGCCAGCCAGCCAGCCAGCCAGCCAGCCAGCCAGCCAGCCAGCCAGCCAGCCAGCCAGCCAGCCAGCCAGCCAGCCAGCCAGCCAGCCAGCCAGCCATCCAGCCATCCAGCCAGCCAGCCAGCCAGCCAGCCAGCCAGACAGACGGACATGGCTATATCGACTCAGGAGGTGACGCTGATCAAGAATATATATACTTTTCTATACCTGCCACGCCTCCTTCTCTGCGTTACAAACGGAAGGACAAAGTGAATATACCCTGGGTGTAGGGTATAATTATGCGCACATTTACCCAAGTTACTTGTTCTTGTAGTATCTTCAGTATTTTCTAATAAGAAATTGAAAAACAGCTTTTTCTTTTTCTTTTTCGTCTATCTTTTGCAACCAGACTTCGAATAAATCGGAATTGCGGAAAAAAGTTACCTGACAAAAAAATTCATTAGAAAAAAAACGGGCAAAATCGGGCGTCTATATTTCTAAATAACATTAACAATAGCAGCGTCTTACTAGTTTTGGGTTTCTTAGGACTAACAAATTCCAACAAAATTTTAAAAGCTTACACGAAGTTCAAAATTTAAAAAAATACTAAAAGTCGGGGGTTTAATTTGAATTTTAAATTTTTCCACAGAAAACTGAAATATATTAAAATTTTTTGAACTACATTGCATTATACATAACATCATCAATTTTTTAAATTTTTATTTTAGAAAAAAAACAAATTATTTTAATTACTTTTTATTGATCGAAAAAAAGAGCTAAAATCACGACTTTTTTTTTGTTATCTCAGTAAAATACAAATGCATCAACTTTGACACATGAAAACAAAAAACATTTTTGCTTGTATTGAAGTATTCTTCGTTACACTGCATCAACAAAAACTCAATAGCAACACTTGTAAAAATTGAATTTTGGCCAAAAAAGTGTGCCTTTTGACCTCTAGTGCACTGCTTTTATCTTAAAAATAGTTTGTGGGAATGAAAATGAACGAAATCGATCAACGGACACGCTTACCGCCTATACAAAAGAATCATTTGAAATGCTTTATAAAAAACAGTATTTACAAAATACACACTAATACTAGAAACAGTAAGGGCAAATTGTGAACAAAAACTCGAAGGACTCGAACTAAATGGCGTGGCACCACCCAAACTAGCAAATTTTTTAAAATACTTGATTTTACGGAAAATATGCTTTTATGCTTTTTTGTAGAGCAGTTTCAGACATATATTTTGGTAAGAGTAGAGCGTTCATGTCCATTTTTGAGTGGAGTCTTTTTTTGTCTAACCGACCAAGACTCGACTTGACATCTCCGATTTGTATGAAAATTGGTGGAATGTTAGTATTTGACACACATATAACTGTGGTAAAATAATTTTCCGAAATTCCTAAAATTTCAAAGATGGCGGCCACACGAAGTTCGATACAACCTGTGGATACTCACACATTTGAAAAATTCATAGCTCGGCTTTTTATTAGATTTTGATGAAATTTTCAGGATTTCTGTAGAAAAGTATGTGCTTTTGAAAAAAAAAATTACACTGAAAAAAAACATTAATTTTTGGTGGATAAAAACCTTTTTTCTTTTTCAAAGCCAGTTTTAGGACCTAGTGCACCAATTTCAAAGTGAAATGTTCCACATTAATTTTAAGTTTTAACTGCTATAAATTTTGTGTTCCTTATCCAATCTTAAAAGCTCAAAAGGCATTTAAAAGATTAATATCAATCTTCTTAATTGTATAAAAAACCTCTAAATGTATCACCCGATGCTAACTTTTACTCTGGGAGTAGAGCTAAAAGAGGGCGGACCACGCCCATTTTATAAAATTTTCTTTGTTTTAACAAAAAGCATCACTGTTTAAAATTTTATCAAAACGGATAACGTTTACAAGTATGGCCGCTCTAGATATGGGCACGCGACACTGTGTGACAATATCTACTCTAAGCTTTTTACTCTCCAAATTCTGACGTGATGGAGCAATTCTGAACATCATGCAAACAAAATTCTATTTTTAAAACTGTAAACTTTGCATATCAAGTAAATTCTCCAGCTTATAAAATTCATCTCATAAAATAGAATTAAAAATAAAGATTTTTGTTGTATTTTAGCTAGATTTATTTAAGTTCATAAATGAAAGAAGTTCTTAAAATATTAATACTATCAAATTGTTGCACAACATCACCTCAGTGCAATGTTATGTTACCGAAGCTGCATCCATTCACATCAGGGCTCATATTGGACAGAAAATTAAACGAAATTCGTCAAAGTAATTTCCGAGTTTATTGTAGCAAAAATCTTGTTGTAATTAAAATTGTTATTGAAACTTATTGGATTATTTTTTCGTCAGTATAAAATACAGAAGTTAGCAAGGAGGTGTTTTAGCATGGAAATCAAAAACCAAAAAAATGGCAACAAATTGAAATTTAGCTTAAAACATCAATTGGTGGTTGCAAGCACATTTTTGAATACATGCAGTGTTACCATTTGCTACACTTAACTTTCGTTGACCACTGTATCACAATCGCATCTTAGATGCATTGAATAGAAGAGGAGCTTCACTCAAAATTTGTAACCTCTTTTTGGCTCAATAGGAGGGTTTCAAATATAGCGACTGCCATCACAGGAAGCTTTCAGAAAGCGATGATGCATTCTGCTGAACTCGTATATTTATGTATTTAATTTATGTTATTTAGAATTTTTTTCATGGAAAATGAAGGTCTGGCAACACAAAGTATAAGAGCTGTATTTCTAATATCTAAGGACCCAGTAGGAATTTTTGTATGTACGGCGTTGAATAGAATGAAAGCTAGCTCAAAGAGTTTTTTCCATCAAATGCTACCAACACATCTCACAAAGTGGTTTTAGTTGATATATTAATCGCTGTATATAGTAAAAATAAATATTTCTGAAGCTAGATGCACTTAAAACTGAGTTTTCCCTACCTTTAAGTTAAATTATTTATTTTTAACTGTTAGACTTAAAATGCCATAACTTCGTTTATATTTAAAATATTTAGGCCATTATAGTGCCATTCCGTTCGAAAGTAAAGTGACTCACAGTACCAATCGAATACTTAGCAAGTTTATGAAAACGTGGGAAATTCGTTGCTTTGATTCGTTCAAATGCTTTTACGAGTATATTCAAATGCAATATCGAACTATGGGCCCAAACAAAAACCATATATTTTATTTCATCCAAGATCAAAAAAGATAGATAATTATTTTTAAAACTAGTTATAAGTACAACCTTCTCTTGACTTTATGACCGCTTTTATTCGCCATGGCATACTGCGAATAATCCAATCGCTTTCGCATCCATTTTCCCTGGGAGAGGCAGCTCCAGTTTACACTTTGTCAAAATTCCTTGGAGAACTATAATAGTGCACCACTTTTCAATTAAGATATTGAAGTGGACAATCTTATGGTTGAATGCTGTGAACTCTAAACCAATTTTTGGCAATTTTTGGTTGAAAGATAAGGTCCATAACTGATTTATCCTTTGTCCGAACAATTGCAAGGAAATCATTTGTTCAATTAGAGCTGTCCAAGAACCCAATTCTGTTACTATGAGAACTTCCTCCACGTCAAATGTGACCATTAGCGCACAAACAGTTTGTACATTCCTAAGAAAAGGGGGTGCAAGACGCCGCGGCACGCCGTATGTAAGTCAAAAAGTTTTGCTGATCAACGGACGTAAAAAGCTTAGGGTTGAGTTGATTCTTCAGACAAGACATGAAAGATCAGGATATGGTCGGGCGGACATGAGTGTTTATGGGATACTTTAAGACTGCATATGATGAGTGAAACTGCTAATTATGGTGGGAGAATGTGGAGTTACATGGTGACTCGGGGGTTAAGTTTTGTGTATTAATTTCGGGAAGAATGAAAGCTTTGGGTTACATTGATATTTAAAATAATAATCTTGAGCCACATTTCTATAGAAAATTTTCTGAGCTACAAAATTGTGGACCAGCATTTTTTTGTTGATGTAACTCTTATCGAGATATTTATTTGCAATAAACTGATTTTTTCGACCATTTGAATCCGATATCTCAGTAAGGCACTATCTCTCAAGATTTGATTAGAATAAAGGTTCATATCTACTATTGGAGGAACACTCACAAAAAAAAAAATCAGCTTTGATACCATGAGGAAGTTTAGCCGAGCGCTGGCTCTTAGTCTAAAGAATGAATATTGAAAAATTAATTTTACTTAGCTTGCAATGCCCGATTTTGCTTAAACCAAATTTTTTATCAAGTTTTTTATTTTAACAATGAATATTTAATCAAGAAGTTTTGCTGGTAGCTGGTTGCGATGATATAAGTATTGGAATCTACAAATATAAACTTTGTGAATACTGATATAAGGGTGTCGATTTGAAGATATTTTAACAAGCTATAAAACCAGTGCTTTTTAATCTATGATCTATTTTTTAAGCTATAATAATTTTTCAAAAATTTGAAAAATTTTGTGGAAAGACCATTATATTTTAATACATATCTAAACAAGCATGATTTATTTTCATTTTAATTTCATCTATTTGATACAAATTATTAGCATATAACAATATAAGTTTCTTTTGAATCCAAAAGATTTAAATTGAGAGAACAAATTAAGTTTTGATCTTACATTTTACATAAGATCACAATTTTGTTTCATTTGATATACCATTTAATGTATTTTTTCGCGTCCAATATAAACATTCTGTTCGCACCCAGTCTTACCTTCAAATTTCTTGAGAGTTTTTTTCGTGCGGATTCGCATCCGGTGTAACCGTGGCCCAAAAAAAGTTTTTATTGTTATTTTTAGGCACAAGGATTTTCTTTAATACTCACGTAATACGTTTAAAGACCAAACCAATGACTGCCGTAGCATCATATGATTTCTTTCCAGCTGGGTTAGTGTTAATGCTCTCAGCAATTTCTATGTCTGCTTTCATTGTGGCATCATTTTAGTAGCATACAGCAGACAGGAGGCTTAAAATTATGCAAATTCATTTGGTTTAAGGAGTTCTTCATAACTTAGCTACGGTAATGAAAAATAAAAAAAAAAATACAAAATGAAATTCTTGTAGTTTGGTACATGACGACAACCAAGTAAAATGCAAAGGAAAATACATAGAAATAAAAAAGAAGAAGAAGAAATAAAACTGTTTTAACTTAATTTCCCAAAGGTGATTATGAAAAATTAATAACATAAAAATGTGTCGCCTTCGTTGGTCAGTTACGGCCGGTCGGTCGCATGTGTTAAGGAGCACTTGCGCGCACACATTTACACACTCACACACACACAGGCACACATTTAAACAACACAAAACAAATAAACGGAAAAAATTGTAGCTATTTCCGCTTCGCTAAATTTGTTTCCACTACTGCACTACATTCCCTATACCCATTCAAAATATTATTTAATTTTCTATGGTTTTGTCGTAACCAAACCCGTTGGTGATAGGTCCTTTGAGAAATGTAGCACAGCTGTGAACTAAGGGATTTGAAATTTGTTACCAAGTTAAGGAGTATCCGTATAGGATGTTAAAAATTTCAACCAAATATTAGCTTTGATTTATTTTCGGGCAAAGTACCTAATGAAATATGAAATTAAAAAAGTAATCATATATTGTTATTTTTAAAGAAAATGTTTTCCATACTACTGACAAAACACAAGATGAAAAAAAATTAAGCATATCAATTTTATTGGAAAATGTTTACTTTAAGCTTCAAGGCTTTTCTTACAACCTATATATGCTCACTTTTTTTTGGTGGTTAAAGATTGCCTTCTATTTATGTCAGAAGTAATATCACAATGGAAATGTGCCATAATTTTTCTAAATATCATTAAAAAATGTTGTGCTTTGTTTTTCGTATTGTGAACTGATAGAGAATTAGTAGACAATAAGGCAACCAATTGTTTTGCGAACAATAATTCCAAATACGTACAACGAGCACAGATTTGCATTTACCCAGAAGATGATTATTTGACCCATATCATGTTATATGTGATGCTCCACAAGAAAAGGGATCTTATCTTTACAAGATCCAAAATGATCCATCAAATATTCTCTCAAATGAACCAAATGGTTTATGTTGCTACTGAGCTTATGCATATAATACTAGCAATTTTCACCAGTTCGTCTCTACAGAGTAACCTTTTTTCAAAACGCACGCTTTCGGGACGATAAAAGTGTTATTTTATCGGGTCAGAAAAATAATTTTCCTTCCGGGAAAATATACCAGGTAAGTGTTTTCTGAAACGAAATATCCTGCCAAAGAAAAGAAGTATTTGGTTTTCGAAAAAAATGTTGGGCTTCACCGAGTTATCGAAGTTGACCTTTAAAACGACCATTGGGGTAATGTCGTGCACATTCACTTACACAAACACAATTTCTCGCTACACAAATTTTGTTACACATGGATATAACCAATGAAATTATTTTTCGATCCGATGCTTACTCGTTGCATTCGTTTAAGATGTACGGCTTTGCGAGCATGTCAAAGTTGAGTGCACGACATTGCCCCGTTCTACTCTACACAACATATTATGTACTTCACACTTGTATAATAATGAATAAACACATGATAATGCTTAATCTCCTCTAATAGAACCACTACCTATCATTTCTCACACATTTTGGAACCTTAACTATACTCGGAAAAAAAAGGACGACATTACCCCACAAATTTTGAGGGGGGTAATGTCGTGCACATTTTTTTTTTTCTTCACTTACACAAACACAATTTCTCGCTACACAAATGTTGTTACACATGGATATAACCAACGAAATTATCTTTCGATCGGATGCTTACTCGTCGCATTCGCTTTAGATGTACGGCTTTACGAGCATGTCAAAGTTGAGTGCACGACATTGCCCCGTTCTACTCTATTGTTATTTTTAAAGTAAATTTTTTTCATACTACTGACGAAACACAAGATGAAAAAAAATTAAGCATATCAATTTTATTGGAAAATGTTTACTTTAAGCTTCAAGGCTTTTCTTACAACCTATATATGCTCACTTTTTTTTGGTGGTTAAAGATTGCCTTCTATTTATGTCAGAAGTAATTATTTGACCCATATCATGTTATATG
Source organism: Calliopum simillimum (assembly GCA_951812925.1). Lineage (NCBI taxonomy): Eukaryota > Metazoa > Arthropoda > Insecta > Diptera > Lauxaniidae > Calliopum > Calliopum simillimum. Next base: position 141,954,259 of record OX638368.1, read on the forward strand.
TGATGCTCCACAAGAAATGGACCAAATGGTTTATGTTGCTTATTTACATCAAGACGAAACTTTTAATGCCCTGGGAACGAAACCTTAACAACAAAGTTTAATCTTAATTGCCTTGCAAAAATGCTTCGGATTCGATGGTGTATGGTGTATGGTTGACTTTTTGTTTCTGGAAAAGTGTACAAACCTATGTTCGGCAAAAAGAGTTAAACATTTTTTTTAAAATAGTTTTAATGGATTAATCGAAATACTTTTTTTGAAAAAAGTTTAATGATTTTTTGCGAGCGTTAATTTTCTAACATGAAGGTGGTATATTTGCATGGTAGAGCATGAGATCTGATAGGTCAGTACTAATAATTGCATAATTTTTCTTTCTTTTTTTCATTCCGAGAAAAACCAATGGAGTACTTTTGATTCTACTGAGGGCCCATTTTGTGTAAAAAAAACAAGGTTTTTCGTCACAACTTTTTTTTCATTACAAAATGAGTACCCAAGGATGCTTTAGAAATAAAGACTAAGTTCTTACAAAAATTTTGACGTTTTAAAACTATAAATTTTTTTGTTTTGATTTTCTTATGTTTTTCAATTATGCGGTGGAAAAGCGACTTTTTACCCAAAAGCAAAGCATATTACGAAAAAAATGTATTGTATAAGAAAAAAAATTTTTGGAATTGTCGAAAGAATACGTGTGAATTTCAGAATTTTTTGAGATATCTTATAATTTTTCAAAAATTGATTAAAAAAAAAGATAAAAAAATTTCCAAAAATTCTGAAAAAAATCACACTCATTTTTTGGAAGATTCTAAGCATTTTAACCCTTTCGTACCGGTTGGGACAATATATCCCAAAAATTTTTCAATAAATATTGTACATAACTCAGTTAACTTAAATTGAATGAATAAATAAAATTAATGCAATTTTTATAATCACTCCAAGGACATTATATCCCAAAAATTCAAATCAAAAACATCTCTTAGGAGTATAGACCGGAAGCGCCCCTGGCGTTGAAAATTTCAGTTTAGAGATGGTTTAACATTTTACTTTAATTAAGTTTCTAAGGTTAACTTATCACAAATATTGTGAACCCCACAGTTTTTTTTCGGGTCGAAAGGGTTAAGACTTTTTTTCGTGGATGGCTTGGTTTTGAATAAAACTAGCATTACAGACGATCGTGATCTTAACAGCTGAAAATTCTTAACGTGCTTTTATTTAAAGTATTTAAAAAATATTTAAATACGGTTTGAAAAAAAATGCAAAACTAAGTATTTTTAAATTTTGGTAAATTTTTGCAAAAAAAATTGTATTTTACCCTAAATAAGTCCCTAAGTCCATTTTATGGCAATTACTTGCATTTTACCAGTTGCACTTGTTTACTTTTGTTTCTTGTGTTCTTTTTATGGAAAAATACTAAAAATTTTTTTTAAATACAGGGTGGCTGATGAATATTACTATATAAAGAAAGTTAAATAATTTTTTTAAATTCATTTAGTTAATGTTTTCTTGTTTTATTTGAAAGATAATACATTTTTATTTAGTTTAATTAAGTAGTTTTAAAAATTATAGAGTTAAAATGGCCTCCACTCTCGCATGTGCGCATCTTAGTAAAAAGTTGTTCATAACTGTGTGAAGAGTTGCAGCAGGAATCGCCGCAATTATTGTTCGAATGGATTGCTTTAAGTCGTTCAAATTTGCTGGTTTTGTTTTATAAACTTCCTGTTTGCAATAACTCCATAAGAAAAAATCAGGTGCAGTAAGGTTAGGAGACCTGGGTGGCCAACGGAATGGGGAGTTTCTGGAAATCAGCTTATTTGAAAATTTTCGCTGTAATTCTGTCATAACAGGCCGGGCAATGTGAGGAGTTGCACCATCTTGTTGAAACCACTCAGAGTTGAGAGAGATTCTCTTTCGGCGTAATTCTGGGTAAAAAAATTCTTTTAACATTTTTAAGTAACGGTCTGCAGTGACCATAACAGTAGCACCGTTCTCTTTAAAAAAGTAAGGCCCGACAATGCATTTTGATGAAACTGCACAGCACACTGTGACGCGTAGTGGATGCAATTCTATCTCATGGAGTATTTGGGGATTATAATCACTCCATATCCGATAATTTTGTTTGTTAACATTGCCATTTAGGTCAAAATGAGCCTCGTCAGACATAAAAATACACCATAAGACGTTTTCGTCCTCTTCCACCTTTTGAAGGATCATTCTGGCAAAATTCCAAGCGACTTGGCAAGTCTACTGTATTCAGTTTATTTGTCATTTGAATTTTGTATGGAAACAAGTTCAAATCTTTGTGCATAATTGTCTGCAGTGACTGTCTGCTGATACTGATTTGGGCAGATAAGCTCCTTGTCGAAATTCTGGGATTGGCTTGTATGGCAGTAACTACAGCAGCGATAGTTACCTGCGTCCGAACTGAAGCATTTCGATAATAAGGCCTTCTTACAACTGTCCCGTGCTCGGCAAAATTGTTTACGAGCCTCATTATAGCCCATCTGCTCGGAGGAGTGACTCCAATGCGTGATAACGGCGGACAATCCAAATCCTTGTCTCAGTGTCCCAATCCTCCATTTTCGATATATCTACATAAAGATTAATCTGTAAAATAAAAAAAAAAATGAAAAAGATTAATTGGTTAAAAACAAAGTTATAAAATTTTTTTTTGGTAGCAGCTTTCATCAGCCACCCTGTACTTTAAATAAAAGCTCAATTTCTAAGCTTTAAATTGGTGTATTATACATAATGGGATTAAGTCGTTAATTAAGAATTTTCAGCTGTTAAGCTCACGATTGTCAGCAAACGATAATTTCCAAAATTTTTATTCATCCTTTCCCTATTGATTGGGGCAATACAATTTTTTTGAAAAATGGGACCAAAACTCCTAGGAAGGGCCCTAAACACACCTGACAGTTCAACAAAAATGGCCCTAAAAATTATGAAAGGTATTAGGAACTTTTTCAGCCTGCCTGTCCACTCATCTGATATAGAAATTCATTGTGAGTAAATCTTTGATCAAATTTCAAATCGAACAATTTGGCACTTGACTCCAGCTCAGCCATTTTGACCGGAAGTCCTTCTTTAATAAAAAAAAAAAAAAATCGTCTGTTTAGATACGCCACTGACTTCGTTAAATTTTACATTGAATGAGATCAAGCCAATTTTTTCAAATGCTTTTTCTACTCCTGTAATTATAAAATCAATGGCAAAATGCACAACAAAAAATTAACAAAATTAGTACGCAGTCAGCGTTGATTTTTTCTATTTTAAAATACACTACTATTAAGGCAGAATCATGGTCGCGAATACTAAAGGGACTTGAATAAATTGTTCAAATTGTTTGCATACCACATTGGGGACTAATTAGCCAAACTCCCACTATTTAATTTGTACAGTAGGTGCTACATACTTCCCACTTGTGCCTTGTGTTTTTCTTTTTTACCACACACATACAATACACTTACAATTCTGTATACAATACAAATTAAGTCGCGTCAAAAATGCACAACAAAAATATGAGTAAAACGTGATAGGAATTTTAAAAACAAAGTAGTAAGTAGGTGGGTACTATTGTATCATGCATCCTACTCCTATTTGCATTAAAAAGTTTTCGATACGGTTTAATAACGGTCAACAACCGTTTAAAGTAACAGTTGGTTAAGTTGCTTGTTCCACTGTAAAATTACATAAGACACGTTACTTGCATGTTAAGTGAAGGCGAGCAGTAGGAGTGTAATTTTTTCAAGCAATTTACACTTAACAGTTTAACAACAACAACAACAAGATCCTCTACACGATGAACCCTTAAGTTGTTTTAGTAACCTTTAGCATTGGGCAATTAAAAAAAGGGTAGAATATTAAGGCACATCGAAATTTCGTGGATATTCTACTTGTTTTGATTTCATTTTTTGTTTTTGTTTTACTTGTTGGACTGAAAATTACCCAAAAATTTTCGGTATTGAAAATATTTTCAATTGAAATAGAAAAAAAAAAATAACAAAAAAAAAACAAATTATTTATATTTACACGAATTTTTCTATTGAAACGCAAGTGATATACGAATTTCATTTAAGTTTTTATTCGACTATTTTGGAAGTTGCTGACCGTTGACCCATAAAATGGAAACAACCAAAACCCGAACGCCAAAGCTCTCTACCAAGACTTCTGCCACTAACAACAAGAAGAAGCAGCAAGTAAGTTTATGACAATGAATAAAAATCACTAAAAATAAATCGCCTATGTAATGATAGAAAGAATTGGTTAATGGTAATTATCGAATTGTCATTGTAACCCACGTGCTTATAATAAACTATAATTGCTACATGCCAAAAAGTTTCAAATATGTTGTGCAGTTTACAAGATTCGTTGATTTTTTAGATAACTTATTTATCTTGTCACTATAATGGAATGAATTTAAATGAAACCATTGGGATCTAAAATCCATGCGCTCAGATATATACTTGATTCCATATCTCATTGCGACGAAGCTCTGCTATTTCCAGGTCCTCTCGGTAGAATCTACACGAATCGCTGTCTTTAAATACTACTACAATCAAATTAGAAGTGATACTTCCAATAATTCCAAAGTTTTATGGACCAATCGATAGAGAATTTTCCCCTGAACAAAATAGGAAAAAGGGTCCTAATAATTTTTCTGGAAAATTAAGTAAATTGGAATTTTCCACGTGAAGCATCATGTAAAAAATTTGGATATTTCCGATTTTAGTAATATTTTATTATGTTATACCTAAATAATATATGTGTGTCCTCGATCCAGATACAAAATATTTTGACAGTATAAAGTCTGGTTAATGAGCTAGAGGGCTTTAAAAATTTGATTCGAAGTAATGCACACCTGCCGATTAGTAACATTTTTGAAGTCATCTAACTGGTTACCCAAACTTTGTGTATTGTAAAAATATTTTACATCTTGATCTAGGACATAACGGGTGAGCCAATAAAAGATTCCTTTAAACGTGTAAGAGCCTCGAAAACCTCGTAAACTCGTAAAACTGTCAAAGTTTGTATTGACTTTGACAACTTTTACGAGTTTACGATGTTTTCGACGCTTTTACACATTTAAAGGAATCTCCCAAATGTATTGATGCAAATCTTAATTTGAAATGATAGTTCGACTCCTGAAATCTTTTCAGATAATCTTTCAGTAAAAGCCAGAAAATTGACATCCCTAAGTAGTTCATAACATATTTTTTGATCCTGTAGGTTAAAATTATAATTTATCTGCATTGATAAGTTACACCTGGCGTTAGGAAATAACGCCCAAAAATAAAAACGAAATAACGCCCAAATTGTTTTCATATTTGTTTGGGCGTTAATCATTTTGAAAATAACGCCCAGAAGTTTGGGCTTTATTTGGTTTTTTTTTTTTGGGCGTTATTTCGTTTTATTTTTAAAAAATGAAATAACGCCCAGAAAAAAAATAAATAACGCCCAAAAACTAAAATGACGTAATAACGCCCAAAATAAAAACCAAATAGCGGCTCCCGGAAATAACGTTTGATATTTCAAACAATTGTTGTTCTTGAAACACCCTGTTTTTCATATTTTGTACTGAGGTTTTAGATTCGCTATAACTTCTTCAATTTCAACTATTTGAAGAAACTTTGTGGAGATGAATTTTATAATTTTTTGTGGGCCGAAAAAAAAATGTTTTTTTCCTTAAAAACCTTTTAATATTAGCTTTTAAAACTGGGGGCGGACATTCGAACTTTTTTTTTTTTTTTTTTTTTGTATGGGGGTCGATACTATCTAACGTGCGCTCCTACCATCCATACAAAAAGAAACATTTAAAACTCAATTGTAAGAGCAATATTTACTATAACGCAACCAAAATACTATGGATGGTAGGTGCGAGCTCTGAGCAATAACTGGGTGAATTCAGACAAGATGCTGTGGTAGTTACCTACCTTATAAGCAAAAGTTTCAAAATGCTTTACAGCTTGCGTTTTTTTGAAAAAGTCCAACCAAATTTCACTTAGGCACTAAAGATGGTATACGCAAGCTATGGTCAGAAATTTGGTTGATTCTGACATTTCACACAGATACTTAGAATAGTTAGCGTTCTGAGCGAAAATTGAAGTAAAGCCGGTCAAGAGGTCGTGGCACTTCCCACCAAATACACGTTTCCTGATGAGATTCCGGTGTTAGAGTAGAGGCTCTATTGCCTTACACTACCGCTGAACCTTTCAAGGGCAGCTAGTACAAAGTCTTTAAGGCTTGGAACTTATTCTATTGTGCGATTAGTAACATTTGCAATAAACCAATAATATTATTGATATTTCAGCCGGAGCAAAAATATAGCGAGCAAGAGAAAGTAACCATTGGTGAATTAAAGACACTATATTTGGATACTATTAAATTAGACGTAGAGCTACAACGTGAAATTTATAATTTGGAGAAATCCTTTGAAGATAAACACAACAAAATATTTGATCAAAGGAACAAGATGGTTGAGTAAGTACGGCCTACCCCTGTATTAAATTTATTTATGTGTGTCCGGCTTTTCACTAAATAACTTCTTAATTTTGAATATATTCTACAGGGAATTTAAAAAATCTGCCACTGGTGACACTGCTGACAGCGGTATAAAAAGCTTTTGGTTGAAGGTACTTAAAGCTTCGTACACAGAGTTTATCAGCAAAAAAGATGAGCAAGTTCTAACAGTAAGTTAACATGATATTTTGTTTGATTCACTCTCAACTCTTAAGATCTTCTTAGTTCATAACAAGGGCTTACGAATATTTAAGTTTAAACATAACTTTAATCATCAGGGTTCTGTGATATACCAACTTCACATTGAAAAAAAAAACCGGCTTTAAAGCATATTGAAAGTTAAATCATACTACCTGGAACTAATGCACTCGACCATAATGACCAGATATGCCTATTACACAGTTTAATAGCAAAAATTTTTTTTTTAACTTTAGGTTCTCATTTAACGACCGTATCCCACCTTGGATGCTTAGAAAACTCATGCATTTTACAGTCTATTACAATTTTGCGAAAGAAAGTTTTCTAAAAAATTTACATTTTGTGAGTTATGGTCATCGCAAAAGATTATCAGGACTATCACTGAATCCCTCGTAGATTTGATTTTCGTAAGGACTACAAAAGGGTTGTTACGAATGTGAATTCGAAATTTAAAAACTAGACCCGTGCGCAGCTCTACCCCGGCTCGACTTGACGTCTCCGATTTCTATGAAAATTCGTGTAAAGTTAGTATTTGACACACATATTACTGTGGTAAAATGATTTTCCGAAATTCCGAAAATGTTCAAGATGGCGGCCATAGGAAGTTCGATCCAGCCTTTGGATACGCCCATATTTAAAAATTTATAGCTCCTCGGCTTTTAACCGATTTTAATGAAATTTTCAGGATTTCTGTAGAAAACTATGAGCTTCTGAAAAAAAATAATTACACTAAAAAAAAATGTATTTTTGGTTGAAAAAAATCTTTTTTTCTTTTTCAAAGCCAATTTGGGGCTCGGAGCACCCTTTTTATTTTTTTTTAAATATTTTTATTTAAAAGTAAATTTTATAACAATTATTTTTCAGCCCTCAAAGTTATATAATGTTGTGTTTATCATGAGTTGTTGGTGCGGGTGCAAATCAAGCAAGGAACAATTTTTAGAACATCTTAACCCATTATATCCTGTTTTCATGGATTTTTTTGACCCCATTTTGGCCCTGTGCTCCTCCTAGGAGTTAAAAGAGAATACACACATACATACATGGAACATACTGTGTATGACGCTACTTTTGCCATCTTTATGGACTTAAATAATTCATGAAAGGATCCTATGAATTCGTTTCTTTAAATTTATTTTCTAAAATGTAGCCTTCAAAATTAATTTAAATAGGATTAACGTAATCACATGCAAATGCCCATTATTATCTACTAAATTGAAATTTCAGCATTTGACGGACATACGTAGCAAGTTGTACAATGAACCAATCGTCCGATTTGTAATTGAATTTCATTTCGAACCAAATGAATTCTTTTCAAATCGCATTTTAACTAAAACTTATTTCCTCAACTGCTTACCCGATATCGATGATCCCTTAACATACGATGGTGCTGAGATATACAAATGTGAAGGTTGCGAAATCGACTGGAAGCAAAAGGAGAAAGAAAAAGATAAAAAAGGTTTGTAAACCAAACAGCCAGCTTAGTCTGTGTCTGTATAAATAAATTCAAATTAATAGTGTTGCTCTTGTTAAAATAAGCACGCCATTGTTTACAATCTCTTTTTTCAGTTTATTCATCATTTTTTGATTTCTTCAGTCCACCAGTTTTACCTGATAACACGGAGGACCCAACTTATAGTGATATAAATGTCGGTTTGCATTGTGTAATATACTTTTATATTTATAGATTTCTATTAATTTTTAGGCCATTTTACAAAATGATTTCGAGTTGGGCTTTTATTTAAAAGAACGTGTTATACCAAAAGCGATTCTTTTCTTCACTGGTGAGATTGCCGATTGCCAAAGTTCAGATTCTGAATCAGAAGAAGAATCAGACGATGACGACGATGATGAAGATGACGATGACGAAGAAGATGGTGGCTCCTCGGCCAACACTCCGGACGAGTGAATTGAATTGCAGCTTCCTGAATATTTATTTTAATTTCAACTTATAGCATTTTATTCAACTTATGAATAAAAACAGAAAAAAGGCTGCACCACCTAAATGCATTTTCATAAAATTTTATATTTATTTGATTATCTGCCAATATTTAATTGAAATGAAAATTAAATAAAATTTAATATTAATACTAGCAAACAAATAAAATTGATAAAGTATTTGAATGCTTCACAATCTGAACTTAAGTCTAAAGAAGTTAAGAATAATATAAAACTATGGGTTTATTGCATTTTAAAACACAAAAGACTAAACATATTTTGTGTGTGATAAAAAAATTGGAGATACCACACAGATTGTTAAAAAAAATGCCAGAAAAACAATCAAAACTTAAAAATCTATCATGGCCCTAATTAGAAACACCCCTCATCTTCGGAGAGCACGTCCTCTAAACCTGCTAAGTGATTTGCAACAATTTGGCACTCTGGCTTAAGATTCTTGAATTTTTGAATACCAGTTATCGTTACACCAGAACCACTTAGATCAAGAAAAACCAGATGCGGCGAACATTGCACCAGATGCAATAACGAAGTATCTGTAACTTGTTTGTAATTGCGTACACTTAAACGTTCAAAACGATTCTCACTTGGTCGATAACCAACGCGTATCCAAATTATTGCATCATCTACAGGATTCGGTGGTCTGCCAAAGCAACAAACACCACGATCTGATATTGGATCTCGATTACGTCTGAGTGCTGTTGCTGCAAGTATGCTATTGTTTCCATACATACTTGAGGGAGCGGCATTTTGACCTCTTCTACCAAGTGGGCAAATCATATCCCAAAAAGTTGGATTCATCAATACACGATTTAGCTGATCAGCATGATTGTTTGGCGGTCTTCGGGGGGGTCCATTCACTATTATGGGACGACGGCGATTATTTACATCCAAGTAAATTATTTGATCAGGACGCGGTAAAAATCGACTATGTGGTGGTAAATTGCCATTTGCAACTGCATGAAATGGTGCTGACGGAGATGAAGGTGATGAATTCGATGGTGAATTTGATGGCGAAGATGACGATGAAGATGATGGTGATGATGACGACGATGATGTATCTTGATTATTCTCTACAGATTGACGTGCTTTTTGTAGAAAAATGTTTGCTATTGCAGATGTGGATGCTGATGATGTTGATGGTGATAGTGATGATGATGGTGTTGATACGGACGCTGATGTACTTGAATCGCTGGTTGTTGTTGATGCAGCACTATTTGTAGCTAAAACAAATGCACGCGTACCAGATGATGTTGACGGCTCATCTTCCAGTGAATTTATTAAAGATTCTTTTCTTAAATTTCTCAAGTTTTCTGGGCAATCCAATAAAATTTCCTTAAGCGTTAAAACTGCATTAAAACATTGTAAGTCAGAGTCGGTTATTGGTGTAAAACGCATATCAAGATACTGAAATTTAAATGATTAGTAAATATTGAGAGACCATGAGTATGTGATTTTTGTTACTTCTAGTTTTTTGAAACCAAAGCGCGCCGCCATACTGCCATACGGTACAAATTCAGCCAGGTGCACACACCCCTTAAGACTCAACCAACGCAATGCCGGAGCTTTAGAAAAAAGCATAATATAATGAGGCTCAAACCAGTCGCTGTATTCGATGCCTAGTTCCTAGAAAGTAAAATTTTATACATTTATATGTACAGGACTACATGGCTCTTTGAAATAACACCCATTATATTTTCACGTAAATGTGGACGATAACATAGTGCTGTTCCTCAAAGTACATTATGTTCAAATTTTATAATATGTACTATATAACACATCCGCTGATAATTTTGTAGTCTGACACACAGATTTGCGCCATAAATACAATATTAATGGGGAGTTTTCTTAAACTGCAATTGAGAATGCACGGCAGTTTGAGAAAATTCCCCCGGGAATATTTATTTACGATAACCCCCAATATTTTTTAGTTAGTATTAACTTTCAGAAGGTAACTGTAACAATTTGATCATTATCTGACTTTTGTTTCAAAAGTTAAAGTGGTTTCAGTGAAACAACATTGCTATTTTTAAAACAATGGAAAAAAAAAAAAGAATTTCGTGTGTTTCGGCTTTTTGATGAAAAAAAAATTGTTGAAACAGAATTTGGCTTGGTAATTATGGTCCGAACTCAGCACTAGGAAAATCGACCATTACTGACTAGTATGCTGAATTTAAATGCCGTCATACAAATACTTATAACACTAAACGCCCTCTTCGCAGTTGTACCGGAATACATAAAAAAAGCCCACAAAATAGTTTTCCAAGACCTTAAATAAAAATTGTTGGAAATAGCTGACATCTCAAAGATATCAGAAGGTGGCATGTTTATAATTTCACATGAACAATTGTGCATTCGAAAGTTACTTTGAAAGTGGGTTTCGCGTTTGCTGTTTTTCCAACACAATGCCGAGAAGACAAAAAGGATGATTAAAATGAATGAAATTCATTTCGAATTGCTTTCTCACCAAACCTATTTTACAGACAGCGACATTTGCCTGTTCGCAGACCTAAAAAAAATGCTCACTGGAAAGAGATTTGGCTCAAATGAGGTGATCTCCAAAAACAACGCCTATTTTGAGGCCAAATATAAATCATTATACAAGAAATGTATCGAAAGTATGAGAAGCAGTGGAATGAGTGTATCCCTCTTGAAAGAGCCTATGTTTATGAAGATTTTGACTAGCTGATATCTTATATTTGGGTTCAATCTTGCTTTTTAATAAGAAAATGCACTTCAACAAACTGATTCGAAAAAGCTGCCGCTTGGGCCTTTAAGACACATTTTCGTAAACTCAAAAACAGAGATGTTAAAAACGATTTTGTGTGCTATTTTTACTTCTTCCTATTTTTTTTTTTTTTTGGTTTTTGTTTCCACACCGCTTTGTTCCGCTTTTACTCCGCTTGCCAACAAAGTCCAAGTGCCACTTCGAGAATCAATAAAAATGTGTGTTAAAGTCCGATTAATATTCAGGGGAAAACGGCAACATTCATAAATTTACTTCGTGCTTAGAAATTAAACACGCAAATTTATGTGTTACATTAAGCACTTTTGTTGTTGCTTTCCCATACGTTTCTCAGAAAGTGCTTATATAAGCATTGAAAACTGTCGTGTAAAACACAGCTACTGTTCGACTTTTCGATACTATTAGGCCCATTCCGTAATACGTGTGGTTTCAATTACTTTTCATTTCGTAAACTTTTTGATGAAAATGATTTATGTATCGATTCTTGAAGTGGCACTTGGAGCTTGTTGGCAAGCGGAGGGTAGCGGTGCTGAAACGAAAGGCAAAACAAAATAAGAAAATAGTACATAAAATCGTTTTAGAAGAACTGTGTTAACACACTGCCGTTTAAAACACAGCTATTCTTAAAAAACCGTAAAACATTAAAAAATTTTGTTTTTATTGAATATCTCCTAAACGGTTATTTTTTTGTATCATATATGATTATTTTTTGTAGAGCATGTTAGTTCCCATTCATCCAGTTTTCATCAAAAAGCTTTCGAATCAAAATTGAAACCACACGGATTACGGAACAAGTCTGTATTCTATGCTTATTAGTTTTTTTTGATTTTTTTGAAACTATTTAATACGTTTCAACTTTACTCGAAACTTATCATCATTTTTTAATGTTTGATTTTATTCGATGATTATGATTTTTTGTGTTTTGGATTATTTTTGACTTTTGCTATGCGTTTCGAAGCAGTTTAAATTTTATGCAATTTTTCGATACTAATCTACAGTTTTGAACATTTTGGAGATATTTTTTTTATACATAGTCACCTCAGTACTACAATTAAGTAACTCTTATTTACTAGGTTGAGATAGTTCAATTCAAAGATTTTGGGAAATTTAAATTTATACTGAATTAGACTTAAAAAAAAAATACAATTTATTGTCTTTAGCCTATAACCCGTTTCCATGGTTCATGATTTTATATTTAAAAAAAAAAAGTACAATTTACTGTCGAAGCCTTTAGCCCAATGGGTTATGGGTAATTCAACAATTTTCAAATTCTGAATTAACTCTATCACAAGCATATTTGCAATTTACCTCCAATTCCAACAGATGTGTATCCAGACCCGAAAATATGCTCTTAACTTCTGGAACTGGAATGCGAACATTGCAGTCATTGAAAATCAAACGTTTTAATGTTTTCGGAAAATCAAAGATTCGTAGCTAAGTAGAAGTAAATAAAACGTATTACAACAGTATAATAACAGATGCATGCATTAAATAGGAAATATTCAACTTACAAATCTAAAATCAATTGTGACTCCTTGCAACTCCAGTATCCTGAGCGAAATACAGCGTGTACTAAATGTCAACACTAACGTTTTACTAAATTGTTGTATTTCTCCATCGACATGTTGCGCGGGTGGAGGTCCACGTAATTTGACAGTGTGCGTATTATTGTGAGTGCGTTCTAGTACACTTTCTAAAATGCCTAGTGGTAAAGGCTCTTGACTCAGATCGATATGATTCCAGAATCGATTATCCAGTACAAAAGCATTGAAACGCTCACAACAGCTGCAATGAAGTTAAAACAAATTCAAATTATGTTTGGTTTTTATTAAATTTAGTTTAATATTTCCTGGTTCTAATCCCAATCATAGGTAAGCACTCTAAAGATTCCTCACAATACTTGCATACTTCTAGTATATACTATATAGAAACTATTTGTTGTTGCAGACCATAGTTCATACGGTTGACACTGCCAAAAACTGCAGTTCTTTTACTATTAACTTGCTTAGCAAACATAGAAATTCGCACCGCAGATAAAAATAAAAGCCATGGTAATAAAATTACCATTTTCAGGCAAGGGGCACTAAACCTATTCAAAAGTTGTTGAGAAAACATCAGTGACCATAACTGATTGCACTTAATATCTAACGGTTACAACACGCCAAAGGAAGATGAAGATGAGTTACTTACTTCATTAAGGCCAACAACGTCCAGGAATCTAAATGCTTGAATATTTCAAATAGCATTTCATCGCAAAATTTGTCCAATTGAAATGAGACATTATCCAGCTCACGATATTTTGTTGCTGGTGCACCACACTCCAAGTCCACCACTGTAGCGTCTTGAGAGCGGTAGTCAGTTTTTGCATTTGCAGCGGCATCACCGTCATCACCGTCTCCAGTCTCAGTCTCAGAAAAGCGTCGTTTTCTTATTTTCTGTTGATGTGTTTTAGTGCAGGAGTGAAGCAATTCATCTTCTTTGTTATCGACACTAGTTTCCATTACTTTGCGAACGACTTAGAATATATTTTTAACTTTTTTTGAGTAGTGTTTTTACCCCTTTTTTCATTTAATTACAAAGCAAAATACTAATCAAAATACTAATCTACGTTTGTATTATAGGAAAACTTTATTAAGGGTACGTTCAGTGTCTGTGCTTCTGTCAAAATCAAATGACTTTGACGTTTCATACAACTGCAAAGGTTGCCATATCTATATGAAGAAAGAAATGTACGGCCCAAATGGACCACACGTGCCCTAATCCCAAAAAATAACGTCGCTACAAGCGAAATCGTATTTTTATATCAGAAGTACTTCAAACTCTATGAATTTCGACCTCACGTTCGTTAGGATTTGAATTCAATAATAACAATTTCGTAGTTCTGACGAATTTCGTATCTACGATTGATTCGGCGATAGGCCCGAATTTTAGGTGTTCTATTTGCGTCATGAAGTTCCCAAATCGCCCTCGACGAAGAACATGCTGTTAAGTTAGACCATCTTAAAGACCCCATGGAATTACAAACAAAATTTTCGGGAAGCGCGAAACTCACTAGGAAAGCAGCGTTATCGGCAATAATTTGGGAAGAAATATATTGACATGTTTATTCTCCAATTTTTTTTAGCAGTGAATTCGATGCGCGAACAAATGAGGGGTATAGAAGCAAAGTCGACAATCTCCCCTTTTTTCAATTTTGTGAAAACTAACAAAAAAGTGTATCTCTGAAGATACACGAATTTAGTATACTGTATGTTTTGCAATTCTGTAGAATAGAGTTAGATGAGGATTTAAACCAAGTTTGAATCAAATCCTCAAAGGGTAAATGGACAAATTCGATAAGAAATTTGGAGATTGTCGTGTTTGTTTCAATCAAGTGGAAATTTATAGGTTTCTAATAATCGAACTGCAACACCCCCTTCGATTTTGCTGAAATTAGTTACATGACTTCATTAGTTGCTAAAACAAATAAAACTGGTGAAAAAACAATAATATTTTTTGGCGGAGCTTTAAGAAGTTTTGCTTAAGAATTTTAGTAATCAAAGCAAAAGCTGCAATCTCCAATGGAGTTTTCAACCTTAGAGATATATTGGATAGAGACGTATTTGGTATTGCAAATTTCACTGATCACAATCTTTCATCAAATGCAACTAGATGGCATTCTCAGATGCATTCATGAAAAAAAATGGAGATTGTCGCCTTTGCTTCTATACCCCTCAAATAATGTATGATAAATTAAAAACATTCATACGACGATTTTAATGGTTTATTCCAACGCCTTTCATGATACCAATATTTTTGAAATTTATCCACGGTCTTCCAACTTATAATGGTTTTTCTAAAAGCTATATCCAAATCTTTCGGGGTACCCCCGAAACTAAATCCCAGCGAAATTTTTTTCTAACATACCTACTCTTTTTAGAATTAAAACCTAAAAAAAAACTTTTTACTTTGTTTCGATTGTTTTTATTTAAATTTAGATATTTATATAATTATTTACCTTTTATTTAACCTTAGCTGTCAAAATCAAATGGAAAATACCAGGGCTACGTAGTATTTTTTTTTTTTTTTTTTTTTTGAGAAAATTGGAAAAAATACAATAGAAGAAAAATAATGTCCCTGTTGATAATGGAATTTCCATATTCACGATTGCAAAGGGTCCCTCTCGAAAAAAGGAATATATTCCAAAGGAATTTCGAGATAAGGTCCATTATTACGAATAAAAGTACACCTCGATTCCAAAAATTGATTGGGCTACAACGTTACGAGAAACGAGTTAATTTGAGAATTTACGTTTTTTGTACTTTTAGAAAAAATTAAGAGAACTTGATATATTTTCTTAATTTCAAACAGTGTCTTTACTTCGAATGCAAATTCTGGGCCACAAATTATAAAAAAAAAAAATTCTTTTAAACTAGACACGTACGTATTTATGAAAATAATGCATAATAAAAGCACATAATATATTTTCCATCTTTAATCCTTATGTAAGAATTCAAACTACCATTATTTAAACTTTCTAACTTAAAATTAGCCAAGTATGTATTTAGCTATTAGCTATGGAAAAAAAACTTAACGTGAATATGCATATAAATAAATTTCCAAAAATAATACGAATTTAAGTACATAAAATAAAAAGTATTATTTATCATTTTTATAATAATAAATTATAAATTAATACTACAATAAAAAATGATTGAGCTTGCTCTGTTCGTATTTTTTTTTTTTAATTTTTTGTGGTTTTTTTATATGATTTATGAAAAGTGTTTTTTACGTTTTCGTTTTATTATTTGTAATGTTATATACAGTCAATGCATTGCATCGAACATATATAGCGCGTATAGAAAAGTCTCAACTTATTTTATTGCGTAAATAGAATTTTACTAATTGTATACAAACTTCTGCGTCCTCAGCACTATCGTGACCAGCTTCTACATTAAAAGAAGAATAAATTAATTTAAATAGTGTCAATAGAAAAATTCGATGAATTTGATGCTTGCCATTTTCTTGAATAATTCGCTTAAGATTTTCAACACAGAGTGTTTTTAATGCACGTTTTTTAGGTGGACCCATTTTATGTGGAAACAAGACGGAGGTATCAACAACAACATTATGAATAATTTTTAATGCTTTTAAATCACTCTCTAAACTATGCCCAATGAGTATAGTTTTCGAATGAAACATTGACATCAATATTGCTTGTACATCACGTAAGGTACGAGTTTCGTTTGCCAACATTTGTTCTGTGATGCCAGAGTAACTTAAGTGAAACAAACAGTAGGAAGAATTATATAAAACAATTAAGAAATTAGCTACTTACGTGGTATTGTAATCAACTATTTTATTATCTGGTTTTACAAGGGCATCGTAAACTGTTCTTGCATTAATGTCGACAACGGTGACACGGGTCAACTCAATGCCTTCAGTGGTATAACACATTTCACAGTCGAGTGCATAAATATCCTTTTTAGTTGGTACATAATCATCGTCCTTATCGATTGTTGTTATATAGCCAGTAAGATTATCAGCGTCAAAATAATCGCTTACATGATAATTGCCATATGTGCAACCAGCTGTACCAGCAGGTTGTTGACAACAACGATGTTGATTGTCAACAAAGCCTTGGAAAACATAAAATATATATAAATTTCAATTCAAGCGAATACATTTAATATAATAAAGGTAGGGGAATGTATCCGGATATGAGACACCTCCGGGTATGAGACAGTCGATTTTTTCTATGATGCAAAATTAATATTGCTAATCTGACTACTGTCGAACTATCCTCATACTATGACCAAGTTTTTAAGCCAACACCGAAGTGAAAAGATCTATTGCTTATTTAAGTTATACACCTCAGGTCGCAACTCGACTGTAAAAAGTTTTTTATGATCTGTTTCAAAGTGTTATATTTTGGATTCAATCAACTGGAAATGGGAAGTGTCATGCGTTAGTGTTTTATATCTACTTTGTGATACGATTAGGGTTTGTGCAAATATAAATGGTTAAAACATTACTTTTAAGCTTTTCTTAAAAAGTGTCATGTACTCGGGTATGAGACACATCATGTATCCGGGTATGAGACACTTTTTTTTCGAACCCAAATCGTGTGCAACTGTCAAATTTCGACATGTATGGAATGATACATGTGTTTACGTACAGTTATGGTGTTTTTATTTCGTATTTTCTAATTTAAATTGCATTTTAAAGGTGTCTCATGCCCGGATACAAAATTTGTAACGATGTGGATATTTTTTCTTTCGATCCAAAATCTAGTGCAACTATCAAATATCAATATTGATGTAACAAAAAATGAATAAAAGTTTGTGCTAGAACACAGTCATGGGATTTTTATTTCATATTTTCTGATTTTCATTGCATTTTTCGTACCCGGATACAAAATTTAAATTGCTAAAAAAAAAATTACTTAGAAAATTGGCCATAACTTTTGAATGTGATGGAATAACTTTCTACGTCCTTCAGACGAAAGTTGTGTGCATTTATTTTCTTTTGAACGATATATAAAATACCTGAAACGGTTTGACCAGTAAAAAATTATGGCTCAAAAACAAAACCCGTCTCACACCCGGATACTTCCCTTACATATGCCTCTACTGCGGATGACAACTATGTATTTCATAGTTGTAATTGATGGTATTTATTTGCTCAATGTCAAAAATTAAGGCTTCTCAATAAGTATTTTTATAAGAGCCCAGCCTAGGTATTTCATTTAGTTTTGGTAGTATATATTCCATTCGGAAAATAAAATAATGCATTTAAATATATTGTTTAAATTCATTTTTTCACTAATGTTATGATATACTTTGTATTTTTGTTTAAAGTTTTCCAAGATTTTATATATAGTAGTCAAACTTGAATTTTATCTCAACAAAAATTTTCATCACAATAAATTATTTTCTGAGGAGGGTTCACAAAATTTACTGCGTTAAATTCAATTAATTCTTCTTACCTCTTCTATATCCGGTGCTTTTTGGATGATAGTTACATTCATCAACACATACTTCTTCATACATCGACATATTGAAAACTTTACTACAGCGACTACAATAACGCTCCGTATCATTTGGACGTCTCATGGGCTTCCAATTTGTAATAACAGCAGTTCCAGCTCGTTTGCCAGTACGCGGAAAGCCATTAGCGATCAATTGTTCATCCGTTAAACGCAGCTCGTGGATCATTTCGTATGCTTTATCACCAGGTAGTTTATCGAAGGGCTCACCACCGATCGTTGTATCAGTTTTTCTATAACGATTAATTAAACAGAATAAAATATGTTGCATTAAATGTTAATTTTTAGTCATTTTTGCTATAAATTTTGATTTCACAATTATTTTTTTAAGAATTTTGAATGATTTATTTTATGGAATTATTGCGAATGAAAAAAGGATTGTGTTTTATATTCTAAGTTGAAGGCGACAATAAAAAAATTTTTACAATTTCAGCGAGAAAATTTTTAAATAAACTTTTATTAAAAATTAAAAGTTTGCTTGAAAGATTGCTAGATGAAGAAGGAGTTGATTAGTTGAAAAGAAGAAAGTTGAAGTCTTAAGAAGTCATCTTGAAAGGGTTTATGAAGAAACCATCCCAATTAGGTCAGATATCAGTGACTTGGAATCCAACATTCAAACTACTCTTAATTCATATCCAACCTCAATTTACAATTTCTCTTCAGAGTTCAACTCTTCTACTAATGTAGATACTCTCCACTTCGTTAAGTCTGATGATATATGTTGTTATGTCCAGCAGCTAAATGCCAAGAAATCTGCCGGTCCGGATACCCTTTCGAATTATACTATTAAAAAACTGCCCAAAGTGGTTTTTGATTTTTTAGCAATAATTTTCAACAATTGCATTAACAATGGTTATTTTCCTAATTCCTGGAAAATTGCTAAAGTAATTCCAATTCAGAAGAAACCAAATTGTTATGAAGTTAATAACTTCAGACCGATTTCTTTACTATGAAATATTGGAAAACTTTTTGAACGAGTAATTTTGGATAAAATGGATGAATGTGTTGACGTTCAATATATTCCAGATTTTCAATTTGGGTTTAAAAAGCAACATTCTACTGTGCATGCTCTTTTAAAGTTTGAAAATGACTTAATCCTTAACCTTCGGTAGCGGAAATGCACGATTGCAGTGTCTTTGGATATAGAAAAAGCTTTTGACAAGGCTTATCATAATGGTATTATCTATAAGCTTATGATGATTGGCATTGATCTGTCGTTCATAAAAATTTTACATAGCTTTTTAAATGATAGAAAGTTTTTTGTAAATATAAATCATGTTTCTTCAGAGTATGGCTTTATAAGAAGTGGAGTCCCACAGGGTGCAATAATGGCTCCTCATCTCAATAGTACTTTCATTCACGATTTTCCGCATACTTTTAACGGTTCAACATGCATTCTTTACGCAGATGATTCGCTGGCTTGTGCTCACGGTAACACTCCAGAAGAGGCTTTGAGTTTAGTACAAGTACACTTAGAAAAAATTAACAGTTTTTATAAAGATTGGCGGATCAAAATTAATACAGCCAAATCGCAAGCCATTTGCATCAGAAACCCTTCAGGAAAATGTCACTGGAAAACAGTTCCTCAAAGTAAAAGGTTAAAATTATCACTAAATGGAACAACTATTTCTTTCAAAAATTAAATTAAATACTTAGGTGTAACTTTCAGCAATCTATTAAAATTCAATAAGCATGCAAATGCCATTTTAAAGAAAGCACGCCAAATTTCTGGAATTTTTTCCAACTTATTAAGGAATAAATTTATGCCAATAAACACTTAATTATTAATTTACAAGGTAAGCATCCGTTCAGTGATGATGTATGGGTTTCCGATTTGGTTCACTATCTCACCAACAGTTGCACAGAGTCTTGAAAAATTTGAACGTAAAATTTTAAGGTTCTGCTTAGATCACAACTTTGAATCTTTTACGAAAAGATACTCCAATTTCTATATCTACAGTCATTCTCGCATTGTCCCTTTGTGTAAATATTTGCTTGTGCATTTAAAAAAATGTGTAAACAAACTTCCCCATATAGAAAACGATTTGATAAATTCGGTATATAACTCTCAAAATGAATTCAATTGGTCTAGCTTCGCTTACATATCACCTGTGGGCATTATAAACGAAAATATTGATTTAGAATCTGGTATCAATCCCACATCACTTTTACCGGAATTTTTCACGAAAAAAAGCCCTGGAACACACAGAGGCAAATATAAACTTAATGTAACGTCATTTTTAAGTATATATTGTATATGTAAATAGTGTAAATAGTATTTATAGTTTAATTTGTAGTTTGTAGTTATTTAGATTTAAGGTTATTTGATAAAACATCAAGGATACTTCAAAAAGCCATGAGCAAGCTTTTGATTTTTCCATGAGCATTTTGCAAGACTCCACTGTAATAGAATATATTATATCAATTCTATGTATCCTTCCACCGATACTGTTTTTATTATGTACTATTGTTATTGATTTAAAGGCTCAATAAATTTACTTACTTACTTAGTACTTTCTAATGTTTGGATGTAAAGCTAAATAATTTTTTCAAATTAGTTAGCTTTAATCAAAGCTTAAGTTCACTTGATGTAGACTAACGAGCATTTATCAGAAACGTTTTTCAGATTCGAATTAGTTACTAAAACTATGTCCAATGTTTTGGAGACATAAGTTCGCTCTTAATAACATAGTATACTCACTCCTATCAAATTATTAAACTAGCTTAGTGGTCAAAAATCGACGACAAATGTTTTAAATAATTTTTGAACACTTTAAGTACTTTTTTTGTTATTTGGTAAAAAATAGAAAAGCTCATTCATCATCCCTGGAACAATGTTAAGTGAAACGTAAGTAAACTTTCTCTTTGTGCTTTATATTATTTTCAGCTCTGTGTTGGCTTAAAAGCAACATATTAAAATAATTTTAACTTTGTGCGAATTTACATACATATACCTTTCTAATGGTATACAATTTAAAGTTGTAATCCGTTACTAACATAGTAAAAAAAGGAGGCCAAGTTTTTGACATCCATATTAATATATATATATTTAGGTAGCAATTACGCGTTGATGATGAAATCAGGATTAAGCTGAAAATTAATTTATTAAATGAAATATACAAACATTTTTTTCTGCATACTCCATGATGTGTTATGTGCTAATTTTCCAGCCAAAATGACTTCATGAGACACCATTTTGTTGCTATAGGCGGGTTTGTTGCCAGAATCTGAAATGAAAATACAAAATTAAAAAATGCATGTTTGCTTTTTTATTAATCGATTACCTATGGCTTCTTTCCTTAGTTTATTAATAGCCAATAATGCGCTACTTTTATAAATCATTGGAGTATTGCATTTTTTAAAAACCGCTAATTCTTCTGTTTGTGCCTGCAATTGAGAATTTGAAGATATAATTTCAAATGCTACCATAAATATATTTTTTTATGTGTCCACAAATATTGTATGTCCAAAAATATAATTTTTACCAGAGGCTTTTGAAAGATTTTGAATTCAGAGACACAGTTTTGAACAGATATCACAGATTTGAATAATTTAAAAATAAATTTTACCTTTAAGAGGGACAATAAAATATTTGTCCTTTAACCCATTGACATGTAAGATTCCAAACTTTAATATACATTTTTCAAAATTTATAAGGTTTTTGAAAACAAAATTATATTTAACACTCGTGATTATACAATTAACAGTTCAAAAGTTTTTATAAATTATTTTAAAGTTAATGCTTACCCGCTCCCATGCATCTGGACCATTTGGATAAATTGACGCACAATGTTTTACCATCATCTCATAATATTGCATTCTTAAATTAAATGAAATTTTTGTTGATGTTGCCTCTAAAACTGGTGGTTTTGGCTTCTTTTCCTAAAGCAGTTAAATATGTATGTATCAATTTTCAATATGTAATAATTTTTAAAATATATTTAAAATTACCGGTTCAACAGCTAACGCTGCTGCAGTTGGCTTATGCGCTACTCTTCCCACACTTTTTACAGTCTGAGATGGAGTAAATGCTGGCTTTTTTGCGGCTCTTAGCTCCTCGACCCTCTTCTTGGCCCGCTCTAATGCAAGCATGTTTGCAACCGGTGCAATAGAACGTGCTTAGTTTCGAGGTAAGAAAGAAAAAACATAAATATATTTCTTAACATATTATAGAAATTATTAATAGTTACTAAAAGTTTTTACTGGTGGCGTAAGAAAACTCTTTGGTATTAGCGGTGTCATTGTTTTCTCTTTTGCTTTACGCAATGCCTCATTTGCTTCGCGAACTTTTTCTTCAGCTTCACGTAAAGCATTTTCAGCTGAAACAGTTTCTTCTTCTTGTTTTTTGCGCAATTCCGTTTGCCGATGATAAATAGCCTGTGGTAAAATCAACAATATAAACGTTTGAAAACACGTGTAATACAAAGACAAAACATTGCACATATATACCTGCATAGCGTTTCGTATATGATTAGGCTTTTGAAGCGCCAACGGCGTAGTACTGCCTTTATATTTTTCGGCTTTCTCATATGCCACACGTTTTTTCTGCAATGCAGCCGAATTTTGTTCATCATCAGACGATACTTTACGTTTAAGTGCTAATTCCTTCTTTTCGTCTAGCACTTCCAGTGATTCATTCTTATGCATAGAAGCAAACTCCTGTTCCAATTGATCGTAAATCATTTCACACTCTTTCATTATATCTTCCTCTGAAGTAGCAAACAATTCAGCAGCATTGCAGTCCTCAACATATTTAGATGATGAAGGCATCTCCTCCTTCTTTATTTTTAAAGCATTATTGTTAGTTGATGAAGATGAGACCGAGGAAGTGTCTTTTTCTTTTGAAGTTGAATGATGCTTACCGCTTGAAGTTGATGTTGATGTTGAACTTTTATGTTTCGAAGAAACTGAAGAACTAGAACTACTGCGATGTCTATGCTTTGTTTTTATTGTCGTAGAATTCAATGAGTTGGTGGTTTTAGAGCGACTACTATTGGAAGATGAAGTGGATTTTTTATCTTTTTCCTTATCTTTATCTCTGTCCTTTTCTCTATTTTTTTCTCTATATTTATCTTTGGGCACATCTTGAGCTTTCTCCCTGTCTTTGTCCTTGGTTTTTTCAATTTTAATCTCAATATCTTTGACACTTTTGCAATCTTTTGAACTAATACGTTCCTTAGACGAATGTGATGATTTGTGCCTATGCTTCAAGCTGATCGCGTTTGATGTTGTAGAGTCTGCACGTTCTGTATGAATTTGTTCCTTATTGCTATTGTCTAAAATGCTACTTTTTCGTTTTTTATTTCTTTCGTTCCTTACATTTTTATCAATTTCATCTTCTACTTTTAAATTTGTTTCATCTTTTTCTATTTTTATTATGCCATTTAAGTTTAAGCCAGTCTGTTGTTTTTCGACATTATCCGCTGTTTCAATCTCAATCTCATTTGTCATCTCATCTTCCACCTCTTCTTTAATATCATTTAGTTCTTCATCGAAAATTTCAGTTAACTCGTCTAATTCTTCATCACAATCATCTAAATTTAACACACCCAAATTACTTGAGCTGCTAGGTACATAAATAGGTGCTTTCGTATCTGGGGCAAACGAGGCACTGCCACTGGATGTTTTCTGTAGCTCTGGCTTTTCTGGTCGATATTCCAATTTTTTCTTCTTCTTTTCAGACGGTGAAATTATTGGACTTGTCAACTTAAGTAATTTTGGTGCTGGTTTGTATGTTGGTACTGTCGGTGTTGGCTTCGGTTCAGGCTCATCTGAAAATGATTTATTTTTAATTTTTGTCTGTCTTAATATGAGAATAATTATCCTCACCCTTTTTTACGTGCTTAAAATGACAGTAGGGACGATAGCACGAGACTTCCGTTGCACTGGAGCCTCCACCATAATACGGGCAACTAATGCTCTTAAAAAGTCCAGTTGATGGTAACATTTTTCTGACGTGTTTTCGGAAATTTCTTATCAAGTGTTACTGAATTTATTAAGCATTAACTTTTTTAATTTAATCTTTTGCTTAAAATGTTAAAAAAATCAAACATAATTAGAACAAAGCTGAAAAATATTTTTTTTTTCTTTCATGTCGATTTAGATTTACGAATTTCTCCATGTAAAATGACATTTCACAAGCATTCGAAATTCAATCGAATCAGGGATTCAGTTCAAAAAAATTTTGGGTGTTTGGTGTGTTTATTGTGTTTTTGTAAAAAGAAAATTTGGTTCCTTGAGAAATTCAAAAGGAGATCGATAGTAACTGCTTTAGGGCCGTTTTCACAATGTCCAGTTAACGTTTAACTGAAACTTTAACTGTAAGTTTGAATAAAATTGTTTTCTCAATGCGAAGTTATTTATTAACTGACGGAAAATTAACTCTAACGTTCAGTTAACTTTAACTGGCACAATTTTTTCAGTTAAAATTTAACTGGCAGATTGAAATAAATTCAAATACTTTTTGAAATTCATATGAAAATATTTGAAATGTTTACATTTTTTGAAAACATTTTAAGGGGAAATTTGTTATATATTCACAATATATATTTAACCATAAGTTAAAAAATGGAATTTATTGAAATCCAAATAATTTAACGGAAAGTTTATACCCATAGCTTCCGTTAGTAAACTTTAGCTTAAAAATATCTTAACTGTACATTGTGAAACCGGCCCTTAATCTGATTTACAATTGGTTTGTGGTCGATTATCAAATTACAAGGTCTTATGAAACCCCTACCCCTTTGACGAAAAAATTGACTTCACTTTACGTTAACGTGATTTCTTGGAGATTTGATCGAGATGTCATTTTATTTAAAATAATATCTGTGGATATTTGACAAAACAACCTAACTTAAAATAAGATAATTTTCCGGGATTTTAGTCATATAGCCCCCCATGTCGAGCAAAAAACGAAAAATCCAAAATTTCGCATTCCGCCAAAAAACACGTTTTTTGTCCAAAACTTTGCACCAAATAATATATCATGTGCCAAAGCAAGTTGAAAATATTAAATAAAATTTTGCGATACCTTCGTTTTCGAGATATCAAAGCTTAGATTTGAAGATATTTTCACATAAAATGACGCAAAATAAGTTGAAAAATTAAATAAAATTTTTCAATATCCCGCCCGTTTCGTATTCGATTAATACTGAAGAAATTTCAAGAAAAAGTAATTTCAAGAAAAGCTTAACTGCCATACCTAAATTGGAGCGTCAGGCGTTGCGTTATTTATCGTTAAACAAAAGCGTCAAGCGCCATACCGAAATAAAGAGCGTTGCGTCGAAGTAATTTGTTTGTCAAATTCGTATTGTTGTTTCATTTTTTACTTATCTGCAGCTAACTTCACTCCATAACGCTTTGTCAAAATTGGAAATTCGAATAGCTGAGCGTTAAGCGTTGGCAATTTCGGTATGCGCCATACAAATTGTATGTACATGAGAAATTTTTGACAGTAAAATAACGCTAACGCTCCAATTTAGGTATGGCAGTAAGTGTATTACGAAGAAGCCCAAATAATACAAACCTAAATAGTTAACATATACTGTAGTTTTCCATTGGGCAAAAGAAGCAATTTTTTTTTGATCTAGATCAAAATCTATTACAATTTGCGTTCCATTGGGAAATCTACAGCAAAATTTTTTGATCTCAGATCAATTTTTTCAAATTTAGATTTTTTTTCAGACTTTATTTGCTTGCACTCACACTATTACAAGCATGTTGGGCAAGTGTCGAAGTGGCAGCACCATTTGACAAGCAACAATTTTAAAAAATAAAAATTCAGCTGCAATAAAGAATTTGAAATAAAACTTAAGATTGTGAGCCATGGAAGCCTTCTTGAGATGATGAAAATCAAACGTGCTATAAGAGAGGCACTTAATACCTTTTGTTGGATTTTGAATAAGGCTGCTCAAAACTTGCAGTTAAAGCTAAATTTTTATTTTTTTGAAGGAAGACCTTGCCGCAAAGGAATGCATATAGCTATGGGAAACTGAGGATAAATCTAAAATAAATTCGAGTACAAGTCGAGGGCATGAATTTGAAAAAATTGCCATCAAATGAAAGTTATTTCAACAATCCATTACTTATTAGTATGGAACACAAGAACTTCTAATAACAAACGACTTTTTTACATCATACTTTTATTAATTTGATAAGACATCTGTTATTTTTCCCTTTTCATTGGCTAAAACTAGATTAATCTAAAGTTAAATATTTTGGGAAAGCAAAAATTAGAATCCAAGTCATTTTTATGCATTTTTTTTAATTTGAAATATCATAAATCGAATTCGAGAGTGTGCTACTACACCCTTATTTGCTACTAGGAATGTCAAAACATTTGTACCCATCATCTGCCCCAGTAAAAAGAAAATACTTGCTTTTTTCGTGTTCCATTAAGCACGAAAAATTCTTGATCCAAGGACAAAATCTAGATTTTCCAATGGAAAACGACATTTAAAAGTTGACGATGTTTTTTTGTAAAACTACATAAAATAAGTTGAAAAAGATATATAAAATTTTTCGATATGTATATCTCACTTCGTTTTGAAAATATGGAAAACGAGTGGCAATGAAAATTCAAAAAATTCTGTATTTTTTCTGCCCTCTTTCTGAATGAAACTTTTTTTCTTTCCTTTCGAACGGAAAAAATGTATAAATTATAACATAAATATTGCTCGTCGAGTCAGGGGTCAGATTTGAATCTATTTGAAAAAAGAAGTCAAAGGAGTTTTAAAATTTTTTTATTGTATGTTGTGTGAAAAATAAAAAATAATAAAAAACAATAAAAACTTGACCATCATACAAAAAAATCATACAGAAAAACATAAAACCCATATGACTTCCCGTATACATAGTCTGTAATGCCTTTTAACCGTACCATACCTAAGCTGGAGCGTTAGCATAATTTAACCGTCTCTGTTAAAGTCTATTACAGTTTTGTTAAGGCCGCTTTATACTATCCCACAAAGTATTACAACATGTCAGAAAAAGAGTGTGATAGAATTTCATTATACTGTCAATTTTGTATTAATGTGGGGAGGAATGTCAAATTTCACACATTGCTTCCAACATGTCAATTTGGTCATGTCTTTATACTTTTATACTTTTTTTTTACCTGTGCTGTGCGCAATGTACAGCATATGACAAGAAGAAGAAGAAGACTTTTATACTTTGTGGGGTGTGATTTGAAGTCTCTCACATCATACCGTCAAACGTTTTTTTATACATCACAGCCAACTTCTTTGTATTAATTTGACGTTTCTTAAGCGAAGTTTTTTTGGATTGGACGAGGAGGTGTGATTCGCTAGTTGAAAAAAGAACATTACATAATTATTAAAAATATAAAGTATACTTATTATAATAATTAAATAATTGTTTTATAGGAACACGTGTATTAAATAAAAAAATATGGCAGATAAAGTAGTAGCTGAGAAACCCGCTGGTCGTCCCATGAAGTACCCCTACACCTTCTCGGCCAAAATCGCTCAATTTCCATTGAAATATTACATCAAGAACCAATGGATCTGGAGATACTACTTCGTTGCTTTTGGCCTCTGCATTCCTGTCTTCTACAAGATCAGCAAACTAGGTAAGACTTAATAAGTGAAATATTTAAGTAAAACTCAAAATTATTTTTTTTTTTTTTAGCCAACTCTCCTGCCAACAAGGCCAAGTGGGCTGAACAACAAGCCAAGGAACATGCTGAACATCATTAAGCTGGACTAGCATAAATTTTATTTGGATTGTAATATTTGTTTTTGATTTCGATATCTGAAATGCACCTCTGCTTAGAAAATAAATCAATGAAGTAAAATATAATCTCAATTCAATCGTTTTAAATATCGATTTGTCATGTCCAAGAATGTTCGTTAAAATGGGTGTTTGAAAACTGCAACATGGCCAAAAATTCGTTAAAAAAAAACCAAATTTGAATGCTCAAGAATTTTGAGGGGTGGCGCACGAAGCATTTTGTTAAAATGCCAGTTTTTCGTGTTTATTTTTACATTTGACAATTGACTGGACTCAAGAAATTTTTCGGTGTTTTCTACTCATTGCATTATTAAATTATTCTTCACCTACAAAATTAACAATTGAAGGGTCACCTTCTTTACAAATATTAAAATTCAAACCATGTTTAGTCCATAAGGCCTGTTCCGTAATTCGTGTGGTTTCAATTACTTTTCATTTAGGAGGCTTTTTCATAAAAATGTTGAGTCACGCGGCAAAAAGTATTAGAAACTTTTTTATGGGGAATTAACGGTTCTACAAATAACATTGATTGGAATTAGACAAAAAGTAACCGTTTAGGAAATATTATTAGAAAACTGCAAAAAGTCGAAAAATTCGACTTTATCTAATATTTCCTAAATAGTTACCTTTTCGTAAATACAAATGAATGTTATTTATAGCACCTGTAATTCTCCACAAAAAAGATTCTAATACTTTTTATCGTGTGACTCACCATTTTCATCAAAAAGCCTCCTAAGTGAAAAGTAATTGAAACCACGCGGATTACGGAACAGGCCAAATTATGTTAAAATGACAGTTTTTCGTGTTTATTTTTACATATGACAATTGACTGGGCTCAAGAAATTTGTCGGCCTTTTCTACTCATTGCATTGTTAAATTATTATTCTTCATCTACAAAATTAACAAGTGAAGGGTCATCTTTTTTACAAAGATTAAAATTCATACCAAGTTTAGTCCATCCGGCCTGTGGTGTGGTTTCAATTACTTTTCATTTCGGAAGCTTTTTGATGAAAATGGCAAGTCACGATAAAAAGCATCAGAATCATTTTTGTGGAGAATTACAGGTTGTACAAATATCATACAAATTATACAAATTTACGAAAAAGTAACTTTCGGATATATTTTATATAGTCGAATTTTTCGACTTTTTGCGGTTTTTTAAAAATATTTCCTAAACGGTTTCTCCACAAAAAAGATTCTTATACTTTTTATCGTGTGACTAACCGTTTTCATCAAAAAGCTTCCTAAATGAAAAGTAATTGAAAACACAAGGATAACGGAACAGGCCTTGATAATACTGGGTTGTATTTACGAAAAAGTAACGAAATAGTTTACGAAATATTCGATAAAATCAAATTTTTCGACTTTTTGCGGTTTTTTAAGAACATTTACTAAACGAATACTTTTTCGTTAATGCAAATCAATGTTATTTGTAGAGCCTGTAATTCTCCACAAAAGAAACTCTAACTGCCATACCTAAATTGGAGCGTCAGGCGTTGCGTTATTTAACGTTACACAAAAGCGTCAAGCGCCATACCGAAACAAAGAGCGTTGCGTTGAAGTAATTTGTTTGTCAAAATCATATTGTTGTTTCTTTTTTAATTTTCTGCAGCTAACTTCACTCCATAACGCTTTGTCAAAATTGGAAATTCGAATAGCTGAGCGTTGCGCGTTGGCAATTTCGGCTTCGGTATGCGGCCATACAAATTGTATGTACATGAGAAATTTTTGACAGTAAAATAACGCTGACGCTCCAATTTCGGCATGGCAGTAACTTTTTTATCGTTAGACTCATCGTTTTCATCAAAAACCCTCATAAATGAAAAGTAATTCAAATCACAAGAAATTCGGAACAGTCCTGCATATTTTGGTAAAAAAGAAAATAGTCATAAATGCAATCAAAGCTCCGTTACATAGAAGCCTTGATCTAAGTGACAGATATAGAATTATTACGCAAGATTAGAAGGGGGGATTGTGAAAAATCTTGGAACTGCTTATATTGTAAAACGAGGTTTTAATACAAAATTCAAATGAAAAATTCAAGATTTTTATAAAAATGTATTTTCAACCTTCAAGGCCTAAATATAAAAACTAAGATTAATATGTACTGTGCCTGCATGAATGCAGCCTATTCAGTACTTAGGAAATGATCAGCATCAACACTCGAGTACACATGGCCTTCGGAAATCATGAAATCCAAAATTGACCTGTGAAATAATTCTTTGATTATGGAAACAAAGATTTGACGAAAACAAATAACTTACGCTAATTCTTCCTTTTTCATATGGTTAAATTTGTTCTGCAATTCATTTCTGCTAATGCCCTCATCGGATACATGATTTTTTATAGCCTGAAAAACAGCCAATTGTTTACCCTCCAAGCCCAAATTATTACTACTCTGCTGCATTCCAAAGGCGCTTCCAGCTGAAGTTGAGGGTGCAAAGTCATTATAATCACCACCACCTGCACCTTTCTGAAAATAACAAATCAAACTAAGTGACCAATATTTTTATTGTATTTAACAAAAAAAAATCTCACCTTAGAAAATTCCTCACTTTTATAGCGAGCATTAAGCACTTCCAAAATATGAGTAGAAATTTCATTGGGGTCATTGATTGGCAACATTTTAAAAACCATAAGTGTTTTTTGGCCACCCTGAGAACGGACGCTGCCGTAAACTTTGGCGTAATTGTTTAACATAACATCAGGCGCCTTTAAGGCATCGCCCTCTTCTAGCCAGTAGTGTGCATCAATTCTGCCTGTATGATCTTCCAGCGAGTATGTAATTTTGGTTGAAGAAGTATCGATGGATCGAACTATAACCGCACATGAGACCATACCAAAAGTCATTCCCCACATTTGAAAATTGCCTTCAGGAGACTCGAGGACTTGCTTGATAAGGACTGGTGCAATGCCCTCAGCCTTTTGCTCTGAAGCAACGCCACTAGTCGCTGTTTGTGTAGCATTGAAGTCACCACCAACTGCAAAAAACAAAGTCAGTCTAATAAAGTGAATAAATATTCTCGAGAATTTTTCCTCAGCCTTCATGATAAAGCCTATAATGTATACCATCACTTACAGGAGTCATTCATTTTATTTTTATATTGTAAAATGTGAATTTGACTTTAAATTTTTTTTGGAATAAATTGCACAATGATGCAAAATGTTGAGAAAAACCGCCAAATAAAAACTGACAGTTGAATGAAACCACTCAACTACAAACTCGCCCCAGCCCACCGATCACGTTAAAGCCTTGAACGTTAGGGGGACTCATTCGAACCGCGGAAAGTTCTTAATATCGTACTTTTCCGTAGTTTATGTCAAAGTGACACTCCTTTGTATGGAGAACTATTTCCGAAATTTTCGCATCGATTGAGTTGTGTAAAAAATGTGCGGAAATTTCTCAAGTTCGATCAATGTTTTAATGCATACCCAGCAAATCCTACCCAGCAAATCCTACATAACCATATTGAATTATGGACTGACCCGTTTAACACATACTATGATACATTTTTCTAATTTTACTACCACAAAGAAATTTAAAAAGGGTAAGATATAAACAAAACGATGCCTTGCTTCCCCAGCAAATCCTGTAACCGTTACCAACCTTATTATATAAGAGTTACAAATCTCGTATTATACCAGTTACATTTCTTCTAGCATCGGGAAAAAAATAACCACTTTTGCCCTATCCGTGTGATCGTGCATCCTTGTCTTATTAATGCGACTTTCTCATAAGCAAATATAATAAAAAACTATAGCTGTCTCTTTAATTTTTTTCAATTTCTTTTGTAGACATTCTCTCAATTTATGTTAATAAATAATAATCGAACTGAAGTTTCGGAAAAATTATTTTATTGTCAAAATGAATTACAATTTTGTAGAATTGATGATGGGCTTAGCTGAATTCAATTAAGAAGCTTCTTTATAGTATCGAGCTGCAGGTTTACCCACGGTTGACGTCTTTCTGGATAACTACGCAGTATTTTTTTAAATTATGAAATGATATAAAAGAAATAAAGATTTGTTGATTTTTCTTTGGGTTTTCAGCTTTATGAATTTTTATTTACCTTATCGTTGCTGATGTTGGGTTTTTGAATTGGTATAGAATGCTATTTTATTTGAATGGAGTTTGATTGACTATAAAATACGATTCAATTTTATTCTCTGTCAACTTGATATTTTTTGAGTAAGGAAGCAAGGCATCGTTTTGTTTATATCTTACCCTTTTTAAATTTCTTTGTGGTAGTAAAATTAGAAAAATGTATCATAGTATGTGTTAAACGGGTCAGTCCATAATTCAATATGGTTATGTAGGATTTGCTGGGTCCTTACTCAAAAAATATCAAGTTGACAGAGAATAAAATTGAATCGTATTTTATAGTCAATCAAACTCCATTCAAATAAAATAGCATTCTATACCAATTCAAAAACCCAACATCAGCAACGATAAGGTAAATAAAAATTCATAAAGCTGAAAACCCAAAGAAAAATCAACAAATCTTTATTTCTTTTATATCATTTCATAATTTAAAAAAATACTGCGTAGTTATCCAGAAAGACGTCAACCGTGGGTAAACCTGCAGCTCGATACTATAAAGAAGCTTCTTAATTGAATTCAGCTAAGCCCATCATCAATTCTACAAAATTGTAATTCATTTTGACAATAAAATAATTTTTCCGAAACTTCAGTTCGATTATTATTTATTAACATAAATTGAGAGAATGTCTACAAAAGAAATTGAAAAAAATTAAAGAGACAGCTATAGTTTTTTATTATATTTGCTTATGAGAAAGTCGCATTAATAAGACAAGGATGCACGATCACACGGATAGGGCAAAAGTGGTTATTTTTTTCCCGATGCTAGAAGAAATGTAACTGGTATAATACGAGATTTGTAACTCTTATATAATAAGGTTGGTAACGGTTACAGGATTTGCTGGGTATTTGTTTTGATTTTGATGCAAGAAATAATACGAACGTAAAAAGGACAGAACGCACAACGATTTAGAACTTAGCAAGACTTAAAAACAATTTTTAGTCATGAATCAGCTGTTTATTTACGCGATTTTGTTTTACATAATCTGATTTATGGGCGTTCAATCACACGAAGGGCACGGGCACGTAGGACACGTTCAATTTCTAGGCCAGCAGAGGGAAGTGGTGCTTTCATTTCCCTCCGCTTGCCTACAAATTTGACATGCCCTACGTGCCCGTGCCCGTGCCCTTCGTGTGAGTTCGCATATCGGAATTTGCGGGGTTGAATGATTCCCGAATTAGCAAAAAAAGCCCAAAGAAGGTATTTCAGGAATTGCAACACTGCGAAAGTACTGCTGTAATATACAGGGTGGGCGGAAATCAACAGAACACCGGAAAATGTAAGAGTCCTGGGACTATTCTGAAACACTTATTTTCATTCCATTTTTCGAAATTCGCAAAACAGAGTTATTTTTGTCGTTATTTTTAAAAGTAAAATAAGTCCATAAAAGGTGTCATATACATTTTGTGCCATAATAATCAGTTATTTGACCAGTATTGCATTATTTTACTTTTGCCCCTTTACCTCAATTTCATAACTAACGGCTCCAATAACTCCGTTGGAACTAAGAAATATTCAGAATAATTCCAGCACTCATAAATTTTCCGGTGCTCTACCGATTCCTTCCCACCCTGCATATACATATGGGACATTCTTTGTCAAGTGAACCCTTCCATCGCAGTTTTTCAGATAAATTAAATTACATAATATCGTTTTAAAATTGTCCAAAAATCCATGTTTTACAAGTTCAAATGCGATTTGGACAATGGAAAGCATTTTAACTAAAGTTTACATCAAATTAAATCGTCTTAAAATTGTCTAAAAATCCATATTTCACAAGTTAAAAACGCAAATCCACAAAAAAGTGACCCGATTGTTGAACCCCTAACTTTGGCACAATTGTTACGAAAAATCGCCATGCGGCATTATAAAGTAATTGTTTCAACCAAAGTTTTGAGCAGGGTTAAGGATTTGTATGCGAAAAACTGCGATGGAAGGTTTGACTTGACGAAGAATGTTCCATGTGTAGGCATTTTTTATAAATAAAAACTGTGCATAAGCCAAATTCTTTAAGATTGCATCAAAACTTTTTTTTTTTGGTGCAGGATTAAGCTGAATCTTTTTTTAATATTAAAATACAGGGTGGCTGATTCGAACTGTTACCAACTTCAGATGGACTTATCTGACAGATGGAAGATGACAGCTGTCTAAAAATTGGCATGAAGTTAGTTCATTCTATTGTCAACAAGTAACCGAAAGCATTTGCGCGTCAATTTATTGAAAATAAAAAATGCAACACATATTGTCAAACAAGCTCGGACTAAAGGCCCTCAAGTTCCAAAAGGCGCATGATCTCACTCCTGCTCAAAAAAAAGTTAGGCTCGATAGAGCCAAGGAGTTGTTGCGCTTGCACGCCGCCGGAAATCTGTCACAAATTGTCTTCTCTGCTGAGAAAAATTACTGTATCCAGCAATATGTAAACAAACAAAATGATCGGGTTTACTTGACAGAGGTCCTACGAAAATTTGAATGTTCGTTTGGCCACCAGGACGCAGGCACCACCGCATGTGATGGTTTTGGCTGCAGTGACTGCTGATGGGCGCTCACCACTCGTTTTTTTGGCCGCTGGCGTCAAAGCCCAGGTGTATCGTGAATCAGTGTTGGAGGTTCTTTACTACCGCAAAAATTTCGGTCGCAAGCCATGGACATTCCAACAAGACTCGGCACCGTCACACAAAGCTCGTGTGAATCAAGAATGGTTAGAAAAAAACGTTCCTAGCTTCATTTCTGCTCGACAATGGCTCTCAAATTCGCCTGATGCGAATCCGCTGGATTTCTCAATCTGGGGTATGTTGGACAGGAAGGTCTTGACTAAAAAATACCAGAGCGTTGATGCGCTAAAAGTGGCCCTTCAACGAGAATGGCGCAAACTTCCACAAAATCAAATTCGTGCAGCATGCGACTCGTTCTTCGACCGTCTACGGGCCATAGTTAAGGCCAAATGTGGCCATATCGAAAATCTCAAGTAACTTCTTAAAATTTGAACATTTCCCAACAATTATAGCGTTTGATCAATAAAATCTGTGCATGGAAACTAAAAATATAATCTTTTGGATTGGTAACACTTCGAATCAGCCACCCTGTAGTATGAAAAATCAGCTATGTAAGCTTAGTAAGGAACGAAAACTTTATTTTTTTTACATGTGCATGGTCCTGACCATTATTTTTCTTTTGAGTATGGACCCAAAAAGTAGTTCAGAAAGTTTGGAACGGAAAAAAATTACTACTGAATTTTTTTTTTGATAACATTCAACGGTTCCACCATTGCAGCTGTGTTATGGTTTTCATCTAGAATAAAGAGACTTTATGAAATACAACGGTAGCTTCCATATTATAAGCTTAAATGTTTATTTATAAATGCTTTTAACACACTTTTCGCTTAACGAATATATAGTACATTGATTTTTTTTTTTCTTTCTTAATATTACTAGTAGATCATATTTTGCATCGTTAACTTCACTAAACTTTGAACAATAGTAATAAAAATTAATAAATATAATATCTACGGAAGACTACAAACGTGATTTGAATTAAAGCTGCGTGGAATATTTGAAGCATTGAATTTAAGCTTATTAATGATATTTAAGATCTCCCAAACATATATATTTAATATCCACATAGTCGTCAATGCCATGATGTGAGCCTTCGCGACCAATTCCTGATTCCTTAACACCACCAAATGGTGCCTCAGCAGTAGAAATTATGCCTTCATTTACACCCATCATGCCAACCTCTAGTTTATTCGCCACACGAAAAACTTGCTGCATATCTTTTGTGTAGAAATAGCCAGCAAGTCCACGCCTCGTGCTATTGGCTTTTTTAATTGCTTCTTCTTCTGTTGCAAATTTTATTATGGAAACAACTGGACCAAAAACTTCATCAGTATATAATCTTGTACTTGGACCTACATCAGTTACAATTGTTGGTTCATAAAAGAGCTCGCCAGTTTGCGGACAGGGCTTTCCTCCAGCAACAATTTTTGCATTTTTATTGCGCGCATCTTCAACAAAAGCGCTTACTTTTTCAAATTGCATGCGATTGATGAGAGGACCAATTTGCACATCAGCAGAATTACCAGGCCCAATTTTCAGTGCAGCAACACGTTTTTTAATCAGTTCGACGAATTTATCATAAACGCCTTCTTGCACAAAAAATCGATTTGCTGAGACACAGGTCTGCCCACAATTACGAAATTTCGAAGCCATAGCACCATCAACTGCCTTTTCTACATTTGCACTGTCGAAAACGATAAATGGTGCATTGCCACCTAACTCCAAACATAGCCGCTTAATGCTATCAGCGCAATTTTTGTAAAGTAATTTTCCAACTTCTGTGGATCCCGTAAATGATATCGCTGCAACATCTGGACTTTTACATAAAAGATCGCCAACTGGCGCTGCCTTCTTTGTTGTGATCACGTTTATGACACCTTTTGGAAAGCCAGCCTCTTCGGCAAGTTTTGTCAGAGCAAGTGCTGTGAGAGGCGTATCTTCCGCGGGCTTAATAACAAGTGTACAGCCTGGAATATAAACAATTATTTTTAGGAACAATAATATAAACATTTAAATAGCTCGAATTGATTTACAAAATTTTTTAGGGACCTACATTTTAATACCGAACCTGAACGGTGAAAGTTAATCACTCTCAACATTGCCAGAGACTTAGGAGAAAATTTGCTTGAAGGTCATGGTATGAACAATGCTACTAGTCACAATTAGAAAAGCTAAACACTGTTTTATTTCGCTGCCCTGCAGTAAAGTTGTTATATAATTAACAAAACGTAAATAGATTTTTTTCTGGAGGGCCCGGAAAGATCTGTTGGAATAGTGCAAATATCAAAATTACAAAATAAACGTTACTCATACGTGTTTTTTGCAAGGTAACTGGAAATTTTGGGGAGGGAGGGGTGTGTAATATTCCTCATCAATTCACACCTGTGATAAATAGCTACATATTTTATGTTGAAGGTATAGAAATGTTTAATTAACGGTATTTTGAGCTTTTTGGGTAAAAACTTGGAGTAAACAAATAAACTGGTAATAGCGAATTTGTAGCTATGCTTACATAACAATTACCCACAAATTTTGTGCTTCTGTGTAATGGCTTTTTTTCAGAGCATCTTTTTTTATTTTAATCTTGAAACAGTTTTTACTCATTAGTCTAAGATCTGAATAAGGAGCGAACTGCACCCATCTGCTTAATGCATTCGATTGATATACATATAATTTGTTTCTTAGACGAATAAGTGCCTTAACAGATATTTTTTAGGCAACCTACTCGGGATATATTTTTTTACTATAAAATACTTTTCATACATTAAACAGTTCGCTCCTTATTCGGATCTTGCGATGAAACCAATATATTTTTCTTTTTGTAATTATGGCCATGTTTTTGACGACAGTTTAGCTGTGCTTGTGTAGCTCTGAGAAACGTATGGGAAAGCAACAACAAATGTGCTTCATTAAATTGTTAAATGTTAAAGATGTTTAGCTTTGATTCTAGTTTAACATCTTTAACATTTAACAATTAACAATTAGCTAGAATCAAAGCTAAACATCTTTAACATTTAACAGTTAAATTTAGAAAAGTACAAAAAAAAATCCTTTCGCCGAAATTAATGAATTTTCTTTCTTTCGTGAGTAGAAGCACCCAAATAAAAGTGTATATTAGATTCTTATAATTAGAAGCTTATAATAATTTGGGATGTATTGAAAATAGTTTTTGTTTATTACTTGCACTTATCTTCGCAACGTCTGCAATTCTGTTATCAAAAAAATATGGATTTCTTTGTACATTGTCGTTATTGATCAACTAACCTGCAGCAAGAGCAGCTCCAGCCTTCCTCGTTATCATAGCCATTGGAAAGTTCCAAGGAGTGATGAGTGCCGCAACACCAATAGGATGCTTCATTACAATTATTTCACGATTTGGCAAAGGATGTTGGATTACTTCACCATAAATGCGGCGTGCTTCTTCTGCAAACCATTCAACAAAAGAACTAGCATAGAGAGCCTCGCCTTTAGCTTCATTTATAGGTTTACCGGATTCTGCGGTCATAATCTCTGCTAGCTCTGTGTGATGACTTTCCAATAAGTTGTACCATTTCTATCATAGTAATTAATTATAATAAATTAATAAATATTAATAAAAATAATTTTCTCGAAGATTCTAGTCAGAATTCGAAATATTCAATTGCAAGATTTCACGGTTCTTGTTTAATTTACAGTTTGTCAAGTAATTCTTTGCAAAATGCAAATAGCTACACAAATTCAACTTTAAAATTAAATTTTATTGAGACAAGCACTACTTTAAAAAAATTTGTTTTGGAACTATTCCAAGATATGTATTACCTATTAATATAACAAAAAAAAAAAAATGACAAAAGTCAAAACAAAAACATAAGAAAAACGAATAGAACCAAAAGGCAACAAATATGATGCTGTCAATAAATTCTTTGCAAAATGCAAACACAAGTCGAGAAGTGACTCGAAGCTAACTAAGGGTACATCAAATTGGAATTCGAATGAACACGTGTTGCTTTGCTTGCATTGCCCTTTTACATTAGTTCTCATTTTTGCTTCGAAGCGTATTTTTGCAATGCCTGGCAAGCGAGTTGATGAAAGTGTAATCCAATTGGTTTATTTCAACTATTACAAAGGGAAAACAGTACAAGAGTTGTCTGAAATTTTTAATAAAGCTAAGGACAACATATAATATTATTCAGCGTGCAGAAAAAGAAAATAGACTGGAATTGAACACTTAAAAATTTTAAAACAAATTAGTGACAACCCACAAACAAGCCTTAGAGAGTTGGCAAACATTATAAAAAGTGATTGCAACAAGACTGTGAGCCATGAAACCGTGCGAAAAGTGCTAAAGCTCCACCAGTACTCGTCGCATACAGCCAGGAAAAAGCCAATGCTGTCTGCTTTTAATATTGAAAAGTGCTTGAACTTTGCCATTTCTAACAGAAATAGACCAGCGGAGTACTGGAATGACGTCATTTTTTGCGACGAGACGAAGATAATGATGTATTATAACGGTGGACCCAGCAAAGTTTGGCGAAAACCAAAAACAGCTCTTCAACAGCAAAATATTATACCAATAGTTAAGTTTGGTAAGCTTTCAGTGATGGTGTGGGGCTGTATTTCATCCAAAGGCGTTGGAGAATTGCGTATATTCACTGATATAATGACAAAAGAGTTTTATTTAGACATTCTTAAAAACGAATTGACAAGAAGCGCCCAAAAATTTGGCTTTGTTGATCGTGAAAACCCGAACAAATTAAAATACAAGTTGTATCAGGACAACGATCCAAAGCACAAATCGCTGCTGTGCCGGACCTGGTTGCTGTGCAATTGCATTGAAAATTTGTGGACATTTTTAAAAAAAAGAGTGGGAAAGCGGAACCCAACTAACAGAAACGCTTTGATAACGGCCATCAACGAGGAGTGGGTAAAGATACCTGAATTGTATGATGTAAATGGACCTGTACAATCAATGTCACGGCGTCTGTTATGGAAGCTGATGGGAAGCACACAAAATATTAGTGCAGTCCTTTATATTTTATATCCTTTTTGCAATATGAGTTTGCATTTTGCAAACAATTTTGTAGTTTTATTTTGTTTATGGCTTATCTTATGTTTTTGGTTTTGTTTATGTTATTTTTCTTAACTATAATGAAAGGGTATACAATTCCTAACAATACTGTAAAAAAAAAATTTAAAAAGCGCCTTAGTTAATAAAATTCAATTGAATTTGTGTGGCTATTTGCATTTTGCAAAGAATTACTTGACAAACTGTATTTATTTAACTACAAATCAACTCGAGTCCATACAAGAGCCATCTATTGATAGGAAACCCAGAACGCTTTTAAATCCAGCCAAAAATAAAAAAATAACAATAAAGTTCGAAGAAAGCGGCTTCTTAAAAATAGCTTTAGATTTAAATTAAGAATAATTTGGATTCTCAGATTAGAAAATCGGGAAATCGCGGAAATTACTACATCCCAAACACAGAGGGGAAGATTGCTTAAGATAATAAGTCACGGCATGGTTTAATGTCAATATTTAAATTTCCTCACCTTAAGCAACGTGGAACGTTGTTTACCAGTTAGTGCAGACCATTCAGTAGACTCAAACGCTCGCCTTGCTGCATCTATAGCATGCTGTGTGTCCTTGTCATTCATATTTGGCACTTTGCCGATGACTTGACCATTGGCTGGATTTGTCACATCGAATGTTTCTTTACTAATCGCATCTACCCAGCAACCATCGATGAAGGCTTTATTCTGGATTAACGAGGACATGTTCCGTGCCAGACTTGAAAAGTTGAGCGCCGCATACTTGTGCGATTTAAGGGCGAACATACTGCGTAACATAGCTGAAAGTATCCAAATATATATTACATACAATTAGCTACCTATTAAAAGATTTCAATATACTGTTTTTTTTCGACTCAGCTCGGTGAAATCCTTTTACTTTGAATAATTGATTTTTAACAAAAATCCCACGAATTGTCGTTGTTCCGAATTGTGGCAAATAGAAAACTTTTAGCCCTTTTCTGTATCATGAAACAACTGATTGATTTTTGTTACACCTTAATGCATGGATTTTGATTTTTGTTTACAAATTTTCTTCAAATGAACGCTAAATTCTTAAAGAAAAAATTCCAATCGGCTATTCTTAATGTCTTTTTTTTTTCAGTCGCTGAATAGTTTTGTAATGCAAAATAACCGTTTAATAAATAAGATATTGTAGCTATAGTGGTTTATCGTATGTACCTTATTTCTTTGCTGATTAAAATAAATTGAATCCAATTAAATTTCCGCAGACCACTATCTGTTTGATAATGTCGTAGACAGACGGCAGCTTAAATTCGCAAAATGGGTTTTATTTATACATATTTTTTATTCATTTTAAAACTCACTACATTTCCTTTTTTTTTCTTGTTGAAAATATTTATAAATTTAAAAGAATGAGACAACCGCATGTTTTTTCTGTTAAATTGTTATAATCTATTACAATTCGACAGAGTTGCAATACTGAAATAATGAATTTCAGTGCTAATCTCTCAGGCACGTGGTGCAGTAAAATTTGTAGGCAAACGGAGGGAAGTGGTGCTTTCATTTCTCTCCGTTTGCCTACAAATTTGACGTGCTCTACGTGTGAGTTTGCACTAAGTTGGAGTGAGTGCAGTTTGTTTTGGGTGTTATACCCAGCGAAATTCGCAATTAGACTGTCAATGCGCATTTGAGTAGTCGTCTGTCTAGGGTATAACACTTGTTCATAACGAATTGACATTTGCAGAAAAACAGCTGTTGGTATATTCTCATAGCATACTTTTAGGTTAACATGTATAGTAAGTTAGGGTATGTGGACTATGTGGGTAATGTGGTGCACCCTTTTATTTCCCATATATAACAATTCTGGTTACTTGTGCATATTAAAGCTCGAAAAACATATTTTTTACGCTCTTTGGCCTTTCTGTTATGCTCCTTACATATCGATACCTTAGAGCGCTATAGTCCTATCTCCATTTTTCCAATTGTTGGGAAATGCAAAAAGAAGATTTCAAACAGTGGTTATTTGGGACTGGCTGCTATTTTGATATAACGATATATGCAATATTTTTATCTATTGTATATTTTAACATAATTTAATGTTTTTAATTAATTTATTTAACTTCTAACGAAATCCCATCCAATTTATAGTATGCCATTACTTTTGCCCTTACATAGAATTCCACTACTGTTGAAAAAAACGACGTATTTAGTACATTTTTTGAATTTCTTCCACTAAAATGTTGTAAAAAGTCATGAAACGCGTGGAAAACACGAAAAAACGAATTTTTTTTTTTTGGATTTTTTGAATTTTTGGCTCCTACAAACAAGAGTGGAGCCTTGGGTGAAACCAAATTTGTTCACTAAAATGTCGCAAAAAGTCATGAAACCCGAAGAAAACGCGGAAAAACGAAGATTTTTTTTAAAAACTGACTTATTTGAATATTTAGTGGAGATAGGACAGTAGCGCTCTTGAAAAAATTACAATTTGGAGATAGGATTTTTTTTAATTTTCGAATATTTTGGTGTTTTAGTGGTATTTTGACATCACACAGTTTTCCACACGGTAAAAAAGCCTACAATGTTCCCATAATTGCAAAAATCTCAAAATCGCAAAAAGTGGAGATAGGACTATAGCGCTCTAAGGTATCGATATGTACAATTTCTTTATAGGTATAATTCGGTATTCTTTATGTCTTATTCATTTGTTAGTACGAATTTGGTTTATCTTACATAAAAATATTCTGTAATAAGCCTTTGCAGCTATTTTATAGCAATTATAATCTAAAATAATACAACTCGACTTTTAGTCAACAAAAGTTGCGAATAACGGTACTACTTTAGGAAATGGACAGGGTGATCCACATTACCCAACACTTTTCTTTTTCAGATATTTTTAGATACTGTCAATTTATCTGGCCTCACGCTTGAAGAAATTAATATTTTATTTTATAAATTACATAATAGTGAAAACAATGGAATAACTAATGCTCATTAATTGACCAAACTAAACTACCATTACTTTGGTAGAAATTGGCGAAAAAGAAAAAAGGTAACCACATTACCCTAAGTTACTCTATGTGCAATTTTTTATGATTTGCGTACATGTTTTAAAGAATACCCAAACCTCGTAAGCTCCAAACATCCATTGTCATCCTTATTTTATTTTTAATTAAATTGTTGAAAAAATTCAATTTATAACATCCAAATTTAATTTATTTTATCTGACAAATGAATTGTCAACGTAGCGTTACGTTGAGAAACCTAATTTCAACAGGTCCAACGTTGAGTACCGCTACGTTACGATTTCACTAATCGCTTATAGCTTAAACACAATCGCTGCCAACAAAAATTCGTCGACGAAGTTCGCTCTGTTAAACACAATCAGAGTGACGACGGCAGTAGTTTTTTTTTGTTTTAAATTGTTGTTTATGTTCTCTGATGACAATTTTAATAAATAAATATAAAATAAAATCTCATATTCTTTGAATTTTTTCTAAGAAATCTAAAAATTTTACATTAAAAACGTATTTTTACGGTTTGACATTTCCAAAAATCGCTGGCGCCGGCGACAAAATTAAAGCTAGTTCTATTGCAACCAACGAATATTCGTCGGGCGAATTTCGTCGTTCAACTTCATATGAGGGGTATAGAATCTAAGGCGACAATCTCCATTTTTTTTCTGAGCGTATCTCTTAATGTTTGACCACAAAGCATCATCAAATGGAAGAAGATGGTACGATCAAAGAGGTACAGAATCAAAGTCGACAGTCTCTTCTTTGATCATGGACATGTTTGATAGTGACATCTAGTTGCATTTGATGGTAGCTTGTGATCAAACACTATCAAACACGTTCATAAAAAAAAATTGGAGGCCTTTGCTTCTATACCCCTCATATACTCTTGTGTGTTTTAATTTTGACAGCGAATATTCGTCTGGCGAAATTCCCCGTACGCTCCAATTGTGTTTATTATGCCGATTGATGGATTTTGACACGTTATGGAACGCTTCGTTTTGACTAATTTCAGCTTAAAACTGTCAAAGTTCGTATTGATTTTGACAACTGTTTCGAGTTTACGAATACTCTAATTTCGTTTTAAGGAATACTCTAAACAACGTTTCCAAAAGAGATTTTAGATGTGTAAAATTTATAACTCTAGTAGTTAAATCCTACTTGTTTCCACCGGCCGAAAGAGATTTATTTTTAACAGTAATAGCCTGTTTCCACCGGAGATTTAAAATGAGACATTCCATTTTCCAAAACCCCCAGACCGCCCTAAAAGTATGGCGTAATTTCTGAACAGCCCCTTTGATGAAGTTAGTTTATTGACTGTTTTTGCTTTCATAGTACTAATGAAAGTACCAACGCGCTTTTTAATTAAAATATGATAAATTTGTATTAAACTAATTAAACAGTCATTTTTGCAATTTTTCAACAACAGACGCAAACAAGTGTTAACATGGAATTTGATTACATATATATATTTTCATATATAAACATATATATAGCCTCATCAGATCAGTTTTAGTTAATTCTTGTCAGAAGCCGCACTCGAACCCTTAACTCCGTGTTTCTGATGAGAGGAACACAGTGCTTAAGCATTTGTGAAAGATTGCTTATTGTTTTTTTAGTTGGTAACACACTCTGGTTTAGAGACATGCTACTCTAGCTACAATTGAAGTTTTAGTCCTTTGGTTCTTAATATTTACCTTCCATTTGATTTTTTAATTTTTTAATTAAATTTAAAAATCTTTTCTGATTTTTTTGCTTTATTAGTTTTAGTGAATGAAGTAACACTCATGACGTAACTTACA
Organism: Calliopum simillimum; assembly: GCA_951812925.1. Taxonomy (NCBI): domain Eukaryota; kingdom Metazoa; phylum Arthropoda; class Insecta; order Diptera; family Lauxaniidae; genus Calliopum; species Calliopum simillimum. The sequence goes on from OX638368.1 coordinate 141,998,920, forward strand.
TAAATTTCCATTGGAAAATTTTTAGTTGAAATTGTTTTTAAAAAATTATTTTACGCAAATTAAATAGTGATGAGCAAAATTAGAGTTGGTATTGATTCCTGGTCTTGGTAATTTCGCAAAACCAAGACGCTGATATCATCAATTTAAGACCATGACCAAGACTGCTATGGTCTTGGTTAAGACTGCTATGGTCTTGGTTTGCTCATCACTAAAATTAAACATAAATTTTAGTCATTATAAATTATATATTTCAACTTTTAATAAAAATATAAATTTTATTGATATACTTGTTGAAAATATTTGGACATATATCTAGTTAATAATGATTTTTTTAGGGGTGTGGCATCGCCCATTTTCCCAGTGAACATTATTTGTCCCTGCGCTCTGTATATACTTATCAAATCAGAGATATGATGAAGCGATCTTTATGGGGGCGTGGTATTCCCATTTTTCCCAGTACACATTATTTGTTTTGGTACCTTATGTATATAGTATGTACCAAATCTCATCTAAGTACGTTAAATAGTTTCAAAGATATGATGATTTAATTTTTTGGCTCACGGTGGACATTTTTCTGGAAACACCCTAATCAAATTTAAGATATTAACATTAGTACTTTAATTTACTGACAATATGACTGTAGTTTTGGGGAAATTTTAAGGTAAAATAACAAGAAAAAATTGTCTTAACTTACGCTTTTCCTTAAAGAGAAAAAGACTATACGTATTAATTTTTTTAAAAACTGAGTTGAAGAAAATGTATAGCCTTATCATAGCCCAGGAAAATAAGACATTTTCTGCGAAAAAATTCCCAGTGGAAATTTTTCACCCGAATTGTCTTTATTTATGCATGATACACAAAGTGTGAAAAGTCCATTGCAAAGTCGTGTGCGCATAAAAAGTTATTAAGGCTCAAAGGTCGCTAAAATCAGTTTTTTGCAAATATCTCGCTAATGCTAACTTTTACAGAAAAATGTTAGTCTCCAATTTTGTAGCACAGGAAATTTCCTACAAAAATACGTTAAAAGTATTTGCGTACGATTTCTAGTTTAGGAGATCACCCAATTTAAAAAGTTGTTAACAGTTATGATATGAAATACTACCCATGAGTTCATATTAAAATATCTTACTTTTTAAATTGCAATAACTCTTCAATGAGAAGTTGTACAAACAAAATTAAAATTCCGTTTGAAAGATAATTTAATTTTCTATATACCGTATAAAATTTTTTTTTCGAACGGCTCATGACCTTAAAAATATTCTTGAATAACCGTTAAGGCCTCGAAATTACTGGTTTTTTAAGAATATCTGCGAATATTGCGGACATTTTTTTGTAGATAAGCACTGAAAAAACTATTCCAATTATACATTCCATTTTCAAACGTATTTGGACACTGTTATGCAAAAACGAGTCAACCCTCAAACAAATTTTATTCGACTTATGAATGCAGTTCGATTCTAAGTATGAAGAAGTACCTATTTTTAAAAAACCGAACCTAAATAATGTTAACAAGAGGTTGAAAACAACAAAATTTGTTTGACATTTTCATATCATTTATCTTACGACATCTACACAAAAAACGTAGATATCTCAAAACTTATTTCGAGTGGGTTGACTTGTTATTGCATAACACTGTCCATTTAATTTTTTACTCACAGCAGACATTTTTGTGAAGAAACCCATATGTATTTAAATTTAACTTTTTTATACATATGGACATAGAATATGAAGTTATGAAAACATGGAGACACATAATACTTGCATGCACTTAAATGATAATGAAATAAAATTGGTAAACAAAAGAATAAGAAGCTTTACGATCATGACATTCCAGAATATAAAAAAAAAGGTTGGCTAAGTCGATTTTAAAAGCACTTTACATCTCTTTTGAACTCAGTTTTAATAGTTTTGAGAAAATTGAATTTGATGTTCAGTTGCCTATAAAAATTTTTTGCAATTATCGATTTTTTAAACTTCTATTTCCGTCTATCCCAGAGGTTCCCAACCGATTTAGCTCGCGCCTCCCTTTTTAAATTCTTCACATGCTCTCGCATCCTTTACAAATGCAAAAAGACAAAAACAAAAATATTTTACTCTGTGAAATACCAAAACAATTACTTTTTATTCAAAAGAACTAATAAAACAATAATAATATTAAAGCAAACCTAATAATAAGCTAACAAAAATTGGATTATATTTTGTATTTTTTATAATATCTATTTTATATACCATTTAAAAACAATTCAAACTTTGAAATCATGAAAATTAAAGGAACGGAATAAAATAACATATTCATATCATTAGGTTAAAACTACAACTACACATACCAAAGGATACCCAGTGTGCCAAACGGACCCATTTCGAATCTGTAACCGGTTCCCTTTCTCGTAAATTTTATCCGTTACGGATTTCATAATGTTAACGCTGCTTTTTTTTAAAAAAAAATGTTGAAGCTCTTATTTTTAATTAAAAAAAAAAAACAATGCACCCAAAGGTGGCAGGAAGCGAACCCGGGATCCCGTGGTATTAGTTCAGAAACATTAGACATGAGACAAATAGGCTATTGACCTATATGATGTAAACTTCTCTGAAGTTGAGATATAAAGCTTATACAATATATTAAACAAATTTCTGTTGTTTTTTCATTATAACTATTCTGTGTACTTTCTCTTCCCTTCAATTGATAAAAAATGAATTCTGAATCAAAAGCGTATCTTCAAACAGAGTTTGAAAAGTTCACAAAAATTCATACGCATTAAAATAAAAAGATCAAAAACATTAACATTCATTAAAGCAAATCCGTTTTTAATTCGTATTGGAAGCTCTTTACGTGTTCGAAACGGATAAGCCCAGGTTCGAATCCTACCACAGGTGGATTTTTATCCTTTTTTTTCTTTCTTTTTTTTAATTGTTAGTACGTGCTTCAAAACTTTTTTTTTTGTAATTGTACAGCATTAACATTATTAAAACCGAATCCGTTTTGAATTTGTATTTAAGTACGTTTCAGGATTAAAACGGATACGTCACCGCGGATTTACCCGGGTGCGAATCCTACCATAGGCGGATTGTTATATATTTTTTTTTTTTGTTATTTTTTTTTAATCGCTAATAAGCCTTTCAAAATGTTTTTTTAACACAGCATTAACATTATTAAAAGTTAATTCGTTGTGAATTCGAAACGGATCCGCATCCGTTCTTGTGCACATTGGTATAAAGTGAATCGTATTCCAACCAAAACTCCTCACATTTCGTAATAGGCAACCGGTGTATGGCACTTAATTCACACTTCATTTCTAATACTTCTTCTTGAATTAACTTAAATTAATTAATTAATTTACAGCTATCTGATGAAAACATTAGAAAAATATTTTTCAAATTCATCATAAGAAGAGGTAAGATGAGTAATCAGTAAAGCCTTGTGCTGAAAGTTTAAAATTTGTTTGTCCATTGCCTGAAAACGCTGCTTCCACAATAAAATTTTTTTTAACAAAAGCATTATTTGTGTCATTTGCTTATTTAAAACAGCAATATTTTTTAACTTTAGAACATGGTTTCCTGCAAACTATAAAGAATATCATCAAATTTAGAATGAAGCCTCTGATGGTCATGCTTACTGTTCATAAAAAGTAAAAAAAAAGTACACAAAAATTTACTGAAAAAACCGATTGAGCAGCAGAAATTCAGGTCATAGCTTATTTGATACATAATTTGTACTACAGATGCTTATTTAACTTTGACTTGTTCTATGTTCTCTGGTGGAATTTTTAGTGTGACCTTATGTGGGTAAAATATGCATGGCTTGTCGCGCAGCAACAATCGGTGTAGTTATTTTAAGAACGTTTAAGCCCGACACGAAATTGTTCAGTTTGTTATTTTGAGTCATGCCCACCTGGAAATCGGGGAAAAAGTACAGGCAGAAGTTCATCAAACAAGATTTTTAATCTGCCTGACGAATGATTTATTGTCCATAAATTCAAGACAAACTGAAATTATCTGCTCCTAAAATAATTACGGAGATACAGCAGGAACTAAGAAAGCCATGCAGTGCGGAAACTGTCACTGTAGGGTGAAGTGAAATCCTGTATGGCAAGTTAAGTTCGTTGAATGCATAAACGCTTCAAAGGAAATTATAAAAGAACTTTCTTATAACTTCAGTAAATTTGCCATGTTGATAAAAGTAGGTAGACAAGCACATCAAACGTTGTGATCACGATTGTAAAGATGCATACAGCAATACATACCCATGGGGAAAAATTTCAATCACTTTTTAAGAAAGCACATGTTCCCATAGAAATATACAAGTGCATACACAATGATTTCTTGTAAGGCTGCATTAACCTTAAAATGAATGGGGTCAGCCCCTCATATAGAGGCCAAGCTCTCCTTAAAAATATTTAAATTAATAATAGGCCTGTTTTTTTTTTGACGCGGTTACCCGCTTAAAAATTTAAACTTTTTTTTATCCTTTTGTTAATCCTTGTGTCCAGAGGTAATATCTCCTAAGTCTTCATTAAAATTTTTGGAGTAGTTTTCGAGTAATATTGAATCAAAATTTTCAATGATTAAAAAGTGGGCGTGGCACTTCTTCGATCCCGCCCACTTTTCGTTTGTTGCAATGTATTGTTAGGCAGTATTCCCCTACCAAATTTCATTCAAATATCTTGTATGGATTGCGAGTTATGACCAAATTAAATTCAAAATTTAGGGTGGTGCCACGCCCCCTCATGAATATCTACAGAGTCAAAATCTATCCAATTCTTGATTCCATGTTAATATCTATCACTATTCCAAGTTTCATTAAAATCGGTGTTGCTGTTTTCGAGAAAAATATTTGCCACATATATGTATGGGCATTTCCATGATGACGCACGTGACAGTCGTACGTAACGTTAAGAAAAACAAAGAAAAAACCAAAAGATGTTTTTCTTTTTTGAAAAGCAGACGCACGTAAGAAAAAACGGAAGTGATTTTTATGTGTACCTATAAAAGGTAAATTTTCTTTATCTTCTTTAATATAAATGATAGTTTCATACGCTGCGTGACTGATGTGACGTGACATATTTTTCCAACACACAAATTTTAAATTGAAAATCTAAAAAAACAGGACTTCGCTCTGCAAGTTGCTTCACCTTATCTTGTTAAGTTGACGTGAGATCACCAAATCTTCTGAAGGATTTTATTTGTTCCGATTAATTTTACATGTGTACCAAATCTTATAAATGTTCATTTTTTTTTTAAGGGGCATGGCATCGCCCATTTACCCAGTGAACGTTATTTGTCCCGTCACTCTTTACACATATATTAAATCTCATTCATAAGCGTTAAATATTTTCAGAGATATGATGAAGTGATTTTTGTGGGGGTGTGATACCCCCATATTTCCTAGTCTTGGCGCTTTCTACATGTGTACCAAATTTCATCCATGTACGTTAAACAGTTTCAGAGATATAATGATTTAATTTTTAGGCTCACGGTTGTTTTCTGTGGAATTTCCGACATATACATTTGTATACAATTTAAGCTCGTATAAGAAGATAAGATATGTGGTACCGTATGCATTTAAGGGTAAAGTATTCGAATATCAAATTCTGTTGGATAATTTTTTTCATCTTGAGAGATAAAGAGAAATAGGACAAAATATAAGAAATAACATTTGTTTTACATACTAAAACACAGAGGTCCGTAGTCTGATGCGCTAAGAAGATTGTAGTTAACCTATCCTTCATCTTCTTTCTAAGACGCGCAATGTTACAAAGAAAGGACGGGCATTGCGGAGAGTAAGCCTTACTGCTAAAAAATAAGCACTTCAGAAAGTGTTTTTCCCCTTGGGCATGTATGCATACATCCATATAAGTATATAGCTACAAGAGCAAAGAGGAGGCAGTTTCTTGCACTCCAGCAGTTGTTATTATAAACTTGTTAGTTTGTAAAATATTTCAATTTCTGAATGTCGTATCACTGTATCATGTACATATATATATACATATATGTATGTATCAGATGGCAAAGCACCAAAATTAAGCGACACAATCACATTCAGATTTAGTTTGAGTTGAAAAAGTGCAGCGAACGCATTAAAATTTGAACATAAACGTAAGACGTGTAAGTTTTAAAGCAGAAACGAAACATAAATTATAACTTTTATAATTGTTTTATTATTATGGTATTCGCATACTCTTAAGGAATGTTTTTGAAATTGGAGTAACAAAATTAAAACCAAATATGTATGTACATACATATGATAATTGAAACTTTAGTGCGAAGAGCTTGGTAACTTCCATGTAAAAATTACGCTAGCTAAATAATTTTGGTACTTTTTAGACATTTTTAGTACTTTTTTGCTATTTGGTACAAAACAGAAAGTTCATTTATCATCAATGACAAATGTGAAACGAAAAGAAAACAAAAAACATGAAGTCAGTGTCAGTCAGCCAGCTTTTTGTCTTTATCTTCGTGCTGTATCCTGTTTTCAGCTCTGTGTGACCGCGTATGTTGTTAATACTGAAAAATTTGCATTCAATTCAACTTGGCTTAGCGGCAAAATATTAAAATAATTTTAACTTTGTGCATATTTACACACAAATACCTTTCTAATGGTGTAAAATTCAAAGTTGTGCTCCATTTCTAATGTAGTAGGACAAATTTTTGTCTTGTGTATTAATATATAGATTTTACAGCAAAAAGTTATATGAACTGCAAGAACTAAGAGGGTCCAGAACAAAATGCAAAATTCCACTTTTTAAATTCTTAAATTTTTTGACTGAATTCAATTCTACATTATAAAATCTATGTAAATATTGTCCTATAACATAATAAGGGTCAATAATTTCATCGCTATTCAATACCAAAAATAAGAATTACTATGTGACGAACCAAAACGCAATATTTCCAAATTTGTAATCTAAATAACTTAAAAATTAATTGCCAGATAAATTAATTTATGCATGAATTTTTTTTCTCTCTAGAACCCTTCCATACCACAACAATTGTTTTTAAAAAAATATATATCCTTCTGACTTTAATTACTTTTGTGCGTTTATCCAAAAAAATGTTAAGATGGATTTATTGCGTTTTGTTATGGACATCCTCATATATTTAGTAGAAAAGAGTAAAACAGTCATCTATGTAACCTAAAATATCGTGTTTTTTCACTTTTGGGTTAGAATATCTCTAAAATCGTAAGTGATAAAGCAATTGTGAGACTGGAAAATGACTCTATTATGGTTTTAAGTTCTTGTGCTGTTTTGTTATTGTAAATTTCGTTTTTCGACTCTTTTTTAGGGCGGGCACCTACTTGCAATTTTAAAAATTATTGAACTTTGTTGCTAGCATTATAAGAAATTATATAAAAAAAGAAAATCAGGGGTTCCATCTACTATCAATTAAACCCAGTTCCGGAGAACCGTGTCAAGAATTGGTCCGTTTTGGAAAATCAAATTTTTTTTTGGGGAAACATTCGAAATTTCGTTCCGAAAACCCTGGGGAAGGTGCTATATTTGGTTATTTAAATGTAGATATGGGTATTTCCAGAATGACATAACTCACCATTCGTACGACAATACATTAAAAAAAGAAGTGAATAAGCCAAATTTATAAAAAGGTTTTTCTTTATTTGCGTAGTAATTAAGTAGCACTATATTCAGTGAGAAAATTATAACTATCGACCCAAAGATAAAAAGATGTACGCAAAAATATGCGATGACGTTACTCTACAAAAAAAAAGAAGTGGGTTTCGACTCGGATTCCAAACTTGCAAAGGCTCTGCGTACTGGGCAAGGTTTTTTGAATAAAAACTTTTTTAGTAGGATTTGAAATAATTCAAGTTTATTTTCAGTAATTCAATTTAAAAATCTTTTCTGTTTTTTTTTTTTTTTAGTGAATGACGTAACAGACATGACGTAACTTACTGAAATTTCTATTCAATTCAATTCATTTATTGAGACTTTTTTTTTCTTTTAAATTACATAAGGAACTTATAACAATTAGAACATCGGCGGCTATAATGTATGGCCTGCACTAACTATTACAATATTTAAAGCCACAAGGCAAATAATAGAATTAGATGACAAGTTTTGCTCTTGCTCATGGAGCATTGAAAGGTGTTCTTCTAACGCTAAGTTATATTTAAACCTTAAAACTAATATAAAATAAATTTGAAGGAAAGTGACGATGCAAATAGAATACATGCGACCAGCACACATGTACCAAATGCACCGCCACCAACCCTCTCAAAGACACATTGAAGTCTTTTGAAACTTAAGAATTATGTAAAACCTCACTTAATAAGGAACATTAGTATAACCACTGTCACGAAACCAAATAGCAAAATTCAACTCCGAATACAAGATAGATCAAATCATTGAACCATCTTGCAACCACAGTCGACCCTGCTACCCCAATCGCGCAACCGTGGTTAAAAAGAAAAATTAAATTTAATCCAATAAGTTAATGCTATTTATATAAAATTAATAATATGAATACATTAGAGTTATTCACGATCTAGAGTAACGAGCTGAGTAACAGGGTAAAAGTGCACTCAGTTACTCTGAATAGTGAGCATACTCAATACTTTGCACGTATATTTGCTTTTTGTTTCTCAAAATAATCTTAGCTGACAACAAAAAAAAAATTTTTTAAATGAATATTTTTCTCCCATTCAAATTTTTATTTTTGATGAACGAAAATTGCCTCTCAATCATAAACAAATTCAAACGTTTCTATAGAAATAGAAATAGTAAAAAAAAGGCAAAAGTGTAAGATTATTTTACACTAGAAAATAGCTTGACTAAAAGGGTAAAAGAGTAACAGAGTAACTTACGTATATTTTGTTGTTGTGGTTGTGCACAGTTACCCTGTTACTCTGTTACTCAGGACGTTACTCTAGATCGTGAATACCTCTATTGTAAAAGTAAGTTTTACACTCCAATCAAAAGTAGAATCAACAATTTTTCATGTAAATTACCCGCGGTTATGACCAGACGTGGCCTTAAGATAATAGGGAATGGGAGCTTCATTGGAAATGGTATCGAGATCTTCATAAATTACACCAACCGGAGATTGGTATGGAGAGTTAGACCAAGTAATGCCCTGTTGAGAGGTGTAAATGCTTTCTATGACTTTATTTTCATGGTTCATAAGCGAAGAGATGCATCTTTTCATGAGAAATACAGCATATTTTATGATAGGAGTAATATTAGAATCATTATATAATGTAGCATTTGAAAATCTTTTTGTTCTGGTTTCAAAATTTTTACTTATACACCACCTAAGAACTTTTCTTTCTAGCCGTTCCATTTCAGAAGCCACCACATTGGAGATAGAAAACCAACAGGGGAAGGCATATAATAACACGGGTCTAATGAGCGTTTTGTAAAGTAATAATTGAAAAACTTTAAGTTGAAATTGTTTTTAAAAAATTATTTAACGCAAATTAAACATAAATTTTAGCTTTTATATATTATATATTTTAACTTTTAACAAAAATATAAATGCTATTGATATGCTTATTGAAAATATTGGGCGTGGCATCGGCCATTTACCCAGTGAACATTATTTGTCCCAGAGCTCTGTACATACGTATCAAATCTCATTCATGTGGGTTAAAAATTTTCAGAGATATGATGAAGTGATTTTTATGGGGGCATGGTACCCTCATTTTTCCCAGAACACATTATTTGTCTTGGTGCTTTTTATATATGTACTAAATCTCATCTATATACGTTTAAGCGAAGGTTCTTTTGGATTTTTCCGAAAATGAAGCAAACTTTGAGAATGGATTGCGGGAAAATGAAAAGACATACGAACTTATGCTTTTGGACTTTGATTCGTTGTTTATTAACGATTAAAAAAATTATTCAATATTTAGGAAATTCAAAATGGCGGATCCCGTCTACCTCTATCTTTCTGCTTTGTCAAGTGTAGGTCTGGAAGTGAACTGAAATTAGAAATGTATATAATTTATTAAAATTTATAAAATTTCCTATGCCTTGAACCTAACGTCAATTAATTTTGGTAAAAATAAACCAATTTCATGGACGTTTAAAAAAAAATTTACATTTTTTCCCTTTTTTTTTACTTTGATCTCGTTTAAAAATTATAAATAAACAACTTTTCATGACAATTTTAGGTTCAAGGCAGACAAAAAAGTATATACTTTCAAACATTTTTTGAATGAAGGAAATCGGATCAATAAAACAAGCTCTGTGCTTGACATAAGGTTAGAAAACATGGTTCCGAGAAAAACGCGTTTAAAGTTTTTAGAAAGTTTGCCTTGACATAACTTTCTTGTTTGATAAGTTATCACAACCATCATCCGTTCTGATAGGTTTTTGGGGTCGCTGATTACGAATTTGAGGTCAAATTTACAAAATTCGAAATGGCGGATCCAATATGGCGGATAGAAAAAATTTTGCATCGGTCAATTTCCAGTAAAATGTCTATGGAAAGGTTTTTGTGGTTGAAAAATGTGAATTTATCATTTCTTTTTTCATATAAAAATATAAAACATGTAAAATTCGGAACAAAATAACTTTTTCTTTGAATTTAAAAAGAAATTTCCGAATTACAGGCTTTGGCAATCGTGGAACGTGAATTTATTGTCAATTTGTTGTCGAAACATTTAACTAACATCAGTCGCTTATTCCGGGGCCATATAAAATTCCTTCTTCGATCTCGAAGTCCTGCAGACGATGCTCAAGGCGGGCGTTCCGAGCTTTCAATGGGTACGTTTGACACTCTCTAGCTCAAGAAATACGCGTCGTATTGAAATATCCCTTGGCACATATATTCTACACATATGTAACTTTAATTTTATTTAAAAAAAAAAATCGATTTTTTCAAAAAAATTCAAAAGAACCTCCCCTTAACAGTTTGAGAGATATGAAGACTCAATTTATTGACTCACGGTGGACATTTCTCTGGAAATACCCACGTCGAAAAATTTCGTTGCATTAACTAAAAATATATGTATCTTTCAGTCTGTTGACCTTTGAGAATACCTAAGGCTTTTAAAGAAAAGTTCTAGTGAATTTAATATCCAAATTCCATAAAGAAATATTTTTACTTGTTTGCAAATTTTCTCATCAGCTATATGAATTTTTTACTGTTTTGTGCGTTTAGCAACACTGATTGAAAGTTGAAAGCACCAAGGTTCTAATTGAAATATGGATGACAAACAATCAGGGAACAGTCTTAAATTGAATGTCAAAGGTGTTGGGTGTGCGAATCAAAACGATTGTGGATCGAATTTAGAAAGGCAAGAATTCTACAAACCCATTCTAGAGGAAAATCTACTGCCACCAATAAAAGGAAACGATATCACAGAGGATACATTAGGTAATTATAAACAGTGTTTTGTAAATTTCTGAATGTCGATTTATTTGGTATCTTAAGTAAAATGTTTTGTATCTACCTACATATATATTAAATTGTTTTCGCCAAACGAATTAAAAACTTGCTGATGAAATATACTGTGCCATATGCATAAGTTTTTCACAATTTTTGCTGTACAACAAGAATTTCAATTAATGTTCCCAACAACAAATTGCTTGCGTTCGCAAAATTCCATAAATTTCATCTTTTCAATCAATTGGGTAGAGAAATTTTGCTCTTTCCTCACGTTTACGTTTTTTCACTGCATACATACCCACTTCCGACTAGTTTTTAACATTCTTGCTTTTTGTATGAATTATTTGCTGTATGATGGACACTTGTTGAACATGCGCTTTTATAAATTGAGGGGGTTAGAAGCAAAGGGGTACAAGTGACAAATTACGAAAAATTGAGTTAAGTATGAGAATAGGTAGTGGGAGCTTTGCTTTATTTATGAAATAAACATTACCAAAGATTTTGAGTTCCTACACCTCTATAGAGCCTCATTAAGGTAAGCCAGTTCACAAAATTATAGTTTTGCTTTAAAACAAAATTCAAAAAAAATTTTTTCTAGTAAATAAGATGCAAAGTTAGCGCAGCGTAACATCTAACATACTTAGGTTAAGAAAAAATTAAATACCACAATTTTAAGAATCCTTGAAAAATTCCCTTTTTAAGGTATTTTTTAAAAATTTTCTAGAGGTCTGTTTTTAAAATTTATTAGTACTTTAGTGAAAGTCTACCGCACTTGTACCCCTTTGCTTCTAAACGAGTTTAAAATATTCAATAAAATATTTTCGTTTTGAAATGAAAAGTAAGGAGTGCGGTAGGCTTTCAGTAAAATACTAATAACTTTTAAAAGCGGACCTCTATAAAAATTTTAAAAAATACCTTTAACAGAGAACGTTTTAAGGATTCTTAGAGTTATGGTACTTAGTTTTTTCTTCTACTATGTTAGTTGCTACAAGGTGCTAACTTTACTCCATTTTTATTACAAAAAAAAAATTTGAGTAAAATGGTGTAGGCTTTCACTGAAATACTAATAACTTTTAAAGGGAGACTAATAGAAAAAATTTGAAAACAACATTAGATGGAGCATACTTTAAATGTTATTTGACGCGCAATATTTTATTTTTTAACTCACTTTCCAATTTATGAAGGAACGTTAACTTTAACTATATTTTACTCAAAATTTACTTTTTGTTACTTGTACCCCTTTGCTTCTAACCCCCTCAATTGAAAGCAAGAATATATTTATTGTTAATTAAAACAACGTAATGAAAGAAACTCATTTTGACTCTAGAAACTTAGTCCGAAAAAAATTAATTGGTGAATTGGAACAAAAGTATACTTTTTTTATATGAAACTAAGCTTTCTAAGAGTGCGATTGGTTTATAGAGTTCAAAAGGATTTCCCACAGTTCCGGACCTTTTAAGTTGATATTTTAAATTTTGTATCCTTTTTTTCTGAATGGCAGCAATTTTACTACAAAAAAGGTCTTATCAACATTTATAATTTTTTTCCTTTAGTTCGGTAGTGCATTTGTCATACCATTTTTTTAATAGAGGTCAGAAAAAAATACTTTTCAAAAACAATACGTTTGATGGCTCCAGTAGATAAAGGCCAGCACTTATCGCGCGCGCATCATATACCGTATTTTTTCCGACCTCTAATTAAGAAGTTATTATGACCGAATTAAAGGAAATTTAACGAAGATTCCAAAAAAAAAAAAAAAAAATTATAAAAAAATTAATTTAACAGGACCTTTTTCATAGTAAAATGGCCGCCAGAGTTAAAAATTTAGAGAAAAAAATTTATAATATCAACTTTAAAGGTCCACAACTTTGCAAAACCCTTTTAAATAAATCCTATAAACCAAGTACACTCATACAATAAGCTAAAATATTTCTATGAAAAAGTTTTCTTTAATACGCTAGTGCGCTAGTGTGACCCAAGAAAATTTTTTTTCTAAAACAAGTCAGAAAATCAGTTTTAACCCTATAACTCATCAGGGGGTACATTTTAGAACCACCCTCAGGTGAAATATTTTGTTATTCTCGGCCTCTATCACCTACCAGAAGCTTCGTAACCTGTACATATATGCTGAATTTTATACATCTGCGTCGAATGGTTTTAGAGATACGACTAGTCTAGTTTTTAAGGGTCTTGATTTCGCCTATTTTTTCAATGGATATTGATTTTCTTGTTTCCCTTCATACATATTTGTATCCAATTCCAATTCCAAAATTATCTTTATTCATGTTTCGTTTGAATTAAAATTCATAATTTTTTTTAATTTTTTTTTTTTTTATTTGTATCAAATCTCATTAAACAAGCTCAAAAAGTTACAGACGTGTGACTTATAATGTTAAGTGGGTGGCGTTCATTGTCCATTTTTAAGCTATTTTTTAGCCTATGACCTTCCTCTAATCGATTCTAATACGCTTTGAAAATGTTATCAAAATCAGTTTTCAAGTTTCCAAGCCCATAAAGGCCCGACAATAGAACAAAACCTAACTACTCAACTAAAAATATTGGTCACAAATTAAACAAAACCTAATTTGTAGATAATAGGTAACGTAGAAAAAAAGGTATGACTCGCAAATCGCAAAAAATTCTGAATGGATCCAAATGGTTTATTTATTTCTGCTTTAGTTTGGTTTACCAAAACTTAAAAAGCTTACTTAAAATTTTTATTCCAAATTAGCTGCAACCGTTCTTAGGTAATTTCACAAATGGTTCTTTTTTTATATCAACAAAATAAAAATTTCCACTTTATTTTAATAAAATTAATGCTTACATATCTCAATATTCTTTATTTTAAAATTTGTTCTAACAATTTACTAACTTTTCACAATCACCTCTTGAAACTTTGCTATCAAACCTGATCTCGCAAACAAAATTTTCAATTACGTTACAAAAAACTAATGTGAGTGAGCTCCGTCAACCGGTATTTAATATTTTGGACAAACAAAATGCATATTTCTTTGTTATGAAGCATTCTTAATGAGATATTAGCAATAAAAAGAGTAAATGGCACTGATCATTTGACCTATTGTGCAATACAAAGACTGGGTATAAGGAAAGGTTTTGGCCACATCTCATTTATATCCATTTAAATTGATTTCAATAAGAGTTATCTTTGTTACCAGAAAAATTCTGGTTTTAGAATTATAATAAATGTTGACTTTTTGTTAACTTTACAATAATTTTTTAGATAACTTTTGGGCTGTTACCAATCAAATAGAATAAAAAGGTAACTATTAAATTACAATCATTTTATTTTTGTGTTACCAACTTTGAAGTTATAGCAAAATATTGTAAATAAACTTCATAACTATAATTTTGCAATATTAAATTTTATATCAAAAATATTCTTGCATTGATTTTTTTAGTCATTAACGACATAAAAACAGAACTAAATTCGTCATTGGAAACTTCTGGTAACGATAGCAAAACAATGGTTCAAGAGGGAAATACAATAACCGATGGCGCCGATGAGCAGATGCTTGGCGCCGAAGATAATGATAAATTGACAGCTAAACGGGAGGAAGTCAAATTTATAAAAGGGGATCAACAGAATGGAGATGCTAAAATTGATATTGGAAATATCAATGTGAAAGTAAGTTATAATTATGTTAATTTAATATAATTTTTATAATTGAAAAATGTACATATTCTTGCTTAAATTAAATATTTTAAGGAAGCTAAAACGGTGAGACTATATTATAGCATTTAGATTTATTTTGTTGACATATTATTTATGAAATGAACCGTGAAAAAGAGCGCTGTAACCTTTTTGCCAAATATGTAGATACTAATGAAAAGAATACCGTAAATATAAAGTTCTTATCGCAGCCCTAATCCTTGTATAATTTAAAATGTGGTCTATGCGAAGCCAATTTCGAACCCTTTGAACTGAAAACAAAGAAAAATAAAAACTGGAAACAAGTCGATACATCCAACGTAAAAGTTTGTAACTCAAGTTACCAACTTTTTACGGGACAATGATTTTCGAAATCTGCGTATTAGACTCTATCTTGTGTCAAATTTTGGTATCTCTAGCTTGAAATTTGAAGGGCTGGGAGCAATTTTTGTAGTTACAACCTAAGTATATTTTAGTGGAGTCTCCATGCAAAAACTTGGCAACTTAAGTTGTCAACTTAAGCACGGGACAAAAATGACAAATTGCATTGGTAACTTAACTTACAAAGTTATTAGTTAATTTTTCTTTAAAAATCAGTGGTTGTAAGTCCTAAATACCAACGTTATGTCCGTAAAATATTTTTTAATGGTAGTTGGCAAGTTAAGTTACCAACTTTTCTCATGGAACATTTGGTTGCTGAAAAGGAACATTAGTTGGTAACTAGAGTTACAACTCATATGTATTATTTTTTGTGCAAACCTTAAGTTGAAACTGTTAATATCTCTGCAAATCAATTTGGAATATAGACAACGATTTAATGGTCGAAAAATCTTTATTTTGTCTACAGATCTCAAAAGTATTTATTCAATTTTTGTTTCTGGTTTTCTTGTTTTAACGAAAACAATACAAAAATTATCATAACTAAAAACTACTATTTTCGAGTTACCAACTTTTAAGTTGGACGTATCGAAGTTATAAATATGTACTTTCTTTGTATTTATTTATTTAAGTTACTTGCCTAGATAAAAAAATTCAAGTTTTCTGTGTTTCCTGTCAGTTATACAAATATATTTAATTATTAGCAATTTTTGACAAATTACTCCAAAATCTCTGTAATCAATCATGGTAAAAATTAATTTTTATTATAAAAATATCCATAAATATGCAAATCATGTTTTTCAATCGCAAAATTTATACTTCGCAGGCTTTTACGGGAATGAGCAAGGAGGAGCTTATGCAGTATGCTAACGATCCCTTTTGGGTACGTTTGCGTTGGATGTTCTTTATTCTATTTTGGCTTATATGGGCCGCTATGCTCGCAGGCGCCATATTCATAATTGTAGAAGCACCAAAATGTGCTAAGCCTAGGGCATTACAATGGTATAAACAAGGTGTACTAGCAAGATATGAATCTCTCAATGGCGATAACGACTTGTCTTTAGCGAAAAAGGTTGCAGCAAGTGGTGTAATCTATGAGTTGCCTGCTGAACTAACATATTCTGTAAAAGAACCGCTAGTAGAGCAAATGATTAAGAATGTTATTGCAAAATATAATGATTCTCTTGTAAATGTCATACTAGACATAACACCTAATTATGTTAATAGAGATTCGGTATTGATGAAAAATGCCTTGGATGATAAGACAAAACGTTCTGCTTTTATATGGATTGAAACGCCAGAGGTACCAAATAATTGGTTATCGATTGTTAATGGTAGTGCATGGTCTGAAGTGTTACCCGGAAATTACGTACTCTCGCAATTTGGTGATGGCCTATATGACTTAAACATGAACGATACCATTGTTAAAGCCAAGTTAATTGATACACTTACACATTTGTTGCACTTGGGCGTTAAAGGTTTCCGTTTAAAGAATACAAAGTTCTTCTGGCTTAATAAGAACATAAAAAATGAAACACTTTCAAATGAACCAGGTTATATACATACACAATATCGCTTTTGGACCCATACAAAAACTACATTCCAAGAAGGTCTTGGGGACGTTTTATATGAATATTTAGTTGCTGTAAAAAATATTTCTGCAGATGCATTCTTCTCAGTAGCTGACGATGTAATACGTCCGGAAATTTACAAAAATAAAGATGGTGAATATGGCATTGATTTACCAATATACGGACGTTTTACACAGTCTCTTAATCAACCGGATGGCAAGAAATTACATGATGAATTACAAAATATATTTAATGCTGTGGGTAATCACACATGGCTGCAGTGGAATTTTGGTGATTTGAGTACAGGAAGTCCAGTAGATCCATCGGCATACAGCCTGTTCTTATCATTGTTGCCAGGTGTACCGGTTATACCCGTTGATTCAGCACCCCTTAATAATATATCAAATGCAACTTATAAGCATATTGAAAATTTACGTGCTACTGCATCCTACAAATATGGCGATTTTGAACAATTTTCTTCAGATAAACTATCAGCTTACTCCAGGTAAAGTAATATTTTTTCTTATTCTGTTTAAATATTTTACAAAAATTTTTTAATAATGATGTTAAATTAATTTTGATCTATTGCTTGCTTGGATATAAACAAATATAAATCCTAAAGGCAAAGGTAAAGTATTTTTGTAGAATCACGGTTAATAAGTTATAGTAAATAATATACTAAATGTGTTTGGCCCTCAATAAAAATAACGCAAACAAAAAGTGGGCGATAAAAAAGAGAAATATTTCCCATATTAATTTTGATAATCAGGATATACATATTTCATTTTCTATCATTACTCGTGTAAAAAATATCACTTTTTTTTACTCGTATTAAATTTATTTCTTCTAACATATTTTCAACATAATTGCAGAATTAAGTCAGGAAATCCTGGTTACTTTGTGGTCTTTAACCCAACGAATGAAATACAAGTTGGAAACTATACTAATCCTGGCTTGCCTGAAAAAATGACAGTTGATTTCGTCAGCGATAATTTTAATGTGAGCGGTGTATCAATTAAGTAAGTATATATTTGAAGCACATAGTTAAAAACAAATACAAATTACGATTATTCTATCATTCTTGGTTAAAATATTAAAATATTAAATATTAGTAAAAAACATTTTTGAATACATTACTTTAAAAAAGTAAAAAGCGTAAAAACTTATACATACATATTACTGACTTTTTTTTTGCATCTTTTTTCAGAACTAAAGTCATGACTGATTCCATAGCAGTATCTCCATATGCAACCATTATTCTCACCTATGTACCTGTTCGATCAGGTTAATTTATCGTAATGGGAGTTTAAAATAAAACGCTATTAGAAGCGCAACAAATATGACAATATATTAAAAATAAATTAAAACTTACTACTCAAATTGTTAAAAGCGTTAATAAAAACAAAACTCAGTTTATCCATGTAATTGCAAGTATATTTGCTTAGAAATAAACATTAAATATATTGCAAAATTCTCAAATTTTTATGTTTGTTTTTAAACGTAAGTATTCCGCCCTGTTCCCAATTCCACTTTCACGTGAAAGTGGATAAAAAGTGGAATGCAAAACTTTTTCAAAAGTCGGCATTATGCTACGACTTTTCAATTAATTTTGCTTTTTTAAAGCTATTTACCGATCAAATTTAAAAAAAAATACACAAGTATAAACTCCAGAGTTTTTCCTTTTTTTAGCGAGTAATTCTAATTTTTATTGCAAATGTAATATTGTAAATATTGCTGGAGTAAAAAACTCTAACTAAAAAAAATATTTTTTCCGATGACAAGTAAAAAGTCGGCAAATTGTCATTTTCGAAGTCAGTGTTTGTGTGAATTATTTGACATTTCATTATATCATGGTGTTAGTAAGAATAGTTCGAAAACAGGATGCCACCTGATTTTATTTCTTAAATTGCAATAGAACATCTAATTAACCCAATAAAATGCACTGAGCATGAAAAAAAACTTTCTGAAATTCCCTCAAATCAGAGGAAACCCCATAATTGGGCATCTCGCCTAATACATTATTTTGACAGACAAAATTGCGAGCAGTTATAATTTCGAGTGCATTGCAGCAGCCGTTGTTAACGTGAAACTCAATTAAAGTTAATAAATTTAAAAAAAAAGCATTTTTATTCATAAATCTTGTTTACTTGTGTGCATTTTTTAACTGACAGCGAAAAAGTTTGCATTTCTACTGTGAAAAGTTAAACGTCTTGAACAGTCGTTGAATAGGCTTCACATCCACATCGAAAATAAAAAGTAATCAACAAGTCTTCGAAATTAAAAGTAGTTGAAAATACACGGATTACGGAACAGGCCGGATTGTGTGATGGATAAAGCACTAAAGTGCTCGAAGATGTGCCTATATGCCAACTTAATCATTCTCATGCATATATAACGTTCGATTCAAAGATTGGGGAAAGTCTTGAGATATTAGAAGAGAAAAAATCCATTTATTGCCACAGTAGACAGCGAAAATCTGAGTTGACAGTCACGATCCGCATCCACTCCAACATAAATGTATGAAATCAAAATGATTTATTACTGAAATGAGCTATTTCAATATGGTAACGCTGTTAAATTGTAATAGATTGAAATTTGACAGCAACAAAAACATCTGGTTGTTTCGCTCTATTAAATTTATAAATGTCACTTCAGTTAGGGAATATGAATAATTGTTGTTGTTACTTTTGACGTTCCTTCTATCGCCAATTTTCCGTTTTTACTATTAATTATTTCTGTGCTGTATTTTTGCAATACAAAATGTTTAAAAAATCAAAAAATAAAAATATAATTTCACATCCAATAGCACCAACTGTGGTAGAAATTTTATCCGACATTGAAACCTTTAACATAGAAATCCCAGCAGCGAAGGCGCGTCAAATTGAAACAAGTTCAAATTCTTTGAATAGTTGGTGGCAACAATTTGAAGAATTCGTTAATAAATTAAAAGACCTACAAATTATAAATGCTGAAATAAACGGCTATAAACTTAAGTTGGAATCAAGTAAATTGGAAATAGAGACGCAAACAAAATTGCTTAAAAATGATATTGAGAATCAAAGGCAGTTGATACAAAAAGTTTGTGATTAATAGACAGGAAATCTGAAAATTTTTTTAATTTTCATTATCGGTATTTTTAAGTACATATAATAAAATTACAAATCATCTAATTGCTCATTTTATTGTTGATGGGGTGTCCTATTAATTTTTATTTACATAGTCAAATTTGCTGCCTTAATATTTTGAAAATCAATGTACCTATGTGTGTACTAAACTTTTCTTCAATTGTAAATTGTAAGAAAATGTCCAGTCCAATTAAAACTTGATGTCATTCCATCTCTCTGCTAAATTTGTTATGATATAGACAGTCCCAATAATGCAAATACATAATTAAAAGAGTCTGTCTATACGGGGCGTTCCGCGTACGCGAAAGCTCCTCTCTCTCTCTCAATTTACTCAATTAGCGTACGCGAAATCCAGTGAAGTTTTTTCCCCTGGGACGCATTTTAGTTACAACAGTAATTTTACATAAAAGTAGGGGTAAGTGGGCGGCCTGCGGCCGCAGCTCAGGATTTAAAACTTCCAAAAATCCGACACCGGCTTCGCGGCGGCCTTCGGCCGCGAATCAGTACATAAATTAATCAAGTTCCCCGGGGGAAAAAACTTCACTGGATTTCGCGTACGCTAATTGAGTAAATTGAGAGAGAGAGAGGAGCTTTCGCGTACGCGGAACGCCCCGTATAGACATTTCCTAATTAAAATTCTCAAAATTTTATTTCACGTTAAGAACATTTTCTAGTATAATTACAATAAATTGACTTTCCTAAGTTTAATAAAATGCGAAAAAATCTCTAAGAGAACAAGAACAAGAAACCGTAATAATTTTTTTAACCTAATCAATAAATTTCATCAACTTCTCAGTCCTATAGATTTTTCTTCTTAAAACTTATTCATCTTGTTCGAAAATGTTCTTAAAAACTGGATGAATCTCATTTATCATATCGCTGGCCAACATGCTGCGTCCATGCTTTTTAAATGCTGCTGCATTGCATTGTTTTACCAGAAATGAGGCAGAAAATGCAGCTAAAAACGCTGGATTTGATTGATTCGATTCCAATGACCAGTTAAAAAATGTTGCTAACGAACCGCAAAGTAAATCACCCTGTCCTCCACAGCGTCGTCCAGAACCACCTGGAGTTAATGTGTATATTTCAGAAGTACTCGGGATATGAATTTTGTCGTTAGCACCCTTTTCCAATACGATAACACCATCACCCAACCGTGACATACGTTCCTGCATTAAACGAGTATCATCGCTAAAAAGACGACGAAACTCAACAGCATTAGGGGTTAATATCACATTACGATGACCGTTAATAATATCAATATTCTCGTTTAATATGGCCAAACCATCGGCATCTATTATCATTGGCTTAGAATGTTTTTGGCACAATTCCATTAGGCGTATTGCAGTCTTTTGAATTTTTGGGTCACGTCCAAGTCCAGGACCAATCACCTAAAAGAAAAGACATTAGGGTAATTCCATGGTAACTCGCGTTACAAATATAAAAGTTTTTAAGAGTTTAATGAAGCTTTTGAGGCTCATCCTTTGGATTAACTAAAAATATTTGATTCTTAATGAACATAATATTTTGTTCCTGTTTTAGGTTAGTTGAAATTTTCAGTGACAACTTAATATTTCACCAGCAAAATAGTAAACTGTGCTGGTAAATCGTGTTACCATTTTTGGACATGTTCAGAGAGTAAATTTCTTTCTGCGAAATTTGTGGGTAGATTTCTTAACATTAGACATAAATGCAGGATATCAATAAGTATTTCTTTATTTGATGTTAAAGCGTATTTTTAAAAATAATGCAAAAATTATATGGTAACCCGCGATACAAAAAATTGGTAACTCGCGTTACAAAAAATTGGTAACTCGCGTTACTATCGATTTTTAGACCAATACAAGGGGGTTTTCTAGTTCTTAGGTATAAAAATTAAAATTGGGTCAAAATATAAGAATAATAAAGAACTATTTCAGACTTTTATGCACAGGAACCAAAATTAAGTCAAAATTTAATAATTGATCAACTAAGTCTTTTATATCGCGATTGGAATTATTTAAGGTTTTAATGCAGATGGTATATTACCATCACAACTATTACCGTCACCACCAGATTCATATACTTCCTCGCAAAAATACCGTTTTAGTTTGTTGCCTGTTTTTACTTCTTCTGATGTGCAGACATTAACTAAAAAAAAGCGATATTAACCAATTGCAATGTCAAATCTTAATTTTGGCACTAAATGGTAATGTTTCTTTAATTAAACATTAGTTGGAAATTGAAAAGTGTGAAATTTTTCTATACATTTACATGGAAATACCCATTAATAAAGATGGCAGATTGCCATAAAGATGATTTCATAAAAGTAAAAGCATAAACCTACCATAACATGTAGTCGTTCGAACCATGGCTCTATTTGTTCTGATGCATCATCCAAATCCAACAGTGGGTGCACTATTAATTCTGGACTGTAAGACTTTATAACTACTGCCGCATCTCGTTGGCAGAAAACGTGAGCTAGATCCGCGCCTACTTTCAGCGCAGTTATTGCTGCAAAGTACGGTGCTCCAGTGTATTCAAGCGAACCACCAATGACCCCAATTCGACCATACTGCCCTTTGTGCTTATTATCAGCAAGCTTTGGAATAATTGTCGACTTTGCCAGTTTAAGAAGCTTTTGTGTTTGAACCGGTATCTCAATGGGGTCACACATTGTCGCTGAACTATGGCGTTGTATTTCAAGAAAACATGAAAATCTTTGCAATGTGCTACTTTTTAAATAATTGATTGAATTTCTTCCAACAAGTACAAAATGCATTTCTCAGACTTCGTCCCAGTTGGCAGATTTTGACATTTAGCTGTGTTTATTCAACGACGTTTTTGCACAAGCAAAAGGTATAACTAGAATTGGCACTAGCAAAAAACTGTCATCTTTACATCTCTGGCCAGTTAAATAAAAATTTTTAATTAAAAAGTACAGGAACATCAGTCTCCGGCGCAGGAACTCCGACGGAGTTTATGGACAGCCCCTAATAGTTTTCAAAATCTATACAAACTTTGATAGTTTTTCGAGCTTACGAGAATTTCGAGGCTTTAACACGTTTTAGGAAATATCCTTAATTTGAAGTTAACGCTGTAGCTAAAAGCTTGGTGGCATAGAATGAAGTTTAAAATTTTGAACTTCGTCGCTTGCTGCATCCTTTTTGACAGAAGAATCGAGTTACCAAATTGATGAAAATAATATTGTACACATTATTTAATGATTAAAAAAGTTAATTTATCGCAAAATTCATGTAATTTTCCTGAAAAAGAGTTGCAAATATAGTAATAAAAATAATTTTAACCCTTTCGGTTATTCTATGCCATATGGCTTAGTCTTTTTTCAAGGTCTGGTTGAAGTCATAAAAACTTAAAAGTAAATTTTTTTTAATTTTTATTATTTTTGGCAAGACTCCCAAAAACCACTTTTGAAACAAAAATTTTTAAAACTTTTTTTCAATTATTGTTAAAATGGCTCTTTCTTAGTAGTAACAAAATGGACAGTAACGATTTTTAAAGCCAAAGGAAAGAAAAGTTCCGAAAGGGTTAAGTGTTATAAGGTTCGGTCATTTCAAAAAGTATGAAAATCTTTTTAATTTCTCGCTGGGGTTTGAATGAGTTTATTAAACACAGAAAAGTGCAATTCTGTCATATTCCCGCTCTTTTGCAAAACTTCAAGAAAAGAAACATTTGATTTTACTTTGGTTGCATTAAAAACTGTTTTGTGCTATTTTGTAATCTCTTTTTTAACTATATTTAAATTTGTAACTTTCTACGCGAGTAATAAAAAAAAAAATTTCTAAAATGACAAACTCCAAAGACTTCTCTGCAGCGGAACAGCAAAAAGCTATTGAAAGAGCCACAAAGTGTAAAAATCCAATGGAACAGATGGCAGATGTTTTTAAATATTCATCTACAACAAATGGTCAAAACAATCTATACTTATACTGCAAGACAAAAGGTGATATGGACAGTAAAACTTTAAAATGGGCTTTTAAATTGGCCGAGCGCAATGTCAGCAAATTTTACAAAGAACTCGAAATGGGTTGGCAACCTAAAATTAAGCAAAACGATTTAAATAAAAATTGGGCACGCTATCTTGTTGCAGTTGATGCAATGACAAAAACGCCAGTAGCATTTGCCATGTTTCGCTTTGATCTTGACTATGGACATAGTGTACTTTATTGGTAAGTAAGGAAATTGTGTTTTAGAATGTGTAGTTTATAAAAAATTAACATTTTGTTTTTACCTCTTTAAATTTGAAAATTGCTCGATGCATGTGTAGTGCATCACAAATATACTTTACACAAAACACTTTTTCTAAAATTTTATAATTTTATAGTTTCCAGTTTTTTTAAGATTTTCAATTCGTCGGCTGAGTATTATTTTGCCGTAAACGCCACTTCGTTGAAAAAGCAAAAGCACATAACTTGTGTAGAGACGAGCACACATTATCTGCTTTTGCTTTTTCAACGAAGTGGCGTTTACGGCAAAATAATACTCAGCCGACGAATTGTATTCAAATAAAATTCATTCTAATAAAATATTTCAATTGTTATCAACAAAAATTAAATGATACAAAAATAAAATTATAATAAAAATATCTGGCGTTCTAAAAAATAATTTAAATAAACGAAGAACCCACAACTGGCGATCCTGCTAAACCATTCAAAATAATTTGTACACATCTTGCCAACTTTAATTTTCATCTTGCAAGCAAACGGAATATTTCAATTGTTATCAACAAAAATTAAATGATACAAAAATAAAATTATAATAAAAATATCTGGCGTTCTAAAAAATAATTTAAATAAACGAAGAACCCACACATGTATGGAGTCATATTCTCGAGGGTTTCTACTGAATCAAAAATAAATCAGCGGACTAGTTTCGATTCAGCATCATGGTGATAGACCCAAGTCTCATTCATAGTGATGAAGTGATGCACAAAATCCCCTTTATCCTTTCGAAAACGCTCTAAATTTGTCTCAGAAAGTTGCATTCGAATGTTTTTTTATTCCATTGTTTGCGAATGCGGCATTCATTGTGCACACAGCTTTCTGAAACCTTCAATCATTTCAGTAAAAAGTGTGTACTGCATAAAATGATTTGTAAGCCACTGATTTAACTTCAAAAATTTTTTTTTTTTTTTTTAATCTAATTTTATTTCAATTTCAATGCCATATCACAATTTTAATCTATGTTTTTACCTACATTTGTATGTTCTTAAAAGTCTAATATTTTCTTCTAATTATTTATTTGCAGCTATGAAATGCAAATCGAATCTACTGCACAACGGCAAGGCTTAGGTAGATTTATGATGACTGCACTAGAACGTTGTGCTCAATACTGGCATATGGAAAAAGTCGTGTTAACAGTCCTTAAATCTAATGCAAATGCTATGAATTTTTTCAAAACTATTGGCTATACATTGGATTCATCATCACCGGATATTTTAGAAAAACCTGAATATGACATTTTAAGTAAACAAATAAATTAGTTAAAAGTGAATATTTAATAAATGTACTTTCATCAATCAAGTGCAAAAAAATGTACGTATTACAATTTTATTACATAAAACGTTTTGATTGTTCCTCCATGTATTTGGCCATTCGAATATCTTTTGTGCTTAATCCACCAACATCGTGTGTTGACATAGTAACTTGTACTTTATTGTATACATTAAACCATTCTGGATGATGATTAATTTTTTCAGCTAGTAAGGCAACCCCAGACATAAAGCTAAACGCTTGATTAAAATCATTAAACAGGTATTCCTTATAGATGGCATCACGTTCGTTGACCATAGTCCACCCAGCATTGAGGAGGGGTTGCAATTGCTCTGTTCGCTCTTGTTCGTTGAGTTTTGTCTGTAATTTGAATAAATATTACATTTTAAATAAGAATATGTGTTCGAATTGACGAGGTCTACCCTTGTGAACGATGTATGGTGAATGCTAACGGATGGAGGTTGACAAATAAAGGCATCTCCCGAGAGATCATGGATCATGTTTTCGATTGCCCAATAGTGCAAAAAGTTTTTGCTTGCAATTTAACGTAATATATACCAAGTGTAGGTCTCTCCGGCTTCTTGGGCTTTGGCTGCGAGATCCTTGAGCATTTGACATTTGTTTTTTGTCATTTGTCAAGTAACAAATGGCAAATGTCAGCATCTCGTTAAAATTTAATCAAGTTTATCTCTTGAGTTTGTATGGGATTGATTAAATATGTTGTCAAGAAAGACACTTCAGCCGTTAGTAAAAAAGAAAAGAACAGGCAATCCCCTTATATTGCAAGTAAAAATTGATCTTATTTTTTCAAAATCATCAATGATTTAATTTAGGAAATGTCTATACGGGGCGTTCCGCGTACGCGAAAGCTCCTCTCTCTCTCTCAATTTACTCAATTAGCGTACGCGAAACTCAATTAGCGTACGCGAAATCCAGTGAAGTTTTTTCCCCCGGGGAACTTGATTAATTTATGTACTGATCCGCGGCCGAAGGCCGCCGCGAAGCAGGTGTCGGATTTTTGGGAGTTTTAAATCCTGAGCTGCGGCCGCAGGCCGCCCACTTACCCCTACTTTTATGTAAAATTACTGTTGTAACGAAAATGCGTCCCGGGGGAAAAAACTTCACTGGATTTCGCGTACGCTAATTGAGTAAATTGAGAGAGAGAGAGGAGCTTTCGCGTACGCGGAACGCCCCGTATAGACAGACTCTTAATATTTACATTAAAATGTATGTGGTTTTAAAATTACAATTGTGGTTTAATAAACGTTGTTTAAAATTAGTAAATAAGTAGTAAATGAAAAAACCGGTTTCTTCGCTAAGCAATTTTTGGCATAAAGTGGAGAAAACAATTAGACTACATATATTTTATACATTTCGGTTGCAAAAAAAGTAAATGATTTTTCTTAGTATTTGGTTTCACTTTCAATTTCAAACAAACTAAAAATAGATACCTAATTTGCTGTTTCTATACAGAATATACCATTATCATATGAAATATGACCTCTGACGTTATTACGAACCTTAAAGATAAGCTTGTTCCTAAATATTTAGCCCCAACCAAAAGTTGTCAGGAATGTACTACAGTTCAACAAGTGTTTAAATTGTTTGTCTATTGATTTTTGCAATTTTCGGTGATTTTCTTACCATTTTTTTCTTAAGCGTTCTTGTTGTTGCTGCTGTAGCTGGTCCAGTGGTCGAGTAAAATCTCAAACTTGTGTTCGTTTGGGTTGCTGCTCTTGCACTGAAAGCAAAAACTCGTAATCAGTCTTTGCTTGAAATAAAGTTTGTATTCATTGATTCATATACTTGTATTTACCCACTTCCCCACACTTCACTTGTTTGGCAATCCAAGTAATTCGTGCTGTTGCAGCTGACACTGCCACAGTTGCGTGAAACATTTGAAAACTTTTTTTGCTCTAGTAATTTGGCATTGTGGTAGGAATTGATATTTTTTCCAACTGTGAGAAAATATGTATTTTTTAAATTTAATGTTTTATTTAAATTTTTGCAAAACATGTTGCGTTTTGTGGGAATTCAATTTTGTTTATAGTATTTTTTGACACAAACAGCTGATGAGTCAGTGTTGTAATCTTTACATAGGAACTTCATAATTTTCAAGTATGTGTATGCTAGGGGGTCGTCCATGATTCAATTACCTAGGTTGCGGCGATCACGTAGAAATGAAATTTTTTTATTTATGAATGGTGTCATATGAAAGATATTTTAATAGCCTATAAAAATGTACCATTTAAAATTTCAATCAGATGCATAGTTTTCGAGATATGAAGATTTTTCGAAAATTAGGCCGTTCACATGTTACGTAACGCGCCAGGGTGGAGGGTCGGACGATTTGTTACGAAGTGTTACATGGTAGGGGGTCAAAATTTAACGAAAAATTGCTCTACATGATATGTGAACGGCCCCTTATCATTCATTTGACACAAATATTTTCAAAATATATCCAGGGACCCGCAACTAACATAACGAGCCCTAACCGCAACAATAACGTATGCGGCAAAAAGCAAATTTTACAGGAGAGAGTTTTTTCATTTTTTTTTCAAACATGCTTCGCGGATTTTTTTAAAACATTGAGGGTAAACGTGTAAAAGCGTCGAAAACCTCGTAAACTCGTAATAATTGTCAAAATAAATACGAACTTTGACAGTTTACGTTTTAATTAAATTTAGTCTATATTAGATCTCATATAAATAATAGACGCGTTTTTAAATTAATTTTGTGCCTATTGTACTCATTTATGGCGCATACGATATTTTCGCTGTCACTCCTGGCGAAGATTGAAATTAAAATGTGGCGCATACGTTATTTGAAATTACATTGTTTTATCTTCGAAGAATACATTTATTTCAAAAATAAATTTTTAACAATTTGAAAGGTTGAAATTGTACCAACCCACAAACGAGGTGTGTGTGATATTTTGTACTCGTTTGAGCTTGGTTTTACTGCGATGTTGTCCCCCTCCAGGTTTTTTATGCAAAGTTGTTCACAGGGGTCCAAATATACAGAAAAAGTTTTTTTTTTTTTAAATCGGTCAACGAGCTAATCGATTTTCCGGGTTGCGTTTTAGTTACCAAATGGTCTTCACATTGTTCCTGTATCAAATAAAAAAGTTTGACAAAAATTAAAAACTGTTAGTTTCTTGCTCATTTGTAGATTCAAAAATGGTATTTTTGGAAATTTTATTTTTAACAATTTAGGAGTGCCCGTACCGAAAGGCCTAAGTATCATTTCGAGGCAAAAGTACTGTCATACTTTTTATGTGCATAATAGTCTGTTATTTGAGCGTTATAATTTTTTCAACATAATGACATCAATTTCACACTATCAAAAAAATTTTTAGGGTAAACAGAAAACAATTTTATTAATTTCTAACCAAATGCCACCCGTTTCATATTATGACACTACTTTTGCCTCGAAATGGTACTTGGGCCCTTTGGTATTTTGATATTTTTTTGGTAAAAAAATTAACTTTTGCGTTTTTTTAGAAAATTAGCAACAGACGAAAACAAGAAAAATCAATTTTAATGTAAATTTTGATGCTAAATCTGAATCTGGACTCAGAATTGCTATATCAGATATGGTTTTTGAGAAATCCTAACCTTAAATTTAAATTATATCGATATACTTTTTCTTCTTCGAATTATTCTAACCTGAAAAAGTGAAAAATCTACGTTTTTTCGATATTTCAGCCTACGATGTTTCGAAGAAAAAAAAAAAAATATCGATATAATTTAAACAGATTTTTAAAGTAAAAGACTGGGGCTTCAAGCTTCATTTTCAATCCTACGGGGTAACTTTTCTAAAAATGCTACTATAATATTTTCACGTCAATTTTATCGGTTTTCAGTTTAAGGTTGAACTTAGTGCTTAGACATGTTCTGAAAATTTTACAATTGATTTATGGTTATTATCAAAATTGCAAATATTAATAAAAGCGGTCTTATGAAACCCCCACCATTTTGGATTAAAAATTAACAAACTGATCTTCGATAGCTACGATAGCTATGTTAACTTCAATTTAATGTTATTTTATTCAATGCTTTTCTTTTAAAACATATTTTTAACTCTAATATTCTTTATTTTTATATGAGATTTATGAAAAAAAAAATTAGTAATTTATATATTCTCCATGTCTTCTGTATCTCCATTTC
Organism: Calliopum simillimum; assembly: GCA_951812925.1. Classification (NCBI taxonomy): domain Eukaryota; kingdom Metazoa; phylum Arthropoda; class Insecta; order Diptera; family Lauxaniidae; genus Calliopum; species Calliopum simillimum. Next base: position 142,028,671 of record OX638368.1, read on the forward strand.
CATAATAATCATAATCTTGTGGTGGTGTAGATTTTATCTTGATATGTCCTATTGTACTCGAGCTGACTGGTTGATCTACAACTGTTTTCAAGTCTAATGGATCATCTTGTTTAACCTCTTGAACAATAAAATTATTTTCCGTCGGTGCAACAGTTTTTTGATCTACCAATATAGTTTCAGTTACTGTATTTGAAACGTTAGGTTTTCCGGTTTCTATATTGGAATCGGTGGTGACGATTTTATTCTCTTTTAGTCCAGTTTCAGTAGTAATGCGGCGACGTATGCTATAACGACTTCGAACGAAAGGTTGAAATGTTGCAGCATCGCAAGCTATCAAAAAAATTATAAATATTATATAAAGAATATTGAATATATGGGTGCAATATTTTAAAAATTTATATGCTTCCCACTCTTGGTACTGACCAATGTAAATGAAAAGTAGTAAAAAACTGCTGCAGTTCAAAAAATGCAATTTCATCATGCAAGTAGTAGCTGGATTTTTTTCAGGAAGACTATTCTTGTATTGCATGTTTTATGGGTATTTATATGAGAAATAAATTTGCTCTTCTTCGATTATCAGCTGTGGGCGTTTGCGTAAATTCTTTCATGCTCTCAAAAAAACAACGCATTTTTAATTTTTAATTGTATGCGTTACTTACACAGTGCAACATGTAGCATTTTTGGAAATCGTACAAATCGTACAGGATTATGTACTTCAATGTACTGAAGTCTATTTCAGCGTTTAGAGCTATATGGACTTGAATATGTAAAATATGAGTACCAAAAACTGTGCTCAGTTTCTTATAGAAAATATCCCAAGCAACACGAAACTGGATGTTGCCTCGATCTACGGTGGTCCAGTTTCTTTTTATCTCTTAAAAAAATAAAATTTTATTATTTTTATTAGTAACGTATCTTATATAGAAAATTTTGAATCCTTGCGGACCAAGAACGGATGAAAAAATTCACTACATTTAGTTAATGAACAAATGAAATTTATGTTCTGTTAATGAAGAAGGCAGTAATTTAGTAGGTTGTTCACTAAAACGATAATCATCTGTCATTTCTTATCCGATCTAGGTCTGCAAGGGCAAACAATTTTCGTCATATCGTCGTCTGAGTTCTCTTTTGCCCCATAAGCATATTCGTTAAAAAAGCAAAATAATATATCTTTTGTCGAAACAAACGCAAGTTATTTACTTTTGTTTTTTTAACAAATATGCGTATGGGGCAAATGAGAACTCGGGCGACGATATATGTTTCTGATAAAAATAATAAAATTTAAACTTTTTTAATTTTTCAGTCCGGAAAAATCCTTTATATAATATAGAGAGCTCTTACTTTAAAGGCTTATAACTCGGCAAGTAAAGATCGAATTGAAAAACAGTAAAAGTACAGCTGTTGAGGGTAATTTTGCTTACTGAATCCATTATTTATTTAATAAAGAGCATTTTAATATTTATTTGAATCGAAGATTCATTCCGAATAAAAATGTTCTGAAACAAATATACATTTGATGCCTCTGTATCAAATATAAATTATACTCATTCAAGCCAATCTTCCAAGATGCCACAATAGGCTTACTAGCCATGCGCTTATTTTACGATTTTCTGATTTTCGTTGATGCCGCCCCCTGAAATCCTTCTAAAGGTCATAAAAACAAATACTATGAAGTTTCACGGCGATCGGATAACGATAACCCGGCCCTCAAGAGAGGTCAAGTTGAGGTTTCAGGTAAAAAATAATGACAATTTTTTTAAACTTAATTAAATTAGTCAAAGCAAAATTGCCGCAAAATACCATATGTAGTAGTATAGCATTTTGCGGTAATTTTGCTAATGTCGATAAAAGAAAAATTCATAAAATTCGTATTTATTACCCGATTTTAAACAATTATAGCTTGTTAGAAAGGTATTTCAATTTGCTATAAGATAAAATTATGCTTTGACTAATTTAATTAAGTTTAAAAAAAATTTTCATTATTTTTTGCCTGAAACCTCAACTTGACCTTGACCTCTCTTGAAGGCCGGGTTATCGTTATCCGATCGCCGTGAAAATTCATAGTATTTGTTTTAATTACCATTAGAAAGATTTCAGGGGGCGGCATCAACGAAAATCAGAAAATCGTAAAATAAGCGCATGCCTACTAAGGCTTACTCTTAAACATGAGGATGAAAAATAAGTTATTATTTTGTTGCATTGTGTTAAAAGTATAAGTGTTGCATTGGCTTTGATCTGCAATTTAATTTCTGCAATTAATTTCGAATTAATAAAAAACAAATTAAAATATTTTATCATTATTCTTTTGGGATTTGAAATGACAAACAGTAGGGTTCTTTGAACCCGCTTATGATAACTTAAAGCAATATCATTAAAAGTAGATTTTAAGGCAGTCACTACAGAATTCTCTAAACATTTGTTATGAAGTTTTTTATTTGAGTTTTTACTAAATACAACCGATGTGACTTTCATTATCTGGGTAGAGATTTAGCAAGACCGCTTTTGTTGGTATTTGTAATTTGAAAATCGCACTCAATTTCACCTTAAACTGAAAAACCAATAGAATTGACCCAATCTCTTATTTTAAGCTGTACTGCGTAGTTTTGTCAGTGAAGATATAGTCCCTTCCTGTGGAGCGTCACAAATAAAGACATTTCGTAGAGATCAGACTTATTTGAGATTTTGATTATATCACAATGCAGCGATTCAGCTCTTAAAGACAAATTAAATATTAAATTTGAAGTTGAACTTACCTTTTCAATCTTTCAAATTCTCAAGCTTTTGCTCAGACCTGTTTCAAAGTTTCCTTTAAAAGCATAATTTTTAGCCAAAAGTACTTTTTGTACATATTTATTTGTTGTAACATTGTGCATCTTTATATTTAATATATTTTATAAAAAACTAATAATTTATATAAATTTAAAATAATATCTAGATTCCAGTGCATTGTTTAACTTAATTCGATTACGAATCTACTTTTTTTTTAACAAATATAAAATCTTTAAAATTTTCTTATAGCCGCTTACGATGCTTTTAATTAAAATGATCGACGTTATTTTGCAAAACAAACTTAAATTTTTCTAAAAAACACAAAATGAAAAAAAGAAACCAAAAATAATAAATCATTAAAAAAACTACAACTACAGTTTTTATTAACTAACATTCATTTTAAGATTGTTTCGCTTTAGCACCTGATGGTATTGGTGGTGGTGGAACATCAGGAACGTCGCTATTTTTACTTTTCGAAACATTTTTTATGTTCTCAAAATCTGGTGGTGTTGCATCTGTAATGGGTGCACTTTCCTCTGTTGTTTCCTCTTCAGTGTCACTGTTGTCTAAAGGTGATAACGTTGGTGGTGCAATCGGTGATGGTGTTGGTGGTTGATTAGGATTTTTCGCTGGATTCGGACCTACTGCATAGGTATGACTGGGAAAGTACTCATATGGTGGCAAGAATTGTTCACGGTAACCGATAATGGGATCATATATCAGGGGAAACTGATTGAACCCGTATGGTGGTAAACGCACTGGACTACGATTGCGATTCGGATATTGCTGTAGTGGTATTAACGACGGCGGAAGACCAAATTCATTAAGTGGTATAGGCAACTTTTCATCGTTGGGCATTTGCTGTGGTGGACCATTTTGCTGACCAGGAATGTATGGGAATGATTGATCTTGCGGTAGCCTATTAGGTTGTTGTGGTTTTTGTTGCTCCTTGGGGGAAGAAGAATCTAAAGTGGGTTGATTTTGTGATGGTTCTTGTTCACCGGCAGGTGCAGTTGGTGGAACTCGTGGCGGTTGGTATCCGGGATACGGTTGAAGAAATGGATTTTGTGGCTGACGTAATATTTGTGGTGGGAACTGATTTTGTGGCAACGGATATGGTAACTGTAAGAAAAATTTTATGTTATTGTGTGTAAATCATAATGTATAAGTGATTTCAAACAAGTACAGATAACGTCCTATAGTTTATTTGCTACCAACATACATGGATCAGACGACATTGTTGGTTTGAGCTTACTGTTCAGTGTATTTTAGCAAAATGTATAAAGGAAAACAAAAAAATTATATTAAGTAGTAAGGCCTCAGCAAATCAGAGTAACTTACAAGCATACTATATCTAACCTTCAGCATAAATTTTTTGAGAATCAGATCAGAGCAAAAAGGATATGCAGCACGTGGAAAATATCGAATTTGTTTTGTTTTTCTCCTGTTATGCATCGCATTGCTGTTGTAACTCGTTGACATTATAATTCTTTGCATTACGCTTTCGTTTGCAAGCTTATTTGGCGAGACGAAACGAAGTAGCAGGCGCAATTCGTGTTGCATTTTGCATATTTTTTTTTGTTATTTTGTTGGTGTTTTTTACTAAAACACGTTGAACAGTAAGCTGAAATCAACAATGTCATCTGATTCATGCTTGTTGGTAGCAAATAATGTAAATCATTATCGATTCCAAAAAACAATTAAAGAGTCTTATATGTAGTTTCTTTTTTTTTTTGTATAACAGTTACCAGCAACAAATTAAAAAATTACGAGCATACTTATATGCATTGGCTTAAACTTATTATTTGTTCGACTTGGAATGGAAGTCTTGAAAACTAAAAATTTTTAAATTATGAAGTCAAAATTTATCGACGTTGGGGACAAGTTGGATAAAGTGGATAAATTTAATCTTGAGCACTAGCTTCAAAGCCATGTATTTTTAATTTATGAAAACATACTCCTACAAATAATGGGGCCCAAGACCTCAGGATTTTGAGTTAATCACACTAAAAATTGTTATTTTTGTAATTCATCATGTTTCTCTCTTTTAGAAATGAGCTCTTGAAAGATGCCATACGATGCTTAAGATGGCACCATGAAACCCAAAGCCTGTGTCGTTTTATCCATTAAATAAAATTTAATATTGTCATTTTTAAACATCTATAACATTTGAAAAAAAAAAACCACTGTGCGGCACCTCTCAAGGGCTCCTTTTAAAAGAACAGAGCACACACTAAAAAATTATAGTTTACTTTTCTTAGTTTTGATTCTCTTTAGTATTATTTTAAACTTTTTTGGTATTAAATTCCAATTTTTTTTTAAAAAGTAAGAAATTTGTTCTAGAAAAGTATGGAATTTATTCTAAAATAGTATAAAATTAATACATTTTTGGCATTGTTTTATATAAATACTTTTTAGTTTCAAAATTAAACTACAATTTTTACTGTGTGGTAATGCTTAATGAATGGGGTAAAAACAAAATAAACATTTTCTGCATCTAATCTGAAAAATAGTATTCCAATTCTACGCAGAAAGTTACTTTGGAAATGACCCTCAGCTGCTCGGAAAAGAAAATTTCATCAAATCAAATTTTTTCGGGTCAGTTTTTTCATTACTTTCTTTCCTTTAGTCTATATCTACAACTTCGTTGAAGATTGGAGAACCAAATCTCAACTGGTTTGCGACTCATAGCCGTGGTAATTTTGAAAAAACAGTTTTGAACCAATTTATGTACATAGTATCACTACCATTTCTTCTCTTGTATTTACATAGGGACCCTTGGGAAAAAAATTTGTCCACTAAAATATCGTAAAAAGTCATGAATGATACACGAACAAACGAAAAATTTTTTCTTTTTAATTTTTGGTTTCGATATCCTAGGGGGAGACCCTAGGTGCAAAAAAAAAATCTAAATAACTAATGATGCAGAAACACGCGTTGTCTTGGTCATTCGAGTCTTAGTCTCGTTTTGCTCATATACATAACTTAAGATTTTTTACCTGTTCCCTTGGTACTAATCCCGGTGCAATAGGCCGCCCGAAACGCACTACTGATGGATTGTAATAACCATAAGGATTGTACGGCCCAAAAGGATAGTGTGCAAGACCATGTTCATGTATGGTGGGCTGTATAACAGGATAGGCACGGCTTGAGGTTAGATTCTCATCTGTCGTTATCAGCGCATTGTAGACTTTGGGTGTTCGACGTAACGCAGCTCCACAACTTGTGTAACAATTAATGGTTATCAGCAAGGCAATTAGTAGCTATAAAAAATAATGTAAAAAAATTGAATGATGAACATATGTATGTAATTCAAAGAAAGTTACTACTTAATAATTGTTTTTTTTTTTGCTTAAATGTTCACGGTCATATAAAATAGCATTATTTTTCAGCTTCAAGCATTTCTTGTAGCATATTTTTTTAGAATTCCTTAACCTAACGTAAGCCATTTTTTGGGAAAGACCCATAAAAATGGCATATAATTGGTTAATATACGTATGTTCTAGAAAAATGGTCATTGTGTGATTTCGTTATGATATTCGAGATTTTGCATAATACGGCTATGAGCGACCTCAAATGGCTTTAAAAAAGTCAAGTTTACTTGAAGCCTTTGAAAATCGAGTTTGAAATTACGTACTTGTGCCAAAACCACGTTAAAACTAAGATTGTAATCGTGAAATCGTGTATAAATATAAAAAAACCTGAGGGTTTTCAAAGGTCACCCGAAGGCTTCATAGTCAAAACGAAAAATATTTAGATATACAAGAGGGAAAACATCTATGGCGAATTATAAACAAGCTTTGATTGATTCTTTTTTCTGACACTCTCGAAGGTTCCCGAAGATAACCCGAAGGCTAAATATAAGATAATAAAAACATCTATGGCGAAATATCAACAAGCTCAGAAAATGAATTGATTAAATCTTATTGATAATCCGCCATATATGTTCTCCCTCAAGTTTATCTGGATATTCTTCGTTTTAACTATGAAGCCTTTGGGTGACCTTCGGATGTCCCAAATCTACTACCAATCAATGGTATTCAAAGTCTTCACCTACCTACGAAATTTTGTCAGAACAGCTCCTATGGCTTGCGAGATACAATGGGAGATATAAGATTTACATTTCGTCTGCTTTGCGTCCTAATTTTGATATAAAAAACCATTCAAATCTTATGTGTTTTGTTTTTTGCAGTGCACAATTATTTTAATCCGTTAGATATACTACTGCACGGTGGTTTTTAAAAAATTTCAACTTTTTGAAATACCACCCGCGATTTTTTTCGAGGATAGTGTTGGGGGACCCTTCTAGTATCAGAATCCGGGAACCGCGAAATCGAACGTCCAGCCGTTTTTTTTTTTCGACATTTTAGTTTTTTTAACGATTTTTGAGAATGTCTCGGATTTATATACATATTATGTACACATATATATGTATGTACGTACATATATATACTTGCATATGTATATATGTGTAATATATATATATGTATATAAATATACATACATACATACATACATATAAAAGGTATCGTTTCCGCACCATTTATTTTTAAAAAAAATCGGTTTTTTCGTATATAAAAAAACACAAACCAAAACCGGATACAGCAATAGTCACTCCAGATGTAATTTTTGATGCTTAATCCGAATCCGGTCTTAGAATTGCTCTATTACTTCTGGACTTTGAGATATCCTTACATAAATGTTTAAATGACACCATTTTTTTCCTATTTTTGAAGTTATATAACAAGATAAGGTAATATTATGCCGTAAAATCTGGTATGACAGTTAATAGCCCTAGCTTTTTCCTTGAAAACTCAATCAAACCGATAACGATATCTTTATTTTTGTCGGAGATATCTTAACCTAAGCAGTTAAAAAAGTGCAAAAGCACGATTTTTAGCTATATTGGATGTTATATGCAGGACACACAACATTTTTTTGTGAGTTTCTATTACCAGAAGCATTTGGTGCTTTCTTTTGGCTTTAAATTGAGCTATCAAATGTTTATCTGCAATATTTCTCTGCAAAGTTATGCTAACTTTAAAATCACACCATGAAACTTAAAGCGAAAAATCTCGGTTTTCGGCTATATTTGAGGTTGTATACAGTACGGACGAAATTCGTCTGCTCTTTTTTACCAATCGACACATTTAAAACCATTCTTTATCTTCAAAATGAGCTAACAAGTCTCTTGTAATTGTTTTCTAAAAAGTTATGACTATTTTAAGACGACATGTTGCAGCAATACGTAAATAAGAAATACTCATACACTATATTTTAGTGGCACCCCTGTGAGTTTGCACTTCATAATGTAATTTTTAAATGGTCATAACTTTGTAGAGGAATATTGCAGATGAACATTTAATAGCTCAATTGAAAGCCAAAAGAAAGTACTAAATGCTTCTGGTAATAGAAATTCACAGAAGAATTTTGTGTGTCCTGCATATAACATCCAATATAGCCAAAAATCGTGTTTTTGCACTTTTTTAACTTTTTAGGTAAAGATATCTCCGACAAAAAAAAAGATATCGTTATCGGTTTGATTGAGTTTTCAAGGAAAAAGCTAGGGCTATTAACTGTCATACCAGATTTTACGGCATAATATTACCTTATCTTGTTATATAACTTCAAAAATAGGAAAAAAATGGTGTCATTTAAACATTTATGTAAGGATATCTCAAAGTCCAGAAGTAATAGAGCAATTCTAAGACCGGATTCGGATTAAGCATCAAAAATTACATCTGGAGTGACTATTGCTGTATCCGGTTTTTGTTTGTGTTTTTTTATATACGAAAAAACCGATTTTTTTTAAAAATAAATGGTGCGGAAACGATACCTTTTATATGTATGTATGTATGTATGTATATATATATACATATATATATATTACACATATATACATATACAAATATATATATGTACGTACATACATATATATGTGTACATAATATGTATATAAATCCGAGACATTCTCAAAAATCGTTAAAAAAACTAAAATGTCGAAAAAAAAAACGGCTGGACGTTCGATTTCGCGGTTCCCGGATTCTGATACTAGAAGGGTCCCCCAACACTATCCCCGAAAAAAATCGCGGGTGGTATTTCAAAAAGTTGAAATTTTTTAAAAACCACCGTGACTGTGAATGCAAACAAGATAAATGTTTCTCATAGGCGTAAATTTGCGGCAAAAGTAACTGGTGTGGTACGTTACCCGGCTACACCTACATACATCAATTGTTGTATCTTTTGATATCTTTTAAATTTACAAGCTCATTTCGAAGACTAATTGAAAATTCTGTATACAAATAAGGTGGTAAAGAAAACTGCTAATTTGTTTTAAAGAAAAGAAAAAAAAAAAAAAAAAAAACACCAACAGATTTTTTAAAGTCTGCACATGTTATACATATATGTAGGTATGTATGTATTTAGAACCATAAACATATTGTTCGGATTACAAGTCTCAAATTGAAAAACCTTCACGCTTTAATGCGGCGCTCTATTATTTCAGCTGTTTAACAACACCATAATTCTTGACCATAATATTCAAATAGGTTACGTTGTATGTATGCGTATGAACAAAAGAATCTTAAAAAATGTTATTCATTTATCAGTTATTTATTGTTAATATGGGTGGGCCTGTGAAATGTACTCTACGTTTTTTTATGTTGTCTTTTTTTTTTGCATGTTGTATCTTACTCGTTAGCTATAGTAGTCAAAACAAATGTTGCACTTGCAAAACGAGTTTAATTGCAGCTACAGCAGACTTTGTGTGCGCATGCACAACAATCGCCAATATGTACTTAGAATTAGATTAACTGTTAGATCTTTGCAAATTCATTAGGTACATGTGTCACAACGTTTATGCCCTCGTTGTAAGCCGACATGCAGGGGTTATGATGAATTGTCTGTGTTAAATGAGCATTTGAATGCACGACTTAAATTCATTCCATTTACTTATCTACACTTAGAGAAAAAATGTTTTAAAATCAAGCCCTAATAGTTTTTTAATGAAATATACAGAATTGAGCTCAATATAGCAAAAAATAATCCCATTGCTTGTATGGGCTCAACGCACTGTGCGGCGGTTCGCTTTCGTACCGCTCTTCTTAAAGGGTTAGGACTTGATATCAAGCAAATTATGGCTAAGCTGAGAATGCTGCTTAAAATGATTTGGTTGGGTATTGTTTTCTGCCCAAAGTTCTCTCCGTGTACATATTCGTATATTGTATGTCGACTTTTAAAATGGATCAATTTAGTTTAGAGTTTACGTTGAAATATGGTAAGTATGGAAGTTAAAATTTTAAGCTGTCCCTAATTGGATTAATTGACATCTTTATTATTGATTTCAGCACCCTCGATTTGATTTTTTTATGCTTTGAATAATGGGAAACCCAGTAAATAACATATTCCACTATTTCGCTGATGGTTCTATGGCTTTTTACGGCGAGCCATTGGGAATACTTGGAGGATACCTACAATTTGGTATAAAAAGCTTTAAATGGCATTCTTCATTTTATCCGTATACTTAGGTTATGTTAATGCAGGTAATGGTAGTCGCCATCATAACTTAGGCCGGAATTGAGCCCATTGTATACCTGGTTTATAACTTTGGATTTCAGCATCAAAATTTACATTTTGTTGTTTTGTTTTGTTGCCTATTTTCTAAAAAAAAGTAAAAGTTAATTTTTTTTTAATAAAGAGATGTAAAAAAAAATTTTTAAAAATACAATATCTCGTTAACGCGATCAGCTAAAATTTTCAAAAATACCATTTTTAAATCTACAAATAAACAGGAAACTAACTGCATACCCAGTTTTTAGTTATTTTTTGCAAACAATGTAAAGACCATTTGGTAACCGAAATTTGACACGGAAAATAGATTAGCTCGTTGACCGATTTAAAAAAAAACTTTCTGTATATTTGGACCCCTGAGGACAACTTTGCATAAAAAACCAAGTTCAAACGAGGTATGTGTGATGTTTATAATGAAAAAAACACCCTCCTGTAAAATTAGCTCGTTATCGCATACGCTACTGTTGCGGTTAGTGTTCGATATGTTGACTTTAATAAGATTTCCTGAATTGTTACACTTTCACTTTTTTTTCATGTGAAAAATACGACATCGGGGGTCAAGTACCATTAAACTACCAACAACTTAAAGCCTTAAAGTTTGGAAATAAAATCATCATGATTGTCAGCAACATCATCGTTATGATCAAACACGGTATTTATTCGTTCAATTGCGAACGTGAAAGTGTAAATAAAAGTAACAAGAAACTCCATCAGACAAAAAGCAAAATTCAACTTCAGTAGAAAAAAAAAACCAAAACCAAAACCTAATCCACTAATGCTGCAAGGCATTCAAACAACTCCTACGTCAGTGAGTTAAGTTGGCGCAACGGAATATTGGGAGCAGTATATCAAAAGAAGGCAACCACGAGCTGAAAACAATCAAATCGAGAACCTCACGACAACGACGAAAGCTAACGACGAGCTAAGGAGAAGAGGAGTCGTGTCGAGTGGTATGAAATATGGTACTCATCTTATCCCGTGGCTTAGTTGAATTTCTCAATTGACTGGTTGCGCATGCGTACTGACATTGAGTAGAAAGTGTAATTGTGATTTCATTCCATTTAAGAGATTAAACTGATTTGAGTTGGTTGTAAACTGAAGACTTTTGTGGAAAAGGTATCATTTTGTGAATGAATACATTATAGTCCAGGCAAATTAGCATAAAAATTGGGGTTAAATTGCAATATTTCGGGGAAACTGAAAATCTGTACAGGTTTTAGATACACAATTACAAATAAAATATTGAAAGTCCCCATTGATCACAAGTGAGCTAAAAAATAGTTATGTATGTAAGATCAAAAATCATAAAAATCAGTTTTTTGCAATTATCTCGCTAAAGGTCACATCTAGAAAATATGAATTCATAAAAATATGTCGCTTTTCAAATCGTGCTATCTCATGAAGGATTAGTTGCACGAAAAAAGTGCTCGTAGGGGCATTTATAGAGAATTATGTTATCTAAAATATGCATGAAAATTTTTTTTTGGTGCCCATCGTACACATAATACTAAAGTTTTCCTTTTTAACCAGTCACTTGTGACTTGTTTTGTGAAAACATACCTAACGTGTGAAAATTAATTTTCGAGAAAAACGAATTTAAAGTTTTTGTTTTTTTACACAAGTTTGTCATTTGGGACTTATTTCAATAGGCATTTTGAATATCAAAAAATGTTTTAAAAGATCACCTTATAATCTATATATTAATACGCAAGATAAAAATTTGTCCTCCTTTTTTACTGTGTTAAAAATGGAGCACGACTTTGAATTATATACTATTAGAAAGGTATTTGTGTGTAGATGTGCACAAAGTTAAAATTATTTTAATATTTTGTCATTAAGTCAGATAAAATTAAATGCAAATTTTTGAATATTAACAACAACAAAATACGCGGTCACATAGAACTAAAAAGAGAAAACAGAACAAAGAAAAAGGCAAAAAGCTGACCGACACTGACTTCATGTTTTCTTTTCATTTCATATTTGTCATTGTACCAGGGATGATAAATGAACTTTTCTATTTTGTACCAAATAGCAAAAAAAGTACCTAGCTGTTTAAAAAGTACCAAAATTATTTAATACATTTGTGGTCATTTGGCGATTCTAGTTGAATTAAAACAGTGAAAATCTCAAAATCGATTTTTTCAGACGTAAGTTTTCACAAAACAAGTCATATAAACTGTTCGAAAGCAATACAAAAACGAATTGTTTTTTGCCAAGCGACAAGATCCGATTACTTAAACATAATCTATAAAAAAGTTCAAATGATTAATTACGATATATGCATGTACGACTTTATACTTTGACATTATCTCTTAGATACACTTCATTATATTTAGAGCATACAAAATATTTTAAGACCATTGATGTACGTCAGTTGAGAATTGTCTAACATAATTACATAAGGACTGTCCCAGAAAAATTTCTTAAGATAATGATTTACCTGATGATCTATATAACATCACAATTAAAAAATATATAACACTTGATAACGCTTTAAGCAAAAAAGACGTCTAGCAATCAATAAAAAGTTCCAAAACTAATTTTGTACACTTTCTAAAAAAAATTAGATTAAAACTATTTTGTTATAACTCAAAAAAACAGGTGCATCAAAAAACACTTTCCAAAGAGCTATTTTGAATTATAGAAAGGGTCTAATTATCGTACGAAAAATTATATCAAATAGAAAGGCTAGCTTAGACCCACAGTTGGTCAAAAAGGCGAAGCAACTCTTTAAGCAGAATTCCGACACTTCAATACGAGATATTGCTGTAAAAGCAGGCACCTCGAAATCTACTATACAAAGAATGAAGAAGAAACGTAAGCTGAAGGCCTATAGATTTCAAAAAGTACCAGATCTTTCCGATGAAAAGCAGCTGGCTGGAGGCGTAAAAGCAAGCCCGAAAGTTATATAAAGGTTTCCTGGCTAAATTTGACTGTAGCGAAATGGACAATGAAACACACTGATTTCAAACAGCTACCGGGACACAAATGTTCCACCTATGCAGAGAAGAGGCAGATGCAGAGCAAATTAAGGGCAAAGAAAATCACTAAATTTTCCAAGCATTATATGGTTTGCCACGCCATATGCACCTGCGGTCTGAGAAGCAGATTTTTTTGTAACACCGGTCACAATGAATTCGAAAATTTTTTTTGGCGAGTGTCTTGAAAAACGTTTTTTGCCATTTATTCATGGACATGAAGGTGCTTTAATATTCTGGCCGCATTAATCCACCTCTCATTACTCTTTAGTCATTATAGAGGGGTAAAAGAGCAAAAATCAACATTTTGTTCCGAAAAGGGCGAATCCATTTAACTGCTCAGAGCTTCGACCTTTTGAGAGAAATTGGATCTTTAAAGGAGTAATAATGCTGCTAAAAAATTAAAAGATTACAGAAATTAGTGGAGAAAGTCGTACGGTACACGCGATGTTAATAGTTTTAAGGTTATTATATTCGTTATACTACTTATTAGTAAAAAGAAATAAAAAAAAACATTTTTTTTCAAATTCATTGGGTATTTTTTTATTGGGACAGTCCTTACATACATACAATTCACGTTCACAGTAATCAATTGTTTAATTACAATTGAATTGTTTGATTTTCATTTCATATTCATTCATTCAATATATCGTATTATTATGATAGGTGTATTCCTATATGGTGTTTTCTGGTGACAAATATTTAATATTTTTTCGCCACTTCAGTAATTTGATGTTGCTGTCTTTTGATTTTTGTAGTCATTCATTCTACATTTATATATTAAATTAAATCACAAACTTGTTATTAAAGATAAATAGATTTGTTTTTGTTACTAAGTACTATTGTTCATATTATAATAGTTTCTTTATTTTTGATTTTGTAAATAAATAATAAAAACATTATTAGATTTCTTTGAAATATTAATTAATGTCTTTTTAAACGCTTATTTATGTTGTAAAGACTTCCGTTTAGAATACAAAGTCAATGACCATAAACTTATCACTCATTTACTTCAAGAACGGCACAACTCAAAAAAATGCGAATTAATGATGCAGAATTATTCGTTACTAGAATCGCCCAGTGGTCAAAATTCGACCACGAATGTATTGGTACTTTTTGGACACTTTAAGTACTTTTTTTTTTGCTATTTGGTACGAAATAGAAACGCTCATTTATCATCTCTGGTATAATTCAAGCGAAATATAAACAAAACAAAAAATATGAAGTCAATGCCATGCTTTTTGTCTTTTGCTTTATCCTTTTTTCAGCTCTGTGTATTTTGCTGTTGCTAATATTGAAAAACTTGTATTTAAATTTACCTGGCTTAAAGTCAAAATATTAATATAATTTTAATTTTGTGCTCATCTAAACACAAATACCTTTCTAATGGTGTATAATTTAAAGTCGTACTCAATTTCTATCATAGTAAAAAAGGTGGACAAGTTTTTGTCTTGCGTATTAATATATAGATATCATGTTTCATATTGTAATAAAATTTCATATCAATATCTTTAATGGTCACCGTTTGAGAACAGACAACAACTTTTTCAATTGAAAACTTTAAACGAATTTTCTGCAAAATCGAAAAACTTGATTTTGAAGCCGAATATTTGTTATATCATGCTTCATATTTTGTGAAAATTTCATAACAATATCTTTTACGGTCACCGTTTGAGAACGAAATAACTTTTTCTATTAAAAACTTTAAACATATTTCTGCAAAATCGAGTTTTTTGGCTCGTGCAGTTCTTGAATTTACTTCGAACATTTTTTGAGAAATTTCTTCTACATTTATATACATTAGGGTACAGCGAATTTCAAAAAACAACAAAAAAATAATTGCAGCAAAAATTATCTTCGAGGAGGGTCTTAAAACTAAAAACTGAACACTTGGATGATGGGCCGCCCGAGGCTTGAAGAGAGATCTGAACAACAGAAATCACTGTATTTTGACAGTTTTTTTAACTTTTCTCAAAAATTACGAAATTATTGGTAGTAATTCAGCCTAAGTCTTTAAAGGCGTTGATTTCTTACATTTTGAATTTTTTTTCTAATGGCTCTACAAAGACTAAAAACCGTAGGAAATGTACTTAGTTATACCCCAAAAACTGTAGGAAATATATACCGCTATATTTTCTTCTTACTACTTTATTTCTAGAAAATTTTACTAGAATTTCAAGTCAAAATAGTGAAAACTCTCCAATAAAGTAAATTTTACCTTACTGTCTTGGTCAAGTTCAAACAAAACAAAAAATAATGAAAAAAATCTGATTGCACTATGATTCGAACCGGGTTCCGTCCGCGTAATAAATGAAAAAATATTAGTTTTACGTGCAATTACAAACTTGTTAAACCTCTACATGATTTTGTGGAAGTTTGCGCCATTCTCGTTGAAGGGCCACTTTTAGCGCATCAACGCTCTGGTATTTTTTAGTCAAGACCTTCCTGTCCAACATACCCCAGATTGAGAAATCCAGCGGATTCGCATCAGGCGAATTTGAGAGCCATTGTTGAGCAGAAATGAAGCTATGAACGTTTTTTTCTAACCATTTTTGATTCACACGAGCTTTGTGTGACGGTGCCGAGTCTTGTTGGAATGTCCATGGCTTGCGACCGAAATGTTTGCGTGCCCACGGTAGTAAAGCACCCTCCAACACTGATTCACGATACACCTGGGCGTTTACTTTGACGCCAGCGGCCAAAAAAACGAGTGGTGAGCGCCCATCAGCAGTCACTGCAGCCCAAACCATCACATGCGGTGGTGCCTGCGTCCTGGTGGCCAAACGAAATTTTCGTAGGACCTCTCTGTCAAGAAAACCCGATCATTTTGTTTGTTTACATATTGCTGGATACAGTAATTTTTCTCATCAGAGAAGACAATTTGTGACAGATTTCCGGCGGCGTGCAAGCGTAACAACTCCTTGGCTCTATCGAGCGTAACTTTTTTTTGAGCAGGAGTGAGATCATGCGCCTTTTGGAACTTGAGGGCCTTTAGTCCAAGCTTGTTTGACAATATGTGTTGCATTCGTTCACGCGATATTTTCAGCTCGGCAGCCATTTGTCTGCCACTGTGTTTCGGATTTCGCTCAATTCTGGCCTTCACCTTTCGAACCATTTCTGGTGATGTTGCAGTTATTTTCCGACCACCACCATGTCGTTTGGCAACGCTGCCGGTACCATTGTAACGTGTTATGGTCCGATACACAAACATTTTATTCACTTTTAAATGTTTCAGCTCACGAACAATTGCTGGTTGCGATTTTCCAGCCAAATAAAGAGCAATCACACTATTACGTTTGAATTCCATTTCGAAAATTTTTTATTTTCAATAAATTGACGCGCAAATGCTTTTGGTTACTTGTTGACAATAGAATGAACTAACATCATGCCAATTTTTAGACAGCTGTCATGTTCCATCTGTCAGATAAGTCTATCTGAAGTTGGTAACAGTTCGAATCAGCCACCCTGTGCACCGCTGGCCTACATGATGATGTATAAAATTTGTATCTTAAGCAAATAAATATTTTTACTAAAATTATAAAGTCAAAATGGTTATTTAATTTTTTACTACTCGAATAGAGTAAAAATTTTGACACTCTCTTTTTTGTTGTTTTGATTTTTTTTAACAGAAACCCTTTTACATTTTTTTTAAGATTAATTTGAAGCATAATTTATAAGCTTTAAAATGATGTATGACTAAAGATGGGATTCGGTCGCTACATGACTACATGAGAGTTTTTGGCTTTTGAACGCCCGCGGCAGGCAAAACTCTTTGTTTACTGAAGAGGAAGGCATCTTACGAAAAAAGTGTACTAAGCATAAAAAGTTTAGAATCGTCCAAAACATACGTGTAAAATTTTTGGGAAAATTCGTATGAGAAATAAAGAAAAATGCAAAAGCTTTCGAACATGCTCTTCAGAATGAAAGTCGGTTGAAATTTGCGCGAGACATGAGAGTTTTTACATAATATGTGAAACAAAAACAAAAACTTAAAATCATATCTTAAAAAAAACATGTGTTCTGCAATCCAACAAATTGACTAAAGTTTCACATGAAATGGATAACTCAATTATAAGAACTATCCATTCAACAACTACATATAAGATATTGATGAATGAAACCGCAAAACTTTTTTAATTTTTTTAATTCCACAAAAATTACTCACAATTAATTGACCTGATTACTCATTAGAAATGAAAATCCGTTTCATATACATAGTTTAGTGAAGCAGTTACATGTTGAAATCGAGAATAGGCTTAACATCACTTTCATTATTTTATTTAAAAAATAAAGAAAAACTTCATTGCTGTTGATGTAATATGAGCCAATTAAATCGTTTCAACTGTGACATCTAAGTGTACAACAACGTAGAGTCTGTCTGCGTCCAACTATCTCGTATGCCTAGTACATTTCATTCTACTCGAATAATTTATAAAATTATCCAATGCCGGTTAAAGATGGAAAAAGAAAAGTCAACAGTACTAAAGGTGTGAGATATCTTCATTTGCGGTAAACTTTCATTGATATACTAACAATATGAGTATGAACTCGTACATATTAGGGTGGCCGCTAAATGGCTTTTCGCATTGCAATGATGGACGGTGGTAAATTGGCTCTCCTGTTGAGTCCACGTTAGCCCTTGGTAATTTTTTCCATTTTTATGTTAATATTACGATTGCGTGAAATTTGGTACAGATAACAACAATGTTACAAGACTATCTTGGATTAAAAACGGGCTTGATCGGTTAGTCTGCACTTTTAACTGAGGCAAGTTTTTTGAATTGGGAACAATAAAAATTTATATTTTTAACTCAAAATTTTTTTTGTCGATCTGTGAAGAGTTGTTAATCAGGATTATATTTATTTTTAAAAAATTTTTTAAAAATGAATGCCAATGGATTTTTACATGTAAGTCTCTTAAATTACGATTTCTCCCAAAATTTAAGGAATTTTGTCGTAGGACTACAAATAATTCAAAATTTAAGTGAAACGAAATTTCATAAAAAATTTTGAAAAATTTCTTATAAATTGACTTGTTTCTTTTGACGCGTATATACAATTGTGTTAATTTTCATGAGTTATCGCAATTTGAAAGTTAACACAATTGTCAAAAAAAACACGGCTTATAATGCGCTTTTTAGTAAACAAATAGAAATTGAAGCAATATTTCATATCGATAGAAACTAAAGTTTTACACAGAATTGTTTTCTTAAATCTTGAATACTTTATATTATCTAAAACTTTTTATTAAGAACTTACTATGACCTAAGCGTTCATTTTAGTCCAAAGAATAAAGTTTGTAAGCATAAACTTCAAATTATGTTTTAACTTGGAGGATATAAGCAGTTGAAAATCAGTAAAACGATTCGTTCGACATACATGATAAGGCTATAAATTTTGAATTATTTTTAGTCCAACCAAATTTCATAAATTTTCGCTTAATATTTACGGAGATATCGCAATTTAAAAAATTTTATAGATTATTAAAAAACTAAAATTCTCGAAAAAAAATTATAAGCCAATAATCCTAATCAAATACTTTTCGAAAATCGATAACTCTACAGCTCGAGAACCATTCATCCGATTTTTGTGATTTTTTTTTAATGTGCAGATACGTTAACTATTGAGGTCCTATGAAACTTATTTTTTCAAGATTCTTTTTTTTTATGGGTAGATATGTTAACCGGTGGGATTTTGTGAAATTAATTTTTTCAAAACTCCCACGGCTTTGTCCGAAAAACCTTAGTCTGATTTGAGTGATTTTTATACCCTACACCCAGGGTATATTCACTTTGTCCTTCCGTTTGTAACGCAGAGAAGAAAGCGTGGCGGATACAGAAAAGTATATATATTCTTGATCAGCATCACCTCCTGAGTCGATATAGCCATGTCCGTCTGTCAGGTAGCCGGCTGGCTGGCTGGCTGGCTGTGTGTTGAAATATACTTTTTGGGAAAACTGATCAAGATAATTCAATGAAATTTGGTACACTCCGTTGTTAAAGCTAGCTCGAGGGATTGAAAATGAGCGAAATCGGTCAACGGACACGCCTACCGCCCATACAAAAAATATATTCAAAATGCAACTTAAGGAGTATTTATCACACACAAATACTAGGAATGATTAGCGCAAGCTCTGAGTAAAAACTAAGGGAACTCGGACAAGAGGGCGTGGCACCTCCCATATAAGCAAAAGTTTAAAAATGTTATACTGAGAGGGTTTTTTGAGATAATCCAGCTTCATTTCACCCAAAAACTAAGGACTATAAATGCACACTCTGAGAAAAAACTGGGTGAATTCGAACTAGAGGGCGTGGCACCTCCCATATAAGCAAAAGTTTCAAAATGCCATATTGAAAGTGTTTTTTGAGATAATCCAAACAAATTTCACTCAGAAACTGAAAACAGTAAATGCAAGCTCCCAGCAAGCGCCTCCCATATAAACAAAAGTTTTAAAATGCTGTACTGAAAAAGTTTTTTGAGATAGTGCAATTAAATTTCACCCAAACACTAAGGGCTATAAATGTTGGCGCTGCCCAAAAAACTGGGTGAATTGGGAGAAGAGGGCGTGGCACCTTCCATAAAAATTTTCGAAATACTGCAGTGTAGGGTATTTAATGTTTGGCTAGGCCAAAGGTAACACCCTTACTAGTTTTTTATTACTTAGGTATATTACCCTGTTAGGTTTTGTGCCATTTGTTTTTTCAAAGTCCCCTCGGCATCGTCCGGGATATATAAGCGTCTGTTTTAAATTGAAATTTTTCAGTTTAAATCAAAACTTAAAAATATTTTTTTCACATTACAGCGCTTTTGGTTAGCTATTTTTGTAGCTTTTCTAAGCCAAAAAATATAAAATTTCAAAGATAACGTATTTTCAGAAACGCAATTCATACATTTGTTTAAGCGTTAATTATATAAAATAAGATTTTTTATTTTAATTTTTGCAAAATTTAACTTAAAATTTAATTTTAATGCAGATCATTCCACATCTTAAATTTAAAAATTGGATTAAAAGAACAAAATAATGTTCATTGAAAAGGCTAAATACATATATAAAATTAAAAATAACTGCATCAAGAACAACACAGAAATAACAATTGGAAATCAACTACACAGTTACAACACAAGAAGACACACTAGCATCAGAACAATCAAATCAAGGACCAATAGAAACAGATTTGGTCTACTGAACACTGCAATTGAAGCCTTTAATTTGTTGCCATCAAATCTCTCGAACAGTACTAATTTAGAATATTTCAAAAAAACTTAAAAAACTATGTAAAAACTTTGAAAATTTAAATCGTTGTCGATATTTATTTATAAGTTATTTATTTATTAATTGAATTATTATCTTAAAATGTCTCTTTTTTTAAATTACTTTTATACCAACTGTATAATTAGTTCTTATCAATAAAAAAAAAAAAAGTTATAGCTTCTCAAATTAAACTAACCTATCCCATGTCTTCGCCATTTTTAAAAATTTTTTAAAAATATTTAGTTGTAATTTTTTGCACTTTGAGAGTAAATAAAGTTTGTGCCAAATTATGGCGAAATCAGAATAAATCAAAAAAATTATGATTGGTTTGGCATGAAATTTATTTTTTATTACATTTTTTAAAGTCATGGCAATTCTTTCACTTGCAGTTTTATTCTATGCATGGAGTCGTTTAATTGTAAAATAACTTCATAAATATATGTACCTATTATATATAACACAAAACTATGCCAAACCTTATGAAATACTTGAAAAATAACCTTTGCATCCATGATGTTTTTTAATTTATTCGGCTGTTTTTTCTTTATTGTTGTTGCAACTTCTTGCACTGCCTTTTGATCACGTTTGACTTTTTTGCATTAAAAGTGCGAAAATGCGGGTATTTACACTACATATGTTGCTTCTACAGTGGCCGATTCTTGCACAATCGATTGCACTTTGCAGTTGCCTAATTGAAAATTCAAAGTACGTTCCGTCCCGTTTGCAATACGTGAAAAGGTCTTTTGATATTTTTTTTTTTTTTGTTTTATGCTCCTGTTGCACTTTTCAATTTACTTTTAAGTATTTAGCTTATTAAATATGTTAACACCTTAGGCCAACTATTGTATTTTTATTTATTTTGACAATAACAATTTGTAGCACTCGCGGAACAAAAAAGAATTCGTTTGTTGTTTTCTTTTTTTCTAAGTTTTCACGCTGAGCTCCATTTAAACGCTCCACACTGATCGCGTATGATTGAGCCGAGTTTTGAGAGCGTAAACCTTTTTATACCTTTTACCGTTTGAATCATAAAATGCGATCAGCGCAAGCACTGTGATCTATGTAACTTAGGTATCTATGCACTGAAACAATCTAGCGAATAGTTGCTGCGCAGTCGTAATGCTGTACTCGTAGCATTCGCATTTCATTCATTCATACAATTTTTTTGTCAGTGATGATCTTGTCAGTCGACATATCGTCACCTTTATACAGAACTATCTTAAGTGAAAAATTTGAAAAATTATGATTTATTGTTGTTGTTCCTATTCCATCCTACCCATCTAACTATTTTTGCAGTGTTGTTTTCTCTGTTTAGATACTGCTTTTTGGATTTCCATTAAAACGTAGCTGGGTAGGCTGCCTTGAAATTCTTGAATTCCTAGAAATTTATTGCAGTCCGGCGGATAAAACTAGGTGTAATATTTGGAATAGATAATACGGCTGCCGGAAATAAAATTTTGGAAATTACTCCAAAAATTAACTAGGAAACAACGCCTGAATTTTTGGGAACAATGCTAAAGGAAATAACGGCAGAAAAATTTTTGGAAATAATGCCAAAAAATCTCCATACAAAATTCAAAAACTCCCAAAAAATTCAGCCGCGGTTCAGTCTATAATATATCCAACACCTAGTTTGCTAGCCACAATAATTTTACATAAGAGTAGGGTACAAGTGGGTACCTGCGGCCGCGGCTCAGGATTTAAAACTCCCAAAAATCCAATAACGGCATCGCAGCACACAGTGGTAAAATCGTCTAATCTAGGAAAAACTCTATGTCAACAGAGCCGCGAATGGACTGTGTATTGTTGTCAGGGATAGTTGAGGAATTAGAAAATGCATTGAGATGGAGATATTATACATTAACAGTTGTTTAAACGAGTCACTCTTTCTAACGCAACTAGAGGTACTTAGTTTTGTACAAGTGAAGATCGTCGGCAATATTGTTCTCTCGGCTTTTGAAGTAGCTGTTTTAAATTTTTATACCCTACACCCAGGGTATATTCACTTTGTCCTTCCGTTTGTAACGCAGAGAAGGAGGCGTGGCAGGTATAGAAAAGTATATATATTCTTGATCAGCGTCACCTCCTGAGTCGATATAGCCATGTCCGTCTGTCTGGCTGGCAGGCTGGCTGGCTGGCTGGCTGGGTGGCTGGCTGGGTGGCTGGCTGTGTGTTGAAATACACTTTTTGAGAAAACTGAGCAAGATAATTCAATGAAATTTGGTACACTGCCTCCGTCGTCAAAGTTAGCTCGGGGGATTGAAAATGAGCGAAATCGGTCAACGGAAACGCCTACCGCCCATACAAAAAATATATTCAAAATGCAATTTTAGGAGTATTTTTCTCGACAATGCAACCACAATACACATAAGTACTACGAATTGTAAGCGCAAGCTCTGAAAAAAACTGAGCGAATTCGGACAATAGGGCGTGGCACCTCCTATATAAGCAAAATCTTCAAAACGCTATACTGAAAGCGTTTTTTGAGATATTCGAACCAAATTTGGCTCAGACACTAAAAATTATAAATGAAAGCTCTCAGCAAAAATTGGGTGAAATCGGATAAGGGGCGTGGCACCTCCCATATAAGCAAAAGTTTCAAAATGCTTTACTGAAAGAGTTTTTTGAGATAATCCAACTAAATTTCAATCTGACACTAAAAACAATAAATGCAAGCAATGAACAAAAACTGGGTGTACTCGGACAAGAAGGCGTGGTACCTCCCATATAAGCCAAATTTTCAAAATACTGCAGTGTAGGGTATTTATTTTTTGGCCAGGCCAAAAGTTACACCCTAACTAGTTTCATTCTGGATCTAGTTAATAGAGGTAAGTAGAATATACTTATTTAACCAATTAACAGATTCTGGAAGGTATTATATAATTGTTTAATTTAATTTTAATATTTGAAATCATGCCACTTTTGCTGTCCAAGCGGGTCCAAAATAAAAGTGACACGACTTTAAAGTATAACATTTACAAAGTCTGAAAAAACTTGAATCACTCCCTTCTATAGAAGGTCACAATAGTGTCCCCTAGCTGAGATATCGAATTTATTGTGTAACCAATATTTACTTTTTTGCTACAAAAATTAAAAAAAAAAACATAAATTTTTTATTTTATTCATTTAATTTATTTAAAAATGTTTTGTTACAAGCAACTTCATTTATTTTGATCGAACTTGTCATTCATCTCCCATCTCATTTACTTTTCCGTGTTTGTCCATTGTACACATTTCGAGTCGCAATCGAGATGTTCGATTAATGATATAATAACAAGGTAAATGCAAGAAAAGTTCTGCCTCTTTTTTATTATTTTGGGATGATGTCCGAAGAAGCCCTCGAAGCGAGAAATAAGGATTTGAGAAGGTACAGATGAGAAAATACGTCTGACATTAAAATTTCAACTTTGCCAATTGTAGATGGTGGTGCATTGTTGCATTACAGTCATAAGGATACATAAATGTTTCCCGGGAGAGTTATTAGATTTGCTATCAGAGCCTAGCCTAGCTTTAATTTCCAAAAGTATTTAGGTATAATAATTCTTCCAAGCTTCTAGAAATGGAAGTTTAGAGTCTATAACATCCAACACTAATTATATAAATTTTTTAAATAGATTATTGCAAAAATTTTCTTCAATCTTAATTTAATTTGTCGGACATAACCCCCATTGGGATTATGACCGAAGAATTTTCGGACATAATTCCCATTTACGAAGTGGAGATTATGTCCGTTGGGATTATGTCCGGTAACCTCTATTTTGTAGTGAAACTTTGTTCTCAAGTTAGTTTAATGTAAAGAATTCATTAGTTAATGTACATGCATAAAAGTACCAACACTGGTTTTTCTGCTCTTACACTCATTCAATTGTGGTTGTTGTTACAGTACAAGCAGAGTTAAAATTTTTAAAAATTTATATTTTGAGTGTCGCTTGTCTGACGTCTGACTTTAGCGTGATCATAGTTGCTTTAAGCTTTTAATCTCTTTCTGTGCAATACGCCTTCAACATTGGTCTGAGATTGTATTTGCTGCTTGTTGTGTCTGTTCTGTTAACACAATAGCTGGCCGTTCTCCTGTCATGGGTTAGATCTGACTTCTGGCCACTAGTTTGGCGCTTAAATCGATCTATCGTTCGATAAATTTTTTCCCATTTGCTAAAAGTATAAGAACTTATTCTTTTTTCCTTTTGAGGTAATTTTTTTTTTTTTAATTTTATTGCCCAGTTTCACTCTTCAATAAATCGTATTTTCATACTTTGCATTTAGTTTTGATTAATGTTCTAAGAATTTTTTTCTTTTGTACTTTTTGCAGTTTTGTGTTCTTTCATAATAAAATGTTTGGGAACTAAACGCTTTTTAATATGATACATAATATTGAAAGTTATACATAAATCAATTGTTCTGTTTCGATCAAGCTTTAATTGAAATTAAGCTAAATATTTTAAAGCTAAATAAATAATTTGTAGGTCTTAACTAAACTTTAAAGAAGTCAATGTACATATATAAATGAAGTAAACAAATTAAACCCGGTACTTTCAGCATTAAAAGAGAAACCTTTCAGTTTACATTTTTAACTTTATTAATACACATTTAATTAATTTAATTACATTCACCAGAGTTTGACAAGCATTTTTCCATATTATATATGATGAGACGAAATAAACCACTGCACACTTTTTATATTCCCGATGTACCACCTTCTACGCCCATAATATATTTACTATATAATCGATTAAACTGCTCCAAGAATACAAACGTTAATATTGTGTGCGGTGCTGAACGTGCCAGAAATGGCGTAAAGCCCTTCCATAATGCAAAGAAACCCTCATTTTTAATTATTTTTCCGATACAATCAAACATACCAGTGTATTCTTTCTTACCGGTAGTAAATTGCATATTTTGTATACGCGTCTTCGCAATATCTACCGGTAGAGCGTTTATACTTGTCAGTATACCAGATATAGTGCTGGCGCCCAAATGTAACTGGAAACCCTCATGAATATTCAATTTATCTCGTATGACTTCTTTGAAATGTGAATACGCTGCCAACTCGGTAGCATTCACAACAACGCAACGTATCACGGTGGGTGTACAACCAACAAATAACTGTGAAGGACCTTCCTCAGTAGCAATACGTTTCAAGGCATTAAAAACATTTTTATAGTTCCTTCGCTTTTCCGGCGGCAAACGTCCATCGGTTGTCATACGAATAAGTGCCACCTCAGATGGCGTGCCAACAACGGCACCAACTGCGCCAGAAAACATTCCGAAACATATACGCATGCTGAGATTCGGTTCCTTTTGTTCTTTATGCCGATAAATATCGTGTAATTTTGTATAACAGCTGAGACGTGCAGTGCCGTATGTGGCTTGACGCAGCAAACTAGCGCCAATACCTTTGTAGAATGCAAGTAAACCCTCTCGGGTTATTATGGACTGAATGCAATGAAGGGTATTACGATACTCTTTTGTTTGTACAGCTATCTGCATGCGTGTTTTGACCAAATCCATTGGATGTACGAAGCACATACCGGCCATGCCCGCGAGCCCCGATAGCACATACTTGACATACAATGGTGTTTCCTCTTGAGTAGTCATTAGTATTTTTTTTTTTGTTTTTTTGCAAGTCTTAAAAAATAATACAACGAATTTTGAAGCAATTAAATATTGATAAAATATTTTTTTTCTATTTTTTCAACGACATATTTTTGAATATTTTATGTATGTCATTTCATTTTGTTTTGTTTTTTAAAAACTATGAATGATGAGACCATGATACAATTTAAAATTACTAGAGTTCGCTTTGTGGCTGAAGTTCGACTCATGGTACAATTTTACTTTAAAGATACCTCGGCTGTAAACTTTAGCAAACAAACTCTTATTAGTAGCCATGTCCGTGTAGGTTTCCTTTTTAGGGTAGGATAGAACACAAAAAGCTTTTATTATTCTTCCTTAGAATTCAGCTTATCTCGATTCCAAAAATTTCGTGCGAATTTTTTCAGAATTTTTTGAGACACTTATAATTTTTCAAAAATTGGTCAAAAAAAAAAAAAAAAATTTCCAAAAATTCTGAAAAATTTCACACATATTTTTCGGACAATTCTAAGCATTTTATGCCTTCTACACTTTTCCCGTCAGATGTCTTGCTTTTCAGTAAAAGGTCGTTTTTCCGATCACGTAGTTAAAAAATCACTAATAGTTTCCAAAACTTATTTTTGACCAATTCCCATTATATCCTAAGCATTTCGTAAGGCAAATTCTTGTTTTCAGCCTGCCTGTCGAATCTTCTGAAACAAAAATTCATTGTAAACTGTCTTATCTTTGCTAAAATTTGAGATAGTATAGTTGTGAACTAATTTATTTTGAAAAAATCAAATAGTTTCATACAATGAAAAAGACCTGTCTTTGGAAAGTTCGTTTATTTCTTAAGTTAATGGTATTTGATTAAAAAAAATGCTATCTTAAAAAGAATACTATTCAGAAAAAAATTTTCGTTTTCATTTACAAAATCCAGCTATGCAATCAGTTCTTTTGCTCTCCTGAAAAGTAGCAAAAATGAGGTAGGATAGTTTACAATTGACACGATGATATATTCACAATACCCTTTTAGAATAAGACACGACTAGTGGGCTCAAATAGGTTTTCTACTATTTTTCTTCCATTGGTGCAATTTATAAATTTTCTTGGGAATAATTGACTATTTCGCATCGTTGGGCTTTAGTTTTTATAGATTGAATACAGCATTTTCCCACTTATAGCTTCTGAGAAAATCCTTGTCAGATAATCTCGATGTTTATACTTATCTTCGAAACTATGCATTTTTAGGGTATACCCAGGGTATATTCACTTTGTCCTTCTGTTTGTAACGCAGAGAAGGAGGCTTGGCAGGTATGGAAAAGTATATATATTCTTGATCAGCGTCACCTCCTGAGTCAATATAGCTATGTCCGTCTGTCTGGCTAGCTGGCTGGCTGGCTCGGTGGCTGGGTGTGCGTGGAAATACATTTTTGGGGAAAACTGAGCAACATAATTCAATGAAATTTGGTATTCTACCTCCGTCGTTAAAGTTAGCTAAGGGGATTGAAAATGAGCAAAATCGGTCAACGGACACGCCTACCGCCCATACTAAAAATACATTCAAAATGCAATAAAAAGAGCATTATTTGCAATAACAAAAACAAAATACACATAAATACTAGGGATAGTAAGTACAAGCTCTGAGCATAAGCTATTCTAATTAAGACAAGAAGGTGTGGCACCTCCCATATAAACATATATACTGAAAGCGTGTCTTGTGGTAACCCAACCAAATTGCACTCAAACACTCAGATTAATAAATGCAAGCTCTGAGAAAAAACTAGGCGAACTCGAACAAGAGAGCGTGGCAACTCCCATATAAGCGTAAGTTTCAAAATGCTTTACTGAAAGTAAGCTCGGAGACGAGGGCGTGGCACTTCCCATTTAAGCATTTGTTCTTATACTCTTCTAGGAGTTACGGAAGAATAAAACAATTTATTTTAATAAAAACTTCTACGTACAAGAATATTGCACAGTATTTATCAACTAAGTTTTTAATTATATACTTGAAATGCAGTGTAGGGCATTTCGTTTTTAGCCAGGCCAAAGATACCACCCTTACTAGTTCTTACTAATACTTAGGTAATAACTTAATTTACATATTTCAAAAAGTTGTTCGTACATTTTATGCTAAATTTGATTCGAAGAAAATTTGACAAAAGAAAAGAAAAATATTGATTTCGTGTAACATTCGTTGTATATAAATTTTTGTAATTTCTAAAATTATTTGTGTAATTTCAAAATTTTCTGTAAAATCGCATAAAAAGAAATTGTTCATTGTTCTCACAAGCAAATTATGCAACTTCATACAAAATGTCCGCACAAGAGATGAAAACCGTACCGACCTACATTCAATTTGCATTTTCTGGGCTTGCTGGATGTGGAGCCACGTGTGTTGTACATCCATTGGACTTGGTTAAAACACGTATGCAGGTACAAGAGAAACAAGAATATCGTAATTTCATGCATTGTATTCAAAGAGTTGTTTCCGAGGAAGGCGTATTCGCCATTTACAAAGGTCTTGGCGCCGGGCTATTACGGCAGGCAACATACACCACAACTCGGCTTGGTGTCTATGCGAAACTAAACGATATGTATCGCAATCGTATTAAAGCAGAACCCACTTTTAATGGGCGTATGGCTATGGGTATGGTAGCTGGTGCTATTGGTGCTCTTGTTGGTACACCAGCAGAAGTTGTACTCATACGAATGTCAGCAGATGGACGTTTACCGCTGGATAAGCGTAGAAATTATACCAATACTGCGAATGCTTTAAAACGTATTGTGACAGAGGAGGGTCCCTTAACGTTATTCAGCGGCTATTTACCAACCGTTAAACGTGCCATAGTCGTTAATATGACACAATTAGGAGTATACTCGCAAGCCAAAAGTTATCTAAAGAGTGAATTTTCTTATTCCGATGGTCTTCACTTACATTTCATAGCCAGCATGATTTCTGGGTTCTTGACAACAGTAACATCATTGCCACTTGATATTGTGAAGACGCGTTTACAAAACATGAAGATTATTAATGGAAAACCCGAATACAAGGGGGAAATTGATGTTTTTTTGAACATTGTGAAAAAAGATGGCCCAATCGCATTCTGGAAGGGTTTCACGCCATATTTCTTACGTATCGGGCCACATACTGTATTGACTTTGATATTTTTGGAGACATTTAACAGGTGGTATGCTAAGTATGTTTTGGGTATAGATGATGGATTCTCGGGCTTATAAAATTTTTTGCGGTCGGTGAAAGGGGGAATTTTTTATAAAAATATTACATTTGGTCATGGTTGTATAAAAAAATGTGGAAAATTTGTTATGAATATTTAAAGTTAAAATAAAAAATTTTTAAAGTTTTTTTTTTTTATTATTTAAAATCAAATAATACATATTGAACAGATTTTCTTTCTATTTCCCCATGTTCATTCAAAAAACTTTACTATTATCTAGCCAAGACTTGTAAAATTCACTTAATAAGAACTCCTGAACATACTTTTAAAACGCAAAAAAAAAAAAAAAAAATAAAAAAATAAAATTGGGTCAGCTGCTTTAAATAGGCCAACAAAAGGAAAGCTTCCCCGCAGAATAAAAACAATGAATGTAACGATCACGAAATCAAAAGCAAATAAATGAAGTGAAAATTGTTAAGGACAATAAAAAACAAAAAATTAAGTCACGCAAGAGAGGAAGAAAATAAATAAATAAATCAAGAAAAGGCACACCAGCCACCAACCCATTTGCAACAAAGCAAGGCAATTTATGAATTTATGCCAGCATTTGCGGCGGCGCAGTAAGAACTCGAAATGCATGCTCAGCGCAAGTGTTTACAATATAGTTTCACCATCTGTCAGAGCTAACGAAAATTGGTACACACTCACCTATTAGCTGCAAAATAAAAATGAAACCAAGAAATGTTTGGCATTTAAATCCAGTTAGCATCGTAAAAAATTTAATTTGCATTACTGTATCTATAAGTTCAGAAAAAGGGTAAATTTTATACAGAAATCTCTACTTTCAGACCTTAGTGCATGATTCTTTAGTGTGTATTTTTATAGCTGAAAGCTATTTTGTTTAGTAAGTAAGTTAACAAATCTTTCCTTAGTTTTAAGGGTTACCTTTAGTATTCAATTAGAAAACTATTAACATAATCAGTGGTTACCCTGCAGAGCATTCATATTTCATTGTGGGGGATCATGAAAGAAATTAACAATTTAAGATCTATAGCATTATGATGAAAGTTGGAATTGTTTTCAAAGATACATATCAGCAATAAGTGGTAACCACCAGCAAGAGGCAGACAATGACATCTCATTGTTTGGCTTATTTAAATATGGTTGCGTTGATATGGAAATATGTAAGAGTATGTAAGTATCTATGTCAGTTCAAACAAAATGAATATGACACATGTTACTTGTTGTTGTTGAAGTGCTTACACTGCATTACTTAAGTATCTTAGTTATTTAGTCAAATGAATGAAAGTGAAATTGTTAATATTTAGTTGCGTATGCTTTCATTGTTTGACTAAGATATGGTAAAGTATAATTTTGATATAAAAGTTTTCCGTAATAGAACATGCATACATAAAGTTATTATTCGTACTAAACTGTTAAGCAAGCTTTAGTTGAGTGGATTTTTGTGTGCTACCAAAAATACTCCTTTTTTCAAAAAGTTATAACTTTTACTATGTGCAATACCTTTTTATGTTCTTGGTATCAAATGATAGGGCCAAGTCTCTAACATAAAACTTGTTGCTCACATTATTCTTTTAGGCCTTTGTTAACAAGAATTCGATTTTTTCAAAAAAGTGATGAAAAATTTTGTATTGAAAAATAACTGAACGCATTATAAAAAAAAAAAAATTTGGTTAGGGTATTTTAAAAATTCTTTCGAGCGTAAATTTCTGAAGAGAATGAGATATCTCCCATTAAAATCTTAATGAAAAAACGTTCGAGAAAATTCGTACGAGTATATTAATGAAAATGTGGAGAAAGTAATAGCAAATAATAGTTAACTAATTATGAGCTCATTTTAATTCAAAGATCTTTATGTTTTCCCAATTCCTATTCTTTTCTTTAGTAAAAAAATTTTAATTTTTGTAGTCAAATAATTGTATTTATTTAAAATTAATCATAAAAAAGTAACTATCGTATAATATTAAACTTTAATTATATTTTAACAAATATCTATTATGTTCAACTTTATTGTTAGCAATATAAATATATTTATGACCATTGCATTATTTGTGAATATAAACATTTTGGCATCGTATAACAATAACCGATGGCTTAAAGATAGAGGTGTACAATAATATTTTTTGCACAAAAGGCCACTTCTATGCATCAAAAGCATCAAGAACAACGGCAACAGCAACAGCAACTGCTTCTGTTGATATCACTGACCCAATTTTTAGGTAAAACCATTTTTTAAGCCTCTGTCAATCAAAAGCTAATAATGAATGTAAGCGGGGAAACCGATGTGGATAGTTGAATAGACTTACAAAATTGAGTCACGCTGCATTGCAAAGCTCTTGGACTTTATTTTTTTATTCTATGATAAATTTGTGTAAAAAGCGAGTTGTGGCGAAATTCATTAAAACTTTAAGATATTTGATTCAAGCACGCCACTCTTAGGAATAAAGAAAAGACGAAAATGTAACTTTTATTTACTTCATATAAGATTATGGCATATTTGTGTGAAGGTGAAAGCTTCAGTGCATCGTCCATAAATATTCCCGGAGAATTCCTCAGGTTTCAATAGAGAATGCAAATTTAAGAGAGCAAATTTAAATTTTTAATTGATATTAAAAAATCACAAAATCCGGTTTATCAAATTGTTTTTCTAAGAAACTTCAAATCCTTGGGCGAATC
Organism: Calliopum simillimum; assembly: GCA_951812925.1. NCBI lineage: Eukaryota > Metazoa > Arthropoda > Insecta > Diptera > Lauxaniidae > Calliopum > Calliopum simillimum. The sequence continues at coordinate 142,060,686 of OX638368.1, forward strand.
TGATTTTGCCAGAGTGTAGATCTCACCGAGAACAATACCTTGGACTGCATAACATATTTTCACAAAAACTACTCGATAGCAGCTTTTACCATCTTTGCACAGATTTATTCGCAATAACCCAAAATATTTCTCCCTTAAAAAATTTTTTGGTGGTTTTTCAAACCATACCCAAATTATCAGATCACTGAACTTTGAAGTTTCTTTGAACTGACAATAGAAAGGCTGTTCGTATCTAATTCGGGCACGAGGATAATAACAGCTTTGCTCTATTGGCTTGTGTACAGGAAATATTGCACATAGCAGGGGCGTAGACAGGATTTTATTTCGAGGGGAAACCGACAAGCTATTTTGTTCAAAATCACGAAATAAATGTTACTCATACGCAAGATAATTAGAAAATTTCAGCTGACTAGAGTCCCCATGAGCACCGCCATAAATATCCTCCTGACCTATAGGATATGTTGTTTTACTTATATTTAAATCAAATGATAATCCATTTTTGAAAAAAGTTAAGATGTGTGACGTGGTCTGACAAAACCATATCTAACTTGCCAGAGCTCAAAACTGGCTTTTTGGTCATACCGGATGGACGTCGAAGTTCGAATAACATCAAAATCGCCAAATATGCTAAGGATTGACAAAGTTATTTCATTTTGAATCCATAATTTCAAATAAACATAATTAAGTTTCAAGTTCGGATATGTTTAGGTTAAAGTTCGTAGGGTTCAGAAAAATTAATTTTTATTATATCTAGCGATTAATATTTGTGTCAACTCCGATCACTTTAAAGTTAATCCTGATTCATTGTCACCACAATACTACAACCAGGTAACTTCAATTTTATAGTTTTGTGGTAATCCAATTTTAAGGTTTTTGAAAATTTGAATTCGCACTGATTTTGGACTTTTCTTGTTTTGTTTTTGGTGACGTTGGTAGCACAATCCTCGCTAGTTAGAGCTATGTAATAGATGCTTGTTATTATTGCGACGATCTTAGTTATGGGTCACTTACTCAGCAAATTGCAGGATTATCTTGATATTAAATTTATGGAATATTTCGTGTTAATATATTAATTACTCTTACGTATTTGAAAGATTAAGTAGGTATAGCATAGTTGTTCCTTTGTATTAAAAGTCTATCGACTGTATTATAGTTGTGCGACAAATATATATAAATATAACATTATCAAGAGAGACGTCCCCACAAAAATACACTTTTATGCGTAATGTCAATATTATGATTTTTCAGCGTCTCGATTTCCATAAAATTTCACACTTAACTTAACAAAAGCTTGCTATGTGTACATTGAATTAGATATTTGACCCATTTCGGCAAATTGGCGTAAAGTTATATAAATACTCACATTTGCGAGTAAATGGTCACAAATCAGTTGTATAATTTTTACTTCAAATTAACGCGATAAATGATATTGCAAACAAATGAATATTTCTGCGTAAGCGATAGAGAGCGTGAGTTATCTAGGAATTATCAATGAAAATGCTACATTGTCAAATGAACTAATGAAAACATGAAATATTCGAACGATGCTTGTTCTTGAAACAAAGTTATTAGAATTGACTACTTTCAGCGCTTGGAATTTATTCTCTATGCTTAACTTACAGGGCATAAGCAGTGTGCCTATCAATTCGTTATCAAATAATAAGTGCAATGTTGTGCTATTTCTATCTGTGAAAATGCAGATATGTATCTCTATAGAAACAATAATTACGCTTAAGCCATTCCGGTGATTTAAGAATTGCGATAATCTCCGATTGATAGACATTGCAGTATTATGGTTACCTCCCAAGAGAGAACTGTAAATAAAGCTCTTAAGATAAAACACTTTCGCACACACATCTTTGAACCTTAAATGAAAACAGAATACTCTGTAAGAAAATGGGCTTATCCCAATTCTGATAGTCCTATAAAGAGTAGTTGAATCTTTCTTTGCGTTATCGACCAAGATTCGACTTGACATTTCCGATTTCTATGAAAAGTGGTGAATGGTTAGTATTTGACACACATATTACTGTAGTAAAATGATTCTCCCAAATTCTGAAAATTTTCAAGATGGCGGCCAAAGGAATTTCAATCCAACCTTTGGATACTCTCATATTTGAAAATGTATAGCTCCTCGACTTCTTAACCGATTTTAATAAAATTTTTAGGGTTTCTGTAGAAAAGTATGAGCTTTTGAAAAAAAATAATTACACTAAAACAAAAAAATATCTTTGGTCGAAAAAAAGCTTTTTGCTTTTTCAAAGTGATTTTGGGGCCTGGAGCACCATTTTTATTTGTTTAAAAATATTTTAACTTAAAAGTAAATTTTATAATTATTTTCCAGCCCTCAAAATTGTGGTACGTTTTACGGTTATCAAGTTATGAGTTTTTGAAGTGGTTTAATGTTGTGTTTATCATGAGTCGTTGGTGCGCGAACGCTACCATACAGGGCTGCCACCCTATATGGTAGATTTTGTGGAATATTTTAACCCATTATAGCCAAGTTTTTGGATAAAGGGGTCAAACAGACTCATAAAAACGGGATATAATGGGTTGATGGATTCTAAAAGGTTAACATGAAATTAAACAAGGACCAATTTTCTAAAACATCTTAACCCATTATATCACGTTATTATGGGTCTTTTTGACCCCTTTATCCAAAAACGTGGTTATAATGGGAAAAAAAAATACCGTCTGGAAGGTGTCAGCCCAGTATGGTAGCGCACGCGCACCAACGACTCATGATAGACACAACATTATATAATACTATAATTTTGAGGGCTGGAAAATAATTTTAATAATTTACTTTTAGGTAAAAATATTTTTTAAAAAATATAAAGGGTGCTCAAGCCCCAAAATCACTTTGAAAAAGAAAAAGCTTTTTTTCGACCAAAAATAATTTTTTTTTCAGTGTAATTATTTTTTTACAGAAACCCTGAAAATTGCACTAAAATCAATTAAAAAGCCGAGGAGCTACAAATTTTCAATTATGTGATCGAACTTCCTATGGCCGCCATCTTGGAAATTTTTGGAATTTCGGAAAATTATTTTACCACAGTAGGGGAACTGATGCTATTGTGGTATAGCTAATGTTTAGGTGGAATTTGAAAGAGAACGGTTAGATCAATTTCAGCCAAATTTTGTTATGCTGATCATTGAAGTATTGGCTACACAATATATTTTAATAAAATGTGTGCAATTTCATTAAAAAAAGTTATTATCTAGTAAAATCTGGAAAAAGTTGAAAAGCTGTTTTCAAAAAGTTGGCAGGTAATGTGGTATATATGGTGGCGCAATGTGGTATATATACTGATCAGTACTTGTAAAGTGGGCAGGTAATGTGGTATACTTAACCATACAACCAAATATAAAGTTTGAAAGGCATGAAATAAGTTCATAATAACATTTACATTGGTTCTCAAACTCATAGTTCTTATTCAAAAATAAACAGCCATCAAATAATGTAAAGAATATCAAGAAATGTGCATATACCACATTAGCGAAGCCCGACTATACCACACTGGGCAATTTTTAGAAATTACAAAATTGTAAAAATTAAATTGGAAACTTTGTGAATTTAGATAGTTAAACACTTACTTCGCAATATTTTTCACATACTTTAATTGAATACAAATTGAACTTTACCAAAAAACAACTTTTTCTTTACAAAATTTTTTTGCAAAAAATGCAAAAAAAAAAAAATCGACCACACGCGATTTATGTTTCGTTCAACTGACATCGGAAAAATTTTGTTTGGTGCATGACAGCAACACATCCCTGATTTTTCATGTTTTCTGACAGGATAAAAGCAGTGACGTTGGACGGTTCCTTCTCAAATCGGAGATATGCGACCATACCACATTGAAAAACTATACCACAATAGCATCAGTTCCCCTAATATGTGTGTCAAATACTAACTTTTCACCAATTTTCATAGGAACTTGCTTTTAAAAAAATTTATGCAATTTTTTAACTGGACTATTTTCTGCCTTAAGCTTATAACTTACTGCGTGGGGCGTTGCCGAGAAGATTATACTTTCTAATGAAGCATGGATCGAAAAACGATGGAAACTATCTCTCCAAGTGGTACCTACCAGAATGTGGTTAATCCACCTGCCTCGGCAGCATGCACATCGGATTTGGAGGTGCAAGAAACATGCATAGTTAAGAATGATTCTCCTATAATCGGAATCAATATGGTTGGCCCTATGCTCCTCCTAGGAATTAAAGGAGAATGCATACATTTTCTGTAGAATGGCATAAAGCAAATTTAAATTTGAACAACGGCAAATGCCTACTAACGCAGCACTGCCCTACCTAGTAATCTTCTACATAATTTGTTAATATTTTTTAATTTAGCACCATACCTTGATGCAATAATCAAGCAATATTTCTCAAATTTGTTCTGTATAAGATCCTGGTTATGTCACGCGTTAATCGGTCGTGCTTTTAGGCATATTTTGTCGTTTAACAAAAACTTTTGTAGATGCACCTTATAATTTATTGTTGTTATTAATTGCTACATCAACAATTGTATAACTCATATTTGGGGCGTTAAAATCGAAGAAAAATTATGAGGTGTCTTATTGTACATTTGCCGAATTGCAATAGAATTAGAGATTCAAATTAAATTTTATTACTTTGATTTATGCGATTAAATGGTTTTCGTAATAAGGTTATGATTATCTTCTTAAGTTGGGGTTTGTTTTATCACGTTTTGTTAAATTGTGAAAATTTCCCCAAGATGATTTTAATTAACTTTAAAGGCTGCAATTACACTGCACTGACATGCACTAACAAGTGTTCCACTGCTTCTGCGAAAATGAATGATTGCAGAGACAAACAGCTTTATAATCACTGTAGTACACTTTGACAGGCACTAAAGTCATAGGTTTGTGTATCCGTTGGCAAATCTTAAGAAGGTTCGGGTACAATCAAAAGACGGACAAATTAAGCGTTGCCAAATGTGAACGAAATTATATTGCATTTTTCCAGTACGTTCTAAAGTGTAATCAGAATATGTTCATGCGTTGCTTCTTAAACTTTTTTCAGTTTCCGCAATGGTCTTCGAACTGTTACGCTTTTTTTTATATAAATGCCCACCACAACAAATCAATCACAGTTTGTTACAATAATTTAATTAATGAATTAATTAATTAATAATAATAATTATTAACTTATAATGTAATGACTCAATTTTTTAAATAAATTCATCTACATATTTAAAAAGAAAATTTTTAGAATTCCCAGTGTGCCAGACGGTTCATATCTTCGCATTTTTACCCGTTACGGATCCGTTACTGATCCGTTTGCGGGAGAAATTCCAAATGGCACACTGGGTTATTATTATTTTTTTAAACATTTGACCACATCATTTAATTATGTGCATATTATTTCTTATAAAAAGAACATTTTAAGATCAATAGGGTTTGTGTGATTCCAATGGCAAAGCTTATGTATGGCGACAACCAAACACTCAATTTAATATTAAAATTATTCGTTCTACAGCGAAACATGGGGTGCTTTGTTGTGGATTGAGGCTATAAGTCCATTGCAGGTATCGCGTTTTTAGTGTTTATCGATGGTGAATTGGATGAGTATGGTTACCTTAACATTTCGAAAGATAATGTTAAGGAAAACGTTAAAAAAATTGGTATTGAGGAGAGTTTTTAATTTTACCATTATAAAGACCCGAAGCATTATTTCTATGTAGCGCAATTATGGCTGATAAAAAACTGTCCCAAGCTATTGTAAACGCCTCCTTAATCACCTGGCATCAACGTGATAGAAAATTTATGGACCGAATGGAGCAAGAGGCTCTACAGCAGGACTATCCGTAACATTACTCAGCTTAAGGAAGAATTGGACAAAGATTGGCATGACATTCAACCGGATGTTTCTCAAACTTAATAAAATCCATGAAAAATTGTTCGCAAGCTGTTATAAATGCTAATGGACTATCAACAAATTATGAAAGTGCCAAATTTTAATATTATTTTTTAGTGTCGGGTTAGACGTTTGAGCTCTAAAAAGTGAGTTTTTTTAAATTATCGCCAATTATATGCATTTAGAACAAATTTTTTTTCGTTTTGTTGGTACCAACCAAAACAAAAAGAAAAAAAAAAAAAAATTAAATGAAACCAACTGCATAATTTTTTTCCAACTAAAATCTCCTATTTCTTTATACTAAGCACTCAAAAGATGCTAAACGCTCTGTACGGTTAGTCGTTTGAACGACTGTATAATCATTTTGACTTTTATAATTTTAGTAACAATTTCTATTTTTAGACAGACATTTGTTTTATATATAAATTTTATACCTCTTCATCATATGCGCCAATAGCGCAGGAATATATACATCTACCCATTACACGGACGGGCCAGGGTTTGTACCCTAGTGCGGACAGTTCGTTTTTTTTTTGTTGCTTGAACTTTACAGTAAGGTAAATATCACTCCAATTTTTTCAAAAATGTTACTAGCAACCAAACATTCTGAATTGACTAAAACAGTAAGGTGAAATGTACTTCAGTTTGGAGTTGTCACTGTTCTGATTTGAAATTCTGGTAAAATTTATGAGAAATAAAGTAGCAAGTACTTACTGTTTTTTTTCTCCGTGCACCTATAGGAAAGGGCGTTTGCCGGGTTAGCTATTTTTGAATAAAAAAAGTTGATATTTTTATTAACTTATTAAATTCCAGAAACAATCTATTCTTCGAAGTATTTTATATACAAATGTCAAGATTGCAATCTGTTAATAACTTTCTCTATTAAAAGTAATGTATACAACTGTTGCAATAGCAAAGATCAACTTTGTTCTTTGTTCTAATTGAGAATGTAAGTACATACATATGCATGTTTCGTTGAACTTATAAATATTAAAATACAAATTATAAACACCTATGCAGAAAATATATTTTTAAAAAGAAATAATGAGTTACTAACACCAATAGATAGCATTTTATTTGTGATAAGCGATGACTTTGTTAGGCACTTGCTTTGTTTTTAAATTTTTAACGATGGTCATAAGGTTAAGATTAATTTTCCTACTGCAATTTAAGACAGATAAAGCACAATTTAAACCTGATATTTCATCTAAACAATAAATCATGAAATAAGAAATCAAAAATAAAAAAAAAAAAAAAATAAACAACAATATTGCTCTCTATTCAGTGACATATTGTCAATGGACTGGTGTATAAAAAGCTGTGAAGCTGCAACGGAATGCAACAGTTGCTTTTTGTCAAGTGCAAGCAAGTATCGTCCTATCGCAACAGAATACAAAATGAAAGTTTTCATTGCAATCCTGGCACTCGTTACAGTGGTGAGCTTTATATAAAACATATTACGATAAAAAATCCCTTTTGGGACATCACCAAACTGCCGTGAAACAAACAATCATAGGATTGAAACTTTTATTTATACTTATATTTTTTTTTTTAGATCACAGCCGATCATCACGAAGGACATAACCGGCATGAAGGACACGATGATTACGTCGTTAAGACACAAAATGATTTGGTCGCATTTCGCCAAAAATGTGGCACAAAATTGAATGTACCTGCTGATCATATCGAAAAATTCAAGAAATGGGAATTCCCCGACGATGAATTAACCCGTTGCTACATGAAATGCGTCTTTGAGGAATTTGGATTTTTCGACGAAACAAATGGTTTCGATGTTCACAAAGTTCATCATCAATTGGTAGGCGCTGATGGTGCTCACGTTGATCATAGCGATACGACACATGGCAAAATTGAAAATTGTGCTGACAAGAATACCCAACAAAGTGATGCTTGCACCTGGGCCTATCGTGGTGGTATGTGCTTTATCAAGGAGAATTTACAATTGGTGCAACATAGTGTGGAAACACATTAGCATTTTGGTTAAATAATGTGAATATGATATATTTACGAGTATAAATTAGGCAAAAGCTGTAAAAATTTTGTAAATAATAAAAATTGTCTTTGATTTCATTGAGGTTGTGTTTAAGATTTGAAGATATATGTATCAAAATTTTCCGGATTTGTTAAAGTTTTCTTTAAAAATTATCGAAAATTATTTTAATTTAGTTACTCAGTTTGCAGACTGTTGATTGGTGTTACAACTGGACACTGCCTAATTGGACACAATGCATACAGGATGGGATTAATATCAAACAACTGGTGCAGAAACTGTTCCGAACCCGATGAGGAAGAAACGATAGAGCACGTCTTGTGCTATTGCCCGGCGCTAGTCAGGCGCAGAATGGCTACTCTTGGACAGGCTATGTTCGGATCTATAAATGAGATAGCTGGAATAACATTATCGAAATAATTGAATATCGCCTTTATAACTGGAACCTTCGATATAGATGAAAATCATGAAGCCAGAACATTACTATTCTCCTAACAGAATGGAGTTTGTGGTACTCAGTTTGGAACTAAAATGGCTCATATGAGGTCAGAGTCATAAAGCTGATGAATTCCGAAATAGAAAATTTTATGAAAATATTGCTACTGTAGATATTTTATGATGTATTATGTTTAAATTCAAGAGGCTTATGGACAGCACCGACAATATTTATCTTCCGGCTGACGGATTATAAGGTGTTCACCAACCACGTTTGGTCGTATTTGTATGAGATTTTATGGTATGGGCTACGGCAACGTTCAATAAGTAGAACACCTCACTTTTTTTGTGCACGTACTTTTAAAGCTAGTTGGGTTGAAACTTATCGAAGTCTCCGCCTATTTCTTTTCAGCACATGCCAAAATCACCTCATAAGCCACGGTTTCGAGTGTCGAAAACTCAATTTTAATCAAATTTTATATGTATGTATGTAAGTATTCTCCTTTAACTCCTAGGAGAAGCATAGGGCTAATAGTAAACGTCTCCGTTTGTTGCGATTCCTTGCGATGATTTTGAAATCTTGCCACGACTTCTCCGATTCTTAGATTTTCTAGTTGGTTTTGGGTTCACCACGTCCTCTACTGCCTTGTGGATTCCACTCAAGAGCCTGGCGGCAAACTTCGCTGTGTGGTTTCCGGACAGTATGACCAATCCTTGCATATAACGGAAGAAGACCATATTTTGATCAGTTGAGCAAACGCGCCCTTTGCTTTTGCTATTCTTGAGTTAATATCCACCATCCATGGAGGTAATGCTGCCTAAATACGTGAAGCTATCGACGTTTTCGATGTCATCACCGCCAGCTCTAAACGTGATGTCATTCCTGTTTGCGTTTAGCTTCATGCTTTTAGTCTTAGATACGTTGATTTTTAGGCCGGCCTTTTGTGATTCCAAGACAAAGTCTTCAGTTTTGCTTTGCATATCTGAGTGTTTGGGCGATAAGCGGCAAATGTCGTCAGCGTACTCGAGATGTTCTAGATGTTCGGTAAAGTTCCATTGGATACCCCTTTTGGCCTTATTAAGAGCTTTATCTAGGATATTGTCAAGAATGATAAGGAAGAGAGATGGAAAGAAACTTTTTATGCATTTTGCTAGTAACAAAGATCCCATACACACAAAAAAATTTAGAGATGAATTCATATTCTATTTCAATTTTAAGAAAAACTATGCTCTTGCTTTAGAGCTTTTGGAGAAAGTTCATATTTTGGAGTAGTTAATGGTAGGGAAAAATTGTTCATATTTTGGGGTGTTAATACTATCGCAAGTTCACAGTACTTTGAACTTCGATATCTACAAGCTTAGTTTTCATTATATGATTTCTAAACGCCATAACTCAGTCAATTTGTGCAATTTTCCGGTGATCGAGGTTTTATTTTATTCAAAATAATATTTTTTTAGAATTGATTTTCTTAACTCACTGTAAACAAAACAAATATGTAAGTAGCACTTGTACATCAAAACGTTGTAAGTAAATTTTTGCTAAAAAATTTCAAACTTTATTATGGTGTTGCCAGATTTTAGCTATTGACATTAGTGTTGCCATTTCCCGAAACATAAATAGTACCCCTCGTATAAAGCTAGTTGGGTTTGAAACTTATCGAAATTTCCGCCTATTTCTTTTCACCACATGCCAAACTCACCTCATAAGCATGTATTGGTTTTGTTTTATTTTAAGAAATCTGGATTTTCGCCAATATTCCCTCAAATAATATTGAAATTTAAATTTACATCAAGAAGTATTTATAATCCAAAACAAGTCAAAGCCTCAGCCAGACCTGGCAAAATGAATAAATGATTTGAATTGCTTTCTCGCGACGATCAATTAAAAAAACACTGCATTGTAATGTGTGCTGTAATGTCCATTACGGACAATGTTGTTTAATTCCATATTATCACTGCTGATAGTAAATGTTTGTATTATAATTTAAGTACGGTCGCGCACTCTTACGAAATAATTAAATCTGAGCCCTTGTTGGAAAAAAAAAGTTATTCAACATCTCCGCATATTTATTTTCATACTTTGTAGCGTAAACAAAAATGTTTATATTCTTGTCTAATTCAGCTAAATCCGCCAATTCTTATGGGGTTTTAATGCAGAATTCAAATCTGATCGCGATACCCTCCAGTGTGTAAAATTTTAAAGATTAAAAAGCAGGTTCGAAATTTGTTTTATCATTTTAAGGTTTTTTCTTGTCACTCCCACATTATGACCATTACTTACTTGTGTAGCGAAACGTTTGCGTATCACATTTGGTAAATAAATGCTTAGATATAGTTCTGGGGACAGCGTTTAAACTTTTTGCTTGTATCCAGATTTTTTCAAAAATATTTCACTCTTTTAGTTTGAATACATATGATTGCATTGTTAATTATGACATGAAAGTTATTTTCGAGTAATAGAGGAAAATCGCGGTCTTAAACTAAATAATATAAAAAAGGGGATTAAGCTTTTCATAAGACCGCCGTACCGTCTAAAGCGATGCATTTTTGTAAGAAAATTCGGAATTTTATTTTTTTTTTTGACCGAATGTATTAATAGGCGACCATTAACATTTTTTATCATATCTTCGGCATTTACAGTCCAATTTTAAAGTATGATATATCAATATTTACTAAATGCCTTGAGACCAATTTTTTTGCTCCAAAGGTCATTAGCATCAAGTGCCGCGATCCAGTACGTACCCATCAGATCTCAGTTTCTATCATCCGAATGTACCAGAAAATTATGATATTTATTAATGAAAAAAAAGTAACTCTTTCCAACAAGGTAGTCTGCTTCCATAAACAAGTAATGGTCTGTCATTACCTTATTTTATAATCACAATAATTAAGAATCAGCTGACTTGTTCACCGGTCTGTCGCTGCCTTGGCTGTTCATTGAATTGCATTCCCTTTATTTGTTGTTGTGCCCTATAAACGGCGAACCTATTAACCTAAGCTTTGAAATCAACCGGCCAATGACTGAAAATAGAAGCGCTATGTTATTATTTTTTTCGGAAGTCTTAGATTAAAATTAGTATAAGGTGTCCCAGAAGAAAGTTTATACATATTTAGCTGACCAATCAAAAAAAAAAAAAAAAAGAAGCCATCTATCGAAAATGTGTTTATGATTTATTAAAGTACCTACTCAATTTAGGAATTTATTTCTTTAAAATAATGTTGTCCAAACGTAAGACCTCGCGGTCACGGCACTGGTTTATTCGAACTCTACAATTTGTTATGACGGCTCAGTAGGTAGACTTGTGATAGCTGCCATTTCGTGATAGATAGTTTCATTCAAATGCGCCAGACAAGTTGGTCTATTGGCTTAGACTTTAGATTTGAGTTAACCGCACAGACAAAAGTCCATTGGCGTTAAATTAGGACTGCGTGGAGGCCAATTTACGTTGAAAAGCGCCCAATTGGCTGGCTAATTCTTGTACAAATTGAATTTAAGAGGTCTTTGTGCATAATACGGTGAAATAATGATGATCTAGGCTTTCGAATTGAAAGAAACGGATTTTTATGAATAGACTGGTTAACACTCTCCACTTCTTTTTGTGCCGTTCTTGATGATCTTGGTCACCACAGTTTTAGTTTTTTTCAATGTTATACCGGTTTTATCAAACTTCTTGACCTATTTTTGAATGAGAAGAGGTGTGCTTGGAGCCAGATTTAAGTGGCGAAAGCCTGGAATATTGCAGATTCTTTGACAAATTAGGCGCCGAAGTGCTGTCTTTGTACAACTCTCGCACGAGGAACGCTCCATGGCGGCTAAGTTCCAAAGAGCAAAGCTACCGATTGACATACTCCCCGCGCCCTTTGAATTGGAAGCTAAATAAATATAAACTTTATTTTGGGACAACCTGTATATTAGCACTTAAAAACAAAAATTTTCTTCCCATGGTAATCAAGCAGTTTTATTAGCAAACTAATTTGTTTTTCAAGAATAGTCGTGCTCTTAACTCGAAATTTATTTTAAATAAATTGGGCAAAAAAAAAAAAAATTTTTTTTATTAACTTCATACGTATCTTGTTTTTTTTCGTAGAAAAGCTTGCTTATGGCTTCCTGTTGGTTAAGGTGACTTTTTGGTTTGTGCTTGGTTACGCACAAACCTTTTTGTATTGGCATATAATGAGGTTTTTGCTTTGTGTAAGCAATTTTAGTTGGTTTCAAATAAACCAGTTAGAAAACCAAATAAATGTCTCATGGCTATTTTAGTCAACACTCAGTTTAAAAAAATGTCCAAAGGGAAATCATGAATATCTTTTATCTTGATACATGTAGAGTATACAATAATTAGCAAGACCGAAAGCAAAAAAAAAAAAAAAAAATTTAGACAAGTTTGTTTAACTTTTCATTTACATAAATATGTAGTATCTGATAGTAACAATTATATAAAAATACTTGCGTAGTATATAAAAAACAGCGTTGCCAATACCTAGGGTTTGAATTCATCACATGTGATGCTAAAAATCCCCACATTTGGGAAATGGAAGTTTCAAATTCCCCCACAATAGCTCCACATTATAAATAAATTAAATTAAATAGTAATCGGTTATTTCACAAATATTGTACACCATCAAGAAAACTTTGTGAAACCGGAGACCAACTGTATTCTTTTGTAACAAAATGTAAGCCAATTGAAATAATCACATTACTTTTGCCCTTAAATGGATTTACACCACTAGCTGTGTTTTAGACGTCAGATTTCAGTGCTAATTTCAGCACTCTCTGAGAAACGTATGCGAAAGCAACAACTAAAGTGTTGACTTCAGCACAGATAAATTTCAGTGCTGAAATTTTCAGCACGAAGTAGATCTGTCAATGTGGCCGTTCTACAGTGAATATTAGCTGTGTTTAATATGATTTTAACATAGTGGCACCACATTTTTATCGAATCTCTTGGCAAGCGGAGGGAAGTGGTGCGGAAACCAAAAACAGAATAAAATAAAACAAAATAAGAAGAAGATATCACACTAATTCGTCCTAGAAGTACTGTGGAAACTATTTGTTAACACGCTGCCGTCTAAAACACAACTTATATTAAAATAAACGACACATATATTTTATGTGGTTGTGTTAAATTTTTTCAAATCAGATCAGAAAACACAGATTTCGTTAAGTACTCTAAGTACTACGTAGGCTTTTAATGATAGCCATCGCGTCTGTGAAAGTGAAAGATTTTTGTGAATGTCAAGTTGATGCGAAAATTCCAAAATCCCCACATTTTCACCACATTCTCCCCACATTAGTGCACTCCCCACAAATTACTCATACAACCTAGAAATTCCCCGCACTCTGGGAACTTCCCCACCAATCGGAAATGCTGATAAAGAATATGGAAATTCCTTATATACTCGTATATATTCTATTTGTTAATCTAAGTATTTAATTCCATTTAATTACATTTAGTGTTTGTGTCGTCGCAAACCGGCAAGTGAGGCTTCAATTTAGTTGCACTTTTGTGTCGTTATCGGTAACGCTATGAAATTAGTTTTGTTTGTGGCATTTTTATGCACCATTTCATTGGTAATTTTAAATTGTAAATTTTGCAAACACGTACTATAAACTTTAATTCATTACAATTCTGTATATATTTTCCTTAGAGCACAGCTCAGTTTCGTGATGCTGCTGAAGATGATTTTCTAAAGGCCAGTGAACGTTGCTTTAAGCGTGAAAAACTTGCAGAAAGTTATAAGCCGCTATTTAATAGATTTCAGTATCCTGACGAGCCAGCAGTGCATAGGTTTGTGCATTGTGCCTGGACTGAATTGGATTTATGGACTGATCGTGCGGGTTTTAAGGTTGATCGTATTGCTGAATTATATCAGAATAAGGTTAACAATGAGATTTTAATACCGATTCTGACGGCATGTAATCGTAATACACGAAATGAGCCACCACTTAAATGGTGTTATAGCAGTTTTAAATGTATTTTGGATAGTCGTGTTGGTCAATGGTTTAAAGAGGATATGGAGAAAAAATTAAAGGAACGTCAATGAGACTTTTGATACTGATTGCAGTAGCGCACGTGCACCAACGACAACATTAAACAACTTCAAAAATTCATAACGTGATAATCGTAAAAGATACTACGATTTTGAAGCTCGGTAAATAATTACAATAAAATTTACTTAAGTGCAAAAAAAAATAAAAAAAGTGCACCAAGCCCCAAATTGGCTTTAAAAAGTACAAAAAATCTTTTTTTCCACTTAAAATAAAACTGTTTTTTTAAATGTAGTTTTTTTATTCAAAAGTTTATATCCATCTGCACTAACCCTGAAACTTTCGTTAAAATCGGATCCAAATATGAGGAGCAATGAATTTTCAAACATGTGTGTATCTAAAAGTTGGATCGGACTTCATATGGCCGCCATCTTGGATTATTTCGGAATTTCGAAAAATTATTTTACCACAGTTATACGGATGTCAAATACTAACCTTTCAGCAATTTTCCTAAAAATCGGAGATGTCAACCCAAATCTTAATCGATGACGCAATACGCAAAGAAACCACTCATATGCTAAATGTCTGCGCATATGGCAGCTATTCTTATAAGACTTGGTTCGCAGATGTATGTAATGTTTACGAAACACCTTGAAGGATGGTAATAGCACCCGCATACAAAAAAGACTTAAATGCTTTAACTCTGCACCTACAGCAGCTCTCGTTATAAATATTGTTGAGCAAAATCAGTCTTAGTGTTGGTAATTTTCCGACATCAAAACCAAGACGCTGATATCGCCGGTGCTAACGAAGAAAATCTTCCAACCGAAAGTTGCGGCGAAGAAAATCTTTTTTATGAAATTGCGGCGAATAAAATCTTTTTTGTGATATGCGGACAAGAAAATCACTTTTTACAAAATGCGGCGAAGAAAATCACTTTTTACAAAATGCGGCGAAGAAAATCTCTTTATTTAGTGAGTACTTTTTCGACGAGTTACGAAAATAAACATTTTTAAAAAAGAGATTTTCTTCGCCGCATTTTGTTAAAAGTGATTTTCTTCGCCGCATTTTATAATAAGTTATTTTCTTCTCCGCATTTTGTAAAAAGTGATTTTCTTGTCCGCATTCGCACAAAAAAGATATTTTTCGCCGCAGTTTGAAAAAAAGGATTTTGTTGTCCGCATTTAAAGAAGAGATAGTCTTCGTAAGCACCGGCGATATAATTTCAAGACTAAGGCTTAGACCAAGACTGATATGGTATAATACCATAGTTGCTGCCTTTTCTGAATAAAAATAAAATTTCGATTTTCTCAAAACTATGAAAAACGAGTTGCGTCTTTTTATAATTTTACGGCAGTATTGGTCTTGGTCAAGACGATAAGCCAGACCATGGCTATATTTAGAAAATAAAGCAGCTCATTTCGACGAAGTTGCGCAACATCGTCTCTTTTCTGCCTTAGGCAAGAAACTAAATGCGTATTTCTTAAATCTTCGAAAAAATGTTCGTTATATGTACCTTTATTGCGGACCTCTGACTCTTAATTACATACATTGTTTAGTATTTGCAATACCTTGAATTGTTTTAACTATTAAAAACCAAGTTCCAATAATTTTAGCTTATCAATTGCATTCTTATCAGATTAATATTGAAGTCATATTTTCATCATTTGGTTTAATATAATAAATAAATGTTATTTATTCATTTCGCTTATATGTACAAGTATATTAAATGTTAATTCTATGAATACTTTGTATTGAGTTTACTTCTATGAATGTTTTGGTTTTAAAGTAAACAGAGTTTTTTTTTGATTTCAGTTGTAAAAACCGGTATGTCCTTTAAAAAATATTCTACATTATACTTTCACTTCCATAATTTTTAGATTGTTAATATTTTTTCATATAAAGGCTTTTTATAAAATCTTTCACCCACTGTCCAAATCTACCTGAAGCCGCACAAGTATACGCATCAAAAGCCCATTTATTAGGATCATCTATGTTACGATATGACGTATTGCAGAATTGAAGTACAACGAATAATTCTGTTGTCATTCGGTATTTTGAAAATATTTTCGTTATACGTTTTACTTCAAGTCCTTGATCATCGGACCAAAGGTGCATATTTTGTAGAGCACATCTTATGTAAGCGTGGACAGCTGCATTATCGGGATATTCAAAACGTTGTAGTTCTTCTAAATCTCTATCTTGTAGTGTGGGTGTGGTTTCTTGTAGACATGTCTCGTGCGCATTTTGTAGATCCACTGCTGTAAGCTGTTGCCATGTTGCAGAGAGTGCAGTTTTCTGTGGATTATAGGGATAACATTTTTATTATTTAAATAATTCAAATACAATAAATATTATCATATGAATAACTAAGAAGGCAAAGCCTTAAAAAACATTGATTTGTGTGATTTTGATTTCAAAAATAAATACCGTTTTTTGGTCACATTTTATATACTTTATGCTTTGTTCGGAAGCCTTTCGCCTACAGAGTTAAATAAAATTTCGGTTCAAAAGTGAACATGCCTAGGCTCCAAATACTTGAATTAGTTTTTGGGAACCTTTCACAGTCAAAATCTATTTGACAGAAAATGCGAAGTTCAGCCAATTTCGGGAAATCCCAATGTTAAAGTTTATTAAAAAATTTTATTAATATAAAGCGCTTCAGAGCGTAATTTTGAGAATGCCACCATAAGCTTCAGAACGCTAACATCATACACGTAGTACATGCAACTTTAAATAGAAAGAGCGAATATTCAATTATTTCAGATTTTCATTGAAACTCAATTCAGAGATCAAATACTTCAAAAACGATAACGATTATTTTATATTTATCATATTAAGGAACTGAGGAATAAAATTTTTTCATATGACCTTATTTTATTTTTTGAGCTACATATCAGATTTCGGAACTGAAAGGCCCATTTACTCCAATAAGCAAGTTAGATACTCAAAAAAATTCCAGACGTGACGGACCTTGAGGAACAATCAATATGTATAAAGTTTTTCTGTTTTAAAAAGTAGTTATTTATGAGACTTGGTACAAATCCCACATTTTTGGATATTTACCTACCAAAAATATATAATATAATCGAAGTTGTAGAGAATACATTAATATTTTTTATCTACAATCGATCTTTGCATGATAAGATTTGATTGAGTTATGTCAAAGAAACATAGTAAATTCAGAAATTGTCTAAAAAGACAATGCTATTTATAGGATAAAGCTTCAGAACTGTTATTTTTTTTCCAAAAACTTTGTTATTTATCTGCTACTCAATTAACAGTGTAATAGCTTTGACTGATAGTGATATATCACTGACAATATCAATTATTGTATTTCAGAAAAAAATTTCGTTAGTTTAAATTGAAATGACGCTAAGCCTACTTTTTATGAAAAGTTAGATTTTAATGGAATAGAAAAGAAAAGTAGAACAAGATAAAAAAACTAAAAACACATCGTTTGCAGCGATTTGTGAATGTGCTTAGTTCGTAGTTTACAAAAAGCACGCGCTAAATAATAGGGTAGACAGACGACAGCTTTAATCCGGATTCTAAACGTAATAACGCAATTGAAAATTTTGCATTAAGTAAGCAGCTGATTTGTTTGTTTACTTGTTTCTTTGACAACACCTGCTCATAGTCCCCGTCTATTACAATTCGACAGCGTTATTCGTTATTATCGCTTATTTCAGTAATAACGCACTTTGATTTCATGCATAATTGTTGTAGAGGATGCGGATTGTGATGGGTATTATACCCAAGAAAATTCAGATTAAGACTGTTAATGCGGATTTTCGCTGTCGACTTTCTACCCTATAAGACATTTTTCATTATATACATACTAAAGACTTGAAAATGCTCATTTGCCTCCTGGAAAATTAAAAAAAAAAAAATAAAAATGGACTCAATAACATTGTGCTACAAATTCGAAAAAATTTAAAAGTTCTGGCTTCTCACATAACACATCTTTGGCACTCGAAAAAATAATTTTCGGCATACTCGGTTTTTATTCAGCACCCAAGGATTTTGTTTTTGGCCTGCCGAAAGATCGTTTTAAACCAAGGGTGTCAGCGTAGAGCAAAAGTGAGCCAATTTTGGCTCGACCAACAACATCAATATTTTTGTACAAAATTCACAGAAATAATTTTTGTTTTTTTTCACGCTCGTCAAAATTTCGCGTTTTCATTGCTTTTTTTGCGTACATACAAAATCGAACTCGAACCAACATAAAACAACAACAACGACTACGTCGCACCAAAAACAAGAAACAATTTGGGTATTAATGCGTTGATGCGCAGTTGCAAAAATGCAAGTCTTTTACGCACTAACGCCTGAACGTTCAATGTGAATATTTCCATCTTGAGAAATTGCAGAAGTAGTGCGAAATTTTCGGCAATGTGTTTGATGTTTTACAAATGTCAAACTTTCGCAAAACCGCACTTCCGCAACGACGCAAGAGCATTGCGCATCAACGCGTAAATACCTCTAGTTTTTGTGTGTTCTTAGAAATTTTGAAAATTGTTGAAATATTATTGTTGTTGTAAACGAGGCATGAAAAAACAACAAAAAATTGTTTTTGTGATTGTTTAATTCGAATTTGAAGTTGTTGTAAAAGCGAAAATTTTGCGCTGACTGCGCTGCATGCGCTTGGCTCTGTGATTTGAAAACGCTGACACCTTGTTTTAAACCTAGTAGCGAAAATAAATCGTAGTTCATCGATTTTTTAACGAATTTTCATGTATTTGATTTTGATGGAAAGTTTAGAAAAATAAAAACTTCAAAAATCGGTTGAAAAATGACTGAGCTACGGCTGATATCATCAGTTTTTTCGTACATGTCACATACCCTTTTAAGTCAAAATCCAAATTTTTGAAATTTAATATTTTTTTTATTTTTTGTCGAAAGCTCATAAAAATTCCTTTCCAGTCAAAAATTAAAAATTAAAATGGACGGTCATTTGAAGTTTCTATGACCCATAGGGTGTGAACTCAAATCCAATTTTTTTTTTGCAGAAATCTCTACTGGCAGGAAAAAATATAAATCGAATTGTCTTAAGCTATTAAAGGTATTAGGTATTAAATTACTAGTGAGTACTTACTGAACAAAAAAAAAAAAAATTTTACATCATGTTCAACGACTAATTTTTGAAAAAAGGTTGAAAACGGTACAAAACAAAATAAGATTAAGATACTTATTTTCGATAATTTGTCAATGGCAAATTTAAATTTAGCCTCAGAATTGCTCAATCGCTTATTGTTTTTGAGATATTCTTACCTAAAAGTTCAAAAACACGGTTTTTTGATATGTCACATGGGTTAATAAGATTATTCCAAAATATACTTTTTGAATTTTACAGTAAGCTATATCACGGCTTACTACGCCATATATTTTATTACGATCTCAAAACTGCTCGGAATGTGTCTTGCAATATCTTAAATTTTAAATCTTGATTTGGGGTATGTAAAAAAAATAATATTTTTAACTTAAACCATTATATCCTGTTGCTATGGGTCTTTTTGACGCCATTTTCCAAAGACTGGACTATAATTGAGGAGTTATTTTTCAAAAGGGCGTAAAACCATGTTAAACAAATTTTCAGTAATGAGAAAAAACTTTTATGGGCTGTTTACAATAACTATTTTTTTTTAATGTCTCCAGTGTTATAGTGAGTTGACCAAAGATTCTAATCACCTTAACATTTTTGTAGTAACATATTTATAGTAATTGCAAAAAGTAAAAAACATGTGGAAATAAGCCCTTTTGTTCTGAAATGTTTGGAAATAAGCCCTTTTGTTTGCAAATCACTCTTATTTCACCATTTGGAAGTTTATGCTGATGTCTATATGCATGGTATGTGTATAGCCTGGGGCATATAAAAAATATTAAAAGTTTTTTTTGGCCACTATTCGAAATACGTCTTTTCTTATCAAACTCTAAAAATTTCTATGGAATTATATGGAAATAAGCCATTTTGTTCTGAAATTTGACTTTCGATCACGATTTTATCTAGGAAAAATGCATTTTTGTGATGAATTTTCAGCTAGAGGATGCATTTTAGCATGGTAATGGCGATGGCATTCTTAGGTTTGTTCGAGGTTGGAAGTGGTTTTACGCCCCTTTGAAAAATCACTCCTCAATTGGAAAAGTGTTCTACAAAAATATTCTTTAAAAATTTTTAACAGGGGTCACCAAAGACTATAAACGCTAAAAACTTTAGAAAATGTGTTAAAAATCAAATTTTAGAAAATAAATTATTTTTAAAGCGCCATCTGGTGAAATATTACTTTTTTTTTATTTAACACATTTTTTATTTTTAATATCACCCGTTTCCTACTATTCGTTTTTAGGATATCAAAGTAGGTACACTAAAAACACTTTTCAAACATTTTATGCTTTTTGACTGTTGTGCAGTGTAATTAATTAAAAGTAGTGGTATCCAACTTTGAAAAAATCTACAATTCATAAAAACACTCAACACTTCATGTTTAGCTGGTAAAAAGTTAATCACTAAATTATTTGAATTTCACTAAAAACCGAAACTGCCTAAAGATCTTTTACATTTTAATGATTTATATCATTGCGGAATCACTTTTACTGAATAGTCAAAAAGGTCACAAAAAGGTCTTGTAAATTATTAGATTTTTACTTTTGAGAAAACTCACCGCTTGTGATGATAAAATAAGTAAATTGATTGTTAACAGAAAAGCTTTCATTTTGTTGTTGTTGCGTTTACACTTAATATCTGACCAGGTTTGAAATGTGACTAACTGTTTGAAGCAAAAACTCGTTGACTTTTATATGACGAAATGACTTGTTCTCAGCTGCAGTTAGACCGTAGTTTAGGATCGCTAAAAATGCCGACACGCTTTCGCCATTGATTTTAACCTAGAACTTGATTATAACGACTTGGTTCACATAATCTTTTTTTTTTTTTTGCATTCGCGATTATACGAAATCGGTGTTCTTATAATTAAACGTTTGTTTTTGTTTTGACCAAAATTAATATTTAATTATATTACAGATTTATTTATATGACAAAAAAAAGTTGCTTATTGTTCCACATAATTTGCGCTTTCAAAATTATTCAAACAGCTAACGAACAGGTACAGAGTGAGATGATGATCATCATCATGAACATCGTAGTGCTGAGATCGTTTATCTTATAGAATCACTTAATTTCGTTGACACTTATTATCTAATAAATAGTTTCTAGCTTTTTGACGAAACATTGAAATAAACGTGATTTTATAAATAATGGGAATTTTTGTTGACGCAAAATAGAATGTGATATCTGTATCAGATTGTTTTTTTTTTTTTGTTTTTTGCAACTTAGGTCAATGCTTTGCAAAACAAAATTATGAGTTACTTCGAATCATGATTGGCAATTACTGCGATATACTAAAAATATTTAATTATTTTGCTAAGCAATAACTTTTTTGTTTACATAGGTCTTGCTTTATATGAAAAGTGAGTGATTGTCTTAATATAAACATGTTTTTTTTTCGTGAACTTGAACTTGTCTCTTAATTAATCGTATGAAAAATTTGCGGTTTTTTAGAGTGCATATGAACCTAAATATTTTATTGCGACTATTGGAAAAAAATATAAAAATTGGCGGTTTTAAATTCGAATCTGGCATCAGCATTGCTGTATCTTGTATGGTTTCTGGAATATCTTTTCTTCGTATACAACCTAAAATTGTGCGTATAAAAACTGTTGCCATGCTTTTCTCAAGAACGACTACAGCGATTTTAATGAAACTTTGGAAAAAGATAGACATTAGCATAGACTAAAGAATGAAATAGGCTCTGACTATGTAGATACTCATTAAGGGGCGTGGCAATGCTCTAAACTTAAAATTTAATTTGGTCCAATCGAAATTTGGTACACAGACACTGACTTTAGCTATCAAGGCCTTATGATAAGCGAAAATTGGGCGAAATTGGCGTAGCAGTGCCCACTTTCTAACCATTGAAAAATTCGATTCAATATTTCTTGAAAACGGCTTGATGAAAATTTAGGGTGTGTTACTCCTTAAAATAAAAACATAAAACAATGTCTAAAAGCAATGGTTTTCTTCCTTTAAAACCTTATTTATTTTATTTAGATATCTTGATTATTTTCAGAGATATCCTAGGCTTAAAGTCTCCGTTTAATATTGAAATAAAATTTTCAATGGTTAAAAAGTGGGAATGGCACTTTCCCGATTTTTTGATTGATAGTCAGTAGCTATGTATATCAGAAAAATATTTTATATGCTTTATATTTACGTACGATACGAATTTTTCAGCCGGTCTGTTAAAAAAAACTATTTTTGGAAAGTCCACGATTATCCCTAAAAATCTGAAAAAAGGTGTGCTGAGAATTTTTAAAAATTTTTTGAAGATCATCATAGCCGTTTTATGCAAAATCACGGCATAATACGGTTTTACTTTTATTACGGTCTCAAAGGTGCTCGAAATGACGATAAATCAAATTTTTCGTCGTCTTGAATCAAGGAATGTACTCGCACTTATATGAAACAATCATGTCCAGCTATAACCGCCAAAAAGACTTAACTGACAAAATGTATATTTTACAGTAGAAGGCTTTTTTTTGAGTTATCTTTGCATACAGTCAAAGTCAAAATGGTTTTTGCTATAACTGTACTTTTTACAGTTATGAAATTTGAAAGGAAGATGCAATATCGTACATTAATTTCGATAATACTTATTTGAGATTGTTATAAAATAAATTGAGCACCCTCCAAATGACCTTCCAAAAATTTCAAAAACTTTTTATCCCAATTTTTTTAATTGAATTGAACTGGTTTTGACTTTAGTATATATATGTGATTTCTATTAAAATACTTATGCAAAATGATGATAACATTTGTTTACAGTCAAAATTTATTGAAATTTGGTAGGTAATAATAAATAAATGTTTAAAATGAATAGGTTAATATTCCATATTTTTCCAAAATTAAATAATATAATGACGTTAATGCATAATAAATATTAGAGCTACATACATATATAGCAAATATAATTGCGCAATCTACCATAGAAGAAAATCTTTAAGAATTTTTTAAGTGTGTTACTTAATGACATTTTATATTGAAAATTGATTTTATTTAATTGAACTTTTAGTCATATATTTGCAAAGATCGATTTACATATAAATCTATCAATGCATTTTTCTAACACATAATTATGACAAATCAAGGAACGGATTAAAAACACGGCTATAGTGACATATGTTTCGTCTTTCGCCACAAAGACTCATCAGACTATTTTTGTTGTAATTATAATTATATTTATTTTACTAAATTAATTATAATTGAAAAATTGCAAGTTTGAAAACTTTTTGTGTTTTTGGTCTGGGCGGGAGACGAACCAAGGATCTCCAGGTTGGTAGCAGAAGTCGTTACCACTGCACCAGCCTTGCCCGGCTGCGAAGCCGACTTTTTGCCAGTTTTATTTGTGTGTTAATACGTATTGATATATCATAATTGTTGTTTTGTGTTATTTATTGACATTTGGTATAGTTGTTCCTTTGGAACAAATTCAATACCGATTGCAGGTGTTTCCACCTTATCAGGGCGTGTTCTCCCAAATAACTTTAAGAATTTTTTAAGTGTGTTACTTAATGACATTTTATATTGAAAATTGATTTTATTTAATTACAACAAAAATAGTCTGATGAGTCTTTGTGGCGAAAGACGAAACATATGTCACTATAGCCGTGTTTTTAATCCGTTCCTTGATTTGTCATAATTATGTGTTAGAAAAATGCATTGATAGATTTATATGTAAATCGATCTTTGCAAATATATGACTAAAAGTTCAATTAAATAAAATCAATAGAAGAAAATCTTGTGAGGAAAAGAAATAATGAGAAAAGTTTAGAATACACACAACAGCGAAATAAACATAGGCAACTAGCGGATGTGGCGTAGTTGAGCAGCGCATCAATTCAGTATAGACGAAACTGCTTGAATCACAGAGAAAATTCTTCTAAGATATTTTGCATAAATACGCTTTATAAATGACATTAGTTCTAAGGCACTTCATTTAATGAAGCCGTTGCGAGAATCATCGAGAAAGTTTCAACTAACGCCGGCATGTGTGTACCTAAATTATTTATAATTTTTGTTTTACAAACTATTTAAGGCGTTTAAAGAATGTGTTGAAAAAGTCCAGGTTCAAATTTAAACCTTAATAATTTTCATTATTCAAATTTCTATTTCATATTCTGCAAATAAATAGAATTGGTCTGAAGATGTCTATGTGGCGAACATACATTCATGCATATACTTATGTCACCGTCATCAGGTACATTGTGCATACGTAATTGAAAAAGTTTTTGGGCTCATTGCACGTACAATAGGGTGGGCCGATTTGGAAACTGACCTCGGTTACCCCCCTATGTGAAATCTCATTCATATTCTATGAATATTTGCCCAACGAACCATACCTCTGTGTTCAACTTAAGTTCAGCGCATTTTCAATCGAAAATTTTACCTTGCATTTATTTTTTTTTTTTTATTTTCTAACTAAATTTCAAAAATTGTTATAGAGATTTTTCGTAAAAACAGAATCCAATTTTATGGATTACTGACAGAATACATGAACTTTCAGCATAGATTGGTGTTTTGTTTGAAAAAATTCATCTAAAAATATGAATCGTATATTTTGAAAGTGGGTCATAATAATCGGCTATTTGACCTATATCACTTTTTCAAATACATACCATCAGTTTCACACCATCAAGTAAACCTTTCGTGTAGACAGAACCTAATTTTATTGATTATTAGCAGAATATCAGCCAAATCATATTATGACATTACTTTTGTCTCCATAAGAATTTTTGAAATTTTGTATGAAAATAAAAAAAATATTAAATGCAAGGTAAAATTTTCGATCGAAAGTGCGCCGAACTAAAGTTGAACGCAGAGGTATGGTTCCTTGGGCAAATATTCATAGAATATGAATGAGATTTCACATAGGGGGGTAGCCGAGGTCGATAAAATTTCGTCCATACAATTTGGCCCACTCTAATGTTCAACCATCACTTAAGTAATTCAATACTGCAATTATCCGGATATGGTCTGCTGCATTCGAGCTGAATACAGCAATATTCGTACTACAGTAATAAGATGTATCGTATCGTACTACACCGCTGTTTTTTTTTATTAATTTCTTACACAATTAAAATTTCTGTTTTGAAAATTTCTTTTTCATACACAAAAAGTACAAAAATCTTTGAATTGTGTTCCATGAAGTATAAAGAAAGGACTCGAGGTGTATAATGCATTCGTTGCACTTTTACCTTTGCCACAATTCTTGGTGGCACCTGCACACGCGATTTACGCTAAAAGTGCAATTCGTATGTGTAGTATAAAATTCAATGCATCATTAATTTTGCCTTTTTTGAGTAATACCAACGCTTTAACTGTGATGAGAATTCAATAGATTTCCAATTAAAAGCAAGAACAAGAAAAAGTACAAACACAAATTTTTGAACACATAAAAACGTACTTAGTATATGTATGCATAAGTAGAAGTAAAGGCTCGTTTTCTCCGCACAGTAGAATCTAAAACAGTCAGGAAAGTTTAAAGAACAAAAAATATATTTTCAAATGACATTACGGAATCTTACGCGATAATGAAATGTATAATTAACAATGTTCAAATGTGTTCAAACTTCAAAAATTATGAAAATGTCACAAGTCGAAATTTGATTCCGAAGCAGACCTGATAGTTCCAAATGCATTTAAATATTTTTTACGATTCCAGTTTCTATTGCAACAGAAAAGCAATCATTTTGAAAACTCAAACTCATCAGAACATATCTTCGGAATTCAATAGGCCAGTAGCCAGTTCAATTGCATATGCTGATAATATTGACGATATTTTGGAATTAAGAAGACTCAAACACACAGTGGAGGAAGCAACTTAAATTTAAAATGTAGAGATTTTTTGAGTATGCTGCATTTTTCTTGAGCCCTTCATCATGAAAACGTTGTATTTCCTAAATTCATGTCTGCTGTTTTTTGGAAGATATGTCCATGTATATATTTATATGATCAAAATCCAAGAAATTTGGTATTTTTTGATATAACTCAATTTTCCCGAACCAAAATGAAAACTAAAACTAAGTAATCATGAAAGATTCTTTGTTGTATGATGATTAAAAATCTAAAATCCGAAAAGTCTTATGTGCTCCCCTTCAGGAGATATTGAAATTGCATATTTGCATATTTTTCCTTTAAGATTTGTGTTAATTGTCACGTGGTTTTTTGCACTTTTAGACTAGGTTTTCTCAAATGCTAGGCCCAATAGAGCAGTTCTGTGACCCTATTTGGTTTTGAAATTTGGTAAAATATATCGAAAGTGACTATTTTTACATTTGTTTGGATATTTATTTTTAAGTCTGTGACATTAAAAACTATCAAACTATACATATAAACTTTTCCCATTATACTCTTACTTTCCGAGATATGACTATGGCTATTCGATGACATTAAAAAATTGTACATGGAGAAAAATAGGTATCATAATTAGTAGTCAAAAAATTAAAGTAATCAACACTAAATTTCAAACATAAATTACCTTACGTATGAACTATTTGATGGGACCGTAAAGTCATATTTACAAAAAAAAAAGAAAAATGTAGTTAAATAATAAAATAATATAAACTCCCAATTCCCTACATTTGACTTTATGTAGAGTAAATTATACTTAAAAAAAATGTGTGACCATTTTGAATATATAATTCTAATAAAAATTATTTTATTTTTTTCACGCACAAAAATGAGTGTCTTAATAATTTTAATAATTTTAGTAAAAATTTCTATTTTTAGGCAAAGACTTACTTTATATACAAATTTAATGCCAATTAATCATATGCGCAAGTAGCGCAGGATGATGTGTATCTGCCTATCACACGAAAGGGCCAGGGTTCATACCCTAGTGCGGTCAGTTAATTTTTTTTTTTTTTGGTTGTTTGAACTTTATAGTAAGGTAAATATCACGTCAATTTTTTCAAAAAAATTTCTACCAAGCATACATTCTGAATTGACTAAAACAGTAAGGTAAAATTTACTTCGGTGTGGAGTTGTCACTATTTTGACTTGAAATTCTGGTAAAATTTATTATTTTTCTCCGTGTACCTCAAGTCTGAAAATACCGCATTCTGCAACTTCAAGCAAAGATATCTTGAAATCCTGCAGGTATATAAATTTTGATTGCATTCCGCAAAATTAAAGGTGAGATCCACCGGAAGATATTGTCCGATTTCAAAACATTTTCGAGTGATTATAAAACAACTCAAAGAACAACTTTTTTGCGCTCGGCAATCATCGATGATATTATTTTTTTCGGCACTCCTTTATAGGAATGAGCGTCACTCTCTATCAATTTATTCTATCAATAAAGATGTTCACATGCATATAAAAAGATTTTGACAGCAAGAACATTGTTTTGGACCTTTTATCGAAAATTGTATCTCTACGATATATACCACTGTACTGAGACTAATCGTGCTCGTTGGCTTCATTGTTTTGCTCAATTTTCAAATATTAAAACCCTATCGTTTGCTAGCACCTACAGAATTGTTAAAACGATAAAAAGCTTCAGCAATTTGTTTTTCTTATTCAAACGTTTGTGATACCTGTGGTTTTGTCCTTTCAGTCAGAAATACAACAAGACCCATACAAATGTCGGGATAAGTAAAGAAAAAAGAAAATCCGAAATTGCAAAAGAATTCAAATAGAAAAATTGAAATACCAACATGCAAAACTTGCAAAAGCACTTGACACAACCTATTCAATTATTTTTCAACTCTTAATTTTTCCACCGCATAAAAACGTCATCAACACTAAACGGTTTTGTAAAGGAAATTGTTTTTAGAATCAAAGACCCTTTTATTGTGTGTGTGGCAAAGGCTTTAGAGCTGATGTATTATGCCCCAGTGCTGCCACCCTCCATATGTATGGTATAGCCATTAACTCACAAAAAAAAAAAAAAAAATGTTTTGGTAGTGGCAGTCATCAGTCAAGTGCTAACATTCATCAATTTGGAAAATCAAAGTTGATTTGATGCTTAGAACTTTTACAGTGGGGATATATAAAATGTGACCTTATAGCCGGTATTGTGATTTTTAAAATAAAAATTCCAGAAAAACCTAATTTTACTAAACCTGGTTTTTTTTATAAAAAAATTAATTGTTGTTCATGAGAATACAAACATTTTTAGCAGAAATTTATAAGACGTTCGTTCAGCACCCAAACAAGTTTTACGTTAAGTTGTAAGAGCGGTCGCTGATCCAATGCCATATAAACATTGAATTGTAAATGATGTGAAATCCAATCGGTTATGCTAATCTACATTTACAAGAATTTTATAATGCAATTATTATCTGAACTTGATTGAAAGCTTACATCGAGCAACGTATGGAAACAATTGAATCTGTAATTTTTAAAAGGGGATATGCGACAAAATTTAAGCTTGTGGCATATTTTAGAAAAAACGTCATAAGTTTGGTAAATCTTATTTTAATGCGATTTTAGTGATGAGTGCTAACCAATATTGATCTTAAGCAATAGTCTGGGTACTTAGAAAAAAGATTGTTCAACCAGCGCCATCGCCACAACGGAAAAGCAGAAAAAAAAATAATTTTCGGTTTCATTTCAATTGATTTTAAAATTTTGACGAACCATATTGGTTCCGATTATAAGAGAATCATTCCTTATTATGCATGTTTCTTGCACCTCCAAATCCGATGTGCATGTTGCCGAGGCAGGTGGATTAACCACATTCTAGAGGGTACCACTTGGAGAGATATTTTCCATCGTTTTTCGATCCATGCTTCATTAGTATAATCTTCTCGGCAAACGCCCCACGCAGTAAGTTATAAGCTTAAGGCTGGATCCGGCAAGTGGCTAAATTCACCACCAATCTGTAACAGACGCTGAACTGGGAGCCGCCCACTCTGGATCAGACGCTTCAGGATTTCGCCAAGATGCTTATTTTAAAGCGGCATCGACTCGCCATGTCAGTGCCAGTTACGGGCTTGTGGGTTTTCTTTCAAGGCGCAACGCTGTCCAACGCTTCCACACCCTGGCTGGTCACCCGCTTTTAGTCGCCTCTTACGACAGGCGTGCTTACCACGTTCATATTCTGACCCCTTACCCGCAGGGGTAAGTTAGATTCCGAGTAACATAAACAAACAAAATCTCATTTTCATAAAGTTTATTTTCGTTTTTTTCTCATAACTCAAAAACTATAAAAGATAGCTCACAATTTGCAGTATTTTTGAAATTAGCGCTGTCAAATTAATGAAAATTGATACCCATTTTGAAAAAATGTTTCGCCCCAATTTCGCATGGGAGGTAGGCGTGTCCGTTATCAGATTTTGTTCACATTCACAGATTTTAATTGTTTTAATCTAAAAAATATCTGTACCAAATTTCAAGATCCTTCCCTTACTATTTTTGTTTATGACCGCAGTTCCATATGTCCACTGTGCGGCTTCCTAATAACTTCGAACGGTTGACTTTTAATTTCTGGTAAGGTCTAGAGACTTATACTCGGAAAAAAGAGTTCAAAATATTTTTTAAAATAGTTCTAATGATATAATCGAAATACTTTATTAGGAAAAGTTTAATGATTTTCTGCGAACTTTAATTTTCTGACATTATGGTGGTAGGAACTGAGATCTGGTAGGTTGGTACTAGAACGGGACACTTGATGTCAATGACCTTTTGGGTCTTTTCGACCTTTAGATCAAATTGTAAATGCGGAAGATATGATGAAAAATTAAATTTGTTTTTTCGAAATATCCTTGCAAAAATGCTTCGGTTTCGATTGTGTTCGGTGGACTTTTTATTTCTGATACGGTCTAATGACCATACGTGAGACATATAAAAAAATTTCTTTTCTTGTTTCGAAATTAATCTTTTTTAACTTATGCGAGTCAAACGTTGCAAATTTATCATTTTCTTTTTCATTTTCAAAATATTTTTTGAGGATTAGTTTTTAAATGTGCATAAATTCAATGTTAAGAACATAAAAAAGACCATTACAACACAAATTGATCCATGTTTGATGGAAGCAATTTGTATTGAGAGCAAATTGTTGTCCAGTTTATATTCTGAAATAGCAAAGCAACAGCAACTTGAACTAAAGAATTTGATGTATACATACTTACATACATACATATGTATATTCAGTTTCTGTTTTGAATTGGTCGTTGAAACCTTTTCCCAACCAAGAGACACAAAAAATTAGTCCTGCACATGAAGAATGTTTGCTTTTGACGTTCATGTGATGAATTTATTTTGTTTTCCATCCTTTTGTTTTGTTGGTTTTTGTATTGAATTTATTGCCAATTTATCCACAAGCTTCCTGAAATAATTTTTTCTTTTTTGTAACGCTTGGTAAAAAATTACTAAATGTCCTTCAACTAACCAATTCATCCAGCGCATGATTTGTATGAACGTTAGGGGGCTTGTCTTTCATTTTCGGTTCCATTAGCTATGTTTTAGTAGCGTATCTAAAGAGAAAATTCTTAAATTTCAAACATATTGTTTTTTTTTTCCTATCACTTTTATGGAAAAAAAATATGTTTTCATTCAAATGTGTATAACTCTGAGCACCCAATTGATTAATTTAGTATGTCGAAAAAAAAAAAAAAAATTTAGTTACACAGTAAAAATAAAAAACACCCTAATGTACATTTAACATTTTCAGTGACATGACACATTTAATTTCCAAATAGGAAAAAAGTCATCGTGGAAAATTAAATGCTAATACTGTTATGGTTTGTTACCACTACATTTGTTAAACAAATCATAATAAGCTAAAACAAGCTGAAAACGTTCCCATTGACCAGCTTGGTTGTTGTTCACTTGTTTTTAAATAGTTCTTGGTATATAACGGTTCGACACAAAAAAACAAAAAACGACAAGACACGGGTATTTTTTTTTTAATGTCTACTTAAAGAATTTTTTGGATTTTCTTAAGTGTTCGACAAAAAGTTTGAAATTGTCCAACAGTGTAATATACAAAAAAAAAAAAAAAAATTAATTTAAACTAAATTAAAAGTAGGGGGACTTCGGGTATTGTGGTACAGTCGGGTAATGTGGTATAGTCGCATATCTCCGATTTGGATAAGAACCTGCGGACGTCATATGTTTTATCCGTTTAGAAAACAAGAAAAACCAAGGATGTGTTGCTATCATACACCAAACATAATTTTTCCTCGCTATCAGTTGAACGAAACATGTAATCGCGTGTGGTCGAAATTTTTTTCCGCATTTTTCGTAAAAAATTTTATTTCAAGCAAAAGTTGTTTTATTTATATTCGATTAAGTGTTAAATATTACGAAATAAGTATTTACTGTGTAAATTCACAAAGTTTTCCAATTTATTTTTATAATTTTGTTATTTTTAAAAATCGACCAACGGCAGTTGAAGGCGTCTAATGTGGTACAGGAATATTTTTTGTTATTCTTAACTTTGTTTTATGGCTGTTAATTTTTTAATAAAAACTATGAGTCTGAGCACCAATGTAAATATTATTATGAACTTATTTCATGAATTTTAAATTTTACATTTGATTTGATTTGATAAGTATTCCACACTATCCTACTTATATGAACCACATTACCCGCCCACTTTTCAAGTACAGGTTTTTTGACATATATCTCTATAATTTCTTCTTTTACAATTGTACACATTTTATGGAGAAACATTTTCTATCCAATACTTCACTGATCAGCATACCCTAGAGATAAGAAGCATGTTAACGGATCGTAAAGACTTGTAAAAGGGCGTGACATTGCTTAAAAATCTTTTATATGATTTAAAAAGAGCAATAATAAAGTGCAAGTAAAATAATTTTAATCTTGTATCTAGCAAACTTTATATGTAGAGTAGAATGGGGTAATGTCGTGTAGGGGGAAATGTCGTGCACTGGCTGTTTTAGCCCAAGGAATTGAATGATTTACCAACTGTTCGTAAGGTAGGGACCTGCTGACCTACTGAGCTTATGCATATAATACTAGGAATTTTCACCAGTTCGTCTCTACAGAGTAACTTTTTTTTCAAAAAGTACGCTTCCGGGACGATAAAAGTGTTTTTTCATCGGGTCAGAAAAATTATTTTCTTTGCTGGAAAATATACCAGGTAAGAGTTTTCTGAAACAAAATATCCTGCCAAAGAAAAGTAGTATTTGATTTCCAAAAAAATTTTGGGCTTCACCGAGTTATCCAAGTTGACCTTTAAAACGACCATTGGGGTAATGTCGTGCACATTCACTTACACAAACACAATTTCTCGCTACACAAATGTTGTTACACATGGATGTAACCAACGAAATTATCTTTCGATAGGATGCTTACTCGTCGTATTCGCTTGAGATGTACGGCTTTACGAGCATGTCAAAGTTGAATGCACGACATTGCCCCGTTCTACTCTATTGATCAAATTTAATAAACCTTTTTGAAGAAAATTGAGTTAACATTTTCAATTGTAAAAAGGTGGGCGTGGCACTCATTTAATGTTTTCTACTTTTTGTCCATTTCAAGGTACTTATAATTCACACCTTTGAACGAAATTTAATCAAAATATTTTACATAGTTTTTGGGTTATACCATTTAACGTATTTCACCTGTATGGAAGGTACCACGCCCACTGGTGATATTTCGGCCATTTTTAGCTCAGAAGTACTTCATATGTCGTAGGCTGCCCGTACTAAATTTCAGAAAAATTACTTTTTTAATTCTGTTATTACAACGTATTAAAATTTTGTAGGCGGTGCCACGCCCACATGCAAGACTATATGGGTGATTCTTAGATAACTGTGCTTTTTCGAGTTGTAAAATTGGCAGATAATTTTTTTGGATTTTTGCAAGTTTCTTCATGCTATCTTGTGTAAACACACTCTTAAAACTCACCTTTTAAGTAGATCAACTACAAGTGTGAATTTACGGCTTTGAGGTCGAAATTAAGAAATTTTGCTGCCACGTTTGTGACTAAATTGCCACGTTTGTGACATTTTAGCCACAATATGGAAAAATTATGGTTTTGAAGCGTTGTGATGAGAGATATATTGCATATAATGACAAATTTACACTTCATGACTAATTTTGCAACTGTGTCATGTCTCCAGTGGTCCATTTTTTTTATACCCTACCGCCCTAAAGATCAACTATGGTTTCCTGTTCTCAGTTTTTATAGCCGTTTATGGTGGATTAGAATCTCCTAATTACGAATCTGATCTTGATTTTTTTCTATTACATCAGTATCCTTAGTTATCCTTGCTCAAAAGTGAAAAAATCACAGTTTTGATATCTACTTAACAAAAACAGCAACAAGTTAAATTAATTTTTGTCAATGGATTCAGACAGCCATATTTATTAACAACAAGACATAATTTACCGTTTTTCAATTGGATTCCTAGTTTTTGAGTTATAAGCCTTTAAAAAAAGGATACCCCTCAATAACACACAAAGAATTTTCTGGACCGAAAAATTAACAAAAATGGTAAGTTTTATTATTTTTAT
Source organism: Calliopum simillimum (assembly GCA_951812925.1). Lineage (NCBI taxonomy): Eukaryota > Metazoa > Arthropoda > Insecta > Diptera > Lauxaniidae > Calliopum > Calliopum simillimum. The sequence goes on from OX638368.1 coordinate 142,094,553, forward strand.
CAAAAATATGATTTATCACAAAAATTTTGAGCCCTTGCAGACTAAAATCAGATGAAAAAATAAGGCTCTATTGTAGATTTAGTGAATGAACAGATGAAATTTTGATTCTGTTAATTTGCAAAGCATAAGTTTAGTAGGGTCATTCACTAAATCTAGCATAGAACTGTCATTTTTCATGCAATTATGGTCTGCAAGGTCTCGAAATTTTTTTCAATTAAATATGTTATTGATAAAAATAATAAAACTTGATTTTTTGTAACTTTTCGGTCTCGAAAAATTCTTTGTATGTTTTCGAAAGATATCCTTACTTTAAACGCGTTATAACTCGGAAGCTGGGAATCCAATTGAAAAACGGTAAATTATGTCTTGTTGACAATAAATTTGGTTGTCTGAATCCATTGACAAAAATTATTTTTACTTGTTGTTGTTTTTGTTCTATAGCTTTAAGTAGATGTCAAAACAGTGATTTTTTCACTTTTGAGCAAGGATAACTCAGGATTCTGATGGTGTAGAAAAATTTTTGTATTAAAAACATAATTAATAACCTTCAACTAAACATCTGTATACTCAATTTTATATGAAAATGTGTTTTTTTGCAAACTGATAAAAAGTGCCACGTTTGTGACATTTTTGATGCGCCACGTTTGTGACATTTTTGTAGTTTATCGCTCATTGTAAAGCACGCGATTGAGTCCAAGATTTTTCCGAAAGAATTTGGGGTCATGTATGCAAATCCTACAAAAAAATTGTTTCATGCATAAAATAAAATGCACTACCTGCGAGTGCCGAGTGCCACGTTTGTGACCACAATTTTTAAAAAAAACTGTTTTTGTTTATAAACTGCCCTATAAAACGCAAACCGATTTCTTTTTGGACGCGTCTGGACATGCTGACCATTGGGTGATGGATAGTGATCAGAATTAATGCATATGTATTGCAATCTATTGACTGAAACAGTAGTACCATGCAGTAGTAGCATAATGCTTTGAAGAATTTTTTTTTTTCCTAAACTAGGGGACAGTTTTCAATTCGAAATTGTGCCCTCTAAAAATTATTTTAAGCTGCAGATGAGCTCAGAATATTGTAGCCTTAAGTATTTACTTAATATGTGTAGTAACTTGTATTCTGTTCTATTTCCGTTTTTTGGTCGTTTTTCATCGTTTTGTTTATAAAAAGTAGGGGTAGGACATGCCACGTTTGTGACATTTGGGGTATATTTGCGAACTTCCACAGTAGACCAATAATTATTTGGTGGTAAAATTGATCTGCTCTATTAGAAAAACATAGTTTCTAACTTATAGCGTAATTTTTTGTGAAAAAAAGCCTACTGTATAGGTGAAATCGCCAGAGGACACAAAAAGTACAGTTATCTGAGAATCACCCATATAATTTTTTGACATTCTATAAATTAATGGTGATCTTTACGAATAGTTGATCCTAGCTTTTTATCAAACTTAATTCAAAAATTTTTAAAAAGTGGGCTTGTCACTTACTTAAACCCGCCTACTTTTTGCTTGTTGTAAGGTAGTTTTACTAGACCTCGAGTTGCAAAATTTCACCAAATCATCTTGTGTCGTTTGTGAGACATAAACTGATAAATGAATCAACTTGACGATTTTTTCCAACTACCCTTCTTTCCTGTCGCCATATTGTTCCGCCATATTGTTTTTTTCAAAAACAGCAATCAGCATTTGAGAGCATGCACTTCAACAAAAAAAATTAGCTATCATATGACCTATTTAGACGCACCAGATTTTGGGCAGCGAGGTGGCATAGTTGACTTGAAACATCCCAAATATTCAATACTTTACTCATCAGCATGAAAAAATTTAGCTGAAATTGATCCAACGATTTGCTTGCAAATTCCAAAAAACAAATAGGTATACCACAATACCCGAAGTTTCCCTAGTGTTAAACAAATGTGTAGTTAAATATCAAAACTGCCGAAGTTCCTATCCGATGAACTTCGGCAGTTTTGATATTTAAATACACAAATGACGATTAAAAATTAATTGAGTTCTGTCAGATCACACCTACCCGTCCGTGTAACATATTCCAACCTGTCCGACGCCGGGTTAAGCATTAATTAACAATCATAAAAAAATTACAATAAAAAATTAAAGCTCGGTGGGCATATGTTCCGTTTTGATCGGCCATGCCTTAATACAGAATTTCTACTCTAAGCTAAACCTTTTCAACATCAAGTAGATCTTTGATTTGAAAAAAGTTTAAATTGAATTTAAAAAAGCTCAATTTGGTGTGGTAAAGGTTAAACTTGGAGTGGAAATCCTGTAAACAAACTTGCTTAGGAAATGATTTCAAAGTTTACCGACTGAGCATAAAATATATCTTATCGCTTTGCTGGTACCCCAAAACTGAATTCCAAGTGGGTGACACTAATGCTGACTCTGTTGGATAGGTAGTTGATGGATGCACTTGTAAAGTGGTTCATTTGGAAAAATTTTGTTAAAAGCTCAGTGTTGCTTTTGCATGTTGTGGCAACGCAACTGTTCTTGTTGCTACCTACTGCTGTGGCTGCAATCGGTTGGTATGTTCCAATAGATGGTGCTTTTTTTTTTTTTTTTTTTCTTTCGCTTGGTCAGACTTGGCATTTTTTTAATTTTTGTTTTTTCATAAAGTTAAGAGCTCAATTCAAACTGTTTTCATATTTTGTGCCTACACTTGGCCATCAGTTGGGCGTTGTGAATTTTTATGGTTTTTTCTAGGATTTTTTTTTCTTTTTGTTCAAAACCTTAAATAATATTTTGTATAAAATACAGTGTTTTATTTACAATGAGGTCATGGAAACGGTTGGGGTTGCTGTTGTTCTTGTTGCTGCTGCTCTTGTTGTTCAGTTGCAGTTGTATTGAATTGAAAATGAAGTACTCGAAATATTGAATAAAAGTTAAGATTTTATATCATGTTTTGGCTTATATTATTGTTAGCGGTTAGCGGCCACTTGAGTGTAACTACAATTAAACGAAGTTGAATTGAGCTGTAGTACTATAGGTTTATTGGCTTGTTTAGAGAAAATTAACTTAAAACAGAAAATGCATAATTGCTAACAATATTTTGGCTCCAATAAAAAACCTTGAGAATTACCACACCAGTTTTGGTATTTGCTTCAAATATTTTTGCTATCTTTTCAAAGATTAAAAACAGAAAACTTTCCCTAAAATCACATATGTATTAGCCTGATGCAAGAAAAAGTCTTTTTGAATTTTAACGATTAAGCCCAAAAATCTCAAAGAGTGTGTCAAAAAAGTGAGCTGAGATTTTGTGAAATTTTTTTGAAGATTTGTTCAAAATCTCGGCTATATTCGAAATAAGAAGTACGGTATACAAAAAAAAATAAAAATTAGAGCCTTAAATAAACGACATATTGTTTTTTAAGCTAAAATACCCTAAAAAAAAGTTTTTTCAAATTTTACCCTACTACTTATTAAACTCTAAATCTTAATTTTGGATAAAACTTTTTGTTCCAATTTTATCATGGAATTACGTAAGGAACATGACCCTTAACGAAATTTTCCGTTAAATATTTTTGAAGAGTTGGATATAATGGTTAAGATATTCTAGAAAATTGTTCCTTACGTGATTTTATAGTGACATTGAAACAAAAAGTTTTATCCAAAACGAAGACTAGAAAACGTTTTTTGAGGCTATATTTGGCAGTACCTAGTATGACGTGAAAAATTCAAAATCTAGTTTTTAAATTTTTGTATGCAGAAGCGTTTAAATATGTCCACTGACCTCCAAAAATATATTTTAATGTTCTTTGGTTAATATTAAGTATATATATTTGCACTTTAAAGTTGATATTTTGAATTAAATAAAATTTAAAAAATGTTCATTCCGGAAAGCGCTTCAACTTCAGTAAATTTTTTGGTAATTTTTCCATGAAATAAAATTAGGAAAAAAATCAAAATTGACTCGATGTATAAGCTTTCCAAAAATATATGTATATTGTTTACATAGTGTTGCCACAAACAATTTTAACAGAATTGCAGTTTTTTCTGCTTTCGAAAACGAAAATCGCCCCCAAGACTATGCAATATTTTTTTTTTATTTACTTGCATGCTGTTTAAAATGTCAAATGTTGAAAAAAAATATTGCATACTCTTAGGGGGCGATATTCGTTTTTGAAACATCCTGTTTTTCATATTTTGTACTGAGCTTTTAGATTCGCTATTACTTCTTCAATTTCTACAATTTGAGGAAACTTCGTAGGGATGAATTTTATGAGTTTTTTGTGGGCTTCAATTTTATAAGGTGTCCTTGGCACCTTAGGGTGGTAGAAACTGATATAATGAGTACAACTAGTCGAAAAAAAATCCGATGTAAATGACTTCTATGAATGAAATGTAGTCCATGTTGAGACATTAACAACAATATAAGTATGTCAAATGGTGGAGTTATAAGAAAAAAACAAAACCGCATCGAATTTAGAGGCCGAAAAAAATTTTTTTTTTCCTTAAAATTCTTTCAATATTAGCTTTCAAACTGGGGGCGGTCATTCGAACTTTTGGAGCGTCCACTCTTTTAACTTTTCCCATGTTGCTTAAAAGATATCATTTACTTCCATATACCAAATTTTATAATGATAAAATCACATAAATATAATATTTTAAGTATTTTTGTGTAGAGATGCAAAGCCCCGTATTTATGTACTATACGAATAGAGAAGGGGCTAAAATATGGGGCTTTGCATCCCTACACAAAAATACTTAAAATGTTATATTTATGTGCTTTTATCATTATAAAATTTGGTACATGGAAGTAAATGATATCTTTTAAGCAACATGGGAAAAGTTAAAAGAGTGGACGCTCCAAAAGTTCGAATGACCGCCCCCAGTTTGAAAGCTAATATTGAAAGAATTTTAAGGAAAAAAAAAATTTTTTTCGGCCTCTAAATTCGATGCGGTTTTGTTTTTTTCTTATAACTCCACCATTTGACATACTTATATTGTTGTTAATGTCTCAACATGGACTACATTTCATTCATAGAAGTCATTTACATCGGATTTTTTTTTCGACTAGTTGTACTCATTATATCAGTTTCTACCACCCTTAGATGCCAAGGACACCTTATAAAATTGAAGCCCACAAAAAACTCATAAAATTCATCTCTACGAAGTTTCCTCAAATTGTATAAATTGAAGAAGTTATAGCGAATCTAAAAGCTCAGTACAAAATATGAAAAACAGGATGTTTCAAAAACGTGTGAAGGCCCAAAATTTCCCCCCTAAGGAATTTTTGGGTCACAAGACCACGGCCCAGCCAAACCATCCAGCAACAACATAAATTCACCAACAATAGTACAAACATGCCACACACCAACAACAACTCTCAACACTCAACAGTCACCAACAATAGAATCCACACCACACACTAACACCAACACAGCATCCACCAATATGCACACAACCCACATTCAACACAGCCACACAACACAGCCACACAACACACTAACACCAACACAGCATCCACCAATATGCACACAACCCACATTCAACACAGCCACACAACACAGCCACACAATACAGTCACACAACAACCACATAACGGTTTTTCCTATGGGAAAAGTGCGCATAGCAACAGCGTTCAAACACGTGGTTGACAACAGCATAGCCAGAGCACGTGGTCAAACCGGTTCTTAGCGGCAGCGCAGCAGCAGAGAATACCGTTACATTGGTATAAATGCAAGTGCAACCGGTCATTCGAGATCAGTTTTTGGACAAGCCGCCAACGATCAGTTTTTTTGACAAGCCGCCAACGATCAGTCTTTGACAAGCCGCCAACGATCAGTGAAAGTGAAATTAGTGAGGGGAAGGAAATATATTCAGCAAAGTGCCGCAGGACATCAGTGCAAGGATAATCACCAAAGCGCCGCAGGACATCAGTGCAAGGATAACCATCAGAGTGCCGCAGGATATCAGTGCTAGAGTATTCATCAAACTGCCGCAGGACAGCAGTGCAAGGATAATCATCAGAGTGCCGCAGGATATCAGTACTAGAATATTCATCAAACTGCCGCAGGACATCAGTGCAAGGATATTTACCACAGCGCCGCAGGACATCAGTGCGAGGATAATCATCAGAGTGCCGCAGGATATCAGTGCTAGAGTATTCATCAAACTGCCGCAGGACAGCAGTGCAAGGATAATCATCAGAGTGCCGCAGGATATCAGTACTAGAATATTCATCAAACTGCCGCAGGACATCAGTGCAAGGATATTTACCACAGCGCCGCAGGACATCAGTGCGAGGATAATCACCAAAGCGCCGCAGGACATCAGTGCAAGGATAACCATCAGAGTGCCGCAGGATATCAGTGCTAGAGTATTCATCAAACTGCCGCAGGACATCAGTGCGAGGATAATCATCAGAGTGCCGCAGGATATCAGTGCTAGAATATTCATCAAACTGCCTCAAGCTATCAGCGGAATAAAGCAAGCAACGTACTACAGGAACACAGTGCTAATACAGTGCCAGACAACAGTGTGCCAACAACGTACTGCAGGATCAAGCTTAGCGTGCTACGAGAAAGAAACAACAACTTGTATAGTGGTAATTAAGATAGCGAGCGTAGGTAGTAGAACCGTTAGACCAAGCTTCAGCAGGAATTCGTGACCCTAAAAAGTCTTATTCGAGCCTGAGAGAACCTTGTCAAACGGAATAGCTAAAAATAAGAGAACAAGCGTAGGCAGTAGAATCGTTGGACCAAGCTTCACAGGAATTCGTGACCCTAAAAAGTCTTATTCGAGCCTGTGGGGACCTTGTCAAATGAAATAGTCAACATAGCGAAGTTAGGCAGTAGACCCGTTGGACCAAGCTTCACAGGAATTCGTGACCCTAAAAAGTCTTATTCGAGCCTGTGAGGACCTTGTCAAACGGAGTAATTACCCCATAAGCAGAGATTAGGGCTAGTACTTTTCCTTAGGGACATCGAGGCTAGATTAGGGACCAAGAATAGCTAGGGACAAAGAATTAGCTAGGGACAGAGAATTAGGTACATGAAATAAATAATTTTGTAACGCATCACAAACAAAATCAAATAAAGAACAACATTAAACTGAAACTGTCGTGTTCTAATTTGCAAGAACCTTGGACACCGGCGAGTTTAATCCCAGGCATAAGGAAAGTTCGTTACAAACGAATATCGCCCCCTAAGAGTATGCAATATTTTTTTTCAACATTTGACATTTCAAACAGCATGCAAATAAAAAAAAAATAAAAAATATTGCATAGTCTTGCGGGCGATATTCGTACCAGATCTTATGATAATACCTACACTAGGTGCAAAGGGGGGGCAGTTTCAGCGTCCCCTCTTTTAATTTTTCTCATGTTACTTAGATAACACGTACATCCATGTGTCAAATTTTATAATGATAAAGGTTCATAAATAGAATATTTTAAGTATTCTTTGTAGCGGTGCAAAGCCCCCACATTTTAACCCCCTCTCTATTCGTATGGTATTTAGTAAATAAAATACACGTTCTCAATATAAAGTCTTGTAGTAATAACTCATACAGGTGCAAAGATATAGCAACTGATATGATATTTGTATGGGGGGTGCAACGCCCCCTTGTTAAAATTCCTCGAATTTTCGCAAGGCGTTTGATGAACGCAGTTTACTCCTGTATACATACAAAGTTTTGTAGAGATATGGCAATTGATGTATTTTTTGTATGGGGGGTGCAACGCCCCCTTGTTCAACATCCCCCCATTTCTGTGAGGCGTTTGGTGAACGTAGTATACTCTTGTGCACAAAGTTTTGTAACAATAATCGCTACAAGTACAGAAATATAGCTATTGAGGTGCAGCGCCCTTTTGATCAATTTCCTCCAGTTTTGCAGTGTGTTTGGTGAACGCAGTGTACTCTTTTTTACAGAGCTTTGTAATAATAGCTACTGCACGTACAGAGATATAGAGTTTTGTTCATATTTTTCGTATGGGGCTACTACCCACACTCCCGCCAAAATCACTTCACTCTATTTCGTGAGGTCAATGGACATATTTCGACAGTTCTACACACAAAAAAATGCATTTTGAATTTTTCAGGTCTAGATTGTATGAAACAGTGCACTGTGCGGCAGTTTGAGAAATGACGTATTGTTTCAAATGTTCTACCTCTCTTTTTTCATACAAACATAAAAAGAAAGAAAAACGAAAAAATATCAGGAAAAAAATTATAATTTTCGGGGAAAATTGAAAAAACTTTAATTTTTAGGACCCTAAAATGTTCCAAAATATGTAGAAAATTCCTTTATATTAATCCCTGATCTTTTATATGAGCATTAATATGTTTACTATTGGTATTAATTTTTGAAAATCCATAAACAATCCGTCCTAATATACTACCTACATGTATAGTACATTTCGAAGAATTTTAAATTATGTGACAGTTGGGAAAATACTTTGGCTGCAACACAGATGCACATAAAATACAGAAATTACAGAAAATGTTTCCTAAAAATATTTGGAGTTCCCCTCTGCGGATGCAATTTGAAATTGTAGTTTGCAAAAAGTTTTCACTATTAAAAATTCCAGCAATTGCCAGCATATTCGCACAAGTCGAAAGGCAGGCGCATGCAAAGTTTTACTTGAAGCAGAAACTTGGAAAGAATTTTCAATTTTTTTTTTTTTCTTCATTCAATTTTTTGTTTTGCTTTTATGATTCTTTTAATTTAACTTTGTTGGCAATTCAATATGCCAACCGCTGCGGCTCCTCATCCGCCAGCATCACCACAAGTTTTGATGTTGTACCGTTTTGTTGTTGCAACGTTAATGAAGAAAATTATAAACTTTATTACATACTTTCATTTCACTTCATTGCAAACAACAAAAAAAGGACGCAGGACAAAGGACATGCCAGCGGAAATACAAATAAATATAAAGAAAGAAAGAAAGAAAGCAAAAAAATACTTGATTCCAGGGCGAAGTCGCTTAATTAAAAGCAATTAGTACGCTAAGCGCAGTTAAAAGTATTTTTACTCCCATTGCCACGCCCACCATCCCTCACCCCCTTCTGCTACTGCTGCTTGTTCGAAATAGCCACAGCATCATAATCATCAATGACCACAAAAAGTAAAAGGCCAAGAGACCACTCTCGGAAATTTTCTTTGCCATTTGCAAACTTGTTAAAAATTAAATGTGAGCCAAATAAAGGGAACGAAACTGAAAGAATAAATAAAATTTATGTAAAATTGAAATTAAAAATGAAAAAAAGAACAAAATAAATTAATATCAAAAATGAAAAAAAAAAGAAACAAAAACGCCGCGCTGACCACACGCCGGACACGCAGCATTACACTGCACCGCATTTTAATTGAAGTAGCGCTGCGCGTACTTAACTCTCAACTGCTGCTGCGAGTGCAGTAGATAAAGTGGGTGGAGGAGAACGGTTGGGGTTAAGCAAAGTTGGTGGCAATCACGTTAGCCACGTTAAATCGTATTAACGCTTAAGTACGTTATTATTTAAATGAATATAAATAGCAACCACAAGTGCACTGGTTACGCCCTAATCGACTTTAATGCAAAAGCATTTTACTCTACCGCACACTTTAGGGAGTTTGATGCAGCATACAGCAGCCAAGTGCTGTATGGTTGGTAATTAGACGTTTAATTTTGCTTTATATCCCCCTTAATGACTTTTTAAATTTTTTTACTCTTTTTTCTTCTCAAATGATTCAATTTTCTGCACAATAAAATCGGGTACAAATTTACAAAGCATTTTTCTAAATGTTATCCTTTCAAATGTTCATTCAAATCAATTCATCCGTGCAAAATTATGTTATATGAAACTATCTTAAAAGAATCTAACAAATTACTACAGCAGTTAAATAGAAAAATCACATTTCTTAGAGAACCTAGCACCAAGACAGACCTTTATTCCACGAAATGTTTCTCCAAATACATATATTAATCGAAAGTAGCGATTACACTAGTTTACAGCCAAAATCAAGTTTGAATGTCATTACTCATTTTATATGTAAAATCGGCTGCTGATTCCGAAAATCACATTATTTTTTTTTTCTTTCACGTCGCTTTAGTGATATCGGGTTCTCAAGAACCAATAATTAAATTAAACAATACATACTATATGTCAAATTAAAGGCAATTAAATTATCTATAAATGATATTCAAACCACTTTTTGTTTGGTTTGTTGGTTTCGGAGAAATAAATTGATTTCTAAAAAAAACATTTTTTTTTTTGGGAAAAATTAAGAAAAAGTTAAAATCACCGCAAATTTATACAAGAAAAAAGAATTTTTTTATAACATTTCGTGTTCTTGTATCATAGACTATATATTTGTGAAAAAAAATAAGACACCATTTACGAAAATTGATTAAGAAATAGAAAAGTTTCTTTTTTATAAAATTGAATGCAAAATGGCCGAATTGCATTTTTTTCTAATTTTCCATTTTTTGTTGTATTTTATTTGTCATAAATTTGTGTATCGCTTAAGGTTGCGAAGCATCTGGGCGCCCTGGACTAAAAAAAAATTTCACCTGCGGGTGGTCCAAAATGTACCCCTGAGGAGTTATAGGGTTAAAACTGATTTTCTTTCTTGTTTTAGAAAAAAAAATTATCGGGTCACTCTAGCGTTTTAGAGAAAACTTTTTTATAAGAAACTTTTAGCTATAGAGTTTATGGAGTTCAAATATTCTGGACCTTTAAAGTTGATTTTTTAATTTTTTTTTCCTAATTTTTACTTTGGAGGCCATTGTAGTATGAAAAAGGTCCCATTACCATATCCTAATATAATTTTTTTTTTTGGATCCTCGCTAAATTTCCTTTAATTCGGTAGAGCATTTGTTATACCAATTTTTGTTCAAGGTTCCAGTAGAAAGCGCGCACATCATATGCAGCGAAACGCATGCGAAAGGAAAGTATTTTTTTCAACCTCAAATAAAAAAGTTGGTAAGACAAATGTAATACCGAATTAAAGGAAATTTAATGAAAATTCTAAAAAAAAATATAAAACTGTATATTAATAGGACCTTTTTAATACTAAAATGACCGACAAAGTCAAAAATTAGGAAAAAAAAAAACAAAATTAAAATATCAACTGTGAAGGTCCAGAACTTTGCGAAACAAAATGATTTTTTAAAAAATTTTTCTTTGTATAAATTGTGCAGTTGATTTTGTTTTTTTTTTTTTTAATTTTTTCGAAAAAATTTTTTTTTTTTTAAAAATCAATTTTTTTCCCAGAAATTAACAAGCCAACTAATAAATGTAGTGAATATCATTTATAGGTAATTTAACCACCTTTAATTTGATATATAGTTGATTTGAACACTAGCATTGGGTCTTGAGATATTTGTAATTAAGTGTAACCACATTGTTTTTTGGTCCAAAACACAAAAATTACCCAAAAGAAAAATAAAAAAATTCCAAAAATTCTGAAATAATTTCACACGTAATCTTTGGACAATTCCAATATTTTTTGTCATACGCATTGTTTTTGTAAGAGGCTTTATAGTAAAAAATGGTTTTTTGACCGCTTATTTGAAAATCGTAAAATAAATTTATTTTTGTAATCGAATATTATCTACAGGGTGGGCGGGAATCGGTAGAACAACAGAAAATGTTAGATACCTGGGACTATTCTTACCAATTTTTCTTTGTACCATTTCTCGAAATTTTGCCTCTGGTTTTAAAATATCTGCAGCAAGTCTCACCACTTGTTTTGTTCGACAGCTTAATAGGGCCATGCGGCATAAAATTAGTTCTTCAAAATGATATTGTTCTATAAGACTTACGTAGATGACTAGATTAAGCTTAAATAGAAAGGCCTCTTGTCTTGGAAATACATTTTATGCCTATCTGACTAATCTTAGAAGTTTAAAAAGTAATATTGATATTTTATGAGAGTGTTCATGCAACATTTTTCAACTCGAAATACGATTTTCTATATAGAAACTAGGTAATCATAATTAGTGATGAGCAAAATTAGTCTTGGTCTTGCGTCTTGTTCTTGGTCTTGCTAATTTTGCGAGACCAAGACCAAGACCAAGATGCTGATATTTAGCAGTCTTGGTCTTGGTCTTGCTCACGATAATTATCAAGACCAAAACTGCTTTTCAGTCTTGCTAATTTATAGTTAAAAGTTGTTTCACGCCCGTTTTGAAGATAAAATCATCTCTCAATTTGAATTTTGGCATCTTAAAAACCCAACTGCTTTGGAAAAATATGGTTTTGAATACTCAATATCTCAGAAAATTTTTTCAAGACCAAGACCAAGACTTAATGAGCAAGATCAAGACCAAGACCAAGACTCAATATCAAAACCAAGACCAAGACCAAGACTCAATGTGCAAGAACAAGACCAAGACCAAGACTGCTATGGTCTTGGTCTTGGTCTTGGTTTGCTTATCACTAATCATAATGAAAAAATTTTAAGTGTTGCTGAAATACATAAAAATCCAAAATATTTTGTATCCCTTTTTTTTAATACAGATGCTGAAGGACAGCATATGGCATTTGTGAGTGATGGATGCATCATTTTTTCACATCTCACCCTTTGCGACGTACCTCCTTCAGTGCCGCATACAAAACTCGATTGACAAATGTTTACCAAAGCAATTACGGGTTAATTCATGCTTACCAAAAGTGGCTTAACGATCCAAGCTATCTATTTGTTATTTTTATACATTACTATAGATACTTATTGTTATTTTTTTGATATTCTACCAAATAATTGGGGTTTCCAGCGATGTTAAAGCACATATGATTTATTTCGATTCATTTGATATTATTCACAGAAAAAGAAAAGAAAAAAAGAGAAAGGCATAATAAATGGATATATCAGAAGGCAAATCACAAACCCAAGTGAATCCTTCATTGTTTATTTGTATCTGCACAATTCAATATGACTATTAACAAGCAGGAATATGAAGAAATTGTGTTTAAAATGCGTTTATCTGTAAAATATCGCCCTCAAGCGCAGTTTAAGGATGCAACAATAAAATCGAGAAATACGGACATACAAACTATGGGAATTTTTATAACAATCTGATATATCATATAAAATGTGGATACTTAAGTGCAGAAAAATATAAAAATAGCAAACAAATAAATATCAAAAGGAGCAAAAAAAAGAAAGCAGCAGGTCTCCCAAATAAAAATCCCAGATAAAGATGAAGAAAAGAAAAAACAACTTTTGGGCAGCACCCATTGAAGTAGAGTAGACTGAAGTACCACTCAAGTGTTGTGTGTTTATTTGCAATTGGCGAAAACAGAAAAAGAAAATATCGAGGGAAAACAATAATCGGTTTGGGTAGACCACATTGTGCACTTGTATGCTTCGAGGAGTTGTATGGATGACTCAAGAAACAACAAGGATAATAAAAAAATGTGTGTGTTTTTCACTTGACTGCATTGCCTGTAAAAGAAAAGTATTTATTTTGCTCCCCCTTAGTAAAATGTTTAGATTTAAAAAATAAATGTTGCCTTTTTATTTTCAAAACCGCACACACACATTTCAAGTTGATGTACCTACACATGTGAAAACATAATTGCAAACAATTTAAATTCAATTTAATTTAATTGCAACGCATTTGCAACACTGCTTTTTAGTTGAGAAAAAAAAGAAAATAATTTTTTTTCCAGTGATTTTTTACCCTCATCTTGTGTGGGTTTTCTATTATTTTCGCTTCTTTTTGTTGGTTTTGCAAAATAATCAAAAGTAAACACAAAGTCATAATTTCTTTATGTTGGATTTTTTTCTCGTTTTAATTCTTATTTTTACTCCTTCGACAAAGGACTTGCAAAGCATCCTTTGTGTTGCACAACACCTTTGCTTTGTTTGGAAAAACCCAAGCTGGTAGATTATAAGCGCCTTTGATTTTATTTAATTTTAATTTATTTAGCTAAGGAAGTTTTGATTTTTTTAACTTAAAACAGTGCACGATAGTGTTTTACTATTAAACTGTAACTATATACTATAAGTACACTTTTGTACATTTCAAGCATAGAATTCTAAAAATCTTTGATTGCGATACCTCAATCTACAAAAAAAAAACTTTCTTTCTTAAAGTTTTGTATACATGCAACTTTTTTTGAGATAACCATATCTCAGCGAAAAGACAGCAAACTTAAACCACAAAAGAATATGCGCCTGTAATTATGCTCTGACAAATTTAAGTCAAATTAATCTTTATTAACCAGTGCTTTCGTTCTCTAAGGCACCTCAAATTCTCCCAAAGACTCCAAAAAATTTTTAAAAATTTAAATTTTATGATATTTTGAGAGCTAAACTTAAACTGGGCGGTTTTCGAGTTGTAAAAGATTCCGATTCCCACATAAAGCGCATTAGATTGTCGATATGCTCGAAATTGTGATTTGGTTTGCTCCTCGTCCATTTTCCTAAAATAGTAGTCAAAAATATAAGATATCAAAAAAGAAAAGAAAAAATAACTAGTAAAGGTGTAACCCTTGGCCTGCCCAAACATTAAATACCCTACACTGCAGTATTTCGAAAATTTTGCTTATATGGAAGGTGCCACGCCCTTTTGTCCGAGTTCACCCTGATTTTCCTCAGAGCTTACATTTATAGCCCTTAGTGTTTGAAATTCAGTTGGATTATCTTAAAAAACTCTTTCGTTATAGCATTTTGAAACTTTTGGTTATATGAGAGGTGCCACGCCCTCTTGTCCGATTTCACTATGCTTTTGCTGGTAGCCCGTATTTACTATTTTTATTATCTGAGTGAAATTTGGTTGGACTTTCTCAAAAAACACTTTCAGTATAGCATTTTGAAACTTTTGCTTATATGGGAGGTGCCACGCCCTCTTGTCCCATTTCACCCTGTTTTTGCTGAGAGCTTGTATTTATTGTCTTTAGTATCTTAGTGAAATTTATTTGGATTATCTCAAAAAATCTTTCAGTATAGAATTTTGAAACCTTTACTTGCATAGGAGGTGCCACGCCCTCTTGTTCGAATATGCCTAGTTTTTGCCTAGAGCTTGCGTTAACTATTTCTAGTACTTATGTGTACTTTGGTTGCATTGTTGTTAAAAATACTCCTTAAGTTGCATTTTGAATATATTTTTTGTATGGGCAGTAGGCGTGGCCGTTGACCGATTTCACTACGGAGGTAGAATACAAATTTCATTGAATTGTCTTGCTCAGTTTTCTCAAAAAATGTATTTCCACTCACAGACAGCCAGCCAGCCAGATAGACGGACATGGCTATAATGACTCAGGAGGTGACGCTGATCAAGAATATATATACTTTTACATACTTGCCACGCCTCCTTCTCTGCGTTACAAACGGAAGGACAAAGTGAATATATCCTGGGTGTAGGGTATAAAAATGCAGAATTTAGTGGTAAGAAACCCAGCCGGTTTTCGATTGAAGCTTGAAAAATTAACTAAAAAACGCAAATCGCTTTAACTGTCCGTATCTTCAAAATTATCGGTGATATCCTTTTGCCAACTTTTTTGGAGAATGCCTTGGCCAACGGGATCTTCTTAGGAATTTTTGGTCCGAAAATGAAATTTATTGCTGTTTTAGTAGGGGAAAGTGGGGAGTTTTGAAGCATTGGGATTTGAGAAGCAAGGCCATAGATGTCGCTTTGTAGTAGTTTTGGTAGCTCTGACTTACTGCAAACTTTTTTCACCTAATATGTCAGTTTTGTTCGAGCATCCGTCGCGATAGCACACTTTTTTCTTATTTCTCCAGACAGCGTGTTCAACATTTTGTTCGAAAAGTTTTTTTTAGCATTCACGTTTGTGGCATTTTCACAAACATTTTCAAGTGAATCAAAAAGGTGAGTACACACAAAATAATCAGCAATAATTAGACTTCCGACATATAAAGGGATTTATGCAAAACATTCGATGTGTTATTGACGCGGTGGCAATTTTAATATATTTAGTATCGAATGGGGAGAAATGAAGTACATCAAGTGAGGAGATATAAAGCACGACAATAATGACAGATGTCAACCTGAAATCGTTTTTTACAAGCGTATTACGCATTACTTGTGTCATTCCGGCTAAGAAATACAGTCGAGGTCGCAAGCCCATGAAAGCCATCATATTGACTTCGCCAGAAAATGTAGCCAGCTTACGCAAGAAAACTGATGAGAGCAACCCAAAGAGGCCAAAAAGGATCAAAAGAAGATGGAGAAAACAGTCAAACCAACGGCAACAAAGCGTAGTCTTCGCAAATTTTCGGCGCCTCCGCATATGAAATCTGACTCTGAAAAAGAAGAAGAAGACTTTTGCACCATCTGTAAAGGCCCTATGCCGAAAAAATTGACCAAAAACAACTCAATTCATTGCATTGGCCGACTCGTCGGTTATACTTACTTGCGTTCATTGCGAATCGGAATGATTGAGCAACTTTAGCCCAGGAAAATTAGACAAAAAAGAGCTGCTGTGCGAAATAATTCCAAGTGAATTTTTTTCACCGGAATTATCTTTATTAATGCATGATAAATAAAGTGTGAAATAAAAAGTTATTAAGGCTCAAAGGTCGCTAAAATCAGTTTTTTGCAAATATCGCAATTTAAAAAGTAAGATATTTTATTATGAACTCATATGTAGCATTTCATATCAAAACTATTAACAACTTTTAAAATTGGGTGATCTTCTAAGCCATAAGTCGTACGAAAAAGTTTTTAACGTACTTTTGTAGGAAATTTTCTTTGGACTTTTCACACTTTATTTATCATGCATTAATAAAGATAATTCCGGTGAAAAAAATTATGTTATGAAAAATGTTAAATGGAATAAAATCGTGTAAAAATATTTTTAAAAAAAATATTTTCAAACCGTGTTAAATCAAAACCGTGTAAAAAAAGACCATGTAAAAACAGAATTAAGTGTACATAATAAACATAATAATTTGTTTTTCTAATCCAAAAAAAGGATTTTCACCAAAAAATTAAATTTTGTGCGATTTTTAGTCGTGTTTCACATCTACCCACGATTTTTGAAAACTCCAAGAACCAGTTTTTTGGGACAGCAGACAAAAATTGTCCATGATTTCCATGATTTCATGGAAATTCTTAAATTTTTTTTTATTGTGTTAATTTTTTTTGGGGGGAAAGTCTTTAATACCTAATCTGATCAAAAGGGCATGCAGGGACCTGCGAAAATACGTGTATATGTACTTAAAAATAGTATTACTAGGAAGATTTGATTGTGTGCGACTTTACCGATTTTTTGTAAGCAGTGGCAACACTGTTACTAAATTCTAAAATTTGTTTGTACCTGTTACCGAAATAATATTAACAACATTTGAAAGCCTATCATTGGACCTTGTTGTGGTAAAAGAACTTTGGTGAAACTTTGATATAGTTGACTAAAATATAATATGTTAGAAAAGTATATTGAAAACTTCAATCCGATCTGCAAGAAAATGTTAATATACTTTTATACAAGCATGTCTGTCTGTATATTGTTCTATGTAATAAGCGTCATAAATTTAATTAAATTACAACTGCAGATACCCAAAAATGTCAATAGAAACACAATAGACGTTGACGACAACAACAAATACAACAAAAACAATAATTCAAATATCTGTTTGTATCCTCTTGATAGCATATTGCCTGTCTGCAATATATTTATAACAATATCTCTTTTGTACTCAAATCGGACGGGGTTTTACTGCTGCACCCATTCCAGTAGCACTCATTCACCTTATGCCATCCAAACGCTAATGCAGCATCAAATCCTTTCAACACCCGCAGCATTGGGTGAAATTGCCATGGAAACTTCAATTTGCAATATCAAACTTCATGCGAATGTTTGTTGCGAAATGTTTCGACAACTTTGAATTGTCATTATTCGGTTGGTTGGTTGGTTGGTTGGTGGGTGGGCGTTGTATGTAGTTGTTGCTGCTGCTTCTTATGATTCTTTAACTGAAGGTATAACAATGGAATCACCGCAATGTAACGCAATTCAACGCATACTACCGGATATATTTGTTCGTATTTTAACCTCCATCGCAGGCGAGTGCTGCAAATGACTTTTAACCCAAGCTCCAAGTGCACGCCCAATACGTTAAGTCAGTTGAGATGAAACAGTTATGTATGCGTGTGTTTTGTGTGGTTATACACCGAAAGAAATTTTGTAGATGTAAACACCTGAAAGCACACTACGCAACAACACGAACCAAAGTTTTCCCGAGTAAATGTTGGAGAGAATTGTAAGTACTTACGAGGAGTTTTGTGGTGGCCCTATGGTGCAAAAAAAGATACAAAATGCAAGAAGAAGAAACGCTATATTTTTCAAATTTAGTGATGATATTGAAGCCATCGATATTTGCCTTAAGATTGAAGAAATCACAAAGTAAGCCAATGAATGATATTTTTATTCTATAACATCTTTGGAAGCATCGGTTATGAGCCTTTGGGATGAATTTGATTACTCTTCGCGACCTTTTGATTCTTGATTGCCTTCTCCAACGATTTTTTTGAGGCAACTTTTGATCTATCACGCGGAGAAAAATAAGTGTCATAATTTTTCCTCCACCCGAGTAGTAAAATGATTAAACTCTGAATTTTAAACATAAATAAACATAACCACGAACTATTTGATAATATAGTCAGGGGGGACCCTTATTACAATATATTTCTGAAGAAATAAAATGTTAAGGGAATAATGATAATATACAGTAAGAAGCAAAACTGTCAACATGTTTGCTATTTTTGACTTAGTACTGCTATAGCGTCTGTTCTGATTACATGACCAACAAGAAATATGAACCAAACGGAAGCCTAACCTTTCCTCTATTCAAACATGTGAGCAATTTCACCGAACTTCAAACCATAAAAAAATAATGAACAAAAAACCATTTCGAAAACATGTTGACAGTTTTGCACCACTTTAAGTGATGTGCGTACAAACCTGGAACGTGAATTTTTCCAAGTTTAAAAACACGATTCCAATAGATTCTGTTGTGCTGATTCCAAAACTTGGACACAGAATCCCTATACCTCGTCAAAATTTCGAGGTATCCTAAAGTTAAAGTGCAAAAAACGACGTTTTTGCTGTATTTTAAATTAGGTTCAAGGTCGCAAGGATTTTTTCAGATCTATTCCGTAAAAAAACACTTGAACATCTTGCTTTTTTCCATTCCAAAGAAGTGGTGAATGGTCATCTACGATTTTTCTTTGCAAAGTTATGCCCACTCTAAAATGACATCATGAAATACCCAAAATTCATACTAAGAGTAATTTGGGTATTTTTTGGCCATATTTCTCCAGAAGGATATGTTTATAAACCATTTATACCAATTAAACCATATTAAGATGACATAAATCCAAACTCTGACGCTATATCCGTTTTATAAGATCTTATGATGTCATCTTAGAGTGGGCATAACCTTGCAAAGAAAAATCGTAGATGACCATTCACCACTGTTTTGGAAAGGGCAAAAGCAAGATGTTCAAGTATATTTTACGGAATGGACCAGAAAAAATCCTTGCGACCTTGAACCTAATTTGAAAACAGCAAAAACGTCGTTTTTTGCACTTTAAGTTTAAGATACCAGGAAATTCTGACGAGGTAGAGGGATTCTGTGGCCAGTTTTGGAATCAGCACAATAGAATCTATTGGAATCGTGTTTTGAAACTTGGAAAAATTCACGTTCCAGGTTTGTACGCACATCACTTAAAGTGGTGCAAAACTGTCAACATGTTTTCGAAATGGTTTTTTGTTCATTATTTTTTTATGGTTTGAAGTTCGGTGAAATTGCTCACATGTTTGAATAGAGGAAAGGTTAGGCTTCCGTTTGGTTCATATTACTTGTTGGTCATGTAATCAGAACAGACGCTATAGCAGTACTAAGTCAAAAATAGCAAACATGTTGACAGTTTTGCTTCTTACTGTATATCTTAAAAAAAAAATAAAAAATATTCTAAGTTGTATACATAATGGTCATATTTACAAACAAAGTATAGTAAAATAATAAAGTAATATTTACTCTAAATTGCCTATTTATATTTTATTATACGTAGAAAAAATTATGCTTTCTGTCAGAAAAATATAGCTATAACCATTTTTACTTTATATTTCTAGTAAAAATATTTATATTTGGACAGATATTGGCTCAGTATACAAATTTTATACCGCTTCATCATATACATAGATCAGAGGTCTAAAAAGTTTGTAATTGTACTTAAAAATAAGTAATACGTTTCTATCTATCACACGGACGGACCCCGGTTCTAATCCTATTGTGTCCAGTTCGTTTTTTTTTTAATTTGAACTTTACAGTAAGGTGAATGAATATCACTTAAATTTTTTCAAAAAAATAGTAAGGTAAAATTTTTTTTATTGGGGAAATATCACTGTTTCGGCGTAAAATTCTAGTAAAATTTACTAGAAATAAAGTAGTACGAACTATGTTTTTTCTCTGTGCCCGTTTTCTGCTGGCTGGTGTATAATTTTGTTTGACAATTTCCGGTTAAACTGTTTTCTATAGTCGGTGTTGTATAGGTCCCAGACTTAAGCATTTGTTATGTTTATTTCAATTCATTTCAATTTTATTTAACCAATTTTTACAATAATATACATTTTGGTAGTTCAGTGTTACTTCTCAGCACTAAAATTTTTGTAGCATTGATTACGATATAAATATAAAAATTTAACAATATTAGAGGCAGAGGAAAAATTAATACAAAAAAACCTCAAAAAATTTTATTTACAAACTTAAAATTTGTTATGTTTATGAGTTGATCGATGGGCTGTTGTTGACATAATCTACTTTGTAAGACATGCAAAATCAGCGCACGTGCAATTTTCATAAGTAACATTCATTTTTATTGCAATTTTCGTAAAAAATTGTCGGATATCCTTATACTGCGTTTTAACCGGAGATTTATGAATTGATTAAGTGTGTTTCAAGACTTAGCTCTAAGTCTCGTTGTAAGTCACGTAATTTGCCATGCGAAAGTAAATCATTTTCTGACGAGATTTATTTTAAATCTTCGTATAAATCTCGGGCAAGTGGAAATGGGTAGGATTTAACAGCGAGGTTTATAAACATTCAATTGAAACAACTAGCCCCTAAAATTATGCAACGTATTTTAACTGAAAATGCCAAACATTCCAACTAACGTTTAGGAAGTCGGGGTAAATTTTAGTTACTGCTACCGTTCAGAATTAGCGGACTGTGTAATGTTTCCGAATTTACGATGGATATGTCAAAACTGTAGTATTGTGCATTCTACCTAAATACATACCCAATGAACGTAATACTTCCGTTATAAATATGTTTTTTTATAGTGTTAAACTGCAATTTAAATAGGTTTGTATGCATGTACACATTTGCAGTTGTCTGTATGTATGCAAGTAGTATTCGTATGTCTTTATCTGTTCTCCATGTTCATTTAAAGTGTTCATGTTGAAGGCTGTACGTTGGCCTATTCGTCTGCTCATCCATACATTCGTCTCTCCGTCCGAACTTTTCCTTTTACACCGCTGATTCTATCCACTCCCCCTTATGGCCAACGCCATTGTTCATTGTAATTTTATTGTTATAATTTACAGTTGATTTTGCTTACAAAATTAACCTGTTCTCGCCTTTTTGCCTTGTGAATCCTGGTAGCGGGCCAAATCTTTTGTTTACTTTGGCATGACGAAAACAATGCCATGCGCTAATTTGTTGTTGGGTTTGAGTGGCTGGATGGAAGAATGGATGATGGTACGCTTCGTCCATTCTCTTCGCGTCGTATGGTAAAAAGCATTTGGCAGCAAATATGACTATTTGTATTTGTAGAATTATCTCGAGTTTGTACATTCTGGCTTAATATGTATGGCATTGTAATTGTGTGGAATAACACTTGAATTTCATATGGTAACCATTAATAGGATACCAGCTCATTATCCTTCTTTTGCGTTGATATGCATTTTTACTTAATTGAGATTTTGCTATGTCGGTAGCATAGTGGCAGCTTATCATTAATGGTTTGGTAATTCTTTTGTGGTTCTGCTGGAAGTTCAGTTTTTGACTCATTAGTTGCCATACGAAATTGGGTTTAGAATTGTGTATAAATGAGTATCAATGTCTAAATGTATGATATTAACTTAACGAATCTAAGTACTGTAACTCAGAGCCGGTAAGTTTAATTTTTAAAATTTTTAAATTTGGCTCTTTGCTGAAATGGAACGGAAATATATTTGTGGCATTTGAAAATGTACTGTTGTGTTGAACGTTCTATAAACTAATTAAAAACTTGCTTTCTGAAGAAGTTCCGGCTATCGCCCATGGCTTAAAATCTGCAGCTACTTTTTAATAAACTAAAATAATCCAAAGTCACATACCTGCCAGACAACAAATTTTGCGTATTAGTATGTAAATATAACAAACAGGCAAGCTCGATATATTCATCCTCTAAATCCAAGCGCCCCGGAACCCAAAAAAGAAATTTAATTTCTGTTTCTGGTTTACTTTTTAGTGAGTTGTCCCATATGTAATAAGTCCTAATTTAAGGACACAAATTCAAAATTTATTTAGAATGGATACGTGTTCTATACTATATAAAGTCATGAAACGTAATATAATTTTTGTGTAGCTATTTCTATTGGAAATAAACCAAAACAATTGACAGGTGAAATAAATCATTTTTAATTAAAGAAAAGGTAATACAATAAGTTCATTAAAAACAAGTTAAATAACAAAGACATAAAACTGACATTACCAATATCTTAATTAATGAAATTAATATTCATAAGCGCACCTTCTGTGGGTTTTTTGAATGAAATGTTAAAAATTTTACCGTACAACTGAACTTTTTCGACGCTTTTATTAATGCTGTGTGGCTGGAATATTAATTAAATTAAATTTCTGCTATTCATTTGGTGCTTTTTTGCCAACAATCATACGTACATATTATGCTAATGAAATTTGTGAAGCTATAAATTTATTAGACATTTATTATATTCAAATTAAAATATAAATTAAAATTAAATGTTATCAATACTCGTTGAGAACTTTTGATTTTATTAACTGCTAAATGAAGTTTTGATTTTTAATAAAATAACACCAAAATAACAATTAACTTTTGAAATAAATGTATTTACAAGACCAATTAAAATTTGAGTCTACTGGATCATAAACCCTTAAATAATAAATTTACAGAAGATAGAATTAATTTATTTATTTAATAATTTAATTTAATTTTAAAACCAAACAAAAAATACATCTACTAGCTACCAACAAATCACGTCTCAAGTGGTTTTGTGGTGTGAGCTTACTGTTCTATGTTTTTGAGTAAAAACACCAACATTACAAAAACAAGGCAAAATGCATAGGTAAAAAAACCAAAAAATTTTGTTGCTAGGTTGGTTTTCGATACGTTTCACCCATAATCATATGGGATCTTTAGTCGAATTCACCTACAAACCGAGAACTCGACCAAGCATGCTTTATTCATTTTTTGCATAGATTAGACGGGAATCACAGCAAAAAATTCAATGCAGCCGGATCAGGAATCAGCATCGACAAATACAAAAAAAATGGCTTTTTTTAATTTTTGTTTCATTTACTTATTTTTTTACTTTACTAAGGAAATCTATGAAAACCATCTATCAACCCATTTTGCCCAAAAAAAGGAAATGCCGTGGTCTCGATTTTGAAACGCATATTATTTTACTCTGGACATTTAGGACTATAGGGTAACCTATCGTCCCATTAAGATATCTTGTTGAACACCGGATATTAAAAACGGGTAATTTCAACAACTGAGGGCAGTTCTGTTGGATATAAGATCATGAATAAACAAAATAAACTGAACCTTCCTTTGAGATTCGAGAGAATTCAATCTTTATAGGAAGTCAACGATACCTCAAAATTTAGTGAGCGGAGCACAAATCTAGGAAAATATTTTTGGATTTTTGTTCAGTCTTGAGGAATAAGTCATGTAAAATGGAATCCAAATGAAGGGATTTGACTCAAACATTGACCGCACAAAATTACGTAAAGAATGAGCCTTTGGTACAACATTGCTTATGTGATAACAAAATTGAACTTACCGTCAAAAATTACCCCAAGATCCCCAATAGAACTAGCAGCCCTTAAAATAATTTCAGAAAGGGTATATGCTGAAATTTTAACAATTCTGGATTTGAAAAAGGATAAGAAAAAGCAATTATTATTTCGGGGTTTGTCTAACAAGCTATATTGTTCTAAATCACGACAAAAATTTTACTCAAAAATTTTTTTCGCAAGATAATTACAAAGCACCCCTCCCCCATAAATACAACCCTTTTAAGAGTTAATTTAAGAGTTTTATTTCATTTCAAGAGAACAGTCTATTAAGATCATTCTGCAAGTTATTAATATCAGTTTCATCAAATTTTTTTGAATAATTTTAAATCTGACACACCGAAAAAATTAAGCAGTAAAAATTCATAGAAAATCCCAGCAATGCTTACCGTTCTTTTCAGTAACTGTACAAACGTAAAAAAAAGCCCTAATTTTTACGTTTTATACACACTAAATTCTTTTATATGTACAAAAAGAAATCTCATATTAGCAGTGCGAGTATCGATCATAACACCTTTGTGTTTGTACGTATATGAGGAATTCTCAAAAATTGTGGAATTCTACAATTTTTGAGGCACATTCACCAAACTTGGTGGAGAGGTCACTTTTTATATAAGAATCAAAAATTGGAAGGGTGCACGTCAAAAAAAAAAAGTAAAAAAAGTTACGCATATATATGTGAAGCAAAACACGTCAAGTGTACCAGCTGAAAATTTTGTTGTCTCCGATTTCGCTCAAATTTGGCAATATAGTAGTCCTGATATACAAAAACAATATTCCGGGAGGATTTGGTCCTAGTACCATTTATTGTTAAAATACAGGGTGTTGAAGTTGGCGTTTTTAGTCATTTTCATGAAAAGGTGTTTTTTCAAAAATTTAGAGCTTACACCAAAGTTTGTAAAGTAACTTGTCCCATTCATTTTTAAATGTTCTTTTTATAAAAAAATATTACATGGTGAAAAAAATTTTTTTTCACCGAAATATTTTAAACTTAAAAATACTTTTGAATTTTTTTTTAAAAAAACCCTCTTTAAATTTTTTTTAAAAGTACTTCAGATTAAAGCATAATTTAAAAGCTTTAAAATGATGTGTGACTCAAGATGGTATTCGGTCGTTGGATGAGAGTTTTTGGCTTTTAAACGCCCACAGCAGGCAAAACTCTTTGTTTACTCAAGAGGAAGGCATCTTACGAAAAAAGCGTTTAAAAGCCAAAAACTCTCATCCAACGACCGAATACCATCTTGAGTCACACATCATTTTAAAGCTTTTAAATTATGCTTTAATCTGAAGTACTTTTAAAAAAAATTTAAAGGGGGTTTTTTTAAAAAAAAATTCAAAAGTATTTTTAAGTTTAAAATATTTCGGTGAAAAAAAATTTTTTTCACCATGTAATATTTTTTTATAAAAAGAACATTTAAAAATGAATGGGACAAGCTACTTTACAAACTTTGGTGTAAGCTCTAAATTTTTGAAAAAACACCTTTTCATGAAAATGACTAAAAACGCCAACTTCAACACCCTGTATTTTAACAATAAATGGTACTAGGACCAAATCCTCCCGGAAAATTGTTTTTGTATATCAGGACTACTATATTGCCAAATTTGAGCGAAATCGGAGACAAAAAAATTTTCAGCTGGTACACTTGACGTGTTTTGCTTCATATATATATGCGTAACTTTTTTTACTTTTTTTTTTTTGACGTGCACCCTTCCAATTTTTGATTCTTATATAAAAAGTGACCTCTCCACCAAGTTTGGTGAATGTGCCTCAAAAATTGTAGAATTCCACAATTTTTGAGAATTCCTCATATGCAAAGCTCTAACTAGAATGGCCTTAGAAAAGTTCGTATAGATAACCTCGATCTGATGTCACAGTTCGAAAGAAGAAAAGATCTGTATTTGTCACAGTTGAACGTCAAGCAACGGACCTATGCTGTTCAGAGCAAAAATAATAATATATTTGTTATAATGGTTTCAAAATTTTTCGAAATATAACACCGACCTACACGATAACCAATATATTCTGAAATATGGGTAAAAACAAGTTATACGTGCCTTCCCAATTTTCTGGATCAGGTCGAATTTTTTTTTTAATCGGTCCTTGAAGTTTTCTATGTATGCATGTGTTGAGTCGACACACTAAATTTAACGATCCTAAAATTTGAGGTATATTACGTGTTCGGAAAACTTATGCAGGATATTAATAGGAATATTTTGGTAGAAATCTTTAACCCTCTAAAACCTCCACATATGGGTAATTTTTGACCATTTCTCAAAAGGGGAAAAATTACCCCTTAAACGTAGGAATAATGGATCATTATGTACCACAGAAATATTTGTTATAAGATTTCACTAATAGTTGCCGAACATTAAAAAGTCGAAACTTCACCGCGAGGGCCAAAAAATTGTCAATATCAATAAAGACCTCATACAATTCATGTTAATTAAATTTTTTTAAGGTGTTATTCTTTTGAGCATTGCTATACTTCGATGACCCCCAATGAAATTTTCGGTAGAATATTTTATGTAATATTTTTTATTTTTTTTTTTGAAACAGTTCCACAAAAACTTAAAAGTTATTCCTTAAAATTTTTAAAATGAAGTTGTTGCAAAGGAAATTTCGGAAATGCTTCTGCTGCTTCTTGAATTCAGTCTTGATGTTTTTTGTTTTCATCTCACTTTCATTTATTTTTATTTGAGAAAATATTAAATTTAATGTTAAAGGAGTTCAGATTTCATAATGCAAAAATAAATGTAAATTGGAACATTATTTCATTATAAATACAAAACAGTGCATTGTTATCTCTCTCTAATAATAACTGCAATTTGTTGTTTTCGTTTTTCTGTGTATAACCCCCCGTGAAAAATGAAGTAAGCCCGTCCAACGCCGAGTAGAAAAGCTAATAAATAATAAAAGTCAGAATCATTTTCAATATGAATATACTGGCATATGCTTGTTTTCCGGATAAAATTCTTTATTGTGATTTTAATTTAATATAAATTGTATTGACAAAAACCACCCGTTGTGATTATCTCGCATCACTCCAAACTCCTTTAGTAAGAGCATCAATAAATAGCTTAAAGAAGATAACACTTTTTTCATATGTTCAATTCTGTATTATTTCAAAGTTACCATAGTGCCATTCATTGCCATTGCGACTGGAGTAGAGAGTGAATTTTAAAATTTTGTAACATATTAATGAAGAATACCCCGCAAAGCACGTGCCAAATGCAAAAAGTGCAAAATTCTTTTTCAATAACGAAATTTAACGGCGAGCGCATCCTTTTTTCCGTTGTATCAGTATTGTTGTTGTCGTTGTCAGGATACACACTTTGCTAATCGGGTTCCCGGAAGATTACTGTCACCAAAACATATTTCAAGCAAACAATACCAAATACAAAAATAAAATAAAATTATTTATAAGCAAATTGACCTGCCACACTCTACTCTTTCTCCTTCACCACAGTCACATTCACAGCCGGGTGCAATCAGTCATGAGGAAATCTTTTTTTTTTTTTTTTAAGGATGCACTTCTTTGGTGTACGAAACTCACCCCCCTTAAAAAATGTAAAATTATTATGCCACGAAATTAAAATTGTTTTTTAATAGCGAAAACTGTTTCAGACAGGGTCAACGTGGATTTCAATAGAATAGACTTTAAATTAAATTAAAAAATATAAATACCCAAGTTCAAAATGTTTGCATTTGTATAAATTATGAGATAAGCTGTTTTTGAAATAGTCCAGGCACAGTTAAAATTGTAAAAAGTTTGAAACTTTTTATTATTTTATATGACAAATGACCCGACAGTGGAACGAATATGATAAAAATTTGTTTTTATATTCCATTTGTGATTATATCGTTTGAAACCTTATAAAAAAACTCTAACGAAAATTTGAATATGATCGCTGCTTATCAGGAATATTTCAATTTATGAGTTACACCAAAAATCTGGACAGAAATTTGCCTAAATGTTGATTTTTTGGCTGATTTTCATTATTAATTTTAACTTTCTGAATCTAAGTATGGTCGCATATTTGTTCTACCAAGTTTGGAAATTGAATAAACCTAAACAGAAAGCGCAAAAATACGGTTTAATTAATTTTTGATGTTATGTAAAGGCTTTAAGAAATTTTTCTGCTTTATTTGACTAATTGCATCATTTAGTATGTACTCCTCTTCTTAAAAATGAGTTCTCAAATAAAGAGAAATAAAATGATATCCGAACAGAACAAGGAAAACTTGTTCAAACTTATATTTGAAAAGTGGGCGTGACACTTTTCTAAAATAATTACGCCCTTTTTTTGGTAAGTATATGAAAAGAAAATTCTACATTTATTACTAAATGAATGAGAACGATATTTATGTTCTGCAGGCGCCGAATTTCATCAAAATAGCTTGTACAGCTTGCGCGATATAAATATGTACTTACTAAACGTGTTATAATAGCTGTGTCTTAGAAGGCGGCATGTTAACACGGTGTTAACCAAGTTCTTCTAAAAGAACTTTGTGTGCTATCTTCTTCTTTTTGTTTTGTTTTACTTCTTATTTTGTTATGCTTTTCTTTTCCGCACCTCTTCCTACTGCTTGTCAGCAAACTCTATATGTCAATGTAAAAATTTGTGGCCACTATCGTAAAAGCCGATTAGTATTCAGTATAAACCGGCAACATTAACAGATCTACTTCGTGTTTAAAAATTAATCACGAAAATTTATCTGTGTTAAATTAAGCATGTTTTTTGTTGCTTTCCCATACGTTTCTCAGAAAGTGCTAAATTATGCGCTGAAAACTGGCTTTGAAAATACAAGCTAATATTTATGGTAAAAAATTGGGCGAAGCCCTTATTTAAGTACTATTTACAACAACAATTTTTGATCACTGTATGGTGTTCGTGTTTGCCACATACCTATATATTTAGGCCTGTTCCGTAATCCGTGTGGTTTCAATTACTTTTCATTTCGGAAGCTTTTTGATGAAAATGGTAATGGAATCTTTTACTGGTTCTACAAATTATATTGATTTGTATTAACGAAGAGGTAACCGTTTAGGAAATATTCGATAAAATTTAAATATTCGATTTTTTACAGTTTTTTAAGAATATTTCTCGAACGGTTACTTTTTCGTTAATGCAAATCAATATTATTTGTAGAATCTGTAATTCTCCACATAAAAGATTCTGGTACTTTATATCATTCGACTCGTCGTTTTCATCAAAAAGCCTCCTAAATGAAAAGTAATTAAAATCACACGGATTTCGAAACAGGCCTGATTATGAAAATAGCTTGCTTGATTTGTTGTGTTAAAATGTTCCATAGTAAAAATGTGGGCACTTACTTGACTTCGACCACTTTTCGACCAGTGTTTGGTATTTATGAACCAAATTTCATAGAAACAGCTTATATATTTCGCGAGATATAATGTAGTAAAATAGTTTAAATTTATGGTGAACTGTTATGTCCCTTTCTCTAAAGGAAAAGGGGGTTTGGCAAGGCCCTTCCTATTGGTATTTGTTGTGATTCTCGACCTAAAACCGACAGTGAAATGCGTTTTCTCGTAGAGCGACACATATACATAGTGAAATATCTGGAAATCAAAACTTTCTAGAGAAATTATGCGACCGGATTCGGATTCAGAGCTTGGTGATAATCACTCACAAAATCAACATTTAGGCACAAATAAGGTAAAAAAAAATCGTTTGAAGATTTCCTATTCTATTTGCAGAACAATTGTTTTCTAGAGCAAAACCTATTTCATAAATAAGGATAAGTAAATAGCGATGAATTATTGTATATAATATCGAAAAACGTTGAAAGTCGAATAGCATCAAAAACAAGGAAAAATTTTAAAAATGGTTTCGCCACTATATTGTCAAGATCAAGTTACTGAATTCAGACAGAAAAACCCAAAAATTTAAAAGTATCGAAAAATATCCTGAAAGCAAGCTCGAAATCAAAACAAGCGTACAAATTCACGCGTTGTTTGGAATAATAATTTTTGTAAAACAATTCTTTAAATATTCACCACTGTAATAATGTTCATGCACCAATGGCGAACTTGACGATTACTGTTTATTCACAATTTTAGTTTTGTCGCATTGTGTGGAATCGTAAATAAATCTAATAAATTAAACGCATCCGTTACAGAAAACGATTGGGCTTGCATATCCCGTAGTACCCTGAACCCCATATTATAAACGCTATGAAAGGAAACCACCACTTTGACAGTTATTTTTCGATGTGGAGGACAAAGGGCGAAAAAAAGGATATTCAATGACAAATGCTGTATCTTCCTGTGGTTGAATTAAATGAGGGATATTAAATTTTTAATTTGATTTTACAATTCAGAATGTAAGCACTCGTATGTAAAGGACAATTTAAAGGACGAAAGAGGACTTTAAATTGTTTTAATATTATCGCTTAATGTGGCATTAGAAATCCAATTTTAAGTAATAAGTATTGATCATTTGTTTAAAATAATTGTTGTATTTAATGATACATTGTGTAAATGACCTTATTCGATCTGCTAAGACCATTATGTTTCAACTTTAAACTTATTTTAACAAAAAAAAACTAAATAAAGGAATCGTCTTTTATTATTGTTATCGTATAAACTTTATATGAAAAATTATTAAGTAAATTAAAGATTATCTAATTATTTTTTTTTAAATTTTCTAATATCCTACATACCTTTTCACTCCTCCCCTCGTTTACCACTTATTCAGTTACAAATTAAGTCAACCCATCATCATCGTAACCCCAAATAGTATTTATGACACTTTTACTTCATAAAAACGGCAACAAGCCAACCTTGTTAACTCACTCAGACCCAAAGTTTTTTCAGCATCTTCTTTTCGATAAGCAAAAGACCCACGGCCCTTCATTGAATAAACGCGGGAGTGAAGTAACGGATAAAGGGAGAGAGAAAAAAAAAAAAAAAAAAAGAAAGATACCGAATAAAATTTGTTTGGTGTTTGTCGTGTCACCCGCAGACATTTGCACACTTGGCGCGTTGCTGCTGCTTTTTGACAGAATTCATAATATTTGGAGACATTACATTCTTGACTTAATAACCGTGTTATTAGGTCGAATCCGAATATAGAGAAATTATTTTTGATATTTTTCTTAAATGACATTTTTCTAATATGATGTGAAGTGTCTCTAATGAAAGCGATCTTTTGTGATGACTTTAATTTTAATCCATAACTTACTTAATACTTTCAACTCCTTCCCGAGCAATCTGTGATCAAGATTGCTTTCTCTGTTTGTAATTCTCAATTTAATATCCACTCTTTCGGCCATTATTCAGAGCAATTATTCTTTCTAGATAAATGCTGTTGTCGAAATTTTCAATTTCATCATTGCCATCCTTATCAAGATGGGTTCAGCTCCATAACATTATTCTTGGATGCATAGATTTTTAAGATAAGTTTTAATTTTGCATATCCGCATTAGGAAATCAAATGTTTGTAGCGGATTCGAGGTCTTTTAAGCTCCTGTTAAAGTTGCATAGATGTTGCCAAGAGAATCTACGCAAGATATAAAAGTTATAAGAGAGAGATATAAGAGTATTTTTTTATTGTGCAGATATGATTTTTGGTTATTTTTTTGTATCACAAAGTATATAAAAACTGTCATATCTCGCGTAAATTTCAACCAATTTCTATTCTAAAGACTACGTTTGAAAGCTTTTAACCTTACCTTAAATTCTTTACAAAAATTTTGGGAAAATTTGCAAGTAAAAACATCAAAAGGTTGCTTCGAAATTAAAATTTCTAAAAATTTGATTTTTTTTATCACAAAAATCGGCCTCTAGGGCACAAATTGTTAGCTGTGGAAAGATGACTATCAGAAGTAAAATATAGCAAAATATATTTCCTGCACTTTTTGGGATATAATCGTACACATTTTCTACGGTATTTAGGGTATACAGTCGCTCATACTCAATAAAAGCTGTATTTGACAAAAATTGAACAAAATCCAAACTCTCAGGCTGAAATTCGCAAGGAAACTACAAACCGATTTTGACATTTTTGGTCTTTAAAGTTGCGCTGTTTATCGTCCTTTAACGTAAAGTAATAAACATCTTAAGTTGTAAATGCAAAATACACTGTGAAACAAAAATACCCAAAATCAGAACTTTACAAAAAATACCAAGTATATAAGAATTATCATATCTCGCGCAATTTCATTCCGATTTCCATTCTAAAGACCATGTTTAGAAGCTCTTAATTTTTGCATCAGTTTTTAATTAAAAGTTTGGGTATATTTTAAAACCAAAACAATAAAAGGTCGCTTTTTCATGATACACAATTATTTTTAACAAATTTCGGCCTCTAGCGGGAAACTGATTACTTTTGGAATAAAAATTTCAAAGCAAAACTATAGGAAAACAGATTTCCTACATTTATTGAGGTCTAAAATTTTTGTGTGTCTCTTGTATCTTGAGTTATAGGAAAAAAACCGTTTTTTGAATCAAAAAATTTGAACTTCTTCCGGGACTTCCATAGGGCAAACTTCACTGTAGAGCAATGAGAAAAATACAAAAAATGTAGAAAATTAATCCCTTTCAAAGATTTAGGATGAAATACTTAGAAATACAATAGTTTCGTGGTTTTTGAGATAAAATAAAAAAACTGCGAAAAAACAATGATTTTTGTCGTTTAGACCTTCATTCAAGCCCCGGGCGGGCCATCATTTCGGAGGTTTTGACCAAAACTAAGTATTCAGTCTTTGTTATATGGCCTGCTCCCAAGATAATCTTTGATTTTGAATTTTCCCACTATTTCGAAAAAGTGCTGCACCCTAATATAGATATTCTTCATAATGAGCCTTAATCTATCTCCCTAGTCCATTTTTTATTAAATGCTTCTTCATTTCTTTTCACATTTTTGTTTTTTCTTTTTCAAAGACCACGTTTGTAAGCTTTTAACTTTTTCTTAAGTGCCTTTTTAAAATTTTTGGAAAATTTGTAAGCAAAAACATCAAAAGGTCGCTTCAAAATAAAAATTTCTAAAAATATGATATTTTTTTTTTTTCACACAAATCGGCCTCTAGGGCACAATCTGTTAGCTGTGGAAAGATGACTTTCAGGAGCAAAATATATTTTCTACAGTTTTTGGGACATAATAGTACACATTTTTTACGGCATCTAGGGTATACAGTCGCTCATACTCAAAAAAAGCCGTATTTGACAAAAATTTAAAAAAATCCAAACTCTCAGGTTGAAATTTTGCAAGGAAGCTACAAACCGATTTTGACATTCTTAGTCCTGAAAGTTGCGCTGCTTACGTAAGGCAATAAACATAAAAAAATCTTAAGTTGTGGATGCAAAATACACTGTGAAACAAAATACACTGTGAAACAAAAATACCCGAAATCAGAACTTTAAAAAAAATACCAAGTATGTAAAAACTGTCATGTCTCACGGAAATTTCGACCGA
Source organism: Calliopum simillimum (assembly GCA_951812925.1). NCBI lineage: Eukaryota > Metazoa > Arthropoda > Insecta > Diptera > Lauxaniidae > Calliopum > Calliopum simillimum. The sequence goes on from OX638368.1 coordinate 142,128,008, forward strand.
TTCCTACTTTAAAGACCACGTTTGAACGCTCTTGACTTCTCCATTAGTTTCTTATCATAATTTTGGGTATGTTTCAAAACAAAAACATAAAAAAGTAGCTTTTACATGATATACAATTATTTTTAACAAATTTCGGCCTCTAGCGGGAAACTGTTTACTTTTGGAATAAAGATTTCAAAACAAAACTATAGGAAAACAGATTTCCTACATTTATTGAGGTCTAAAATTTTTGTGTGTCTCTTGTATCTTGAGTTATAGGAAAAAAACCGTTTTTTAAATCAAAAAATTTCAACTTCTTCCGGGACTTCCATAGGGCAAACTTCACTGTAGAGCAATGAGAAAAATACAAAAAATGTAGAAAATTAATTCCTTTCAAAGATTTAGGATGAATTACTACCAATAGTTTCGTGGTTATTGAGATAAAATAAAAAAACTACGAAAAAACAATGATTTTTGTCGTTTAGACCTTCATTCAAGCCCCTGGCGGGCCATTTTTTCAGGGGTTTTGACCAAAACTAAGTATGCAGTTTTAGTTTTAAGATCTTAATATATGATTATTTTTGATGCACTCATTTTTTTGAATATTGCTGCACCCTAATCTATATTTAATACAAGAAGTAAAGTACTTTCTATGATTACAAAATTTTTTATGATTTTTAAATTTTTTGTGATTTTTAAATTTTTTCCATACTTTTTCAGTACTTTTAAGAGTTTGACCTTCTCGTATGATGTGATTTTACCACCGATTTCGGAAGTCTTAGATTCCTTGAAAAGGTAAACGTATGTACTTTTTAAAAATGGACAATTAAAAAGTACTTAGTTAAGTTTTGTGGTTGCTTTATTTAAAAATAATGAAAAATGTTCAGATTTATGAGTTTTTTCCTGATGAAGGAGCTCAACCAGGTTGATTTAGAAAAACCTGATATCATATCAATAAAATTTCATATTTATTTTTAGCCCCAATCACATGTTTTTCCGTGCGAACACTTTTGGATTTACGATTTTAAAAATTTTCATACAACTTTTGGGCTAGTCTAATGTGCTTAGGTACACTTTTATGAGATGTCAGTAGCCAAAGTAACCAAAGATTTAAATAACCGAAAATGTTATGTCCAAACATCACTAAGCGAAAATTCCATTGCCAGTGTTGCGTCTTGTTGCTGTTAAATGACAAAGTCGATGACGGTTCCATGATAATGGTGATGATGATGGTGCTGGTGTTGCTGTTGATGATGACGATGATGACTTTTTCTGGAAGAGGGTAAAAATAATTTGTTTGGGATGAGTGTTTTTGGTTATTATTGCTGTGTTATTTGCTGTTTATGTTTTGTTGTTGTTGTTGCTGTTTTTGTTGTTATTACTGGTGGTTTCATTTTGGACTGTGGGTGGAGTAGCTGTCGACGTTTATTGGCAATAAGTGGGGTTGGCTTGCTGATCAGCGCATTTGGTATGGTCGGGTGGTATGGCAGCGTGTAGCGTGAATTCGAGCGTGTCGGTGTAGACAATGTCAAAGTGTAATTTTATGCTTGAAATGATTTTGCATGCGCGCTTATAGCAATGAGTTGGTAGTTGGGTGTTCAGTTTGATTTTTTTTTTTTGGGTTAAGGGTTTCAATGTTATGAGTTGAGTTGAGTTGAGTGTGGCGTGAGGTCAAATTAAATTAAATTAAATTAAATTATTTTAAGTACTGTTGTGACATTTTCATCATTAACTTACTAGTAAATAACTTTTGAAGAAAAAAGAAATGAAAAATTAAATTGATACATGATATGGTTTATTTTCGCAAATTTTAAAACGTTTTTAGTGAAATACACTATCCACACGTAGAGAATTTCTTATAAAATGTTCTGCTGTCGTACAAGTTAGTGCGTAAAACAGATTGAAAGTAGATGTGAATGAATCATGCAAAACTCATTCCTTGTACTTCATGAATACCTTGAAGATGATAAAAGTTTAGTCTCTTTATTGTGTCGGTATTTGAAGATATGTTTAAAGGTATTCAGGTAGTAAACATAGACCTTTTATGCACTTTTTTTTGTATGGTATACATGCATCTAGCTTTAATTAGTTTTATTGAAATGAATTTCCAATTTTTTGCCTTTAGTGGTAAGGTCGCTACAGGCACAACTCTTTCTACTCAAGAGGAAGGCATCTTACGAAAAAAGTGAACTAGGCGTGTGAATTTTTTTGAAATTTGTTTTATAAATGTTTTGTTGTTACACTTGGCGATGTGCTCTGCTATGCTGTATTCAAATCTGCCCTCAGAATTGCTCTATCGTGTATAGTTTTTGAGATATTCTAACCTTAAAAGTAAAAAAACTGTGTTTGCCATTTTTTGAAGCTATGTATATAACTATATAACATATCAGTAATTCATTAAATCCGGAAAGTTCTAATCTTTTTTTTTTAAAACCTAATTCAAATTATGTCGATATCTTCATATTTCTAGAAGATATCTTATTGAAAAAACGCGTTTTGTGGTGCACTTTTTTATGTTTTTAAGTTAAGATATCTCCGAAAGAAAAAAGAGAGTTATAGAAATAATTTAAAATAGATTTTTAAGACAAAAATTAGAACTTTCAAATAATTTATCACACAAACTCGTTTTAGAAGAACAGTGACAACTACGTGTTAACACACTGCCGTCTAAAACACAGCTAATATCTCAAAAACTATACACGATAGAGCAATTCTGAGGCCGGATATTCGAATAAAGCATCGCAAAGCACATCGAGTGCGAATATTTTGATTTTTGTTTGCTGTAGTTGAAAAAAATTTTTTTTTGTTTTCTCGACTTTGATGGATATACGAGTATAAGCTTTTACATTGCATCATTTTAATTAATTTTTTTTAGATCCACTTATAAAAACATTACTGCATTAATTAGCTCCGCGTTGCTACCCTTCAATTTTTTTTTTAATTTTTGGAAATAACCAGAAATCATAAGGTGCCCTGATCGGCTGCAATTAAACTTCATGTTATTTTCAACAGTGTTTATTATGATGTCCATTATTCAGGGAAATAGCACCTACAACTTTTTTTAAAGTAAAGTGACATCCTCTTTTTGTCTTGCTTCAATAGGAGGATTCGCTCATTTTGGTCGTCATACCATGGACTGTGTTGTTTGGTTTCCGGATCATACTTATAAAACAACGCTTCATCACCTCTTACGATTATATTTTCAAATTTGTTTTAAAAATATTGGCCAAAACATAGACAAGCCTCTGTTTCAATCTCATTAAAATTCGTGTAACCCATCGAGCAGATTTTTTTGTGTACAGCAGATCATAATCCAATATTTGCGACACAGCCATGGTATTTAACCTCAAATCGTCAGTAATCATTTTTTGTGTCAGTGGATTTTCCTTAATTATAGCCTTGACCAGGGTCTCATTTATTTCATGAAACGAAAAATCTCCTGACCTTTCCATAGTTCGCTCTCTACGGAAAAATATTCAGTCTGAAATCTTTGAAACAGTTTGAAGAAACTGTACTTTTGTCCTATATGCAATTTGGCATGTGAAGAATCGCATAAAAAATTTTGGTTTCAGAATTTCTTTCTACTTTTCATCAGATATTTTACGTTTTTTGACTCCATTAATATCGATCTTTCTGAAATTTAAAATGAAATATTGTAAGGCAATGGTAAATGGTCTTTTAACTTAAAATTTTTAAAAAATAAATAAAATAAGCACCTTAAAAACAATCTTTTGTTAGACCAATCGATCTTCAAAATAAACTTTAGCGAATTTCCTGATTACATGCCTTAGCTCTACTAAGAATTATCTTTCAATATGCGTTGAAAGTATGCAGTCTTATTTGGTTAAATTGGTTAAATTTCGCTATGTAATGGCAACGGTTCCTTTGGGAACAGAATTTGTATTCAGAATTTCTTAAATAAAGCGGAATTTCTCACATAAAAAATATCTTTCGAAAAATTCTTTGTTTTAAGGTAGTGATTTACTACAATAGAACCAAAGTTTATTTTAATTGTCAAGGAATATTTGATCTCAGTAGCTCTCTGGGATCGCTCCGCGTCTCGGATTCGTCAATATTCTGTCCTGAATATTTTATATTTTTTTCGTGTAATCTTTTTATATACGTGTAGTAGTATCGCCAGTGAGTATATTATCACCAAGTCTTTAGAAATTTAAATAGAAAGTCTGAAAATATCATATTTCTAAGTGTAAGCGTGGACTAAATTGTTTGTTTTTTCTCCCTTAAATGATTTAAATAAAAAACGCCTTAATAAAAGCTGTGAAATACAGTTTTGAGCTTTCTCAAAATAATTGCCTTATATAATTTACAAATTTACATCCTTTTATGTCTTAATTCCACAATATAATTCCATTTAATTTTTTTACCTTACGTACTTTTTCGACAAATTCCTGCACATCCCTTGGAGAACATGTGCTCCAATGAGTTTTACAAATTAATTAAGCAATTAATAAAATTCATTTCTCAATAAAATATAATACACATACAAAATACACTATCACATGGCAAGGACACCATTTGGGTGTACGACCCCCCGACCATGTTCTACTCTGCGTAAATATTTCGATTAACAAAAGTTTGTCGTATAATAAAATTTCATTTTATTTTGTGCTTAAAATTCCAACACGTACACATTTATTTTCGGGAAATAAAAATATCCTTTGTATAATGGCCCTAAACATAAAAGTGTTTCGTTGTAATTCCGCACTAGAAATGTCAAGAAAATGTGCCTGTAATAATGACATGAATTCAATTTCGAGCACTTGAACACTTAATAAACCATGAAAAGAAGAAAAAATTATATATAAAATAACATTTTTAAATTATGACCATAATCAAGTTCAAGAATAAAACGAAAATTGCTGCTGTGTCCATTAAAAACATTAACACTTCCAGAAAATATAAAAATAGGGATAAAAAGAGAACAAATCGTAACTGATGGCAAGATATTGCTACAAGAAAAATACCATTGAAAATGTTTGTCTGAGGAAAAAAGTGTGTACCCTTCGAAAAATAATTGTCGTATGGAATGTGCAGAAATATGCAAATATGTTTTATGTGGAGAAAAAAAAAAAAAAAAAACCAAATCGACTTGATGAGATCCGAGTGCATGTTTCAAATGTCTTTCTTTACCATAAGAAGACTCTGTGTTTTGTTCATTTTTTTTTCTTTCTACATAAGAAAAGGCATTTGTAATGTGTTTTTGATATTTTACGTTATTTTGTGGTTTCTCTTATTTTTTGCTTTCAATATTCAGCAATAAAATTTGAATAAAAATGTAAGTAAATTGCAGAATTTTATTTCTTATTTTTTTTTTTTTTGAAAAAGGGTAAGAAAATAAATGGTTTATTAGATGGGAAAATTTTTCTTAAAAATCTATTCGGAGTAAACGTGTGCCTTAGGAATGCGCTTGTCTTTTGACAATGCACCGCAAAATATGCAACGAGAATTATCAACCAGCTTTACAGAGGACATTGATTTAATTCAAATGGATCTTATAGAAGCATGGTCATTAACATTGACCAAAACTCTTTAACTTCAGATAAATAACATTTTCCGGAGGGTTGGCTACAGGTACATTTGCAAAGTTGTAAACAAAAAGTGATTCCAGTAAGCGCTGAAATTATAAAGGTATACCTCTCAGTATATACGGGGTAAGAGGTAGTTCAGAGAGGCGCACTTGATTGGGTGGCTGCCAAATAATGAACCACACCAGTAGCGTCTGAACTTAAAGTAAGCGGCAACGAAAGGCGTCGGTTTTCAATGTAAGGAGAAACCTCAATTGAAAGTGAGTTTGGCCACTCTAATTTGCAGCGCTTGCCGGATTCAGCCTTAAGCCTATAATTTACTGCGTTGGGAGTTGCTGAGAAGATTATACTAATGAAACGTGCATCAACTCCTCAAGTGGTACCCACCAGAATGTAGTTAATCCACATGCCTCGGCAGCATGCACATCGAATTTAGCAACATGCATAGTTTAGAAAGACTCTCCAATAATCGATATCGATATATAATCAGTCAAAATTTAAAAAACTTTATATTTTCGATGAAAACTTGAACCCGCATCGGCTCTTAGAATGTCTAAACTCTTACTGAACTAGGTAAAAAACATCAAGCCGAGAAAAAACTCCACAAATTAAACCAAATACCTCCTCCCTGACAGCGAATAATTTCCATACTCCGATAGAACCCTCACAAGAAATATTCCAGCGCTCAATGAGTTGGCAGATAGACCATAAAAGATGAATTCTACAATCAGCTCGCTTCAGCGATAAAAAATATTCACAAAAACGACATCCAAATAGTTATGGGTGATAAGAATGCCAAAGCAGGCTCGAAAAACCTTAGTCTGGAGCAAGTGATTGGAAGACTTGCTTTGGGTACGAGAATCGAAAATGGAGAGCTTCTCGTTGACGCCCGCAATACAGCCAGTGTTGTCGTCATGACATAAAGCTTCTGGGGTATCTCCAGATAACATAACTGAAAACTAATTCGACCACTGTTGCATTAGCAGAAAATGGAAAGGAAGTCTCCAGGACGTACGAATAAGGAGAACCGCTTACAGCGGCTCCTATCACCGTTTCTACTTCGTGGTTATTCGATTTAAACTTGCCGCTACTAAACATTCCATCGAACAGTTTGTGGCAAAAACATTCGTCATGTTAAAATTAAAGAACGACGAGAACCACATGTCTTTTGTAGAAAAACTTAATACAGCCACGATTGATTGAGTTTTAAACCATCTTCAAAAATACTTTGGTTCTGACCCTTAAACAAGAAGCACTGGATGAGCGAAGAAATGAGGTTTCCTGTTGAAAAAAGGAAAAAAAGGAGAAAAACTGATGGACGACTCTAAGACAAAGGATCAAAACCTCAGACAACTTTACGATATCACCCGCAGACTTTCTGGCAAAAACTTCAACAAAATCGCTCTTTTCTATTGAATACACTGTTCTTTGCCTTCAAACAAACTGGTCTTGTGTGACTTTTTTTGAGGAAGTTATGACCACTTTAAAATTATACATAAAAGTTAAAAATTGTATGTGGTTTCTTATATGATTTTCTCTCCACGGTGTCATTTTTATACTTTCATGTATCATTTAAAGGGAGTATAACTTTTTGAAGAAAAATCACAAAAGACCAGTTTGTAGCTTATTTTGAACACGAAGAACAGTATTAAATGATGAATTGAATAGAAAATAGCAAAACAATTTTGTGCGTTTTCTATACAACCGCAAAAATCGTGTTTTTGAATATTTTTGAACATTTGGGGTATGATTTCTCAGAAACCATATAAGATATAGCAACTCTGATAACAGGTTCGGATTCAACGTTGGAAAGTATATCTAGTCCAATTACTAACAAAATGAGCTAGTTCGGCTCAAAATCGGTGCTTGTTTAACAAAATTACATGATCTTATCTAATTTGCCTGCAATCTTACAGAAACACAAAGTTCTATTCAAAAAAAAAAAAAAAAAAATCTTACAGAAGCATACGAGATCTGTCAGTTAGAACTTTGTTTCCCAATTTCATGTACCTTGTCGCTTAGCAACTAAGTGCTATCGATTTTTTAAAAATTTATTTCTAGACAATATATCGTCGCTCACTTGTACAACGGCCCTAATTGACATTTTTTTTTAAAATCCAGTTTATTGCATTTTCTTGAAGACCAACTACAATACACCTCAAATATGTAATAAGCTGGATTTTAAAAAAAAATGTCAATTAGGGCCGTTGTACAAGTGAGCGACGATATTTTAATTATTTTAATATTAATGAAATCAATTCATAAAAGTTATATGACACAAAATATTCGAACATTTACAATTATCGGCAGAGTTACCATATTGAAATAGCTCATTTAAGCAGTAATACACTATGATCTCATGCATTAGTGTTGGAGTCGATGCGTATTTAGATGGAGATTATGCACAGATGAATTCGGACTACTTTAAAGTGTATTAAATACAGCACACTTTTTCGTAAATTTAGGAATGCACCTTAAACAAAATAATTTTTTTTTAAGGTGAAAATAATTCAAAATTGTTTAAAACCTTGGATATTATTTTCCTGATATTTTTATTTATTTTAAGTGTTTTATCTCAGAGTTATCCTGCACGCATGTTTTGTTTTTTGCGTGAAACCAATGTTTTTAATACTACCACCACTACCAATTATATTCTCAAGCCGCGTATTCCAAGGAAATACGTGATTTCAGCAAATTCTGTCTTTAATTGCCATTTTGTATTGCTTTATTCTGAACTTACTATATAACGTATTTTGCTTTGCATACGCTTTTGCCTGAGCCAGGCGGTAAGGACTTGTTTGTCAAATTTCCTGGAATTAAGTGTGCAAGTTGAACATTTTTATTGTTACTGCTGCTACTGCTTCTGTTGTTGTTAATCAGCCATAATGATGATGAGTCCTTATGGCTAAGATTTCAGCATCCTGTGGCGTTTCTTTCATCAAATTGAAATTGTGCTCGAAATAAATATTTCATTTTACTTTAATCGTTTTTTTTTTTTTTTGTTTTTTTATACTCAAGTTACTATTGAGTTTAAAAAAAGTTTACATGATTTTGAAATTAAATCATTTTATGATTTGTAAGTATCGTATATTCATACGAGTACGAGTACATACATAAGTTGATATAAAGAAATATAAAACTTTGCATTGTTCACGGATTCACAGGTAGGAACAAATAAAAAAATAAAAAGAAAAAATTAATCCAAATAAAGAACACGTGAGTGCGATCGCCATTGTTCAATATGAAGAAGGATTGCAGTGCCTTAAGTTCATTGTTAGATTACTGGTCTTGTTGTTGTTGTTGTTGTTGTTGGTTGTGTTTGCTCAGGTTTAGGAAATAAAAAACATTTGCTAATATGAATGGAATAATGAATGTTTAAATTATATAATAAAATTGGTTAATGAACAGTTCTTTTATATCAAAGTTTTATGCGCCGTGCCTTCTTATTATGTAAAATGTGTAAGTTTTACGGAACGTTTTGAACACAGGGTGCTATTTCAAATAGCCAGAAAATAAGGCTTTTTATATGCATTCATAAATATGGGTTTGTCGAAATTTTATGTAATGCTTTATAGTATAATATACTGAAATTTCCTAAAGGTTTTAAGCATTTGAAAATTAAAACACTGAAAAACCATAAAATTACTAACATTTTTAATTTTCACAAAAAATTAACTTTCTACCACCTCTAGGCGTTTATAAGGGGATGCTTGGGGGTGACTTTGTGGCTAAAATAATTTTTTATAGTTCTCGTTGATTACAGCGCGCCCAAAAACCTAACAAATAGACAAATTTTCGAATGTTTATACCAAGGGGGATTTCGACCCACAATGGGGGAAGTAGGGGACGCTAGCGCGAAAATGAGTTATCAGATCGATTTTTCGTTATCATATTCAGGCTCAGCGCCCCAAAATACATGGGAATAGGGGGGTCTCCACTCTAGCATATACCTTTTTTTTTGTGTGCCTGTGCCTGTAGGGGAACTCATGCTATTGTGGTATAGTTTTTCAATGTTGTATGGTCGCATATCTCCGATTTGGAAAGAACCTGCTAACGTCACTGCTTTTATCCTGTCGGATAACATGAAAAACCTGGGATGTGTTGCTGTCATGGACCAAACAAAAATTTTCCGATGTCAGTTGAAGAAAACGTAAATCGCGTGTGGTCGATGTAATTTTTCGCATTTTTTGGTGGTATAGTCGTTCTTCGCTAATGTGGTATATAAACATTTCTTGATATTCTTAACATTATTTGATGGCTGTTTATTTTTGAATAGCAACTATGAGTTTGAGAACCAATGTAAATGTTATCATGAACTTATTTCATAACTTTCAAATTTTATATTTGGTTATATGGTTTAAGTATACCACATTGCCCTACCATACATACCACATTACCTGCCAACTTTTTGAAAACAGCTTTTTTGACTTTTTTCAGATTTTGCTCAATAACTTTTTTTAAAGAAATTGCACACATTTTATTGAAAAATATTCTGCTACCAATACTCAATACTTCACTGATCAGCATAAAAAAATTTGGCTGAATTTGACCTAACGGTTCTCCTGCAAATTTCAAAAAAAGATTACCTATACCACAATAGCATCAGTTCCCCTATTAATCAGAAAAATATTTGCATATTTGATGCGAAATCTTTTATTTAACGAGCGATTTTAAACGAAAAAACAAAAAGCTAAGAGAAAACTGTAGTTTGAAACTTTTTTTAGGTTCAAAAAACGATCCACAGAAAAGGTTAGTACCACTGAAATCCTGATACTTGAATTAGCTAAGAACGTTCAAACTCCCGTTGATGAAAAAAGAAACAGTGCAAAAAAAGTCATGATTTTTACACCCTGTATATTTATAAAAATAGTAACTGCTTAATGAAAAGTGTAATTGATATTTCCTTTTCGTCGCAATGTCTGCCGCCTTTGATACCATTAATTTTTCGGTTTATTATTGTTGTAATTTCTATTGTGCTTTGGCAGGACATCATCAACGTATCCGTTTGAACTCTGTAGAAATTCATACACCTCAATTATTGAATTGCGTTTGTATTCAATTGAATTGAGCGCAATTCAACTGAGCGTAAGTTGAATTTAAACAAAATTAAATTAAAAAATTTACACAAAAGATTAATTGCGCGTGTGGGTGCGTTTTCTTCAGAATGATTAAATATCAAATTGAAGTGGGCTTCGTTGAGACGGAAATTATTGCATTTACAGCAGCTGTGCAGTTTGTGCGTTTCCCTGTTTTCTTTTCTTTTAGTTTTTGAAAAGGACAATTTTTGGTGTGTAATTTCACAGTTTCTATTTCTATTTTGTATACATTTTTATAAAATATTTCTGATGTTTTAGTTAAATGGGAGGTTCTGATTTTGCAATTTCCAAGGACGTCTTTCGGAGGCATTTGAATATTTTAGTGTTCAAATAATTCACTGGGAAATTACAAACTATCCAATCTAATTCAAATTACATTTCTCAAGGCGAATCTTTTGACAAAAATTCACGGTCTTGTCTTTAATAGAAAGACTTAAAATCGGTCCAATATTGAGTTTGGATAGTTTACAATTCAGCAAAAGTTATCTCATGGAAAGCTGTGGACAAAATTTAGTACGAAGAAAAAGTAAAATCTAGAAAATTATAGGACTGTTGCCGACCCCTCTCAGGAGTTTTGAGCTGATTTTATTAAAACAATTTAATTTCACCAATCAATAGGGAAGGTTATGGGTGCGGTAATTGCGTAGAGCAAAACCTCAAATAGACAGACTAGATCCATAGCGTTACTGCAAACTCTCTTCTGTTAGAAGATTTTCATGATTTTCATCTAATTATATCGAAGTTTCCAGTTATAAAGTTAAATTCATTAGTTCTGATAATGCAATTCCAGCTATCTCATTTGCGGAACCGAGCATAGCCTGCCCAAGAGTAGCCATTCTGCGTCTGGCTAGCGCTACGCATTGGCAAGTGTTGTCTTATACCGTTTCTACTTCGTCAGGTTCGAAACAGTTTCTGCACCAGTTATTTGATATTAAACCTAATCAATAGGGAAATTTCAAGAAGTATCCAATCTCCAATTTGTGCAAAGATTGGATAATTTGCAATTCATTTTATTTCAGATCTTATAAGAAGCTCGGAAAAATTCTTGAAACTATCAATGATGCCTCTGACCCCGTCTTTGAGTTTTGGACCAATTAAAAAAAAGAACTTCATTATTCTGGCCGGGGACGACCCTTATAGTCGCCAAAATTAATTTTCGTCGTTTTCCCATCGTACTCAGTTTTGTCTCAAGCTTTCTATAAGGTCATGTTTTGCTTTCATCTTGTCTGTCGAATCTTCAGAATCAAAAATGCATTGCAAATTATCCAATCTTTGCTCAAACTTGAGATTCGATATATTGCACTTAATTTAAAAAAGCTTTGAACAGTTCGTTTATTTTTATAGTAATAATTTTGTATAAAAATATCCATTTTATGGCAAAAGTAATGTCATACACATTATTTGCATAATAATCCGTTATTGGTTAAATATAATTTTTTCAACAAGTAGTCATCAATTCCAAACCATCAGGTAAACTTATCGTGAAAACAGAGATCAATTTTGTTATTTTGTAACAAAATGCCAGCCAATTAGTTTAATGAAATTACTTTCGGCATAAAATTAACTTAGCCGACAATATACATATAAAAATGAATCTTTGTATGTATGTTCCTGATAGACTTTCAAACGGCAAAGCCGATCACCTTGATAATTATATTTATATAGGTTTTCGGACAAGGCACGTGTTTCTGCATCATTAGTTTTTTTCGTTTTTTTTTTCACCTAAGGGTCCCCCTAGGGTATCGGAACCAAAAATTTAAAAAATTGTTTTTTCCCGTTTTCTTCGTCTCTCATGATTTTTTACGATATTTTAGTGGCACACCGGGAAATGCTAGTTCATAATAAAAATTCGTTCGTTTTTTCAAATTCAAGCTAAAATTTTTACCAAAGAGATATTTTCCTTGGCTAATAGAAGAACTGAGGGTATTCCTTAAAACGTCTAAATACCTCGAAAACCTCGTAATAGTTGTATTTTGATAACTTTGCTTTGACAGTTTTATGAGTTTACGAGGTTTTCGAGGCTTTTACACATTTTAAGGAATACTATAACTATTATTTTACTATTTTTCAAGATCCAATGAACATTTTCTAGTAGTTTTTGAGGATTTGCCTACTTAAAAAAATTTGATTTGTTAACTCATTTAAAGGGAATTTTTTTGTAAAAATCGTTATTCACCAAATATTATAAAATTTTTGTTATTTTGTTGCCTATGGTGGAATGTGTTTCGCAAAGTTTCTTTATCTTATACGAAGTACTGTTTTTTTTTTTTTTTTTATTATTACTAAGCTCACCGCAAGAATTATGTAAGGTAAGTAATAACTAAAACCAAATTGAAATCTTTGCAAATTTTCACACCAAATCACAAAGAAACAAATGAGCACGCCTTTGTTAATTGCACCGAAAAGAGGTCCTGTTTGAAGTGCACTGCAATTCCTTTGTGCTTTAAGTTTTTGCTCAAACAACAAACAAAACAACAGAAAGCTCAAACATCCATTGTGACTCCAAAAAGAAATGAAATCAAAACGAACAAGGAATAAACAGGAAAATTTTATTATAAAATAAAATATTGTTTTTGTAACTGAAAACCAACAAAACGGCAACGCCAGTTCAAGGACCCACTTGGGAAAGAAAGCCAACAAAAACAACAATAATGACAACAACAGTAGTGGTAGAAGAACACTTTGAAACAATAATTGCAATGATTGTGACTGAAAAGTTCTTTGCAAAAAGTGCCAAAAAAACAAAGAAAGAAAGAAAGAATGAAAAAATAAATGAATAAAACGACGAATGAACATTCAAAAATAAAGAAAAATCATGAGAGTGAAAAAAATTTAATTGTTCAATTTTCAGTATGTCATCAAAAGGAGAAACAGAAAATAGTTATAATGGCGGATATAAAGTATTTTATATGTCAGAATGAGAATTACACACTCACACTTATGTGTACATATATGTATATAAATGAAAATGACTATCATCCCCAGTAGGAAACTTGTGCAGAAATGATGTACAATTTGAATTTACTAAGTACTTATATAATAGTTGTTGTCTGCTTCTAGTGAGGTTTTCTAGATGCGAATGCAACATCGCTGTGATTCACCCTACTTCTAAGATCCGATTTATTAATTAATTATAAAATTATTAATTAAAAGACGATACAGTTTTGCAAGGGTTAAAATCGTTAGTAGCACTCTTCGTAGAACGACGAGTTTTGTTGCAAGAATTTTTTTTTTGACAGGCGGAAGGACATGGCTATATGGACTCAGGAGCTGATCAAGATTATATATAATTTTCCATACCTGCCACACCTCCTTCTCCACGTAACAAACGGAAGGACAAAGTAAATATACCCTTGGTGAAGGGTATAAAAATTGGTGTAAGAAATTTCGTATCGAGTTAAAGGAAATTTAATGAGGACACATGTATAGCTATTCGTATTCTTTTATCTTTAGATAGTTAAATCAACTTAATATATATAAGAATTCCCATCCACCAATTCCAACTTTTTAAAAGTGTTTGCTATTATCATTGTGATATTATCGTTTTTGCAACATTTGATACGTACCATTGTCATGGCTGACATTCTTATTTTTTCAAAATATGCTAAAAATTATCTTAGTGAACCCTCTTTTAATTATTTAACTTTAACCTATTCCAGAAATTAAGGTTGCCATCTATATACTTATATAAAAATGGCTGTGTGTCTGTGTGTCTGTGTGTCTGAAGCATTATCACTCAGAAACCATTCGTCCAATTGAGCTGAAAATTTAGAAATGAGTATATATTAGGTATGGGAATGTTTTTATGCTATACACGAAGTTTTCCGAAAACCACCCGAAGGCTTAATAGTCAAAACGAAGAATATCTAGGTACACTAGAGGAAAAATATCTATGGCAAGCTTTCAACAAGTTTTAATTGATAGTTTTTTGGAATACCCGAAGTTTGCCGAAGGTCTCCCGAGGGCTTCATAGTCAAAACGAAGAATATCTAGATAGACGAGAGGGAAAAAATCTATGGCGAACTGTCAACAAGTTTTAACTGATAGTTTTTTGTAACACCGAAAGTTTGCCGAAGGTTACCCGAGGGCTTCATAGTCAAAACGAAGAATATCTAGGTATACGAAAGGAAAAAAATCTATGGTGAACCATCATTAGACTTCAATTGATAGTTTTTTAGAACACCCGATGGTTCCCGAAGGTCACCCGAAGGCTTCATAATCAAAACGAAGAATATCTTGGTACACGAGAGGGAAAAAATCTACGGTGAACTATCAACAAACTTTAACTGATAGTTTTTTGGAATACCCGATGCTTCCCGAAGGTCACTTGAAGGCTTCATAGTCAAAACGAAGAATATCTAGATGTACTACAGGAAAAACACCTAAGGCAAACTATCAACAAGCCCTAATTGAAGGTTTTTGGGACACTCCAGCTATGCCATTGCCAATTTTTAAGATGGTTTGAAATGAAATTAACTTTCTCAAAATACCTCAATTTTTATTGGTGACGTGGCAGTGGCGTAAATCAAAATTTTATCCCTGTATATTTTCTAAGCTATTGGAAAAAAAACAAAACAAACATGCCTAGCGAAGCGGGCAAAGAAGGCTAGTATTCTATATTTTCAATTAATGAAACAAAAAAAAATAATATAAAAAATAGGTAATGATAGGCAAGCATGTTTTGGTACAATTTTCGGAGAATGACCCATATATGTATAATTTTAAATTTATTTTTTTTTTATGTTTATGTTGGAAAAAGTTTAATTTGAAATGGAAAAGGTTTATTTTTATTCGAAAAAAGTTCAATATGATGTGGAAAAGGTTTAATTTGGAATGAAAGAAAAACTCTGTATGGATGAATATAAGAATGTTGAAGGATTTGGACTATTCAATCTGGTTGATTCAATTCAAATGCTCAACAAAATTGAAATAGCGTGTACTTAAGTGTCGCCTACTTGAATGAGACCCATATACATATGTACCTTAAAAAATGTGCAGAGTACTTTGATAGGAATTGAGTCCTTTGGAAAGTATTTCATTATACAAAAGTTTGGCGAAATTTGTAAATAATATTTTTGCTCTTGTGTTATTTCAAAAATGATAGTCTTAACTGTAATTTCATTAATATTATGAATGTCACCAACAAAACTAATTTCTTTTGGGTTAGTACCACATCAAGCATACACATAACGTATTATTTTATGGCATCATCACTTCATCCATTGTCCTTGCTGACAGATGAAACAAACGCAATTGAAATAAAGATTTTTTTTTTTTAAATTTGCCATTGTGTCTTCATAAAATAAAAGTACTTTTAAATACCAAAGGAATAAAACACAAAAATATCGAGATATGTATTTTTTGTAAATACTTTATATGAATTGAAATAAGGGGTTGCTATAAAGTTTCGCCATTCTGCCCTCATTTAACCCTATGCACCTTTTTTAAAACTGCAATATACATTCTACTACGAGTACTTTTTATTTCATTTTGTTGCTTTTTTTGCGTGGTATTTCGTTATTTATTCGTATGTAGCATCTAAAGGACACTACATTATAGTTGATGCTGTATAGTGAATTTGGGTTGTTTGTGCACAACCAATGAAAAGTTTCAATTGCTTTTGTATACCTTCTTACATATAAATACACAGGAATGAAAAGGGACACAATTTAATATATGGGGTTGTGTTAAATACATAATGTATAGTTTCATAATTATTGCACAATGCGCATAAAGGACCTTTTTGTACGTTAAGTAGTAGTTGTGCAAATGGGTTTTTTGTGACTTTATGTGAGGGTTAAAGTTTCTTTCATTTGTGCTATTGGCATGCGTTCTACGGTTGTTGCACAGTTGGCCGCTATTCAAATGCGGTTAAACTGTTTGCACCAACGTCAAGGGGTGCTTCCGGAAGTTAAGTCAATAAAATAAGCAATGCTTTAATCAAGATATAAATTTATATAAAGATTTTAACTATGATATATATTAAGCATGTTTTATCCATGTAAATTGCTCTGCAGCGTGCACGTAACTTATCATGTGGTGCAGCTGTCATAATCTTCTTAAACACGAAATTTTACAAAAAAACTGAGTATGTACATAAATGAAATTTCAATAAAAACGTATGTTTTTTTTTACTTATCAACCGCATCTAAAATGTCAGCTTGAAGTCCTTAAATACAAAGTATGTTTATGTGAATTTATTCAAGTATGAAACAAAGACTCGACACGTTCCACAACAAAAGCAAAACCATTTGACATTAATCAAAATAATCAAAGGATTTTAAAGTTAAAGTTTTGTTTTTAAAATCATAATAAAACTCAAATCAGCTTTCATACATATCTATCTACATATATACGTATGACGATCGAAAATAAACAAAAGTACGCATATTCTCACTCATCATTTCAAACAAAGGGTTTACGATTACTATTTTTACATGGGCCATTCTAATATGTTGTCGGCTTAATATTGTTTTGTCGCATACGCTTATTAAACATTTTTGGGAAAACGCATTTTTCAGATTTGTGCCTTGTCAAAAAAATACTAGATCACTCAGAACTAGAAAGAGCTGGATAAAATGCCTAAAAGATTTAAATATAGCATACTCCGAGGCATAAAGTTGCATATTCAGTTAAAAAAAGTGGTTTTGCGTTTACGGCAAAATAATACTAAGCCGACGATGTGCCTACCTTTTAAAATTTTAATTTTTTTATAGAGATCTGAAGAAATATACAATCTCAGAGCTGAGGTATATATATACTTTTGAAGTCATTGTTTAGTTGTTTTTGGAATTTCTACAAAGTTCTCGAAAAGTTAAAACTAAAAGTTTTATTTAGCTACCATCCTGAAATTAACTGGGTATTATTAAACTAGAAAAACCAATTAACCCATATTGTACCTTTGATGCGTTAACGAATCACGAATATTGCTTATGTTTACCAATTGTTTTCGGTGAAACATATCTAAATAATCTAAAGTTTATATATTTAATATTAAAGACCAATCTATTAGCTCTTTTGAATTTTTTTTTTATGCCACGCCTTATTTTAAAGGTAAAATGGGCGTCAAAGCAAAACCATGTTTTTGGTACTATTTTTGGAAATTAGTCAAAAATATTAAAATCTATGAAATCTGGACAAAACCCACACAGGATGGATTGAAAAGGACTAAACTTATTTTTTGCAGCAACGAATAATATTACAGATTTCTTAGGTGAGCAATATATAGCGCTGAAATAGGTGATGGGTATCAAACACAATAGCCACTTCGGTGGGTAAAATACCTAAGAGAAAAACAAACTTCTGTTGTAAAGTCCATTAGAGGCATAAAACGAACAATTTTTTTTTTTTTTATATGTTAGTATGGGAAGTGGCCATTAATGGGTTAACGCACCAATCTTAAATCTGCAACTCTATAAATGAACATTTTTCGATAGGGCTCAAACTTATTTTCAGACACTTTTTTTTACTCAATTAACCTTATTATTACAAAAATTAAAAAAAAAATGCTGAAATTTTTGGTACGATATGGGTTAAAGGCATTTTACTCATCCTGCACCCCTTTAAAAAAAGAGACTTTATCTTCCATCTAATGATGGGAATGATGGGACATTTAATCGAAAAACTGTTAGTAATCGGTTATTTCCTGTAAATTCTCGATTTAATTGTATAGTAAATTCCCTTCCGGTTAATCGGTTATTTGCAGAATAATCGTAAAAAAAGTATAAACGACCACTTAAGATAAATTTTGAATTTTTATTTTATCACAAATATAATTCAAAAAATACATGAAATGCACTTAAAAAGGTCAAGTGGCCCAAAACTAGAAAAAAGGTAATGGCCTTTTTGATGGACACAAAAAAAAGTATCTGAGTACGGTATTTGGCAAACAAGAATGGAACCACTACACAAAAAACAAAAATTGCCCTGAAAAAGTGAAAGGAAAGTTCAAGTTATAGTAGTAAAACAAGGTTTCGAAGATTGTATGGCCATTTACTTAAAGATATGACTGAATGAGTTATAATAGATGACGAAATATAAGTACAAATAGCTTAAGGACATTGTCAGATCCCCACACAATGTATTAACAATACAATACAATACACTACGCCCGGTCCACTGTAAAGCTGCCAGATGAGAATAACATAAATTTCGTTGCGAAAGACGGGAATCCAGAATTTCACCCAATAGAAAGGTGTTGAGTCATTGTGAAGCGAAACTTGAAGACAGATGATTGAGCTGCTGACTAAATCAATGAATTAAAAAAAAAAGACTTGCACGGGTCAAGAAAATGAAAGTATGCAGTTTCTATTCGGTACAGTCCTTAAGTGGTGAAAAATACGCCACATTAAGCCAATTGAGCCAGTTGCTCATTGTGGGTGCCAACAGATAATGAAAATAGGTTGCACATCTCTGACAGCAAAGATATTAAAAATTAACATCTTAAAGCAGTTTGATCGTCGCTTTGGGGACATGGAACATTCATTTCTACTGGCAACGTCAACTAGTAAAGATTTTTAAAAATGTATTTTCAAGATGCAGTCAGTGGCTTTATCGCAAGTTATAGAAAACTTAAGAGCCGAATTGTTTGAAATTGCTTATGAAGAAAACAGCACGGAAAATGGAAATGAAACGTTTGGTGATCTTGAATACGATGTATTACCTTACCATACATCTTTGGCCAACAAACGTAATATAAATGATAACAACTCCACACATCCTCATGATTAGCTAAGCTTACTCCTCAATGCTCCGCTATCTTGAATTTAAGAATTTTTCAAATTCTGATTTCAGATTCATGATCAGAGACCCCGAAAACTTTCAGTGATAAAATGAAATTTTTTCTTTTTCACAATTTATTTAATAAGTTTTATTTGACATTCAAAACTTTATTTTTCGCCCGCCATCTTGGAAGAATTTTGGAATTCTGACTTCAGATTCATGATCAACAACCCCGAAAGCCAATGAGTAATGAAATTTACGCCAAAATGTATGCAGTATGAACTACAGAATTATTTGCTGTACATTTTCACTAATATTTGCCGAACACTAAAAACTCGCAAAGTTTAATGCATAATTTAGCGCATTTTTTTTTAATTTCAGGATTGTTTCGAATATCCTGCAACTTTAATGCACAATTTGTTATATGGGCGCTTATGTACTATATTCAAAATATTGTAAGTGCTATAACATTATTAGAACGGAAGCCAAAGGTACAAAATATAAAACATATATTCTTATCAAAATAATAGAATGTTATTATTCTTTGACAACTACCTTGTTTTACTTGACAAAACAATCTCGTTTTAAATTGGACCAATTCTACAACATAAACGACGGCTGTCCACAGCGTCAGGTCTGTCGTTTGGCATGTCAACCCTTAAAACAATATTATTCAAATCCTTTGAATGCGACAATTGTATTGCTTTCAATTGTATTCTGATTTCAAAATACAATTTTAAAATGAAAAAAAATTGTTTTATGTGAATGAGACACTCACATAGGCGGCTGCGTGCGTTTTGTGGCGCGTTTTTCTTTTATTTCTAAGTTTTAATTTTTGTTTCGTGCGATTTTCACATGTCACTCGCAGAGATTCACGTGACATTTTATGGCACTTTGGGCAGGCGGCAGGAATGGTAATCGAACAATGCATCTATCGGTGACTCGGCGGCTACAGCCTACAACAACATGGGAAAGACGAGTCGATTCACCAAATACTTGTAACGCCTTTTACTGAAAGTGAATACAACCCCCACATGACAAAGAAGACCGCAGCCGTCGTTAAGTAAAAGGTCAAAGACTTGATTTACATGGCAGATATTTAATCGGTGATAAAACGGGTATGATGTCAACAAGAGCATTTTAATTCAATGACGATTGTGGTCCCACGTAAATTTGTGCATTATTTAAAAATAATTTATATTTTTTTTCGTTTTCCTTAATCTAAAGCCTGATGAAATAATCCTTTACTACATATATTTTGAATGTAATAATTTGATAACATATTTTTCACACGATACCTTGCATATTAATTTGCTTAGTTAAGAGAGGAGGCCTAGACTAACAAACAATTGCGTTCGACAGAGGCCTATAATGTACACCTGAGAAGGTATAGGGCTTAAGCTGATTTTCTGACTAATTTTAGAAAAAAAAATTTTCTTGGGTCAAACTAGCGTTTTAGAAAAAACTTTTATGCAACGAACTTTTAGCTAATTGTATGAGCTTTCTAAAAGTGTATTTGTTTGATAGAGCTGATATTTATTTTTTTAAGGTCGGAAAAAAATACTAAAATACTAAAAAATATTTAATAGGACCTTTGTTCAGTCTAAATTGGCGGCCAAAGTCAAAAATTAGAGAAAAAAAATTTATAATATCAACTTTAACATAAATACACTTTTAGAAAGCTCATGCAATTAGCTAAAATTTTTTTGTAAAATGTTTTCTCTAGGGTAATCCATGAAAGTTTTTATTTTCTAAAATAATTCAGAAAATCTGTTTTAATAGAACGCTTTGGATTCCGCCAGTATTCAGCATCATGCGCCTTATTTGGTATGTTTTGTTTTAAATTTCAAAAATGTGATTGCGTACTTTCAGAGAATAGGATAAAAAGTTTTTTCCTTGCCACAAACAAAAAAATTAAATCTAGTTCACATAAAGATTTCACCTGGGCACAGTGCGAAATTTTCAGAGTCTAGTGGAACTTAATTCATATCTCAGCACATAAAGCAGTTATAGTTATGAAACTTAATATATATATATAATTGGCAAAACACTATGCAAAAATTAAGGGGGATCAGACAAGGGGTTATTATACCCCCCATACATAGAAATGCTTAAAACGTTGTATTTCTGCTCCCATACCAGATATCGCTTTGAAACTTGATAGATATAACCATTTTCTTATCAAAACAACATGCAAAAAATGAAGGGGGAAGACAAGAGGTATTTGCTGTTTCTTGTATTTTTATTCAGAAATGCTTCTAAATTTTGAGAGGATTCCCTCTACCTTTTATGTATATTATAAACTAGCGTACTTTTAAACTATGGAGAGTGTCAGTTGTTAGTGTTGGTGAGCCTATTTCTTCCAAAACAAAATCAACGATGGCGTCCGATGTCGGTTTTTCATGAAATTTCGGTGTTATATGAAATTTCCAAAGACATTCTGGAAAAGGTTTAGTTTAAATGAGGATCGCAAAATATCGCGGAAGATGGTTTGTGTTTCCAGTATAGGATAAGCCTTTCAAATTTTGTACGTTTCAAAATGGCGATTTATGGTAACACCTTTTAAATTATCCAATGAAGTTGAAAATGTAAATCTTATGAACTTCTTAAAAAGCACAATTTTCACAAACAATTCACACACGTGTAATAAAAGATTCTGCAATTATTTGAATGCCAATAAGTGACAATTTTATTAAAAATAAATGAAAAAATTTTCGCGGCCTACCGACTTTCCGTTTTTATGTATGTACCAATCTATTAACTAAAACAAATCGAAAAGCTTTCTATAGTCAAAAAGTATTAATGAATAAGTAATGTAAGATTCAGGTTCATTTTGCAGTTGTTTCGCAGGGTTATTCACCAAACTGAGTATGAGGTTTTTGAGGGTGGGATATTAAGTTACCGAAATAACGAATAATCTTATGCGTTTTATATATTTAAATAATTGAATCAGGTTCCGCTAAACCTCCCAAATTTCGCTTTGTGCGAGGTCCAAGTATTTTGTGAAAGTTCTTACCACATATCAAAGGACATCTCTCAGTTATGCTGAAAAATTTGAGATTTTTTTCAGCATTATTTCTGATTTCTGAAAAAACTCGAGCCAACTCCGCTATTCTGACACCATATTCGGACTCAGCGACCCCGAAAACATAAAGTTCAGGTGGTCTGATTGTTCGCGCAGGGAATTTTTTTTTTGTAGTCCTGTGCACCGGCCAGAAAAAAAAAAAGTACCATGCGCGAAAGATCATCGGGGTCGCTGAATCCGAATATGGTGCCAGATTAGCGAAGTTGGTTCGCGTTTTTTCAGAAACCAGCAAAAATCAGTAATTTTCTGCAATATTGTTGATTTCTGAAAAAACGCGAACCAACTTCGCTATTCTGGCACCATATTCGGATTCAGCGACCCCGAAAACATAAAGTTCAGGTGGTCTGATCTTTCGCGCATGGTACTTTTTTTTTTTGTGGGCCTGTGTAATCTTTGGTTATACAGGATTTTCAATCCAATTGAAACATTTTTCACAACAAATTGATCTTTTCTCAATTCAATTTAAACTTTTTCCAAATCAAAATAAAGTTTTCCCAATCTAATTTAAACATTTTACAAATCAAATTTTTTCAAATCAACTTAACCTTTCCTCTTTAAACGCATTCTTGTGTTAAGTCGACATGTTTAACTATATGATCCTTAAATCTGAGGTGTACGTTCTTTATCAGGTCGATTTAACACAAGAATGCGTTAAAAGACAAAGGTTTAAAGTGATTTGGAAAAAGGTAATTTTATTTCGAAAAAGCTTAAATTGATTTTAAAAAATGGCAGGTTAATTTGATTTAAAAAAGTTTATTAGACAAAAATTTGTTTTGATTTGGAAAAAGTTTGAACTGAATGCAAAAAAGATGAAAAAGGTTTAAATTAAAGTGACATAAACATTTTTTATTTCATAGCATAGTTTTAGGGAGCATTAAATTTGCATTGGCGAAATCGAAATTAGAAATAAAAAACAACCACCTCACTGTACGTGCGTTAAAAGCCCCCTTTTCCTCAAAACCGATATTTTGACCTCCAAAATATGGTTTTCAATCAAATTTATGAAATCTTCAACTAATTAATTTTGACAGCATCATACTTTCTGAGTTTTTTTCTTTTCATTTTTGTATTGTCTTTTTGAGCTGTCACATTTGTCGCGTCTATTTGTTTAGGCGCACAAGTAACAAAGGCAACATGAAGCTGATTTTGAACAAAACACTAAATAAACGAAGAAAAAAAAAACTACAAAAATATGATGTTGCATGCTTCTGTAAACATATTGACCTCCCAAGTGCAATGCGCAGTCGTACATGGTACTGCCTTAGTGAAATTGCTCTTCCTTTGCTCATCAATTCGAGCTAAACGACTGTGTCTGTATATTTTTGTAATGCTTCCAATTTGGTTCTTTCATTGATTTACATTTTTTTGGTTTTTGTCAATATTTCCTTTCTATACCACATCTTGTCTTGAGATGACACACATTATTATTATTGTTATTAATATTTTTTTTCCATGGTTTTTTGTCGGCTTTTTAAAAACTGAAACCTTTCTAAATGTGTAAAATCAAAAATATTAAAATTTATGTAAACAAAATGAAAAAAAAAAAAAACTTATTTTAAGTAAAGAAGTGTCAAGATGATTCTCAAGAACTTTTACAGTGGCGCTAATATAGTTTCAAAGTTAAGGGCCCATAGAAATATGTTGCATTATTAAGGCTAAGCTCAAGCAAACACTAAAGCATTACAACAAATCTCTCAAAGGATCTTCAGAAACTTCTTGTGCAAAAAAAGCTGCCAGCAATTCACTACTAAAACATTACTATTTGCAAAATACATTCCGTACTAATCGCATATCTTAAACGATTCTTCATTTTTTGAATTCAAAGAAAACAGATTACACCAACATTCTGGCCAAGGCAATAAGACCCTCAATCGCCACTATGTCGTGCTTTTTTTCGAAATCCAGAAAGAAGAAAAAGCCATCTTCATAGTATATACCGCCTTGAAGCTCGCTCGATTATCGAAAAACAAAAAAATGAAACCACTGTAAGAAAAATTTTATAAAATAATCTAACAATATTCCATTTAGAATTTCTGGAAGATCGGTGAGGATTGAGAGCAGAAAAGTCAATATAAAGTTGGCAAATATTGGCTGCTAAAAACTCTATTTTTGTACGGAGCTTGTCGTCAATTCCATCCATAGATAATTTTCTACAAATGAAGTGAATGAGCCATACCTTTAAACAGCTCCAAATACTATCTAAAATTGTGGAAAAATGTTCAGCCACCTCATGAAAGCCGCTTAAATTCTTTAAATTTTTAGTCTAAAAATTAAATTCTTAAAATTTTTAATTTAAAAAATTTAAGGTGATTTAAGTTACATATATTCGGGACTTATGTCATGGTAGTGACTATTATATTATCATATGGGATTCATGAAGAAATCCGTTTGTTGGGTCTCACAAAATTTGAATTGAAGGCATTTTAGTGTAATATATTGCTAAATATTTGAGGAGTGATTTTTCAGAAGGGCGTAAAACCCCTTCCGACCTCGAACAAACCTGAGAATGTCATCTCCATTACCATACTAAAATGCATCCTCTAGTTCAAAATTCATCACAAAAAATGCATTTTTCCAAGATAAAATCATGTTCAAAAATCACATTTCGAAACAAAAGGGCTTATTTCCATATATTTTCATAGAAATTTTTAGAGTTTGATGCAAAAAAAAATATTTCGAATAGTCGCCGGAGAAACATTTAATATTTTTTTTAAGCCCCAGACCTATATCGACGCTTACATACCATGCCTATAGACAGCAGTTTAAATTTCCAAATAGTGAAATAAGAGTGATTTCGAAACAAAAGGGCTTATTTCCAAATGTTTCTTACCTTTTGCAATTATACAAATATGTTAGAATAAAAATGCTAAGAGGATTAGAATCTTTGGTCAATTCACTATAACACTGGAGACATTAAAAAAAAAGTTATAAGATTCAAAAATTAAAGAGCTCTCCGTCGTATATAAGCCAAGAAATTTAAATCTGCTCATTAATGCAGAGGACTTCGTAATTACCCGACTATAAAAAGGTCCGGTTGAGATCCGATTCGGATCAGGATTGCATGAAGAATGATCAGAAACGAGTCAGGAACGTCACACCTCATATGAAATGGAACTGATCCGGATCCCATAAAGTTTTCAGGAACGGATCAGAATACTTCAGGTTCTCACCAGAAAAGTAATATAAGTATTTATTATTGAGGATCGGATCATATACATATAAATCAATTTTAATTTCGTCCGGCAACAAAACGCTTTCCTAAAACATTTTGAACCATTTTTTATGGTATAAACATGATAACCACCGAAAATGTGTTTGAGAAAACTTTCTGTGGTCGTTTTGATATGAAATATTTATTTAGTTCTGCAAATTTGATGCAATACTGATTTAAACAACACACTTGGACCATTTTAAGATTTTTAGTATGAGATCCTGATGAGGTACTGATCAGATGGCCGTATTAAGGATTACCTGATCCAAATCTGATCCTAATCCGGAATCGCAAAAGACTTTGTTATGGAATTTTTTTAAAAGGTCGTTTTATTCACATGAAAAATTTATTGAAATTGATGAAAATTGTCTAGTGAAACTAAAGGTTTTGGAAATAAAAGTCTGAAATTAGAAACCAATACATGCGCCTTATTCCAATGACACGAAACAACGTGTTTAAGTCTACATATCAGATAAATCAGATTGAGATGAATATTAATATAGAACTCGAAGAATACTTAGAATATTTTAATGTATTAAGGTTTACACCTGCGGCTCTTTTTGACTTTTTATTTCGAGATATATTGAATTCCGGTTGTCAACCTCAAAGTCTTTCACATAACATTTGTACGCTCTTTTTTGATAATATCTCTGTAAAATAATTGAAATATTCATGGCTTCAAAATCCCATTTTTATAAGTTCTTTGAGATAAATATTTCCAAGGAATTAATCTCAACTTAATTAACTTATTTATTGAAAATTAGAATTTCATTTGGTTCTAAAAAAAGAAGTTACCCTGAAAAAATCACTTCTTTGACAATATCTCTATAAAGGTTATTTCCAGAGAAAAATTTTCGCATCAAAATCTTTAAAAATCACCACTTTTTAAAAATTCCGGGATACTTTCCAGATAAAACTAGCAAATGGCTGTATTAATGGGGGTTATCGTGAAGAAATATTCCCTGAGTCTGAGGAAATTTCCCCGGAAAAATTTATTCACGATAACCCACAATATTTCATATAATTTTGCTAGTATTTCCTATTCTATTTACCGAAACATAAATCTAATTTGGTGTTAATTATCGAAATGCGGAGCTCTTGAAAATCGTTTTCATTCCGAAGTGAATCGGATTTCAGAATATGCCTGAATATAATTATGTAATCTTTATTAATTTTTCTGAAAATTAAGCTCACCTGAATAAATGCAATAATTTTTAATTGCATATAACTCTTGTAAAAAAAAAAATCCTCAAACTGTTTTCAGAACATATTTGTTGTAACAGTGACTGTTGAGAAATTTTTATTTACCTATACGCAAAGTAACCCCGAAATTTCTTGAAACGCTACCTACAGCATCTCAATTCTGTGCTGTTCATTAACCTTATTGATTTTTGAAGCTTCCGATACCTTAAACGGTAGCATTTGACAGTGAATGTGCTGTGTCGTCTTCTCATCTTAAATACAGTTTCATTTGCTCAACATATGAAATTCACAACAAAGAAAAAACAGCACTAAAAAAAAATTATGAATAAACTTAAGGAAAAAACAAAACAAAAAATCACCGAAAAAATTTAGGTAGAAATAATAATTCAGACAATTCCAAAATCCATGCACCACCGACGAATGCAAACAACCAACAGCAAACAAATAAAATTTGAATCATCCATCACCATACGGACGATCTGTTGCGACGATACAACAACTAACAACGGCATCAGTCAGTTGGCGTTAATGAATTGATGAAGTGGGGAAGGAAGCCAAGACAAAAAAAAAAAAACTCAAAATTAAAAAAGACACCGCCCGTAACAAATTCAACGTAGTCATCATCATCATTATCATCATTGACAATAACAACTATGTAATAACTCCAACAACATGGTGTTCATAAAAACTTCATTTATCCATCTATGCATTCATCGGGCTTATTATTATTAATAGGGAATCCAGTGACTGATTGCACGTTTTCATATGGCGTACTCCAATGGCGGTTTGTTGTTATTTTGCTATTGGTAGTTGCGGCAGCGGTACCATCATAACCAATACAAGCACTTGAGTGCAACTTTTAAATTGCCTCATTTTATGGTGCTAGAAGGTCTGTCCTGGTCTTGGTTTTGATTTTGTTGCCTGTGTTTCCTATTCGTTACTGCGTTACATGGAAAAAAATATCAATTTTAATAATTTTCTTTAAATTAATTGAAATTAATATTGAGGAGTTAACAGTACAAAACATTCTTTAAAATCGTATTACCGGACAAAAAAAAAATAAAAATTTACGCCGACTTGATGTAGTGGATAAGCCCGAAAATTCTAAATTCGATTCCTGGCAAAACCATGGCAGTTTAGTCCAAAAGCTGATAGGAATACCATTGAGATTCGGTAAAGCAAGATATACCTATGAATAAGTGGCATGTTAAAGACTAAGTTCTTCTATGCAAACAATTTAAATCAATAAATAAAATAACGACTCATTACGAGAATTTTTGCCAATATTTTGCATTTAACGGCGATTAGCGACCTCTAAATGACCTTCAAAAAGTTTGAAAAACTTTTCATTGTTTATTTCAAAACTTTAGACGTTTATTTTGCCTTTTTAATGAATTCGTTTTTTTCTTCAAGTCAAAGTAACCAGCTGTACTCGGAAAGCATATCGTTCCTAAGCTTCCAACACCACCTAAGTCATTTTAAGCAACTTTACAGGAGACGGTGTTCAGGCGGTGTTTAGGCGGTGTTCAGAGGGCAACCAACTTGCGAGCTGTTACTATTTTTTGAATTACGGCTTCTGATTAACTGAAATCTACATAGTATGACGAATGGTTAGACGCGCAATGAGCAGCACTATCAAATACATTAAAATGTCAAAACTGCCAATTTTCGACTTGAGCAGTGTTGGAAGCTATGGGACGATATGAAGAATGTCTGTCCCTTTATATCGTGCTTTTGTTATTGACTTTCATGTTAGGATATTGAATTGACTAATTAATTGAAAATATGTGGGTATATCTTCCCGTATATGCCCAGGTTTTAAGAAAATTCCTTTTTCATATTCTATAACCAAATGTGGTGGAATATATTTCTAGACGTGTAAAATAAAATTCCCAATAGGTCGTTTTACCTGAAAATTTCGGCAAATCGAGATTTCCGATAATACGGCCACATAACAGGTCCTAAAATTCGGAAAAAATCTAAGCAAATATTTTGATCAAAACTAAATCGACTTTGTTTATGATGTTTTTTAATTTAAGCCCCCCATGACGAGTAAAAACGATAAATTTTCATGTAAAACAACTTCCTGCCAACCCGTCATGTCGAAATTTTCTTGTTCACCTATTGGGAATATCATTTTACACATCGAGAAATATATTCCACCACATTTGGTTATTGAAAATGAAAAAAAGTTTTTTTGAAAACCTGGGTCATATATGGGAAGATTATTTTCGGATATGCCCATATGTATATTGCTTTCATTTCTTGGTTTTTTTTTTTAAGTTTTAGGAGTTTTTTGACTAAATATCAAAGAAGTACCCAAAGTTTGATTTCAAAAACCTGCTATGAAAATAAACACCATGCAAAATATTGTTCCATTTTAGAGAACATTTGTTGGTTCCCAAATCACTTTCAAAACCGAAAAGTGGTCCTATATATGTGAAATTTTTTTGTTTTTAAATTTAAACTGTTCAACTTCTTATATGGATTTAGGGGCTCTTAGTTCGAATCTGCATTTATTTCTCCGTAAGTTTTGAATATATTTGGAAAACAAAAAATTCACCATGTTTAGGATTATTTTTTGGTTTTTGAAATGGTTTCGAATCCATCAAAAATAATTTTTTTGTGCCCTGGGAGCTAAATTCCGGGCAACTTTAAATTTAATTTAGTAATAAAGAAAAAAATACTCGTAATTAATTGGCTGTAACTGTCTGTAAATAATTGTTAAAAATATTTATTATCAAGTGGAATGGTAAAACTACTAGTTTTGTTTTTCTCGCTGTGTACTAGTGTAGCACGTTTACATGTGTTTTTTGTTATTTTAAGTTAGTTTTGCTTTTCATTCGAAAAACACAAGTAGTTTTTACAATAATAAGTAATCATCATACAAATCATACGCATCGTTTTCATATTAACGGGTGGGCCTAATTTAGTACGCGTTTTCAAGTATCGGGTATTTGAAATAAAGAAAACAATAACAAAATAACAGAGAAATTAATACCGACATTAGACCACCCTCAAGCGTAAATTAAGCAGACATCAGCCACATACCGCCAACAAACAACTGATGTTGGTGTCCCCCAACCGCTGTTGCTGCTTTTTTACCCTTTGGCTGCGCGCTCAACATTTTCCAATGTTTGGTGGTATCTAGGTACAATTGACGTAACTCAGTTTGAAGTTGTTTGGCAATGTAACATAAGAAAAGTGCAAATTTGTACTTTTATTGTTGTTGTTGTTGTTATTGTCTACATAGAACTCTTGGGGGTAAAATTAAAAATTAAATGCCGTCAAGATGTTCTTCATTCAGAGAGAGCTGTTGCTGCTGCTGTTGATGATGATTTTATTGCTTTTATTAAAATGTCTTAAATGAAGTGCGCACTTAATTGTTTAAGGATTATGTCCTTAGGTGATGATGGATGCAGTGTGAATCATTTGTGGGTAACGCCCCAAGGGGGATTAAGCGTATCATTTCTATGGGATTATATGGGTAAATGACAATGGGAGGAATATGCCAAAAGAAGCGAAGCGATTTGCAATGCAGTATGGTAGAGAAATTGCTTTATTATAAAATGAAAAGAAAAAAAAATAATATGTTATCAATTGTAATTTAAAGCAAAACTAAATTAGCTGAAATGTTTTATTCTTAAAATCAACAACCGAATAAAAGAATTTTTACAAAAATTTCACAAATAGACCTTTATTTAAAACCAATTTTATTAATTATCTGAAATCACAAAGTCATTCAATTTGACCGCACGCATCGATTAATTTCACACGCGACCAAAAAGTTGCCGAATTAATTTGTTGTCACAAAACATGCACGCAACCCCCAAAACAATTTTTCACATGTGAATGAAAGGAAGGACTCAGATTGTTGTTCCATGATTAATTTGTTTATTTTGATGTGAATCAACACCATAACATGGGCAGTGGTAAAATCTATTCAAAATTAATTTCATCCATAATGAAAATGAAATTTAATAGTTAAATTTATTTACAAAAGAATTAAGAGAAAGCAAATATATTTAGGAACAATTGGTGAATTTGCACATACATATAAATGAAAGTACATTGTAGGAAATCAGGTCACTCCGATATTGCTATGAGCAGCACTATTAATAGACCAGTCAAATTAGATACTGGCCAAATAGGGTAAACGCGGGAGATATGGCACCCTTTTCGTTAAACTGCTATAAAACCAGAATCAAAAAAGACTTTTAAAAAACTAAACACAAATTTATTCTTTTATTAATTTAAAATAAAAAAATTACTTCAATTCGAATAAAAATTATTGCAAATATGTTTTTTTTTTCATTATAAAAAAATGCTATAAAATGCCAAATCACCCGACCTTGCGGGTGATATGGCACAATATCATGGGTAATTTGGCACTCTAAGTGGATTTTAAGTTTTTGTTGCCACAATTGTTGCATGTGTGCACAAATGATGTAGGGGAACTGATGCTATTGTGGTATAGTTTTTCAATGTGGTATGGTCGCATATCTCCGAACTGGGAAAGAACCTGCGAACGTCACTGCTTTTATCCTATCAGAAAACATGAAAAACCAAGGATGTGTTGCTGTCATGCACCAAACAAAATTTTTCCGATCTCAGTTGAACAAAACTTAAGTCGCGTGTGGTTGATTTTTTTTTCCGGATTTTTTGCAAAAAAATTTTGTTAAGAAAAAGTTGCTTTTTGGTGAAGTTTTATTTATATTCAATAAAGTTAAGTGCGAAGTTTTTCGAAATAAGTGTTTAACTGTGTAAAATCACAAAGTTTCCCATTTTATTTTTAGAATTTTGTATATCCTAAAAATTGGCCAGTGTGGTATAGTCGGGATTCGCTTATGTGGTATACAAATATTTCTTGTTATTCTTAACATTATTTGATTGCTGTTTATTTTTTTATAAAAACTTTGAGTTTGAGAACCAATGTAAATGTTATTATGAACCTATTTCATACTTTTCAAACTTTATGTTTGGTTGTATGGTTGAGTATACCACATTACCCTACTTATATGTACCACATTACCAGCCCACTTTACAAGTACTGATCAGTATATATACCACATTGTGCCACCATATATACCACATTACCTCCCAACTTTTTGAAAACAGCTTTTTTGACTTTTTTCAGATTTTGCTCAATAACTTTTTTTAATGAAATTGCACACATTTTATTGAAATATATTCTGTAGCCAATACTTCAGTGATTAACGTAAGAAAATTTGGCTGAAATTGATGTAACTGTTCTCTTTCAAATTCCACCTAAACATTAGCTATACCACAATAGCATCAGTTCCCCTACATGTGTCATGTAATCACATACAGCACATTACGCATTGGATCCAATCGTCTTTTTTAGTGGTTTGTCCATATTCTTCACCGCATCTATCGCATTCATTTTCGCCTAAATCTTCAGGTCCATCAGATTCATCTTGAAATACAACATGTTCATTGGAAGAAGCATAGTTAGTTACCAATTTGTAAGTATTCTACTTTGGTTGTGTTTTTCTTTTCAAATTTTTTGTTTTCTGCTGGACCACATTTTCGGGAGATGTTAGAATCCTTGCAGTTTGTTTTCTCGTACTCGGCTTATATTTTTTAGATATTAAGACATTTTCAGGCTTTTCTAGCATATCCCAGTGAAAACCTCAAACTAATCAAATAAAAATGAAAACTAAATCATTGAAGGTCCTGCCCGACTAAAATTCTGCGGCTCTGTGGTACATTGGCACTTCAGCCATATTTTGTCCTTGATTTTTCTCAAAACAATTCTGTAAAAAGGAGTGATCTGGAATTTTATTTGAACTTTCCTCAATGATGAGCCCGTGTTATTACAGATGCTGGTTGTTGGCCCTTCACATCCAGAGTTCAGTGAAGTTTATGTTCAACAAATATTGAAAACCGAAACACAAAGATTTAGCACTAAGAATAAGTATTTGTACTCCCAAATATCTTATAACACGTAAAGGGAGATATGGCATCAGAACTATATCACCCGCTGTAATGGGGTGCCATACCTCCCTTTCGGTATATACCAAGTAAAAATACCACGACTCGAACACATATGTTCACTGGCGCTCGTATTCATCCGAAAACAAAATCACATTCAATTCTGTTTGTTTTGATATATGCACCATAAGGCTGTATCAAATACTCACCGCTCTGCTGCCTCTCAAAAGTATATGCAAAACAAAAGTAAGTTGTTAACATTTCCAAAATTTTTTTAAAAATCCCACACAGAAGCTATTATTGCAAGTACAGTTAAACGAACAACATACCACGAAGTCTCTCGCGCAGATGAATTGAACTGTATCCCTATTTAAATGCTATATGAGCTGCAAGTATTGAAAATGATAGGGTGCCATATCACCCAGTGGTGCCACATCTCACGCCTTTACCCTATGTGAGTTTTGCACTTATTCCAAAGTTCATAAAACCAGTACCAATCGATAGAGAATTTTGCCCCTACCAACATACGTGTATCAACATGGTTCCTCCCAATTTTTCCAAGAAATTATGTAAATTGGGGTTTCTCCGTGACGTAGCTATTAAAAAATTTTGATGTTTCCGATTTTAGTAATATTTGATTTTGTTATACTTATATATGTCCTCGATCCAGATACAAAATATTTTTACAGCATTAAGTCTACAATTCTATTGTATTCTCCGCTAACTCCTAGGGGAAGCATATGGCCAACTTTTAAATTTCCATTTGTCGCGATCCTTTGCGGTGACTTTTATCTCTTGCCACGCTTTTCCCGATTCATGGATTTCCTTATCCAGCGAACCTTTTCCAGTTGGTTCTCGATCTACCACGACCTCTACTGCCTAGTGAATTTCATTCAACTAAGTATATACCGTTTTTCGACCTCATTTTAAAAAGCGATCAGCTAAGGTATCGGAACTATGAAATAGCTGGAATAAGATGTCGCGAATCGTATCATTAGGCATTTTCATGAAACTTATTTTTGATCGCGGATAGGTGTTTATTCACAAATACAATTGAATGAAGATTTGGAATAAAGTACCGCTTATGTCATCTATTAAACATTTCCTGCTAGCTACGATCTGATAATTATCACCATCAAACCACATCAATATGCGAAAAGTGTAAAGTGATATGTTTGGTTTAAGTGTGAAATCCCTTTTTCACTTTTATAGTTTCCAAAACTATTGTGATGGACACATTTAATCCCACAAGCACAATAAATAAATAGTTTATGTTTCTATAAAATGACCAGCATAATGCTGAACTTGTGTGCGTGCGTTTGTTTGCCTGTGTGTGATTTACTAAATATAATAACAATAGTAATAATAATATCGATTACACACACGCACTTATATTTCTATAAGGATACAACTATTTGACGTGTAACGTTTGGAATGGATACCTACCTTTTTTGTTTTTGATATCTGGATATCTGTTATCTGCCTCAGAAACGGAAGCTGTTACCAAAATTAAATTATTAGTTGTTGATGCCCATCATCAGTGCAACAACAATAATATCAACAACAATTAGACCGGCAACAAAAACCCATTGTTCAATTGCTAACAATGCAAGACAATAACTGTGAAACTATTGTTTGACCATGTGAATGAATGAATCAATGTGTATTGGAGTATATCCCTGACTAGGCATATGTAGGTGCGGTATGTACATATTGACAGAGCAGCCAGTGACTATCAAAGTCACAATTAAATTTTTCACGGAACGTAATTTAACGTTAATTTGAAAAATTTTTACTTGTGACCGTTCAGTGAAAAAGGTACCTTATCTTCACAAAATAAAAAGCCGTTTTATTGCGTTTCCTAAAAATGAATAAAATGATACCTCGATCACTGGAAAAATCCCAAAAATTGAATGAGTTATGGCATTTTCAAATCGTAATTTGAAAAACTCCAGATTTTAGATATCGAAGTTTAAAGTTTGTCAATTATCACTTTTTACAGTGTAGAGGTTTGGTATGACCGCTTTTATTGGTATTTGTAATTTGATTGACCTCAAGTCAGTTGTAAAATGAGTTAAGCTATGGTACCTTTTCCTATGGACGGTCACATTTAAAATACAAATAGCAGATATGTACATCTAGATTCTAGAATAAAAACTAAAGTTTGGCTCGCTTATAATTTTCTACCTTGAATGGACAATATCTTCAAAACTACAGAATTCACGGTTTTTAAAATGATTTGGGATCCATGAAATCTTCTCTGAAATGGACGATTTATATGGTGCGTGGTTACATCAAAAAGGAACTAATGGTGCCCTGAGAACGAATTTCCAAGCAGCTTTAATTTTTAAACAACCCTAAAATGGTACTAATATGTACATGATGTCAAAATTTGAAACAACTACAGAGCTGAGTCAAGTCAGTATTTACTGACTTTTCCACTTAAAAATTTATGTTATCACCTCCGCTATATCTTCAATTTACCGCATCAATATTTGCGGAGGTGGAGGTACTATTTCGTGCATTTGCGGATGCGAAGTTCCCTTACAACCCTAAATAAAACGACAACAATTAACGTATTTGTTATTGCTTGTGCGCCTGAAAAATTGTAGTCGTGCTCAACCCTTAAGATTTATCGCATTTACCGTCGTTTCTTGTGTGTGCCTTTTTCATTTCCAATAATTTGATTTTGCATTGGGCCGCGAACTCAGATGATTATCATTATTTGGCCCGTGCATGCATATCTGCCTTAAAGTTTTGAGATCGTGTGTTTCAAGTTAACGAATTTTACAACTCGTACCTATAATATAATGAAATCGAATATTTTAAGAAGAGATGGAAAAATTATTCGAAAATTGTTTTTTTCTGTGGTCAAAATGTTTAAAGAAACTGCGTCGATTATGGACAATATATAAATCTCCTTTGCGTTGACGTGTCGATCGGTCAAAACATTGCTGCTGCATACGAGAGTGTTGCCAAAAACCCGAAAACATCAATTTAGCATCGTTCTCAACCACTTCAAATTTCACGAAGCACTACGCAGTGAATTTTAACAAAAGATCTCCACCTACACCCGTACAAGATTCAACTTACTCAAAAGCTCAAACCACCAGACCATGCACAGCTCTGGCAATTTCTTCAATGAGTAGTAGAGCAAAGTGAAGTGAAACCCGATTTTTCAAAAAAAGTCATCTTCACCAAATTTGGGGCTCAAAAAATCCTCACGCGATCCATGAGAAACAAATGCATAACTGTCTGGTGCGGATTTGGTTAGGCCGCATGATTGAACCTTAGTTTTTTGAAAATGAGGCCGGAATTGTAGTAACTGTGAAAGGCATTTCTTACAGGAATATGATAACGGAGTTTTTGTGGCTCCAACTCAACGGCATGGATCTGGACGACATGTGGTTTCAGCCACACCGCGCACAAAACAAGCAATTTATTGCAGCAACGATATCCAGACCAAATGATTTCACGAAATTTTGATGTCAAGCAATTTATCGCCATGCGATTTCTTTCCTTATGGTTTTGTGAAATCTCGGGCTTATGTGAATAAACCAGAAACAATTCCTGAGCTCAAAGCCGAGATCCAACGCATCATCGGTGCGATACAAACACATCTTTGTGAAAAATTCATCGAAAATATCATAAAAGGAGCAATGGCCTGTAATCAGAGCAACAATGGCCATTTGCTGCACATTTAATTCCATACTTGATTGAAACAAGTCTACTTTACAATGCAATAAAAATATCACAACTCGCTCAAAAAAATAAGTGTTTGTATTTCCAAATAAAAAAGTGCACTCTTATTGGGACACCCTTTATAAGCTTTGTTTCACCAATGTAGAATAACAGGAACGTTACATATAATACGTAAACGATGCTAATTTTTTGAAAGTTTAAACTCAAAGAATCATAGTTGAAAAGCTTTGAAAACTTCGACATTAAAAAAAACAATATTCCCGGATATTCGTTAATTTTTGTAACATATCGTCGGGTTAAAACTACAACATCTACATTTTTCATGTTTTAAGAAAAACGCTTTCTAAGTTATTTGAAATTAGATTTTTGTATGAGATTTTGAAGCTGTTTGCTTTTTATTTCTTATAAAAAATTTGATGGGTACTACATTTCAAAAAACTGACCAGACTGCTACGTTAAACCGTGTTTTCTTCATGTTTCTGTATACTTAACTCAAAATATACAAAAATGTAGATGTCTAGTTGTAGTTTTAACACGACGATATGTTATGTGGGAAATCCACAGCGCAAATATTATTTGTTCCGGTGGCTTTAAGATATGTATCGTATTTCATCTATCTGCATAAAATAGTTTTAGAGATATGATGAATTGACTTTAGGTGAGGGCGTGGCACCGCACATTTTCCAGTGAATATATATTTTTTTTTTTTTTTTTTTTTTCTTAAAAAAAGCTTACACTTTCGGAATAATCCTTTGACACTGGGTGTTTTAGCTTCGAAAGGGGAGACAATAGAGTGGGAATGAGGTCGAGCTATTGAGCGGCGTATTTCTTGAAAATTAGTTCATTATTTTGGAGTTACAATGACATTGATAGTGGTCTGAAGCAAGTGTTATGCCTTTGAACTTCATAGCACTTCAACAATCATGGCTTGGCACAAATGGCGTATTTTTTTAATATAGCTGGAAAGCTCAATGTGGCGGCGCTAATTTGGATATATTTCGTTAAGACCTCCAGAAAATTATGGAGAAGATAAGGAAAGAATTAGGAACAAAGGAAAATTAGGAACGAGGGAAAGTGTGTTACCATGTCCGAACCGGGAATCAAACCCGGGACCTCTCGGTTGTAAGCACAGTACGCTTCCACTGCGCCACAAGGCCGGCTGAATATTATTTGTGCCGAAGACTTTTACATATTTTCTAAATCTTATCTACTTTTCTGCATCAAAGTGTATTGGAGGTTTGATTGGACGAGATAAAATTGTAAAAAAAGTGATACTTTCATTTTTATCGTTTTTGTTCGATCAAAATGTACAGTTAATTTTTGATATAAATAAACTAAGTGTATTCCAGATTTTATTTTTTTTTTTTACAAAATTTTGTTATGTCTGTACTTGTAAATAAAATACAAATTCCAGTAATATTTTACCGAAAAAAAAAAAATTTTTTTTTTTTTGCTTTAAAAAAACATTACTACATATTGATCTTCAAGGACCAACTTGAAAATATTCCGAAAATTAGTATTTCTTTTTCTTGTTAAGTTCAATGTAAACGTGTCGTATGTGAAATATTTCACTAACATGAAGCTAAAGAGGTAATGGCACCACCCACCGTTTCTATAGATTTACCATGCAATTTTCTCTGTCTTCTCAACTACTTCTCTTCGAAAGTATTCCTATGGTTTTGTGGGCTTAATTGACACAATCGGCATTCAACATTCGATTGTATTGAATTTTATTGTACATAGATGTGTAAATAAACATTACAACAACAGATAAAAAAAAAACTACTAACAATTCCTGGTATCGTATGAATGAAACTTCTTTTGTTTAAGAGCATTTTTCCTATTTTTTTTACACAGTCATGGGTCAGCTACAGAAGCATTTACCTTTTATACAGATGTCCCATTCGGCATTAGAGATACTAGTCGTATAAATACGTATACAACATATATGCATATGTAGATATGTGCTAAATACATACGTACCCTGGATACTACCTATTCTGTATATAATGAAATATGATATCCTATGAGCATCCTTGAATTGGAAAACATGTTCATATTCATGTTGTTGTGGCTGTAGTTGTTCTTGTTGTTATTGTTGTTGTGTATTGAGAACATTTTTGCTATATCGAAGTAAATTTTTGTTTTCATTGTTTGAAGAATGACATGAAGTTGCATATTTTCCATGGGGGTACGACTTACGAGTTATGAGTTATGTTGCTTTGTTGTATCACAGAGACAGACAGACAGCTTTATAAAGTTACGTTCGAATAATTGATGTTCTACAGTTTTTTTGTATTTAGTTTTTTTTTTTTATCAAATACTTCATTCTTTTGTTTTTGATTTCAATAACAACTGTGTAAGATGTTAAGCAAATTGCTTAAGTTAGGAATATCAGAAATAAAAGAATTATGTGAGAGGGTGAGAAGCAATGAATAATTGAATCCGTATTTTTATCGAAACGAATATTTATTTTTTGAAATTTTTAAAAATTTTTTTTTTTGCTTGGTGCTTTTTACATATCACGGTGCTTGTGGGAAAATTTAAATCAAATTTTGATGTACCTCGGATTTTTTTGTAAATTCTTATTATAGATGTCAAAAGAAGTTATTCTATGCAAAAAATAAAATTATAGAAGTGGCGCTTTTTAAAAAAAACGATAAAAATCGAAATTGAAGATAAATAAGTGGTTTTACGTAGTTAAATGGATTTTATTGATAATAATAAGTATAAAAAAACAACACAATCAAATTTTTTTCCAGATTCTGTTTACTTATCGTTCAAATGATGTATAAAAATATTTTCACCCGTGACTCTTCGACTAAATTTTGAGATAATCCCTTTTCCAATTGGGGCATTTTCCTATACAAAAAAATTATTTTTTTTTTAACTACATTAAACAAAAATTAAAATAATCACATTCGATGTGTTTTGCGATGTTACACGCGAATCCGACCTCAGAATCGCTCTTTCGTGCATAGTTTTTGAGATATTCTAATCTAAAAACCGAAAAAAGTCGTTTTTTGCCATGTTTTGAAGCTATATAACTATGTAACATATCATTTATTCGTTAAATGTGGTTAAAATACTTAAAAGCCATTATCTTTTCCTTTAAAATCTAATTTAAATTATGTTTATATCTTCATGCTTCTAAGAGATATCGTAGACCAAAATATTGGCTAAACGGGTTTTTTGCAATTTTGTGTCTTTTTAGGTTAGGATATCTTTGAGGAAAAAAAAGATATCAAAATAATTTAAATTAGGTTTTAAAGGCAAAGATTAGGACCTTAAAGTTGTTTACCAGACTTAACGAAATTAAAATTTCTTTCACATTTTAAACATGTTCAACGAACATCTATAATAAGAATTTACAAAAAAATCCGAGGTACATCAAAATTTGATTTAAATTCTCCCACAAGCACCGTGATATCCACACCTCTCCCCACGTGTTTTAAATAAAAAGTGCTTGCACCCAAAATGTTTTTTTGGGGAAATATGCGGAATGCCTCTAGGATCAAAAATATATAGCTCTTTTTTAAAAGTGAACGGCACTTTTTCAAACCAGGGCCAAAAAACCCATTTTTTAACACTGTGCTCTATACTAAAACCGAAAAAAAAAAGTTTACTAAAACGAATACAAAAAAAGAGTATGCAGAAAGTAACCTGCTTGTCCGTAGATTAAAAAACAGTAAACTGAAAAACCCTACAGAATATCGTTTTCGAGATATTGCGTTTTTACTTAATTTTTTGTGTTTCTATTAAAAAATTTAATTTTTGCGTACAAAAAAATAATGATCAATATAGAAACAAAAATAGTCAATTCTAATGTATTTTTTGATGCTTAATCCGAATATGGTCTTAGAATTGCCCTATCACTTCTGATTTTTGAGATATCCTAACCTGAAATTTTGGCATGTACGGTTCTTTCACCACTTTTGAAGTTATATAACAGGAGAAGGTAATTGTTTATCATAAAACTCGATAAAGTTTAAAAAAGTACTATTCTTTTTCTTCAAAACTCACTTTGATTTATATCGATATCTTTTTTTTCTCTGAAATATCGTAACCTAAAAAAAGTTCCAAAAATGCACGAAAGACGCCATTGGCAACATTGGTTGATTTATATAAAAAGTTATTAAAATGATTATGGTGAATTACAAGTGATAATAATTACTTTTTACAGAAACATTCTTAAACATCATCTTGTCCGAATTCATTTAGTTTTTTTCTATAGCTTACAGTCACTATTCATAGTATTTAAGTTTATTTTGGTTGCGTTATCGTGAATAATGTTAAAAAAATTGAGTTTTGAATACATTTTTCGTATGGGCAGAAAGCGTGTCCGCTTACCGTTTTTGCTCATATTCAATCCTGCGAGCTGACTTTTACAGCAAAGATAGTGAACCAAATTTCATCGAATTGTCTTGCTCCGTTTTCCCGTAAAAAATATTTCCACAGACAGACAGCCTGCCAGCAAGACAGAATGCCAGCCAGACAGACGGAATTGACTATATCGACTCAGAAGGTGACGCTGATCAAGAATATATATACTTTTTTATACCTGCCACGCCTCCTTCTCTGCGTTACAAACGGAAGGACAAAGTGAGTATACATTCGGTGTACAGGGTGGCTGATTCGAAGTGTTACCAATTCAAAAGACTATATTTTTAGTTTCCATGCACAGATTTTATTGATCAAACAAACACTATAATTGTTGGGAAATGTTCAAATTTTAAGAATCTACTTGATATTTTCGATACGACCACCTTTGGCCTTAACTATGGCCCGTAGACGGTCGAAGAACGAGTCGCATGCTGCACGAATTTGATTTTGTGGAAGTTTGCGCCATTCTCGTTGAAGGGCCACTTTTAGCGCATCAACGCTCTGGTATTTTTTAGTCAAGACCTTCCTGTCCAACATACCCCAGATTGAGAAATCCAGCGGATTCGCATCAGGTGAATTTGAGAGCCATTGTTGAGCAGAAATGAAGCTTGGAACGTTTTTTTCTAACCATTCTTGATTCACACGAGCTTTGTGTGACGGTGCCGAGTCTTGTTGGAATGTCCATGGCTTGCGACCGAAATGTTTGCGTGCCCACGGTAGTAAAGCACCCTCCAACACTGATTCACGATACACCTGGGCGTTTACTTTGACGCCAGCGGCCAAAAAAACGTGTGGTGAGCGCCCATCAGCAGTCACTGCAGCCCAAACCATCACATGCGGTGGTGCCTGCGTCCTGGTGGCCAAACGAACATTCAAATTTTCGTAGGACCTCTCTGTCAAGTAAGCCCGATCATTTTGTTTGTTTACATATTGCTGGATACAGTAATTTTTCTCATCAGAGAAGACAATTTGTGACAGATTTCCGGCGGCGTGCAAGCGCAACAACTCCTTGGCTCTATCGAGCCTAACTTTTTTTTGAGCAGGAGTGAGATCATGCGCCTTTTGGAACTTGAGGGCCTTTAGTCCGAGCTTTTTTTACAATATGTGTTGCATTCGTTCACGCGATATTTTCAGCTCGGCAGCCATTTGTCTGCCACTGCGTCTCGGATTTCGCTCAATTCTGGCCTTCACCTTTCGAACCATTTCTGGTGATGTTGCAGTTACTTTCCGACCACCACCATGTCGTTTGGCAACGCTGCCGGTACCATTGTAACGTGTTATGGTCCGATACACAAACATTTTATTCACTTTTAAATGTTTCAGCTCACGAACAATTGCTGGTTGCGATTTTCCAGCCAAATAAAGAGCAATCACACTATTACGTTTGAATTCCATTTCGAAAATTTTTTATTTTCAATAAATTGACGCGCAAATGCATTTGGTTACTTGTTGACAATAAAATGAACTAACATCATGCCAATTTTTAGACAGCTGTCATGTTCCATCTGTCAGATAAGTCTATCTGAAGTTGGTAACAGTTCGAATCAGCCACTCTGTAGGGTATAAAAAACGCTGTCAGTATATCACTTTGAAAGGGTGGCACAACACCTTCTTGGCGGAATTCACATAGCTTTTATGCTGATCTTGCACTTATTGTCCTCAGTGTTCGAGTGAAATTTTATTGAATTACACAGGCCTGCAAATTCGACACTTTTTTTTCCTCTCTTGAATTTTGAAGCCAATTATGGTGGTTTGTGACCTCCTAATCACGAATCTGAACTTTGTTTCCATCACGTCAGAATTTTTAGATATTCCAGTTTTCATAACCTCAAAAATAATGGAAAATCGTGTGTTTTCACTGTTATTTTAAATTTTCTCAAAATTCGGACGTGATAGAGCAATTCTGTAAACGGATTTGGGCTCAACATCAAAAAATACATTGAAAAGCACTCTCGTAATTTTAAGACGGGTATCCTTGTTCGTCTGTGCAGCATTTGAAAACTTATTAATGCAATCGTTTGTGCTTACGTAGTCTTCAATATCACGCCTAAAATGCTCAACATATTTAAACCATTTTGCACCATATATTTTTTTGGTACGATGAAGATAAATGTTATGCATAATATTCATCCAGATATCAAGTTTCATAATGCAGGTCAAGTAAGTAGATATGCGTTTTTTTTATGGTATGTTTTCTTTGCATACCGAGCGCATTGTGCTTTCATTTGATTACCTCAAATCTGTCGGAATATCTGGCGGATATATACAGTTGATATGGTTTCAATATACCTACTGGTACAGGCGTAGGAGCGACTCAAATAAAATATTCAATTATTTTGAGTTTTTTTTTTGTATGAGGGGTACAACACCCCCTTGTCCAATCGATCCCATATTTCGTATAAATATGTTGGAGCACCAAAAAAAAAAAAAAAAAACAACT
The DNA here is from genome assembly GCA_951812925.1 of Calliopum simillimum. Taxonomy (NCBI): domain Eukaryota; kingdom Metazoa; phylum Arthropoda; class Insecta; order Diptera; family Lauxaniidae; genus Calliopum; species Calliopum simillimum. The sequence goes on from OX638368.1 coordinate 142,171,329, forward strand.
GGTGCAAATATGGTTTTGATACGTTCAGTAGAATAGGCGTGGTAGTCTTGTATATACAAAAAAGGCACTTAAGTAAAACTTAAATAACTGAAAATTGTGACGTGCTAGAATTTTTTCACTATTTTTCTCGTAATCAGCACACTTAAATCTATAGAAATCGCCTTTTAAAACTTAGAAAGGAAAACCCATGCAGGACTGTGTTATCTCTAAAAACGCTTACAGTATAGCATTTTGAAACTTTTGCCTATATGGAAGGTACCACGCCCCCTTGTAGGATTTGACCTAGTTTTTGCTAAGAGCCTGCGTTATCGTGAATAATGCTCATAAAATTGCGATTTGAATATATTTCTTTTATGAGCGGTAGGCATGTCCACTGACCGATTTCGCTCATTTTTAATAAGATGGGCTATTTTTGGCAAAGGCAGTGTGCTAAATTTTATCCAATTGCCTTGTTTCCAATAAATACTAAAATGATTTCAACGGACAGACAGACAGGCGGACTCAGGAGGAGATGCTGACTAAGAATATACATATATATAATATATACTGGGTGTAGGGTATAAATATAAATCCCCATATGAAAAAACATCCTTAATAAGTAAGTACCATTATTTTGATATATTTTATTTTATTTTAATTTTTATATAATGTTAACACAGTGTCTCATTAATTTACAGTATATTTATATCTATATGTTTTATCTAAATCATAGCATATCTACGTTCTATTCTTTTAAATTTTACAAGTTCGGACTAAGGTATTCATAACTTAAAAAACCAATTTCTTACACAATTAACAATATCTTTATATATATGTACTTATGAACGTATGAACTTTTGATCGGAATCTACCTTTAACATCTGGCTTATTATAAAACTTCAAGTGGAATCATTTTGTGGCGTTGCTTAAAAATTGGAAATGATGATCAAAATTGAATTCTTATGTACAAAATGCATTTAATATTTTGTTAAAAGAACTTAAAGAACGGTGCATTACTTAACATGTGCCTTTAAGTCACGACGTCACCACAATATTTCTTTTACCAATTGCGCCAGCGCTACTCGAATGGTCTAAACATGCCGCCTGTTTCGGCACTACCGTAATCTCAATCTTGTGAGTCACCAGCGTTGCTGCTGCGATCAATGGAGGTGCCGCCATTCGACTCGGACTGTTCAACATCTGCAGCCATAACGCCAGTCAAGTAACCAGTGCCGGCATATGGAGCGGCTAAGAAGCGTTTAGCATGCGCCTGCATAAATGGCGGATACCGATGTGTTGGCGAACCAAATACCGAGGGTGGAACCAACGGTGAAAAGGCTGACTTCAATGGAAACGGCGGTGATGGTGGTACATTTGGTGGTGAAACAGCCGCTGCTGCAGCTGCGGCGGCTGCTGCCGATGCCAGAGCATGTGACATATCTTCACCGGAGAGCATTGCTTCCATGGCTTGAAGAACATCGCCGCGATAACGTTGCAACAGTTGCTCAACATCGCTGCGTCGACGATTGGGGAAAACCCGCATCAGCACATCAACCGGAGATCTTTGACTTTGATGTGTTGGTTGTTGCACAGCAGCAACAGCGACAGCAGCAGCATGTTGTGCAACTTGTTGCTGCTGTTGGTGTTGCTGTTGTTGCTGTTGGTGTTGCTGATGGTGATGATGATGATGATGTTGCTGATGTTGATGTGGTGAATGTTGACTGTGCGGATGTACAACTGGCATAGCGGCTGCTGCTAAAAATTGCGTATGATGATATGGTATGAAACCCTGTCCATTTGCATTGCTAAAGTTGCGCAACAAATGCAGGCTGTCCGATGATGGTGTGTTTGGCGGTGATGTGGAATCTTCTTTTTTCAAGCTAAGATTTTCTGGTGTAGCTTCATCAGGGGCAGAGTCAACATCGAGATCTGATTCGGGAGAGCTTGGAGGACCGGTACGTGCGGGGGAAAGCTGGCCAGATATATTAAAGTTGCTGCCCTTTGTACGTGGGCTTCCAGGTGAAGATTCAGAGCCGGTGTCTTGATCCGTTTCGTTGGAGAGACGAGCACGCTTGGAGCCTGCAAGTAGAAAAGAGAAAAACAAAAGGAACGTAAGTTGGTAAGTACGTAAGAGTTCAATTAAGGTGGAGCGGTCACGAGGAAAAATAGTGGAATGAAACAGTAATATTCACATTCAAGCGTGCGAACACAAAACCGAGAAAGACCACACGCAAAACACTTTTCGCTGATTTCAATTAAGTTGGATTGACCGCCGCATGCATGCTGAAGTACCTGCACCAAAAAAGAAAAGAAGGCAGCGACCGCATAAAAATGATTTGCTCATGTGTTACCCTTAAATTTGATACATTTTCAAGTGGGGTTCGCCGGAACACACACACTCGCACTCGCATCAAGTGCCCAAAAATAAGACATTTAATTGACGATTATACACCGTGCAGCTTGTAGCAATCTTCAGCTTAGTCCTTAATAACGCAAACAAATAACAATTCAGCTATAGCTATTGTAAGCGAAGTATCGAGGGAAAGGTAAACACGCTCCCAAACATTTCAATGTATCTCTTCCTCATATTTCTGTTTTTTTTCAAGCAAACATTACCAAGCAACCTTAAGTACCTGAAAACCCACACTTTTGCATCGCAAGAGTATAAAGTTATTTGATATACTGCATTCTATCTGTTTTTGTTCAATTTAAGGAATCACTTTTTTATTTGTGTTGAAATTTAATTAAATCCTTGTATTGTCCTTAGTTGTTGCCATTGGGAAAGGTGCGTTACAAAAAAAGCAAATAATAAAATTTAAAAGTCGAGTTTTATTGATATTGTGTCGTATTTCATGTTGAGGTGCACAGGTTTTTTGCCGGGAGTGTTTTTAAATATCATATTGTAGATGAAACATTTCTGAACTATTATTTACATTTGCAGATTCTTTTCTTTTCATTTCCTTGGTAAAACATTATTGTCGTGGGAAGAATTGTTTTTGGCCTTAATCTATTATGGACTCTTCTTATGGGTCTGCTCGTGTTATAGTTTTTAATAATCTGCCAAATTTTTGATATTCTCATTGTGTTAGAAAGTACACAATTATAGAATATTAATAATTACAGATTGCACGGCGACATTTCCATCCAGTTCAACCCTCATATCAAAATTCAAAGAATACTAACTGCATTTTACAAACAAACAAGGTAAAAACCGGTACAGAAATAAACAAAACCAACTATGTACCAGATACGATGAGAAGGTTCATACAGTACAAAGCAAATGTTAAGTTACAATACGAATAATACGTAGTAGCTGCGAAATCGAGAAAGTTTTTTCTACGAAAACCACCAAGAAGATACCAATTATGCCTGGCAAATAGGTATATAAGGAGCTTTCTCTGACATTGGAAGGTTAGTTTTATTTGACTTCAGTTTTGTTAAGTTCAAATGTTCAAAATGCTATATTCTGCGTCTCATCGCGTTTCTAAGTCATTTTGCCAGAGTCAGTCGGAATCAGACTAATCTTCTTTGAATGGTTATTTAGTTTAGATTGCCTTGACATGGTTTCAGTGTAGATTTATATATCTTTTCTACTGAGGTTGAAAATAGCATCCACCTTAACACACTTTTGATTGAATTTTGCCAATTTAGTGGTTTTAGAACTTATTCCTTATTCCGCAGCAGAGGCCTGGGCCAATTGAGTGTGCCTTTCTTTACTAAGTGATCTGTAATTTTATTTCTTTAATTTTTGGTATCCAGCTAAGAGTATATAATATCATTCTGCCTTGAAAGGTTTGGGGAAGTTTAAAATGCTTCTAGATTTGCTACGAGTATCTAGAAAACACCATTACAGAGTTTAGAGTTGCTTTACTGTCTTTGTGTCTCTGGCGCATAATTCTCAAACGCGCAACTCCGCCTGAAAAATAAAAAATTATTTTCTTATTAGAACTGCTTTTTGGAATCTTGGTTCTATGACCCCAATTTCGACACTGCTATCTTTTAATTTGGATTCATTAGTAAGCCATAGCTGGCTAAAGTTTTCCCATACATGTAAATATTTTTTCAAATAAATAACAAAAAAAGTGTTACTTTTATTCTTCAAAAGTTATAACATAGGTGTCTAAAAATCATCATTCCAAAAATAAATATTAATTTAGAGTTTTAGTAGCCGATTTGGGAAAACTTAAGCCAGCTGGGAGCCCTTTTTTAGGAATACTATATTTCATTCTTCTTCTATACAGCGCGGTCATTGGTGACCATTTTGAACTTTCTCGAGAAAACCATGTTTTTACATAACTAATCAGAGACACCTAGTCATGGTGTATCCCAGAACACATCTAGAACTTTAACTTAATTTCTTACATTGCTTTCATTAAATTGGTGTAAGTAGGGTAAATAAGGCGGCATCTTACTAAAGCATAATATTGTCTTCTTTTGGCCACCATGCTAATGAATCAAGAGGAGCAACTGTTTCATATACTACGACACCGTTAGCACCATTTTCTCCAAGCTCAAAGCTCCTAGATATAGCTTTCTCTTCTGGGTAAAAGCTTGAAGAGGTAGCTAAGATGATTTTGGCATATGTAGGTAGGAGAATATGGTTGATGCAGGTGAGATTTTTACAAAAAAGACTAAGCTTTAATCAGATGGTGATGGTGAGATATTTGACATCGCAAATTTACATTAGATATGTATGTCTGACATCAAACTTTTGGAACCAAATCTTCAACAAAGTCATAGAGAATGAAAATAAGCGTAATCGGAACTAAAAAAAAAAATACAAGCGAATCTTACGGAAAACATACTTTTAATTGGATTTTTCGGATCATTTTGAGTTCGTTCGGATGAGCGCCTATGTTGGTTGTTATAACCAATGCTATTCCTGTCAGTACTGGACGATGTCTCCAGTAGAGCCTTAAATACAAATTGTGGCATTCACCGCGTATACATATACCTTTTCGCAAGCAGATAAAACTGGTACTGGTCACTGGTCATTATTGGTTCAAAAAAAAAAAAAAAGTTATTTACTGATTTTCACTGCATGTCTCATTCACTAAAAGGAATATTTTCAAAATAAATACCGTCTCAATGTCTTTCTTATGCGAAAAATAAAAATTCTTTAATTCAGTTCGTAAAATGTTAAATACTCCATATTTCCTTAACGCCTCCCTTTGCATTTACCAAGTTACAATTGTAATCCTTTGTATTAATTTTTTTAACTTTCAAACCTTTACAGATTTCACCACGAAATCAAGAGCCTTAAGAAGAGTGTGGGTGGAAAAAAATTGAAATTATAACTCATGGACTGGTGCTCACCGTCTTTGTGGTCTCGCTGCTGCCTAACAAGAGGTGAAAAATCTTTTGTTGCGCGTAACGAACATGGAGCTACAAGGTTCAAATCACGCTTCACGTTTCGCTGCATTTTTTGACTGTTTCCTTTAGTTTTTCTTTGCTTTGACGTTGATTTTCAACACTTAACAAATTGTGTAAACAATTCAAGACATTTTCCACAACCCACATGTGCATAAGGGTGTTGCAAAAAATTCGGACATTTTATTTAAAACTGATTAGCTCATAAAAATAAGGAACTCAAATCATTGCGCTTTTTTAAATTTTGATTCCGTTGCACGACGTTGCGTAACGTTTTGGTTTTTCCAAACTTTCTCACTTTTCAGTTTCCAATCAATACTCAGGTATTATAAAATTTTTTTGTAACACCCCAATGCAGCTACTTGTTACACTAGTACTTAGAAAAATGCCATGTTTGTGGTTTCTAAAAGTTGCGAAAATGTGTGACGCTTCAGTGAAGCGTGTACGATAAGCAAACAATATGGCCGCAACGCCAAAGGTTGCCAGAGTCAGCTAAAATAATTACTTACACTACGTATGCAACACTTACCGGGACTTTCAACATCGGTGCGATCGGGTGAGTAACCCATTGAGAGGCGTTCGGAACGCATTCGAACATCGGTATCGGAGTCATTGCCATTGAACTGCATGCGCTGATTACTGCTTTCAAGTCCGTCGCTGGGTGGTGATGGCATTCCGGAGTGGTAAACTCCATTTGGTGGCTGCGTTGATGAATTTTGTTGTGGAGTATTGGCACCACCGCCACCATTTTCGGCGCCCCCATTTTGCTGCGATGTTGGTACGCTGGTGTAGAGTAACCCCAGCTCACGTGCCTCGTTCTCCTCTTGCGCTTGTTGGCGTCGAAGTGCCACCTGCGAATAAAGACGAGAAGTCTACTAGTAATTGAGTACTGTGCGAAAGCGTGCTGTTTATGTCTTGGGTTGTTTTGGTGTTTGAAGTTAATTTGCTTAAATTATACTTCAGCAACACTTTTGCAACGTTCAAGCGTCTGTATATTTTTGTTTTTTCTATTTTTTTTTTGCATACCTGTGCAGCCATAACGCGTTGACGTTCCGCAATCAAAGTGCATTTTGCGCAAACACAGTCACGCCATCGGCAATAGCGCTTGTGGCCCTTAAGAGCGCTAACCTGGAAGTGAAGAGCAACAATGTTTATGGTGTTAGTAAAGTTATTAACGTAGCTTAGTTTAACTTAGCATAAAAGAATGGTATGTGGAGGCAGTCTAAGCAAACGCATTGGACGTTAGAAGTTTTACACTATACCAAGATTATTTTTATTCTTTTATTGTATCCATTGAGGTCAAAATGGGTCAGTACTATTTACGTAGAGCCACTTTTATTAAGTTTTATTACTTATTTGCTCACCTTAAACTGTTTTTGTCGAACTTTGAAGAGTTTTTGATCTGGATTACTGTTTAATTATTTTTTTTTTTGGAAATATAAACTTTTTTAAAAGTTATAAGCAAGTATATACTCTAGAGACACATTTAATATGAAATTATATATAGTCTCCTAAGAAGAGAAGATGCAATAAATAAATAAAGTATTAAAAAAAAAATAAGCAAGTAAAGTTTTTGAAATTTTTGTGGTAGGACTAAAAATTATTCAAAGTTAAGATGAAATCGTCCCTATTCAAATAGCAAAAGCACTAAGTCAGTTTTTCAAGTTTTGAGATATTTGAAATAATAAAATGAGTTTTGGTGTTTTTGTATGGAAATCGCTGCTTAAAATTTACGAAGGAATCGCAAATTAAAAAGAGATGTATGTACATTAGGCCGGTTTGATGAAAAAATATTTGGAAAAACCACCCCCTATGTGAGATCTTTGAGAGTGTCAAGAAAACAAAAGAATTTTTTTTTTGTTTTTGGACCATTAAAACAAACAAACTTTTTGACATTTATATAATTTTAAAGACTTTAATCTTATATGGAAAAAATGGCATTTAGGGGGATACGAACCAGAGAGACTAGGTCGAACAAGTAAAACGTGATCTCGGAGGTCCAAAAACATGAGGTTTACATCTAGGCCTAATAGGACATCACTTGCCGAAGTTTTGGAAAAAATACCATTTTGGATGTTTTTGGAGTGAACAAAAAAATTGTTCTTTTTTTGTTTCTAACATACTCTTAAGGTAAGCTTTCAAATAAGGGACGGTTTTTCTATACCAACTGGTATAATGTAGATACAAACTCATTGCTTATGTTTGTTAAAAAACGAAAATTTTCAAAATCTATACATATAAAAATGAAATGGTGTCCGTATGTAGCTTAAGAACGCGGAAACTACAAAGCAGATTTACATAATTTTTTTTTTTAATTATTTGTTATGGTCTGTAGAAGGTTCTTAAGGGGTGGGATGCCACTGAGGGGAACGGGGGTTGCACCCCCATGCGAAAAAAATACAAAAAATGCTATATCTCTACAGTTATACAAGCTATGATAATGAAAGTTGATGAACTTATGCATAATGTACATATCTACCATTCCCCATACAAAACTTGAGGGATATTGGGTGTAAGAGAATTGCATCCACTTTTCAAAAATACACAAAATGCTATATTTCTTCACATATCGCAGATATCGTTATAAAACTTGGTACATACATGAATATTCTATCTACCATTGACTTTGAAAAATTTGGGCGGGGGGGTGAGAAGGGGGAGTTGCACCCTTCATACAAAAAATATATAAAATGCTATATCGCTGTACCTATGATTACAGAAGTTGATACATGGATCTTTAAAAACCTTGGTGATTGGAAGAGAGGAACGATGGAAATGGAAGGGACTTCGTACGTAAAGGCAACGGGAATGGGCGAAAGAAGTCGCAACCAGGCCAGCTAGTAAAATATAAAACAATAATCCTGATCAAAAACTATTCAAAGTTTGACAAAAAAAAAAAGCTTTAAAGTAAGCAAGTTAGTTTTTACTGTTTCCACTTCAAAAACTTGATCCATACATACAGACATAATTTAAGGACAGCCTCTAATCGAAAGACAAACGCATTAAGATTTCAAAGTTACCAAATAGATCGTACGCTGAGTGAAAAATTAGTTTTTTAATCATTTAATTAAAGAAAAAACTACGTTTAATCCTTGGCAGTTTGTATATTTTCCATAAATCGGAAGACATCGATGCGTCATACGAAAAGTACATAAGTAATTAAAATTGGCGAAAAGTAGAACGTTTAAAAATTTGGTCGAAAAATATGACGTTTCTCGATGCCTCTGATAAAAAATAGGATGTTTCATACTGAATGAATACATAATGAATCATCCTACTTTTCATAGGAGGCATCAATAGGTCCTAGTTTTCATCAAAAAATGGCAAGACATCCTACTTTTTCCCTTAAATCTGGAACGTCCTTAAAAACCCAACTGCTTTGGAAAAATAAGGTTTGGAAATTTCGAATACGCAATAATCTTCAGAAGTTTTTAAGGCCAAGACCGAGACTCAATATCAAAACCAATACGAAGGCCAAGACTCAATGTCCAACACCAAGTCCAAGACTGGTATGGTCTGTGTCTTGCTTTGCTCATCACTAATCCCTCCTTATGTAAGAGACATCGAGAATTTTCTTTGAATTTTTGTAAGCTGGTTACTGGTGCTACTTTGGGCTTCCAGCTTGCATCGCTTAACCGCCACTCTAACCTTACCTACGTTGTATGGGATTGAAGCTTTCTTAGGGGATCGAAAAAAAACGAAAAAGTTTTACGGATAGATATGACGAATTTCGTATATGGGGGACTTGGCAACATTCATTTTTAAAGCTGATGTTATCTTTTCTAATTACCCTTCATATGTTTGTATGTGTCAAACATTTAGCACTTATAAGAGATATAGCGAATTTTGCTATTCTCTTGTTTGGGGGACGTGGTAACACTCATTTTTCCATTTGACTTTAGCTCCGTAGTAAGATCATGACCAATACCTTATTAATAATCGTGGCATTGACATAAACCAAGACTCAACACTGACTGACTACGTCTTCATAAAAAAGTTTTTGAGTTGTGTTTTTATATAACAAATGTACTGAACTTCCATTTTAAAAATGAAACTTAGTTCTGGCCATTGTTCTATTGAGCATTTAAATGCTTGGGTACATTTTTTTATTGTTTTTATTGTAAGAAATATTTTCGAATTGTCTGACACGCCTTCCATTAAGAATTTTATGGCTTTATCTGAAATCTTTGGAGCTGCTGAGCATCATTTTTCTCGATAATCCTTTCCATTCTTGAATACTTGGTTTATTGTCTAGTTTTCCCTTTTTTACCAAAGCCAAAGGCACAAGAAAGACATTATTCGTTAAGTACCACTCCATGGCCATTCTACAGCTTAAACAAGTTTTGGCCAAATATGTTCAAGTGATCATATGTAACCATATGATTACTGCTACAGGAAATTACTAGAAAATTTTGACTCCATCTTTGACCCTAACTTTTGTCCACATTCTTCGTATGTCTATATTCAGTCTTCTTTACAGCATTTCTGCAAGGAACATTTATCACCTTGAACGTGTTCATAACAGCCTCTTTTCGGCTTTGTAAGCAAACAAGTCGGAAACTCTAAAGTGTTGGGGTTCTTTTACAACAGAGTGGTGAAAATTTCGTTTTGTTCTTTTGGTCAGTGGTGCCGATTTTTCTGCCGAAGCCTGACTTCCGAGTGACGACCAACTCCTTCTTAAATATTTTCGAAAACTCTCGTCATAGTTTTAGGACTTACTTTTAGTTTACAAGTAATTCTTTTGAATGTCCACTGAAAAGTTTTCACTTAAGTTTTTCGTTCTTCTGATTCTGTCATTTTTAGTTTTTTTAAAACATCAACTTTAGTTACAAGGCATAATTTTCATCTCTCTCTCTGGCTACATTTGCAACTCTAATATCACTGTACAATACGATATTCTAAATAAGATCTCGATAACTTTTTTCTGTTTCTTTGCTGACGCTGAATTCGAATTTCTCCATCAGTTCTTGGACCTGAGTTATCCTTGCTCTAATGTGCATATAACGCTATTTTTTTTGGCATATGGCGCAACTCTAGGCAATAGTGTACTTTACTTTTGCCAACGGCATCGAATAACTATTATCATTAAACCTTACTATTCAACTTTTCCAGTTGGATCATAACTATCCCTATAAGTGTTATTACCAAATCATGATATATAATCTGTGATCGGTTTGAAATCGTCTTCCTTCTTCCTCTCAACAATTTTGAAGCTCGTTAAAATGTCTTTCATTTGACATCAATATTTTCTAATTCTCTTAAGGAATTCCAAACTTATAACGGGTTTTATAAAAGCTACCCGATTATTATATGCTCTACCTTTTTGCATCATTTCACACTTAACTGACACCTTAAAATCCAACTGACTATTTCGGTTGCCATCGTCAATATAAATAAACTTCGGGATAAGTTCCCATACGCAATAAGGGCCTTTAGGTTTCATATTGGAGAAATGAACAACAATCTTTACATGCTTAATAATATCTTCCGTAAATTCTGTATCGTGCTAAATAAAAACATTCTTGCACTTAAATTACTTCGCACCGGTAAATCAGCATACATTTTAAATATAAATTTAAGAACTTGTAGCCAAATTTAATAGTACGTTCCACGCCGAGGGCCACTTTATGATACAAATAGAGCACATAAACTTATCTCATTAGACAGGAAAATCGTAATAATTTGAAATAATAATTGTGCTGATATTTATATTTGAATTGTCACTTCTTTGACTTTCTTGAAGAGATACTATTCAAATCAAATTTTGAAAGGGTTCGTAAAGGTTGACACTAAAGTTATAAACCAGATATACAAAGGCCTCAATTGATACCCAAGTTAAGATGACAACTGTGGTTGGCTGCGATAACCTAACTAATCGAATTAAATATTAATCGTTAGATTTACATTTTTGGTAAAACCGCAGGTTATTGAATTGCATCTGAATGTAATGATTATCCGTCGGCTTTTGAAATCAGCTACACATACTTTATATGTAAGTATCTAGATAAGAATCTGTTACAAAAGTTTTTTTTACTTACAACTCCATGATTGCGGCACCTTGCACATTTCGGTGTGCGTTGATATCGTTCTGAAGCAGCTCGTAAAAAAAAGGCGGGCGGTAAAGCACCCAAAACAGGATGCTGTGACATTAGATTTTGCATATCCACGCCACTAGGTAAACTCATATTGTGTGTTCTTTACACTTTGTGTAGATGTATTTGTTAAATTGGTTTATTGTCACTTTTGTGCGTTAGAATTTATTTTTAATTTAGATCATAATAAAAGCACGTATTCCTTAAGACATACATATCACTACTAAATTATTTCAATAACGTTTCGAATAACACTTATGATTTCACTAGAAAAGAAAAAACAATAAATCACAGTCACTTTTGGCTCTAGTCGATTTATAATCCAACTGGCATTGAGTTCTAAGCCAAATTTTATTATTCTTTATTGAATACCGTTAACGTTTTTCTTTTCCATACGGTCCTAAACGTAATCCAACATATATTGTGGATGTTGATCCGCCGCGTTGATGTGGTTACACACTGAAGTTCCAATTGCAACTGAATCAAATTTGAAATCAAGAAATAAACCTGGGCAACAAATGGCAACACGAACAACAACAGCAACAACCATAATACGAGTACAAGGCGCTGACATTGAAGCAAAACGTTTGAGGGTTGAAAATCAAATGTTGTTACTCGTGTGCTTCTTTGCCACAGAAGAAGGACTTCCTCTACAACAGACTCTGCGTAACACTGGCAGCGCGACTGTAACTTACTATGCTGATAAAATACAACAACTAATAGCAGAAGCAGCCGCAGTAGTAGAAGCCACCACCACCGCCATCACCATCACCATCATCATCGACAATACCAACAAAAACAACAGCAACAACAATTGAAAAAGTTTCAAAATCCAATTTTCTACTGTATATAAAATTTGTAGACTCTCAAGAGTGGTTGCTGATGATGATCGTGCCTTCATTTTTCATCAACATTTGCTTCTTCAGGCGCACAGTGTGCTCAATTTGGTGAAAATCGAAACAAAATTCTTAAGTGGGAAATCACTGTGCAACATTTTTGGGGTCATCGAATTCAAACAACTTTTTGATAGCTGTTTCTGAAAGTTCTTAATATTTCTAGCAAAACAATTTTTAAATTTTGCTAGTTTGGCTACAGGTCGGATTTTATGGCCCTATAAAAATTGGGTTCACACTGGCTTTTTCAAAGTTTCTTCAGTTATAACTCGTAAGCCGTTCGAGATTTTGTTTTTTTTTTTTCTTCGACAAAGTTTTAGCCACACGATAAAGGAAAGAAAGTGTTCCACAAACTACTTAGATCCGAAAAAATTGCATCTGGGGCCTCAAAATCACAAAAATGCCGAAAAGTTATACCATTTTTGGTAAAGCTAGCAATTCGTTCCATATTTTGCCAAACTCTTCATACAAAATTGTAGCGAAGACTAAATTGAACAACACCTAGAAGCATGTCAACTGCATTCGAGCGCTCCTTGTTATTTAAAAATCTAGTTCGGATAAAAAAGTATTTTTTAATTCATCTGCCGAAAACTGAGCTCAGATTCTTACAGAAAGGACCCCAAGTCACAAGAAAATGAAGTGCAAAAATCACTGTTTTCAGGTCTACCTTTTTAAAGCTACATAACAAAAGCAAAAAAGGTAAAATTAATCTTTGTCAATGGATTTGGATAGTCAAAAGATACGGTTTGCTAGCTATATTAAAAATGGTATAATTTTTTTGCTTTTTATGCTTTTGAGGCCCCAGATGCAATTTTTTCGGATCAGTTCATGGATCATGGAACACTATCTTTCCTTTAGCCTATGGCTAAAATTTTGTCGAAGATAAATAAAACTAGTAAGGGTGTAAAATTTGGCCTGGCCAAACATTAAATACCCTACACTGCAGTATTTTTAAAATTTTGCTCATATGGGAGGTGCTACGCCCTCTTGTTCGAGTTCACCCAGTTTTTGTTCAGAGCTTGCATTTATAGGTTTAAATGTCTGAGTGAAAAATGTTTTCAGCATAGTGTTTTCAAGCTTTTGCTTATATAGGAGGTGCCACGCCCTCTTGTCCGAGTTCCTCTAGTTTTAGCTTAGAGCGTGCATTTATAGTCTTTAGTATTTGAGTGAAATTTGTTTGGATTATCTCAAAAAACTCTTTCCGTATGGCATTTTGAAACTTTTGCTCATATGGGAGGTGCTACGCCCCCTTGTCCGATTTCACCCAATTTTTGTTGAGAGCTTTCATTTATAGTTCTTAGTGTCTGAATTAAATTTGGTTCGAATATCTCAAAAATCGCTTTCAGTATAGCGTTTTGAAGCTTTTGCTTATATGGGAGGTGCCACGTCCCCTTGTCCGAGTTCGCTCAGTTTTTTCGCAGAGCTTGCGCTTACAATTTCTAGTATTTATGTGTATTTTGGTTGCATTGTCGTGAAAAATACTCCTAAAATTGCATTTTGAATATATTTTTTGTATGGGCGGTAGGCGTGTCCGTCAACCGATTTTGCTCATTTTCAATCCCCCGAGCTATCTTTGATGACGGAGGCAGGGTACCAAATTTCATTGAATTATCTTGCTTAGTTTTCCCAAAAAGTGTATTTCCACACACATCACCCAGCCAGCCAGCCAGCCAGCCAGCCAGCCAGCCAGCCAGCCAGCCAGCCAGCCAGCCAGCCAGACAGACGGACATGGCTATATCGACTCAGGAGGTGACGCTGATCAAGAATATATATACTTTTCTATACCTGCCACGCCTCCTTCTCTGCGTTACAAACGGAAGGACAAAGTGAATATACCCTGGGTGTAGGGTATAAAAATCTCGAAAGGTTAACGAGATATAGCCGAAGAAGCTTTGAAAAAGCCAGTGTGAACCCTATTAGTATAGGCCCAGTAAATCCGACCGGAGCTAAACTAGCAAAATCCAAAAAAATTGTTTTGCTAGTACCATTATGAACTTTCAGGAACAACAATCAAAAAGTTCTTTGGATTTTTCGTGTTGTACTGCGAAATCAAATATTTATTTTTTTGAAGATTAGGTACACTTTTCGACAAAATTCAACTTTTGGTTGCACAACTGAAAAAAACCAGCACATTCTGAAAATATGGTGTCTTTCTGATTTTCTGGATCAGGCCGAATTTTTTTTTAATCAGTCTTTGAAGTTTTCTATTCATGTGTTGAGTCGACCACTAAATTTTACGAACCTCACATCTGTGGTATATCCCGTGTTCTGAAAACTTATGCAGGATAATATCCTGCAGAGGATATGGAAAACTTAAACCCTATACATACGCCACAAATGGGAATATCACACATTTCGTGAGAATTAAATTTTGTTACGTATTGTTCTTAAGTTTTAAGCATTTCTTGACTTCGGTGACCTCTAATGAAATTTTTCGTTGAATATTTTGTGTAATATTTTAACCCATTATAACTTAATTTTGGGGAAAAGAGGTCAAACAGAACCACAAAAACAGGATATAATGGGTTCACATGTCTTAAAAAATGTTCCTTAAGTGATTATGTTATGACCTTGGGACAACCAGTCTTATCCGAAAGTGTGGTTTTATAGTTTTACAGTGGGGGAAAATACGTTTCTTTTGCGTATTTTAGATAAAAAACGTATTTTTTATTTTACAATTGTACAGCTTTACCTAACTAATATACTCGCACTTAATTTAAAAAGAAAAAAAAAATTTTAATTGGTATTTGCTTAAAACTGAACCACTGTGCATTGCCTTCGTTGGTGCTTAATCGTTTGTTTGAATTTTTTTTTAAACATAAGTTTGGTCTCTCTTTCCTCGGTTTTCGCTTCCCAAATACGGTTGGGTTGCTTGCATATTGCGGCAACAGTACCAACTGTTGTTGTTGTTATTGTTGTTATTGCAGAGTTCAACATGCAACAACCAACCAAAAACGTTTGTTATACCATCTGCCTTCAACTTTAGATGTTGTTGTTATTGTTACTACTCTTGGTAATGTTGTTGCTGCCATTGTTGTGTTGTTGTTGTTGTTATAGCTGGTGGTTGACATGGTAGTTGCCATGTGTATTTATTGTTGTATTGTTGAGCCAATACCAACTCAAAATAGCAAACGCGCGTCGCACATAAAAAAAAGAATACACTGACATTTTTAGTAGCAAAAGCGGTAGCAGCAGCAGGCAGTGGGCAGAAGCATCTCATTGAAAAGGCGGAACGTTAGAGAAGACATACAATAAATCCCAACCAGCTATCTGTGGGGGAATGGTTAGTGACGGTTACTGTTGGAATTTGTGAGTTTGTTGCAAAGCGTTTAAAATTTGTTAATATTTAAACTGGTTTTATATCTACATAGATACGAGAACATAAATACATAGATTATTGCATAGTATCTATGTAGTCTTGCCATGTACAGTGGATTGATTGCCTTTGTGAAGAATGATTTTATGTATTTATTAGCAGGCCCGGAAAACGTTGTTCTTGCCCTTTTTGTACGTGGCGCGTTGATTTTGATTTGGATGAATTCCATATTTTGTGCCTGGACAGAAGGTGGGCAATATAATGTACTAAGTTTTATAAAGAAAGCACTATAGGTGTAGAGGTATATCATTTTAAATGTGTTTGTATTGGAGGCTAACGGTCATTTTTTTTTTTCAAAAAAAAACATCATAATTTTCAATTTTTTGGTTAGGGGCGTTCAAGTATTACGTAAGCAGGTGTAGAAGGCAGTCTTTCAAGATTTGTTTATTTTTTTTTTTCTCATAAAGCCTTTAAAATTGGTATTGCTTTAATTTTTAAAAAAACTTAGTTCTTGAATTCTTAATTTTCTATTTGCTTACGTCTTATAATTTTGTTTATGTGTTGCTTATTTTCGCTCACATGGGGGAGGTGGTCTGAAATTATTGAAAATCTTATACTTGAATTGCTACTTACATCATGGTGATGAAAATTAGCCATCGTTTTATGTACTTTTAGATTTTCATTCCATTCAGAAGTGTTATATGTGCGTAAGTCTCCAAAAAATGTACCATTCAATGTCCCGGGGCTCAAAACCATGCTTAAATTTAAAATTTGATATTTTAACTATTTAGCACAGATACTTAACCAGAGCTTCTATACGAATTGCTTGGAAAAAAAATAACTTTTAATATTTTACTATGAAATTATAACATAAAGTGTTGAAAACTCTCTCATTTTATACTATATCCGCTCAGTTTTTCTTATTCTTATTGTAAATTTTTTAAATATTGAGTAAATAGAGAATTAAAAGCGAAGAAAAAGAGGAAATTCAGTGTATATTCAGCTCAGTCAGTTTTGGTTTTTCGACAGTGAGTGTTCGTGTTTTTTTTTTTTTGAATTTTAAAAATTTTGTAAAGAAGGTAAGTGTGCATCTTCCCCGCATAAGTTTTTTTATAATACTATCCATATTATGTTATCTTTATATCAGTAAAGCAATAAACAATTATAGGGGCTATACACCAGTTTCAACTTTTTTTAAAAAATTGCTAGGGTTGCCACCTGGTTATTTTCGAAAATCTTATATAATTCCTTCTTTTTTGACTTAATTGAAATTTTTGGTTTCAGAAACGCTCAGATAAACTTTTTTAAAATTTTACAAAATTTCGGTGTTGCCACCCGGTTGTTTTTTTTTTGTTTCTTTTCTTAAACCATTTTTTAAGAAATAAAAATTTAAATGTAGTCTTAAGACGCTTAAATAAACTTTTCAAAAATCCAACATAAATTTTTAGGGCTGCCACCTGGTTGTTTTAGAAAATCTTATACAATTCTTACTTTTTTTGAATGAATTTAAGTTTTTGGTTTCAGAACCGCTCAGATAAACTTTTCTGAAATTGTACAAAAATTTTCAGGGTTGTTTTTTTTTTATTGTAAATTTTGCTTAAACCAAATTTTGCTTCGATGAGTTTTTAATGATTTAAGCGTCGGACAATTTCTAATGAATTAAACTATTATTTTTTAGTGCATAATTATAATGGCGAACGTAAAAAAAGGAAGATTTAAAATAAATTTGCGAAAGCAACCATCTAGCAACCGTAAAAATTTATGTTGGATAAAGTTTATTCAATCGTTTTGAGACTAAAACTTTATTTTAATTTTTTAAATATATTGCATAAGCGAAGCTTAAACATAAACATTTGGCAACCCTGAGAGCTTATGATCATTTTTTAAAAATGTTCCAGAGGTTCAGGTCATCATATTCTATACCTTCAAGTTATAAAAAAATTAAAAAGGCATGTTTTGATACAATACATTTTTCATGTACATACATACATGCAAATAAAATTCACGTTAACCCAAAATAGGCTCTAAAGCTTTCCAGAGAACCGAATATGCAAAGTGCAAATATTATATCTGTTTAAAGATAGCAAAACTAGGTATCACATGTTTTCAAAATTTTTCTGGAGAGTAAATTTAAATTTTTACTTGAGATATGAAGAAATCAAAATATCCGGGTTTTTAAGTTATTTTTCTATGAAACCAGTCTTACCAGCTTGTAGATCTCACCGAGCACAATACCCTAGACTACATAACTCATTTTCATAAAAAATGCTCGACACCTAGTTTTGCAATCTTTGCTCAGATATGCAAGTATGTGTTTATCTGTATCCTATGTAGTAATTAAACATAGAACTTTATTTTTTTAACAGCAAGTGCGACAATATCTGTCTGAAATATCATAGAAAAAACAAAAATGTGAAATGCCTCAAAAAGATACCTAAGGTAAATGTGGTGGAAAAATTACATAAGAATTTAAGGTGAGGTGTTGATCATAATTTTCCAACGCTTCCTTAAATATAGTAAAAAAGCTATTAAAAAATCATGCATGGATGAGAGGGGACTAAAATATTGGAAAAGTTTCTTACGTAATCTATGCATGTCTTACGTTTAATTCAACAGAGGGACAAAATGTGGAGTGTCTTCAAAAGGGGCAAGTAACCCCCATTTCACAATCCAAGGCAATAAACATATTTTCCATATTTATGTCAAAAACAAATAATCAAAGAGAAAAACATGGTTAACCAACAGAAAACATAAACAAATTTCAAAAGGAAAATTTTGATGATGATACGTTTGTTCCACTGTTATAAGTATCTACTCTGTGCTTTACATACACATACATATAAATAAATATAAAAATGTTCATAACTTTACATTTTGTATTTTAATCGTTGCCTGCAGTTGAAACTCATACAAATTGTATATAAAAATAAACTGTATTGAAACTTTTAATAATGTCGTTACTACAAAAAACTAAAATATACAAAAAAACAGCACGCACACATCCACAAAATGTACGCTCTCTTTTTCTCACATTTGCCTTCTCACTCTCTAAATTAAGCTTACGCTCACTTTAAAATGGCGCAGCTCCCCAAAATTTGTTGGGGGTGCTCATAGCGCAGGCTTATGACGACTGTGTATGTGAAATTAGGAGTCCTTTTAACGATTCCTGGTTTTCGAGTATTAAACTTTCTCATTTGGCTCCATTTGCGTTAGTTCTTGAGAGAGTATGCGTGCCATTAACATTCAACTACATATCAAAAATATAAATACTTTTGCAACTGTCTTCCTCCCTCATGCGGCATTTATTATTCTGACAGCCACAGCCTACCCGGGAGGTTAACGTCGACGAGTATTATAAATTTTTGAAACTGTTTTCGTTATTCTAGTGGGTCGTTATACTCGCAATAATGTACACACTGTATGGCTTCACAATATTGTATGTATGTATGTATGTCCTGTCCTGCATCCTACATTGCATATCAATAGAATTGGGGTCGGGGACAGAGTAGGGTCAGTCGTTTTTTATCGTTTTTGCGTCACAGTTTATAATAAATGGCTCTTTCAACTTTTCATAATGCAAAATTATATGAGTGTGAAACATAGTTGGATGCATGGTATGCCATAAAAAAAGTACATATGGACATACATATAGAGTTACATACTGTTTACTAAGAGGAGAACATTTTTTATATGGACTTGTCCTAGATTTGATAAGAGAGCTTATGTGATTGAAGCCATTCAGGATTTAATTTGCACACAAGCAGAAAGAAAGAAACAAGGAACAAAAAATCATTAAGTTTAAATAAATAAAGTTTAAATAAAGCTTTAAAATGCCATAATTTTAATTAAATAAATGATCATAAGCTATGTTGGCATACTTACACAATTTTTGTAAAAACTATAAATTAAGTAAACTAAATATAAAATGTAGAAAACTCTCAAACTATCTAAACTTACAAAATAAGAAAAGTATGTACCGATGTATCAAATAGAAAAATAAATATACCAGTTTTGTTATAACTGTAACAAAGTAGCAAGAATTTTCCTGCGTTCGATGAAGAGAAGTCAGCCGGTTAGCCAGACACAGCCAATGATGTATATAACAAAGATAGAACGTATCTGACCTTCTCTTCAATATAAATTTTCTCGAATCAGTAAAAAAATTGCTTGAAATTGTCAGTCCGATACCCGATCAAAAAAAGTATATCAAAAATATATCAAAATGATATCCAAAATTTGTCAGTGACATACAAGATTTTGATAAAAAAAGGATATCACAGTGATATACGGAATGTAACGCTTTTTGTATATCACCATGATATCAAAAAAAGATATCAAAATGATATCAAAAAAAGATATCAAAATGATATCAAAAAAAGATATCAAAATGATATCAAAAAAAGATATCAAAATGATATACAATTTTTGTACATTTCTGATACAAAAATGACAACCAATTTTGGGTCCTATAACTAAAGTGACGCAGATTATGGCCAAATTTTACAATATTGTGGTTAATCGTCGTCAACTAGTTTTTTTTGTACTCAATTATATTTTTCATATGCTTTTTCACTAATTTCATGGCAAAACTCACTTCTTACTAAAATTGGCTGCTCGGTCCGTTTTCCATACTTTTAGTTTTCCCAACCACAGGCCGCATGCAGCAACTGAATGGAGTGTTGGTTTTTTTGCACTCAATTAAATTTTTGTGCTTTCCACTAATTTCATTAGAAAATTAACTTATTCACTAAAATTGGCTGCGCGTTCGTCTTCTATAATTATCTTTTAATAAAATTCACAAACGAAAACGTAAAATTTGACATATCAGCAGCTGATAAATTTTTGATATCATTTGGATATACATTTCTGATACAAAATTGATATCAGCGGCTGATAAATTTTTGATATCATTTTGATATACATTTCTGATACAAAATTGACATGTCATTCAATGATATCAAAAATATATCAAAATGATATACAAAAAATGGATATCAGCCGCTGACAAATTTTTGATATCATTTTGATATACATTTCTGATACAAAATTGACATGTCATTCAATGATATCAAAAATATATCAAAATGATATACAAAAAATGGATATCAGCCGCTGACAAATTTTTGATATCATTTTGATATACATTTCTGATACAAAATTGACATGTCATTCAATGATATCAAAAATATATCAAAATGATATACAAAAAATGGATATCAGCGGCTGATACATTTTTGATATCATTTTGATATACATTTCTGATACAATGACAAGAACTTGACAAGTTTTTTTGATCGGGTAGTCGAACTAACAATCTACTACCAAAGAAGCGATGCTGCCAAAAAATTGTTAGATGTATTTGTTAATTGTCCTGAGGTGCGTTATTTTCAGCCCGCCAAGGAAAATGATTTGTTCAATATTGTAACCATCAATGCAAATTATTTCCATCCAGCTAATTGCGGCAAAAAATTGAGTCAAGAACAGAAGTTAAGAGTACCCTTTTAAATAGCTCGAAGTAACTGAACTCGACTCATGCCGCATGTTCAAGGAGAATGAAAGAACTTTCGCTGATTTTAAACAAAATAAAATCAATTAGCCGAAGACGTTTTTGCTGAACAAGCCCGCTGTGAGTTATATACTTTTGCGTTACAATTAGAACGGCAAATCTTTCATTGGAGAAACATCTACAATGATATCAGAAACAGGGTTTCGGTTGAGATATCAAATAAATTCGTGAACATTTATATCAATTTGCTATCTTTAGATGAAATACCTGATGATGACGATATCGAAAATTAGCACTGAAAACAAATTTTCAACAATAATATGATCTGCATGATTTACTTATTAATTTTTATTTATTTATTAATTTTATCTGTATTAATTTTTTTTATTAAAACTAAAAATTTATAAATAAATTCCTTTTTTCTTAATAATTCATCTTAAAAACAATTAAATTTGCATTTTTATTTAGTATTCGATTCTTTCTGCGAATTTTATATAGAGAACTCAAAATTTTTCATGTAATTTACGTAAATGCAATGTAATCATATGCGAACTATCGATATTTATGTAAAAGCTATAACAGAGTGCTACAAAATCCCAAAAATTTCATACACTTTTGAAGAGACCCAGTAGATATTGTAGGTCAAGTTGAGTACTTAATTTGCCTATACTTGAAATTCTAATACACCCTCAAACTCTTAAGTTACCCTTAAAAAACTGTTTTGGAGTGACTTTGTGCGCTTAAAAATTTGTGGCTCAGTTATTTCTAAACCGATTTTACATTTTTTCACGGATTTGGAAGAGAAAATTTATAGCCATTCTAAAAATTTCCACTATAGTTTTAGTCCAATGAAAATATGTGGAAATATTTAAGAGAAAGTTAGAATTTGGAAAAAAATTTTTCGTTTTTTACAGTTTAACGTCTTTTTTAAACCACACTTTAAAACGTAAGGCATATATATTTTAGTTTATTCATAAAAGAACATACAATTTTAAATAAAACTATCTAATATTCATCAAAATTGGTTAAAAATTGAAGATGTTACGAATTTTTATAAAGTCTTTAACTTATAAAAAATGCTTGCCCAATCTTTCTCATTTAAAAGTACTGACTATTGGAAACGAGCTGCGAGCGTGCAATATTTTTTTAATCATCTTAACACATTAGGTCCTGTTTTTATGGGTCCTTTTGACACCTATTTCCGAAAGTTTGGCTATAATGGGTTAAAATTTTCGACGATTACAGAAAATCATTTTCTTCATATCAGTCTTCTACTTATCTTTTAAATGGAAAAGATCCGGCAAGCATTTAAATTATTTTAGATTTGAGATATATAAATAATTCGTTACATCTACAATTTTCAACCAATTTTGATAAATGCGGATGGATTTTATTGAAATTAATGGATAAGCTAAAATGTATATGCCTTACTTTTCAAAGTATTGCTTTAAAAAGATGTCAAACTGAAAAAAAGGAAATTTTTTTTTCCAAATCTTAACTTTCCTATAAAATTTCCCCAAAAACTCTCCTTTCCAAATCCGTGAAAAAATTCAAAATCGGTTAAGAAATAACTGAGCTACAAATTTTTAAGCGCACAAAGTCATCCAAAGACAGTTTTTTAAGGATACTAAAGATTTTGAGGGTGTATTACAATTTTTAAGTACATATAGGCATGTTAAGTTATCGACACCACTCCTACAATATCTACTAAGTCTCATGCAAAGTGTAAAACCACTGTTGCACTGTGTAATCAAAGTACAATCTCTTCATAGAAGACATTTCAAATCAACTATAAAGTTTTGATTTTCAACCCTTACCATATCTGAATTAGAAAGTTGGTATAGCTATTAAGTATCATCAAACTAAGACTTGAGCAAAATTTTGGTATCCTATCTCACGGACATAAAAAAGATTTTATTTCGTGAGGAGCCCGACATGCTATTTTGTTCAAATACTCCCTTGTGCTATCTTAAGTGGTTCTCAAAATACAAGATCATAAAGTTCGAAAAAAGTTTAAAAAAACCATTAAGAGGTTGTAATTTGCAAGCAATTAACATATGGATATTTCCACAGAAAGGTAAACCATGAGCCAAAAAATTAAATTGTCATATCTCTGAAACTATTTAACATACATGGATGAGATTTAGTACATATCTAAAAAGCACCAAGCCAAATAATTTGTACTGGAAAAAATGGGGGTATCACACGGAGAAAAATACGTATAATAATTTTTACTATATTGGCTAGTCGAAAAATTAAAGTAAGCAACACTAAATTTCAAATATAAATTACTTTACGTATGAACTATTTGATGGGTCCGTAAAGTCATATCTACAAACAAAATGTAGTTAAATAATAAAGGAATATTTACTACAAATTTCCTACATTTGACTATATGTAAGGTAATTTGCACTTTCAGAAAAAAAATGTGTGGTCAATTTGAATTTATAATTCTAGTCAAAATAACTTAAATTTTTTTCACGCACAAAAATGAGTAGAGTAGAACGGGGCAATGTCGTGCACTCAACTTTGACATGCTCGTAAAGCCGTACATCTCAAGCGAATGCAACGAGTAAGCATCCGATCGAAAGATAATTTCATTGGTTACATCCATGTGTAACAACATTTGTGTAGCGAGAAATTGTGTTTGTGTAGGTGAATGTGCACGACATTACCCCAATGGTCGTTTTAAAGGTCAACTTCGATAACTCGGTGAAGCCCAAAATTTTTTTCGAAAACCAAATCCTTCTTTTCTTTGCCAGGATATTTCGTTTCAGAAAACACTCACCTGGTATATTTTCCCGGAAAGAAAATTATTTTTCTGACCCGATAAAAAAACACTTTTATCGTCCCGAAAGCGTGCGTTTTGAAAAAAAGGTTACTCTGTAGAGACGGACTGGTGAAAATTGCTAGTATTATATGCATAAGCTCAGTAGGTCAGCAGGTCCCTACCTTACGAACAGTTGGTAAATCATTCAATTCCTTGGGCTAAAACAGCCAGTGCACGACATTACCCCCTGCACGACATTACCCCGTTCTACTCTATCATAATTTTCACCTTACGCGAGTAAGGTAAGTACCACAAAAATATAGAGTCATTTTGACTTTTATAATTTTAGTAACAATTTATATTTTTGGACAGACATTTTCTTCATATACAAATTTTTTTGCTTCTACATCATATGCAGAAGCAGCCCAGAGGATATGTATCTGACTACCATTCGGTAGGGCCAAGATTCGTATCCCGGCGCCGGTCAGTAGTCATTCAGTTAATTTTTTTTTTGTTTGTTGTTTGAACTATACAGTAAGGTAAATATCACGCCAATTTTTTCATTAAAATTACTAGACTGTGAGGTCATTCGAACAATCTGAATTGACTAAAACAGTAATGTGAATCTTACTTCGGTGTAAAGTTGTCACTATTCTGACTTGAAAATCTGGTAAAATTTATGAGAAATAAAGTAGCAGGTACAATTTTTTTTCTCCGTGCATACACCCACCAAAATCACTTCATCATATTTTAGAAAATATTTAACGCACATCAATAAGAATTGATACATGTGTACAGAGCGCTAAGACAAAAAAAAATTCACTGGAAAAATGTGATGCCACGCCCTTAAAAAACAATCATAATTTTTAAAATTTAGTACACATGTAAAATGAATAGGGACAAATAACATCCTATGGAAAAATTGGTGAAGCCGTGAGTTGCACGGGGAAAAATGCCCGAATCTTTTTTATGGAGAGTCATATGCTCTATGCTCTACAAGTAATTTTATTATATGTAAAAAAAAAAATTTTGCATTTAGGAGTTATTTATTAAAACCTGATTTTTTTTCCGTTAATTGTTTATTGCGTAAAAAAAAAATCTATTTTTAATAAATAATTCTTAAACGGTGAATATTTTTTTACACACAATGAAAATTACTTGTAGAGCATATGACTCTTCATAAAAAAGATTTGGACACTTTTCCCCATGGGACTCACGGCTTCACCAATTTTTCCAAAGGATGGTATTTGTCCCTATCCATTTTACATGTGTACTAAATATCAAAAACTATGATTGTTTTTTAAGGGCGTGGCATCACATTTTTCCAGTGAATTTTTTATGCCTGCGGCCACATTTTGATAGACAACCCGGCAAAAATATATTCCCCCATTCATAAATTTACATATTATGTAAAAATTAGATTTTAACTAAAAACTCGATCCATACTATTTCTTTTTTGATTTAAAAAAATTTACTGACTTATTTAGCCTGCTTAAGAATTATAACGATATGGCACCAAGTCATCAGTATACGTTGGCAATATATTATCGAGATATTTGATAGATGCTATACTAATAGACTAGGATTTCGCTTTAGTTTCGTAAGACCCAATAACGAGTTATTTTAACCATTCGCATGGCTCACGCTTTACGTCACCCGCCCACCTCTACTCCGCACATTATTAAATGGCAATTTTTTATATACATTTATCTACTTACATAAGTATTTACATACATATGTATGTATATGTGTAATACTATTTCAAACAAGAACAAAAAACTGTAACAGTGAAAACAGACAGCGAATCAAAACAATATTTACAATTACAGCAGGCAACAAAAGGATATCATTAACACTGTACAAAAAAAAAAAAAAAATGACAATAAAAAATCCCCTCCAACAGTATAAGTATAAGCCTTGGCATCCAGCCAGACCAGCTTGTGAGAATGTTACAAAATTGAAACTGAAACATTCAATGCAGCACGCAACTGCTCAGATACAATACCGAAAATAAAATAAAAAAAATAAAAATGTTCGGATGACGTGGTGTGTGTGTTTGACTCCGCCTTCGCTAATGGAGGGTGGAGCCTTATGAATGCATAACTTTTAAACTCTCTCTCTCTCTCTTTTTTTATTCATTTTCTCTCTCTTCGTACGTTCTTAACACTCATAATGAGTGCGTCTAAATAAAAATAAAAAGATACATTTTTTCAACAATTCAGATACAAATATGGTCGAATTCATAATGGTAACACTGTTGCCAGTTTCTAGAGCGGGTAACTAGCACTGATGGTCTAAGAACAGCATATTACGAATTTGTATTTACGTGATCATCAATTTTTAAAAGCGTTTCACGTACTTTATAAGATTTATATACCATATATTTTTGTGATCTTATGCGAAAGTTACTTTGGTACTACAATGGTGTCTAGTTGAAATAGAAAAAAAAGTGCGAAACAACGTAGTGTCGATGTTGAAACAAGAATTTTGTGGAGAGACATAAAAACAGTTTTTATTCGGTAAGGCTATAGTGCAGACAGTATTAAAAGAAAGTTTTAGTACAACAATTTTATAGCTTATTGAAATGACTTTCATATGACACTTTTTTTTTTAATATCCATTCAAAATCTGTCCAATAGTATAGATTTTATGGGGAGGTCCTTTTCTTGGTGACACTAAATTTTCAAAGACCTGTAGCTTTGAAAATTATTGCACGATCTTAATACTCTTTACTGTTTCTGAAACATTGATTATTTAAGATGAAAACCAAGAAAAAAAACATTTCAAAAAAACTGCATTAAGAGTTCTTTTTTAAATTTTTTCAAAAAAAGTCATTTTGTCAAATGTGCCCCGTACCTGGGGCACATTTGACACTCACAAAAATAACACAGAAACATTAAACAAAACATTCATACATATATTTTTTTCATATAAATACAAATTATAAGTATGTATGTACTAACGAAGACTTATTTTATATATTAGTGTGAGAAGTCGATGTCAAACACGTATTTAGTGCGTGAACGTGAAGTTGAGGCTGGATTTGTTGGAGTTGGTAATTTAAACTCAATTACACTCTTTAAAGTCAGGCAAACATCTTCCACTTCCGGTTTTATAAAAACCCAATTCAATGGTGAAACTCTTCTCAAATAACTGATCTTGTATCAAGTATAGCTAATTACTTCTACAATATCTCCCACATAAAAAATGGGTTTTTGGATTTTTCACCAAATTTCCCAAGGACAATATAAAGTATAAAGTACAATTTCCAACATCACCCCTAATGAGAACATCAACATAAAATGTTAGGTAAGAGCCAGTTTGATGGAAATTTCTTTGGTCTGGATTTTGGGTAGCACCATCGTCAAGATATCTGCAGCGTTTTCACATGAAGATGGCGAATACTTCCAGTCAATTTGATAATTTTTAAAAACTTCGCATACATGATGAACTTTGATGTCAATATGTTTACTTCGGGAATTCATCCATCCAGATTTTCAAATTAAAATAAGTGGAAGAGGTCCTGGAAAGCACCTATTCATAAATCTTGAATTGTAGATAAAACAAAGGTAACGAATTATATTAAATCAAATGAAATGGATTCTGTGTCGGAAGTCGGAGTTTCTCTCTGGTTTCCGATATTAGAAATAGCGTATTTAACTTTTTTTTCATCGCCATCGCGTCTGTTCGTCTTCATTTTATAATGGTATACCATATCTTTAAAAAGATAACACTAGAAAATCTTCTAAAATACACAAACACATATGTCTGGACGAACGTCAAATGTGCCCCTTCGACAAAAGTCAAATGTGCCCCAATATCTCTTGAAGCATTAAAAATATTTTAAAATTTAATCTATTTGACCTTGATAAAAAACACTTTTATTCTATTAATTATAAAGGTTAGTGCTACCAAACTGTCATACTTACTTCTAAAAAACAATACAACTTTATTTGCAAAACCCTTACGAACAAGATGTCGAAAATTAAAAAAAAATACAGAAAAAGTTAAAAAAGCGTATAAGCGCGGGAGAAGTTGAAAGAGAACTACCAAAGTTCATTACGTTGCTTCCACTCTAATTAGTTATGTTTCTGCATTTCAGGTTTTTGGTTCGAAAGGCGTGTTCACACCGAAAATGGGAAAGTCAAATGTGCCCCGGTGTCAAATGTACCCCAGCTTACCCTAAATACGAAGTTTTGTAGAATTTTCCGAAAAAAAAAAAATGTGCCGGGTGTGCTCCACTTGTGCTACGTTGTGCCGTATTGGAAAAAAAAAATCGATCCAAGGGTTCACTTTTTATGGTGAGGTCCTTTTTTTGTGCGAAGTTAGCCCTGCTTTTGTGGAATTTCTCGAAAAAAAAGTTGTGCCGGGGTATGCTCGACTTGTGCTGCGTTGTCCCGTATTGAAAATCAAAATCGGTCCAATAGTGTAGATTTTATGGGGAGGTCCTACCAGGGCTAACTTCGCATACACCAAAAAAAGGACCTTCCCTATATACTATTAGACCGATTTTAATTTCCAATACGGCACAACGCAGCACAAGTCGAGCACACCCCAACACAACTTTTTTTTCGGGAAATTCCACAAAACTTCGTAATCACCAAAAAAAGGACCTCTCATAAAATCTATACTATTGGACCGATTTTGATTAACGGCACAACGCAGCACAAGTCGAGCACACCACGGCACAACTTTTTCTTGAGGAAATTCCACAAAATTTCGCATTCACCAAAAAAAGAACCTCCCCATAAAATCTATACTATTGGACCGATTTTGATTTCCAATACGGCACAACGCAGCACAAGTCGAGCACATCTCGGTACAACTTTTTTTTTCGGGAGATTCCACAAAAGCAGGGCTAACTTCGAAAAAAAAAAGGACCTCCCTATAAAAAGTGAACCCTTTGACCGATTTTGATTTCCAATACGGCACAACGCGGCACAAGTGGAGCATACCCCGGCACAACTTTTTTTTCGGGAGATTCCACAAAAGCAGGGCTTACTTCACGCACATCCATTCAAGCGTTTCCAACTTATACCGGTTATAATAAAACTACTTGATTAAAGAAACATTTTTTAGTTAAAAAAGCAAAGCATTAACTTAATTTTCACAAATTTTATCCAGATGCAATTGCTATTGGTTGTCTAACTTTTTTTTTTAAGTTAGAATTCCAAAATCCAGTGAAAAATGGGAAAAAATGTCAACGATATTGGAAAAACAGCATTGCCATATGGTTTTTTTGTGCAAAATGTGAACGGTTTTGGAAAAACTCAGCGTTGCAAACTGTATATTTCTGTAAATGTATAATAACACAAAAAAGTAACCCTGCATTAAGGGGAAATTCCATTCATAAAATACACACTACTTCTAGTGCTCTCTCGAGAGAGGGAGTATATTCTCGAGAATGGAAACTCCCTTCAGATTAACGATAAGCCCCAATGTAATAATTAATCGTCATCAATTGACATTATTTCCGAACCTTTTTGAACCCGCATTGATCATTGAAAGTAATATTTTTTCTGTCTCCTGAAAAAATCAGTAGAGTTGGCAACTTTTCTCATTCTTTAGTGTTGGCAAAACCCTTTAATAATTGTATAACTGCAATTAGCAATGCCTATCATCAACATGGCTCTCCGTCAAAGCTTTAAAGTTCGATTTTCACCTTTTGAGATAATATTTCGATTTACATGTCGGAGTGTATTTACACTTTAAGAGTCCATGTACCCATTTAATTAACTTACTAGGTGGCATTTTTTGTTTTTGTTCTTACGCGCCTGTCAATGATCGCGACTCGACCACCGCCAACACTCGTAACATGGTAGCCAGATATGTAAATTAGTTTAAGCGACTGTGGACAGTGTCAAGTGGCAATGGGCGAAGAATTTCCGACATTTTTTTTTGTTATATTTTATTGTTTTCCGAGGAACAATATGAGTAATAAGTACGGTCCAACAGAAGCTAGGCTGCGGTTGTCCATCATCATCGCTGTCGTTGCGGCGGCAACGGCGGTTACAATAACGAAATATTTTTTTTAAATAAACAGATGACAACGTCAATAGCGACATAAAAAATGGAATCGGCTAAACCGCAGAAACAACAAAGAAAACAAAATCTTCAAAAATACTCGCATTTATTGTATGTATGTTTGTATTATAAGAAATATATGTACGTAAAAACATACCTTCATACGTACATAATACTGACTACACTTAATAAGTTAAAGTTGAATGTTGATTTAATGTTAAACAGCCATGATTTTGGTCAAAGAAATTAAAACTTGTTTTCTATGCCAAGATCTTTGCTACTTTACTTACCGTTTTTCATGCTTGTGATCACCGCAAGTGCCTTCCGTCAGGGATGCTAGTAGTTTTGTGGGGCGTTTGTTGGAAATTATTACAGATACGGGGTATTTTCATTATCATTAAAATATTTGTAAATATTACTTCTGACCTTTTTATATGGGGAAAATTTGTCTTTTTACTCAAGCTAAATAACCATCCACCGCCCACAGAATCGGGAGACACTGTCGAAGGCAGTGCTAGAGTATACGCTTTCGGCAATTATTCTTAAGGTGATTATTTGATCCACGCATAATCGGTTGCGCCGGAATCCTGTTTGTGGCTTTCACATGGCCGAATCAAGTTTTACGCTTAATTTATTTGGAAGCACTTATGTTAGTACTTTTGATTGTAGTGGAAGCTATAATTCCTCTATAATTTCGACCCTCGCTAAGGTCGCAAAGTTGCCTGAGGTTCTTTGACACGTTCGCCTGACTTTTTTTATTGTGAGAGTTAAAGCCTTTTTCGGCGTCGTTCTTTTGGTTTCTATCTTGAGAGTCGTCTTTCTGGGTTTTTTCACGTTTCTTCTCTTGTTTTCAAAAAGACACTACGTTTCTTCGCTTATCCAGTGCTTTGATTTTAGGGTCGAAATCCAAGTATTTTTCCAGTGGAATTTAAGAAAATAACGTTGTTTAGGAATGACTAATTCATTTTGCTGCTCTGCTATCGCTACTTGATCGGACTCAAAGTAAAATTGAATAGATTAAACTAAGACAATCGTTTATGAAATTTCTGAGACATAAAATGCATTAAGCTTTGTTCTTTCCAACTGGGGTGTTTCCCAAAAATTTAAAAAAAATCAAAATATGTTTGTTACATATTATAAATTTGTAAAATTTAAATACAATAATTTTGTTAAGTTAAGCCTTTCAATAGTTTCACTTTCCCCCGAAAAATATTTTTTTTTTTTGGGAAGTTTTTTTTTTTGGGAAGATTGTGGGAAGAAGCAGTGCACAAAATTTTTCTTTTTTTTTTTTTAAGTGGACGGTGTCACGCCCCTATATTGAAAAAAAGCTCTCACGGCTAAGCTGATGCATCAATTTTTATGAAATTTGGTATAGAGATAGGGTAAACACTAAGAAACGATAACAGTTGCATAGTTTCTGTAAAGTCATATAGAATTGGTCGAATTTCGGCAGCAAGGGGAACTCTTGTTATCATAAAGTTTGATTTTTTTCATCACTCACATTTAGGATTAGGTACAACGATTTTTCAAACCAGAGTTGCTTTCAATTGTAATTGTAATTGTAACACTTTCCGGTTCTTCCTCTGTTCATTACATTAACTTAATTAGTGGATATGAATTCTTTAAAAATTAAATTCAATGGCAACACTGCTTACAAGACTGCTAATAAGACAACCTGTAACAACAACAGCGGCAACAGTTAATGCAACAACATTGAAAATACATAAAATTTCAAACCCGAAAAAATATTTTAAAATGTTGACAAATATTTGCTATTCATTGGCCGCATTATTATTTGATTAAGAAGCCAAAAATTATTAAAACGGGTAAAAGGTACCTAGTGGTAAGAAATAAAAACGCAACGATTTATACATGTTACTTAAAAATTAAACAAAAAGAAAAAAAAAAAGGAAAAAAAGGAAAAAAAGTCAATTGTTTATTCAAAGAGTACACATGTAGATATTTTATTAATTAAACATTTATTTATTTTTTTCTTTATTGTTGACAACAATTAATGCTTGATGACATCAATTATTAGAGTCAAATGTATTGTCATGACCCTCTTTTTGACCACTTTATAAACTAAGTTACCTTGCTAACTAGGGGCACTGTGTTTTGTTTGCTTCCATCTTTTTTTTATGGATTGTTACGTATTTTATCTTTAAATTAAAAATTCGCTATTAAAAATTTTGCTCCTGAAAATTGAATTGAAACGCTATTAATTTGTATGACAATTCGTTTACCCTCAGTTGCAACTGTCAGTTACAGTTGATGACACTTCAGTAAAAAAAAATTAAAAAAAAAGAATAACAACGAAGTTAATTTAATTTCAAGTACAGCGTCAGTTTACAACAAATGCAAAAAATATCAATTTTTCTGAAGTATCCATGTAGCACAAAATGTTTTACACCTCAGTGCTGGCGTAGAGAAAATCTATGTGTTTATTGATCCCCTTTGATATCTTGAAAGTTAGTTGGATAAAGTTTTGTGACTGTTATCTTTATAATGTTTCGTTAAGCTTATATTTAAAGAAAGCAAATTTCGAAAATTATGAAAAAGTCGGAAAAGTTTTTAAACATCGAAAAATGTTGAAAATGACATAAAATACTGCTATTGAAACAGTCGAAGAAGTCGAAAATATTAAAAATGTAGTAATTTCATAAGTAAAGAAGTCAAAAAATGTATATTAAAAAGTTGGAAAATAGTGAAAATGTGGGTTCGGCCCGGTACCCGATTCCGTTGAAATTTTTTTTTGTGAATTTGAGCTATTTAAATAGCCGAATACCGCGACTCATCGCTTTACTATGGAATTCTTGCGTACAATAGTTTTACTGATGTATTCACAAGGATCATCTGGATAATAGAAATAGAATTTATGTGTGCTTATGAAAGACCCCTAAAATGAAATTTCTGAATGCTCAAAATTAGAAGGATTTTCGAAAAGAAAGGAGGGTATAGAGAATGAAAGGAGCATTTAAGGCAAAAAAGAAGGTTCGAAGCTTTTTGAAACTTTTGGCTTAAAAATAAGGATAATCCACCCAAAAGTGGTTATTGTAAAGTTCTTGGTAGCTTATTTGAAAAAAATTACATAGTCGCGCATGGGTTTTCCTCTCTGAATTTTAAAAAGTGATTTCTATAGACTTAAGTGTGCTGATTATGAGAAAAATAGTGAAAAAATTCCAGCACGTCACAATTTTCAGTAATTTAAGTTTTACTCAAGTGCCTTTTTTGTATTTATAATAATACCACGCCTATACTACTGAACGTATCAAAACAATATTTACACCAGATGTTTTTTTGGTGCTCCAATATATTCATAAGAAATTGGGCAAGGGGGCGCTGTTCGCCTCAAGCAAAAAAAAAAAAAAAACTCAAAATAATTGAAATCTTAATTTGAGTAGCTCCTACGCCTATACTAGTAGATATATCGAAACCATATTAACACCATATATCCGCCTGATGTTTCTACATACTTGTCTTCATGATGGGGGAAATTGAATGAAAGTACGGTACGCTCGGTATACAAAGAAAACATACAAAAAAAAACATAAACGCATATCTACTTACTTTACATGCATTATGAACCTTGATATCTGGATGAATTTTATGCATAGAAGCTATCTTGATCGGACGGGGAGTACCATAAAAATATATGATGCAAGAATGGTTTAAATATGTTGTGTATTTTAGCCGTGATATTGAAGAGTTCATAAGCACAAACGATTGAATTAATAAGTTTTCAAATGCTACACAGACGAACAAGGGTACCCCTCTTAAAATTACAAGAGTAATTTCCAATGTATTTTTTAATGCTGAACCCAAATCTGTTTACAGAATTGCTCCATCAAGTTAGAATTTTGAGAAATTTTCAAACAACTGTGAAAAACACACGATTTTCCATTATTTTTGTGGTTATGAAAATTGGAATATCTCAAAATCCTGACGTGATGGAAATATACCAAGTTCAGATTCGTGACTTTCCATGTTCCAGTCGTCCACAAACAGGCCATATTGGGTCCGTAGAATGAAAAGTCTGTATTTTTAAGGATAAAATTCTGGAATAAGAAAAAAATTACACTAAACTAATATGCCATGACAAAAGGGACCTTATTTTGCCAGAGTAAAATTTTTAGTATAGGACAAAACATGAGTTTAGGTCAAAATTTCATGTTTTAGGTTTTTGACACCATATTGCCATAACATCGTCAATTTATAACGTATTTTCCTGAGTTCTCTTCAGAGTTTTACTTTTTATCCAATGGATCGTATTGAAAACTTAAATTTGACCTGTAGCAAGATAAGTTCCACGTTTGTCGTGACGTACCACATAATATTTAGTTTTAAACGCTTTTTTATTTATATAATCGTTAAAAAAAGTAAGCGTGGTATTATTTTTAATTGCTCATTTCACTTTAAACAGGTTGATAAAACTGAAGTATTATCTATTTAATAAATAATACGATTCCAATAATTCGTTCATTTTCTAAGTGAGGCAAGTCCAGTCAGATATAATAAAACCTATATTTTCTTGATTTATTTTTTAGCCAAAACTAAAACCTGGATAATAAACTTGCATTATCTAACGACACAAAATAACAAAAATAAATATCTCGGAATAACAAATAAAAATTCGAAAAATCTTGATGAATTCGAAAAAGGGCTGATATATTTCAAAAATGGTACAAAAAAATACAAATATTAAGCAAAATTGAAAAATATCGAAAAGTCTGAAACGGTTCTTTAAGCATATACTAATTTTCTACATATTTCAAAATCAGAATAATCCATTAATATGCAAATATTAGAATTTCTTTCTTCAAAATAAACTATTATTTCACGTATTACTATGATACAATAAACCAAATCCTTTCTCTGACAAATCCCAACCTACTAATACACTTACCCTCTCCAAAAAGATTCAACTTTTTCGTCTCTGTTTCGTTTACTGCGTGTAGAGTTCTTTCTGCTGGTGGCTAAGAAAAAGAAAAGAAAAGAAATTAAAAATAAATTGTATTTGTTTAACATGGCGTGAAATTGTATTTTATTTAAACGAATGTATAAAACTTAACAGTTGTACCCCATTGTAACGTACCCACTTGTATAGAAACCGAAACGGAAACGGAAACAGCCGCCGCCATCACTTGCTTACGTTCAGTATACATAACTGCCAGAAAGAGAAAAAGCAGGGCATAAAATTACTTTCTTCTTGTGTTTCAATAAAATTTCTTTTTAAGTTTTTCCAGCTATGTCCTTCCTTCTTGCTGAACATCGTCCCCATCATTCTGACTTATCGTCGTCGTCGTCGTCTGCGCAATGTTTGTTGCAGTTTTTACTTCGTTTTTGTTTCTGTTGCTGGGTTGTTTCTTGGTTCATGATTGTTAATCTTGGCCCGGTGTATTTTTGTATGTCTGCCTCCTTTGTCTTTTGTCTATTGCTGGTCGTTTGTTGTATTTTAGTCTTTTTACTTTACATTTTACATTTGTAAATTGTCAAATGCAGACATTTTTTCCGACCATGCGAAGACATTTTGAAGAAGTTTTGGAAAAAGAAACTAAAGAAATTGTTAAGGTGCAAACCAGCGTAAAAGTTAAGTTAACAAAAATTAAAATAAATCGCATTTTAACTCTTGATACGATTTTAAGAATCCACACGAATGAATGTTTTTTTAACTACATACATACCTCTTAAAAGGCCGATCATAAATTACGCAAGTCTTTTAAGGGGGCAGGGAATTTTTTTACACAACTTCAGAAAAGGGTTTTAACAAAACTATGTTGTGACAGTGTCTCCCGAGAAAACATCTGGGTTTCACTGCAACGAAGAGGTATTGCCGCAAAGGCCATAAACTTAGAACGTGCACAATATGAAGGCTTTAAATGCAGTGTGTTACACAACGGGCGCGAAACATGGCTTGTTACCGAACAACTAACGAACAAGCTGCAAGTATTCGTCAACAAATGCTTAAAGCGTATACTAAAGGTTTGGTGGCCTCGCACTATATCAAATGCCGAGCTACATCAAAAATGCAATCAGGGGGCTGTAGCAAACGAGATCGAACTGCGGAAGATGGAATTGTCACACTTTCCGGAAACCACACAGCGAAGTTTATTGCCAGTCTCTTGAGTGGAATCCACAAGGCAGTAGGGGACGTAGTAGACCCAAAACCAACTGGAAAAAGGTCGCTGGAAAAGGAAATACAAAAATCGGGAATGTCGCGGCAAGAGATCAAAGTCCTTTTTAAAAATAATACTTTTTCATTTCTTTTTTTAATGCATCGTCTTATGAATAGTGAGTTACGTCACTCTGGAAATATCCATATATGTATCGCAGCACTTTCGCCTTTAGAAGATTTTGTGATCTATTTCGCTAATATGCTCATCGTCTAAAGCTCAGTTTCTTACAAAACTGGCAAAGGTAATGCCATTAAATAATGGCGTTTACTCCAATGTTAATAGTTCCTTAATGGTGTAGGAATTAAGTATGTAATCGATGATAATAGTTTGAACCTGTTGTTGGTTTGTTATTGGGACTAAACGGACCCAATCTCATACTTTTATAACGCTTGCAGATAAATAAAGTTTCGGCGCCACCACAGACTTCATTTTACTTTGTTTTAGTTTTGTTGACCAGCATAGCTACTATTTTTTACCATATTCTCTTTTGTCACCCATATAGAAACCGATCTGCGTTAACATTAAGACTTTTCCATCAGTTGCAAAAATATCCTCGTCTGCATTGGAACCGAACAATTTATAGGAACCGTGCGGTGTCCTTTATGGTTTTCTATTCAAATCCGAACTTTTTTAACAAGATCAAATAAAACTCGCAGCTGGATATGATTACCACAAATATGTTTGTATGTATTTAACTGCTTCAGGGTATATCTTTAACATAATTTAATCAGTTAGTTCTCTACAATTCATTAATAATCTGACTCCATTGTTATTTTTTTTTTTCATACCCTCTAGCACAACAAACAAATTACAAATAAAATAACCAACATACCAAATTAAAAAAACAGAACTCTTCACTTCTTCATTTGGTGAAAATAGCAAATATCGGTAACCTTTCATCAGAGTCATTACTTGTAACTTGCCATATAATTAAATATTTATTACATTATATGACAAAATTGCACCCAACCAAATGAACTAATAACAGTTTCGGGTAGAAGAGAAAAACCGACCTACCCTTTCTTTTTTAATAACGTCCTTCCTTCCGATCCGTTCTCGACACTCGACACTGACAAGGGTTAGTGGCAATGTGTCTACACAATTTAACAAGAGTTTCATTATACGATGCCATCGTGAATGCCACTTTTCGTCGACATTTGGCAACAAAAAGTAATGAAGCTGCAACAAAGAGGCGTAATTTAACACAGAAATAACATATCGGAAACAGTATTTATGCAAACAAACACCCGATTAGCATCGGAAAGTGTGTTCTTGAAAAATACAAAAAAATAGTGCAAAAAACACCCTAAATGCTAAAGAAGCAAAATGGATTTAAATTCAAACGCTTCAAATTTCAAAGTATTTACATAGAATTAATGCAACTAAAATGTATACCATTTTATGTATCAGATTCGAAGAAAAATGAAGAAAAAGTAAAGAACCTACCTACTCTTGTTACCGATAGAATTAATCTTGTGAAAATCATTTCAGTCATATGACTAAAATGGGACTGGTGTCAAATTAATTGAATTAAGAAAAAAATCAAAAAACACAATTTTGCAATATTGTCTACAATTTACAATTCGTTTGAAATGAAAACTACCTTCATCCCCACTTTTCTTTGTGAGAGCTCAACATTATTGTTCTCTAATTTCAGCCGTAAAGTATACATTTGATACTGTAATCGATAACATTATTGATATACTTCAGATACAGCCGCTTTGAAAATGTGCAAAGATGTTGGAATAGTAAATGGAATAAGTATAGCATTGAAATATCTATATTAAGAATCCGAAAATAAACGACACGCATTTGTTCCGCCAAAAAACAAACAATTTGGTTGGAGAGAGATATGTTTCGATATGGTTTTTATATAATTTATGGGATTATTATAAGATTGTATTAGCAACTTATGAATAACATGTTACTAGACATAGTCCTAGGCCGTCAAATTTTCAGGAAAAAATTTCTGAAAAATTTGTGTAAGAAAGAAAACACGGTTAATAACAAAAGTACTTTATTTAACATTTGACTCAAAACATATGTTGACAGTTTCCCAGGTGTCATTACGTGTTTTCACGTTCTTCACTTATTCTTCCTGCAACCGTACCAATTATTTCAGGCCAAATGCAGATATGATTTTGTGACAACAATTTTTATTCAAAATTAGTTTTTCTAGCCATATATTTAGAATATATTGGATTTTTTCACTTGATAAATAAATCCAACATTCACCTTGAAAAAAGTGGGGAATTGAAAGAGAGAGGGACGACGATCTTGTATAGGACTTTGTACATAAAAGGCATCTGGGACTTGCAAACAAAGTCGCCACCGGGTCAGCTTGCTTTTTTATATAGGATAAACAATATAAAAATGAAGTTGTGCGTATTAAGGAAAGTAAGCGCTGTGGAATTTGTAGTGAAAACAACTACAATGGATTCGGATTTGCCCGGAATTTTAATGATAAATGAAATTTTGGACGAAGATGAAGAAATAAAAAATAAAAAAAGGAAAAAAAAAAGGGAATGGTTTAATAAAAAGGATGAATTTTCAAATACAAAAATAATAAAAAAAATAAGAGAAACTAAGCCACTAGATTTTAAAAACTATATTCGGATAAAAGAAGCCACTTTTGACATTCTCCTTCAAAAAGTAACCAGATAAATTCAAAAAGTGTATACTTTAATGAAGTGGATCTCAACTGGTAGGGCGCACCCCCTAGGGGGGCGTGAAGACAATTTAGGAGGGATGCGACTCATTTCAGTAAGTATTTGAAAGTAAAGAAATTATACAAAGGAACATTTTTTTATCTTATTTTATCCCAATTTTCTTATTTTGATGATTTTGAAGTTTTGAATTGTTCCTAAAACGATAATTACTGCCACGTTCTGGAATCCATTTTTTTTTTTTTTTTGAATAAGTAATATGGAATTGGATTTGTAATTTAACAAATTAAATTCGATATCGGTTCCAATCTGATAATAAAGGATAACTCGAATCCCTGATTTGATAGAGAACGCATTCAAAATTTGGTGTTATTGGATTCTAAAACACCTAATATTTCAGAACATGGCTTACCAGCCAATGACCTCTTTTATGTAATATTAATTTGTAATAATTTTTGAATAAGAAGTCAATTTTTATGTGAAAAATGGTATAACATTTTGTTGTTTGGAGGGGGGCGCGAGCTGGTGAAGAACTTGTAAAGTGGGGCGTGACCTAAAACGGTTGAGAACCACTGCTT
The DNA here is from genome assembly GCA_951812925.1 of Calliopum simillimum. Taxonomy (NCBI): domain Eukaryota; kingdom Metazoa; phylum Arthropoda; class Insecta; order Diptera; family Lauxaniidae; genus Calliopum; species Calliopum simillimum. The sequence goes on from OX638368.1 coordinate 142,210,696, forward strand.
TAATAGTAAATGCTATTAGTGTAGAAACTCGTTTATCTATAACTGCGGTATTCCCGTAATTGGGTTCCCCGGTTAAAAGCGTTGACAGTCAAACATTTTTTACCTACGCAGTTAATTGGACTAACGTAGTTTTTCAATAAATATCACATTTATAGAAATTTTAGCCCCTATAATTTTTCCAAGACACACGAAAATTTTTGAGAAACATATCAGTTGGTTATCCCTCTTGAAACCGCATTGCTTCGTATGTACCAAATGAGACTTTTTTTTTAATTATATGAAGGTTCCACTTTACCTTTTCACCTTTGGCGAAACAAAAGTCTGACAGAGCTTTGTATAATATGTTGGAAATAAAAGAAGTTGAATTTATTGATTAGATTGCATTAATAAGAGAAAATTTTCATTAATTGAAGCCCTAACTGGCGGCAAATGAGAAAAAAGTTAAATCAATTTTTTTTTTCAAAATTTTGTTTTTATCCCCCAAATAAATTTGATATTTTTTTCTTCTCATGATAAAGCAAAAATACCTATAATTTTGTTTTATTTTTATTTCTACCCATCATCTTTGAGTTACATCTATCTGCTTTTGTGTGGGTGCTACAATTTGACGGTTGCTATTGTGGTACTTTTTTTTTTTTTTTTTTTATTCCATTCAACTTTGAGTATCCCGTCTCAGTTACATATGGAAGTTGTTGTCGCTTATTAATTCATTGTACTTTTTTTGTATCTCTTAGATAAACAATTTACGCAATTGAAGTTGTTACTTTTAGTTGTTAAGTTGTTTTTGTTCCTCTTTTTTTTTTCTTTTCCTTTTTAGTTTTTGTAACTCATGTGGCTTATCGTTTGCTAATGTTAACGATCCTTTTCTCCTGCCGTTTCACTTGTCAATGCTGACGTTATCCTTTCAGGCTCGTTTGATTTAGATAAAATCTCAAATAACCCACTCAGCGCATGATATTTTTTTTTTTTATTTGCACATTTATTTGCGGTCCTTAGATAAATATCAAATATACTCCTTATTGGGAATGCACCTGTAAACACTTCTATAAATAGGGTACCTGTCAGAAGAATATGTGGCGGAACACTTTAGAATCGTGGGAAGTCGGAGTATTGAGATGTTTATGAAAGATTGTTGGCAAAAGTGCCTTTCATTGAAATTTACTTTATGACAGAAATATCTCATACGGTAGCTACATTTAACAATTTTGTGCAAGTTTTAAAAAAAAAAATTGATTTTTGGACTGCTTTTTATTTAATAAAAAAGTCAGTTCAAATTTCTCATCCGGCCATAATTATTGTTTTTATCGTTTACGTGATTGTAAACATATCTTGCTATAAATGGTGATTGTCTCCCATAATGACTTCGTTAGTTCATCTATTCACCAGTAGAAGGCATGATAAATAATTTAATGTGTAAATTAGTAAATATACAAACCTTTGCATATCTCATACACACACCATATTAAAAACAACCTTTTACTCTGGTCGCAACTTAAGTGGTATTTTGCACTCTGGTCGCTACTTAAGTGGTCTTTTCTGCGTTTGTCTGGCTAAAACTCGAAAACGGCTTGACTAATTTGAATTATTGTTTTTTGGTTCGTTCTCCTTAATACTGAGGTGGTTTAAAAAGAAAAAAATTTAATAAGAATTCATATTAAGGGTGGCCTTCATACAAAAATTTGCTTTAAATTGTATTTTATCAAAGACCGCTTAATCGATTCACATACAATTTACACCATACATCTTTAAACTAAAGGTCCCTTCAAAAGCTATGTCAATTTTATTTAGGGTGATAATTTAGAATGGCCTAGATACAAAAACTTTTTATAAATCGCATTTTCTGAAGAACCGCTTGGTCGATTCACATGAAATTTGCACCATATTATCTTTAAATTAAAGGGTACTACAAACATATTAAAGTTTTATTTGGGGTGTCCTCATACAAAAATATTTTTTAGATTTCTCGAAGACCACTTAATAGATTAATCGTTGACAGGGAATTTCAACCAAGTGACATCTGTATAAAGAGTCACAATTTGGGTTATTAAAATATTTACAATTAGGGTATATTCAGCAGAGTCTCGATTATCCGAATTAAATAAAACCAGGGGTATTCCGTATAATCGAAAATCCGGATAATCGATTTCAAAGTCAAATCAATAGTAGAGTCCGAGTTATTCGGACATTTATATTTTCGAGGTTATAGCTTCATATACATCAATATATTTGTAGAACGCCAAGTCCGATCGATTTTATTTTACAACGCTTACAAAGAATGAGTAATGGCTCTTTTAACAAGTACACCAATGATTAAGCTCCGAACAAAATTAACTGAGTTATAGCAGGAAAAACTCAGATTTTTTAAAAATTTTAAAAAATTTTTCATATCAATATCAAATGAAAAACTTAGTTTTTCGCATTTATTTATTTGAAAAAAAATTTTTTTAAAAATTTTATTCAATGGCAATTTTAATTCCAAACATTTTAAGCCTAGTTTGAGCAAAATCGAATGCAATTTCTTGAAGATATTAAGGATTTGGTGCAATAAGAATGATGAGAAGTTGTCCAGAGCATTTTCAAAATGTTCAGCCTAAGTCAACAGATCCTATTTTTCAGCTTCCACATCGGCCATTCTACACTCATGAACATTTTAAAGAAGCTCTCATCATTTTTTGTAGAAGAACATTTCGGACCGGGTTGCAATTGCATCAAAAGTAAAAATTTTTGAAAGAAAACGATATGCCTTCATTACACTAAAACCTTAATATCTTCACGAGATTTCATTCGATTTTGCTCAAAGTTTGGAATTAAATGTGCCATTGAATGAAATTGTTAAAAAAATTTTTTCTTAAATAAATATATGCGAAAAACTAAGTTTTTCATTTGACGTTGGTATGAAAAATTTAAAATTTTTTTTTAAAAATCTAAGTTTTTCGTGATATAACTCAGTTAATTTTATTCGGAGCATAATCATTGGTGCACCCGTTAGAAACGCCATTAGTCATTCTTTGTAATCGTGGTAAAATAAAATCGGTCGGACTTGGCGTTATACAAATATATTGATATATATGATGCTATAATCTCGAAAATAAAAATGGCCGAATAACTCGGGAACGGTTAGAAGGAAAAAAAAAATTGCGTTTTTCGTGTTCAGCGACCTCAAATTAGTTTAAAACAAATGGTTTGCAAATTGTTACAATTATTTTTAATGTAGTGTTATACTAACTTTTTATAGTTAATACACAAATCAAAAGCACAATAAAATTTTGGGTAAACTTTTTTTTTTATGGCATTTAAAACAAAATCCCATCTCAACCATATAAATTCATTCGGTCTTGTAGAAATCCTAGGTTAAAAGCCCCAGGCACTCCACTAATCCTAATATTTCCAATTGGCAAAATAGCTGCACCAGGAGCTACAAGTCCTCAAATATTTCACTTGTCTGCAGCGCCCTCTATTAACAATTTTTTTAAACGAGTCTGTATTTGTTTTGATCGTCTGAATAATCTGAATAAAATGACACCTCAATTTACAAAATCGGACCAGTAGTTTCAGAGTTATTATTTTGACCAGGATTTTAACTCAGATACCCCTATGTGCGACGGAGCGTTCAGAGTAAAAGACGGAGCACATCAAAATAGACATTTGAAAGTAGAAAAATAAACAAAATAAAATAAAAACAAACTTGATTTTAGATTGTGCTGGTTATTTTGAAGTAAAATAAAATAAATTTAATAATTTATTTGAATTTATTGGCAGTTTGACCGGCTTTCAATGGAAAAATGTTCAAGTGTGCTTAATAAATAAATTAGGGCGCTCTGAGCGTGCTCTGTTCAGGTTATACTCGACGTGCTCACGCTCCGTTCAGAGTTCTACTCTGAATAAAAAAAGAAAAACGTCTAAAGATATTTTTGAAATCACATTTTCTTGAACACACAAAATGCTTTATCTCTGCGCCCATAGCAGCTGGAACTTGGTACACATATGTTTACTACATCTACCATTCACCGTGCAATACTTGGGAGGGATTGAACGATGGGGCGTTGTAACCCCTGTCCGACGTAGATGGATGAGCTTTGGTACATATTGTATATAGGGCATTACATACCGATCTGGATAGCATTTTGCTTTTGCATCTCCGATTTTTTTGAAACTTTTTTGTCTTTTAGTACTAGTTGAGTCAACCAAATAATGAAATTTTTTTCAAAGTTTTGTTTTTTTTTTTTGTGAAAGTGTTTACAAAAAAACAAACATTCTTTTTTAAACTATTTTTTTATTAAATTTTCAACTTTTAAATTTAAATTGCTATTTTTATCAATGATCATACTCTTCGATTCTCTTGAAAAAAAATTTCTTAAAAAACTTTCATAAATTTGACAAATTTTGAGACCATTTAAGGTCTATTTTTTTTAAATTTTTTAATAAACAAAAAAGTGAGTGAATGTGCACTAAAATATTCTTTGGAAGACTTCCACGCCCACTATGAAATTTGGCAAGAATTACCTATATACTATAAGCTATTTTTAGAAAAAAAAAAAAAAAATAAAAAAATTACTAGGGACTTACTTTGTTATAATCAATTAATTTAAATTAAGGTCCACCTTTTTCCGAAAATGAAACTTTTTAGAAATACAGAAATAGCTAATAGTGAATAGATAATTGTTTAGGAGCTTGACCATAAAATGTATATTACACAGTTTCAAATTGTACTGACGAAATTATTGTATCTGGTCTAGCTTCTAAACGCCTTCCACGCCTACTATGAAATTTGGCGAGAATTATATATTCACTATTGGCTATTTGAAAAAAAAAAAAAAATTTTAAAAATTAAAAGGGACTAACTTTGTTAGAATTAATTTTCAAAAATTAAGGTCCACCTTTTTCCAAAAAACTAATTTTTTTTTTTTAAATCCAAAAATGCAGCCAAAAAGCTCATTAAATGAAGTGCAAATTTGGCAACTTTGTTTATTTGATTTTAACTTTTTTTAAACTGGATAATAAGGTTCGATGTAGTATGTATCTGCCGGTCCGTCAAAATTTTAAAGGTGCATAAAGTGAGCTATGCATGTGTGACGAATTTCTATGTTTTTCTGTTGCGAATTTCGAGCTATTTTAGAGCTTTTCAACAGTAATTTCGAGCTGTCTGGGAAATTTTCCATTTTCCGGAAACACGGAAAAATTGTTCTGCATAGCTAAGTTTATTTTTTCAGCCAGACGAATCTGCGGGAAAAGTTAGTGATGAAATCTTTTAACGCAGGAATTTCGAGCTACTTTCGAGCTAATTTTGAGCTAAAAGCCGCGGATCAGTCGGTAATATATCCAATAATTTGCGGACAGAACACCCATTTACGAAATGCGGATTATATCCGTGGGGTTTTTTGAGATTTTCCGGGAAAGTTTGGGTTTTCCGGAAAACACTGTTCGTTTTTGATGAGCTCGAAACTAGCTCAAAATTCCTATGTCAAAAGATATGATCGCCAAATATTCTCAAAAAATACGCATCATAATTTTTACTTCACTTGGCTAGTCGAAAAATTAAAGTAATCAACACTAAATTTCAAGTATAATTTACCTTACGTAAGAACTATTTGATGGATCCCTAACGTCATATTCATTTACAAATAAAATGTAGTCAAATAACAAAGGAATATTTACTATAAATTTCCTACATTTGACTTTATGTAAAGTAATTTATACTTTCAGAAAAAAAATGTATGACCATTTTGAATTTATAATTCTATTCAAAATAACTTTATTTTTTTCACGCACAAAAATTAGTGTCATAATTGTCACCCCACTCGAGTAAGGTAAATATCATAAGAATATAGAATCATTTTGACTTTTATAATTTTAGTAAAAATTTCTATTTTTGGACAGACATTTTCTTTATATACAAATTTTTTTGCTTCTACATCACATGCGTAAGCAGCGCAGAGGATATGTATCTGACTATCATACGGAAGGGCCAGGGTTCTTACCACGGCGCCGGTCAGCTATTTTTTTTTTTTTTTTTGTTTTTTTTTTTTTGTTGTTTGAACTTTACAGTAAGGTAAATATCACGCCAATTTTTTCAAAAAAATTACTAGCAAACATACATTCTGAATTGACTAAAACAGTAAGGTGAAATTTATTTCGGTGTAAAGTTGTCACTATTCTGACTTGAAATTCTGGTAAAATTTATGAGAAATAAAGTAGCGAGTACTATTTTTTTTCTCCGTGTAGGTTCGTCTGGCTGAAAAAATTAAGCAAGCCCTTCAAAAATTTTTGGCATTTTCCGGAGAAATTTAAGGAAAACACTTCATTCAAGGTCATCTTGAAAGTAGCTCGAAATTCCTGCGTTAAAAGATTTCATCGCTTACTATTCCCGCGGATTCGTCTGGCTGAAAAAAATAAAGTTTGCCATAAAAAATTTTTTTTTTGGAATTTTCCGGGAAAATTGGGAGTTTTCCGGAAAATGCTTTTAGCTCAAAATTAGCTCGAAATTTCTGCGTTAAACACTTTCATCGCTAACTCATCCCGCGGATTCGTCTGGCTGAAAAATAAACTCAGCTATGCAGAACAATTTTTCCGCTTTTCCGGAAAATGGAAAATTTCCCAGACAGCTCGAAATTACTGTTGAAAGGCTCGAAAATAGCTCGACTTTCCCAACCAAGAAACATCGAAATTCGTCACACCTGCATAGCTCACTTTATGGACCAACATTTTAAGGCCCTCTAGCTCGTTAACCAGACCTTATATATGAAAAAAATTTTGTATCCGGATCCAGGGTATATATATGTAGATATAACATAGTAAAAATTTACTGAAATCGGATACATAAACATTTTTTTTATGTCTGCTGCACGTATAATGCCCCATATGTATTCTTGATAGAGCTGTCGTTATTTATTTATCAGTCCTAAATAGAAAATTTCTACTTATTATTCACCACCTTAGACATAATTAATTTATTCAAATCGACAGGGCCGTTATTAGAAATTTCAAAGCCTCGGGCCAAGAAATAAAATGAAAGCTCAGGCTTTATATTTATTTGAAGAGTTGTCTATTATATATACTTAAGTATAAGCGCATAATCTATAGAGGAACGAATTTCGATTCAACAACTGTTCAGTTGACAGCAAGTTGACCTATGATAAGCGAAAATTATTGACAAACGTAATTGAAATATACTTATACTCGCAGTTGCTTAAAAACTTATCACTGATATTGTAGAAAATATACTTTCTACATATAAATACATACGTAATTACTAGACATGAGTACAACCAACTCTTTTCTAATAAGAAAACAATTTGAATAGTTTTATAGCAAAATAGTATTAATGCAATCCTTAAAATTCATAATTTTCAAAGGAATGAATATCCAACTTTGTCATTAAAAGGAGAAGATTAGATGTTCTAAGTGTTATGAATGTAAAGATTCACAACACATATTTTTAAATATAATTGTATCACAATCCTGTGATTGAACTCTTTAAAAAATTATAGGGGCTTAAGAGTCTTTTAACAGTGATTATAATTCGAATATATATATGTAAGTCAATATTTTCATAATAAATCCCTGCAATTTTGAAATGTTTATTTTCGAACTCATTCTTTCAGAATTTCACTTAACTTTTGATCAATTTTCCAAAGAAAAACATGGATTTATACCATTTTGCTTTAGATCATCTCATATGCTCGTAAGACATTTATACAAACTACATACACACCAATATAAATATATGAATGTAAGTATTTATAAAAAATATTTAAATCAAACTTCTTATCTCTTAAAGTATAGAGGAAAATATTATGCAGACATTTGACCCGCTGCTGTTAGAATTGTTAAAGCAAATCGTCAAAGCAAGTGATTTCGTTCATAGAATCTTCGCTTTAATTGAACATAATGATGACTTTAACTTAAGTCTTATCAGTTGAATATTGGGAAGAAAGTCCGCGCTGAAAGTATAAATATTGGGCAAGAAATATTTAATAATTTAGTTGTTTTTTTGTGTTAAGAGTAAGAAGTGAGGTATCCGCTACAATATGAAATTTTTAATGGCAGTTTTTGCCATTTTGGCTGTGGTAAGTTTCAGATACAAAAATTTTAATTGCAAAAAATTCACCTGGGAATATGAAAGCTAATCAGTTGCACATTTATTAATATCCGTTTGTATATAAAAAATAATGATTTATACAAATTTTACTTTGACTGCAGGTAAATGCCGATTGGACAGCTAAGACCGCAGATGAAATTAAAGTTATTCGCTCTAAATGCCTTGAGGAGCATCCACTCACCCAGGAACAAATCACTAAAATGAAGAATTTAGATTTTCCGGATGAAGAGCATGTACGCAAATATTTGGAATGTACTGCCATCAAAATGGATATCTTTTGTACCGCTGAAGGTTATCATGCCGATCGCATAGCCAAACAATTCAAATGGGATATGGAGGAATCTGAAGTTTTAGCCATTGCTGAGGGTTGTATTGACAAGAATGAACAAGGTAGCACATCAGATGTTTGGGCATTCCGCGGACACAAGTGTTTGATGTCCAGCAAAATTGGTGATAAAGTAAAGGCTTTTATTAAGAAAAGACAAGAAGAGCAGAAGAATGCCTAAATTTATATATAAAATTGTTGTACATAAAATACTTAAATAAAAAACTTAAAAAAAGGAATATAGAAATATAATTTATTTAATTATAAATTTATTAGTTACTAATATAAATAATATGAAAACTTGCTTTGATATTGTGCAAGTACAAAAAAGTGAGGCATTTTGTGTTCGGCTTAGGTATGCAAATGCTTAAAACTCTATGTCTTTAAGTAGATTATGCACATCTTGAAAATAAACTGGAAAATGGTTAAGCATTTTTACAAAAAATTCCGGTGCAGAATGATTTTAAACTTTTTTTTATACATAATTTCAATAATAAGTATCTAATAGTTCAAAATTTAAAACCAATTTTTATAAACTACTTTAGGTTATGTTAAATCCTAGAAAAATGGATTTTTGTACTTCTTTTCGACGTTAGCTTCATTAAGTACTACCTACTCTTTTCCTTCAAAATTGTATACATATACGGTGGTAATCTCCGGTCTATGCAAAATTATGGCCATTTTAAGATGACATCAAGATATCGAAACTAATGAGATTGTAAAATAGACATATTATAGCAAAAAAAAAAAATAGCAGATAACCTCAATTATGTCAAAATCCAGATGCAATATAGCCATACGGCGGACCTAACATACGTGATCACTGATCAGCGATAAAAAAAAAATACTAACCTAGATCTATTGTTATCAAAGTGAATTCACAAAAAAATTTAATCTTAGAAACATATTTTATTTGCAATATCTTAGCATCTGTTTTTTTGTTGTTACATATTAAATATTTGACAAATTTTAGCATGAATAAAATAACGCAGATAGTGAGTAAACTGAACATCCACAAATGTGCCTACATATCTACTTTTTACTTTAATTATCATTATTTTTTATTTTTTTAACTTTTCAACGAACAAATTACTTGAGCTTGCAGAGTTTGGTATATCAGACGCCTCTTATCAGTAACAGTTCTGCTGTCACATATAACGCTACAGTTACGCGTTTGTTAAAAATAAAATACTTGCGTGTTCAATAAATTGGTGCAAGTTTTATTGCAGCCAAGGCAGTTTCGAAATAATACTTTATTTAAAAGCAAATAAACAAACAAAACTTGAATTAACAAAATATACTTGTCGATAAACTCGAAAATCATAGTGAGAAATTTTTTTGTAGATGGGTTTTGAAAATATGACACGGTTCTCCGGAATGGGGTTGAATTGATAGTTTGCGGAAACCCTGATGGTATTAGCAAAAAAATTCAACAATCGATCGCAATAAGGTGCCTACCCACAAAATATGTATTTTTGAAAACACACATCAAACGAAATTGAAGCTAATCATTTTCTTTGAATTTGTCTGTGATGAATCCGAATCCAGCCACGAAATTGCTCTATCATGTACGGTTTTTGCGATATTCTAACCTGAACGTTCAAAAACACGATTATTCAGGTTATAAAGAGGACGCACGATATTGTTTTGGTCTTTTTCACTAGATGTGTCGCTTATTGTCGCTATTCTTCGTCTTCAAAATAAGCTATTAAGGTCCTTAAAAAGTTATGACAACTTTTTTATAGAAAAATAGCACAGTAGCTTATTTTTAAGACATAAAACAGTACTAAGCAATGTATTTAAAAGAAAAGAGCAAAACAATTACGTGCGTCCTCAATATAACCTGAAAAATCGTGTTTTTGAACTTTTCGGCTCAAATATCTCAAAAACCGTACGTGATAGAGCAATTCCGAGACTGGATTCAAGCTCAGCATGACAAATACTTTAAAAATTACTATTTTTTGTTTTTTTTTTTTTTTTCAAAATACTTGCGATTTTAAAAATTACACTGTTAAACGGCAAAAAATTATCTGAGTTAAGACCATGAAATTATTATTCCTTGCCTACATCCACGCGAAAATAAATTAAAAAATTTTTATCCGTCAGAATTTGAAAAAAAATTTCAAACGATTCAGAAAATAGCAATAATTTCAAATCTGAAAAAAATTTTGAAATTTTTTTTGTATGCCAGTTTAATTGAGAAAATATACCTACTAAAAAAACCAAAAAACCAACCATCTCTAATAACATAAATCTTGCCTTAATCAATACAAAATTAAAAAAAAACTCTAAACGAGCTTGTGCGTCATTATTATAACTTTATTTTGATATCAAACACATAAGGATTGGACCATGAATAACCAACTTATTTCCTTTTGAACAAAAAATGTGCAATACATACAGAAAGTCATACAAAAGCTATTGAATTTTTGTATCGTAACTAGGGGAGGGGGGGCTAGTGTGGACTGGGGGCTGCTGTGGACAAATTCAAACTCTCGCGCCGTTTTGAATTTTTTGTTTCTGTTTAATATTTTTCAAGTTGGTATTTGCACTCTGCATCACAAAAAAAAAAAAAATTCACTTGTTGACAGTTCAGCTTTCCATGATAACGTGATCGAACGTGTTTTACGCAGCAAAAGTAAATTTTTTTGTTTTTTCGTTATTTTTAGTGATACTTTTTTTAAACTAATTATTCTTCTGCTGTTTTGTTAATAGATAATACAACTCAAACTAGTGTTAATTGAAATCATTGAAATTATTTTTGATGAACTTCACCGTAAGATTAAAAAAAAATATTTTTGTTTAAAAAAACCTTAAGGGGCTAGTGTGGACAACAGCCGAAATGACTCCAGAAATTGTCAGACCATTTCTAAAAGCCGGTCCAAGAAAGTATCAAAATCGACAAAAACGTGGAAAGTCATCAATTCTTACCGAAACACCTGACAAGACAAATGAAGAAACGCTAAAAAGAAAAAATGCATCTCCAAAAAATATTCGCTTTAAGAAAAAATTAAAAAAAAATATTAAATTAATCGTCGGATTCAGATAGCGATATTCCCAATGATAATACATTGGAATCAGAGGAAGAGCCTGGACTTGATGAAATCGGTGACGACAGTAAGGAACCACATCTTTTAATTGTCCAAGATGTTTTGAAAGAAAATGATATGGTTCTGGTTCAACTTAAACTGTATCAATAATCAAGTCTCTAATGGTGTCCACACTAGCCCCCAGTAAAATCAATGATTGTCCACAGTAGCCCCTTATACGTAATGTAAGCTCTTTTTAAAATAATTTAATAGTGCATTTATGAAAACAAAATATCATAACTATTGGTGTAATTATGAAGGCAAGAGGTATAAGTAACCGCTAAAAATTACTTTATTACAAAAATGATATATTTACTTATATATTTTCGTAATTATATAAAAATTGTCCACACTAGCCCACCCTCCCCTACTTGGAAATAAAAGTACTTGTATGACTTTCTGTATGTAAATTTTTTGTTCAAAAGGAAATAAGTTGGTTTTTAATGGTTCAATCCTTAAGTGTTTGATATCAAAATAAAGTTAAAATAATGATGCACAAGCTCGTGTAGAGTTTTTTTTTAATTTTGTATTGATTTAGGCAAGATTTATGTAATTAGAGATGGTAAACGGGCATACAAAATCTGCCGGACCGATTTGAAATTATTACTATTTTTTGAAACGTTTGACATTTTTTTTTTTAAATTCTGACGGATAAAAATTTTTTAATTTAATTTCGCGCGAATGTAAGCCGTGATTTTAGATTTGTCAATTTATCTGCAAATTGAGACGTGTTGGAAAAATTTTGTAAATGCAGTTCTATTATGTCAATAGCAAGGAATAATAATTTTATGGTCTGAACTCAGATAAAAACAATAACCTGAAATTCGTTGAACAGTGTTTTAAATTTTGTTGCTATCGCCATAAAGTATTGTAGAAATTTTATACCATAAAGAAAGATCAGGTTTTCTGCAAACCATCAACTAAAAATTTAATTTTTTTGGTTTTTTTCTGAGGTAGCTAGCTACATTTCTTGAACCATATCTCGAGTTAAAAACGTTCAGTTGGGTTGCACAATAGAACTTTTTCTATATAATTATTTCGTTCAAATGTTGCCCACGACTAGCTCTTAAATAACTTAACTCACTCTGAGGTACCGCAATGGGGTTAATGCAAGTACCACTACTAAGACCAGGCCAAAAATTAAATACCCTATTTAAGCATTTTTGTACTTGTCGATCAAAAGCGTTAATATACAGAATGCCAGAATGCAGACTATACCTTTTCTAGCTTATGAAAAAATTCAAAGTAACAGTTGAAAATGTTAAATATTTTAAAATTTATATTATGTTTGACGATACTTACTGCTATTTTTGACCTGGCAGAGCAACAAGTAAATTCGCTCACCCGCATATCTATAGACATTCTCACTTGTATCTCGCACTAATTGCAGTTAACACCAGAAGCTATAAATTTTGCCGAAATTCGCTGCCAGGATGATTCACAAAATGCTGCAGCAAGTTTGAAAGCATTATGGACCAAACGAACTTATCCGAATGACAAATATACGCATTGTTATATAAATTGTTTCTTACGTAAGCTGGGATTAATTGATTTAAATACCAGAGGTCTAAATGTGAGTAAGCAAAATTATGTTATGTGTGAAAACTGATGCCAATACTTATTGTAATCGAAACAGGTTGTAGGTTTATGAAATCCAATAAACTTTAAAATTATACTCACTTATATGATCAAAAAGAAATCATTAACTTTAATTGAAATCAGTTGTAATGATTCCTGATGTTTGGTCTTCTGCCGGAAATCAGGAGATAATTCAGTAGAAGGGTTCAATCAGGAGACCAGAATAAAAGTCAGGAGTCTCCTGAAAAAATCAGTAGAGTTTATGTATAACGCGATAAAATGGTACTGAACTGTTTTATCTTCCATTGTTTATATAATGTTGATTCTGACACCTTATTCTTCATTCCTGCTTTTCAGCACTCATTTCTCTTAGGAGATTCCAAATGTACCAATCAATGTGTTTGTTATTAATTAGTTGTGTGGAGTATCTCATAATCTGGTTGGTATTAATTTTTTCATTTTTGGAATCTGTTACGCAAAATCATTCCCTAAGATAATTAAACTCGTTATTTTGTTTGTTTTTGTCTGGGAAGGATATTTTTTTATAAAAAAATACTTAATTTTAGCCTTTCCTAGTTGGAACCATTCATACAAATCTTGGAAAAGACTGAAACAAAGGCGAATGATGAATGCATGGATATACTGTATGAGAATGAACCATTAGATGGCACTTGCTACTCTTATTACAAGAAATGGTTAATATTCACTGAACGATGTGAGGAGATAGTGAATCTTGTTTTGCATGATCAAAAAAGCGTTTTGATACCATTGCATGACAGTGTAAGTTAACATGATTGATAACCTTTGGAGACATTTTACACATACATTTTTTTCCAGTTACCACGCTGGAAAGAATATGGTGAAAGTGCAACACATTTTTGTGAAACGGAGATTGCTAGAAGTGATGCAAATATCGGTGCCGAAGTATTCAATTCAGCAGATAATTCATTTGTTTCATCATATAAATGTCAAGTTGGATGTATTTATTTGCACTTTCATTATTTTGATGCTTACGGCAGACTCGATGTATGTATGCAATTGAATATCTTGCATAGTATTTTTATTTTTATTTTATTTTCGTTTTTAAATATCTTCTTCAACTCCAGGAATCTGAAATTTGTCGTAGCTTTAAAGAAGTTAAACTTTTAACCCCACAGAATATTGCCAAAATACATCACTGCACACATCGCAGTAATGCACTCTTTTCATCTGGATTGTGCGAAATGGCATACGAACTCAGCACTTGTCTGCAAAAGAAAACGGCCAAAGATTTCTTTAAGGTTTATCAGCAGCGCGATAAGATAACACAGCAGTATTGAGATTATGATGTCATTATTTAAGATAAGATAGATAGGAATGTAAACAAATGTTACTTAATTGTATTCAGTGATCTTAAGTTCATGTGTAATAAATAATGTTAAAAATATATTCCGTAGAGTAAGAAAAAAAAAAAAAACGCTTATCAAGATACCATTAGAATTTTACTAAATGCGATATCGGGTGTTTTTTTAAAGGTGTAGAACTCTTTTTTCAAATAAAACACAGAAAAATTAATGAAATGACCAATATTTTAACTTTATTAGCTTGTAAATTTTATGGCATTTAGGGTTTGAATACAATTTCGGGCATATGGCGACTGCGTCTTGTGAAGACTATCCTGCCGGTCCAATTTTGCACCACTTTTTCCGGCCGAATGTTAGTTTTTAATTGGTCAGTCGTAGCCGGTTTACCAACATATACCAGTGCCTTGACGTACCCCCACAAAAAATAATCCAACGGAGTCAAATCACATAACCTAGGTGGCCAATCGACAGGCCCATTTCTTGATATGATTCGGTCACCTAACGTGCTATATGGCTTGTTGTACTGTCCTGCTAGAACCATTTAGACGTGTAGCGCTTACCATTTACGGTAACATTGGCTTCATCTTCAGATTTGAAAAAGTATGGAGCAATGATGCCTTCAACATACAAACCAGACAGTTATTTATTCTGTATGTAAGGGACCCGAAGTCTTTTCAGGATTGCGTTCATTTCAAACACGGCAATTTTATCTATTTATATACCCGTTAAGCCAGAAAGGAATGTGCCTTATCGTTGAAGATGATTTGAAGGTGTTCAACTGGAAATAAATTTCCACGATTTTCGGTGTAAGTACTTGCATGCATGGAGAAAAAAAAATAGTTCGTACTACTTTATTTCTAGTAAATTTTACTAGAATTTCAAGACACAACTCCCCAATAAAATGAAATTTACCTTCCTGTTTTAGTAAATTCAGAATGTTCGAATAACCTTACAGTATACTTAGTAATTTTTTTTTTGTACCTAAAGTTCAAAAAAAATAAAAAATTATAAAATAAATAAACGATCTGAACGTACTAGGAATCGAACCGGGGTCCGTCCGTGTGATACATAGAAAAATTAATATTTCTTCTTACAATCACAAACTTCTACACACCACTGACCAATATGAGAAAGAGGTATAAAATTTGTATATTAAGCAAATGTCTGTCCAAACATAAATATTTTTACTAGAATTATAAAGTAAAAATGATTATATTTTTCTGGCGGAAAGCATAATTTACTCTACTTTTAAGAATATGTAGACAATTTAGAGTAAATATTACTTTATTATATCACTATATTTTATTTGTAAATATTACTTTACGGCAAGGGTGTCAGCGTTTTCAAATCACTGAGCCAAACGCATGCAGCGCAGTTAGCGTTGCTTTTACAACAACTTTAAATTCGAGTAACAACAAACAAAAAAAACAATTTTTTGTTGTTTTTTCATGCCTCGTTTACAACAACAATAATACTTTAACAATTTTCAAAATTTCTAAGAACTAGGACACACACAAAAATTAGGGTAACTAACGCGTTGATGCGCAATGCCCTTGCGTCGTTGCGAAAGTGCAATTTGTTAAAGTTTGATATTAGTAAAAAAACAAAAATATTGCCGAAAATTTCGCACTACTTTTGCAATTTCTCAAGATGGAAATATTCACATTGATCGTTCAGGCGTTAGTGCGTAAAAGACTTGCATTTTCGCTACTGCGCATCAACGCATTAATACCCATATTGTTTGTTGTTTTTGATGCGACATAGTCTTTCTTGTTGTTTTATGTTGGTTCGAGTTCGATTTTGTGTGTACGCAAAAAAAGCAACAAAAACGCGAAATTTTGACGAGCGTGAAAAAAAACAACAAAAATTATTTCTGTGAATGTTGTACAGAAATATTGATGTTGTTGGGATTGTTGTAAAGAAATATTGATGTTGTTGGGTCGAGCCAAAATTGGCTCACTTTCCTTCTACGCTGACACCCTTGCTTTACGGAACCATCAAATAGTCCATACATCTGTTAACTTACTACAGTTATATATTAGCCTTCTTCGTTATCTAGGTATTGCGGGTTTTCCAAAATAAAAAGTAATATTCTGCTGTGTTCGATTTGGATATGAAATCAATTTTTTAGAATCTCTAATAAGTTCAGCGTATGGAATCGATAGTGGCAATCCTGATAATGATTTATTATCCAGAACACTCAGAACTCAACTAAGATTATAAAGAAAATTGTTTTCCCTTAAAGTATACATAAGTTTCGATTTTGCGTTATATTATTTTTTGATAAAGAATCTTTTATTTTTTATAACCTTTCAAAGCTTTTTTCATAAATTAATAAAGGAAACACTAATTTTTAGGGAGAATGTGGGTAAAGCACAAATATACTTTGGTCTTTAGTACTCGTTAGTTGTGATTATTTTAGGTAACGTCCTTAATGCGAAAAGAATTGGTCTAAGTTTTAAGATAATTTATTCTTTATTCAAATAAAATTCGATCATAAATTTCAAGTGACGACTTTCCAGCTAAACAATACATATATAACAATAATACCTACTTTGAAATTTTGATTTATCATTTTCATGTACATATACAACAATAGTTATGTTTATGATGGTGTCACAACAATTATGATAGTAATAACTAGAATAAAGCTGACAATAACAACTACACTACATGTGCCATTTACTACAATATACATACATAAATATCTGCATAAAGTTTTGTTTTAATACGAAAATAAAAAGCCTTTCAAATATTCTCTTTGAGCGTTAAAAAATTATCCTTAATTTTCTATTGCAACCGATATGGTTTTCATTGCTTCACTGATGTGCTCAACTAATGGTAAATTTTCATTCAAAGTAGGATGGCGATAGCTCTCCAAAAAATAGCAGGTGCTGCTTCCAGCATTTGGAAGTTCCTTAGGTAAGCAGCTAGGATCACGTGGTTGTAAGTCAAACTCAAAGCCCTCGTGTTTGATGAGCCACCTGTAAGTGATTCAAATAAAATAAAATTTAAGTTTTTAATTTTAAAGCTTAAGGTCCCAACGAAGCATCTTAGCCAAAACGGAATTATAATTAAAAATTAAAAGAAATTTCTTGATATGGAAACATTTATAGTAGGAGAATAGTCTAAGTCGATTTAGGGCATTCTTGCACGCAACGCGTGAATTCTAACTCAAACACCATTCACTTAAAAGTTAATTTATTGTTTAAACCAAAAAATAAATCAAGATAGAATAACAGTGATAGATGTGCCGGTATTTAATATTGAAAAACAGTTTCACTCCGACGAAAGTGAGCACTTCAGGAGCAGAGACGAGGACTAAAACTTTTATAACTGGACTACCGTTTGAATATTCAAGGTTGACGAAAACAGAAAAGATTAAATGGTTGCATGGCATGATGGTGATTCAAAGCTATGGGAACTCAAGGAATATATACATAGATATTAATGTGAAGAAAAATAAAAATGGGTGCAAAATTTGATTGGAATAATTTGGAAGATTTTAATTGTTTAAGTTTCAAACAGCTATACAAAAATAATATCACTATAAATGTTTGCGAATGTCATACAAATCGTATATGTGCTGAAAAAAATGCAAATTTATATATAAAACTTTTTTGGAATTTCCACGATTGCGAACAAAAATTTCAAAGAGTATGTTTTCTTTAAATTTTTTGAAGGTCATTTAGAAGTGGCGCAACGTCGACTAATGCAAAATCTTGGCTTTATACGGTTTTTTATTTTATTATGATCTTAAAAATGCTCGGAATGAGTTGTACGATATATCAAATTTTTGGACTTTAATCAAGATATAAAAAAAAAATATTAACTGGAGCTTAAGACCACATATAGCTTTTTTAGCTAAAAAACTCACAAAAAACGTATTTTCAAAATTTCACCCTATTGTAAAACTCTAAATGCTCATTCGAGATTAATATTGTTGTTCGAAAAATACCACGAAATTACGCAATAAACAATTTTACGCAACATTTTAACCAATTATATCCTGTTTTTATCGGTCTTTTTGGGATATTATGGGTTAAAGTGTTCTACAAAAATATTCTACGGAAATTTTAAGTAGGGTCCCCAAAGATAAGAAATGCTTTGAACTTAAGTATGTATGTATGTATGTATGTATGTATGTATTCTCCTTTAACTCCTAGGAGGAGCATAGGGCCAATATGAAATCTCTCCATTTGTCACGATCCCTTGCGATGACTTTGATCTCTTGCCACGATTTTCCCGATTCTTGGATTTCCTTTTCCAACGAAAAGGTCGTGAACTTAAGTATAATACGTAAAAAAGTAATAAAAATTCTATTAATTTTTTTGAACCAGTCTAATAAAGGGTGTTTTTTTTAGAGGTTTGTTTTTCGAATAGAGATAAAACTGACATTTTGTGGTCAAATCTGGCAACTCTAATGTCATTTATGTTCAGTTTGGTTTGCCATTTCATCATGAACAGGTTGACAAAAGAACAACGCTTGCAAATTGTGCAAATTTATTTCGAAAATAATGGTTCAGTTCGCGAAGTTTACCGCAAGCTCCGTCCATTTTATGGTCGACATAATCGTCCATCAGAGCAATTAATTCGGTTAACCATGGATCGTTTTCGCACTACGTTTACTCTATGTGATAATACGCATCCGCAGAGACGTCGAACAGTGCGCACCGAAGAAACAATTGCCGCTGTAGAGCAAAATGTTGAAGAGGACCCGAATGAATCGATTCGCCACCGTGCACAGCAATTGGAGCTTTGTCCATCAACTTTATGGAAGATTTTGCGCAAAGATCTTGGCTTGCGACCTTACAAGATCCAGCTTGTGCAAGAATTAAAGCCGCGAGACCATGCAATGCGTCGTGATTTTGGTGTATGGGCCGAAAATGAGATTGATCTCGATGCTGATTTTCATCGCAAAATTTTGTTCAGTAATGAGGCTCATTTTTGGTTGAATGGCTACGTCAACAAGCAAAATTGCCGCATTTGGAGTGAAGAGAATCCACATGAGACCCTTGAGACGCCATTACATCCACAAAAACTGACTGTTTGGTGTGCTCTATGGGCTGGTGGAGTCATTGGGCCATACTTCTTCCGAAATAATGCTGGAGAGTCAGTTACCGTTAATGGAGACCGGTATAGAGCCATGATAACCGACTATTTTGTTCCCGAATTGGATGGCATGAATGTGGATGAGTTGTGGTTCCAACAAGACGGCGCTACATGCCACACAGCGCACGTCACAATCGATTTATTGAAGGAAACATTCGATGAGCACATAATTTCGCGGAATGGACCTGTCAATTGGCCACCAAGATCGTGTGATTTGACACCATTGGATTATTTTCTTTGGTGATATGTGAAGTCGCTCGTCTACGCCAACAAACCAGAAACGTTAGGGGACTTGGAAGCCAACATTCGTGGCGTTATTGCCGACATACGGCCCCATATGCTCGAAAAAGTGGTTGAAAATTGGACCTGTAGAATTGGCTTTATTCGAGCCAGCCGCGGCGGCCACATGCCCGAAATCATATTTAAACATTAATGGCATAAAATTATCCTTCCAATAAAGCCAAATTGATGGACATTAAAACGATTTTCTTGTGTTTTATTTCAATTTGAAGTTCTATACCTCTAAAAAAAAACACCCTTTATATATTATATAAATAAAAAAAATTTTGTTTTTAAAAATAATTCGTTTTTTATTAATTATAGAATGCAACAAATTTGATATCAATAACTTTATTTGACAAATTTAATGTTGCCATTCCGATTCTGGCAACCATTTTTTCACATCACGTCTGAGATCCGAGATATCCTTGATTTAAAGTGCAGAAAATGTTATTTTGGGACATATGGCGTACATCCTGAAACCAGTGTTGTTAATTTTTGTCCGCGGGATTGAATAGCCTTGATTTTCTTCTTGAAGCCATTATTTTTACTTTTCCAATTGGATCATTACTTTCTGAGAGCTATTGTTTAAAGAAAAAGCTTAGATCTTTTCGATGCCGCTAGAAAAAGTGATCTACACTGCTTCCTGGATGTACGCCATATGTCTGGAAATAGCGTTATTTTTATATTTCGTTTCATTGTAAGCTTTTGCTCTAAAACGTGGTTTTTTCGAAAATTTAGACAACAATGGATTTTCGAATAAAACGTAGGTTGGGCTGGGAACTCATAAAGAAGCGTGGTATTTATTTTAAATTAAATGAAATAACAATTGAAAAATTTTTGAAATTTTTGTCTGAGGCCGTGATTGAACTAGGAACCTTCGAGGTCAATATCTTTACATAGTGCATTAATCAATGGACTGCGCTGTGTGGCCTCAGAAAAGTTGGGAGCTTATATTCATGTAGTGAGATTTTTGTTCTCTTTCCATAAACCATTTTAACTAATATGAAAAGTATACTGTATTATATACAATAGTAGTTATATGTACTTAGTTATTACTTGGGCAATTTAAGGATTATGTGACGAACGTACAGCGGAAATCGAAAAATCTCGGTCGTGCTAAGCAGACTTTATGTACAATATATAAAAGTTTTGTGCTAAAAAATATATGTTGAATAATACATAATTATTTTACTTACTCTTTTGTTGTTGGGCTGACATTTATTTTTGAAGCTTCACTGCTTGACTCAAATTTATTCGCAATAGTTACATTATGACCGAATAAGCAATACCTTGGCATTTTTCGTCCCACAACACCAGCCAACACCGTACCCGTATGTAAGCCAATACGCATTTTGATTTGCTCTCCATCATGTGTGATATGCTTGGCACAGGCATCAATCATTTTCAATGCCATCCATGCAACCTTATGGGCGTCATAGATTGATGCACGATGTAAGCCGCTGGCAACACAATAAGCATCGCCAATAGTTTCCACTTTATAAACATCGAAAAGATCACAAAACTCATCAAAATCTTTGTAAAGACTCTCCAACATACTGATGACCATAAAAGGTGTTGCACGCGAGCAGATACTGGTAAAGCCGACAATGTCACTAAAGAGTATAGTGACATCGGGATAAGTTTTAGCATCGATGCTAGCACCCAACCATAGGCGTTCAGCAATCTCAGCTGGAAATATCAAATGCAATAAACTGACGTTCTTTTTACGTTCTTTGGTAACGGCTGAATTGGCCTCTTCAATGGAGCTCTTTAGCTTATCCATACGACGACGTAAGCCATCCTGGGCACGTGCCTGTTCGCCAACGAGTATAACCTCACGAGTTGCATCATGTAGCGGTATGTCAGAGATGAACAGACCATTGCAGGTAAGCCCATCCAAGCCATCCAGAAAAGGTGAACCAATAAATAGTAATGAATTGGATTCAGGGCAATGTACCATTTGACCTTTGATTTCAAGTCCCTTAAAAGAAATTGAAAAGTTACATGAGTTTCCATTCTATGACAATTGCTTACCTCAGCTGGAAAATCCTTAGCATCTGGCGGATTTCTAAGAGCTACCAAAAATGGCGTATAAGTGCGACGCACTATTTCTCGGAATTTAAGTGAAAGACCCTTTGGACGCTTAAAGTTGAAATAAGTTGAAGCATGACAGCCATGCTCTGCCATATAGGGTTTATAGAGTTTACTAAAACCTCGTCCTGAAATGAAAAACATCAAAATTTCATATATTGTAAATAAATTGTATTGTCAGCCTCTTACCCAATTGTACCAATTCCAAACTTTCATTCATAATAAAATGCCACGGAAAAGCCTTACAAAAGGTGCTCATGTCAATTGATAAATCTGCGGCATTAGCCGAATTGCTGCGTTGTACTGGCAAATCAGGCAGCTTGGCCAATTCGTTGCGACGTACAGTGGAGGCTTCATGTACCACAGAAAATAAGTAGCGATAACGTCGCGAGTCACCTTCAACGGGCTCAATTTTGATATTAACATGTACATTGTATAACATGCGTGTCAGCGCTTTTAGTGAACCCAAAAGTAGCCAAGCAATAACTGGACGCTCGGAGGTGAATATGAGTTCACCATCACCGGCACAAACAAAACCAGTATCAGTGACATCTTCTTGTGAATCCTATGAATATAAAATTGAAATTTTTATCTTACTTAAAAGTATCATTCTAATGTACGTAAGAAGCGTATACCTCTTGCAATTTGAGCACATCATAAACACCATCTAGAGAACCAAGAAACTCTTGGAAATCTGTACCAAGACATCGAAATGCACGTTCTATAATGCCAGTACAGCAAGAAATTATCAATTCTTCACCCAGTAGCACTAAAATTTCACTAGCGCTTGCCTCATCCATTTCGAGTAAAATCTCTTGAATGTCAGCCAAGTAATCATAGTTGGGAAATGTTTTTAAGGTGTCCAAGTCGACTTTTCTGCAAGAGAAATAATTAAGTATAAAGCAAAATTCTCTTTTAACTTCAAAATTCGTATGAGACATACAGCTTAGAGATGTTGGGCCAACTTTGACTGTATTTAGCAATCAATGCAGTTACCGCAGTGTTCAGATCATCATTCTGCAAATACATAAGTTACTTATTATGCTAATGATTTGAAATTATTCCGAAATTAATCGTGCTGATTTCCAGAAAAAGAGAAAGGATACAGAAAGAGAGAGAATTTACCGTTGCCATAGTTGTCGGGGGGGAAACATTTACATTATGATTGCTCCACGACTTGACTGTGCGAGAAAGGAATGAATTATCACCAGTGCAGTTTTGTGAGCTTGTGGGGCCTGTTTTGAAGTTGTACGAACATGTTTATATCTAAAAAAATTTTGCTCAGCAAAATAGATCTCCATTTCAAGATGTCACGTCTTTTTCAAACACAAAAGTTCATATAAAAAAGCTTAGCTTACTTAATCCTTTGGCACTTGGTGAGTTAGCTTCGGAAAGGGAGACAGTAGAGAGAGAATGAAGTCAAACTATTGAGCGACGTAATTTACAAAATTTATGTTTTTTGGACTTAACCGCATTGGCTTCTGGACGACTCATATACGTTCTTATGCTGTGTGTGTTAATCCCAAAATGTTTCCAAATTGAAATTTTTCATTAGACAGCAAAGTATATGTACAAAAATAAATACGTTTGCATGTTCTTGGCATTATTTTCGATTTAAAACAAAGGGAATGAAGATGATTAATTTGCCATTATTTAATAACCAATTGATGGCATCGATAATTATTTCATTTGACAAGATAATCACTGTGTAGAATGAAAGCTGTCGTTAAAGATAAATATCGATAAAAGATAAAAATATACATAGAACATAGCATTATGGTTTATATTAAAAATAATAAAAGGTAATAAAAAAAAGTGATTATGGTACATAAGTAAGTTGTATATACCGATGGTGCTGTCAACAGCTGTATTGCCATTTGCAAATGCGTCAAAGTCAATGCATCATCCGAAAATTCATCATCCTCTAATGTCCATGTATTGCTGGTCTCAGCTATAACTGATGGTTGTCGTGTCAATGAATCACTACGACGAAAGAAAGGACACGCCATGTTGAGTCGGGTTTGTACTTTTGTTTAACCCTGAAATTGAAATGCAAAATATAAAGTGAATTTACACAATCAAATATATACAAAGTTATGTATGTTCATATCTAGAAACTATATGTATGTAACTATCCATACTAAATATATGTAAATTTATTTTTAGTGCATTTGGTCTTCTATGTGTTTGCGTCTGTACCAGTATGTTCAAAGAGACCATGAACAAGTAACGAGGTTAGTTGGAAGCTGCTTATCATCTGTCTGTCGTTGAGTTGATGACACAATAAGGTAACATCAAATGTTTGCACAGGTTGTTGTTGTTGCTGTTGTTTTTTTTTTTTTTTCTTTATAATTGCAGTTAAGGTTGATGAAATGGGCTTCAAGTTCAACGTGCACTTACATTGTATGTTTGGAGGCAGCGGTAGATGAAGGTTCTCAAATCCTTTTAATGTATATATTTCATGTTTTAGTTGTCTAAGGATATTTGTATCACATTTATGTTTTTAAATTTCTTTTACTTTTATGACTCATAAGCTTAACTAGAAACAATATGATACAAGATATGTGGATAAATTCCTTTTAAAATTCCCAATGATATCCAGAGGAAAAAAAAAAAAAAAACAATTTAAAATTTAATTAGTTTTTTAGGGCTGTACATTAGACCGGTGCGTTTTGGACGAAAGTTTAAAATTCGTCGCGCAACCGGCAGAATTGTAAAGTTTAACTATCGACATGATGATTGCCGCCACTCTACCTCTGAGAGATGACGGGAAGGGGTGTCGATATATTTTTGAAGGTTGAAAAACGTGGTTCAAAAATGCATGCTCATAGGTCCGAAGTGAATAAATTCTCAGATTCGTAGTAGGTCGAAAATTGAAATCCAACACATGGATTCTTATGTATTTTTTTCCATAGAATCGAATGGCACCATTAGTTTTCTGATAAGACGTCGTAAAAAAAAATTTTACTAGGGGCCACCAGAAAAAAAAACCGTCCGAACGGTGGCAACCGTTGTTGACTAAATATTTATGCCCGATTTCGTTATATTTTTTGATGAAAAAAATCAAAAATTCGTTTTTCATGAATGAAAATACATAATGTCATAGCGCAAAAGAAATGGTACCACTGGATTCGTCAGAAAAAATCCTAACAAAATATATATTTAAAATTTTTCTAAGATTTTTTCTGTTCAATTGTGGAGTGCTCAAAATTTCGATTTTTTTGAGCTGAAAAGTTCACTTTATTTCAAAAATGGACGTCTAATCAGAAAATTAATGGTGCCATTCGACTCTACGGGAAAAAATATATAAGAATTCATGTCTTGGATTTCAATTTTCGCCCCACTACGAAGCTGAGAATTGATTCACTTCGGACCTATGAGCATGCATTTTGGAACCACGTTTTTCAACCTTCAAAAATATATCGACACCCCGTTCCGACATCTCTCAGAGCTAGGGTGGCGGCAATCTTCATGTCGATAGTTAAACTTTACAATTCTGCCTGTTGCGCGACGAATTTTAAAATTTCGTCCAAAACGCACTGGTCTACTGTACATGGTACTTTTACGATTGAATTGAATTGAATTTTACTACTGAATTGGGTTGTACATCGGCCGTATAACTGAATTTTATTTTTTAATTGGGCTGAACATGGTGAAAAGAAAGAATTCACTTGTACGGCCGATGTACAGCCCATTTCAATACAAATTTTTCTTCGTTATTGCTTTTGTATAGCTCTTGTACGTCCGTATGTACGGCAGTTCTGTTTTCTGTACAAGTTTTTCTTTGTACAGGCCTTTTTCGCCCATATGTACAGCTTTTAAGTCTTTTTTTGTATTACTATTAGGTTGCCGAAAAATTTTATGTTCCCAAATAAGCAATTTGCGACATTAAAAAAAAAAAAATGATACGATAAAACAATTTATTTCGAATACCTATAATGGACCCGGTAACATTTGAACCAAAATAAAGTATTAAACCATTTTCATAATGTAAAACTTTTATTTAGGAAATAGAAAAGTTATTAATGGAGAGTGGGACATCCAGAGTGGGATTTCCAGCGAAGACAAGGTGTAGAATCATCTTGAAATATAACTTTTGCTAGGAGCTCGCTTAGTCGGTCGATACTAAGTAAAACGCCAATTTTAGTGGTGTCAATATAAACTGCGGAGTTAATATAAACTTCTAGAAGTGGAATCTCTTCAACCCATTGGCTTGTTGTCGCCCTCCAGACCATCACATATGGAGTGCCTTGAACACATGAAAGCTCATTTTTTAATTTTTTCTGCGCCGCACCGTACATCCCAAATCGGAACTGATGAGATTTGTTTGATTCTCATTAGAGAATATGAGTTAAGCCCAATCGTTATGCACCCAATTCTTTTTTCATTTACACCAGTTTAATCCGGCAGACCGCATTTTGTGTGTGAGAATCGGTTTTTTCGCAGGACTGTGGGCAAAAAAATTATTTTCTCTCAAGCAGCGCTATACAGTTGATTTGCTAATTCTATATTTTGGTTATCCTTTACCTCCGCAGCATTTTTGAGACCAGTTTTAAGCCGATCACGCAGGGCTATTTTTACTACACCTCTGTCTTCCCTCTCAGTTGTTTTTCTTGGACGGCCACTTCCAGTGCGACGCAATAAACTCTCTGTTTCCAAAAAACTTTTCAAAATTGTCATACGGAAGACTTGCCATACACAATTTTACGCGATATATTCACATTCCTTAAATTTTGCTGTTTTTATGCAATTATATCAAGTTTTTGGTTTTCGGTCAAAATCTTTTTCTTAAATATCGTTGTTTTAACTCCAACAGATGTGAAGTAAATGCATTATTTGACAACAATTTTACTTATTAGGTATACTTCATATTAACAATCATAAAAAAGACGAAGAACCAACTATTTTAGCTAAAAATCCTTGTCGGCTTTTTTTTTTGTTGACCGTGAGTGTATCTATTTCAACTTTGCATGTCGGACGTTTCACATTTTTCCACTCAATTAATGTGAATTTCTTTTCAATTCAACTCTGGCCATATATTTGTAACGAATTGAATTTACGTTATCTTTTCTTTCAGAAAACTCGTACACTAACAACTCAGTGTCAGAGAGTGGAAGATGAGTTAAATTTTCCCATAAATGGTCAAAAATGTTACCAACGACACTTGTTATGCTGGCAACTCTGAATGTATCATTTGAATATTGGACTTACCCCTTTTCTACGATTTTCACACGCAAATTAGGTTAAACGCAACCTACATTGCATTGAGTGCTGCCAACCAACTAGTGGGTTAGCCACATATTCTAATACATATGAAACAAACGACAACAACAACAAAACAGTACCAGATACACAATTTTCACAGGAAAAATAAGGAATTATCTATCCTTTGTCAAAATGTTCACACTGAAATGTTTTGAGTTTTAGGAAACTTATCTTTTATTATAAACTAAATATATTAAGGAAACTCTTAATAGTTCATGGATAAAACAATATAAAGTATATAATCTACCTTTGTTTGATAGTAATTTTAGTATAGGATACAATATATTTTATTTTATTTAATACGCACTAACAGCTTGCAACGCGTTAAAGCTTCGAACTGGATCTGAAAAAGCACACGATATCCTTTTTGGCCAAAATTAAGTCATATTGCATGAATACGAAAAAATTCAGAAAAATATGTGGGTGAACAGTTAGGCGCAAAATCAGTAATGAAGAACTTTTCTGTTAACAAAGCTGCATTCAAAAAAGCTTTCATTGTTATTAAAGCTTGCAGACTTTTGTCAGGCGCAATAAAAATACCTACAGTTCGATTCGATGATTAAGAGAGAGAGCAACAACCTGTTGCGTGTTTTGTTTAATATATTGGACGACTAAAACGAGTAAACAATAAACAAAGAAAACAAAATAGAAAAAAAAAATCATAAATATTTGCTTTCATTCTCAAAAGCTCACGCGCAAAAGTTCAAATTTCGAAAACAACGCTGATGCTGCTGTTTATTCGAGTAAATATAAATACCTACAACGACTAAATTTGCTGTTATAAATTCCCGCAATGTTACCATCAAACTGGAAATACATGTTTCGAGTTTAGAATTTAGAGACGGTCTACAAATTGCCTTATACATATTTCTTGTTTGGCTGCATATTCGTTTAATAGTCTATATATTATGGCCGAAAAAACATAGCCATATGGAACTAATATGATAGACATATGACGGATCAAATGCGCATTGACAGTCTATTTGTGATTTTTGCTGGGTATGATATCCAACACAAACTGCATTTACTCCAACATAAATGTATGAAATTAAAGTAGATTAGGTAGTACTAAAATTCACTATTTCAATATAACTCGTAATAGATGGTCACAATTTGACAGAAAAAAAATCTATTAAGTTTATAAATGTCACTTCAGTTAACATAAGTATATTTTCAACAAGAAAATGTAGTGAGTTTTAAAATTAATAAAAAATATAATCAGGCATGTTCTGAAATCCGATTCACTTCGGAATCGGAATGAAAGCAATCTTCAAGAGCTCTGCATTGCGACAAATAAGATGGAATCGGAATTGTATTACAACAAATAAAATTTACTGGTTCCTATTCGATTTACCGAAACAATAATCCGATTTGGTGTTAATTATCGAAATGCGGAGCTCTTAAAGATTGCTTTCATTCGGATTTCGAAGTGAATCGGATTTCAGAACATGCCAGAATAATAATAATATAATAGATAAAAACCGATAAAATTTTTTCATTTTACGACCAGAATAAAAAAAAAACGCACTAACTGGTTCAAGGACTATCAGCAGGTGAGCAGTCAAAAAATCAAGTAAGCAAACGAATCAGCTGTTTACTAAATGCAGAAGCTGTCAGAAACTGTCGTCTGTCAGGGTAAAATTTTCATTTGCATTTATACGTTTTAATTGCGAATTTGAGCTGCCGTCTGTCTACTTATGGGTTTTATTGCAGTAAGCCGTCAATTTGAAAAATTATAGAATGTCTCAAAAAATTCTGAAAAAGGTCGCACGTGTACTTTTAACGATTCTAAACATTCAATGCCTTATTCACTTTTTTCGCAAGATGCCTTGCTTTTGAGTAAAAACTGTCCTTCCGACCCCGTAAAAAAATTCTATGTGAGTGGCTAACTTTCGGAAAATTTTTCCCTTAAAAAATGTTTCAATACATAAAGCAATGGTATGTATCTTTGACTTAAAAGAGTTATAGGCAAAAAAACAAAAGAATTCGAGTTTTTTTTTTTTGGTTTCAACATTTTTTGCATAGGTGATTAACATTTTAAATAAGCTTTTTCTATGGGAAATTTAATTCTCCACAAAAAGTTTCCTATGAGGTTTATCGAAATCTGGCTTGGTTCGCTCGATATATTGAAAAAACTGTAAGTGGTGAATTTTTATATAGTCACATACATAAGTATATGCGAAATTTTAAGCACCCTGTGTCATTTAATTTAGCTTTGATAACCATTAAAAGCAGACAACCTCGGGAATTTTAAAGAAAATGCAAAAAAGTGAATTTCGCGTGCTCATTAAGCATTGTTTTTTGCGTAAAAAAATCATCACCGAAATCAAGAAAAGGTTTGTTAAATAATGGGGGGAATCTGCACCATCGATTTCAATGGTTCAGAAGTGAGCTCCGTTTGGGTCGTACCAGCAAAATGTATTCTTGTATTTTTTTACTCTTTTGCCTTTTTTAGTGCCAGATTTAGGTATGTATGAAAAATATAATAAAATTTTCTTTAAAATGCTTTATTAAAAAATTTTCCAAAATATGGCTACTCTAACAAGGAAATTTTGTTTATTGGTCGGAAAAAAAAATTTTATACTCAAAACCAAGAAGGCAATAAATACTTAGAAACATCGTGTATGACTTTTTTAGAATTTTTGGGTTCATTTTCAGATACGTCTTTACTTATCTCTGACCCTAAAAAACAAGAATTCTAAGTTTTTGCTTTTTTTTTTGTTTCAACATTTTTCTTAATTTTTTAAATAAGCTATGGCAAATTTAATTCTCTACAAAAAGTTTTGCATAGAAATATCGAAATTTTGCCTTATTCGCTTGATATATTAAAAAAAACTGTAAAGGGTCTATTATCTCTCGATTTCCACCCTCTAAACTAACAGCACTCCGAGGTTTTTTCTTCTTAAATGACTCATTTACCGATTTCTGTAATAAAAACCCATAAACAGTCGTAGTTATTTTTTGGCATGTTTTTTACGACCCAATCAATAGATTACTGAACCATTCCTCAAATGTTGCTATTCAATGTCATTGAAAGCTCCGCACCAACAAGTTTTCGATTATCTTGGGTAAAAAAGTTTGTCATGATGGTAACGCCATTGATAACGCTGCCGTTCTAAACGAGAGCAAAGCTGTATTTTTAATGGTCATGCCAAGTAAAAACGTTCGATGTCCAGTGTTTGTACTTTTGGTCGTTGTGCCATTCAGACGGTTGTAACGTACATATTTTAGGACCGAATTTGTGAATTGTGGAGTGTGTGTGTCTGGTTTTTTTTTTTAATTTTAAGTGTATAAAATTTTATTTGCAAGTCTGCAATTTTTCGTTTTATTTTTTATAACCAGTAAATTAAATGTGATTTCGAGTTTTACTTTTCTGAATTCAAATAAAAAGTAATCCCACCTCATATACTGCCGTGAAATTAATGTATGTAAATACATAACCTGAAACAACAAAGAAAACAAAAACATTGACAACAATTACACCCATTACAGTAATATGGCTGATCTGATAAATCTTGTAAGTCCTTATTTACCATATGAATTTGGTATATACATATTTATGTACATATGTTTATTTAAAGAATATTTATTAAAAAGGTTGACATTTTTGGCTTTTGAGAGTTTTGTTTTCATTTTATGTTTTTATTTGCCTGCATTTTCACTTTCATTTTATAATTTTTTCTTTATCATTACGAACCATTACTTCCTTCCTTTGTCCTTGACCTTGTCCATTTATCTTGTTTGGTGTAACAACTTTGTCTGCGAAATCTTCTGCACATTTTGTTGTTGTTTTTGTCTTTATTTTCTTCTTTCATGGCTTTTTTCATACAAAAGTTGTTCTTGCACAAAGACTCGATATCTCAACATTATAAAGTGCATGCGAACTTTTTAATTGGATTGCGTTTGGCGCTGTATGAGATAGATAAAAGCTTTTCGCGCTAATCCATGCGAATGAGTGAAAGTATCGCAATGTTTGTAAAATGTTAGTGTAGCCCGCCAATATACATAGAAAGGCCAAATAGATATGTTACATTTGTCCGTTAGCAGCTTTAAACAACAACTTTGGCTGTTTTTATAGAATATACGAAGTTTTTAATATCACTGTTCAACGCTAAAAAATTATATGATTATCTGATGGTCCGATCTCGAATTAAAATCTTAAGAATTGGACCATAAATTACAATCTTGAATACTATTGAACGAAAAATTTCAATTCATTTTTGTTCCGAGTACTGTGATAACTTTTTTCATTCAAAGGAACTCACGTTTGTTATGTATGATCCAATCTCTAAGTTTTTGACGCCAAAATAAAGCTGCGATAATTGCACACAAAACCATGAAGAGTTTTTTTAATTTTATAGTGTTTTAAGCCAGATTCATGTAATTATATATATGTGGGTTTTTGACTTTTATACCCTACACCCAGGGTATATTCACTTTGTCTTTCCGTTTGTAACGCAGAGAAGGAGGCGTGGCAGATATAGAAAAGTATAAATATTCTTGATCAGCGTCACCTCCTGAGTCGATATAGCCATGTCCGTCTGTCTGGCTAGCTGGCTGGCAGGCTGGGTGTCTATATGTCTGTGGAAATATTTTTTTTACGGCAAAAATAACCAAGATAATTCGATGAAATTTTATAAAGGGGCATTGCCGTAAAAGTTAGCTCGAGGGATTGAAAATGAGCGAAATCGGCCAACGGACACGCCTACCACCCATACAAAAAATATATTCAAAATACAACTTTAGGAATATTTTTCACGACAATGCAACCAAAATACACAGAAATACCAGAAATTGTAGGCGCAAGCTCTAAGCAAAAACGGGATGAAATCGGACAAGAAGGCGTGGCACCCCTCATATAAGCAATAGCTTCAAAACCCTATACTGAAAGGGTTTTTGGAGATAATCAAACTAAATTTCACTCAAATACTAAGAACAATAATTGCACGCTCTGTGCCAAAACTAGAAGAACTCGAACAAGAAGGCGTGGCACCTCCCAATAAGCAAAAGCTTCAAAACGCTCTACTCAAAACGTTTTTTGAGATAATTCAATCAAATTTCATTCGGACACTAAGAACTATAAATGCAAGCTTTGAGCAAAAACTTGGTGAAATCGGACAAGAGGGCGTAGCACCTCCCATATTAAGAAATGCTTCAAAGCTCTATAGGTACTGAAAGCGTTTTTTGAGATAATCAAACTAAATTTTACTCAGACACTATGAACTATAAATGCAAGCTCTGAGCAAAAACTGAGTGAAATCGTACAAGAGGGCGTGGCACCTCCCATATAAGCAAAAGCTTCAAAACGCTATTCTGGAAACGATTTTTGAGATAATCCAACCAAATTTTACTCAGACAAACATTGGGTGAACTATGACAAGAGGGCGTGGCATCTCCCATATGAGCAAAATTTTCAAAATACTGCAGTGTAGGGTATTTAATGTTTGGCCAGGCCAAAGGTTACACCCTTACTAGTTTTATTAAATTTTATTTTTATACCCTAACCTATTTACTTTGTCCTTCTGTTCGTAACGCTGAGAAGGAATCGAAAAATGAAAATATTCTTCATCAGCGTCACCTCTAACCTGTGCGTGGAAATCATTTTTATATTTTTTGAGAGCAAGATATTTCGTTAAAATTTTATACACTGCTTAGGTCGCGACGATGCTTCGTCAAAGTAAGATCGTTGGATTGAAAATGATTGAATTCGGTTAAAGGACACGCCTACCACGCATACAAAAGAAAATATTTAAAATGCAATCAAAATACAAATAAATACTAGGGATAGTACTAACAAGGTCTGAGTAAAAGTTCGGTAAAATTTTCAAAATACTGCAGTGTAGGGTACATATTCCCGTAGAATTTTTCTCAAACTGCCGTGCATTCTCCATTGCAGTCTGAGAAAATTCCCCGGGAATATTTATTCACGATAACCCCCATTAAGTCAGAAATAAATCATGTGCTTTCTTTGAATTTGACGCAGCAATATGACTAAATGAACCTTAATCAAAAGCTATGTAAAAAAAAACAACAACGGCAACAAATTATGTAAACCGCTAAAATTTGTTATGTGCTCTTGTTGTTCTTGTTGTTATAATCCCATAAAACTATATGCAAATGAACGTGCAATTTATTTTGGCAAGGACATGTCTATCAAATCACAAAACCTGTCAGGATAATTTGTACCCTGCAAGTTGAAGTTGCTGAATATAATAACGCTACAATTTATAGCCTACTTATAATACGAATTACCTGTATCCTTTCTAAGTTCTTTTACCACGCAAGCACTTTATTTTGAATTAAACTCTTAATCGTTTCATATAAAAAAAGAGTACAACAAATGAATTAGTGGTACACGTCAAAAATTACCGTTTATTATTACAATAATCATACGTTAAATTATTAATAATCAAGTTCATGCGGCTTTCTAATTGATTAGATTATTTGAAGAGGTTTTTCTTTTCCGGTAGCCAGGTAAAAAAACACACAGTTGAGCTACCTGCTGCCACAATAGCGAAGGTGTAAAAAAGTTAATCCTTTAGTACTGAGGACGTGGAGAGCCTGTGCTGTTTTTACTTTCAAAACTACAAGTTTTTGTCATTTTCGCATAATTCATTTGACATCGAGATATCGAGTTTGGCAATTGGAATTTCTTTACCAACTCCGGGTCAGTATTTTTATTGGAAATCTTTTTATTTCTAAGGGATCAGAAGTCCCTTTGGCCTCTTAAGTAGTAAATTTTGTTGAGTGATAAATCATGATAAGCTACAAAATTTTAATGCAAATTATACACCTATGAAATGGGGAACATGGGGGACGGATTTGACGACAACCAAGGTAAATGAAGGACTATCCCTCCTTATGCAGAACGGTTGGAAGCCTTACGTTAGATGATTGTCTAAGGGGATACAATGAATATTTCCATTTAGAAGATGATATTTACCACTTCTTACCGTTTGAAGGTATTGAAGATTAAAATTTTTTTGATATCCTGAAGACTAACAAAGGAATACATAGTTTTTAAAAGTATAACTACAAAATGTAACTCGAAATATACATATTTGACAGTGGGATACAAAATCGGTCGCTAACCCAATTTCTATAAAAAGTGGAATACATCAATCACCTTGGAATCATTTGTTTTTTATCTTTATTCGTGAATTTTTGCAAAATTATTTTGCATAATGTTATGTAGTTTTGTTTTGTTGACGCTAGTGACGAGTTTAATCTTTTGCACATCTGTCCATCAATATTTCAACTGTTTTTGTTTATTTTGTTGATAAGGAATTACCTTTTGCTACTTTTAAATTCATCGTATAATAAATTTTTTAAACCTCAATTGTGCAGTAGCCACGTAAGTAGTTAATTCAATGATATTTCACTTTCAATAGAGAATTTGAGATAAGCTTCAATTTGAACTACTGGATGGCCGGCTATTTATAAATTGTAGATTGTGCTGGAATTGGTCATTTATTGGGTAAATCATTTATATTGATTCCTATCTTTATGGATTGCATAATTTTGTCTGTTTGTTTACCTTTAAATCGAAGAAACTGCACAAAAAAAAAAAAAAAAAAATGTTTATGAAATTATAACAGAGCAGGCCCTTTTCAGACCTTTTAACAATCGGCATGATTATGTTTGAATTTTAGTATATTCAATTTCTAACTTTTCAGGAGAGCTTAAAAGCTGCTTAATGACTTCTTGTGGCTGAATGAAGCAATGAGTCTCCTTTCTTTTCAACCTTAAACTGTCAGCTGTCAAACTGTTTTCCCTTTTTTTGCGTAAATTATGGGACACTCTCATATCAACTGGAACTAAAAATAATAGAGAAATGATAACAACAGAAGAAGAGCGTAGAAATTGTATATTTATGATTAAAATTCCGGAAAATTGTCTCGAACTAGTTTTTTTTTTTTTTAACCTTTGACTTAAGTCCACGGATTTGTACTCAAATGTCCATAAATGTAGTTTTTTTTTTTGTTCCGAATATCAATAGCGCCCGCGCCAAGATATATAACTATTTTATCTTCCACAAAACATTTACATATCAGATCGGCAATTTTTGAAAGATCAATGCTCTGTATCGTTACTCAGTAGTTTTTGATAGCAAATAAGACAGAACTCTTTGCACTGTCGATAAATGACCGGTCATGTATCCTAAATTTATTGCGCTTTCGCTCAATAACGATAACAAAATATATTTTGAAATTTTTAATTTAAGAAAACGGATGATTGATTTTTAAAAATGTGAACAACTCAGGACTAATTTTATTGCACAGTGTTAAAGCTATTTAGATACCTTAACAAAAACATTATAATTACAAATATACATTTTCTTTTCTAGGCCAAATCGCAAAGTCTGAAGTTGACACCGTTTTTCAGCTTTATAGGCATCTATTTTGTCTTCGTACAAGATCCACATGGCGAGTATTATACAACGATACTTAAATGTGCCCCAATCATATGTCTGATGATATATATCTTGCTTAAAGGATTTGCGTTTACAAATGAGTAAGTCGAAAAAATATAATTATTTGAATCTAATGATCAAAGGGTGCGAAATTGAAGAAGGTACGCATACACGTATGTCTGTGACATTTCTCCAAAACAACCTAACTCGAAATTGACAACTTTTCAGGAGAGTTAAGAAACTGCAGCGTTTAATCTCATCTTTTAGTGCATTTTTACAAGCTCTAAGCTGTCAGCTGTCATACTGTTTTCGTTTTTAGTTCAAATCTTGCGTGAACTATGGGATACCCTTATATCTTTGGAACAAATAATTATAAAGACATGACGATTACACCAAAAGAAGTTTATTTTAATTTTTATTTATGACTTAAACCCTGGAAAATTGCCTAATCTCGAGAATAATGTACACATAAGTATGTATGTGGTTTTTTTTTTTTGCATATTTTTTGTGCCTAAAGTCCTTAATTTCGTAAGAGCATTGAAAGCCCTGCTTTAGACAGAAAAATCGTTAGTCTTAAATATTCTGATATTACGACATGGCTGAACTATACATTTATTTCTCATTATTCTAGCTACCACAATTCGCAACGAATACTGCTTGGTCTAATCTTCTCATGTGTTGGGGATGCGCTACTCAATATTGGTCTCTTTCCCCATGGAATGGGCGCTTTTGCATTGGCGCAAATTTGTTACATATCAACTTTTGGTTGGAAGCCACTTAAGTTGATAATTGGCATACCGCTTTATCTGGCAGGTGCAGGGAGTAAGTTTAAAATTTATTTATTTAGATTGTTTTTTATATATTATTAATGATATTCCCTTGAAGTGATTGCTGTTTTTTGGAAAGGACTCGATGAAGTGCTTATTTTTGGTCTTCCCATATATTCAGTGTTGCTACTGACCATGTGTTGGCGCGCTATTGCACGTGCCACCCAAAATAAAGACTTCTTAAGTATATTCTGTGCTGTAGGTAGTATAATGTTCGTCATTTCGGATACTTTGATTGCGGTCAGTACATTTTATGCTGATATACCAAATAACAGGGTAAGTCAATGCATTGGCCTATAAATATTATTCCTTTATGACTCCGTTTTTTTTTTTTTAAATTTTTTAGATTTGGATTATGAGCACATACTATGCAGCTCAATTTGCCATCACTCTAAGTACCGCCACCGAATGCAAGCAACAAAAATCATCACCAAAACGCTCAAAAAAATCGGTGCAAAGTCGCATTAATGGTGCAGAAAGTGCGCGAAGGCGTCTCAAAACGCGTGATTGAGTTTTAAACGATGAAACCAACAGTTTTAACGAATTTCCCGATCTACATAGAGAAGACCCAATAACAATGACGACGACGAGGCCAAATGAGTGAACCGCAAGCATTTAATTTTATAAAACATAAATAAATAAATAGAAAAATAGCTCAAAATTGTACCATAATATTCCATATAGAAAATTTCCAGTACTTCCAGTAGAAAATTATCTGTTAACATAGAAAATGTAGTTTAAAAGTTATAATCTTGAAATTTGTAGTACAATTAATACATATAAATGTCATTGTTGATATTAATATATAGTATATTGTGATTTTACTTACTATATAATTTGTAATGTTATAATAGTGTTAATTATTTTGATTTGAATTTGAAACGATTTTAAATAAATTTTTTTTTAAAAGTTATGAGTTTTCAAAAGTTTAAAAATACAAACTTTGTTGATCAAATTAACAGCAGATGGTTCTTTAAAAATATCCATTTCTTGATATTTTGTGGTAAAAAATTAATAACGTTTTTGGTTTCTCAAAAAAATTCTGGATTTTTTCTGCCGTCTTTCTCAATGTCATACCAAAATCAAATTTTTAACTCCGTGTTTCTGATGAGAGACACGCAGTGCTTAGCTATTTTAGCCACCATCAAGGACAAATTTCTCCGTACAAGAACGCTCTATGTAAAGATCATAAAGCTCACCTGGCGCCGTCTGTTGTGAAAAATCGCTACATAATTGTTTTAAGTTGGAAATACTAACAAACTATTCGTCGAACAAAAAAAATTTCCTGTCAAAAATTGTAGAATTATGTCTTCTGCTTATAAAACTTCTTTCTAGCATTAAAATTTACCGATTTCTATGCAACAGCCAAATCTCCCAGTGAATGCCACTGTCCATTTCATATGTAAAATGGGCTGCTGATTCCGAAAATTGCATTGTTTTTTTTTTTTTCGTGTCGTTTTCGAGATATCGGTCATTTTCGGTTTTCGGACCAAAAAAAAAAAGATAATTCCATTTAAATACAAATATCTCAAGAACTAATGTTTGTATTCAAATGTATTATATGTCATATTAAAGGTAATTAAATTACCTACAAATGATATTCATTTTACTTTTTGGTTGGTTTCTTAGTTTCGGCGAAATAAATTGATTTCTAAAAAAAAAAATTTTTTTTTTCGAAAAAATTAACAAAAAATCAAAATCAACTGCAGATTTATACAAGAAGAAATAACTTTTTTATATTTTTTTTTTTTGTATCATAGACTATATATTTGTGAAGAAAATAAGATACCACTTAAAAAAATCGATGGGAAAATGCAAAAGTTGTATACATTTCATTGATAAATTACTAAAATGCGTTTTTGCGTATTTTTTTCGTTTTTTTTTAGTAAACTGTCGATAATTTGAAACTTTTTGTAAAACACATGAGAAAATCCAAAAAATTCTTAAAGTAAGCTTTAAAACAAAATACCCGTGTCTCGTCGTTTTTCTCCAGCAAGTCA
Source organism: Calliopum simillimum (assembly GCA_951812925.1). NCBI lineage: Eukaryota > Metazoa > Arthropoda > Insecta > Diptera > Lauxaniidae > Calliopum > Calliopum simillimum. Next base: position 142,249,119 of record OX638368.1, read on the forward strand.
GATTTTTTTTTAATCGATTTTTGAAGTTTTTTAATCCACTGTACATGAAAAAAACAAAAATAACGCATTCTTGTGTTAAATCGATGCAAATAACTATATGATCCTTACATTTGAGGTGTATCATATGTAGAGTACACTTATGCAAGATATTACGAGGAATATTTTTGTAGACAATTTTAACCCTCTAAAACCCCCACATGTGGGTCATTTTGACCTAAATGTGGGGGGGTCAAAATGACCCACTTGTAAGGGTCTTAGAGGGTTAAAATTTATACAAAAATATTCCTCGTAATATCCTGCATAAGTTTACTGAACACATAATAAACCTCAAATGTAAGGATCATATAGTTAAATTCATCGATTCAACACAAGAATGCGCTATTTTTGTATTTTTCATGTACAGTGGATTAAAAAACTTCAAAATTCGATTAAAAAAAATCTGACGTGCTGGAGAAAAACGACGAGACACGGGTATTTTGTTTTAACGCTTACTTTAAGAATTTTTTGGATTTTCTCATGTATTTTACAAAAAGTTTCAAATTATCGACAGTTTACTAAAAAAAACCGAAAAAAATAGGCAAAAACGCATTTTAGTAATTTATCAATGAATTGTATACAACTTTTGCATTTTCCCATCGATTTTTTTAAGTGGTATCTTATTTTCTTCACAAATATATAGTCTATGATACAAAAACAAAAAAAATTATAAAAAAGTTATTTCTTCTTGTATAAATCTGCAGTTGATTTTGATTTTTTGTTAATTTTTTCGAAAAAAAAAAGTTTTTTTTAGAAATCAATTTATTTCGCCGAAACTAACATAACAACCAAAAAGTGATGTGAATATTATTTGTAGGTAATTTAATTACCTTTAATATGAAATATAATACGTTTAAATACAAACATTGGTTCTTGAGATATTTGTATTTAAATGGAACTATCTTTTTTTTTGGTCTGAAAACCGAAAATGACCGATATCTCGAAAACGACACGAAATAAAAAAAAAAAAATAATGCGATTTTCAAAATCAGCAGCCCATTTTACATAAAAAATGAATAATAGCATTCCCTGGGGAAAAATTTTTTGCTCATTTGTTGCATAGTTACGGTGACCATTTATTTGAAACTGAAATACAGAACAAAAAAAAAATTAATACAATTTGTATTTATTTTGTATCGTATATCAATGCATATGTACATTAGTGTGAGTTAAATTTTCCCACTACCAACCGTCTACCGGAAACGTAATCTATAGAATATTTTTCCAATAAACCATAGGTCTAAGATCAATATCAAGTTTTTTGTATCATGACATTCATATATCAATCATTAGTTTTATCAGCTTTCTGAATCCATTTTTATCATGAACGATTTTTAATATTCAGGCCGAGTTTTGAACAGGTTTTCTTGAAAAGTGGTCGAAATTTCTGAAAAATTTTGTTGAAATGAGACTTTCCGATCAAAAATTAGAGCCAGCAACTTTTCTAATTAAAATCGCTTTATTTTGGTGTTTAAAAACCAAACATGTCTCTATATTTATTATCATTTTTCAAAAAAAAAAAAAAAAAACCTTCAAAATTCATTCAAGATAAAAACAGATTCAGAAAGTTGCCAAAATCAATGATATTAATTTTTTTTTAAGATGATACAATAGTGTTTTCTAAAAAAGGTATCTTTTTAATATAAAAATGTTGTTGAACAATCTTCACGTTAAAAATCGAGGGCTCGATATTCATTTAAGACCTCTTTTTTCATTTCAAATTTGTGTTTGCTTGCAATATTCACGTTGCTAACAATATTTCGATCTTGCTAGTTTATTTTTATTAAATTTTTGGTGGAAACCGTTTTACAAAACAATTTCGCGAAATACAGAACAAATACAGAACACTTTCTGAAATACAGAACATTTCTATGTTCAAAAAATTATACAGAACAGAGGCTTCAAATACAGAACTGTTCTGTATAATACAGTACGGTTGGTCACCGTATGCATAGTGTATTTTTCTTTTTTAAAAATGCGCGTACCCCAAAAATTTTAATATTTTTAATCCACCTTAAATAACAAAACGGCTATAACTTTTTTGTTTCATGATCGATCAATAAAAAATTCAAATGAATTTTAAAGATAAAGACCTAGGCTTTGTAACCATATACTCCCAATTCAAACTTAATGTCAACCTTTTAAATGTTTTTTGAAGTTTTACGATCAGCTAAGAAATAAAAATATATAGCAGTTACAATTTAAAATAAATGTGAAATATTTCAATCTTGGAAATCGTTGATCGGTGGACTTTTTTTTGTAGAGTTACTTTAGTCCAATGAACAATTGTGCCAAGTCTCAAGTCAGCAGCAATTTTTTCCTTTTAAAAATTTTATTTAGTGCTGGTTCACACAGTAGACAAAGTAGTCAGGCAACTATCTTGTCCGTAGCGTGTTTGTGTAGAAAATACACAGGCTAATGCAAATCGCTAAAGCCCTGCATCTCCGTGTAAAAAAAAAAACTTATCTAAGAGAACCTTCCTCGTTCACACAAAATTTGGCACAAACTTAATCCCAGTTCAAACAAAATAGTTCCCCGACACTTGCCGTGTGAGAGCTGGTTCACACGCACAACTAAATTGTTGGTCGATTTTTATTATTTTTTTTTTTTTTTTCATCTGCTAACGCTATCTGAGCACATCCCTGTTTTCTCTTCGAGGCACTATTACTCTCTAGATGTCGCTAGTATCGGGAGCGAGAACCTTTTGAATTCAACTGTCAGAAATGACAGCTGTCAAACATAAGCATCGCATTCACTCACCGAGTGAAAAAAAGCGGCTTTTGCTGTTTCTGACGCTAGTTTTTTATTGTTATTAATTGTTAGCATTTTGAATCCACTTAGTACCAACAAATACATAAATAAATTCGGCATTTCCCATGACTATGGTGCGACCCACAGAAGTTAACTTAAATAATCCACCATCGGATGTTATTTCAGCTGTAAAATTTGGTCCCGACACAAATCAGTACTTGATAGCATCTTCATGGGATGGAACCGTACGTTTTTATGATGTGGTCAACAATGCGATGCGTCAGAAATTTGTGCACGATGCACCTGTGCTCGATGTGGCTTTCATGGTAAGTGTGAAAAAAAAGGGAATCGTGCATTTATATTTATTAATTTTTTATAGAGTGTTGTTCATTTGGTCAGTGGTTCCCTTGACAATCAGCTGAAACTTTTTGATGTCAATACACACACAGAAAGTGTGGTGGGCACACATGATGCGCCAATACGTTGTGTTGAATATGCAGAAAGCGTGAATGGGATTCTAAGTGGTAGCTGGGATAAAACTGTCAAGTTGTGGGACTTGCGGGAAAAGCGTTGCGTTGGCACCTACGAACAGAGCAATGGTAGAGTCTATTCAATGTCTGTGATGGATGAAAAAATTGTTGTGGCAACATCCGATAGGAAGGTATTAATTTGGGATTTACGTAACATGGAGGAGTACATGATGAAACGTGAATCTTCGTTAAAATATCAAACACGCTGCATACGAATTTTTCCCAACAAAGAAGGTTACGTTATGTCCTCTATTGAGGGACGTGTTGCTGTTGAATACTTGGACCCTGATCCTGAAGTTCAAAAACGCAAATTCGCTTTCAAGTGTCATCGCAATAAGGAAGATAACATTGAATACATCTATCCGGTAAATGCTATTAGCTTTCATAAAGTCTACAACACATTCGCTACTGGCGGCTCTGACTGTTTGGTTAATATATGGGATGGCTTTAATAAAAAACGTCTGTGCCAGTTTCATCAGTATGACACTTCGATATCTTCGCTGCATTTTAGTGACGATGGTAGTACATTAGCGATAGCTTGCTCATATATGGATGAATCGGAGAAGCCACCAGAGAATACTCCAAATCCTGTGATTTATGTGCGCTATGTTAATGACCAGGAAACAAAACAAAAGTAGGGAGCGATTATCACGTGGGGTTGGGATTGACATGAAATATAAAATACACGAAATCGAATTAAGTATGTATTTGCTAAACAAATTATCCAAGAGCACTGATTTAATACTTAAATACACAAATACATTTGTAAAGAACATAAAAAAGTATGTATTTATAAATATGCAAACCTAAGCATTTGATGTTATTTTTTAAGATAAGATTTTGATTTATATATTTGCAGTATTTTCAACTGTTCGAAAATTTTATCCTTTTGACATATGCATTTGAAGAGATAAAATGAAAAAAAAATGTGGTTTTAATTCTTGCGTGTTTTACGTTTGGAAAAATTTACATAAGCATTAAACTCAATCTTGTGTTAAATTTTGGTTCCTCTAGCTTGAAATTTTAAAGGGTTGCGGGCTATTTTTGAAGTTACAACCTAAGTATATTTTACTGAAAAATACTGTCCCGTAAAAAGTTGATGGTTAAGTTACCAACTAATAAATTGGATGCATCGATATATTATTTTCTATAACTGCCACGCCTTCTTCTCTGCGTTAGAAACGGAATGTCTCGCGTGTAGGGTACACAAATAAATCACGTATATTAAATTCTATACAAAAGAACATAATAATTACGGTGATATTGAACTAATTGCCATGCCTAATTGACTAATAATGTTTGTGATTAAGATAACTCAAGTATCTATTCTCTTATAGATAAGCTAATTTAATTTTCCAGATTTTAACAATGATAAAAGAGCAGTACATTTTATTCCAAAAGCTACAACCATTGAATACCTCTTACCAGAACAATCTCTAAGGATCAATGGCAGCAGAAAATAAAGACAATAAAGAGCAGCATAATATTGAAATATCCGATACCGAGGCTAAAGTTGAATTCATTAACAAAATAGTTGAATATGTAATTCCACTAATTTCGGAGCTCAACGTAACAAAATGTTGCAAAGTCGGGTGAGCAATAAATGAACAATAACCACAACCCATACAATTGGGTTAATTTTCAAATTGCATTAATCCATGAATGTTGAATCGTACTATAAAAAGTGGAAGGATCTCTTATGGATTATCACATGCTCTAGAAATAAATTTAATTTTATGTAAAATAAATTCAATAAATACCTCTTAAGTGGCGATAAACCTCAGAAAACCTGTTTTTATTAAAAAACTCGTAAACGGTAATTTTATTTTACATATAAAGAATATTATTTTTAAAGCACGTGAGCCTCCATAAAAAAGATTCTTGCACTTTTAATCGTGCGATTCATCGTTCATGAATTAATGCCATTTGAAAATTTACACAATTGTGTATAAGCGTCAAAAGAAACAGGCCAATTGTTACGAAATTCTTAATTTTTATCGATAGCATAATACGCATACTTGTCATTACTGCGGCTGCGATCGCTACAATTTATGTTTGCTTGCTATCATCACAACGTTTTATGAATTCCTGGGTGGAGACAGTCATCGAAAGTACTGATGTACATGTTTCTGAAATATCATTCCCAGCTGTAACCATATGTCCAATTGAAAATTTCAATCGATTACGTTTGCCTTTGGCTAGGGATACGTTTTTTAATCTAAACGATTCAACAGCGTCCATAAATGATATGGATTTTGAATTGCTGTTGCGTTCTTTTTATCAAATAATTTGGTTTTCTTTTGAAGACGATCCTATCAGCCAACAACAAATGGATAATTTTCATTATATTTCCAACTTGCCGTGGAATGCTACTAAATTTGATGATTTATTTTCATTTATATCGTACACTTGTGAAGAACTTTTTGAAGAATGCATATGGCGTCGTGTTCGAACGAATTGCTGTACTATTTTCAAAAGAATTGAAACGTATAAAGGTGTTTGCTTTTCCTTTAACTCAATACTGGCAGAGGTAAAAAGAATTAAGTTGAAAGTTTAGAATGATGTTTAATATCTTACTACTCTTGTCAAGGATCCCGAACGAACATGGCCATGGAAATTATCAGAAGCTGGTATTGGTACTGGCTTAAAAGTTAAGCTACGAAAAAATATTACGAATCAATATATAAGAAAAATTGCGGTATGCTATTACTTGTACTCGTAGTGTATATACATATAATAAGTTACAATATAATTCATATCTACAGGCTATGATACATGATCCAAGTGAATCTCTTTCGACTGATATAATCTACATGGATGGTGAACGCATTATTGTTGCTGTTAATCCTTTACGCTTTACAGCTACTGAAGACATACAAGGTCTGCATCCGGAATATAGACATTGTTATTTCATGGTAAATATACCAGTATATTAAGTATTGAAACCGGAAATTTTACTCTCCAAAAACTGCGAAAAACTATAAACCAAGACTCAGTTCTTCAGATGAACTTGAGGCTGAGGTATAATTTTTGGAAAGTTAAAATATTTACATATAGTTTACGTACTAGAATTGATTGTAGCTAGCCCAGGAAAATAAGACGAAAAAAGAGCTTCTGTGCGAAAAAATTCCCAGTGGAAATTTTTTGCCGGAATTGTCTGTATTTATGCATGATACACAAACTGTGAAAAGTCCATTGCAAAGTCGTGTGCGCATAAGAAGTTATTCGGGCTCAAAGGTCGCTAAAATCAGTTTTTTGCAGATATCTCGCTAATGCTAACTTTTACAGAAAAATGTTGGTCTCCAATTTTGTAGCACAGGAAATTTCCTATAAAAATACGTTAAAAGTATTTGCGTACGACTTCTAGTTTAGGAGATCACCCAATTTAAAAAGTTGTTAACAGTTATGATATGAAATACTACCTATGAGTTCATATTAAAATATCTTACTTTTTAAATTGCAATAACTCTTCAATGAGAAGTTGTACAAACAAAATTAAAATGCCGTTTGAAAGATAATTTAATTTTCTATATTTATATATATATATATATGTTTTTCTATTTTTTTCGAACGGCTCATGACCTTATAAAAATTCTTGAATAACCGTTAAGGCTTCGAAATTACTGGTTTTTTAAGGATATCTGTGAATTGGTAAGTACTACGATTAAAAGTAATCGGACCAAATTTGTAGAGAATTACAAGATCTACAAAAAATAGGCGATAGAAGTAACCGTTTAGAAGATATTCCAAAAAAACCCTTAAAATGCCAAAAAACCGGTTTCTATTGAATATCTTCTATACGGTTACTTCTATGTGTACACATATAACTTATTTTTTGTAGATCTTGTAATTTTCTACAAATTTAGTCCCATTACTTTTTATCGTAGTACTTACCAATTCGCAGATATCCCTAAAAAAACAATTTCGAAGTTTTAACGGTTATTCAAGAATATTTTTAAGGTCATGAGCCGTTCGAAAAAAAAAAGTTGTACAGTATATAGAAAATTAAATTATCTTTCAAACGGCATTTTTAGTTTGTTTGTACAACTTCTCATTGAAGAGTTATTGCAATTTAAAAAGTAAGATATTTTAATATGAACTCATAGGTAGTATTTCATATCATAACTGTTAACAACTTTTTAAATTGGGTGATCTCCTAAACTAGAAGTCGTATGCAAATACTTTTAACGTATTTTTATAGGAAATTTCCTGTGCTACAAAATTGGAGACCAACATTTTTCTGTAAAAGTTATCATTAGCGAGATATTTGCAAAAAACTGATTTTAGCGACCTTTGAGCCTTAATAACTTTTTATGCGCACACGACTTTGCAATGGACTTTTCACAGTTTGTGTATTATGCATAAATAAAGACAATTCCGGTGAAAAATTTCCACTGGGAATTTTTTCGCAGAAAATGTCTTATTTTCCTGGGCTAAGCGGCTTTTTCCGGTTTTTTTTTATCACCTGTTTTTGAATGAGTGGTCGTAAATCGACTTCAAATATCAAAAAATTATACCGTGATTTTTAGGTTTTTGGTTGATTCCTGATAGGCCCATGATTAGAGATGGCCCTAAATATATGATCATATAGGTGATTTAAGAAAAAAGCCTCATTTTTGCGTCCCACTAATTTTGAATATAAAATACATATATCGCTACTTTCAAGTTCAAAAATAAGAAAGCTTCAGTAACGTTCTACAATATACAATTTAAAGGAAAAAACATTTTGTCCTCAATTTTTGATCAGTTTGGCTTACCTCGCCCTTGGACCACAATAATAACAACTTAACCGTAAAAACTATAACGGACTTAAGTTTTGATGTTAGTCTTCAATACAAAAAATTTCGTAAATTTTGATTGTACAATACAAACAAGGATGGCTTTACCGTGATATAAAATACATCTTCTGTTTATGATCGAAACAAATTATCTTTTTTTAAAAAGGTTTCTTTTAAAAAAAACTTTATTTTGAAGCTTTTACGATCATTTAAGTGCAAAAAAGCTTTCCCGTGTTACATGGAAAATTAAAATAATTTCATCCCTCTTGGAGTGCTATAAGCGGGCTACTAGGAGGTGACTAGGTGCTCCAAATTATTTATTGACATTTTTTTCGCTTTCAGCGCACACATTTAAAATATTTAGAACAAGTAAAATTCTAACCCGTAAGGGGTTATTAAGGGGACCCTAGGGAAAACCAAAATTTTTTTTTTCTAAAAATACGATTTTCGGGCTCAGCGTTCCCAAAAACGGGTCTTTTTTTTTTGTGTACCTGTGTAATCGATAACAATATTGAGTATGATATATCAATCGAATTCATTAAAGACATGTACACTGAACTAAAATTTTTTTGAATTATCTTACCTTTATAGAATGAATTGAATTTATTAGGAAAATCAACAAGTGAATGCATTCGCGATTGTCGCATGAATTACATCGAGCTTAAGTGTAACTGCTCATATTTTTCCGCAAAACCAGCTTCAATGGGTTCGTATTTTGCGCGTTTTATATAATTTTTATACATATACCCCATTTATTTGTTTTAGGATATCAAAGTTATCCAATATGCGGCCCAACTCATATGAAGTGCATTTATGAACATCGAAGTTTGTATTTATTTGTGATAAGTATACACACAAAAAAAAAATGTACTCATCAGTTTAGTATATCACTTTTGACCCGCCAAAAATGTTAACGTACCTAATCATTTTGATATAAATCAGTTGAATTGATTTTCTATATTGCATTAACATTTTTTGAATCAGGGATTCATATACGAGGGTAATATTTGAAGTCAGCGAAATGAGGGTTGATGGGGGGAGTCCAAATAAAAATACAAAATTTATTTTTCCTGTTCAATGCATATATTCTTCTGCTATCCTAATGCATTTTTCATTTAATTTTTTGGGTCATTAGTTTTTGAACTATCGTCGACCAAACGAACAAGTCAATTCCGAATAAAATCGCAAATATAAGTAGTATGAAACAAATCGGGTATCGCGCTGTTATAAATTTCCTTACCAAGCAAAGAAAATCATACTTAAAGAGATGTTATCCGTTTACGGCGACTATTGTCTGAGTAAAACTATATTTTACAAGTGGCATAACCTCACTTACTTGTAAATGATCCACAGCCAGGACGGCCAATCGTGGTGACCACTCCGGAAATCATTCAAGAATTGCAAAAATTAATATTGAAAGATGCTCGACTAAAGACACAACTCGATGAAATAGATTGAGCATCAGACACATCCGTTTTTAAAATTGTTTACGATAACCTTGGCATGACAAAAATTAGCACAAGATGAAAGCTCACGAAGTCTAAAAAAAAGCACTAGAAGTATTCTAGCAAGTTCTTGGACCTCTGACGTGAAGACAGTGATGGAGTATTCGCTAGAATAGGACGAAACTTGGGTACATCATTATAAACCTGAGTCTTAACAGAAGTCTATGCAGCGGCACAAAAAAGCATACCACCGTCTAAGAAGTTTAAGGTTTCGCAATGGGCTAGGAAAATCATGGCAAAAGTCATTTTGGGACTCAAGAGCGTTCTTGTTGATCAATAACAAAGATGAAAAACAAAATATTTTTGCATTATGAAATCTGGTTGACGAGTTAGGGGGTTTCAAAAATTGGACTAATCGGCAGATATGCGTTACTTCGAAATCCATTATCCAGTTTTAAAAAATTACAATAAAATAAATAAAGCAGTCAAATTTGAACTAAATTTAATGAGCTTTTTAATCCAATTTTTAAAATCCTCTACCTAGTTAATCTGACTTGATAATGCAAACATATTTTATATCTGGATCGAGGACATATATATGTAGGTATAAAATAATCAAATTTTACTAAACTCGGAAACATCAACTTTTTTTCCTGTTCGCTAGCCGTGTAATGCCTCATAAGTTTAGTGAAAGGTCAGAAAATTGCAGTAGAGTAGCAGAAGAATATACTGTAGAGGAAAAATAATTTTGTATTTTTATTTCCACTTCTTACTCCCCATTCATTCCGCGTACTTAAAACTTTTGAATTGCTTTTTTTTTTGGTGTAGTGGACAAGATAAATATACCTACTATTATTATAAAATACAATTTAACAGGTGTCCTTATGACTACTGGCAACATTATGGAAGATCGCGTCGGTGATAAGACCATAATAATAAACTGTGAATGTTATCCAAATTGCAATCATATACGTTATAGAACTGCGGTCTACAGTGACAATTTGGGAGCAATAAAGTAAAGCCAACTAATATACATGTGATCAAATCATATTTAATCTAATAATTATGTTAAATTTATTGTCATTGCAGCAATAATCTTAATATCAATTTTCAAGTTTATTATCAACAGGAAACATTGTTTTCTTATCATTCTATGCTGCCATATACATTTTTAGATTTGTTAGGTAAATATTGTTTACTATTCATAGTGTTTACTATTTTAATTTTTATCTATGTTAGTTGCATATGGTGGTATAGCTGGATTTTTCTTGGGTCTATCATTGATAGGCATTTTCGAAGCCTTAACACGTTGCATTGCTTGCTGCAGGAAACGTGGTGCAGTAAAGGATCAAAATAATGACAAATACTTAACTAAAAAGTGATGGGTTATCAAGGTGAAACCCGATAAAAATTAATTTTTGTATATGAATCGATGATTGTTAAAACCCAGCCATTACGTTTTTATGGATTTGTAATATGTGGAGTTTTAGCAACCATCGATTCGTATGAATAGAGATGTATTTCTGTATAACGTATTTACTAAAGAAAATGAATAAATCTTCTTATTAGCTAAAATGTCTACCTGCAATTTATTATAGTACGCGAACTGAGTATATGACCAATGCATGAATGTAACACGTTGCTCGATAAGTCCGTATTCTGAGACACAGATAGTGCGACAAATACAAAACTCATAGTACTTGAGGCAGCTGGAAAAATTCGATGATTATCCGACGTTTTTTTTTTTTAATTTACAGTGGTTTTAGTGAAACAACTTTTGTTATTTTCAAAACAATGAAAAGAATTTCGTGTGTTGATAAAAACTTGCTTTTTGATGGGGAAAAACCCCTTTGTAACAAAAGTTTGGTTTGATAAGCATGGTCCAGAATCTGCACTAGGAAAAACGACCATTATTGACTGGTACGCTGAATTTAAATGCGATCATACAATAATAAAGCTATACGCTCTGTTTGCCCAAAATTGGCAGTTGTTTCGGAAAACTTAAAAAAATCCAGAAAATAGTTTTAGAAGATCTTAAATTAAAATTTTATGTGATAGCTCACACCTCAAAGATATCAGGAGGTGGTATGTTTACAATTTTACATGAAAATTGATCACGCGAAAGTTACTTTCAAAATGAGTGCCGTGTTTACTGTTGAAAAAAAAAAAAAAAATGCACCGTGTCACAAGTCGATGAAAACGATGATTAAAATGCAAGAATTCCGTTTCGAAAAACGCCTGAATTGAGGCCAAATTTTAATCTTTCTATAAAATGGTATCGAAACGTTAGAGAAACGCTGGAATGATTGTATCGCTCTGGAATGAACCAAAGTTTGGACATAATTGTTTTTACTTTATTATACCACGGACTTATGAACCCATGTGTTATGTACCTACCCATTTGAACATCGTGAAGGCCATTGGAAATAATAGAAATGTTGCTCTTGTTCCTAAATAAACTGGTAACTGCTAATAGTTTTCAAAAAGTTAGTGATTAACAAGAAAAAAGTACAGTTTTGACAGGTTGATAGAGGTTTCCCGTGTTAATTTTTCAAGAAAGCCTATAATTGATACATATTGCTTATTTCGTTCACTGTACCATGTACATACGTAATTAATTTTTTTATTGTTTTGATAACACTCACACTGGTATTTTAATTTAAAAAAATCCTTTATTGTTTTTTACGAAAAAAACATCTAAAAGCAATACCAAAAAGGTTACCAATCCTTCTCAAAATTTTACCTAAGTGGCTGCTGAATAGAAAACAGGTAAAAATAATATCAGGACATATATATACATATGTAGGTGATGTACTTATACTTGCATATGCATGAAGTTACATCAGAGTGACACAAAAATACTTTTAAGTCATTGTTGGAAAAAAACTTTTCTTAAATAACTTTCAGTAATTCAGTCATACACTCAGCAAAAAAACGACAACTTTCACTGTTGATTCAATAGATATCAGTAACGATTTAGCTCTGAAGGCGAAATTATTTGAATTGGCTTTTCCTTTTGATTTAAAAAACATTCTCGGTAGGTTCAAATGCATTTTTATTAAAATTACTCTAAATTTCCATCTTATGAGTTGTTGAACCAAAAAACGAAAAACCAAACTTCTAAGGTCAGCGTTCCGATGGCTTTGCTTGGTTTTTTTTCTTCTTACAGCTGATTTGTTGTTACCCAAATTACAAAACTTTTCCCACCTTTTTCACCTATATTTTTAAATAATTTGTCATTTATTTTTTTTTTTAAGTCACTGAAATTGATTAAAATACAATAACAAGATTATTTGGTTTTATATCTACAGTTAATTAAAAACTGGAACCTTGGATATAGATGAAAATCATGAAGACAGAACATTACTATTCTCCTAACAGAAGGGTGGTAGCGCTATGGACCTAGTCGGTCTATGTGAGGTTTATGCTCACGCGATTACCGCCACCCTAACCTAACCTACACAGTTAATTTAAAACTAATTAAAATTTCTCAAACAAATCGAAAAGCTCTATATTAAGGTTAGAAATTTGTTTCATATGTCTTATAGGATACCAAAGAAACATATCAGCCAAAACCCTGAACATTAATTAGGACACCTTCAGTTTTTTGTATCACTCTATTGTACAAATGTTTTAGTTCAATATAAATTTATCATACTCCGTTTGTACATGTATTTATTTAGTAGAATGCTTTGCTGAAGAATATAAATTCTTGAAGACTTATAAAGGACGTATTCAGTTTTGTTCAAACTACGGTCACGATTTGATTGAAAAAGTGAAAATTTTTAAAATGAAATATTTTGCAACTATTTGTGTATTGTTTGCATTGGTAAGTTTGAAAAAAGTACCTTCCATTTTGAGATGCTTGATATGACTTGAATTTTGACTCGATTTAAATTTCACCTTCTAGACATCGGCAGAGTATGTTGTCAAGACACGTGAAGATCTCTTGGGATATCGCGAGGCATGCGTTCGCAAACTAAATATACCAGACAATAATGTTGAACTTTACAAAAAATGGGATTTTCCGAATGATGCCCTAACACAGTGTTATATAAAATGTGTTTTCATTAAGTTTGATCTTTTCGATGCGGAAAATGGTTTCAAAGTAGAGAATATTCATCAACAATTGATTGGCAATGGAGTTACAGCTGATCACGACGATGAATTACATGGTAAAATTGAAGGTTGCGTCGACAACAACGAGCAGCGTTCAAACGTTTGTGAATGGGCTTATCGTGGGGCAACATGCTTTATTAAGCAAAATTTACAGTTGGTGAAAGAAAGTGTTAAGCCTTTGTAATGTTGATAAAAGTGTAATAATTCATATTTTGTATTTTTCGGACTTAAATAAAGTTATAATTTTTCAGCAACATTTGTTGATTCAGAATAATATTTCTTTCATTACATCAGAAAACAGCAAAAATGTAACATTTTGCAAACCATATTTTCTAAACTAATTTGAGGTCGTTGAGTCCGAAAGAAAAATTCGTAATGCTCCCAACAAATGCACCAACAATTATGATCTGATTAAATTTGGCTAAGTTAAAGCAGCGCAAAGTTCAGTTTTATAGTAGTTTTTTACACCTTTTCGAACCAAATAAAACACGGTCTTTTGCCAAAAGCTTATCCAAACAAACTTTTTGTTTTTTAACTATTAGTGTTCAATTTAATTGCAAACATTTTAAGCCTAAGCTTACCAAAGTCGGATCATATTATAAAAATTATTGAAGTAGGATCATATACATTAGGGTGGGCCAAATTGTATGGAAGGAATTTTGTCGACCTCGGCTACTTATGTGAAAGCTCTTTCAATTCTATGAATATTTGCCCAAGGTACCATACCTCTGCGTTCAACTTTAGTTCGGCGCATTTTCGATCGAAAATTTTACCTTACATTTGATATTTTTGTTTTTATTTTCATACTAAATTTTAAAAATTCTTATAGAAACAAAAGTAATGTCATAATATGATTTGGCTGATATTCTGTCAGTAATCCATAAAATTGGGTTCTGTTTTTACGGATGGATTTTGAACTAGAGGATGCATTTTAGCATGACAATAGCGATGGCATTCTTAGGTTTGTTTGAGGTCGGAAGTGGAAACACGCCCTTTTGAAAAACCACTCCTCATATACACAATCCGGCCTGTTCCGTAATCTGTGTAATTTCAATTACGTTTAATTTCGAACACTTTTTGATTACTTTTTATTTTCGATGTGGAAGTGGGGCCTATTCAACGACTGTTCAAGACGTTTAACTTTTCACAGTAGAAATGTAAACTTTTTGGCTTTAAACAGCTGTTAATTAAAAAATACACACAATTAAACAAGATTTATAAAGTAAAATAATTTTTATTAAATTTATTAACTTTAATTCAGTTTCATGTTTACAACGGCTGCCGCAATGCAATTGAAATTAGAACTGCTCGGAATTTTGTCTGTCAAAATAATAATATATTAGCAGAGCTGCTCTATTAAGGTTTTTTTTCTATTTAGAGGGAATTTCTGAAAGATTTTTTTCATGCTGTATGCATTTTATTGGGTTTATTGGATGTTCTATTATAATTTGAGAAATAAAATGAGACGGCATCCTGTTTTCGACAATTCTTACTAACACCATGATATAATGACATGCCAAATGATTCACACATACACTGATTTCGAAAATGCCAAAACCGTCGACTTTTAACTTCTCATCAAAAAAAAATATTTTTGTAGTAAGGGTTTTTTATTTAAACAATATTTACAATAATAATTGTGCAATAAAGATTTAAAATCACTCGATGAAATAGAAAAAACTCTGGATCCTATGTTTTTTTTTTTTTTTTTTTTAATTTCATTAACTAAATCGCTTTAAAAAGCAAAATTCATTGAAAAGTCGTATCATAAACTCATGAGTTTTGCGAACTTTTCAAAAAGTTTAGCATTTCACTTCATATTCACTTCCGTGTGAAAGTGGAATTGGGAACAGGGCGGAATGTGTATCATTTACTTACCTTTAAAATTAAAAAAAAAAAACATTTCTTTCGTAAAGAGTATTGTCCGTTTTTATTGTAATTTTATTTCATTATTTTTTTTTTTGTGATTTATGTATGCTATACTTAATTTGAAGTATTTATTCTTGCTTCCGGTTCTTTTTCGATAAAGTCACAAAACGCCATTTCTAATGTTGTATGTGAAATAGAAAAACTTTCAACATTTAAATTGAAGGCATTTGCTTCCATTTTCCCATATAATTCCGATATAGTTGTACTCTGATTTGGCACAAAGAAAATTACAATTTTTCCACGTTGATCCCTATTGAAATAGATTAAAAGAATTTTTTTTTTAAATTTTATTTGTAACAGAACATCATTTTTGCATTCAAAACTATTTTAATCAAATCCGGTGTTATAAAATTATAACCAAATTTTTCGCCAGTTTTTATACCGTTTGGGTTACTGGGTTACTCAAGTATTAAAAAAAGGGAAAGCGGTGAATTTTTTCATATTCGCATGGAGATACTTATATAATTCTCCACAAAAGCGATCCTTTTCTTTTATCATTCGACTCATCATTTTTATCAAAAAGCTTCCGAAATGAAAAGTAATTAAAACCACATGGATTACGGAACACGCACGATTTTTCGTGAAAAATGAAGTAATTATTTTTTAAAAGGTTTCTTTTATACGAAGAATTAAGTACGGGAACTCTGTTAATTTTCGACAAAATTTAGGACATTTTTTTTCAAGTTATGGGCATGGAACTTCAGAGTCTCAAATTAGTATTTTTGCGAAAAATCGATGCAATTTATTTTCTAAATTCCGCCATTTTGTCAAAAATAAATTTATAATGTTGATATTCTCAAAATAATATTTTTAAATTTTTTTTTTTTTTTACAGAAAGGTGGGTGAAAAACAAACGTTTTCCAAAAGATTTGGTTTGCGCTAAATTCTTGTGAGAGACACGGCAATTTTTTTTTTTAAAAAGTCACGTGAAAATTTTTAAAACTTTATTTTGTGCTTAGATTTACACCCACCCACTAGGTGGCCAAAAAAAAAAAAAAAAAAAAAATAATTCAAAGGGAACATAACTTCCATTGCTTAGAAAATACTAGGTATATAAAAAAACCAATATTTCCCTATAAATCATGAGAATATTGACGATATGATGGCCATGTTTTGGAAATTCTTTTTAAGATTTTTCAAAACATGGCCATCATTTCGCCAATATTCTTATGATTGATATGGGAAATATTGGTTTTTTTGTATACCTTGTATTTTGTAAGCAATGCAAGTTTTATTCCTCTCTTTGAATTTTTTTTTTTTGGCCACTTAGTGGGTGTAAATCAAAGCACAAGCATTTAACGCAAACCAAATCTTTTGGAAAATGTTTGTTTTCATCCACTTTTTTTTTGCAGATTTTCTAAATTAAAATAACATTTATAATGCACAATTAATTTAATTTCTATACTCATTGTTATTGAAAATTGAACTTACTTAACAACTGCATTTTGAAATTCTTGTTCTACGAACGTTTGAACTTTTAAGAATGGATTATTTAATTTTTTCTCTGCATTAGGTGCACTATGATTTGCCAGTAGGGAAGAACTTTCAGACAAGAGCTTCTTTAAGCTTGCAGTTAGTTTCACTCTCACGGAAAGTTGATATCCTGTCATTATTCTCTTCTTGACATTATGTGATGTATCGATACATTGAATTGCACCATTTGATAGAAAAGCGATACGTGTGCAAATGCGTTCACAAATAGTTGTGTTGAGTGTTGTCAAGACTACCGTCTTGCCCATTTTGCACATTCTACAAATTATATTTAAAAATTGTCGAACTCCAATAGGATCAACGCCTGATAAGGTTTCATCAAACAATATTATTGAGGGATTGCCTATGATTGAAATTGCAGTAGTTAGGCGACATTTGGTGCCAGTACTCAAGCGACCAATATACTGGTAATAAGAATTCATCAGGCCCATTGCTTTAGCTAGGCTTTGACATGATTCGGTGATATATTGCCTTGGCATACCACGTAGATGACACAAAATTTCCATAAGTTCGTGACACTTTAAAACTTGAGGAATTGCATTCATATTCGGTGAAAATCCTAGATGCTTGTAAGCGCTACTTAAATTACTGCTTATATCGATACCATTAACGTATATATGTCCGTGAATTAATTTGGTATCGCCAATAATTGTTTTTATAATGGCAGACTTGCCGGACAGATTAACACCGAGTAAACCAAGGCAATCAGAGCTAAAAAAATAATATATCACAATTAAGGTAAATTTTTTAGATAAATTTTTATCATAAATACCGATTAACAATTAGATACAGTCGATTAACAGCAACAACACCATCATACACTACACTTAGGTTGTTTATCACAATTGGTATTTGAGTGCGCTCACTGGGTATGAGTTTGCTCACTTCGATTTTTTCTCTTACAACATCAAGAGTATCCTTGCCATAAAATAATGATTGTGGCAAATATGAGCTATATGACTTAAGAAATCTACGAAAGAGGAGCGATTACACAGGTTTACAAAATAAAAAAATGTCATGGCGTTTTGATCAGACTATGTGTTTCCTAGGGACTTTGACGTCCTGAATCCGAATCCGGGGTCCGTTTTTTTCCAGAACGTCTGAGAAAAAAGATTTCAAGGTCATATGGAGTTCAAAATGGGGTTCATGTGTCGTTTAGTGATAAATTCGCTAAAATTCTAAAACTAGTTTTTAATCATTGAGCTCCTAGGTCTTAAAAAGAATATGTGATCAAAAAGGGTATCTCGGACCTAGTTTCGGAGATATAGCCATCGGAAGATTCAGATATATCTTCTATGAAAACCGCTATAAGTTGGGAACCCCTGGATGGATTTAAAAAATATTGGTTTCATATGAAAGGTATTTTGACAACCTATAAAATTGGATTCATAATATTGGAGATATGACCTTTTTTGAAATTTTGAGAAATTTTTCAATTGCAACAACAAATACATCAACAACATCAGCAGCAAAAACAACAACAACAGCAAAATACCTTTCATATGACATCAATATTTTCCAAATCCATCCAGTGGTTCCCAACTTATAGCGGTTTTCATAGAAGATATATTCGGATCTTCCGATGGCTATATCTCCGAAACTAGGTCCGAAATACCCTTTTTGATCACATATTCTTTTTAAGGACTAAGAATTCAATGATAAAAAATTAGATTCAGAATTTTAGCTAATTTATCACTAAACGACACATGAAAATTTTGACCATCATATAACCTTGAAATCTTTTTTCTCATACGTTCTGGAAAAAAACGGACCCCTGATTCGAATTTAAGACGTCAAAGTCCCTAGGAAACATTTTTTTATTTTGTAAACCTGTGTTATTATTTAGTACAAAATATCACGATTCTCAATTTGATATTGGGGGCCAATTTGGGGAAAAGCCGGAGTGAAAAGAATAGAATAGAAAAGAATAGAATAGAATAGAATAGAATAGAATAGAATAGAATAGAATAGAATAGAATAGAATAGAATAAAATAAACCCGATCAAAAAAAGTATATCAAAAATATAACAAAATGATATCAAAAATTTGTCAGTGACATACAAAATTTTGATAAAAAAAGGATATCACAGTGATATACGGAATGTAACGCTTTTTGTATATCACCATGATATCAAAAAAAGATATCAAAATGATATCAAAAAAGATATCAAAATGATATCAAAAATAGATATCAAAATGATATACAATTTTTGTACATTTCTGATACAAAAATGACAACCAATTTTGGGTCTGATAACTAAAGCGACGCAGATTATGGCCAAATTTTGGAATATTGTGGTTAATCGTCGGCAACAAGTTTTTTTTTGTACTCAATTATATTTTTTCTGCTTTTTCACTAATTTCATGATAAAACTCACTTCTTACTAATATTGGCTGCTCGTCCGTTTTCCATACTTTTTGTTTTCCCAACCACAGGCCGCATGCAGCAACTGAATGGAGTGTCGGTTTTTTTGCACTCAATTATATTTTTGTGCTTTTCACTAATTTCATTAGAAAATTAACTTCTTCACTAAAATTGGCTGCGCGTTCTTTAAATAAAATTCACAAACGAAAACGTAAAATTTGACATATCAGCAGCTGATAAATTTTTGATATCATTTTGATATATATTTCTGATACAAAATTGACATGTTTTTCAATGATATCAAAAATATATCAAAATTAAATACAAAAAATGGATATTAGCGGCTGATACATTTTTGATATCATTTTGATATACATTTCTGATACAATGACAAGAACTTGACAAGTTTTTTTGATCGGGAAGTAAAGTAAAATAAAATAGAATAGAATAGAATAGAATAGAATAGAATAGAATAGAATAAAATAGAATAGAATAGAAAATAATAGAGTAGAATAGAATAGAAAAGAATTTAACATTAAGTGGCCCCAAATATTAATTTGGTAGAAATATTTTTTGTTTTTTTGATTACCTTTGATGCCACAACTTTAGACAAGAACGCTTGAATATTTTGAAAATAATGTCATATTCTATAAGAAGAAATATAATTGCCCAAAAGGTGCCGAACATAAAAACAGATATCAATTCGGGAAAAATGCAATATCTGTTGTTCCACTCCAATTCGTAAGGTACATCTGAATAGATAAACACATTTTAAATTATTGTTGCATCGAAGTATATAAAAATGCTTTTACTTACAGCAGCAATCTGGTTTTGCCGTACATTGTTCTAATACAGTTGATATCATATGAATATTTTTATCCGAACAGATTTCACGGACTCTTGATGCATTCAATATTTTTATCAAAGCTTGACAAAGTGAAAAAAATGGAAATAAGTGAATGATCCATGCGGCAGGATGTGCTACATCTAATGAGAAGATATATCTCGTTTCCATAAGGTCCATAAATACAATAAAAGCAACACCTATGCAGAAATGAAGTGTATATGAATACATGTGTTCATATTATGAAATCAGTAAGTGGACTATAAGAGCTGCAAGATTTTTATGTTTTAATTTCTATTCACAATTCCAATTGATCAATATCTTCGCGATATCACTGTATATGTATGTACACATATTAGAGTGGAAATAGTACAAGAAATATTTTTTTTTTTTGGTTCTAAAACATTTTTTGTAATCAATATTATCCAAGATTCAGAAAAGTCGGGATCATCTTTTTTGTGTTCATTACAAATATGTACCACTCTAATGTAGGTATATAGAACATATTATGTTGGAAATTTGAAACTGATTTTATTGGCTTAAACGTTTTCAGAATGCAGTACTGATAAATGACTTACTCCCAAATATATTATAAAAGAATGATGCATAAAATCCGGTATGAGCACTGCTGAAAAGTGCTCCCATACAATAAACGAAAGGTGCAAAGCAAACACTAAATATTACTAAAACAAGAAAATAATATGCTAAAATCAAAAAAGAAAAAAAAAACCACATTAAAGTACATTATGTAAGTAAGTATCCGTATATCTATAAAATACACACTGCATACCTGCGATATTGTATTCAGATTGATGGTAGATTTGAAAACAGATTATTATCAAGCAAATTAGCGAGGCCATCAAAAGACCTTTAATGAAATCGAAAAGAATATTTCCAAATAGAAATGTGGTGGGCCGCAAACCATTAATGTACTCCATTAATTTAAGGCGGGAAAGTCGTTCGTGTGCTTGAAATTGTATGACTCGCGAACATGTGCAACACATGAGATATGTCAATGCAAAGGTAAAAATTATATCGGTGTTTAAATGAAAGAGTACATGATCTGCATTAGACTTAGTTTCAAGTGGTAACGGATCAAAAATCACAGCAATTCTTGCATTTTTACCTAGAAAAAAGCTAGAAAACCACATACATATATTCTCTATTGACCCCTGCATAATTGCAAATGCAAATCTATTAACTCACTCCAAGATGGCATTGTGCAATATGTTCAGACTTAATGGTGCCGTATGTAACATCTTGTTATTGAACCAAGCTGTAAGTTTGTCTTCCTCAATAGAAACCCCAGCCAAATAGTTTTGATTATTTGTGTTCATATCTGCTGATCTGCTTAATATAAATTCCGAAAAAGGTACATCGATTGTATGCATTATTAAATGTTCGATCCCATTCCTAACAACCACATCATAGTAGCTTGATTTTAACATACGTAATGGAATTGAGTCCTTAATTCCAATGCTGTCAATCACTGTTATGGTTTTTGGATATTGCAGCAGACTAATGGTCATCGGTTCAGCCAATACTCCATAATCGAATGTTAATTGCCGTAGTGTAAATAACATAAGTGTCACTAGAGCTGGCAATAATATCTCAATGGCGAACACAAGAAAAATTGCTCTGGTAAAATAGAAACGTTTTTTGAACTGAGTCAAACATTGTCTAAATAGCAATCGAAGACCAGTATGCGGCTTGTATTCTTGTAGAAAAGTTAATGTTTCAAAATCTTTTGTAAATATGGTGACGCCATTATATAGTTGGGATAAACGTTTAGTGCCCTTTTTATCACCTTCGTCGTCACCACCCAGGCTGAAGAAAACATCTTCTATTGAAGGCTCACTGATAGCACAACTATTTAGCTTAAGTTTATCAAAATTTCGCTCTAACTTAGATAAAAGTTCTATTAGCTTTGGTGTATAAACCGATATAAGCCTGTAGGTAAATTCATTGCCTATATCGCTCTCGAGTATAACGTTTCCAATGTATTTTCTTACAGTTTTTGTTACAGCATCTACATCACAACCATCATCTTTAATACAGACCTGAAAGTAAATCAATGTAGACGATGGTAATAATACGTATTCCTCTTGACTTCGTGGGGTTCATTAATTTCTGCATTGCTTGAAGTGAGTGAGTGTTGACTTAGATCAAAATTGTCTAATTCACCAATCACCGAGACCATTTACAAAAAGAAAATCAATGTTCTTAAGAGATTGGCTTGTAGTTCCTTGGTTAAGAGAAAAAAACACCATGGTTCCAAATAGCCGAATCGAAAACTGATGACCATCGAATGTGGGTGCTATGCGAAGATTTAATGGAGGTCATCAGCAAATGTTTAGCTTTTCTCTTACACAGAATTCAATGAACGCCCCATATCTCTCAAAGGTATAAACAATCATACATATACTTAACTAAGTATAATGCATTTAAAATATACCCACCAAACGTTTACCTCTTCCGTATAGTTGCGTTATAAAGTAAGTACTACCGAAACATCGAAGTTTACCGCCAGACATAATCGCAATACGATCGCCTAATATCTCTGCTTCTTCTATGGAATGTGTAGTGATTAAAATTGTTCGATTATGTCTTTCCTTAAGTAAAAGATCCCAAAGAATTTTTCTAGCAGTTAAATCTATGCCAGTACTAGGTTCATCAAGAACAACAACCTTGCTGCTTCCACAGAGAGCGCAGCACGCACTTAAAGTACGTTTTAGGCCAATTGATAAGCTACGTGTTATTGTATGAGATTGATTTTCCAAATTCATGACTTTCAAATATTTCTGTACTTCGAACTTTAATTTTTCGCCTTTTAATCCTTTGATGCGGCTAAAGAAGCCGATTTGTTCTTCCACTGTTAGATCGGGAAATAGCATATTGTCATTCAATGATATACCCAAGTAGGAGCGAGTGCTTTCATAATATTTCGATATATCGGAACCAAAAACGAAAACACTACCGCTTGTTGGTAAAATTCGACCAACAATCATTGAGAGTAGTAATGATTTGCCACTGCCATTGTGACCCATAAGTACGGTTATTTCACCTTCACATAAATTCATTGACACATTATCAACAAGTTTAGTATTTTCAATAGATTTACTTAGGTCTTTTATTTCCACAATGACCTTCTTATGCGAACCTTCTATTTCAAATAGCTGTGCTTGAGTCCTTAAGTTCGTTGCAGATGATTTATGTCGAAGTTCTGTATTGTGTTGATCTTTTGAATAAATTTTCAAGATTTTAAGAAATCTTCGGATGAAATGAACGAATGAATCCCATTTTGCTGAGCACCATCGCGAAAAGTTTTGTACCACACAACCTATAAGAGTATATAGCACTGCTTGAAAAACTAAAATTATTACTAAAGCCCCTACTGAACGGTTCCAATTGACGGTTCTTGCTTTGAAGTAGCTCTGAAACTGCAAACCATTGTCGAATTTCTCCAGATCAAGTACTTTGTCAAAAGCTAATGCCATGATGCAATTAAAGAAAAAACATATCATAATAAACTGTAGGATATTGAGATCCAATTCGATTTGTATCATCACATAAGGTAAGTATGTTAAAATCCATAAAACTGTCAGCATCAGAAGAGCGGTAGAGACACTTCTAATAAAAGTGGCTACCATGAAGCAGAAGCAAACGCTGGCTATATTATATGCAATCATGAGAAGAAGCAGTGCGAACCAACTACTTTTGTTGAATATGGCAGTACCATCAGTCCACTGAATCTGTTACGAAAAAAAAAAAGAAAAAATTTTGTATGAGTGTTTCTAGAGTCTTTGTTTTTGAAACATAGGCCAACAAAATTTTCATCCAGAAGCCGGACTACAGTTTTCCAAATGTATTGAATCATTTAAATTTATTGATACCTAATCGGCTAAACACACTTCTCTATTGATTGCCACCTTTTCCAAACAAAAGTATCAAACATTCTCTAAAACGGTAAGAATAAAATTCAACTTACCTTAAACAATGTGACGACAACCACTGATCCAGCTAGCATTGGTAGAAAACCTCTTATAAACCAGGCAAAAAATTGTACAGTGCCACTTATACCCAGAATGTGTAAGGAATTCTTCAAGATGTAACCTTTTTCAAAAACTACATACTAATCGTATATACAAATATATTAATTTAATTGGTATAAATAACATATAGAAAACTTACCTTGATGAAATTAACGCATGGGTAAAAAAATCCCATTAGTATAATAAGCGATAGAGATAAGTTAATATCATCAATTAATGGATCCAGAACAGCCGCTTTTCTCGGAAAACTCTGTACTGCAATATGAGGAATTTCCTCTATATCAGTTTGAGCAACTAAAACAATATATGCCAGAGATACTGCGTGCTGTAGGGCTAAAAAACCTTCACGCAAATATTCCATGTAACCATTAGCAAGTGCCGCCGTTGTGCCATGCTTATGCTCATAGTAAGTATCATAAAGTGCATGGGTTTGCCAAGTGGAACCAATGAAACTTTTATCATAAATTCGTAGTTCGCTTGGAAAGACAACCGTGTAATTCAGGTAATTGGGGTAATCACCAACATATTTGCGGTCGTGACTCTTAGCAAACTTGGCAAAGATTATACCAGCGAAATAGTGATTTTCTCTCATGGACTCACGCAAATTAGCGGAATCGGGAAATCCGATTAACTTGACATTATCCAAATATTTAGCAGCATTTTCCATAATATTATTGTAGATTTCTTTTGTGTTCGGTGCGTAGGCTATGCTCATTAGCGGCACAAAAGCGTTGTGACTGAAGTTACTGAAAAAGTTTCCTCATAAGTTAACTAGAGAAGATTTGTTAAATTATGTATTTTGAACATATTTGTTGTGTCTGCCAAACATCTTGCAAAAATTGGGGGAATAAATACTTAAGTATTGCAAACAAAATATACAAATTGAATATAGTCTTTTACAGAGATTTGCGATACTACTACTTCCTGGATGTACGCCATATGTCTGAAAATACGTTTTCTGTACTTTAAGGATAAAACGGATCTCAGACGTGAAGGGAAAAAACGTTTGACGGATTCGGAATCAGCCACCCTGAATTAGTCAAAAAAAGTTATCGAGATCAAATTCAGATTGGTTTCCCTTCAATTTGTTGCACTGTGTAATTTATATAATTATACTGTTTTCTCGGTGTATGTCTAAAAGGAAGTAAAATGGCCCTCAAACGTATATTTACCCATTTGTTGCATCCTCCAAAAAGGCATCTTTCTCATCTTGAAACTCATGGATTTTTCTGTAAGGAAAAATAATAAACTGTGTTCGAGTAAAAAAAAAAATTTAACAACTCGTTCAAAATCCTCAGAAAAAATCAACTACGAATCTTTTGCGAATGCGCTATCAGATTTTGCTTAAAATTTCGATACCAATATTAAAAAGATATGCACCGTGTAAAAATGCTATAACTTTTTCATTTCATTTGCTTCGACTGGTTATGTTTACATAACAATCTAGCCACAATTTAGAAATACTGATTTTATAAGCGATATCATCCATTATATCCATTATGATATATTCATCGATAAATCCTCATGAAAATAACACGAACATAGCGCATTCTTCCTGAACTTTTCCGAAAAGATTTTTTCATCGATGAATCATAATGAGAATGTCAGTAAGTTATGGTCGTTCTCCGTCGGAGAATTTCATACAAAGGTCTCTGAATTTTTAAAATTTTCCGAATCGATGGTGATGTCTGTTAAAAGTCGTTAACAAGTTGACAGCCACATGACATTGTCTGTTACATATCGCCATCAACGAGTAAGTCAAGGATACAGCCGATTGTTGTTTTTGCTCTCAGTTTCTCAAGTACTACTTACTGTATGTGAATATATGATTCGGTGTTTTAACAATCATCGATTCATATGTAACAGAGTTTAAGAGTCTCGTGAGTGTTCGACATGGTTAAATCAAAAATTTAAATGAAATCGTCCAAATTGGTTGCTGGCTGTCCTTTCAATCATTGTGTTGTCAAGTAATGGTTTATATTCCTTTAAGGTTGGGTGTCCACTTGTGTTGGACACAAAATGGTTCTCAAACCATTTTGACTTTGAGCAGTCGGCAAACCAAACGATCTCTTGCCAACTACCGTAAATGGTGTCTGTATCCATTGAAACCGTATACAGGTCGCTTTCGCCGATCCTCTGCAGCAGTTTAAACACGTGTACTTGGGCGAATTAGTGTATGAACCTATGTATTATACACTTGTAATTATTCCTTATACCGAGCGACTTTAGACTTTTCACAAATATTGCTATTTTTTGATTAACTCTTGAACGATGTCATCTATTCTCAAAATTTTATGATAAATCTAAATTACCTACTTCCACATATGAAAAAGATCCACCGTCTTATATTCCTTTGTTTCCTGATTCTGGACATTAAGGTGAAATCGTAATATTATTAATATAAATGTAAATAATGCCGGTGATATAACAGATAGAAATAAAAGTTTTCCACGATTGAATAAAACATTCCAATTTTTCCATGATATAAGACAGAACTTTTCCCAACCGCTAAGTGCAGTTTCTGCCATTTTGTTTTTGATTTAATTAAAAAAAAAGGAAAAAATAAAAATTTTATGAAAACAAAACAAAAAAATAAATTGAATTGAATAAAATGTAATAAAAGTTTGACAAGGTTTAATTGACAATCTTCGGTATTCGAAGATACCATTTTACACACAAGTTCGATTCGTTGCTGCTGAAATATCAAACAATTCACAATCAAGCATTTTCTGAAATCCGATTCTGTCTTGATCTTGATATTGAACATTGAGTCTTGGTCTTGGGCCATAAGTTTGAGTCTCGATATTGGTTTGGGTCTTGAAAAAATTTCCAAAGATTGTTGAATATTCAAAATTTCCAAGCCTTATTTTTACAGAACACTTGAGTTTTAAGATGTCAAATTTCGAATTGAGAGATGATTTTATGCTTCAAAGGGGCAGTAAAGCAACTATTAGCTGTAAATCACCAATACTGCATAAAGCCATAGCAGTTTTAATTTTGGTCTTGAAAATATATCACCGTCTTGGTCTCGAAAAATTACCAAGACAAAAAAAACTTTCTAGAAAAAAGTCATGAAATTACTTTTTCTGTACCAAAACAGCAAATTTAATTTTTGGACCAAAACCTTTTAAGAAGATATTATCGGCCTAAGCACTTTCTACAAAAGTTGACTCAACAACATCTCCGAAAAAATCTATTTCTTCGAAGTTACGGGCAGTTAAAAGGATTTGCCGTTTTTAGTTAATTTTTTTGCTGATTAACTTTTTTTTTTAAATCTTAATTATTTTACCTCTATTTTACGAAAATGGACGGGGAGTACACAAAGTCACAACTTTGCACATTTCATATATCTCGCAGGCGCTCTAATCTCCTTACATACATACATTTCTAAAGAGTAGCGGGAACGGGCAAAGGAACTCGCTTCCGAGGCAACTAGTTTAGGTGCATAAAGTGAGCTATGCAGGTGTGACGAATTTCGATGTTTTTTGATTGGGAATTTCGAGCTACTTTCGAGCTAATTTTGAGCTAAAAGCATTTTCCGGAAAACTCCCAATTTTCCCGGAAAATCCCAAAAAAACTTTTTTTATGGCTAACTTTATTTTTTTCAGCCAGGCGAATCCGCGGGAATAGTAAGGATTGAAATCTTTTAACGCAGGAATTTCGAGCTACTTTTGAGCTGACCTTGAATGAAGTGTTTTCCCAAAAATCCAAAAAAATTTAAATTTTTTTTTTTTCCCTATGTTATGTTTGCAAAATATTAGGATTATGTCCGAAAGCTTTTCGCGGATCAGCCTATAATATATCCAACACCTAGTTTGCTAGCCACAGTAATTTTACATAAGAGTAGTAGTAGTAGAGTAGTAGGGCCGGCTTCGCGGTGGCCTTCGGCCGCGGATCAGTCGGTAATATATCCAATAATTGGCGGACATAACACCCATCTACGAAATGGGGATTATGTCCGTGGGGATTATGTCGTGGCACCGCCATAAAAAAAGGTTTTGTGGGATTTTCCGGGAAAGTTTGGGGTTTTCAGGAAAAAACTTTTCGATTTTGATGAGCTCAAAACTAGCTCAAAATTTGTGTGCCAAATGATATGATCGCCAAATATTCTCATGGGCTCGTCTGGCTGAAAAAATAAAGCAAGCCCTTAAAAAATTTTTTGGGATTTTCCGGGGAAATTTAAGGAAAACACTTCATTCAAGATCAGCTCGAAAGTAGCTCGAAATTCCTGCGTTCAAAGATTTCATTCCTTACTATTCGCGCGGATTTGTCTGGCTGAAAAAAATAAAGTTAGCCATAAAAAAAGTTTTTTTTGGGATTTTCCGGGAAAATTGGGAGTTTTCCGGAAAATGCTTCTAGCTCAAAATTAGCTCGAAAGTAGCTCGAAATTCCTACGTTAAAATATTTCGTCGCTAACTCTTCCCGCGGTTTCGTCTGGATGAAAAAATAAACTCAGCTATGCAGAACAATTTTTCCGCTTTTCCGGAAAATGGAAAATTTCCCAGACAGCTCGAAATTACTGTTGAAAAGCTCGAAAATAGCTCGAAACTTCCAACAAAAAAACATCGAAATTCGTCACACCTGCATAGCTCACTTTATGGACCTAACTAGTTTTTATACATTGCTACCTTAGGACAACAAGGTTCTAACTACATACAAAATGTAGAGTAGATCACGGGTTAAAATCGAAGGGTTAAAAGAATACCATAATAATTTAATCTTCAAGCAAAACATTTTTTTATCCCAAAATATTTAATTTAAAATTGCAAAACGAACTTGAAATTGCTGCAAAGTATAAATCAGTATTTTTATTTGCTTTCATTTCAGATATGTATATGATATATATATCGATGTTTATTGTTCTGATAAAAGAAAAAATTAATCAATTATCCCATCCACATCAGCAGTTCTTTCTCTTTCAATTTTTGCTTCAGCTAAATCGCAGAACAGCGTTTCAAGTGTAGTACGAGTTAGGGAAAAGTTCACCACATTCAAATTAAATACATTGCGCCCTATCTGCTTATAAACATCGGATAATGAAGTTGTATCTCCTGGTATATAAAATATTATAACATGTCCACGTTGATCTCTATTGAAAGAAACAATTTTATAAATATACATCAAAGTTCTATTTCGCTTATTTAACCCTTTCGACCCGTCTGGGGCCATATATATATGTAACTTGGGATATATTGTCCCAGCCGGGTCGAAAGGGTTAATGTTTCAACATACTTGACAATGGCATGTGGATACATATGCTCCACAAATGTTTGCACTTTAATGAATGGATTTGTTACAAATGGAGCTGGTACGTTCATGTTTGCTGGATTTGGTCCTGTTCCGCTATATCTTGGTAGACTGGAACGTATTAGGCTCCATCTGCTCTGACTCACACTCGATGATCTTGCTGTACTCTGATTAGAATACTCATCTGAGAACCTTCCGGTACTATATGTCGACGCTCTTTTCATAATAATTTTAGGTTTGACACGAACATAAAGTAAGACACCTTTCATGTAATTATTACTTAGATTATGCGGCGTGTCAAGATATTGAAATGTTCCATCGTCCATTATTGCAAGGCGCGTGCAAATGCGTGCACATTCCTCGGTGTTAAATGTTGTAAAAAGCACAGATTTTCCGATTTGAAGCATTCTACCAAATATATTCCAAAGCTGGCGACATCCTGCTGGATCTATGCCCGCAGTTATAACATCATAATACATTATGGTTGGACCTCCAATCATCGCTAATGCAGCACATACGCGAAGTTTATTACCAGAACTTAATTTACCGAACTCAATATAGAGATATTTTATGAAGCCTAATACTCTTGCTAGATTTATACAAGTGATTGGTATATGAGCATCGGATATACCACGAAGTATACACAGTACTTTCATCACTTCATAAACTGTATACTCACGAGGAATCGCTTTTGGTTTTGGACACATTCCAATGTTCTTGTACATATCATATAAATTAGTTTGCATCCTGATCCCTTTTACATAAATCTGCCCAACTGTCAATATTTCATGGCCGGTCAATAATTTAATAATAGTACTCTTACCAGATCCGTTTATTCCGAGAATACCTACACATTCACCACTTAAAGGAAATGTAGATGTTAAATAGAAAATCAAATCATTTTCGATTAAATTGTATTCACGAAAACTTACTGCTCAACTTTTAGGTATAGTTGATGAACGGCAATTCCTCTACCAT
Organism: Calliopum simillimum; assembly: GCA_951812925.1. Classification (NCBI taxonomy): domain Eukaryota; kingdom Metazoa; phylum Arthropoda; class Insecta; order Diptera; family Lauxaniidae; genus Calliopum; species Calliopum simillimum. Next base: position 142,279,684 of record OX638368.1, read on the forward strand.
AAGACTTGCTGATGTTTCTCATCACTAGTGGTTTTGTTATATACTCATTGGGTTGAAGGTTAAGAATACTTTTCTTTTCTTGTCCAACCGAAGGATTCATGAGTAAATCCAAAGCTTTTTGAGTCAATTGTGTCAAACCACCGAATATCATCGACCTGAAAATTATTTTACACATTATAAATTTATTGCTGGTCATAAGTTATTGACATTCTTGCAAGGTCGAAGATTGCAAAATTAATATTGAGCTTATATATTGCTTCCTAGTAACCGGACATGAATTAAAATTTGAAAAAAAACTAAGATTATTTTTTATACTCACTCTTTTTTCTTGGTGCCGTAACCAAAACTTGATACTCTCAAAGCTGCATTAAACTCCCAAATAAAGAATAATATCATGCATATAACACCAAATGCGAGAATGCAAAATATTTCAGGAATAATAGAGTATTCATTTCCCCATTCCATTAATTTTGGCGTAACTTCAAAGGAAATGAACCAAATATGTGTGATGGTGCTTATTAGAGTAGTTTATACTTACAGAAACAATTGGGCTTTGCTACGCCTTCCTTTAAATCACATGAAATCAATTTGATAACTTCATCCGAACAAATGTCTATTAATTTTATGCATCCAATAATTTTATTCAATGCAGTACAAAATGAGAAAACGGGAAAAAGTCGAAGAACCCACATGTACTTTTCATCTAGAAGATTATTATATGTGTATTTATCTTGATATATCTCCTGTATCACAACAAAGAGAACAGCTGTTAAGAAAGCAACTGATATTAATATATTGGAAGATTGATATAACACGGAAAGTAAATTAATGAAGAGAAGATGTCTACCAATGTCTAAAAAAAAAAATCTTAAAGGGTGATAGGCGAGGAGCCGGCAATACCAAAAGTGCCGTCATCGCGGATTCTAAAATTTTTAATGCAAAATGGTAGTTTACACTAAGACGAATAAGAAAAGCTTAGTCAGCATGGTTATAGCCTGGCAGAAATATTTTTAAATGATTTTTGAATTATTAAATTTTCGGAATGTTTTGCCGTCATCGCGGATTTTGATCATTCTTAATATTAACCGATGATATATTTCATAACCATTCAGAAAAAATCTGGCCGACCAAATTTGTTTTTTGCCAAAAATGACCGACAGACCTATTTTAATGGTATAACAGTGGGTACTTCCGGCAGTTTCTAAGCTCGCATACCAAGATATTTTTAAATTTCACATTAAAACACGTAAATTTTTAAAAAAAAAACAAATTTCCGTGATAACACAGAAATTGTACCCACTGTAGCACCATTAAAATAGGTCTGCCGGTCATTTGCGGGAAAAAAAATTTGGTCGGCCGGATTTTTTCTGAATGGTTATGAAATTTATCATCGATTAATATTAAGATTGATCAAAATCCCCGCTGACGGCAAAACATTCCGAAAATTTAATAATTCAAAAATCATTTAAAAATATTTCTGCCAGGCTATAACCATGCTGACTAGGTAGTATCTTATTCAGTGACTCATTGTAAGTTTATCAAGTTTTATCTACATACTATATAAAAATGAGATTTTGTTTCTTATGGACTCTGAAACTGACATACCGATTTGAATGAAATTTCTATAGCATCTTAGTATTAGAAAAAGCTAGGTCATACATAGGCTTAAAAGTGGGCGGTGCCACGTCCCTTTAAGCTTAATTCGTAATGTCTCTGAAACTACTTTAAGCAGATAAAGAGCGTTGGGAAAAATGATTTTCAATGAAAAAATGGGTGGCCGCTATCAAGGCGCTGGACTCAGTAACAGTATAATGAAAACTAGTTGAGGAAACAGAAAAAATTTAATCGAACTAGGATATCAATCCGAACTTACTCTTGTTTGAGTTCCAAGTCACAGCAATATTGAGGATAACGGAAAGGCTGATGAACTCTTCTCTGAGCGGTATTCTTTCAGAGTGTGTATACACTCCAATAACTCTAGTGAAGAAAAAAATTTCTCATATTTCTTCACCGAGGCAAATGCCAGATAGAAAGTTTTAGAAACTTGCAAGATTTCCAGAGCAATCAAGCCTTTATTGAACCATTCTAAAACCACACTGATATTGCAAGAATCGCTGCAGCTTGCACTGGACACAGGGCCATCGGCAAGCATGCCGAAAGCCTGGGTATTCCTTAATTTTTTTCGGTCGGAATTGCATGGATGTTAACCAGAATTAATCTTTCGAGCACTTTCTGTGCAACTGTCCTGCTCTATCTGGAGCCAGGCTACCAATCAGCCCGATCATTTGTTTGTGGTACTTAAACGGCACTAACAGTGCTACTTACGCTTAGCATTGTTTTTTTAACTCTAACCTAACTTTATCTACTCTATAAAGATCTTGAAGACCTCATGTTTTCTGTATTTAAATACTTACCCCCATAAACAGTAAATAATAAAACACATATGTTGCCAGTTATAGGATTATTAAAAAATGTTGCCATACAGTAGGAGAAATTACCCATGCTAAAGGAGAAAATAGCCAGCATCATAAAATAATACACTAAAAATAAATTAAAATTATGTTATAAGCATTATTGGGTTGCACAATAGGTCAAATGATCTGTTTTTCTGTGCGAAACTCAAACTTCGTAAGTGACGTTATTTAATACTAAAATATGATTAGGAATTAGGGCTGGAAAACATTCGATGGGACTATCGGTAGTATCGATGTTTTTAAAAAGTTGCTACTATCAACGTTCTTTTGCCACAATCGATTGTTTTCTAATGAGCCTTAATAAATCAGCTATAAAAAATGTTTCCATTATCCACACATAGGCCCTGGACAATCCCTCATAAATATGTATATCTTATAAAATACTTGCTTGCAATATCCAATCCATATGGAACTTTTGATTCAGCGACCGCTACTATGACGATTATGATGAGCCCCAAAACCAAAACTTTTAATAAATCGTAAGATAAATTTCCAATTAAATATGCGAACGGTTGTAGGCCATTAACGTATTGCAGTAATTTTAAGGTCGATACTCTTTCAGTTATTATAGCCAATATGGCTATTGAATACATGCAACACATGACGAATGCTATATGAAAGCTCATGACATTCGCAAGACTGATTTTTAGAAGCAATTGATCCGGATCGAATGGAGTAGAAAATGGTAGGGGTTTCAATCTAACAGTTATATCGGATGATGGTACATAAGCTCTATTAAAGAAAGTTATGAAATAAAAATTATTTAAATAAGTAAGTTATGTAATGAATGAAATGTTCATACTATAGGTAAATACATACAAGTGTAAAATAATAATAATTTGTACATACTGTAGAATGGCATTATACACCATATTAAGGCTCAGTGGAACAGTATGCAATGGATAGTTGTTAAACCATGCAGTAATCATGTCCTTTTCAAAACTTGCTCCTACTAAGTATGGGGCGCGTAGCGTTTCAGAGTGTCGCTTGTTAATTATATAATCTGACATGGAATCGAATTCAGTGTCTAAAAACTTATGCACTGAACCTTGTCGTTCAACGTTTCTCCGATATTTTTGTACCATCTTAGAAACAAATTTATCATTTTTATCAATCTGTTCACATACCGTTATAGACCTTCGATATTGTCGGAGTTGATAGGTAATTGGTTTCAGTATTTCTTTTCCTATACTTGATGATGGTAAATAAATTGATATGTATACAATCAAAGCGGGCAAGAGTGTATATAGCAATATTGTCATTAACATATTGCCCTTCATGGTATACCAGCGTTTGAGAAACACTGCGCGCAGTTCTTTTGTTTTTGATTGTTTATTGTTATCCTTTCGCAGGAAATATAATGACTCGTAATCCTTGACATATATGGAGTAACCGCCCATCAAACGTTTTATTCGTGCACCTGCATTATCGCCTGAACTATCGTCTTCACACATGTTGAGAAATATATCTTCAAATGTTAATTCAGTAATGGAAAAGCTACTAAGCTTAAGTTCTTTGAGATTTCTCTCAATATTAGCTAGTAGTTTAACCAATACATCAATATCTTCAAGAACGATTCTGTAAGATAGTTCATTGCATAGATCACTTTCAGGTCTTACTCTGGGAATGTAGTTGCGTATAAACTTTGTTACAACATCAATATCGCAATTTACATCTTTGGTACACGTCTATAAAAAACATATTTACAATGAAATTGAAAAATATTAACTTAAATTTGATTAAAAGCTTTATACAATGTACATCACGGCTCGTTTGAACTTGGTTTTACCTTGATGTCGGCCCACTCCTCAAAAATCTAAAAAAAACAAAACTTTTATGCTAGAGTTTCTCGAAAACCATACGAAATAAGCAATTCTGAGGCCAGATTCAGGTTCAGCATTGCTAACCTTCTTAAAAAAAAACGTAAAAACTCATTTTTGTATCAAATTGTTTAAAAAAAATGCAATATCTCGTTAACGCGATCAGCTAGAATTTTCAAAAATACAATTTTTGAATCAAATAAACGGGAAACTAACTAACTAATCTTAGTTAATTTTTTTTAAAACTTTTTTTTTTATACAGAAACAATGTGAAGGCCATTCGATCCTGAAAATCGATTAGCTCGTTGACCGATTGAAAAAAACTTTTTCTGTATATTTCGACCCCATAAAAAAAACTGGAGTGGGCAGACATCGAGGTAAAACCAAGTTCAAACGAGCCGTGATATATTAAAGAAATAATAAAAACAAACACACACACAAACAGGAAGAGCACATATGTATATGCGGCATTTCGTACTCGTACCTAATTGGAAACAGGATTTACATTTGAAGCTAAACCTTTTCCACACCAAATTGATATTTTTTCAATTTTTCATTGAAAAAATATTTATCTAAAAATCTATGTATGTATATATGTATAAAATATGAATATACTAGAAAACTGTCCATCTGATACTAGTAAAATTTGCCAAGAATGTCATCGTCGATCAGAAGAAAGTTCATAAGTGAAAAAATGGGCTGTGGACTTAGAAAAATAAAATTTGGTACATACGTAAGGTGCACTAGCACAAACAACAATCACTAAAAAAATTGGCGATGTCACGCCTCCTGTATAATATGATTCTTCCTACATTCGAATAACATCGAACAAATTATTAAGGTCTGCATTGTTCCAAAGGAATGGCCTACCAGGCTTCTTTAACTCTTTCGAATAACTTGACAAAATTCGCAATTACCCCATTTCGTAAATGGTTGTTATGTCCGCAAATTATTCGGACTTAATGGTTGTTATGTCCGCAAATTATTCGGACTTAATCCCCATTTACGAAACGGGGATTATGTCTGAAAAACTTAAAACTAGCTTAAACTATTAGTACAGTCATTTGGTAGTTTTACCTGGAAAGTTTTGCGGGATTTCTGCAAATGAGTTATTTTATAGATTTCGATGTGCTCTTTCAGAATTTCAACTTTGCTACCTCGTATCGTGTTCGCTCGAGCCGCCATATTGGAAAAATGGCGTCCAAAATCAGTTTTTTACAAATATCTCTTTAACGGTTATATTTAGAGAAAAACTTTTTAGCACAATGTTGTAGCTTATAAAATTTTCTATAAAAATGACCTTCGAATTGTTTTCGTGCGACTTATAACTCAGGAGATATCTTTATTCAAAATTTTAGAAAAATTAGTAAATTGTGAATGCCGCTTATGAGTAGGCACAGTGATGTGTCAAGCTTATAATTACGATAGCTTATGAACGGTGAGTCGCACGTTTAAAATAAAAAAAGATGTTTATAGGGAATAACATGCGCTACAAGTTACATATTATTTTTTTTTCATATCACCTATAGTTAAGGAGATATTTTTCCCACAAACCTAAGATTTTGAAAAAAAACGTTTTTTCAAAATGGCTCCTAAACGGTTCGTCCTAGAAAAAAAATTGTCAATGCATTTTGTAGAACGTTCAATTCCCTATAAGAGTCTCTTCAAGCTATTTTTTCGTCAGACTTACCCTTCATGAGATATAGCGTCTTGAAAATCATTCAAAATTGAATATTGTTCTATGCGCCCTACTATGTTCAATTTTGAATGATTTTAAAGTTGCGATATCTCATGAAGGGTAAGTCTGACGAAAAAACAGCTCGAAGAGACTCTTATAGGGAATTGAACGTTCTACAAAATGCATTGACAATTTTTTTTCTAGGACGAACCGTTTAGGAGCCATTTTGAAAAAACGTTTTTTTTCAAAATCTTAGGTTTGTGGGAAAAATATCTCCTTAACTATAAGTGATATGAAAAAAAAATAATATGTAACTTGTAGCGCATGTTATTCCCTATAAACAGCTTTTTTTATTTTAAACGTGCGACTCACCGTTCATAAGTTATCGTAATTATAAGCTTGACACATCACTGTGCCTACTCATAAGCGGAATTCACAATTTACTAATTTTTCTAAAATTTTGAATAAAGATATCTCCTGAGTTATAAGTCGCACGAAAACAATTTAAAGGTCATTTTTATAGAAAATTTTATAAGCTACAACATTGTGCTAAAAAGTTTTTCTCTAAATATAACCGTTAAAGAGATATTTGTAAAAAACTGATTTTGGACGCCATTTTTCCAATATGGCGGCTCGAGCGAACACGATACGAGGTAGCAAAGTTGAAATTCTGAAAGAGCACATCGAAATCTATAAAATAACTCATTTGCAGAAATCCCGCAAAACTTTCCAGGTAACATCATTTTTTTCTCCCAAATGATTGTACTATATATTATATATATAGTTGGATTTTTGGGAGTTTTAAATCCTGAGCAGCAGCCACAGGCCGCCCACTTACCCCTACTCTTTTGTAAAATTACTGTGGCTAGCAAACTAGGTGTTGGATATTTTATAGACTGATCCACGGCTGAAGGCCGCCTCGAGCCCGGTATTGGATTTTTGGGAGTTTTAAATCCTGAGTTGCGGCTGTTGTCAATAACAAAATAATGCGTTAGAGAATATCGTTATGGGGATTATGGCCATTTTTTTCTGTTCGAAAAACTTTCGTACATAATCCCCATTTCATAAGTCCGAATAATTTGCGGACATTTACACTTTTACTACTAAAAACAATTAAGTATAATTAAATTGAATTTAAAAAAATTTAGTTTTAATTTTTTCAAGTCATTGAAGTAAGATATCTTAATGGGATGATTTTATAAAATCACTAGCTGTTTTACCCGGCGTTGCACGGGTTTTAATAAAAAGCCAGATTGCACCAAAAAGCTTATAACGAAAACTTTTTTTTATTTTTTAAAACAATGTGCAACAAACAGATTCCCCGATATATTTATTTTATCGGTAAAACTCCAAAAGTATCGCAAAATACTTGAATATACATTGAAGAAATCGGTAAGAGTCCAAGTTTATGGAAAAACGTCCAAAATATCGGTAAATGTCCAAAATATCGGTAAATGTCCAAAAGAATCGAAATACACTGAAGAAATCGGTAAAAACCCAAATGTATCGAAAAACATCTAAAATATCCGCAAAAGTCTAAAAGTATAGAAGAACCTCTAAAGTATAGGTAAAAGTCCAAATATAACGAAAAATATCCAAAATATCGGTAAAAGCCCAAAAGTTTTGAAAAATATTGAAACACATTGAAGAAAAAGTCTAAAAATAAAACATCCAATATATCGAAACAAAATCAAAAGTTTCGAAAAATAGTGAAATAAGTACATCGAAGAAATCGGTCAAAGCCCAAGTGTTTCGAAAAACATCCAAAATATTGAAAAAAGTTCAAAAGAATTGAAAAATATTGAAAAACATATAAAACATCGTAAAAAGTCCAAAAATATTGAAATATTGAGTTAGCATCACTGACGAAATCACTCTCATTTTTGCTCTCATCAACAACACAACATCAAGAATAAAAAAAAACAGTAAATGAAAGAGACGGAAAAGATAACAACAACACATAACTCATGGCGCAGCAAGCTATAGCGACTGCAATGCTAACGATCATTTTTATGCAAGCATTGAATTTTTTTTTTCAACAACTTCATACTCAAAAAAAAATGTTTATCTTATAAAAACCAAAAAAATAAGTATACAATCCTGTTCCTTACCACACGTAGAACGTTTTACAAAAAAAAATTATTAAAATTGGTTCGGTATATTTTGCACCAAATCGTTACATAGGGTTTTCATATAAGCAATTTTATATAAATAGTATAGATAAGTCCCTAATCTCTTAAGTAAAACAACACTCTTCGCAAAATCGTAACCTTGAACCTTCATGAAAGTGCAAATACAGCAAAAAATTAACAAATTTTGTTTGAAGTTTAAAATGTTGCTAAAAAAAATTGGCAAAGAGTAAATGAATAATTGTTGATGCTGAATTGATTGCTCAAAAGAATTCTTAAAATGATTCAATTTAATTTTTGCAAATACCTTGTCTTGTTCAAAAGATATAGCATTTAAATGGAAAAAGTACTGAAAGAAATCAACAGGATCCAAGGATTCAGAAAAGTCGCACGCATCTTGACATTTTAACACATTTGCGTTTTCAATACAAAATTTGGACCACTCTAATGTACACACATAGGTTGTAAGTTGTTTTTATTAAAAATTATCAACTATTCGTGGATATAAGTACTTACCAAACGTTTGCCTGCTGTATAAAACGATTTCAAGAAAAATGGACTACCGAAGCACTTTAATTTACCATTCGCCATAATTCCAATACGATCTGCAAGTATTTCTGCTTCGTCTACAGATTGAGTTGCTATGAGAATCGTACGACGGCGCCTTTCTTTTATAAGCAAATCCCAGAGTAGTTTTCTAGCCGACATATCCATTGCAGTACTGGGCTCATCAATTACAACAAATTTGCTATCACCACAGAGTGCACAACAGACGCTTAAATGCTGCTTAAGGCCTCGAGTCAATGTCTTTGTTATCAAATTGGCCTTACTCGATAAATTCATGGCGTTTAAATATTTTCTGACGTTGAACCGCAATCTGTTGCCGCTAAAACCTTTCATTCTACTGAAGAAAGCTATTTGATCGGACACGGTTAGATCGGGATATAAGGTATCTTCGTTTAATGAAACTCCCATAAAAGAATGACCCATTACACTGATATTTTCTATCTTAAGGCCATTAATAAGAATATTACCACTGGTAGCTGGAATGCGTCCGACCATCATTGATAATAACATTGACTTTCCACTTCCATTGGCACCCATTAGCACAGTAATCTCATTCTCGCATAGATCCATAGACACATTATGGACAACTGTTGCATCATCAATCACCAAGTTCAAGTTTTTTACCTCGACAATGATTTTTTTATTCATACTTTCTATTTCAATGACTTCAGTTTTTGAACGTATTTTGCTCGTATTAGCAGAGTCTGATTTCGATAAATCTAATCGAGACGTTTTCTTTGATGGCGCTGGTGAAATTGATTTGGTGACACTCAATCCAGATAAAGAGTTTCGAGCATCAGTAGACCCAGGCATGCCTTGACAAATACCTCGTACCCATGAAATTAGCCTCCTTAGTGGTATGCAAGCCATGCAATCTGTGCAATATTGAAACCACGCTTTGCCTTTACTGCCTTCTATTGTAAGGGCAATAAGTGTGTAAACAATGGCTTGCCCTAGTAGAATTAATATGATAGCGCCTGCTGGCATTTTGATATCATCGTCATCAACTTGATAAAAAATTGTCCCCCAACCGAAGCCATCACCTAATTTTTCAAAGTTTATCATATGTTCAATTGCCACTGCCATTGCAGTATTGGAAAATAGTAAAATCACTACATATGTCATCCAGTGATTTTTTAAACGTAAAATAGTTACTGTGTACGGAAAATATGTGAATATCCAGATAAACGAATGTATCACGACTGCTGCAGAGGTATGTTTAAAACAAGTGCTTATCAGATAGCAGAAGCAAACGCTTGCTATATTGTAGGCAAGGAAATAAACTATTAAAGTTGTCCAGTCACTCACACTAAAAATACCATATCCTTCATGCCATTGTACCTAAAATAAAAGAAGGAAACGCAAATGCTTAGAATATAAAAGGAAATATATGGGGAAATCTCCGCAAGTGTGACTTTCGGTGTGAACAGGTCTTGGTTCGCCGAGTGAGCACCCACTGCATTTCCCATCCATTCTAACATGTCTGGGACACTTAATGGATGATGCTAAATACAAAAACATGCGTGTGCTACCGCTTGGAAGATTTATTTTTAATTTTTTTTTGCCGAAATTCAAGTAAAATCTACAAATTTTGATTTTGAATTGAAAAAACTGCTTCTGTTATTCCGTTTAGAAGTAAGAAAAACTGCACCCCCTTGATGTACCTTCAGTAGAATGCTAGATACGGGTCTCTCAAGTTGTATGAATGGTTTTTACCTGAAATCTGGTACTTTTCGGTTTCTTACATGCTGCTCTGGAGGCGATTGTTTTTTCGCAATATTCCCCATTAAATATTGTTTCTTAATGTTATGACTAAAATATCTGGCTGGGTAGAAGGGTGTGCTACTTTTGATTCGGTGGTAACACACTTGAGAAGATGCTCAAGTGGCGACTTTTCATGCGGAGTTGCGTTTAAAAAAATGGTATTTTGAGGTGCACAACAACTCAGGAGCACAAAACAGTCTCAAACCTCTCGTGATCATTGGATCTAGGGCCAAGTAACATGTAAAAAAATTTGACCCCAGTACAAACTTCAACAATGTCGAAATTCAAACAAAATCCACAAATTTTGAGTGTGAATTGAAAAAACTGATTCCGTTGTTGAGCTATAACTTTTGAAGCGATTCAGCGCATTCTTTGGGGCTTTCAGGATCCTTAAAATGGGTGCTTAGACGTAAGAAAAACTACACACCGTTGATGTGTCTGATTCGCTAAATTCAGTGCACCACTCTCGGAAAATGATTTTTTAAGATATTGAGGGAGGCGATCGAAAAAAGTCAGCAACGCAGTCTGAAAAATACTTATAATATATGTTAAATTGATATTTCGCGGTCCAAAATGGGTGCTACATGTTTGAAAAATATGTTTTTTTTTCGAAAAAGTCACACTTGCTGAGATTTCCCCATACTCGTATATGTCTTTATATATGGGGTATATTCCGAAAATGAAGTGATTTTTATATGATACCCTCCACACTAGATTGTTCACGACTTATATAAAATGTGCAAATGTACTCTATCACGTTTGGTTTTTGAGATATCTTGACCTTAATGTTAAAAAACATGGTTTTTTCGTAGTTTTTGAAACTTGTACCGTTTATTGAAAAAAATTTTCTTTACCTTCAAAACAGAAAAATTTGCACTTTCGTGAATTTGGATATGAAAATGAACAAAAATGACAAAAAAAAAAAAATAAATCCAGTAAATTATGGAAAATATGTAGCCTGATTATTAAAAACAGCTAATAATGTGGAACCTTCAAAATTTTTAGCCTAGATATATGCAGATCATGAACAATGTTTCTGCATTATCAGAAAAGGTCTATATTATAGCAGTAAAATGGTCAAAATTAATTGAAATCCAAGCTCTGCATCTAACATAATGCAACAAATTGAGAGAAAAAAATTTTGAATGATAACTCGATAACTCGATTTGGTTAATTTGCAGTCACTGATACCGAGTCTGGCAATCGTATTAGGTCTTTGATTCGTGTAACCCATGATTTAAAATGGAGAAAACAATATTTTCAGCCATATAGTGCATATCCAGTAATAAGGATAGCTCACATAACCTATCGCAAGTTAACCAGAAAAAGTTATCGAGATCTCATTTAAAATTTCGTGCAACACAGTGTAATAAATAAAAATTAATACACATACGTTCATACCTTTAGTAATATCACAACTATTAAGGAAGCAATGAAGAATGGCCCAAGTCCATAAATAAACCAAGAAACAAATTGCACAGTTTCATTTACTCCGTAAATATATAAAGCATCTTTTAGGAGTAAACGTTTTTCATTCACTATATCCTGTTAAAAACATAAATTAAGGAGAAACTTGGAGAACGATGCGTTTCTAATTATATACATATACATACCGTGATAAAAGCTGTGGTAGGATAGAGATAGCCAACTATAATTGCTAATGATAAGCAGCAATGCATGTTATCAAGGAAAGGATCAAAGGAAGTGGCTGGAAGTTTAAATCTCGACATTTGAACAAATGGTAAGTCCATCGCTTTTTTGTCTGTTTTTAACATAAGATAGGCTACGGATATCGCACGTTGTATGCCAACAAATCCTTCACGGAAATAGCCCACGTAACCACCATCGGGCTTATTTGGATATCGTTGCAAATATTTATAATAAGGATCAAATAAGCTGTTTGTACGCCAGTGTGAACCAATGCAATTGTCCATGAAGTCTCGTACTTCACTTGGGTAGACCAGTGTAAAATTTAATTTTTTTGGAAGATCGGTTTTTTTATCTATTTCGTCCTTTGCGAACACTATGCCTGCCAAGTAATTATGCCTCTTCATTGCTTGATATAAATCGTGAGAGTTCTTGAAGCTATATATGGCGGTCAAATCAGGTTCACCTCCAGCAATATGCAACAGAGTTTCGGCTGTTTTCATAATTTTTTCAATGCCTTTGTCATCGTTCGGAGCATATGCCAAGGCATTTTGTGGTATAAAGACATTATAGTTGAATTCACTAAAAAATTTAAGGAGTTGCATTTATTTTTTTGTCTATTTTGTAGCTTTGAATCAGAATTATTTGTCCGTACCCGTTAGTAGCATTTCGGAGTTTGTCGGCGTCCAAATTATTGTGTTTTAAAAGTTTCCTTAAAAAAATGTAAAGATTTATTACATTATATATTTTCATATATTTACGAGTAGAAGCGCAAAATTACTAACCTCCAATCTTCCTTCAAAAGGATTTTAGGATAGTCCACTGATTCATGTTTCTCTGTATCTATAGTAAATCTTATAACAATCAAAAATATAACAAAAGTGGCCGGAGACAGAGTAGATAAAACGAACGACAAGGGATTATTCAGGAAAATTGCCCAATTCTTCCAGCGGAGTAGAGATATTAATTCCCAATCGTTAAGTTCACGTTGAGGCATAATTAAAGGCCTAAATCTTTGTTGTAGAAAAAACTAAAAAAAATAAATAGTATGAAAACCGCGAATTATAGTAATTTTAATTATTTCCGTTGCTTCGCACGAATATGTCAAAATTTTTAACAATCCTTTTAATTATTTGCGAATATGTAACATTTTTCACGATTTTTTTTTTTCAAGACAATGTCAATTTAGTGAATTTTTTTTTTTCAATTTCAAAATTCAAAATCAGCTGGTGAGTTGGAGAGATTTTGATTTTGTTTTGCTCAGAATTTCTTTTTTTTTTTTTTAAAAAAAAGAGTTGCCAAGCCCTAAATTTATTTAGAAAGAAAATTTCGAAATCATTAAATTTTTTTTAACAGAAATCGGTCAATCGGTCATTTAACAAGAAAAAACCAACCACAACCAATCAACTGACTGATATTTTTCATTTATGACAGTCTTTGAAATATTTTGATGCTCTGTTTTGCTCCGAATTTCATTTAAAGAAAAAAAAAAAAAAAAAAGTTGCCAAGCCCTAAATTTATTTGGAGAAAAATTTCGAAATCATTCAATCTTTTTAAAAAAAATCTCAGTAAGGCTGATTACACTAGCTTACAGCCAAAATTTCCATTGAATGCCATTGTTCATTTTATATGTAAAATTGGCTGTTGATTCCGAAAATCACATTTTCGCGATATAGGCCATTTTCAGTTTTTGGACCAAAAAAAAAGAAGTTAGTTTCACTTAAATATAAATATATGTCAAATTAAATATAATTAAATTACCTACAAATGATAGTCACATCACTTTACGGTTGGGTTGTTAGCTCTTTCAGTTATTCTATGCCATATGGCATATTAGACCTCTTACATGGTTCAATAATGCTGTACGATTTTTTTTTTATTTCGCGTCATGCCATATGGCATGGATTTTATCCAAAGGTGCTAAAATATTTCATTTGGTTGGGAAAAACCGCATTGGTTGAAAGGTATATTTTATTCATAAATTTGGTGTCTTATTCAAATTATTACAATTTTTGAAGAGTTAATTAATCTTGATGTTGGAAATAACTTCCGTTTTTCAAGCAGTGGTCCTCGCTTTAGAGTTATGCGATAAAAATTGTCTATGTACGCGGACTTCCGGTTCCGACATACCTATGCATTTCCTCGGACAGTCAAGCGAGGCTAAAATCTTAAATAAGGTTTTAAATTAATTCAAGGCTTGTCTGAAAGTGATTTAAATTTCTTCAAGTCTTATCCAGGAGAAATTACATGACTCTACTGTGGAAACTAAGACACGGTGTTTATGAAGGCAATGAAAACACAGGTCCTTCCCCACTTTGGCAAAAATTAGACTAAAATGCATTGGTCAGTCATTTTTCAATGACATTAAAAGATTTGCTGGATCCTTTAGTTTGGACAAACACCCAATTGAAAAGACCCATTGACAATTGTGGAATTATTGTGGGCACTTGCGGTATAAACGTGGTATTATTGCTATTACCCTAACCTAACGTTACTTTGGCCAAAAGAGGGGCATAATATACTTCCAGAACCCTTCTGCGAAGTGAACAATATTTTTGAAAAAACTTAATTCGGATATGGGAGGAAAATAGCCTTTTCAACTTGTGAAGAGCCCAAGTAAAGTTCCTGCCTGCAGCAGGCGAAAAGACTTATCTATGGTGGAAGCAATTTTAAAAATCAGCCGAAACAATATAAAAATCTACACTGCAATGATGAGGGTAGCCCTTAAAACCTTGAGAATTCTGCAAACTCGTGATAGTTGTCAAAATCAATACGAACTTTGACAGTTTTACGAGTTTTCGATGCTTTTACACGTTTTAAGGAATACCCTAAATATCAGGACACTATATAGGTACCTATTTACTATCCAAAAAGGATGGGCCTGGTAAAAAACGATATCAAGAAGACTTGGATTAAGCAGAGCATATGCTGTATACTTACCCTGCAGTGATTGGACGTAGAATTAAGTACCCAGGTTCTGGGTTTTTAATTCTACTGCAGTGACGTAGTCTATAAACAGTCTAGAGCTGTTCTGATTGGGAAAGAGGATGTACAAAATATTTTTTAGGTCGTGATGAAATTCATAGCCTTAACAATAATAATAATCAATTTTGATGCTAATAAAAAAGATTATTTATTGGATCGGAATGAGGTTGCACACCCATAATTTCAAAAAACCCTTTAAAGTCCGATTAATATGGAAAGAATATAGAAACCATAGAGCGCTCCAAGCTCAAAAAAAATCCAAATCGTTTGCTCTTCTAGGATTGGGTGTGGGGTATTTCTTATTCGGCCTCGACCTATAAGATGGCATAACGCCTTTTTAAAATTTTTTTACTAGAAAATATTTAATATAATATGATTTGATTTGATATTTAAGCACAAAACCATTGGAATTATATTAAAAATTTAAATATAAATTTTTGTACTTTTATAACCTTTCAGTATATTTCATGCCATATGGCATGAAACACTTTTGAAACAAAAATTTTTAAAAACTTTTTTCAATTATTGTTAAAATGGCTATTAGTAGTAAGAAAATGGACAGTAACGATTTTTAAAGTCAAAAGTAAAGAAAAAGTTCCGAAAGGGTTAGTTTCGGAGAAATAGATTGATTTCTAAAAAAACATTTTTTTTTTCGAAAAAAATTAAGAAAAAGTCAAAATCAACTGCAAATTTATACAAGAAAAAATAATTTTTTTATATTTAATATTTAATGTTTTTGTCCCCTACACTATATTATTATGAAGAAAATAAGATATCATTTAAGAAAATCGATTAAAGAATTTAAAAGTTATATAAAGTTCCATACAATTAGCTAAAAGATTCTCATAGAAAAAGTTTCTAGGGTGACCCAATGAAATTTTTTTTCTAAAACAAGTCAGAAGATCAGTTTTAACCCTATAACTATTCAGGGGTACATTTTATACCCCATTTAGGTGCAATTTTTTGTTAGTCTAGGCCTCCTCTTTCACCTCTCAGATGCTTCGTAGCCTTATACGGTACACCCTGTATTATATAGAAATTTATGACAAATAAAATATAAAAAAAAGGAAAAATAGGCAAAAATGCAATTCGGCCAGTTTTCATTCAATTTTATATAACTTTTCCATTTCTTAATCGATTTTCTTTAGTAGTATCTAGTTTTCTTCTGAAATTAATAGACTATGATAATAAAAAACTTAATGATATTTTGCAAATTTTTTTCTTGTATAAATTTCCAGTTGATTTTGATTTTTTTTAAGTTTTTTCGAAAAAAAATATTTTTTTTTTTAAAAATCAATTTTTTTCGCTGAAACTAACAAACCAACTAAAAAGTTTTGTGAATTTTGTTTGTAGGTAATTTAATTACCTTTAATTTGACACATGAATGGGTTTATTTGAAAGTGGAATAAGTCCAATTCCAGAAAAATTGAGTTAATGGTAGTTATAGCTAGCCATATATGTCCTCTTTTTATATTGAAAATTATAGACTCGTTAGACCACGATTTCATCATAAATTACTCAAAAGAACTTTTCATGAAAAGCATTTTTACAAAAATGATTTTTTTGAAAGTGGAATAAGTTCA
The DNA here is from genome assembly GCA_951812925.1 of Calliopum simillimum. NCBI lineage: Eukaryota > Metazoa > Arthropoda > Insecta > Diptera > Lauxaniidae > Calliopum > Calliopum simillimum. Next base: position 142,296,331 of record OX638368.1, read on the forward strand.
TTTTTTCATCTACTGCTACACAAAAGGCTTTGCTTTTAATTCAATTTAAAAATATTGGCAAGCGCTATTAAACTGGTGTTAAGTGTTTACCACTGTAAATTTACCAAATTTTGTTATGCTGTAAAAATTTTTAGAGGTGTAATAGAAAATAGTCGAGTTTTTTTGGACTGAATGGACATATTCCACTTTTATTTATAATAAATTTAAAAATTTGTTACACTTTTGTATGACTTGTTCCATTTTTACTCACAAAATATTTCGTAAATAAAAGCAAAGGAAAATTAAAACTTTTACTTTAAAAACTCTTGTTGTTTTTTTTTCTTTTATTTTTGCCCAAATAGGGCTCTAAAAATAATTACAACAACATCAACAACAACAACAACAAAAAGATCTTGTCGGACCTACTTTCGGAGATATAGCCATGGGAAGATCGAGATATATCTTTTATAAAAACTATTATAAGTTGGGAACCCCTAAAAGGATTTCAATAATGTTAGTGTCATACGAAAAATATATTAATTTGCTATAAGATCAACCTGAAAAAATTTTTAATACGAGTGGTGGTTTTAGAGATATTGCAAATTTCCAGAAATTTTGATCATTTTTTTTTAAAGCACTATTTTTCCAAAAATTGTATCATTAATGCATAATTTTAGTAACATATTATAAAAGCCCAATTTATTACCTTTCATTTGACATGTAATTTGTACCTGATTTCTTGCATTATGTATTTTTTTTATAGGGAAACAAAAAAGTAAGTTATTGAAAATTATAGAAAGAGTCTACAGGAATCGGAAATAATCGAAAACTATCTAAAAACATCATTATTGTTGTTATTGTTATTTTTGTTGTTTTTGTTGCTGGTATTATTGTTGTTCTTGTAATGTTTCGCAAAATTTCATGAAAATTTCTTTAGTTTACTTTTTTGTTTTCCTATAAAAAAAAGTATGCTAGTGCAAGAAAACTGGTACAAATTACATGTTAAATAAAAGAAAATAAATTGGGCTTTCATATTATGTTACTAAAATTATGCGTTACTGATACAGTTTTTGGAAAAATAGTGCTTTTAAAAAAAAATGATCAAAATTTCTGGAAATTTACAATATCTTTAAAACCACCACTCGCATTAAAATATTTTTGAGTTGATTTTATAGCAAATTAATATATCTTTCGTATGACATTAACATTATTGATATCCTTTTAGGGGTTCCCAACTTATAATAGTTTTTATAAAAGATATATCTCGATCTTCCGATGGTTTTATCTCCGAAAATAGGTCCGACAAGAACTTTTTGTTGTTGTTGTTGTTGTAATTATTTTCCAGAGCCCTATTTGGGCAAAAATAAAAGAAAAAAAATAACAGTTTTTAAAGTAAAATTTTTCTAAGTTTTAATTTTCCTTTGCTTTTATTTACAAAATATTTTGTGAGTAAAAATGGAATAAGTCATACAAAAGTATAACAAATTTTTAAATTTATTATAAATGAAAGTGGAATAAGTCCATTCAAACCAAAAAAACTCGACTATTTTCTATTACACCTCTAAAAATTTTTACAGCATAACAAAATTTGGTAAATTTACAGTGGTAAACACTTAACACCGGTTTAATAGCGCTTGCCAATATTTTTAAATTGAGTCGTACTCAAACCCTTCAATATCTCAGTTTATGAAAAAGTGGACTTATTCCACTTTCAAAAAAACCCATTCATATAATACGTTTAAACGAATACATTGGTTCTTGAGATATTTGTAATTAAGTGGAAAAATCTTTTTTTTTTTTTTTTGGTCCAAAAACCGAAAACGACCGATATCTGGAAAACGACGTAAAAAAAATAGTGTGATTTTCGGAATCAATTGATTAAATATAGGGCGACTTCCTAAATGTCCGTTGCTTTGTGTTGAAACAGCATTTTCGTAAAAAAAATATCGCATAATTTTAGGAGCTTATTTTTTTACTGCATCATTCTTGCATTTCATAATGCCTAACTACAAATCGTTGACAATGCATAGCAATCTGCGCATCAATAACAAAGTTGATGCTTTTTGTAAACTTTGCTCTTAAGTTAAAAAATTCCTAAAATTATGCGACATTTTTTTTACGAAAATGCTGTTTCAACACAAAGCAACGGACGTTTAGGAAGTCGCCCATATATAAGTAGTAGATATTCTCAAAACACGTTTTGTGAAGATTGCTTTTCACATAGTGCCAAATATAGGTATGTATGTACTAAATCGACGACCTTGATATACGAGGCAATGGGTACGAAAAGTCCCGTCAAATACGGGATATTTGGTAACACTAACTAAAATATTGTTATACATTGTAATTAAACATCCTTTTTGCAAGTTATTTAAAAAGCAATTAATTTTGTCTGCCACTGCTTCCTCACGAAGTTTAAGTTTTGTAGCGTCAAAAATGCTGCTTTGTTTCTGTCAATAATTTTACGCTTAAGCGCAGCATTTTCTCTAAAAGAAATAAAATGGAAAATCGAATGAAAAAAAAAAGTAAAAACTCTTACTTTTGTGCGCAATTAACACCTTTAATCTGCCTTGCGACCAGTGGTGGTGGTGGAGTCGAAGAAAAGTTGTTTTTGTTGCTTCACCGTTTGCAAAAACAAATCAGCGGCAACAAATCGGGTCCATAAAGTGAGCCCCAACAAATCTGAATCAGAAGCTTCAAGTGCCCAAAAGTGTTGGCATTCGAGTGTTGATACTATACTTTTGTGTGTATGTACATTAGATAGTATCACAAAAAAAAGTTCGAATGACCGCCCCCAGTTTAAAAGCTAATATTGGAAGAATTTTAAGGAAAAAAACTCTAAATTTGATCCGATCAACAAGTATAGTACATATATCGTTGTAAATTTCTCAACATGGACTACATTTCATTCATAGAAGTCATTTATCTCAGATTTTTTTTTCGACTAGTTGTACTCATTTTCTCAGGTTCTACCACCCTAAGGTACCAAGGACACCTTATAGAATTGAAGCCCACAAAAAATCATAAAATTCATCTCTGCGAAGTTTCCTCAAATTGTTGAAATTGAAGAACTTATAGCGAATCTAAAAACACAGTACAAAATATGAAAAACAGTATGTTTCAAAAAGAGATATTCAGGCATGTTCTGAAATCCTATTCACTTCGGAATCGGATTGAAAGCAATCTTTAAGAGCTCCGCATTTTAATAAATAACACCAAATCAAATTAACATTTCGGTAAATCGAACAGGAACCATTTGCAAATTTTATTTCTTGAAATACAAATCCAATTCGATCTCATTTGTCGCAATGCAGACCTCTTAAATATTGCTTTCATTCCGATTCCGAAGTGAATCGGATTTCAGAACATGCCAGATTAAGATATTTTTTTTTAACATTTGACATTTTAAACAGCATGCAAATAAATAAAAAAAGTCTTAAGGGGCGATATTCGTTTTTGAAACATCCTGTTTTTCATATCGATACCTTAGAGCGCTATAGTCCTATCTCCACTTTTTGCGATTTTGAGATTTTTGCAGTTATGGCAACATTATGTTCTTCTTTACCGTGTGGAAAACTGTGTGATGTCAAAATACCACTAAAACACCAAAATATTCGAAAATTTAAAAAAATCTTATCTCCAAACTGTAATTTTTTCAAGAGCGCTACTGTCCTATCTCCACTGAATATTCAAATAAGTCACTTTAAAAAAAAAAATTCTTTGTTTTTTCGCGTTTTCTAAGCGTTTCATGACTTTTTGCGACATTTTAGTGAACAAATTTGGTTACACACAAGGCTCCACTCTTGTTTGTCGGAACCAAAAATTCAAAAAAAAAAAAAAAAAAAAAATTCGTTTTTTCGTGTTTTCTACGCGTTTTATGACTTTTTACGACATTTTAGTGGAAAAAATTCAAAAAATTTACTATTTACGTCGTTTTTTTCAATAGTAGTGGAATTCTATATAGGGCCAAAAGTAATGTCATACTGTAAATTGGCTGGGATTTCGTTAGAAATTAATAAAATTGGTTAAAAATAATAAATTATGTTAAAATATACTACAGGTAAAAATATTGCATATATCGTTTTACTAAAATAGCAGCCAATCCGAAATAACCACTGTTTGCAATCTTCTTTTTGCATTTCCCAACAATTGGAAAAATGGAGATAGGACTATAGCGCTCTAAGGTATCGATATTTTGTACTCAGCTTTTAGATTCGCTATAGTTTCTTCAATTTCAACAATTTGAGGAAAGATGATTTCGTAGAGATGAATTTTATGATTTTTTGTGGGCTTCAATTCTATAAGGTGTCCTTGACACTTTAGGGTGGTAGAAACTGAGATAATGAGTACAACTAGTCGAAAAAAAAAAAAGATAAATGACTTTTATTAAAGAAAATGTAGTCCATGTTGAGACATTTACAACGATATATGAATATACTATACTTGTTGATCAGACGTCAAATGGCGGAGATATAAGAAAAAAACAAAACCGCAACGAATTTAGAGGCGGAAAAAAAATATTTTTTTTTCTTAAAATTCTGTCAATATTAGCTTTCAAACTGGGGGCGGTCATTTGAACTTTTTTTTTTTTTTGTATGGGGGTCGATACTGTCTAGTGTACATATCTGGTCTTGGATTCCTGCTAGCGCTCGATTCTGTTGCAGCAGAAGTTGGAAAATTGTTTGTTCATTCATTAAAGAAGTTCTCCATTTTAGTCCGTTGGTTTATTCGAGTTGAGATTTTTATTATTTAAATTTTTTTCTTTTCTTAAGAAGTTTATAGCAGCGGCAGAAGAAATGGTGGATGTGCAACTTTTTCGACTTGGTGTGCGTTCTATATGATTGCATTAATGATGGATGACTTTTTGTTTATGTCAGTATCTGCAAAATTCATCACAGATGGCAGGTAGTTTCTTTGTCATTAGCTTTAAGTTTAAAAAGCATGAAAATCTTAAATTTTGAAAACATTTAATAGTAAAAACTAAAAAAATCTAAAAAGAGTAGTACCAAATGATGCATTCAAAAGAAAAGACCAAAAAAAAAAAAAAAAATTAGGATATCTCAGAAACCATTTAACTCTGATATCTGCGTCAAATAGTTTCTGAGTTCTGAGGATATTTATTTTGAGAGGACGTGGTACTTGACATCTGTTCCACGTCAGATAGTTTCAGAAACATGATGTCAATTCCTTCACGTGAGCTGAGTTTAACGCGTGTTTTTGTTAACGTTTTTTTTTTTTTTTTGAATAAATACTGGAATATCTCATGGGTGGAAACCTTTGTCGAACAGTTAAATTAAAAATTCAAATTTCAAAGCAGTAATATATTGAGACTAACGCATGTGAAGAAAAAGTTTAGTTTAAATTTTAGCATTTCAGAAATATCCATCCATCTATTTTTCTACCTCTACAGTAAACTCTTCTACTAAAGAAATCATCTAAATTGATTTTTCATTGCTGAAAACTTTCTGCAAGCCAAAGTACAAGGAACGAAATTGAAGCAGCAATAACTAATCGAATGGAAAAGTTTAACGAGTTGGAAGAGTCAGGCAAAAAGGCTGAGCACAACATCATAGAAACATGGGAGCATTACATCGAGTTCGATATTAAAAAAATCTCAATGTTTGCACAATCAGGTTGTTGCCATGTTGCCGTAACCTTTTCAATATCATTTTGAGTCAAAAATAAATATGACGCACAGGTACGCAACGGTTCGATAAGCATTTTTAAGTCGGATTTAAATATACAAGTTGGTACATAGATACCATAAAAAGAATATTTTCGTTTGGTAAAAAAAAAAAAAAAAAAAGAAGCAGAATATATAACGACCAATAAATCGATACGAAATTTTTTATCTGCTGTATTTTTATTGTATTTATTTATTTAAAGCTTCTCTTCTTCACATTTATTGCTGTCTGACAGCAGTATTTTTGCTGCCGGTGGGTGGCTGTGCGCTTGTACTTCATTTTCCGGAAATTATGTGCCAATGGTGGTGTCTTCTTGTGCCTGGTATCGGCTGCTGTTGCGCCAGGTGACAATTGCTACTTCTTGCTTATTGTATATAGTTATATATACATTAGACAGCTTCATTTATATTTTTTGTTTTGTTTTCCCACAGGTATATTAGTAGCAAATATGGAAAATAATGATAATAACGAGACATTAATTTTTGGTCTTTTTATTTGAAAAAATAGTTTTTTCTTAATTTTTTACATGTTCCCAAACTTTGAAAATACTAATGAAGTGACATCTTCGCGTAAAAAATTTATTTTTTTTTATGAAAAATTTCATACTCTTTCCGATGGTATAACCGTAATTTGTTTAAGTTTTCTCTTTCATGAGATACACAAAAGATGTTTAGAAAGGGGCATTCCATTGTGACTCATTGGACTTTTTGCTATAACTTAGTTATTTTAAGCCCTAAGACTCGAAAAATAACTAAAAAACCCATTTTTAACGAAGTACTAATAAGGACATTTTAAAAAAATTAATGTTTTCTGTCTCAAATTGTTGTTTAAAAAAGTATGACAATTAGGACATGAAACGGAACGCTCTTTTTCATTTATTAAATTAAGGAAGAGTTTTAGTTTTTCTTATGTTGCAATTGAAGAAATATGTGACTACAATTGAAGACTTTAAAATAAAAGCCAGATATTCTAATGAAGATAATATAACATTTTGAATTTGTTACTCGACGGGACATTCTGTTCTGACTTGCGGCACAAGGATGAAATCAGTAAAATTTTCGCAGTGTATAACTAAATTTTTTATGTTCTTATGATGCCAATTGTAATAAAAATAACTTCTTAAGATGATTTTTGGTCACAAGTCAAAGCCGCATAAGCTTTGTGGTCATTAATCAAATTCGAACCAATTTACATTTTGATCAAAAATCGGCCCAAGCTGCTATCTCTTATTGTCACAGATAATAAGAGAGGATATCGTAATGATAAGTTTTAAATTAAAAAACCATGTCTCATAAGATATAAAGATTTGATGGTAAGCTATGTAACATAAACTGAGCCGAATTCAGATAAATATGATAGAAAAAGTCCTCTTTTATAATTTTTTTAAACTTATTTTAGAGATAAGTAAAACAATTTTATATTATGATATTGTTAAAATTAAATTAAATTAAATTTTTTTCTCATTTTCCGTTTTGGAATGGAGTCACCCACAAGGAAAAAAATGAGTGGCATAATTTTTGCTCTACTCGAGTAGTAAAAAAATTGAAGTAATAAACACTGAATTTCAAACATAAATAAAAATACGTTTGAACTAAGTATTTGAGGTTCCGTAAAGTAATATGTAAAATATAGTGAAACATTAAAGTAAGTAATATTTACTCTCAATTGCCTTCATTTTCCTATACGTACCGTAAATAATGCTTTCAGCTAGATAATGCATAGCCATTTTTACTTCATAATTCCAGTAAAAATATTTATGTTTGAACAGACATTTGCCTAGTATAAAAATTTTATACCTCTTTATCATATAGATCAGTGGTATAGAGTTCTTAAAAGTTTGTACTTGTTAGTAAAAATAATATGCTTCTTAGTATCTATCACACGGACGGAGAACGGTTCGAATCCTAGTGCGGTCAGTTCATTTTTTTGCTTCAATTTTTTTTGTTTGTTTGAACTTTGCAGTAAGGTAAATGCCACTTCAATTGTTTCAAAAACATTACTATGCTATTCAAAAATTCTGAATGTACTAAAACAGTAAAGTAAAATTTATTTTATTGGGGAGTTGTTACTATTTTGATTTGAAATTATAGTAAAATTTAATAAAAATTATGGTAAAATAAAATAAAGAAAAAAAAAGGCGCCACCAGTTAAAATATAATAAGTATTATCGGCTCTTTTAAATCTTCAGAACTATTATTTTCTTTCTTTGCAACTATTAAACCTGTTTGCAAGCAAAAACAAAACCTCATGAAGCAGTCTAATGTATATATTTTTTTATTTTTGATACGGGTACGCAAATTTGTGTATATAAAAACTCAATAAAATATGAATTGACTCAATCAATTGTACGAGTGTTCAATTCATTTCAATTTTTGCATACAAATTGAAAAAAACATTTGCATGTAATTTAAATCGAAATGCTTATTGAACAAGTTAACAATGAAATTGCCGTTGATTGCACAATAATTTTTTTTTAAATTTTACTACGGTAATTTACTTAATTCCGCCGCATTTATTGCAACTGAGATTTCCATTTTTTACGTGAAAAATTGTGGCTGCGTAAATTTTTGGATTGCATTATGATGTACTTGCATTTATGTGTTTTCCGCGTAGCAGATTTGTATCTAATATAGTATGTACATTATTTTAAAAAGGACACAATAAAATAAATAAATAACAAATAAAAGCCACTTCATTTGCATTAAAGTATCCTTAAGTATCCACGATCCTTTGCGCCGACTTTTATCTCTTTCCACTACTTCCCAATTCTTGTATTTGTTCTTGGTCCACCATGTCCTCTACTGCCTTGTGGATTATTGTGAATTACACTCACGGGCCTGGCGGCAGACTTCGCAGTGTGGTTTACGAAGAGTATGACCTATCCATCCCACTTGCGTAGCTTAATCTCGTTTGCTAAGGATATCGGATTGAATTTAAGGTGTAGTTTGGCGTTTGAAATGGTGCGATGCCACCAAACCTTTAGTATGCACTTTAAGCTCTAGCTGACAAATAATTGTGGCTTGTTCATTAGCTGTGCATTAAAAAGCCGCATTACGCAGGTTTTCAATTTTGCTTTGCATATCTGAGGGTTCGGACGGTAGTAGGTAGATATCGTCATCCAAGTCTAGATCAGTGAAGTTCCTATTCCATCGGCTAGTTCTTTTGGAACGCTAGGAAGTGAGTTGGTGATAGCAAACAGCTCTATCGGACGCCTAAATTAGTGGTAAATGTCGGTGACAAATGCGTTTTCTATAGGATTTTCATGGGAGTTACATCAATCTCTTCAGAATTTCCGCTGATTTCAAATTCGAAGGAATTTTCAAAATCCCTTCGAAAGCTTTTTTGTTTAAATCGATGCAAAATTTGTGTCCACTTTTCTTTAAAGACCAAAATCTTGAAAACAAAAGCCTTAATGAAAAATATCAACTACGGGTTTTATTCTTCAGACTTTTCTCTATCATATGATACCAAGAACATAAAAATGTAAACACAAAATGTTATAACCATTTAAAAAATGGTATGAGAACATTTTTTTTTAGTTCCTTACCTTTTAAATACTTTCTGATTTTTTGCGGTCGGTAGAGAAACAAGAATTTTATAGCCATTTTGTAATTTATAGTTGATCAAAAATTTAATTGATTCTCTCTGGTATACATCAGGGGCCTAACAAAAGTTCGCTTAAAAGAACTGAAAAAGCTGGATAAAAAATTTTTTAAATTTATAACTTCATTTTGATACATTTTTGAAGTCGATAAATCTATCTTGAAAAACAGTCTTCAAAATCGGCTTTTTGCAGTTTTACAATTTCATCATTAACCGCATTTATTATCTCCTCATTGCTGTTGAAGACTCTCCCTCCAAAATTGTTTTTATTTTTGGAAACAACCAGAAATCACAAGGCGCTAGATCTGGGGAATAAGGTGCTGGACGAATTTCTTCGATGCCTGAAAGCGCAATTTCAGCAGTGTGCGCTGGCGCATTATTGTGATGCAGAAAGTAGCGGCGTAGCTCCTATTTTTGGCGTTTCCCAATAAGTTTTGAAAAACTTTTGGTAAGCAGGTTCTATTGTACTACTTAGCAGTAACCGTCTGACTTTTTTCCAAAGCAATAGCAGCTACAACTTTCTCTCTGGTGAAGTAAACTGACATCATTACTTTGTTGCTGACTTTTATTGCTTTGCTTTAACAAATGGATTTGAACCTTCTGGGCTCCATACCCTGGATTGTTGTTTGGTTTCAGGGTCGTACTTGTAAAACCATGTTTCATCACCTGTTACAATTTTCTTGAAAGTATTAGACTCTCCGTTTTTGAATTTTTCAAGAAAATACTTAGCAAAACGCTCACGTGCCTCTTTTTGAACATCACTTAAAATTCTAGGAACCCATTGTGCAGATTTCTTCGTGTATCCAAGATCATTTTTTAATATTCGCGATACAGCCATGGGATTCAAGCCCAGTTCCTCAGCAATGATTTCCTGGGTCAATCTTGGATCTTCGTCAATTTTAGACTTCACCAGCGCTACACTTGCACCTGTCTGGAATCTTTGGAACCACTTTGAAATAGTCACAAGGGATGGCGCCTTAACTTCAAATGCTATTTGGCACTCACTAAATATTTCCACAGGCTTGAGCTTACGTCGAAATCAAAAAAGAATACCGAACCGAATCTCTTGCAGCATTGGCACTGGAATATCTGCACACATTGTTTCATGAATTTAACGTTTTCTTCTCTCCATTTTGACCGATCTTTCTGAAAACTAAAATGATATATCGTAAGGCTATAACAAATAGTACGCAATTTTTTGATTTTGACCTTTTTTAGGAACAAAATTAAATCAAAATGTACAATATAACTCTCCAAATAATTTTTTTTATATCCAGCCATCCCAATAGGCGAATTCTGTATCCGCCAACTGATGATGCGGAAATTGAGAAAATCCTTGACACGTTAAATCAATTTTACTATACAGTGGGAAGCAAAACTGTCCGGATGTTTGATGTTTTCGAATTAGTACTGCAATAGCGTCCGTTCTGATTACATTACTAACAAGAAATATAAACCAAACGGAAGCTTAACCTTTCCTCTATTCAAATATGTGAACAATTTTACCGAATTTTACACCATAAAAAAACAATGAACAAAAAACCATTTAGAAAACATTCCGACAGTTTTACACCACTTTAACTGATGTGCGTACAGACCTGGAACGTGAATTTTTCCTAGTTTAGGGAAAAGATTTCAATAGATTTCGTTGTGCTGAGTCCAAAACTGGCCACAGAACTCCTCTACCTTGTCAGGATTTCGAGATATCCTAACCTAAAAGTGCAAAAAACGACGTTTTTGCTGTTTTTCAAATTAAGTTCAAGGACGCAAGGAATTTTTCTGCTCTATTCCATAAAAAGCAAAAGAACAAACTACTTTTTCCCTTTTCAAAAAATAGCCTGAGTGGTCATCTACGGTTTTTCCATGGAAAATTATGGCTACTCTAAGATAACATCATGAAATCTTATAAAACGGCTATAGCGGCAGGGTTTGGAATTTTGCCATCTTAACATGGTTCAATTGGAATATATGGCCTACAAACATATTCTTTTTTAAAAATATGGCCACTGAGTACCCAAATTACTCTTAGTATGAATGTTGGGTATTTCTTGATGTCATCTTAGAGTGGCCATAACTTTGCAAAGAAAAATCGTAGATGATTACTTAGGCTATTTGGAAAGGGGAAGAGCAAAATATTTTAGAGCACTTTGCGGAACCGTTTGGTTCATATTTCTTGTTGGTCATGTAATCAGAACGGACGCTATAGCAGTACTAAGTCGAAAACAGCAAACATTTGGACAGTTTTGCTTCCCATTGTATATATCTATATATTTTAGTATAACTTTTGTCTTACGTAACGCCCCTAAACACATAAGCAAATCTTGAACCGCCTGAACGATCCTTTAATGAAAGAAAATTATTAGTCAAATTAACAAAAAGTATCCTCATTCGAATATGTTTTATTCCAATTTTGAATTGTAAAACTATTAAAATTCATTTCGCTTTAAATAGCTACATAACATACAGGTCATTCAATAAGTCCGTAAGATGACACATAGATAGCGTTACTAGAATTTTTTCTATACAATTTTTATTTAGTACTTACCTTCAAACAATACGTGTATAAATTTGACAGCAATCTGACTATTGATTTGTGAGTTATAGCATTTTGCGTGAAGCAACTTTTGTTAGTGAAAAAAAAAAAATGGAAAAAAGTGAATTTCGAGCTTTGATAAAGCATGGCTTTTTGATGAAAAAAAAAAAAAAAAAAATGCAGTAGAAACCAAACAATTGCTTGATAAACATTATCTGAACCCTGCTCCATCGAGACAAATGGTAGAAAAGTGGATTGCTGAATTTAAACGTGGCTGTACCAGCACAAATGATGCAGAGCGCAGTTGACGCTCAAATTAAGCTGATATTCCAGAAAGCATAAAAAAAATCCACAAATTGGTTATGAACGATCGCAAATTGAAGGTGCACGAGCTAGCTGACATTGTAAAGATATCAGATGGTAGTATTTTTACCATTTTACATGAACATTCAGGAATGCAAAAGCTCTGTGCAAAGTGGCTGCCGCGTGAGCTCACAGTAGACCAAAAACAACAAAGAATTGATGCTTCAGAGGAGTGTTTGGAGTGTCGACGAACCGAATTCAAAGCGAGCAAAGACGCAACAGTCGGCCAGTAAGGTAATGGCGTCTGTATTTTGGGATGCGAAGGCAATAATATTCATCGACTATCTCCAAAAAGGAACCACCATCAACAGCGACTATTACTGTGCACTTTTGAATCGATTGAAGGCTGAAATCGCAAAGAATCGGCCACATTTGCAAAAGAAAAAAGTGTTGTTTTACCAAGACAATGCACCGTGTCACAAATCGATGAAAACGATGGCAAAATTGAATGAATTGGGCTTCAAATTGCTTGTCCACCCACCGTATTCTCCAGATTTAGCCCCCAGCGACTTTTTCCTGTTTTCAGATTTCAAGAGAATGCTTGCTGGAAAGAAATTTAAGTCCAATGATGAAGTAATCTCTGTAACTGAGGCCTATTTTGACGAGAAAGAGAAATCGTACTATAAAAGTAGTATCGAAAAGTTGGAAAATCGCTATACTCGTTGTATCGCCCTCGAAGGCAACTATGTTGAATAATAAAATCGAGTTTTGTCAAAATTTTGTTTTTTTTCTTACTTATCCTACGGACTTATTGAATGACCTGTTATACATATATATAAGTTGCTTTTAACCCTTAAATGCATAGTGGACCTTTTATGGTTCATGAACATAATCATGGTTAAATTTAACCATGGTTAATGAATGACTTAACCATGATTATTTTCATGGACCATATAAGGTCCACTATGCATTTAAGGGTTAAATCATTTTTTGACTTTTAGTACCTACAGTAAAACGAGGTTACAAAATCTTATTTGTCCCATGACATTTAAAATTTCCATTTTCCGCATGAATTTCAATACAATTTGATTACCCTCACCCACCCATCGCTTGCTATGTTGAACTTGTGCCCCTTAATTATGATGGCATGTTAACTGCGGCGGGCGATGTAAAAGTGGCAAAAATTATGTTGATTCGATTTCGAACGCTGGTAAACATTTCATTTGAATATGTATCTACTTTCTAAGCGGATGTTGCTCCGTTTGATGGAAATTATCCCCAAGGAAAATCTTTCAAAATGGCAGCAACACTTGTTGAATTTCTCATGAGTTCAGTTTCTATAACGATTTGCTGTAGATTGAATTTATTGCATTAAGTATACTCCAAGTAATTGAATTCTTTGGGGCACTTTTGTAAAATTTTCTTTCATAATTGGCATGAAATTGCCATATTGTTGCTATAGTTGAATTTTTTTTTTTTTTGGTGATTCATAAAGAATTTTAATCAGACGTAATTTTACTGCACCTTTGGAAATGTTCTTCAGAAAATGTCTACAAATTTTTCTTTTCTCTCGTTAAAAAAGTTTTCAATACAAATATTGTGTTTTTGCCCAGAAAAAAAAAAAAAAATAAATAAAATCTGGCCTTAATAAAGTTCTCACCAGAACCAAAATATTTTGTGAAAATTTTATTTGGCAAAATACTTTAATATGCATATATGTATAATATATGTACTGAGGAAAATGCTTTTTTTTTAACTTTTAACTTTTTAACTTTTGGATAAAATATACTGTTTTTGGCAGAAAAAAGATACGACCGCTAAGCATTACCTATATGCTATTAATAGTACATTCAAGAATCCAATAAAATAAGAAAATCCTCGCAAAAAAAAAAAAAAAAAAAAATTTGGGCTAGCGAAATCAGGTTTTTGCAAATATCTCGCTAGCGGTGGTTTCTTCAAAAAAAATATTCGACCACAATTTTATAATTTAGAAAATTTCATGTAGAAATGTCCCGTTTTCGTATGACTTACAGTTCATGAATAATAGTACATACGTAATTTGAAAAGCAACACTTATATTACTATTCACGTTCAACTCCATTATATACCTTTAATTAAATAGAATATATCCTATAAGTCATACGAAAGCATTTCTGGTCACTTTTCTATACAGCATATTTTGAGCTATAAAATTGTGGTGCAAATTTTTTATTTTATAAAAATATACATTAGCGAGAAACCGATTTTTGTGACCTTTAATGCTGAATAACTTTTTGTGTGGCCGTGATCTCGTTGGCGTTTTTTGACATTTGAAATTTAAAAAAAAAATAAATTTAATTGTTAAAGTTTTTCTCAACTTAATTTGTTTTCAACTGCTTGGTGTAATGCCATACCTTCCTTCTCTTATTGGTGGCAAGTAACAAAACCACAAAAGAAATTCTCTTTAACTTTACCCCAATAAACAAATTTTCTTCATAATGTGTCTCATAAATTTCATTTATCTGTAATAAAAAATATCTTATTTGTATGCGATCTTAAAGGCAGACTCAAGTTTTTCCAATATAAATTCAGATTCACGACCAACAATAACACACAGATTGCTGCATACTATGTACATGGGAACAAGTGTAAGACAAACTGCTTTCATATGAACATGCCACTAGGAAATATTTTTCTGTCATTTTAAATTTTTTTATAAATAACTTACAAATCGAAGCTTTGCTGGATAGTATACCATTAAATTTTGCTTTGAGAAAACATCTGCATATTATATATAGGGTAAGGGAGGGAAATATGGACTACGTGGGTAATATGGACCACACGGTTATTTCCCACTGCATACATAGGATTTACCGTTATTCATGTTCAAACTTAACCCTAATACCTAAAGCTTATAACAGGGAGATTTTAGCATTCGGTAAAGTCGCATGTTTCTGTAAAGTTGATTTTTCAAAAAAAAAGATCAGTGATAATTTTTTTCTAGTGAGTATATTTCATTATTTCACTTTAAAGACATCGCGTTTTTAATTAAATGGTTAATTATATAAAGTCAGTGAATACCATTTATAATTTATTAGCACAAATAAGTTCATTAGCCAAAAGAGTTTTTGATAAAAAAAACCAATTATTTCACCAACACGTGCTGTGGATAATATGGACCACCAAAGAAAAAAGCCTCAAAAACAAATGTATTCATATATTCATTTATTCATATATAATATTTGTCATCTTTTTCAGATGGGGAATCTAGTTGCAGTTTTAATGACGAGTCTGATGGTCATTATATGTAATTCATTAACTACAAAGGAAAAAAATAAAAAAATGCATATATTGTAATAACCTTTACTCAGAAGATCGACGTGGCGAATTTTGGGTTGAATGTGTAATCTGACGTTCTTGGAGTCATGAAAAATGTGCCGAATGTGGAAGTGACATTTTTATATGCAATTTCTGTACCAAATGGACTATATGGTCCATATTCCAACTACACTTTTTTTTTATCTTCATTTTGAGTATTTTCAGTTTTTTAATTTTTTTTCTTTATCCTGATGAGATATTTATCTAAAAGTGAATCAGAATAAAGGTAAATTGTTTCCTTTACTGAATGACATAAAATTAATTGTTTTGTTTTGTATTTTGGGTTTTATTTAAAAAAGAAAGATGGGTGGTCCCTCCCTTACCCTACATATAAATAGAATTTTTATTATATTTAGCTTGGGTTTCACCGGTAAATTTTGATTGGCAAACTTTTACACATAAAATTTACCAAGGTACTCGAATTTTCATCCATCACTTCTTCATTGATTTCTTTATCGACGATTCAGTTCTTATTTAATCACAATTTTTTTCAAAACCATATTGTTTTTAGTAGAGTGGCACGCCTTTAATAAGAAAATACGCTCCAATGGCTAAACCGCTGCTTCGATTTTAATGAAATTCGCGATGAAGATTGCCACAGGCCTTAGAAACGATAACACAGGCACACGAAAAAAAGAACCAGAGGGTACACCCCCCAGGCACCATGCATTTTGGGGAGCTGAGCTCGAATATATCCCATTGAAAAAGTAGATTGAACTGATGTGGTTAGAGTTTAACTTGTTTTAAAAATTTTAAATTTGTACTTACATTTAGGTTTTTAGGTGCCGTGAAACCGAAAATGATGAAAAAAATAGTTTAAACCATTTAGCTAACCCCTAGTAGCCCCTTATGGTCCCTAAGAGGGGTTGAAATTACACATGAAAATTTTTAAAGTTTTTGGTTAGCTGGAGTCGAAAATGATAATAAAAAATGATTTCAACCACCCACTCACCGCCTGGTAGTTTTTGCTATCCGATTCCAAAATTAAACCGCTGTTTTATGAGCTTTAGTACGGTTATAGGCTTAACACTAGGGAAGGAATACAAGAACTTAATGTTTTTTGTGGGCAGTTCCACTCCCTAAAATGGAAAACATGGCTAATCTTTTGCGCTGATTAAGAAAGAAATTAAAAACTATTTGTGTTTTATCGCAACCCCGAGGAAGGATATAAAAGTTTTTTGTTTTATAATTAACGGAGCCTGTAAAGAGAAAATGCGCAGAGATGCTTCCTAATGAGATTTTGCTTAAGTTTAAATTCGAATACTTCTTGGTCGAAATTTTGCTGTGACAGGATAAAAAAAAGAAAGTTTTTTTTTGGCGAAAGATCGAACTCATGCCTCTCCCTAACGAACTGAGCTATGCAGCCAGTTAATATAAATGAAAGTTTAAATTCGAAAAAACTAAAGTAACCATAAATGCTGTTATTCAAGAATAATTTATATTTGTTTTAATTAAAATAATAGCCCATATTTTAACTTATCTACTCAAGAATGATTACAATAGATTTAAAATTTTAGCAAAAAACTAAACAGAAAGTAGCATGTATGTATATTAAGATGTTATGTGTTATTTTATAATAGTTAAAATTTCGATTATACATATGTGTTTCTTGTCATCAGAAGTGTTTAATCAAACGAAAGGCTATGGGACAAAATTACTTATGAATGTGCTATGTAACCAATTGCCTTAATCTCTATTGGGATGCATAACACAAAATTACCAAAACCAAAGGCACTTAATAAAGAAACCAATTTTCTTGCCCCCCACCCGAGCGCATCGAACGCAGCCAAATCGTTGTCAAGCATCGTAATGACTCCTGTGATCAGCATTACCTACGTTTTTTCTCATTGTCGTACTGCTGTTGTTCCCCAATTTCTGAGAGTTTTGTCATTTCCCTTTGTATTTGACAGAGTTTTGTATTTTGCGCTGACTTTTATATTTGTTTGCTGTTGTGGCTGTTTTTCTCCTTGTTTTCCTTGCAAACTTGAGCCAAGTTGTTCCTTATTTTATTTCTCATTATCTACGGAATTTGTTAATATTATTTTTTGGTGGCGGATTGTCACCTTCGCTGGGGTTTCCTGCTCGTTTTCGTTGAGATTATTGATACTGCTTATGGAGCACGCAGTTGATTGTCACTATGTCACTTCGTATATCACAAGTTTTCTGGGTAGGAGTAGGCGAATGACATTTCAAATATTGGTCTTTATATTTGTTACTATGTAAGCGAAGAATGAAATCACAACGTGGCGATAAGTTATTAAAATGGTAAAAATGATTGTGGGAGAATGGTGTTGTTACCGCCACCACCATATTGGAGACACTGACTGAATGACTGACTGACTGACTAGTGAAGAAGCACATAATAGGTATCTACCTATCAATGAAGGACAAAGTTATTAACAACCCATCTTAAGTTATTTAAAATGGATTGTTTTGAAAAATGTGTTGTTTACTACACGTTCTTTCCTCTGTACGTGTCTCTGTCACAAACTTGTGCTCAGTACGAAATTAACTTAATTATAGAAAACTTCAAATTTTGAGGGACGATGACTTGAATATGTTTCTTTAGGGTATTGAACTTAGAAACTTGTACATATACGAGACTCTCTTGCGAAGATTTTTCATTTGGCAAAATTTATCTTTTTTTGTTGACATTGCATTTTAATTTGATTGAGGGACTTTAAGATTGATTGCTTTGTAATTAGCAGGGATTTTTATTTTATGTTTTTGATAAGTTGTCGTAGTTAGCCTGATCATGCACTGACTATATTTTAAATTATTTTGTAGTCAGATACCATTTTTATGTTTACATAAGTATAAATAAATATATTTACATATACTGTCAATTTGTTAAAAAGAAGCTGTTATGTCTATAGCTTTAGTTCTTGAACAGAAGTTTCAACTGGTGGCGCGTGTGAAGACATTTCAGTAGGAGCGCGATACACATATTTCAGAAAGCCTTTGGAAATAAAGAAAATAGACATAATGTAGACACCTTTTTCCTTAATCAAGACAGAATTTACCTTATCTTATCAGGACCTTCATATTTTGATGATTTTGAAGTATTGAATTGTTCTTAAAATGTTAAACGTTACATCAAAGTTAAGGTGTTCCGCATTTCGATAAATAAAATGAAATCGGATTTGTTTACCAAGAAACCAAATTGGCAATCGATTTCAATCTGTTTTACTGAAAAGTGATTTCGATTTGATGGTAATTATATAGTGCAACAAATGCAGAGAAAAACATTTTGATTGAAACCTCAATTAATTTTTTTTGTTAAATTACGGTAGCTGATTCCGGATCTGACAAACGGTTTTATCTATCAAGTCTGTGATCCGAATGATCCTTTATTTAAAACTGCTATTTACAGACCTAGGTATGCCGCATATCAATATCTCCGTATGTTATGTTACTATTGGACACCTAGATGAGCGTCATATGCCTCAAAAAGTTAGTTCTGCTTTTTAGACCAAATCTACTGCAAATTAACAAAAAAAAAGTTAGAGACCACATTCAAAATTTCGTATTATTGGATTCCGGATCACATTAAATTCCATCACAGGGTTTTATAATAACTCAATGATCTCATTTTTGCAATATAAATTCTTAATTTTTTTTGAATACGAAGTAAATTTTTATGTGAAAAATGGTTATATATCTGTGGCAGGAAGGAAAAACTGCTTATGTAAGTTGACTTAAGCAATAATACGGCCATTCCATGCCTAGCGTAACAAGATCTGCCACACCCCTTCCGATTTCGCTGAAATTCGGTACATGGTTTTGTTTCGTGCCTAATCTTTTAGAAATGGCAATATGAGATTTTTTTGTGGTTTGTGGAGGGGTGCAAAGTGTGGAAAAATCGGTAAATTGTGACGAACTCTCCTCAAATAATTGTCAATAAGTTGGACATTTCTTAACCAATTTTCTTTTGGAAAGGTGCTTAATTAGGCTATAAACTCAAAATAAAATTTTTAGTATATGATAAAGTGTTAAATTTACTACTAAGTTTACTTTTCTCAAAAAATGCATTTCCACGCACACCCAGCCAGATAGACGGACATGGTTATATCGTCTTTTCTATACCTGCCTTCTACCTCCTTCTTTGCGTTACAAACGGAAGGAAAAAGTGAATATACCCTGGGTGCAGGGTATAAAAAATTCGATCGTCTGAAACGCCAAAAATCGAATCTGTCAGAAATTGTAATCCGTTTGGCACAGCAAAAATAAAAATTTTAGTCATCACAGTGATTATTTTTCTCACCCCAATTTGCTTAAGGTAAGGTACATACTTTCATATTTTTCACATTTTTTAATATTTTTTAACATTTTGCATCTTCTTCGAAAGATTTATCAGAAGTCATTTCAGCTCAGAAATTCACAAACCAAAATGTAAACTTAAGTATTCCTAAAAAGACCACAATAACGGAAGCATTTTCTCGAAACCACTTGATGCTGATGTAGACCTTTTAATAGCCATTTTTGCGATCGGAACACATGATTTACGGCAGCTGTCAATGATGAAAATTATTGCAATTAAAGTGAAATTAAAGTGATTTCATTAATGAAGTCATTTATCGCCGCACGAAATAGAGATTTATTGAATTAATCAACGTTGGCACCGAGACTACTTGACTTCAGTGTTGTCACTTGGGCGATGGAGAACGATTCTGCCACTGTTGCTGGTTGGGTTCTTTCTGCTGGTTCAACTTGGTATGAAAGAATTATTAGCATAATCAAATTAAGTAAAACTTTGTACCCTTTTGACATGCTTAAGTTTCCACTTGCTGCTAACAATTAATCTCTTACGCTGTTTTTGTTTTCCTTTCTGATGTTCGTTCTGGTTTATTTCCGTTTCTGGTACGCATTGATTGAGGTTAAATGGTGTAGGTATAAGGGTTAAGAAGCGTCTGCGGGCGGTGTGCCTTATTTAATTGCATTTGTTCAGTGAAAGAATGCTGTTAAAATTTGTAAGATTTTGTGCTTTGGTAGAATGAATTGATTTAATATAAAATTAAATGAAATTAAACAAGAAAGCCGTTTGAGTACTTACTAAGTTAAGGATTTTCTTTAAATGGGTAGATTGAGCAAACTTTACAGTAAGGATGTATTAAAATTGAGATAGATAGAAAATCTATAACTATAAATCAATAAATGTTTTTTTTTTTATAAAAAATCTTTAGCGTAAGTCAATCTTATGAGGCAATCCCTGAGACAGAATGCAGAATTTTTACAGTTTTTATATCGACGCATGATACGAAAAGTAGGATGATTCAATTCTCCTACGAAAAGTAGGTTGTTTTATATTCTTGGACGAAAAGTAGGACGTTTCAAACTTATTTGGACGAAAACTAGGTTGTTTCATTTTTTATGACGAAAACTAGGTTTCTTCGAAGTTTTGTGTATAAAAGTAGGACGTTAAAGTTTTTATGACGAAAAATAGGTTGTCTGAACATTTTGGACGAAAACTAGGACGTTTCGATGCTTTGCACGAAAACTAGGTTGACGTTGATTCTTGCAGCGCATTTTTGGCAAAAACTGGGGTGTTTCTTATTTTGTTACATCAATTTCCTAATGTAAATGAAATATTAATATCAGGTATCTTCTCTTCTTATACGAGATAAAATTGTATGTACTTATGTACCTATGTACTTATGTACTTATGTATGTATGTTTGGAACGGGCAAAACTTTTTATCGAAAACGGCTACAGCGATTTTAATGAAACTTCGGATAAAGTTAGACATTAGCATACAATGAAGAATGAGCTAGGTTTGAACTTTGTAAATGCTTACCAGGGGGCGTGGCATCGCATTAAATTTTAAATTTGATATGGCCATAATTCGCAAACCATACAAGGTATTTTAATGAATTTTGGTGAGCGGGTATGGCTTAATAATATCTTGTAACAAACCAAAAGTGGGCGGGATCGAAAGAGTGCCACGCCCACTTTTCAGCCCTTGAAAATTTTGATTCAATATTACTCGAAAACGACTCCAACAATTTTAATGAAAATTTAGGGGATGTTACTTAAGCAAACAGGTATTAATATGTGATATGCGGTTATATTGGGAAAACTCGTTGAAGGGCGTGGCACAGCCCACAAAAATATAATGCGCTATAAAAAGAAAACTACTAAAGCAATCTTTCTGAATTTAACTGTAGGGAATCTACTTGCTACTTCTACCTACGACCTGAAATAAGGCAAAATATCAAAACTGCGCGTGGAACCTACCATACAAGTAAGACACATTAAATGCTATTTCTCGCAAATGATACAACATATTTTGATGAAATTTTGTATGCGGATCTGGATTAAGAGTATCTAAAGCATAAGAAAAAGAAAGCTTTGTTTAATAATTGCCACGCCCACTTTTTTTATCAAAATAAAAATTTTGGTTAATAACTCAGGCACCAAAAAAAAAATTGAATGAACTGTTTAATTCTTATATGCAGTCTTATGTACTTTTTGACGTTGAATCTGTCTTCATCAGCAGAACTGTCATTATACCTGCAGGATTTTGAAATATCCTTGCTTGAAGTTGAAGAAAACGCGTAACTGCAAGAAAAGGTGAAATTCTTTTTTATTAATAGCATCGAACAGTTACACTCTTCCTTATCCAAATATTCTTTCGGATTTTTCCAATAGGATTCGTATTTTCCGAGTTATGATCCCTTGAAGATAAGATATGAGTATTTTATCTTCGTATTGAGTGAAACTTTTTGAGTTATTATTCTCTATACAGAGTTTGTTATCTGAGTAGAGGAAGTTAGATGGGCTTAAAAAATGGCTCAGCTAAGAGACATTAGTAAAAATACGTGTTTTGAAAGACACATAGTTTTGATATCCCTACCTAATGAGACGCAAACCTATTTGGTGATATACTGTGCACAGCTAAAAATGTAGACGGTGGGTTAGTTACTAGATAAATACTTAACTTAAGAGTTGGATAATACTTATGTCTTATAGATCATATTAGAATTAAGAACTAACAAGTAATTCTTATCCAGTTGAATAGTTTGGAAAGCAGAAATGACCGATTTTAATGATCTAAGCTAATCCTATTTGTGTGTTAGTGTGGTTAACAAATTTTTACACCCGCTTATGATATGATCCACCTTTTTTTTTTGTCGTTCAATATGAAACATCCTATGTTTCGTCTAAAAGTTTAACACAACCTACTTTTCGTAACAAATTATGAAACATCCTACTTTTCGTAAAAAAGTTTGAAACGTCCTACTTTTCGTCCAAGAATGTAAAACATCCTATTTTTCATAAAAAAGTATGAAACATCATACTTTTGCTTGAAAATTCTGAAACGTCCTACTTTTCGTCCAAGAATATAAAACAACCTACTTTTCGTAGGAGAATTGAATCATCCTACTTTTCGTATCATGCGTCGATATGTTTTTGATCAAAAAAAATTCAAGCCTTATTGAAAATATTTTGTGAAAAATCTAACGAAAAGCCAAGTAAGATATTTCAGTGGTTACAAGAATTTTTTTTTATTTTTTTTGGCGACCTAGGACTATAACAAATATACTTATTCGATCTGCTGAAATTTCCTACATATTTACAATTCTACTACTATATGAAAATGTTCAAGATTTTCTTACTAAATCTGTAGCCACATTCCGCATTTCGATATTTTATTTACCCTTCACACCTCATACTCTGCTGACAAAAATGGAAATTGAGAAACCGATTTCCGTTTTACAACAATTTACTGAAATCTTCAATTGAATTATGTCATGAAGGAATGCATGTAGGAAAGAGCACAAGTTTGTCCATGTTTACAACTTGAGAACTGGCAAGGATGTTTGAACATATGACTTAGCACAGTGTTTGCACCTGCAGTTTGTTAATTGAATTTACACGGTTGGCAAATTCTTGTGGTTAACACAGAGAGAGCAAAAAGAAGGGAAAGAAATGTCAAAAATTACTGATAAAATATGATGTGCATATGCAAATGAAATAACGAATGCGGTGCACTGTCTTGAACTTATTTCCAAATTCTACACGTGCGCAATTATCTGCAAAATATCTAAAAGAAAAGATTTTTGATAAAAGTACTCAAGATATTGGGTGTACAACTTAAAAACCGGAATTTTTTAGCGAAATTTGATGCTTTATTGTGGAAAAATGTTACAATATATTTTATTCAAAGTATTGTCCATTGGAAGCTACAACATTTCGCCATCTTTCAGGCAGTTTATGAATTCCATCCCAAAAAAATTGCGCCGGCTTGGCGGCCAAAAATGAATCTATCCAATTTTCGATATCTTGAACTTAAGTGAAGCGTATTCCTGATAGGGCATTCTGCATCGATCGGAACAAATGGTAGTCTGATGGTGCATGGTCTGGGCTATAAAGTAGGTGAGGCAAAATTTCCCGTCCGTTGTTTTCCGTTGTTTTCCAGGTAATTTTTGACTGGGGCAGCAATATGTGGCCGAGCGTTGTCATGATGAAAAATTATTGCTTCGTGTCTGGTCGCATTTTCCGGGCGTTTTTCGAAGATGGCACGCTTCAAACGTATTAATTGTGTTCGATAGAGGTCACCTGTGAGCATAACAGAGCATTACCTTGGCACCATGGATATTTGCCTTTGGCTGGGAAGGTCCTGGTTGTCCGGTCTTCATATATGAATGTTGCGTTTCGGGTTGTCGTAATGGATCCATTTTTCATCCCCAGTCACGATCCGATGCAAAAATTACTTTTGGCAGCAGTTTTCTTTGCAAAAAAATGACCCAACAGAACATCCCGCAAATGCTGTCTTTTTCTCCAATTTTCGAAGTTATTCATCGTGAAAAATAATAATGATGCACACAAGATAAAATAGTTTTGTTGACTGATTTTGACAGCTGTCAAATGTACCTTCAAAATGACATATATGTAAAGTTCGAGCTTTCACGATATTTGTTATTACGGACATCCACCGTCAAATTCCGGTTTTTAAGTTGTACACCCAATATTAAAATGTACCTGTAAGATAAAAAAGTATTTGCTAAAAGTATTTGTTGCAGAAGGATCCGTTCGATGAAAATGCATCTTTAAGGCTAAGGATGCAAGCTAATCAAAACTAAGGTTTGACTTTGTTTAATTTGTACACCACAATCACCAATTGACTTTCCTAGGTATTTTGCATATCAGCTCAAGGAGCAGTGTCCTATTGCATACACAAAATATGCATTGTGATTTTTAGTTTGTGCCAGAAACCACTTCCTTACAAGAAATGTATGCAAAAGTTTGCGTCGACGTTTTCCCGGTTGTGTGTACGTACAAACATATTTCTATTTACTTATTTATATATAAATACTGCACGTTGCCTTTTTGAATACATACGAATCGATGACTTCTAAAACCACACCATGTTACATTTTTTCGATTTTGATTTTTTTTTTTTTTGAGAGATTCGTCCTGATTACATCAATTTTCATAATAAAATAGTCGTATAAGTAGAATTATTAAAAACTTTTAATAATTATTTAAATAAAAGCTGAAAGCATCTTAATCCGCATCAGCACACAGTGCGGCAAAATCCAAATATCCTGGCAAAAGTCCAAAAAGCGAGTGCGAGGAGCAGGTGCTGTCAACAAAAAGTAAACAAACAAATCAGCTGTTTACTTAATGCAGAAACTGTCAGAAATTGACGTCTATCAGGGAAAAATTTTCATTCTAATTCAAATTAACGCTATCGTTTGTTAATGCTGTAAGCCCTTAGTATTAATTCTTTCAATATATTTTGTGTTTGCAAATGCATTTTGTAACTTGTGGGGTTTTGACAATATTTGATTCATATGTATTGTACAGTGTGTCACAGAAGTATTTTGCATACAAAAAATATTCAAAAATTCGAATTAATACTCAGTTTTTAGCCGTTTCATTCTTAGAAAAGTAATATTTTTTTTATAAACTTCGAGTCAATTGAACGTTAACTATGATACCACTTCATAAAAAAATTTAAATAATGCGTTCTAATCACTTAAAAAGCAAAGAAATGATTTATTTATCTTTTTCATAAGGTCACAAAAGTATTTTGCTTTTTAGTAAAATTTTACTTTGAGATTATTTATCAAGTAAAAGAGGCTTTTTTAATAATAACCATGGTAGCCATTATTTGAGGAGACATCATCTAAGCATCTTTGCGAGGATTCCATCCCTTTATGACATTTTCGGTCAGAGTTTTTTCCCATTTTTCTTGCAGTACTTGTTTGAGCACATTTTTTTGATAAAATATGGTATTTTTTGACCTTTCCACTAGATAAGACCAAAAAAATTCTATTGGATTCGAAGAAGAATATCGCTGTGGTGTTTTAATCTCTTTGGTGTTGTACAGAAGTGTCACAGGATGTGTATTTAGGGTCATTATCTTTTGAAAATAAAAAGTCATCTTGTGGTAAGCCCTTTTTTTAAGTACTGGGTGCAAATTTTTTTGTGGAATCGGACTGATGTTCATGTCTATCCATATTGCCACCGATAAGTTTAAGTTTCCTTATTCCATAATCCGAGAACAGCCCACGACACATCATCATGTAAAATTATTGCTTTTAAGTTATAAAAGTAAATGGTTTTATTTGCTTTATGCCAGACCATGCGGCGTCCATCGGAACCGAAAATATTATTTTTGCTTTCTATTGGATCCAATAATATAGTATTTACTTTCCATCGGATCGATAGACGCCGTATGGTCAGGGATAAGGCAAATAAAACCCTAAACTTTTATAACTTAAAAGCAACAATTTTACATGATGGTGTGTCGTGGGCTGTTCTTGGTTCATGGAATAGGGGAACCTAAACTTAATGCAGGCAATATGGACAGACATGAATATCAGTCCCATTTTGCAAAAAAAATTTGCACCCAGTACTTAAAAAATGGGCTTACCACAAGATGACTTTTTATTTTCAAAAGACAATGACTCTAAATACACATCCTGGGACACTTCTGTACAACACCAAAGAGATTAAAACACCACAGCGATATTCTTTTTCGAATCCAATAGAATTTTTTTGGTCTTATCTAGTGGAAAGGTCAAAAAATACCATATTTTATCAAAAAAATGTGCTCAAACAAGTACTGCAAGAAAAATGGGAAAAAACTCTGACCGAAAATGTCATAAAGGGATGGAATCCTCGCAAAGATGCTTAGATGATGTCTCCTCAAATAATGGCTACCATGGTTATTATTAAAAAAGCCTCTTTTACTTGATAAATAATCTCAAAGTAAAATTTTACTAAAAAGCAAAATACTTTTGTGACCTTATGAAAAAGATAAATAAATCATTTCTTTGCTTTTTAAGTGATTAGAACGCATTATTTAAATTTTTTTATGAAGTGGTATCATAGTTAACGTTCCATTGACTCGAAGTTTATAAAAAAAATATTACTTTTCTAAGAATGAAACGGCTAAAAAATGAGTATTAATTCGAATTTTTGAATATTTTTCGTATGCAAAATACATCTGTGACTCACTGTATATGTATTTACTGAAGAGAAAATCTATGTTGCTTAAATTTATTCTGCAACAATCTTCGTTTTACATATTCACCGTGAAAATCTTGTTGATTTCTTCAAAATTTTTTTCAAACAAAAAGTTCAAAACGAAGATTTAATTCAATCTCAAGCTGCTTTGAGTAGTAGTTGTTAATCTGTGTGCATGATTAAGTTAGCTATTTGTATGGATTTGTATGCGACTCTGTGAGACACAATAGAATTTACGTGTAGGATGAATTTCACATGAAATGGCTATGGTCTTTCCATACTGTTTGTATTAAATATTTTTGGATTCCGATTTTAGTATATGTACAACACTTCTCTCAAAATTTCTTTAAATCTGAGTTGTTTTCAAATACACAAAAAATGTTTTTCAAAATTTTGGCAGAAATAGACTTGGAACCTTTTCAATTATTTGTATAATTTTAGCAAAACAAAATCAATTATTTTCGACAATTGACCATTACTAAAAAATCGTCATAAAAAATGTAAAACAGAGCCGTACAACACCGGAATGAAAATATATTCCGAAAATAAGAACTTTTGTGTTAGTTTTCCACGAATTGCACCATATCCGAGCACAAACCCATGAGTTTAACTTGATAAGCAATCTTCTCCTTGTGTCACTTTAGAACGTGCCGTGATTTTAAAATGCTTTTATTGTTATTGTTTTTAACATAACTCATGTTGTTGTTGTTATTTGTGTTAATTAATTCGAATTTAATTCAAAACTCGTTTGTGTACTTAAAGTGAAATGCACTAAATTAAATCGACCAAAGATGGTTAAATGGAGCATAAAGGTACTTGACACCCTTGAACCTACATATATACATACCCAGCAAACATTTGGAAGGTTTTTGAATCTTTCCTTTGAATTTACAACTTTTCCACGAGAGCTTTCCGTGAAAAAAATTTTCCGCGAATATCAAAAAATTCTCTTAACACTTCTCTCGAAGATCATTTCATATCAAACATAAAACTCTTCCAGGCAAATAAAAAACGATTCTCTTAACACTATTCTGGACACTCTTCTGGAATTACAAATCAAACTTCTTCGTGATGAGCTTACAACTCTACTTAACGAGCTTTACGCTCCTTAGAAATTTTGAAGAAATTAAAAAATTGATTATTCTGAACGACAGTAGTTTTGAGGCTTAGTATTTTTCACGAAGCAAAATGTCCAACTACACGGTATATCTTTAAAGGCACATAAATTTTGGAAGATAATTGCTCGAAAACTTGCGTTTTCTTATGAAATTATTTTCATCTTGCTATTTTAGACCTTGAAATAAACTTTTCTAAAAGTTTGTTTTTTTTTAAATAAGTTTTTAAATTATTTAGATAAAAGTTTAAAAAAATCTTTAAAACTTATACCACCAATCGATGAGGAAAGGTCCAAAATATATTTTGGCCAGAAGTGTTTTGGACCTCTTTTTTTATAAAAAACATTCTTGGATAAAAGTTTTTAAAAAATTTAATTTTTTTTTTTTAAAAATAATTCCAAAAAGTAGTGTAGTTCACTTTTGTCAACAGTATTAACTACCCCTGATCTTCTTTTAACCATAACTTTTCTAATTGGATTATTACTTTTCGAGATATCATCCATTGAAGTTAAGGTAAACAAATTTAATATTGTATAATCCTTTAGGGATTTGCGATTCCTTTATTTCAATGGATGTCATCTTGGAAAGTAATGATTCAATTGAAAATGTTAAAGTTAAGGTATTAAGAGGAGAATCGTTGCTATTCAATGTCGTTCACAAAAGTGAACTATATCACTTTCTGGAGGTACGCCATATGTCTGAAAATAGCGTTTTCTGAACTTTCTATCAAGGGTAACTCGTACCTCAGACATGATGAATAAGTTTATCGAGATCAAATTCAGATTGGTTTCCATTCAATTTGTTGCACTGTGTGATCGAAGTTTTTATAAACTTTTATGCAAAAAAGTTTTCAAAAAACCTGATTAATTTGATCCTCTAGGCCAGCCATGTCAAACACGCGGCCCGTGGGCCTCATGCGGCCCATTATCTTTCAATCTGCGGCCCAAACGTTGAAATAAAAATAAATTGCGAATCAATACAATTATAGGTATTTGACAATTTTAAATTTTTGTTTTAAAGAAATTCCTCTGGCTAAATCTGAGGTAGAAAATTCAAAATGAACTAAATTATACGAAAGTTTAACACCCATGAATAAATTTTAATTCCAAGATAACCCAGGCCACTCATTGAAACGGATGGAGTATCTTCTTTGACGGAAAAAAATAATGGTTTAATTGCAAGACTAAAATGAAAATACAGTGACGCCTGCGCTCAAAAAACTTGTTTTCATAATGTGCATTGTATTATTTATTCACTATAGCAATCCACTTGGAAGATTTGAATTTGAAACTAAAGGACAAACTCAAATTAAAACAACAATGAATGACCAAATTAGAACTTTTAAATTAAAATTGCTTCTGTGTGAAAAACTTCGAACATTTTCCAACATGCAAAGCATATCGATACCTTAGGGCGCTATAGTCCTATCTCCACTTTTTGCGATTTTGAGATTTTTGCAGTTATGGCAATGTTGTGGGCTTCTTTACCGTGTGGAAAACTGTGTGATGTCAAAATTCCACTAAAACACCAAAATATTCGAATATTAAAAAAAATCCTATCTCCAAACTGTAATTTTTTCAAGAGCGCTACTGTCCTATCTCCACTGAATATTCAAATAAGTCACATTTTTAAAAAAAATTCTTCGTTTTTTCGCGTTTTCTTCGCGTTTCATGACTTTTTGCGACATTTAAGTGAACAAATTTGGTTACACCCAATGCTCCACTCTTGTTTGTCGGAACCAAAATTCAAAAATTCAAAAAAAAAAAAAATCGTTTTTTCTTGTTTTCCACGCGTTTCATGACTTTTTACGACATTTTAGTGGAAAAAATTCAAAAAATTTACTAAATACGTCGTTTCTTTCAATAGTAGTGGAATTCTATATAAGGACAAAAGTAATGACATACTATAAATTGGCTGGGATTTCGTTAGAAATTAATAAAATTGGTTAAAAACATTAAATTATGTTAAAATATACTATAGGTAAAAATATTGCATATATCGTTATATCAAAATAGTAGCCAATCCTAAATAACCACTGTTTGAAATCTTCTTTTTGCATTTCCCAACAATTGGAAAAATTGAGATAGGACTATAGCGCTCTAAGGTATCCATATCTTAATGACTTAAAGATGGAGTTCGGGAGACGTTTTGAAGATTTCAGGTCGTTGAAGACAAGTTTTCTTTATTTTCAAACCCGTTTGAAAAAGTGTCAAGCTTCCTTCAAATGAAGATGAAGAAAATTCAATGCGACACAAATTTGAATCTGAATGTTTCTAAAGGGGGCCTTCCATTATTTTATAAATACTTGCCTTAGCGATTTTAAGAAACTCACAATTTTGCAATTCGCTTATGAAAAGAAAGGCTGAGACTAACAGATTTTCATCTCATGTCAGTGATGAAAGTAATATCGGCGAATTCAATTTCCCCCGATGTTGACGCTTTGGTTAAAAAAAAAAAATGCCGCAGATATCAGGAAGGAAACATTAAAAACAAATGCACAATACATAAGCATATTTTATTACATTTTTATTATTACTAGAACCACCCAGTGGTCAAAATTTGACCACAAATGTATTAAATAATTTTGGTACTTTTTGGACAGTTTTAGTACTTTTTTGCTATTTGGTACAAAATAGAAAAGATAATTTTTCATTCCTGATACAAATGCAAATGTGAAACGATAAGACAACAAAAAACATGACGTCAGTGTCAGTCAGCTTTTTATCTTTCTCGTTGTGCTGTATCCTATTTTCAGTTCTGAGTGACCGCTTATTTCGTCGTTGTTAATATTGAAAAATTTGCATTTTATTTTACCTGGCATAATGGCAAAATATTTAAATAATTTTAACTTTGTACACATTTACACACAAATAACTTTCTAATGGTGCATAATTCAAAGTCGTGCTCCTTTTTTAACATAGTCAAAAAGGTAGGACTAATTTTTGTCTTGCGTATTTTGCCGTCCTAAGCAAGAATGCCGTAACTCCAATTTTCAAAAAAAATGAGTTTATGGCGTTTTTGGTGTCATCACGGTTCTGTCCGTCAACCCACAAGAACAGGTTGCATTATACCTTTATTTTCCCTATAAAATCAACTACGACTTTTGTCGTAACTCCCAGCCGTACACATTTTACAATTTAAGAATACCGTATCTCCACATGCTAAGCAAAAACACCGCAACTCCATAAAAATGTATGTAGTATCATACATTTTTAAAATCATTTCATTTCCCTAAATCATTTTAAAAACAAACAAATTTTCTTTATGACACATCTCGTGCACGTAGGAAGTTTCGATTATGGCCTCTGGACAAGTCAGTCAGTAAAATTTTCTCTAAGATCTATTTTAGAGTATGGTTCCACAGAGGAAAATTGTAGCAGCTCAGATTGATTACATCTGTAATTTTTAAAAGGGGGTATGTGACTAAATTGAAACTTATGAAAAATTTAAGAAAAATCCTCATAAGTTTGGTAAATCTTATTTCAGTGCGATTTTAGTGATGGGGATTAACTAACATTAATATTAAGCAGTAATCTGCGTACTTGGAAAATAGATAAACCAACCAGTGCCATCGCCACAATGACAAAAAGGCAAAAGAATAATTCTCTGTCGACCGACACATATCCCCTTTTAAAAATGACCGATTCAATTAATCTGTGATTCAAGTTGGAATTCACAACTTGAGGAAATTCAAACCCACATGGCGGCAACGAATCAGATCAAATCCCTCTTACAAAAAAAGGAACTGTGCGTAAGCGGAAATATTACAAAGACACTGCAGAACAACGGAAAAGAGCTTGCCAGGAAGAAAAAACCAGTAGACACAAAATTGGTATTGGTCTTGGTCACCAAAAGACAAGAGTGTTTTTTCGGATTTACTCTTTCTTCACAGTAAATTTAATCAAAAGTTGTCTTTACGGCATTTTTGATTTGTATCAGCTTCGTCAGAAGTAGTGCGATGCAAAACATATTACCGTAACTCCATTTTTGACTGAAATTTACGGAATTGGCTATTTCTACTATTGCCATTATGTAGAGCGTGAAAAATCCTCTAGGAATGAGGAATAAAAACTAGTTTTCCTTAAAGCTGAAACCGTTGAGGAAACAAAACAGCAAGAAACACAAAAACTCATTTTACAGAAATAAAAATTTATTGGAGTTACGGCATTCTTTCTTAGGACGGCAGTATTAATATATATTTTTGCGGCCCAATAAAACTAAAATATTTTATCCTTTAGCCCGTTTGGAAATTGAATTCGACATGCCTGCTCTAGGCGATTCTTTAGCGATTGAAAATGTTTGCTGGGTACAAATACACAACTTATGAGGAAGTGATAGAGATTTAAGTATAGGATTAAATTCCATGGATAAGAAACTCAAACATTCACCTTTGATATGATATTTCCAGCTATTTAGACAGATTACATACATACAAATTAGACTGTTTCAAAGAAAAAAAAAAACCATTTTTGTTAATTCCATAATTACCTCAGATAATCCGAAAGAAGTTAAAAAAGTGAGAATGCATAAAACTTAAGAATAATGCAAAAAAAATACACACACTCAGTTTTTTACACTATCCTTCAGATTTTCAAGGGTAATCATGGAATTTCCAAAAATCTTTTTTTAATCTAATATGTATATATGTGTAAGTAATAAAATCCCGATCAAAAAAACTTGTCAAGTTCTTGTCATTGTATCAGAAATGTATATCAAAATAATATTAAAAATTTGTCAGCGACTGATATCCATTTTTTGTATATCATTTTGATATATTTTTGATATCATTGAATGACATGTCAATTTTGTATCAGAAATGTATATCAAAATGATATCAAAAATTTGTCAGCGGCTGATATCCATTTTTTGTATATCATTTTGATATATTTTTGATATCATTGAATGACATGTCAATTTTGTATCAGAAATGTATATCAAAATGATATCAAAAATTTATCAGCTGCTGATATGTCAAATTTTACGTTTTCGTTTGTGAATTTTATTTAAAGATAATTATAGAAGACGAAAGCGCAGCCAATTTTAGTGAATAAGTTAATTTTCTAATGAAATTAGTGAAAAGCACAAAAATATAATTGAGTGCAAAAAAACCGACACTCCATTCAGTTGCTGCATGCGGCCTGTGGTTGGGAAAACTAAAAGTATGGAAAACGGACGAGCAGCCAATTTTAGTAAGAAGTGAGTTTTGTCATGAAATTAGCGAAAATGCAGAAAAAATATAATTGAGTACAAAAAAAACTAGTTGACGACGATTAACCACAATATTGCAAAATTTGGCCATAATCTGCGTCACTTTAGTTATTAGACCCAAAATTGGTTGTCATTTTTGTATCAGAAATGTACAAAAATTGTATATCATTTTGATATCTTTTTTTGATATCATTTTGATATCTTTTTTTGATATCATTTTGAGATCTTTTTTTTGATATCATTTTGATATCTTTTTTTGATATCATTTTGATATCTTTTTTTGATATCATGGTGATATACAAAAAGCGTTACATTCCGTATATCACTGTGATATCCTTTTTTTATCAAAATTTTGTATGTCACTGACAAATTTTTGATATCATTTTGATATATTTTTGATATACTTTTTTTGATCGGGAACTAGGTATTTTTCTACCAGGCTTAACTAAGTTTAATAACAAGTTTTTAAAAGGGACAATTCCAAGAAATCTAATCAAACTTCATTGCAATTTTCTACTTAAGAACTTTAAAGTTTTTTTTTTTTCATTACAATTAGCTTTCATTTCAGTAGTTGCCTTTAATTTAACTTTTTCCTATTATGCCATTGCATGGTACTCTGAATAAAGAGACGATGACAAGAAAATAATCTGAATCAAAAAAAAAAAAAATAAAATAATAGTGAAAAATGATAAAAACTGAGCGAATAAAATGCGGACAGACATCATTTAAAATGGTTGCAACCTTTTTTTTTTTTTAAAAAAAAGCGCTAATCACTTCTGCAACTTTACATAAAAATTAAAAGAATGAAATAAAAAAGTAAATCCTTCGCGCTTAAAAATACAATAAAACATAAAAGCTGCATAATTAACTATTACTTCTTGCAGCAGCAGTATTAACCCATTGTGCACATGTTTTATTTTTTTGCAACATACTACATATTATTTTTTTAGACATGGTCACTTCCATGATGACGCACGTGACAGTCGTACGTTTTTAACGTTAGGAAAAACAAAGAAAAACCAAAAATTGTTTTCTTTTTTGGATTTTTGTGCAGCTTTTAAGTAGCACTATATATAGTGGTAAAGCTGGGCGGAGTCAATAGAATAGCTCCGAGATACATGCAAATATTCAGGCATACGCACGTGACAAATAACGAAAGTGATTTTTATGTGCTATACATCTACAAAAGTTAAAAAATCTGCGAAATTTATTAGGGTTTTTTAATGCGACTAATTTTATGATGACTATTTGACCATTTGAATTATCTCAAAATTTTCTTTATCTTTTTTTTTTTTCGTCCCTAAATATTATTTGACAATTGGCCTAAATAATTTTTAAATCTATAGCACTTTCATTTTACGTCTATTTATGGCCACGATCTGCCAATGTGAGCCGGTGGCTTGTTACATTCTCGTTTCAATTTCAAAAGCTTTATTTATGCCAATTTTGTATAGATACCCGTTGTCCTCTGTGTGGTTTGCAAAAAATCTATAGCAGTGATATTCAATGAAGAAGAATAAAATTATTGGGGAATCTGATGCAGCCATTTTTATGATCAACTCGCTGCGAAAACTTGGTTAAAACAGCTAATAAAGCAAACTTACGAGTAAATCACCGCACACGCTCACTGCCTTTATAGCAATTTCAGTCCATTTTACTGCAATTTGCTTTAATTTTCATGTTTCTTATTTATCGTTTTTTTTTTTTTTTTTTTCATATAATATTTTTAGTTTTCTCTATTTTTGCACTAAGAAATTTCGAGTAAAAAATTAACGAGCAAAACATTATTTTTTTTTTTCTTTGTACGTAAGATTCGTAAGTTCTTTCGACGAAACATGCAAGTTTCCACTCCACAAAAGAATAAACTTCAAAGGACTTCAACGAAAACCGTTTTAAAATTTTTAACATGCGAAATACGGAGCTGAGTAGTTGCGATTTATTTGATGGACAGCTACAGAAATTTGACTATAATCAAAAAAAGCGTGTTATATTGCAAAACAAAGGAATATTTAAATTTTTCTTCATCACTTCTCCATTTGCCGAAAGCTTCTGAATACGTAAAATGCAATTGGGCTGATTTAAAATATGAAGTTATTGCGCTTAACGGTGAAGGATTCGAATTTCATGAAGTGGCATGGATGTAAAATTATGATTCAAAAGTTATGCCTCAATACAGTATACATTGAAAGTAATTTACTTACACTTTTGTTCTTTCACATGGAGAAAAATTACCAACATAATTTTTACTCAACTCGGGTAGTAAAAAAATTACAGCAATTAGCACTAAATTTCAAACATAAGTAAACGTATAAACTATTTTTTGGTTCTGTAAAGTAATATTTACAAAAAAAATATAGTAAGGTAACATAGTAATATCTACTCCAAATTACTTGAATTTTATTATCGTAGTATAAACTATGTATTCTGCCAAATTAAACGGTTTTTGATTTATAATTCTAGTAAAAATATTTATGTTTAGACAGACATTTGCCTAATATACAAATTTTATAGTTCTTCATCATATAGGTCAGTCGTGTAGAGATCTAAGAATTTTGTAATTATAAGCAAAAATAATTTCTTTCTGTCTATCACATATATCTATTTGTTTGTTTTTTTTTTATCTTTACAGTAAGGTAAATGTCACTTCAATTTTTTCAAAAATATTACTATACTGTAAGGTTATTCGACAATTCTGAATTTACTTAAACAGTAAGGTAAACATTTATTTCATTGGGGAGTTGTCACTATATTGGCTTGATATTCTATTAAAATTTAATTGAAATAAATTAGTACGAACTTTTTTTTTTCTTCGTGGTGTCACAACCTTTAAAAGCTAACGGAGATCAATATTTTCTCGGTGCAAACGTGTCGCTTGAACTTTGTTCAACCCAAAGGTTCTTACACTCCTGGATTGTTTTTTAAAAAGTATTCACTGAGAATATAAAAAAAAACATTTATTTTTTAAATTGGATAGCGAGCTTTTCGAATTTCCGGGCCGAATTTTGCAAATAAAATGTTTTTCACATTGTTTTTGAAATAGATTTCTGTCGTATTATCATAAGTTACATTTAAACACACCGTGAAATACTCAAGTTTGTTGCGATTATGAGCGCATTTCAACTATTGTTTAGGAAAGATTTTTTCTTTTTCTTTCGAAATGATGATATGACGTTGCCACGAAGATAAGAAAATGCCATAAAACTTCATTCAGTTGAAAAAGTTTTTAACTTTTGGAAGAGTTTTTACATTGAAAAAATTTTTAAATCTACAATTTTGCCGTAGCTGCTTGTTGCCTGTTGAATAATGCATTTACTGCACACAATACTGATGATGGTAAAATTTTGTATGCAAATTTTAACTGCATAAAACTTTGTATTTCCCACATGTGGCTCTGTATATAAAAAAAAAAATAAATTTGCTCACAATTTGTCTATTGCAGTGCACTCGAGCAATTTTAAATATTGAATTATAAAACTATATATGTATGTTAATACCATGCAAAGTTTTTAAATATTAAAACAGCAAATGTTCCAAAGACAGTCAATTTCACAGCTGATTTGTTTTCAACTTCGATTCCTAGTTATCCTTGACTGCAGAAAACGCCGTCTTCAGGCATGTGGCGCAATTCCACAAAATAGTGTTATTCATTTTTGTCAACAGCATCGGATGGAATAGCCATAATTCTTATCATTAAGTTTTGCTTTTTAACTTTTTCAATTGAATTCTTTCTAACTATCGAGTTGTCATCCATGGAAGTAGATGTATTTCAACTCTGGTAGTGCTGTATTTCCTTTGCGAAGGGAAACTACGGCTGAGCTGTTTATCTAGAGATGAAAACAAAGAAACGAAACTGTTTTTATGTTAGAGGATACTCAACAGGTTATGTTCAGGTCAGCTTGATCCGTTCTTTGATTCTTCTGATTACCGTTCTACGCTGGCAGCCCCTAAAGGTATGCTAGCTTTTATAACTCTGGCAGTACTAAAATTATCGCAGGTATAACCTTAGTACCTACTGAGTTGAGTATAAATAATATCATATTTCTAACGGTATGTAATGGTTTTTAGAACGCAGCGTGTGATCATCATACAACAACTCCAATCATGGAGAAAAAATAGTTGGTGCTACTTTGTTTCTAGTAAATTTTACTAGAATTTCAAGTCAAAATTCTGACAACTCCCCAATAAAATAAATTTTACCTTATTGTTTAATTAATTTCAGAATTTTTGAATAACCTTACAGTACCTACTTACCGCACTACGATTCAAACCGGGGTCGGTCCGTGTGTTAGATAGAAAAGTATTGGGGTAGTCGTGATTAAACAATCCCGGGGAATTTTTCTCAGACTGCAGTGTATTTTCTCTTGCAGTCTAAAAAATTTCCCCTGGAATATTTATTCACCATTACACCCATTACTTTTACTAACAATTACAAACTGGTTAGACCTCTACGCCACTGACCTATATGATGAAGAATTATAAAATTTGAGTAATAAGCAAATGTCTGTGCAAACATGAATATTTAAACTAAATTCATAAAGTAAAAATGGTTATTTAATCTATGGTAATTTATGTTTGAAATTTAATTTTTTTAATACCCGAGGGGAGTAAAAATTATGACACTGATTTTTCTCCGTATACAAGGAGCTATATTGTAAATATATGTTTGTGCTCTAAATAAAGCTGTGTGAAATTTTACACATTCTATATATATAAAAAATGAACCACACAGTACTGTTTAAAAAGTTCCCTCACCGTTTATACATTTTTGTGAGGATTTGACATGTTACTGAGTGAAACTTTTTACACAGTGTTGTGTGGATCCAACTGTGGTTGTACTGAGAAAATTTCACAGTTTTATTTAGGGTGTCTAACATTACCCATCTCATTTAAAAATATGCTAATTTAAAATGCCAATAAAATTTAGCTTAGTACGTACTAACATATTCGTACATATTTGTCTATGTAATGTTATATAATTATACATACCAATGTACTTAAGAGCTGACCTAGTCAATTTATCCGACTTTGTATGTCTACTTACTTTGTTTAGGTAACAATTTTCATTTTAACCCTTCAAATAACTAAACGAATTAAGAACTTTCCCTTGAGTGTTTTCATAATACCTAATTTCTTCAGTTCTGCAACTACTCCTCTTAGAGGAGTATTGGGCTAAAATGTCTACTTGTGCCATATATATCAAAGTATGACCTAACTACCACTTAAAATGTAATTCTGTGCAATTTCATAATCTTTATTGTTATCTCTTCAATAAAAACCAAAAATTACACTCACCAAAGTCAGGGGATTTCATGATTATACCATCTATTGTGCGATATGTACGAGCGTATCCGTATCGCCGTCGTACCTCTAAGTAAAATAGCAAAGTTTTCAATGCTCTCGTTAAGTCCACATGCTGGCTATCGTGAAGACTATAAAATAAATAACAACAACAACAATGGTAACAGTGGCAACAAACCACGCAGAGCATGTTTCTACAAGTTGTCCCACATGGACTTGTGACAAACAACAGCAACATCAACATCAACACCAACTGCTGGTGGTGCTGTTCAACTACACCACATTGTCACACTGTTTCTTGTCACACTTGCGAGACGAAATAAAATAAGACAAAACAGTGGTGGACAACATTGCACGGTGGGTAAAATAAGATATTATGCAGTTTAAAATTCAAACGAATAAATAAAACTTTTGTTAGAAAATAAACTAACTTCAGAAAATCTTTATGTCAAATTGTATTTTGATGGGAAAAGCATCAAGCTTTACCACTTAGGCTATTGCCAAGGACAAATTCTTCC
Organism: Calliopum simillimum; assembly: GCA_951812925.1. Taxonomy (NCBI): domain Eukaryota; kingdom Metazoa; phylum Arthropoda; class Insecta; order Diptera; family Lauxaniidae; genus Calliopum; species Calliopum simillimum. The sequence continues at coordinate 142,335,407 of OX638368.1, forward strand.
GTACAAGAACGCCATATGTAAAAATCATATAGCTCACTTAGCGCCGTCTGTTGTGAAAAATTGCTAATTGTTTTTAGTTGGTAACACATTCTGTTTTTGAGACATGATTCGTTAGCTACTTGAGCCATTCCAAAGCTCTTGCAGTATGTTTTTTAAAAAAAATATCCCAATAAAATCAACACGTCTGCTCCACTGTGCTTCTGCTACTGTAACTTTAACTGATGAGACATGAAACGAAGCAAAGCACTGTTGTATGCAAATTTAATGTTGCCTGCTGCCCACAATTCAGGCGGACGCGCACGCACACCTACACGAAAACAATTCCCAACAGGAGCTGCTTAATAAAAATATCATCGGCATACACCGTGAAGCACACGGCGGTTGTGTATGTTAAATTCATGTACAAGAGATGAGGTAAAGAAGTGGCATAAGGGTAGCAGCACGAAACATTAATGAATGGACACGAGAGCTGAAAGTCGTCGTTGACCAGAGCGACAGGGTAGGAATACAAGAGGTGATAGAGCTGTATACATGAATGGGTGAATTAATGACTAAATGACATAAACAACAACAACAAGCCAAAAAAACAAAAGAAACCACAATAAATATAAACATAAGAATATTTAAGAAAAAACACGAAAAACAATACAAAAACTAATGGAAAAGGGAAAAAAGTCCACTTGCATGTCATGCAAAGTGTTGAAAAAAACCCCAGAAGGTATAAAAATAAGCAAAAAAAAAAAAATTTTTTTTATATATCAGAACAGAAATTTTCCATGTGGCAGAATATTTTTTAACAAGTGTTGTTAATTGAGGCAGAACTATTTTTTGTTTTTATTGTTTATTTGATTTTCTTGTTAGTATATTGAACACCTAATAATTTGGCCGGATTTCTCCTAGAAACATGAGTACGTACTTACTTAGTTGCGAGAAAGAACTTGGAGACTTTGTAAGGGACAACACGCAAGTGTAATTTCATATGTATGTACAATAGAAATATTTTGAAATGTACATACATACACACATATGAAGGTATATACCTGATAGGGTCGAAATTTTGACTCAAAACGAAACCAGCTCAGAAGTTAGAAGGACTCTCAAAAACTATACCTGCAAAATTTTTATTTTTTTTTATTCGAAGGAAAATCAATGGACCACTTTAGATTCTACTGAAGGCCTATTTTGGCTTAAAAAACATGTTTTTTGGTCATAACTTTTTCATCATTACAAAATGGATAACCAAGGGTGCTTTTGTAGTAAAGAATATATTCTTACAAACATTTTGGCGTTTAAGACTACGCTAAATTGGACTACATCCTCAGAACTGTCAATATACCTTCAGGATTTCCAGATAGGCTTGCTTAAATTCAGAGAAAACGCTGTTTTCAGCCTATGGCGTAACTACAGGAAAAAATAAATTTTTTTTTAATGGCATCAAATAGCCAGACTTCTTTTTATCAAAAAATACCTTCGAACTTTTCAAATAAGACTTATACTTTCCGCAATATGATCCTATTTAGAGAAGATATTATTTTAGTCCCCATACAAAGGACGAAATTATATTAGTATCGAAAAATTGTTTTATGGCCAAAAAACACTTGAAATGAGTTAAAATATGCTGCAGGGTATGAAATGTGTTAGTGCCAATAAAAATAGGTGATGCCACGCCCCCAAAATATTTTGTTCTTTGTATGGGGCTGTGGAACTTTTTGTTGCATGATTTTAGGCATTTTTTAAATACATATTTCATACACATTGACTAAAAGAAAATTTCCCAATTCAGGGTCCAAAAATTTCTAATTAGCTTTTCTGATGCTTAACTCACTATTAATCTTGACTTTGATGTTTTAGAATTTTTTGGACCCTGAATTGGGAAATTTTCTTTTAGTCAATGCCTATGAAATATGTATTTAAAAACTGCCTAAAATCATGCAACAAAAACGGACCTAACAAATCCAAAAATACCCATATCTGAGAAAAAATTGTTTAGTCTTTTAACTTCTTTGCGACTCAATTTTAACATAGTTTTCTAATTTTCACCAGAGTCAACATATTTTGTGAAAAGTTTGATGATAAGCCTAGGAACATATTTCAATGGTTGCAAGAAAACAATTGAGGAATGACCGTAACAAAGGGCCTAAGTACCATTTTGAGGCAAAAGTAATGTCATACTTTTTATGTGCCTAATAGTCTGTTATTTGACTGTTGTAATTTTTTTAACATAATGACATCAATTTCACGCTATCAAGAAAATTTTTAGTGAAAACAGAAAACAATTTTATTTATTTCTAACAAAATGCCACCCGTTTCATATTATGACACTACTTTTGCCTCGAAATGGTACTTAGGCCCTTTGGTACGGCCACTCCTCAATTTTTTTTTTTGTATGGTGATCGACCCACCTTGATGTACATGTGGAAACAAAAATTATTTGGCATTGAAATCTAAACTGCTTTCTGCCACATAGATTCATAGAAGTAAAAATAAAAATATGACAAAAAATAGATCAATAAGATAATCCGGAAAATATTTTAACAAATGCTATTTAAGTAACCATTTTTCCACAATTTTTTTTTGTTTTTTTTTTCAAGAATATATCTGTGTTATTTTCGCTCCAGTAACTGTATTCGCTTTTTTATGTCTGTTTTTTTGTTTGTTTTGTTTTTGTTATTTTATGATGTAATCGTTAAAGTTGCTGACTTACAAACATACCTACGTACATAGATACATATATCCTTTATAGTTTACAAGCAACATTTTTGTTTTGCGTTTAGTTTTGCTTTGATTTATAGCCGGCGACATGCTAAATTTGCGTAAGTATACTATGTATTTGATGACAAATCTATTTTAAGGTGCTCGTGAAGGACAAAAGGCAAATATCCTTAAAGTTGACATATACATAGGAACAAATTTGCATGAGAAGAAATTTTTTTTTCATAAATTTTTGGTTTTAAAAATAGCCATAAATAGATAAATATATGTATGTATGACAATATAAAAGAGAGATTTTTATTATGTTTTAAAATTATGTATTTGCTTCGACATTTTACTATTCTTTTAATCTGTAACGCCTTATCGAAATATGTAATGAGAAATCAGAGGTTGCAGCAAAGATGATCTTAGGAGCAATAGTCTATTGATTAGGTCCTAAAAAACATGCCAAAAAAGAACTAAGAGGTTTACGGGTTTTAATTACAGAAATCGGTAAATGTGTCGTTTAAGAAGAAAAAGCAGCGGAGTGCTATTAGATTAGAGGTCGGAAATCGGAGCGAGGGAGGAAAATGCACCATTTGCAGTTTTTTCAATATATCTAGCGAACAAAAAACAAATTTCGATATTTTTTTTTAGAAAACTTTTTGTAGAGAATTATTTTAATTTGCGATTGAAATAGCTTAAAAAAATTGCTCA